>CM057456.1:1238822500-1240072500 GCA_016271365.2 Neoceratodus forsteri
TCAGAAAAAGAGACGTGCAAGAACAAGGGACACAATTTAAAGATAGAAGGGGGAGTTCAGGGTCAATGTGAGGAAGTATTATTTCACAGAGAGGGTAGTGGATGCATGGAACAGCCTTCCTGAGGAGGTTGTGGGGTCTAAAACTGTGGGAGAATTCAAGAATGCATGGGACAGACATAAGGCAATTCTTGTGGGGGGGTAGGAAGAAATAGGCTGTTGGTTAACTAGGATCTGCGGCCTATCCTGTAGGTAGGGAAATGGGCAGACTAGATGGGCCTAGCGGTCCTTATCTGCCATCAAAGTCTATATTTCTATGTTCTATGTTTCTATGTATGTTATTGCTGGAGCTTGACTCTGCACACTGCACGGTGTTCCTGTTTTAGTTAACTTACATGCATTACCCTTTCTCTGTTATTGCATTGTTTGTGTCTCACTTGACATGTGCATTATAAAACAGTATATATTAAAATAGTCATTTTCAAGATATTTCTTGTTGATAACTCCCATCCAGACCACTAACATATTGTGTGGTACTAATTTTCTTTGTTGCTGTTTTACGGTTGTCTCTGCCTGCATGTAAAAAACAAATTGTGGTACTGATCAAGGATGGAAATGAGAAAGAAAAATGTGGCCCCACTGGGAAATGAATCTCAGATCTCTGGTATGCCGTTCCAGCACTCTAACCATTAAGCTACAGAGCCCACTGAGGTTAAAGAAGTTCATCAGACACTTTAACCCGATGGAGCACTGCTAATAATTAGAAGCTCAATGAAACAACATACAAAGAAGTCTAAAGTTCAAATCCCAGTAGGGTCACATTTTCCTTTCTCATTTCCATCCTTGATTTAAGAAAATATATACCTTGCAGGGGTTAAACTGCACTGAGAGAAGTGGTATTTCTATTGTGATACTGAGTAACATAACAAATTACAGTACTTTATTTGTCCAGAGACTGAGAGACACAGGTGATCTGTATTTAAATAAGTGTGCCACTTGTGCCTTGTTTCCCTGTGTGTGTTTCTTTAATGCCTTCCTGTTTGGGAAAAAAGTTACCTTTTTGTATTTTACTACACTAGGCTGCCTACCATATATGATATTAGTTCTACTGTAAGTGCTGGTATCTGTCCTGATTGTTTTTGGACTTTTAAGAAAGTCAGTACTGAGGTGTGTGGCAGTGTGACGTCACCATTCATGTGTGAGGTATTATTCACACATTTAGTAGTAGTAATGCATCCTTTCTTCAAATACTCTCAGAGAAAGGTGAAGCTTTGAAGCAGCAGTCAGCAAAAATGCATGGTAAGAAGTGACCAAGTACAGGAGGAAACGTAGCAGGAGGGATGAGGGAGCTAAGATGTCTGCTGAAAAAAGTGCAATTACAGTTCTAGTTCCTCACAGCAGTGAAAGCACAGGTATGACTGCACCACTGTCTTCAAGTTCTGATGTGGGCCCTGGTGGTGCAGCAGGAATCAGCAAAGGAGTTGGTGGCCGAACTGGGTCAGGCATACCTATGTCTTACTTTTTTAAAGCTCAAACTGTTGAAGCCATGCTAATGGGGGATGCTTACAGTGAGAAGAAGGGAGGCACTGACACCAGCACAGGAACAGTGGTCCAGGACTCGGAGGAGGGTGATAATAAGTCTGTCAGTGTGACTGTCCATGTTCCTGCAGGAGTTGGTGATGATGGTGTTCAACAAGAGTCTGATAGTCCTGGAGATAATGATAGTCAGCCCCCTGAGATAGTGGTAGAGAAAGAAAAAGGTGCTGTCCTCCAAGAAGACAGTGATAGAGGGGAGGAGGAGGAGGAGGAAGACAAGGACATCATTGCTATTGGTGGTGGTGATGATGCTGATGATGATGACTGAGATGATCCCACATGGGAGCCTGAGTTAAAAAAGGTCAAGGGTGATGTAGGCCATTTACATATACAGCTCGTGGTGGGTAAGTCTGTCACCAAGCCTATAAACACACCTCCAAGCAGTCAAGTAACCACCCCTCCCAAAACTAGTGTTATGAAAGTCATGTTAGCAGGTCAAAAAATACACACTTCCACACCTGTTTCTGAATCATCCCTGTCCCAGAAGCACCTGAAGTCCAGAGGTCAAAAGTCCCTAGTTTGGGACTTTTATGTGCTAGATCCTGCTGATGAGAAAACAGCAGTATGACAACTTTGTCAAGTCTGTGTTAGCTGGGGGGAAAGCGAAGCCACATAGACACCGGTGGCCAACACGCCCACCTGAAAAACAAGCACCTGCTGAGATGGCATCAACACCAGAAGGATGCCAGAGCTGTTGGTTGCAAGTTACATGTAGTAGAGCAAGAGCAGGAGGAGGGAGGGTAGAGTGGGTTGGTGGTGGAGGAGGAGGGCGAGCTATCCTTTGATCTCTTGAGTTGTGGGCATAGTAGTGGTGATGTGAGTCCCAGTCCCACAAGTCTTAAATGTACACCACCCCTGCACCCACAAGCAACCAAAATAATCATAATAATAATAATTTTATTTATAATGCGCCTTTCTACAACCAAGGTGCCATTACAATGATTAAAAATACACAAAGCACAAAAATACAATTAAACATTAATACTTATAAAATCCAATAATAAAACAAATCAGTCAGAATAGGCCTGTCTCCATAAATAGGTTTTCAGTGCCTGTTTAAAACCTTCAAGGGTTGTGCACTCTTGTAACTGATGGGGTAGAGAATTCCAAACGGCTGGGGCCATGTTCATAAATGCACGGGCCGCGGAGAATTTTAAGGAAACCCTTGGGATCTCTAGCAACCCCTTGTCAGCCGAGTGGAGTGATCTCCCCAGGCAGTATGGAACCAAAAGCTCTTCAAGGTAGTCTGGGTAGTAATAACTGGTTTCATGTAGTCTCCACCACCCAGCCAACAGCCAATTGTTACTCCTAAAAGAAAGTCATTGCTGACACAAGTACAGCATTCTGGTCGGACAGCCCCAAAGATGCAGCCCACTCTGAAGACCATCCTTGAGTGGCAGACAAAGCATCCACCCAGCCATGCTGCTGCATGAGAGTTACATGCTGCAACTGTTGAAATGCTGGCCATCGATCTGTTGCCATTCTCATTCATAGAGAATGCTGGTTTCTGCAGGTTAATGGCCCATGCCTGTCCCAAATGGCAAGTTCCATCTCGAACATATTTTAATAAGCGTGCCATGCCAGAGCTGAACAGTAGAGTTGCTGATTACAGTAGACATGCATTGAAGCATAGTGCATCACACTACATCCATCTTAGCATGGATATGTGGACCAGTGGACAAACAGCAGCAAGCTCGTATCTGTGCATAACAGCACACTGGGCACAGTTGCCTGGTGCAGTACTTGATTTTGGGCCTAGCAAAATATGCTTGAAGCAAAACTGTGGTGGTAACAACACACCTGGTATTTGGTAGCACGCAACCCTGACTATGATAAGTGTCACAGGTTCGCACATGGCTGTGAAAATGCTTAATGTTCTGCTGGATGAGATTGATGGGTGGCTACACACACAGTCACTCATAGCAGGATTCATCGCAAGTGATAATGGCTCCAATGTAGTGAAGTGCATTAACGATGGTGTTTTTTTCAGAGTGCCCTGCCTGGCACACTGCCTTAATCTTGTTGTTCAGCAGTTTCTCAACCATGCGGACATTAAGAAAATGGTTACTGTTGTCCGTTGCAGCTGTGTTCACTTTGCCCATTCTGCAAAGGTCCGTGACCATCTACATGAGCTACAGTGCAATAACAATCTGCCTCAGCACCGGATGAAGCTTGATGTTGTCACCAGGTGGAACTCCACACTGTACATGCTTAACCGGCTGTATGATCAGTATAAGGCTGTGTCAGAATACCTGCTGCTGCACACCACCTGTGACAGTGCTGGAGTGTCCATCGCTCTAACAACAGAGCAGTAGTGCCAAACTGATGGGCTAATATCCATTTTCCATCCATTTGAACATGCTACACAGGCAGTGAGTGGGGACAATGCTTGCATAAGTCAGTCCATACCTCTCATACGTGTGCTGAGGCAGATACTAGTGAATGTGTGACACTAGACAGAGGCAAGTGGGGATCATGGTACTTGTGATCTAATGGATCACATGCTCCATGTGCTGGACACAAATACCCATGTATCTAGCATTTTACAGTCAGCTGAGTTTGCAATTGCCACCATGCTGGATCCACAGTACAAACATGGCCTGCCCTCTATAACTGAAGGAGGACATCAGTGAGTACAGCAGTTGACAGAAAACCACATTAGATTGGTACATGCTACACAAATTAAAAATACACGCACTGCATAAAAATGGGTGTTGCTACTGTGATGCTTGGCCAGCTGGTTATGATTATTGTATGCTATCTGTAATATAAAAATATAGTATGTGATTGTCTCACATAAGACAGCCTGTGCTCCATGGGTGCCCCCCCCCAGGTTTCAGTGAAGCTGCATATAGTACACTAACAGGAGATCTCTGTAATGTAATTAACTTCCTTGAGAAATTGCATTGTATGGTCCTTTTATGACCTGTTGCTGCTCTGAAGCTGGGAAACTAAAATATACATTTTATGACTTCAGAAACAAGACATCATTAAGCTGATTCCTGCTAGTTATCTTGCACCTAGATGAGAGAATTGCAGGGTTGTAAACTTAAAAGGAACTGGTGGATCAAAAGACTCATAATTTGGGAAATTGTTTTTGCTGATGTCACCTTATTTAATATACCTCCTGATAGGACATCCTGTTTGTAATTTTTTTATATTCTAAAAGGAGGAGTTAGATGACGCACAGAAAGGGTGTGGAGAGACACAGTTTAAACTATACTGTGTCTGAACTGTTTAGATATATACCATCTTGGGACTGTAGAGACACACCCCGCTCTGATAAGCACTTAAAAAGGTAATACATTAGATAGAAAAAGTCTAACTGTATTGTGGTAGGAGTTTTTGTTTTGTAATCTTCCCTTGTTCTTTTATGTGATTGTGTGCTCTTTGATATATTGTTCTGTGTTTACATTTTTCATATTTTTATCATCTTTTAGTAAAATCTTTATTTGAAAGACTGCCTGGGTGGCTGACAGTTATTTTTTTGCATGTGACGTATAGAGGGTTAAGACTGACAAAAACTGTTCAAAAGCTTGATGGTGTTACTAAACTGGCAAAAGGTAAGAATATACCTTAGGCTTTTTATAGAGATTTAAGGGTTTATTTTGGAAGCCTGGCTTGCTGCCCCTGGCAAAAGATTGTACCACAATCCCCTGAAGAGGGTACGTATCTGAGCCTGTACATTTGGGTACGCTAGCATAAGGTTCACAGTTTGAATCCCCGCAGAACTTGAGACTAAAGGTGATTCGGACCCAAAAGCAGACAGGAGGGTTACCCTGTCTGTTACCTGTTCACACTATTGCACTCTGAGGTTGGCACTGTGGGAGCAGAGGGCCTGACCTGCTTAGTGCATTTGTGACAGCTACCACCACCAGCAGCTCACAGGGAACACAATCAGAGAAAATGGGCAAGGCATAGCAGAAAACAGCAAGCAATCCTATTTGGGATTTTCTCTTTCAGGAGGGAGTGGAAGATATGGAGGAAAAGGAGGAGAAGACAGATGAGGCAGCTAGACTCTGGGCAGCAGACCCAAAGCACCTTGCTATTAATGATGAGCCACTGCTGTACTGGAGCAGTAAAATGACTGAATGGCCAGCACTAACATCGGTTGCTGTGAAATACCTGAGCTGCCCACCATTCAATGTCACTGTGGAATGAGTGTTTAGTGCAGCTGGGGCAATTGGTATGCATTTAGGAGGGCTAGAAAGAAACCTTTGTACCAGGATGAGATGCAAAAGCTGCCTACTATTGTACTGAACTCAGCTCTGCCACTAAGCACCCAGCCAAATTCTGGAATACCGTCAAGGACCTCTCTAGTCACACACCAGGTAACTCTCTCCCGCCTAAGATCATATCTGGCAATAATATCATTACTGACAGGGTGGAAATCCTGGACTTCTTTAACAACCATTTTACAACTGTAGGATTAGCCTTCGATAACTCTTCTGAGAACCTGTTACACTTCCAGCTGGATACTCATTATACTGAAGCCCGACCACAGATTCTACATTTTCTTTGCAACCTGCCATGCTGAAACAGGTTGAAGACCTCCTATGTCAGCTGGACATTAAGAAAAGCACTGGTGCAGACTTCATGGACCCATACTTTATAAAGATTGCATACCACATACTAACTGCACCCATAACACACCTATTTAACCTATCATTGACCCAAGGAATCCTTCCATCCTTATGGAAAACAACGCATGATATACCTCTGTTTAAATCAGGGAATCACTGTGATCTCAACAATTACAGGCCAATTTCCCTTCTCCCTGTCCTGTCAAAACTATTGGAAAAAATTGTAAGTACACAACTGAGATAGTACTTAGACTCAACGAATCTTCTAAATCCTGCCCAATCCAGATTCTGAGCTAAATATAGCACTATCACAGCCCTTTCAAAAGTGACCAATGACTGACAGAAAGAAATGGACAAAAACACTTACATGCGGCAAAATGTGCAGTCGAAAGGTGAAATTGACAATGAAATTTTGCTGAAATTTACAGGTGAAATTTTGCCATAAGGGCACAATTATGCGGAACGTTTCATGCAGTGAAATTGGTGATTTTGCCAGAATTTAGCCGGCAAAATTAAATTTCGCTGCATCTCTATTTGGGACCTCTTCTCATGAACAGTGGCACTGTGATTTTGTTAATGTGTCCCAAACTTTGAGTTCCCTCAGTGACCATGCTATTCTGTGCCAGATGTACGAAAACACAGATCTGGCAGGATGTGAAGACTGACAGCTGTATCACTCAGAGGGAGGTGTGAAGAGATGGCTATGTTGAAAATCTGTAGTGAAAATATTAAAACTGCTTGAACTGCTAAGCGTACATGGAAACTTCGCAATGCATGTGTGTAACACAGTCATTTAGTGGAATTATTTCACTGAATTTTCAACATAGGTATTTTGTGACCTCTGCTCATGAACACTGTCACTATGATTTTTTTAATCTGTCCCGAACATTAATTTCCCACAGAGACTGCGCTATTGTGTGCCAGAAGTGTGAAAACACATTTCAGCCAAGATGTGAAAAATGACGGCTGTACTGTTCATAAGGAGGTGTCAAAAATGCCAATGTTGAAAATCTGGAGTAAGAATACTATAAATTTGCAAAGTTACATGGATGCGTGAAAAGTGCACAATGCATGCTCATAACACAGTCATTTTATGGACGTTTTTCACCCAATTTTCAACATAGGCATTTTAGGACCTCTGCTCATGAACAGAGTCACTGTGATTTTCTTAATTGGTCCCCAACACTTATTCCCCACAGCGACCGCACTATTCTGCGTCGGAAGTGCAAAAACACATTTTGGCCAGGATGTGAAACATCACAGCTGTACTGTTCATAAGGAGGTGTGGAAAAATGCCAATGTTGAAAATCTGGAGTGAAAATAATACAAATTTTCGAAGTTATGAGGGTGCGTGGAAACTGTGCAACACACGCTTGTGACACAGTCATTTTATGGACTTTCATCACCAAATTTTCAACAGAGGCATTTTAGGACCTCTGCTCATGAACAATGTCACTGTGATTTTTGTAATGTGTCCTGGACACTGATTTCCCACAGCGACTGTGCTATTCAGTGCCGGAAGTGCAAAAACACATTTTGGCCAGGATGTGAAAAATGACAGCTGTACTTTTCATAAGGAGGTCTGAAAAAATGCCAATGTTGAAAATCTGGAGTGAAAATATTACAAATTCATGAAGTTATGAGGGAGCATGGAAACTGCGCAACACACGCCAGTAAAACAGTCATTTTTGGATTTTTTCACCAAATTTGCAACATAGACTTTTTGAGAGCCCACCTCATGAACAGTGGCACTTTCATTTCATTAATCAGTCCCGAAAGGTGATTCTGCACAGTGACAGTGAAATCACCTTTCAGGACCGAATAACGTCATGGCAGTGACTGTATTCATGAGGAGGGGTCCCAATAACCCCATGTTGAAAATATGGTGGCAAAAGTCCAAAAAATGGCTGAGATATGCACCAAAGTTGGAAAAACCCTGTTTATGCCATTATACAGCTTACTGGCATTTCTTTGGTTCACGGCTGGCTTTGAAGAGTGCAAAAGTGTTCCCGGTCCACCAAAGATCGTCACACCGGGCTCCAGAGGTAAGTATGGGGTGAGGGGGGTGTGGGGAGCTGGGGTGCACAGAGGAAGGAGGCGAGTTGAGGAGGGCACGACAGACTGCAAGGACCCTTTTCTTTATTTCAGGGACTAAAAAATAAAAAGGACATCACGGAAGTTTTTTTTCAGACTTCATTTTATGCACACTGGGTGGGCTCCCAGTGCTGCATTACAGGAAGGGACTTAAGCCGATGGGAGTTGGGGCCCCATTGTAAATAAAGACTGTTGTGGGGGCATGATGCCGAGGGGGATTGGGCACCCCTTCAGCACACAACAAATGGGGGAGGAGACATGATGCCAATGGGGAGTGGGTTCCCCTGTCGTTAAATGAATTGGGTCATTGGCATGCTGACAGGGGGATTGGACACCCCTGCTGGCTTACATGGGACTGTGAGGTGGAAGCATAGAGCTGCCTTGTTCACAGAAATGTTACACCAGGAAAGGTACTGCCCTGCAATGACAGGTCACTCCCTCATTGAAGTGGAATTGCTGATGCTGCAATGATGAGGCGGCCCCTCATTGCAGTGACCAAATTGTTTCAAGTTGGTGGCACTTATGCAGAATCAGTGTTATCAGGACACTGGGTCTGCATTGAGTGCACACCGCCAAGCCCACAAATACAGTGCTAGGATTGTCCGCCACACTGCTGTACCTCCACAACCCGCTTCTCTCCTAGGCTGCCGCATAATGTTTCTTGTGCATGTGCGCAAGCAAACACAAAAAGGGAAAAAACAAAAAGCTAGCTGAGCCACCCTACTAGGCTAGTAGTAATGCATTGACGTTCCATGACAGCAACCCATGATTGGGTGTGATCCTGAGATTACTTGCTCTAGGACAGCCCAGGGTCAAAGAGCCTTGCAGATGCCAGGGTTTTCAGGCTAGTGAAATGTAGTGCACATGAAAGAAAATAAAAAAATGAAGCCAATGTAAGAAAGATGACAACAAAGTTAAAGATTAATTCAAAATGTGACAACTAAACAAGGACAGAGTGAAACAAATAGAGAAAAAGATGGAAATAATCATACTAGCATTACTGATGTTTAATATTTAATATTTGTGATATATGGCAGTTTTCAGGGTAGCAGCATGGGGAAGCCTCTGTATGCACCAATAGCCTGCCACTCCCAACTACAACTCTGTATGGGGCTCCTGATAGGTGTTCACAGAGGAGGGGAGTCAGATGCTCTGCGGCTAGTCTACTTCAAGTTGTCCCTTGGAGAACAATGATTCGGCTATTTGCTTTGTTGCCAGTACATTGTGGCGGTGCCTGCCAGTAGTCATTAATGATGCATGACATAAGACTAAGCCTTAAAATAGGTTTAGATAAATATGGAGAGCCAGGACAGTTTCTTAAAAGCAAAAGAATAAAACTGAAGGTTTGAGGGAAATTATGTTGCTTATATTTATGTGGTGGAAGTCAGAGATCCTCCTTACAGACCATCCTTGCTCGGGTCCGCCAAAACTGTAAAGCAGGCTCTGCATTATTTATATATAAATGTGCCACAAAACTTTAAACCTTGCAGCACAATTTGACCTAACAGTGCTGCAGAAGATCAGAGTCCCTGCCTCAGAATTTATATTGGTTTGCGGCAGAGAACAGGTGACCCTGCACATGACCACTTACAGAATACACTATAGGTCAGGTGCAGTTTGTGTGACCATTCAGCTGCTTACTGAGTGGCCCCCATGAGCAGTCAAAGAATACACTATGGGTCTGGTGCAGTTTGTGTGACCATGCAGCTGCTTACTGAGTGGCCCACATGACCACTCACCGAATACACTATAGGCCTGGTGGAGTTTGTGTGACCATGCAGCTGCTTTTTGAGAAACCCGTAGGGCTTCCTGGAAAGGCCGCTATAGGTCTTGTGCAGTTTTTGTGACCCTGCAGCTGCTTATTGTGTGGCCTACATGACCACTCACAGAATACACTGTAGGTCTGGTGCCGTTCATGTGACCATGCAGCTGCTTACTGTGTTGCCCACATGACCAAGGCCCCCTGTTTTCTGTGGTTTTGTGGCATGTGACGATTGCTGCAGAAATTATGACCTGTGGCAGAATTTGGGGCATGCTGCAGAATTTGGGTTGGCTGCAGATATTGCACAGAAGTTGCTTCAGTAAGACAGAGAGAGACTGACACCACTCCTTTCAAACAATTCCTCTGCCTGCTAGTAGCTTTATAAGAACTAAAATTCACCTCCAATCCTTTAAACCATCCCCAACCAGCCCTGAGAGCCCCCCCTAGAATCACCCAATTTTTTTTTATATTGGCACCCCATTTTTGGTCCATGGCTGCATGATAATCCTTTGCCTTTTCCTATCACTGCTAGGGGTCCAGAATGCTTTTTTCTCCTCCGAGTAGTGCTTTGTAGGGCCCACACATAGCCATATTGGGGCATGAATCCAGCATATGGGTCCAGCAGTAATAGGAAGAGGTGGATGTTTGTCCTACACTGTTGGACCAAAAAAGGGTGCCAATATAAAAAAAAACAGAGTGTCTCAATGAGGCTCTGTGTGGCATGACTCTTGGGACTTAGCTATGCAGCGTTGTTATTTCTTGTTTTATGAGGGTGGAAGAGTAATGTCTAAGAGGAGTCTACAATATTTTTGAGGCAGGAAGAGGCAGAGAATCACTGCACAGTGTTGGGCTGGATAATGGCATACATTAAAATTGACAAGACCACTCAATGGCATTCTCAAGGCTTATTAGGAAAGTGGTGGGGTTGAGATGGGCAGTGGCAGGGTTTACCTGTTCTAAAACCGTGAGAGGGTAAAGTTCTCTCCTGGGGGGGAGCTGCAATTTGCTATCCTTATGGGGTTTAAAGCACAAGTTGTTTCTGTGGATGGGGCTGTGAGGTTGCCAAACTGATTGGTCAACTCTGGTGACTAGGAAAGAAAAATGTAAATGATAAAAAAATGCAAGCAGACAGCTAAGTAAATAAAGAAATTGGTGGTGTAGAAAAAGAATGAGAGAATGTTGGATAGACTGAGGAAATTAAAAAGATGAAACCAAGGTAAGAAAAGTGAAAAGCTAAACATTATTTATGTAAAATGTGGAAACTAAATAAGGGAAGAGAAAAACAAATTGAGAAAACAGAGGAAGTCATAATGACATTGCAGATTAAACATTTTTAATTTTTTTTAACATTTATGTGTTGCTCCTAGACAATATGCAAGGGTGGGCAAGATGGATTTCAAGCTTACTGCACCACAGTTAAAAATACCACTAAGGGACAAGTAGATTTACTCAGAGCATCAGTGCATCTTCTAAATTTTTTTAAGCACAAATAGCTTGGACCATTAAATACAGTAGTACATTTTTTTTCTGTTGTTTGGTAAAGAGGTAAGGTTACAAAAGAATAAATCCAGGGCAGCCCATCCCCAATCTGAATAGATCAAATTGTGGCTCTATTTAACTGGCAGGCCTATCTTTTCTACTGCCCTTGTCTGACAGCCAGCCCCCAGTGTGTTAACATTCTGTGATAAAGTTTGGAGAGCATTGCAAATACCATCCTTTTCCTTCCTTGGTGGGTAGTGGTGCTGAGATGGGTTGGAGGAATGGTCAGAAGTATGGCAGCTTGGATTCAATGCAAAGAAGTGCAAAATAATGCACCTGGGAAACAAAAACCCAGGGGAAGATTACACAATGGGAGAGGGAGGTAGTAACAACAACAAAAATGGAAAGGGACCTGGGGTAATCATATCAGATGACCTGAAGGTTAGCAAGCAATGTGAGAAGGCAGTAGGGAGGGTTGGGGTATCCTGGGATGTATAGGGAGAGGCATCACCAGCAGAAAACAGGAAGTTGTTATCCCTCTGTACAGGCAGTTGGTGAGACCTATCTGGAGTACTGTGTCCAGTTCTGGAGACCCCATCTCCACAAGGACATAGACAGGATAGAGGCAGTCCAGAGGAGGGCAACTAAAATGGTGCAGGGTCTGCAAGAGAAGCCATATGAGGAGAGACTAAAGGAGCTTAATATGCATACTCTTGAGGAAAGGAGGGAGAGGGAACATGATAGAAACATTTAAGTGCCTCAGTGGAATCAACAAAGTCCAAGAAGGTAGCATCTTTCAGAAAAAGATCTGCGGAAGAACAAGGGACACAATTTAAAGATAGAGAGGGAGGTTCAGAGGCAATGTGAGGAAGTATTTTTTCACAGAGAGGGTGGTGGATACATGGAACAGCCTTTCTGAGGAGGTTGTGGGGGTCTAAAACTGTGGGAGAATTCAAGAATACATGGAACAGACATAAGGCAATTCTTGTGGTGGGTAAGAAGAAATAGGCTGTTGGTTAACTAGGATCTGCAGCTTATCCTGTAGGTAGGGAAATGGGCAGACTAGGTGGGCCAAGCAGTCCTTATCTGCTGTCAAAGTCTATGTTTCTAAGGTGCTAAAGGTGCATTTACATGCCATTATATGGCCATTAGCAGCTCTGTTTAATGGCATCATGCACATTTGTATGACCATTGCCCCCACCCTCACCCATTCCCCATGCACTAAGTAAGCAACAAAACATGACAGGGTGTGGTTAGTAGTGTGATCACTGCATGCCCAGGGGCATAATGAGGCATAAGACTGCAGGCTGAATGCATGATTGCCTCTGAAAGTGCAGTGATCACACTACTACCTGAACCTTGGAGTGTCTTATTGCACTTATCATATTACCATGTTTAATAAAATAAAGCAACAGATATAAAAGCTGAGTTTTAAACATCAGACTAGTTTATTTTTGGGTCAGATATCACTACGCTGAATAAAATAGTCCTAACAATGTATACTTATAACTTTGCTGTTTTTTAATATTTTTACACCAAATTTCTAACATTACCTTCTTATGACCCAACCTAATAAACCCAGGAGGTGAAAATTTTCAAATCCTATCTGAAATGCATTTTACACCACAAGTGCGAAAACATATTTTGGCCAGGATTTGAAAAATGACAGCTGTCACATTCTTGAGGTGGCATGAAAAAATGACTATTCTGAAAATTTGATATCAAAATATTGAAAATTACCAAAGTTATGAGCAGGTGTTGAAAAATGTCAACATACATTCATAACTTTGTTGTTTCTTACTATTTGTTCACCAAATTTTCAACAAAGCCTTCTTAGGATCCCACCACACGAACAAAGGTGGTGAAATTTTTCAAATCCTGCCCAAAAGGTGATTTCACAAAGTGACAGCAGAATCACCTTTCAAGCCACAGTTCCATAATTCCACCACCATTGATCATGAAGTGGGGTCCCAAAAAGGCCATGTTGAAAATTTGGTGCAATAATATTCAAAAATGACAAAGTTATGAAGAAAACATCAAACCCCATTGAAATACATTAGACCAGATTTACCTTACTTTCTCATATCACAGTCACCAGTTTCAGCAGCAAGATGTATCCTCCATCAGAGAGTGGATCTGTATCATGGGGCATGGTTAAGTAAGTGAGGGTGTGTGAGAGGGGGTATGAAGGATGGTGGGTACTGATTGGAAGGTTGGGGTGGGTGGGGGTTTGAGGGTCACCAGCAAAAGACATCAGTGGATGGTTTTCTGCTTTGCAGGTTACGTTTACTTAAAAAAAAATAGACTGTGGAACAACTGATAGGTTGACACTGTAGAATGGGCACCCCAGTGTCACAGATGTTTGGTGGCACCAGGGGTGGGCACCCTGGTGTCTGTATACATGAAGGAAGTTGGGGGCTGCTCAAATATGGGGTGGACTCACAATAATAAATATTTAATATAAGCAACAGTCTCACTGCTGCAGGTGTGTGTGTGTGTGTGTGTGATTTTCCATGCTGCAGAGGGATCAGCTACTGCACTAAATGGACACCGGCTAATGGCGACGACAGGAGTGAGGCTGACACTTTCACCGGGTTTGTCAATTTCAGTTACCAAGATTGACAAACCGGCAGTCTAAGCTTCCAGTAGGGATCATTCTTTTTCTTTATGCATTTTCAAATGCAGCAGTCAATGAGGTATATAGTCTCTTTTTTGTTTTTTTGGGGAAGGGTGTGATCGTTTATGACAGAATCAGCAGTTTTGGTGGCAGAAGGCTGAACATGAATTTTAGTCAGCGCTATGTCATTCATAAAACTGACACTGTCTCTTGTGGCTGCTTTGACAGTTTCACTATGACAGAATGGAAAATTGACTTTAGGTTTGTTGGCAGTATTTGTTTTAAAATGATCAATGTATAGTTCATTAAAAAACTTGATTTCTGGCACATCAGACATTGCGGTTCCATTCCAGCTATGAGCTAAGGGAAGATGTTAGTAGCGGCAATTTGAATCCATTCTTAACATGTAGCACAGTGATTCTTTGACTATGTGATTGGGCACCAGTGTTGGTGCTAGTTCTTGATCCTTGGTAGTAATGCCATCTAATAAGGGGCACTAACCAATCACAATTGAGATTTTTTTCATTGCCATATGATAATATAGCAATCCCTGGCTGTTTAGTCATACTCCCCAATCACCTCGATCCCTATTGTGAAATTAAATTTCCCTATTAGTCTAGTGCCCCCCCAGCTTGATATCTGTTGCAAAATGTTACTACCCTACTAGTTCCTTTGCACTCCACTCCCTCCCAATTGTTTATGTGAAAAAAAATACCCTCATAGGCCAGTGGTACCCACCTCTCACTCAACCCAGGTTATGAAAAGAAAGCACCCTGGTTGCCAGTGGTAACCCCTCCTACCCTAATCCTTGATGTAAAATGACATTTCCCTCCCAGGCCCAGTCTACCCACTCAGCACCCATCACCCTCCACTCCCATCTAGAACATGACTCAGTCTAAAAAGCCAATGGATGTAGTAGGCAAAATGGTGGATGATGACTGGCACAGACCCTCCTTTTACCACATCATCTAGCAGGTGACTAAATGACAGGGACTGAGAGTGCATGCACTGTGTTTCAACTGAAAAATCATTTTGTGTTCAAAGCAGTAGTGTTGTCTCTGATGAGGTCTCTTTTGTTTCACTTGCAACAGTGAATATGTCTGTTATTTGCTAACCATTTTGATTTTATTTTTCGGTGCATTACACTGTTATGTATTTGCATTATCGACCTACACTGCTCCGGAAAGTGCACTTCTGTAGATTTTTTATACTTGCTAATGTTGAAGTTTAAGAAAAAAAGATTTGTTTGCTGATATTATTTGTGCAATACTTATATTTCTTATATAAACAGGATCTTCTTTTTAGACAGTTTTAATTATACCTGATATTTGTAATGCCTGAGGAACTAACATTAAGAGTACACAATTTTTAAGCAACATAAAAAGTTGTGTGCTGTGCATGAAAAATATAAAAATTCATAGACATCTAATCTGACATAAACTCTTAAAACCAGAAGATGAATAGAGTGTGCATATTCATGTTTAATTTTTTTATATCTTTATTTATTGAAAATAAATAAGCGGGAAAAGCACTCTGAGGCAAGGTTAGTTTCCATGTGTGAACCAAGAGGAGGGTACAGGGAGACAAATACATTCAGTAGAAAAGTGTAGCCGATATTATCAAAACAGTGAATTGGAAAAATGTTCGACTAAAAGTAAAAAGAAAAACCCACAACCAACCAACCAATCAAAAAAAAAAAACTGTAAGCAGGTACAGAGAAAATATGTAATAAAAAAGAGCAGGCCAAATGTGCAAGTCATGGCAATATAAACATTGGGACCCAGATATTCAAACTGCACCCAAAAAGTGCGCAACAGCAGGAGCAACCTCAAGTCCATTGTGCCCATATGCAAGAGGCACGATATTCAAAAACTGAGCTGGCCAAGATGCGCCTACAGCCGATGACTGAATATCGCACCACCTGCGCCATAGCACAACTAGGGAGGGGAAGCTGAGCATATCTGATGCACCATAGCACAACAAGGGATGTTCAGCTGAGCAGTCCAGAGGCACCATAGCGCAACCAGGGACGCCCCCCAGCAGCAGGGCAGCAATGCAACAGCACAACCAGGGATGCAGGGGCCCACCACCCATGCCACAGATGGGCAGAGGAACGCACAGCAGAACAGACATCATCCCCCCACACCCCATGCACTGCACAACTAGGGGAGGGCTAGAATAACCACTGGCCCATAGAGACAAGCAACCAACCCACAGCTGGGCCATGGTGCCCCATCACGCCCACTGGCAAGCTGTGACCGGCACACAAGGAGTGCTGACCACCCTGTGCCACACCATCCCCCCAATGCAGCGCACACTCTGCACCATGACCCCCAGACACCCTGCCCAGGAGCAGCATCCACCAGTGCAGGATACCCCATGCATGCCACCACCCCCACTGTGACAATGCAACCCTGTGCACCATAGAACCATGCAAGGCATCCCCACCATGAGCACCCATCAGCGGGTGGCAGCACACAGCGATGCAACAATGGCATACACAGTGCCACCATGCACAGCTCCCCCGAGGTACAGCTGAGAAACTGACCATGCGTCGGCACACGACATACCCCACACATGACAGGGCATACCCCGGACCCCACCACCAGTGGTACAGCACCTTGCACACCCTCCCAAGGACACACCCTGACCCAGCACTGGCCACAACAGCCAATGTAGACACCCACAGTGGTGCATGGAAGCATGCACCACACCGGATGCAACACAGTGCATGGACAAACACCCACCCATACCCAAGGGCACACCAACACAGGGACACAGTAGCGGGGCAACCAAGCCCCCAGTGTGGGCCCATGGAAACCGTGTACACATGGCCAGCTGTCCTCCATGGCACAGGAGTGCCAGCCACCCTGCACAGGCACTGTGGACCTGTACTCCACCATCATTTGCCCAGAGCACAAGTCACGGACAGTGGTGCACATTCTCTGCAACACGCACAAGCCACAGCATGGAGGTGGGACAACAACAGCGGAGGCCACAGTGTCATCCGAGGCAGACATGCACCACACCAGTGACAAGAGGCAACCCAGCATTGTGATGGGTACAATGGCTGCCCTGCATGGACAGCCACCACTGACATGCCAGCAGACCATGCAGGTCACAGACATGCAAAGGTGTCAGCTGCACAGGCCATGGATGGGCTGACAGGTGTGCCATGGACACAGAGCATGCACCATGGACCACTGCACACAGTCATCCAGTGCACAGGGAACACACACACACACCACAGACACTGACTGATAGCTACTCCCACACCATAGTCACTTCCCCAAGGACACACACACATACCCATGACTGCACCACCCCTGATGCCATGCACACCACTGCAGCTGAGCACCTATAGCCCGCTGCAAATCAGAGACCACCACAGTATTCTTATCAAAAGAATTGTAATCAAAAACATCCAAAAAACTATTTACAATTAAGTACAAATGTGGGAGGAAGGCCACAAACAAGGTGGGGGTGGGTAAGGGGTAGGGGTGAACAAATGGTACAGTAAAGGAGGGGTGTGAGGGTGGGTCCAGGGGGGTAGGGGAAATCAGGGGCATATTTATGGTCAGTGGGAGCCCCGCTCCCCGCTCCGGCTGCTCCGCCTTCCATGCCTCCGCCTGACCCCCAGCCGCCCAAGCCTCTGCAGGATGTCCAGCGATGCCCTGGCCATGGTGAGAGTTTCCTGCTGCACCTCCCTGATTGCCTGCAGCTGGCGGACACCTAGGACAAGGAAGCATAGTCAATAGGTGTGAATGCACAGCCCCATACAGCCCACCCACTGTGCATGGCATACGGCCGTGGGCCATGCCTCTGTGATGGTGTGTGACCACCCACAGTGATCACGTTCACAAGACCTGCCCACCCAGGTGCATACAGCCATATGGACTGCTGCACACACCCACCGGCCAAGTCCTACACAGCACCACCATGGCTGCTTAGTGACATGGCTAAGTGGTGCGAAGGCAGTGGCACAGCCATGTACCCAGTGCAAGCATGGACCACCATTGACGCACTCCCAGACATGCAGTGCCACTGGACAGTGCTGACTGTAACAAGTTGTGTGCATGGCAGTGGTGTCAGTGGATGGTGGCCATGCCCCACTGCCTGCCCTGTTACACAGCATGCAATAGTAATCATGGAGGTGAGGCACTCACCATCATCAGGCTGGTCCCTCTGGCGCTGTGGACCTTCGCCCCTCCTATTGGTCCGGTTCTCCAGCTGATACCTCTGCTCCCTCACCAGCCGTCTCTCTTCTGGCCCTAAGGTGCAAACATAGAGAGAGGAACATCAGTACAATCCTGTAGCAAAGTCCTCCTGCCCCAATGTGTATGCAATCCCACACAGCCAGACCCACCCACCCCACACCCTGATAACACCACCACAGCCAACACCGGAAAGTCCCCCCCATGTTCTGGACACATGCAACCGTGATACCTATATGGAAGATAAAAGTATATGGACGTTACACCTACCTGGCCATGGCACCGTGCCCCTCCTGGCACATGCCCACAGGCGGGCAAGCAGGTCCTGGTCCCTCCGCCTCAGGTCCCCATACCTGTGGCGCACTGCTCCACCATCCGCCCCATTCCTGTGGTCTCCTCCAGGGCGTCGGCCACCTCCTGCCACACCTGGCTCCTAGACCTGTCAAGGGGTGCGTCCCCAAACAGTGGGCCAAGAAGTGGCTCAACAATGACAACCAGGTTTGCCATTTCAATCTGGCTCCACTGGGCAGCTCTCTTCTGCGCCGTCTCTCTTGCTCAGTAGGTTCAAAATGTTGCTCTGCAGCGTGGTTCCACCATGTGCAGATACTGCACGGTACAGTGCTGCCATTCTCTATCGTGCTGTCACCGAATAGCGTGATAGTGGTGCACCCATGCCTGATGCATGGCACCTAGGGGGCAAAGGTCTGGCACAGGGTCAAGTGTCTCTGGCCCATGGACAGGCACAGCGCGATTGGAACCCAATGCATGTAGCACAATTGGGTGTCTCTGTGCTACCTCCAGTAGCGGCCTACCACGCTGTTGCCCCAGTGCGCCTACGATGCCCCAGTGCCACAGTGCCATATAGGTGAAAATCGCTGTAGCGCTACTGGCTCAATGGTGGCCGTGCCCTGCATTGCCTCCCACGCACAGCACATCAGCAGCACAGCAGGCGCCTGCGTCAGCAACCTGGGCATGCACAGTTAGGTGTGTACTGCGTATGTCACAGAACTGCACCCTTGGCTCAGCACGTTCAACACAACTGAGCAAAGCGCAAAAGCGTGATATTCAGCCGTCATATGCAACTCAGCTAATCAGCCATTCAATGGCGCAGCACTGCAATTTGCATCCACTTAAAGTTGCACCTCGCCTCATTTGCATGGGTTGCACTATAAAAGTGCGACATTGGGTTGCACTGGCCATAGTCGGTTACTGCAGTCTATTGGTGAGTTGCATGCTGTTTGGGAGTGTGGACTGTGGAGTTTGGCACATACATGGGATTGCACAGTCACAGGTAACAACTTTCATTCTCACAGGCTAAATCATGACCAAGCGAGTTGTGGGCGAGGAGGAACAGAGTAGTGGGAGGAGGAGGAGGAGGCCTAATTTCACCAAGGCCGAGACGGATGCCCTGTTTGAGGCCTACATGGACCAGGAGCCACTTCTCAATGGATGGCAAGGAACACCACAGGCCCGCGCTGCTGCATGGGAGGAAGTGGCGCATGCAGTGAACCTGCATGGCAGCCACCAGCGCTCCGTGCAGGAGTGCAAGAAGAAGATGGGCACAGACAGGAGGAGGATAAAGGAGAAGGTGGCTGCCATCAGGGCAGCATGAGCTGCGACAGGTGGGGGACAGCTGGAGGTGCTACGCCTGACCCCACAGGAGGAGAAGGTTGCTGGCAGCATGCAGCGTTGTGCCATTGAGGGTGTTCCAGGTGGTGGCTTCCAGACAGGTGGTAGCCTGTCACTGCATGGTAGGTCATGGTCTGTCTATTGGGGGGGCAGGGTAGGTCACATGCAGTAATGCGACTTTGTTTTCCCTTACAGATCCTGAGCGTCTGCATGGGTCAGCGGTGGTGGGCCTGTCCACTGAGGCCAGTTAGATGGAGATGGAGGAGGGCCCATCCACCTCCACATGTATATGCGGCTCAGTGCGACAGTGGGCCCACCTGGCTGTCCAGACTGATGTTGTTGGAACAGGTGTGGAGGAGGCCCTGCCAGTGTCCCAGCATGCCAGCATCCATGGATGCCGGCATGGTGTGACTCGGGCTGGTGCCGGATCCATCACCGATGATGATGTCGCTAACGCCATGGGCAGTGACATGTGTGTGCCACAGAATGGACACACAGCAGGTAACATCGTGGCCATGGTTGTGGGTGGTGCTGCCATGGAGGCCTGCGTGTCATCACAGTCCCAGCCTGTGCCTGTCAGCACCAGTGGGGCAGCACTGGTGTGTGTACAGGACAGTGGGACTGTTGTGGCCACTGCGGTGGCACCAGTGAGCCCTGGGGAGCGGCAGCCAGAGGGGCAGCATCAGCAGTTGGCCAATGGGCTTGGGGGTACAGTGTCGGGGGGGCAGCGTCAGTGCACCGCCTGTGGACATGCCCAAACCTGGTCCTGGTGTGCAGCGCCCTCCCTTAAGAGGTGCTGAGCATCAGGGCTGCGCACAGCCTGAAGGACAGGATGCTGAGCAGGCAGATGACCTCTTGGATGAGCACACCCGCATACTGAAAGCATCAGTCAACCAGCAGATGCGACTTGCGATGTCGGTGGATGCACTGCATGCGGCTCTGGAGTGGGCAGAGGAGCATCGCAGCAGAGACACCACTCTGATCCTGGCAGGGATGGACCGGTTGCGGGAGGATATGACCGCTGCCATTGACAGGCAGACACAGGCATTCACTGCTGTCATGGCCACAATGGGCACACAGTTATTTGCCCATGCATCGCAGACACCACGCAGTGCACTGTCCACCCCCCATTCCCAGTGTCGTGCGACACCATCCTTGTTGACACTGGGTTCAGCTGTGGGCATCCCGAGCTCACCTGGCGCAGGCATGTTTGGTGTGCTGCAGACCCCTGCACGAGCACAGTCGTGTTCATGCAGTGGAACCCCTGGCGGACCATCGGTGCCACCCCATGAGGCCAGTGGTCAGCCTGTCAGTGCTGGTGGGTCTCGGTGGGGCCGCCCATGCATCTGTGGCGGCCGGGGCACTGTGGTGCATGAGTGATCTGTCTCCCAACACGGCTGCTGTCTGGTGCTGCCCTGTGTGCATTGTGTCATTCAGCGGGCAATGCACGAGTTGATACCTGGCCCTGCACGCGGACACACAGTCCATCTGCACACCCTCCCGGCTGCTATCTGCAGTTGCGTGTGCATGATGATGCCTGCATTGCACTGTACACCAATGTGCAATGGTGCTCAGCATCTGACACACGCACAATGACAGGCAGTGGGCGTGGTGGTCTGTGGACATGTGTGTGGCTAGGGGTGACATTCTGGGTCGGTGTGCCTCCTACCCTTTGTGCATGTCTGGTGCATTGTGTGTGTGTGTGTGTGTGTGTCTGCGTGCCATGTTAGACCTCACCCATCCCTGGTGGTGTGTGAGGTTCCATGCCCGGACAGTTCCCTTGATGGCATGCACCCCTGGTGTGTGTCCATGTGTGTTTGTGGGTTGTGCCTTAGCCACTGGTGGTTGCACATGGCCCCATGACTTACCTGGGTTGGCTGAAGTGCTCCTCCGTGATGGTGTCCCAGTGCAGCTGTGGCAGCTGGAGCAGTTGGGGGTCCCGTCACCCAAGGGAGGGCTGCCCATCACCATTGTCACCGGTGTCCTCATTGTCCCCATTGTCCCCATTGCTGTTCCCCTCTTCGACCTGTACGGCTATCCCACATTCATTGGCCATGTTGTGCAGGATGCAACAGGCCAGGAATAGCTCACAGGCCTTTGAGGGGCTGTACTGTAGGGCACCACCGGAGGTGTCCAGGCAACAGAAACATGCCTTCAGCATCCCGAACACCCGCTCGATGGCATTACATGTGGTGGCGTGTGCCTCATTGTAGCATTGCTGCAATGGGGTCATGGGCCACTGGTAGGGTGTGAGCAGCCAGGGATGGAGTGGGTATCCACTGTCACCTGTGTGTAGAGGGTGGAGGTTAGTTTGGTGATCAGCATCACCCTGCCCCGGGCCATGTAGGCCACTACCCATGTCACCTCTGACCATGCCCCCAGGCCCTATGATTGTCTGTGTGGTTTGCATACTCACCCACTAGGTGGCCAGTGGGGATATCCCCACTCTTGAATCTGTGGCACAGTGCTGACTGGTGCCAGATGAAGGCATCATGTGCTCCCCCAGGGTGCGTGGCACAGACATTGATTATGCGCCACTTGGCATTGCACACCACCTGGCAGTTGATGCTGGCATAGCCCTTATGATTTATATATGCAGCCCCCTCGGGGCCAGGTGGCGTGCGGATGGCCACATGGGTGCAGTCTATTGCCTCTAGCACTCCAAGCATATGTGCTACCCTGTGGAACTCCTGTATGTTTGCTGTGCACTCCGCTGGTGTGCTGGGGAAATGGATGTACTCTGCAGCTTGTAGCAGCAGTGTGCTGAGGAATTGGGTGAGATGGTGTGACGTGGCCTACTGGGTTATGCCGGTGGTGTCTCCAGCTGGTCTCTGGAAGGTACTCATGGTGAGCAAGTACATGCAAGCTGTCACTTTCATCTCCACTGGCAGAGCATGGCTCCGTTGTGTGGGTGCCTGTACCACATCACTGCACAGCTCACAGAGCCACCTCAGAATTGCCCGATTCAGGCAGTACCAGCCCACAATCTCCATATCACTATACAGCTCAAAGCTGGTGTGGGCTCGGTACTGCCTGTTGGGGGCATACCACTGATGGGCCCTTCCACGGCTGCGCCCCCCTGCTGCCCACCTTCTCACCCCCCTCATTACTGCCTCCATCTGGATGGTGGCACTGGCCATATCACTGGCTTGTGTTCACCCCCCTGGCAGCTGTTTCTGTATTCCCCCCACTGTCCTGGCTGCTACTTCCCCTGCACCGGGAACACCTGACTGTGCTGGCCCACTGCTGTATGGCAAGTACTTCCCCCTTCTGCACTGTGGCTCCCCACACCTTCCTCTGAGCCTGTGGGTTCCAGGTGCCCTTTTCCTGGCCTGCCCTGTGTGTCCCTGCTATCCAGTTTCTCTTGCTAGAGTTCAGCCTCATGTGCCTTCCCTGTAGCGTTCTTGCACCTCTCCATTGCTCCTTTTTATTTTGGCTCATTTCTGCTATGGTGCAACTTCCGCTGGCTCACCTATTGCACATGGCGCATGTTGTTGAATATCGCACTGCGCCATTTATGCATGGTTCCTCCCCCTTCAGTTGTGCATACATTCATTATCATTGCGCTGTTGCTCAGCATGATTTGGAGGCACAACTGCCTCCCACTGAATATCGCAGAATGGCGCATTTTTTAACTTGCGGAGGCACAACCCTATTGCGCATGGCACAACTCTTTTGAATATCTGGGCCTGGGAGTTTAACAGACTATTTGTGCATTGAGGTTGTACTGGTAATAAAAAACATAAAATACACAATAATTATGGTGCAATCAGGAAAAGAGTGAAGAAAGGGTATTTAGGAGTTACATGATCCAGGGTAGACTTGCAAGTTTCCAGTAAAGATTAGGTGAAGATGCACAGAGGTTACAAACAACACAGGAGAAAGGAAGACAAGGGAAAAACAAGCCGTGACAAGAGCAAGTTCAATGAAGATAGTAGCAGTGATGTACCCCTGGTCTGTCCCCTTAAGGATAGAGTTTGTGACACTTAGGAGGCTAGAAAACAGGTTAGAATGGAGAGAGGAAGTTGGTGGAGCAGAGGAGGTGAGAAAGTTGAGTGTAGACAAGATTCTCTTGTAGCTTGTCAAGAGTAAGAAGAAGGGATATACAGTAGCTCAAAAGTTGCCAGAGGAGGTGGGCTCCCTGCCTTTGTGTAGAGGGAGAAGCTTGCTTGGCAAACCTTCAGGACTCAGGAACAGAGCTGAGGGAAAAAGGCAGGTTAAGTAGGTGGGTGAGTGGGATAGCAATAGCAGGAGCAGAAAGGCGGCATAGATTAGGGACCAACCCACATGGACTAAGACCTTTGGACAGATTAAAGGAGGAAAGCACATGTAGGGTCTTAAGGAGCAAAGTGAAAACAGAGGTCAGTATACAGTAGAGAGGAGGGAGATAGGGGCTGATGAGGGAATAAGCAGAGGACAGCGGACTTTCATTTGCATGTACTTTGATTTTGACTGTTATTTTGTATGATACTGTATCATGTTTGAAGTTTCTTTATCTAGTAGCATTTTAATGTCTCTTTTACTAGATAAGAAAGTAATGAAGTAAAGTTGCACATTTACATTTAATGAAGATCATGTAAAGATGCACAGGTACAATACAGCAGATGTCAGATATCATTGGTTAGACCTTCATTACTAAGTACTCACTGTGTGACCCAGAGCAACTCCCTTAACCTTCCAGTGCTCCATTCCACATAACAATGGAATTAAGGAAGAAGAACCCCTTTGCAAATGAGATGGGGCATCTCAGCAGGGTTATCTTGGGGAAACACATTGTAAAAATGGGTACAAGCTTGATCCCCATGAAAATAAGACACTGCATCACAGTGAGAGTATCCTGGGTAAATGCATTGTAAAACGTATGAAAGCAGGACCCCACTCAAGATATTGCAGCTCAGGTGGGCTATCCTGGGTAAATATATTGTAAAAAAATAAACAACAAAAATGTCCTTTTGGGTCTGAATGCTTATGCAACACAATGTTATTGTTACCCTTCTATCAGTACTGTCTTGTCAGGCAAAGTTAAATAGTGACACTGCAATACTTGCATAGAGGGTGCCAATAGTAGGGCAACACAAACACAAACATGATCATTCAGACCCCAAGAAACCTCACACCACAGATTCACTGAGGTTCCAGGGATTTCTAATTCTGTTTTATTTCCCTGCTTTTTATGCTGTTACCCTAACAGATGCATTAATATTGTTTTTTTTTTTAAATTTGCAATTACTGTAAATTCCACTTGTATGTAATTTGGATGCATGCAATTTTTGGATATTAATTGATTGATTACAAATTTATTTTTATACAGGATACACATTGTTAGGGTTTGATCCCAATTTTCAACAATGTCCTGTGGTACAATCTACAATACTTACACTAACAACAAAGATCAGACAATATCATAACAATAAAAATATTCTATCAATTAAAAAAACAAAACAAATTTAACTAAAATGTATATGTGGCAGTCCCAGGGACTGGCTACTAAGAATTAAATGATATAATTACATATTACATCATTTACTAAGCTGTGGAATTTTGAAACCAAAGGTATTTCACAATATAAACAGACAAAAGAAAATCTTTCAGAGGGGTTACATTTATGAATAAATTCTTAATCAGCAAGGGATTCTATCTATAACAGGAACATACTGAACTAAACTGATTGTACAATAGTAGCTTGGAAATTGATGAACTAGCTACTGACTTCGGTTTGTATGGATGTGTGTTCCAACTTTTGCTAAGCTATTTTGTAAAATAAAGTCACCAAGTCTATTACAGGATTTAATTAAAGGAATTTTTAGAGAGGTTCCTCTCAAAGTAATCAACTGTTTTGAGTGAGGCGCTTTCTCTACCAAATACGCTAGTGGATGTGTTTTTACTGGTTGCGTAAGTTTATGACAAAATATTGTCCACTGATAAGCTCTCTGTTCTTGTGGTTTAAGCCATCCAAGTTTGCTATAAATATTACAGTGATGAGTGCCATAGGCATGTTTTTTAATGAACTTTCCCAGTCTGTAATAGGTTTTAACCAATCTATCAAAGCTGTCCGGGTAGAATTCATATATACAACCGAGCCATAAGTTAATACTGGTATTATCAAGAGTTGTACCAATTTCTTCCTTACCTCTACTGTAAGTGATCCAGACACCTGTCTATCTACATATGTTAATCTAGTATCTACCATAACTCCCAGGTATTTATAGTTTTGAACATTTGTTACGCTACTTCCATCAACAAACTGAATTTTCAACTCCAATTTTCTATATTGAACATGACCCTCCGAAAACAACATACATTGAGTTTTTTTGTGTTTAGTAATAATCCTGAGTTTCTCATCCAGTTTTACATAATTGTCAGATATGTCTGGAGCTGCTGTTACAGGCCCTTGTGGTCACTTGCAGATGCCACAAGTACTGTGTCATCTGCGTAAAGTCTTATCCCACTGTGTTTCATTTGTGTTGGTAATTCATTTATATATATGTTGAACAATAGTGGGCCCAATATTGAGCCCTGGGGGACTCCTCTATTGATCTCCACCAGGCCTGAAACAGCAGCCCCACATACAACACATTATTTGCGATCTGCCAAGTATGATTGAAGCCATTTTAATGGTGCCTCCTGAACCCCCACCTTACTCAATTCATTTAACAAGCCCTTATACAGTTTGTACATTTTTCTTCAGTCCTATGTAATTTCCTGTTCTATGTTGTTTATTTTTATTGAATGTATGCATAGCACATTTTGGTTGTATGCTACTCAGTGTCTCTTTTCCTGGTATTCTGACCTGACTGAGATGGTAATTACTTAAATTCAAGTGAAATTAGGTACTAAATGGTGTTGTAGGTCTAGCTCAAGAGGTATGGGGAGTCCTGCACATCACTATGCTGCCTACCAAATAACTGAGAAACCAACAGAGCTGTGCTGTCAAGGGGGCCTATATACAAAGCATATGTGCTGCATACATGTGGTACACAGACTTCCAAACATCCACACAGCAAAAATGCCATTGGACCCCTGCAGCATTCACGGAAGGGGCAAGTGCATATGTAGACAGACAAGGGGTGTGATGGAGTGGTGCTGGACTCAGTACCATGTACAAAGGTGTGGCATGCAAGAGAAAGTTGGCACAGGTTATGGCTGCAGGCAACAAGCTGTACCTCCTATGTCTCCCCTCCACTCAGTGGTGAGTGGCCTGGTGGCAAAAGCAGTCACTTCTATACTGCAGCTCCCAGTCTTCCTAACATCCATTGGGGGCTCTCTGCTGGCACTTTCCCACAGTGCACAAGCCACGTCCAGTGCAAGGGTATGCTAATGACAATATGCCCCTGCTCCACTTGAAGTGGGTGATCTAGACAGCTGGCAGTACAGGCATGCAGCTGGATTCCCACTGGCATCCTTACCATGCCTCCACCCTGTCCACTATCCTCACCAAGTTCCTACATGACTCTGGGCTGGGGCCACAGACAGGTGTCTCAGGATAGAGCGGGATGCATGGTGCCTGTGCGAGGGTGCAGATGGCTGAGGACAGCGTACACGCATGTAGCACATACCCAGCATCCAATAATGCATAGGACCCGTTGAGCATAAAATACAACTGCTTGATAAATCCTTCCTGCCTGAAATACAATGGCAGTTAAAATACTGTACCATACATATAAATTTGCTTTCTTGTTATTATTTGTATATTTCAGCTGCTAATCTGATTAGTATGTCTCATGTGAAAGAAATAGCACCTAGAGCCAATGGGGTGAGGGCCTAACAAAAACATTGGCCTTGCCTTTTACAATGTATGGTTTATTTTCTAGATATATGCAATGAATGATATTGATAATGATATTTTAAACAGGCATGCACTTATTAAGACTCATGACCCCATTTTTAAAAGCAATGTAGTGTTCATAAACATAACAAAATTACTAACAGGTACTGTAACATCAAATACATGATTTGACACAATAACATTTGTTTCTATGAAACACACACCCTCACAAAGTCTGTGTGTAGTTATCTATTTGCAATGCTATATATATACAGACTTTATAGTACATATATAAAGAAGGGCTTGAGCATTGTCTCAAAAAGTTCAGCATTTTAGAGTTAGACAGATGGTTGTTCTAATGATGTCAGGAAGTGTCAGATATTATGGTTGGCTGCAGAGTGGTGGAGCACAGCCAAACAGATTGTAGAAACAGAGAGAATGAGCAAGAGTAGCATTTGTTATATTCAGATGCAATGTGAACAGAAGGAAGCTAAACAGAACATACTTTTGCACATCTTCTCCACCTTGCTTGTGAAAACAGTTTATGTTTTGTTATGTTTTAGTGGCTCTATCATTTTGCTGAAAGACATGCAGCAAGAGATGTTGATTAAAATACATTCACTCGAGTCGCTACTTCTGCAAAGTAATTTATACTTTTAAAAAATATAATTAATTTTGTCTGTTTTAAGCAAATTTTAAAGACTTTAGCTAGGAATATAATAAACCCACATGCTGTTTTCTCCACGGCTAAGCTGTTCTTATTTAATGGTGTGCAATAACAGAGAGAGACTTCTTAATAGGATAACGAGATCTCTAACCTTTGCTATGCATTTCAGTATTGGCACTCTGCAGTAGTTTACAGTACTTTCTAAGTGGTGTAGTTACTTAGCCATTTCAGTGCTGCCAGTATGTTTACATTGGACATAGAATCACTGGTGGCTACACACAAAAAATCTTCTCTTAATCACTTTATGTTTGACCTAGGTGGATAAAATGTTTATCACAGACATATTTCATGTTGAATCCACACAGATTTGGGTATGCTAAAGCAGGTTTTAATTATACCTAATGCAACTATCACAACTGGATTTAAACAACATCACTTAGATACGCATATTGACACAAATTAAGGGTCAGATTGTACAATTGTTCTTAAAATGAGTAGAAAAACTTTCAGCTTTTTTTGTATGTTCCAAAATGCATCAGAACAAATATTTTCAAGCTACAGATACACCCAGAGGAAGCATGGGATAAAACCTATTTTTTTCCAATTGTTTAACAATGAGTAGCACACTTAGCTGAAAGCTCGTTTATGGGTGTGACCTGGGAACACAGGGAAGTTAAGTGACTTGCACAGGGTCACACAGTATACAAGTGGGGGTTGTGGGATTCAAACCCAGGTCTCCAGATCTGCAGCTCAGAGCCTTAAACCATTGTGCTATACTGCCTCCCTATGGTTATCTTATAGCAAAAGGAGAATGAATGATCAAAAATTAAAAAAATATATATATACTGTATATATATAAATATACAGTATATGTAATAGTTAGAAAATGGCAAAAATGAATTCACAATCCTGATTGGCTAGTACAGCCTCCTAGCTGGGCATTTATTTCTTAATAGATGCCCAGCTAAAAGTAAGTACCAGCCCAAGTGCCACCTCACCACATACCCTTGTACCAGAGTGCTCAGCCTAGTTTGTCATTGGCTAACAGCACCTGGTGAAATGTCAAATCCCCACCATGTTTTTTCTGTCTCGCTAAAGTAGCAAGGGCTACTGTCGCATCAGTCCATTTGGTTTCATGCTGGGAAGCCCATTATCAAAACGACAAAAATACCACAATGTTCCCACACTTAAAGCTGCTGCTTCATATTAAAAACAAATAAATAATTTACCTCGGGACTATCCCTCATCATTGCAGATGCAGGTATCCATTAGAGCCATGCAAGGTCGGTCACACGCTCAACAGACACTTCTTCCGACGGCTAATGAACAAAAATAAAAAAATAAAAAAGTTTTGCTGAAAGCAGACAGATGATGTACACAGACTGCTAGGGTAAATGTTTTCTACACACTTCTTGTTGAGCTGTGTGTGTGTGTGTGTCTGTGTGTATGTGGGGGGTGTCAATAGATTACAATAGCTCTGTGGGGAGGAGCAACAAGAGGTTGAACAGCTTTTAAACATATGCACTATTCATTTTTAAACTTATTTTCTCTCTTATTTTAGAACTTAATTAAAATTGACTAAGATGCCCATCTTCTAAGCGCAATAATACCCTCCAGGGTGGGCATTATTGGGACAAACCAGACCTTCCAGGGGCTATAAGGCCCTCCACCCGTGCCGTTGGTCCTCATTATGCCACTGAGCGGTCTGGTATTTCTCAATAATGCCCACCCTGTCGGGTATTATTGCTTGCATAAACCACTCTGAGGTGTGCGGTCATGCTCTGATATACGCACGCCTTGGTGTGCATTGTACGCATGAGGTTGCAGGCCGAGTGCGTCAACCGCCCAAGGCGTGCATATATCAAAGCACGATTGCACACCTCAAAGTGATTTAGCTATCTTATAAAATGTCAAAATTGTTTTGGAGGGGGTTAAAAATGCAGGTGTGTGGTAGCACTCTGATATATGCACAGTCACCTGATGGTCTTTCACCAACTGATGAGCTTCTTATTTCAAATCAATTTTATATAAAAAAAAAAATATATATATATATATATATATATATATATATATATATATACATGCACACAGTATATGCATACAGTATATATATAGCAGCAGGTAGCACACTTGCCTCTGAGGCCGGGAGATCAGAAGGCTGTGGGTTCTAGCCCCACACCAGGCTCTTAGGTTAATATCCCAATACTGAAACTGCAGTGCAGCATGAGGAGGGTGCTGCACTCTGAAGGTGCCATCTTTCAGATGAGACATTAAACCGAGGTCCCATCTGCCTGTTCTGGTGGTAGTTTAGGTGGATGTTAAAGATCCCATGGCACTTCTCGAAAAGAGTAGGGGAATTTCCCCGGTGCCCTGGCCAGATTTCCCCCCATTCACTAAAAAAATACCACCAACAGCTTAATCTGGTTCAAAGTCATTTGGCATTCATCTGTATCCCCCTCCCCTGGGTCATGCCTGAAAATAGGCAGAATTTGTCTAGTGCACTTACCCAGTCAACAAAAACTAAATAAATAAATAAATATTTGCTATTGGACCCCCAGTTCTCCCCCTCCTGTTGTCCACGTACCACTTGAATTCTCAGTGAGTTTGTCAATCATGGCAGTTTTTCTAAAATATATAGCCTCTTATACATTCATAACACCAATTCTTGAGGACACAAATTTACATATATTGCATCATGCATTGAAACAATTTATATTTCTATCTAATACATAGAGTTCCTATCTAATACACAATATGCCACATTTAACTGATTTATTATCTATACAGTACATCTTAGTTTCACCACCAGGAAGGTCCTTGCTTGTATTTCCATCTTCCCACCTTCTTTTGGCAATGCTCCGATGCACACCACTGCACGCCCATCAGTCCAAGATATAAACTCAGTCCCACTTGTACCTCACTTTGATGTACACCCAGGCCTGGTGTCTTTTGGGCCTTTTGCCCATTCCCTTCTCTTGTTTTTGACCCTCTTGGTCCCCGCCTATTAGCCCCTCCTCTGTTAATGCTGTTTCTCTCTGCCAGTGCCCTCTCCTTCCTTCTATACTGCTACCCTCCAGCCACCAGCCTGCCTCCAGCCATGCAAAAAACAGCAGGCATCTGCACATTAGATCTGGGCAGCAGCTTCCTCAATGGCTTTCCTAAGAGTTAAATTAACTCAAAACCCATAACTAAGAGATGTGCCCTGTCCTCACTATACACCTCTGGATTGTCTGCCGTTATGGCTGCTTGCTTAACTGAGCTCTGTTCCTCATAAAGCACAACAGATGGGACGTTAGCCTAACAGCACTGAAATCACCCAATAGAATTAAGTCCCTATTGTATGCTAGATTCTGAAGAGAATGAGCCACCTGATCAAATAATCTTACGTTTGTTTTCAGTGTGAAGCATTGGGAAACAAAAAAGCAGAATCTAAATAGGAGGGTAAATCACTCCCAAAGAAATGGTGCCATGAACTTCGATGCAGGGTAAGTGCAAACAACAGTGGCAGCCTGCCTCCTTACACAAGTAAGCAAAGTCCAAAGTTGTTTTTGTACTCATCAGACATAAAACAGACAGGATGAACGAGTATGCTGAAACTGTATTCTTTATTAAAGAGGACAGAAAATTATTTCTAATTGTCACAGGTTTATAGTTTTTATTTTCAAAAATGGTATTCATTCCCCTATGTTATTCACATTTAATTTTACCTGAATAAAAAGTGATATGAGTAACTGTATATTGCTTTGTTTTGTTTTTATGGGCAGTATTCTGTTACAGTTCTCTTAATGGAATCTGTGATCTGGAGTTTTAACTATGTCACGGTTTTTGCACAGAAGTCTGAGCAAGGTTCTGATAAGTCAACAGTTCATAATTAACATGCTTCATACAAACTATGGCATAGTTAAAACGCCGAACTACAGGTTCCATGAAAACAACTGTGCAGAATGTTGTCCATGAAAAGAAAACAATTGAAAACATATTTTTTTACTTGAATGTTTGTTCCTGTGCAGTTAAATATGGATCATTTAGAGGTCTGAATTTCATTATTGTGAATATGAATACTACAAACTGCTGCCAATTAACGCACATTTTCTTTCCCCTTTAATGCTAACCATGCTTCTTTGTCAGCTGCCAGCAAGTACAGCAAATACAAACAACTTTCTAGTACTCAGTCTCAGATGCAAAAAATGACAATATTCCTGCTGCCAGAGAACTCACATTCTTACAATAGCCCTAACCCTGGTGCTTCGACTCTTGTTAGAGTTACCCTTTAAATTGTGGACTGGGGTGGGAGAGGACATAGTATTAAAATAATGTTCTTTCTAATGACAGTTTTGGCTCCACTGCAGGATAGGAGGCCTTTGTGGCATTTTGTGGCATCTGGGAGGGTGAGTCCTCCGTCATTATTTGTCCAGCCTGTGGTTTTCTTCCTGGTTTTCTTGCCTACCTTCCACCCCTGGCTTTATCCAGTGGCACCCTGCTGCACCACCCGTTTGGCTGGTGCTGGATGACACAGTGTTGTCACCCACTACATCAAAGCCTGCACTACTTCTCACTAGAGAAGGCACTAATAGAGCAGGACACTCATTTCCTCTGTTCATGAGGTTGGCACGCAATGCCTTTGCATTGCATCCTATGCCAAACCAGCCTGAAGTGGGGGAATTGGGCTCTGGTCTTAAACCCAGCTCTCCCACATGGTGGTGGTGCAGTGTACTACCAGCTGGTGCCATTGGGCTAGGTGGAGCTGGCATTATTTAAAAACAGATCTCTCTCTCTCTTTCTCTCTGGGAAAATGGGAAAGGGAAGAAAGTGGGAAGGGGCATCACCTAAAGGGTAAAAGCAGTACCAGCAGCCTGTCTGCTGGAATCCTACCTTGGGTAGGTGGGTCATGGGGTGCCAGCTGCATGGCAATGTATGGTCCGAGATTGGAACAACCTAACAGCTGGGACTTCACAGAATGGTAGGGTGATGGGACATGGTAAGGGATTGCAGAGGTAACCCTGAAATGTGTATGTCCCCCAGCATGCCAGTAGTAAGCCCTCCAACTGTAAAAAGCATACCTGAGTAACATGCAGTTACTAAATCTATGGCTAGTGAATGTTGGGATAGGTAATCCCCAGGTCCTGTGATGCCCCCTGCACATGACAGGGCAGGGGGAACACTGGAACTATGTTGAAGTGCGAGACACAGAGAGTAGGAGAGGCCATTTACTACCATGGCAGTGTTGCTCAGGACAAGATTTTTGAAGTACTATATTAAATTGTATATTAGCTAAATGGCTGTGGTCCTTGGGTCAGAAAATAGTATATTGTACTCAAGAATATGAACATTCTAGTAGGGAGAGTCAAATGCTTGAAGCCCAGTTTGTCCATGTGTTTTGTTTACCCATAAAAAAGGGGTTAACATCAACCATTTCCTGCAGGAGGGTAAGTGAATCCATAAACACTGAGTGTAAGGGACTCCCATTGAGCATAACATCTATACCCCTAGACACTGGAGTACCCTGAACCTTGTCTTCCTCCATCCTGGGCAGCAATGCAGGTTGGTCCCCATAACGCCTGAAGAAGGGGTTGCATACCTTGGGTCCAATGTGCCAACTATGGACCATAATTTGTACAGTGTCACTAGGAATCAATCCTGATGTCCATCTGGAATCATCCTGATATCATCCTAGAATAGTTATTAGGATTATTTCTACAGTCATCATTGAAACCATCTCATTACAATATTTTGGCCTCCAGGCATAATCTATGATGACTTCAGTCATATCTGGAACACAATTCTAAGATTATGTCAAGCTGGGCTCAGGATGAAATCATCTGATGACTCTAGGATGATTCTAGGAAGATCTTCCATTTTGACTAGGGAGCTTGCTTGGCGTACTCTAAAGCTGATTTATATGGGACTAGAGTAACTTTAAATAGTGGGAAGAGTAATAGAATATTGTAATGTGGGGCACGGGACACCAGTACATACAAAAGAGAATTTTTAAGTACAGTAGTCGGAAAGCACTGTTCGTTTGACAATCCTATTTTGTTGAACAGCATGGCCATGTGGTTCTCAATATGTCACTTTCCTAACTGTAGAGCAGAGGGAAAATAATGTCTACAGTTTGCTGGTTTAGTAGTTTTTGTTTTCCAATGTGTGCTGGTTGCTTTTCGAATGTGGCACAATTTCAGTTATCACTAGAACTTGTGATTCTAGGAACTCAAATATCAAGAGGTTAAAAGCACCTAGAAATCATACTAGGTTTGGGAAAATGGGGGTTTGCTCTACTGCAGCTAGATTTTGGAATAGGCTAAGCATTAGAACCAGGATATGATGCTCAGCTTGTTCCAAAAAAGAAACAATTAATTTAATTTTGAATATAGATGTTAAATGACTGTAAATTTCAAATGTTGATGTACATTTGTTGAAGAATGATATCGACTTTTATAGTTATATATTTATACTTTTGTATATATTGTAAGGAACTATGTGTACGTAAAACATAATATCCTTCATCTGAAAATAGACTTTGGACCAAGCATGCAATTCCTGTATAAAAATAAATTTTACTTACTTTATCAGGGATGGACAGAGACTGAAAGTGGGGAGCACTGTGTGGGGGATGACTGAGCAAGTCATATTTTCTTTCTTTTCACACCCAACCCAATCATGGCTTGGAGGTGGGAAAGGGGCTTAGTGTTAAAATTATGTCATTTCAAATTACTTTTGTTGGCTTCCGGCAGAGTGCCAGGAGCTGGCATTTTTTTTAAGTTTAATTATTATTTCACTTAGCTCTGTGCTGTAATCAGAGACCCCACTAAACTCCACACATACTTACCCTTCGATGCACTCATAGTCCTCACATCCATTACTTGAAATTGCTTCCCGACACCACCTTTTTTCTAGCTGGGCCCCAACACTCAGCCCACAGTCTGTCATGTATCAAAGAGCAACTAAGGTCTTTGTGGAATAGGAGGCCTGCAGGGCATTCTGTGACATCTGGGAGGGAAGGCACTCCTGTATCAGGATTTGTCCAGCTACTGGATTTCTCCCTGGTTTTCTTACCTGCCCTTCACACTTTGGTTCAGCAAATGACACCCTGCAGTACCAGTCATCTGGTGGGTGCTGGCTGATGCAGCTTGGTCACTCATTGCTTCAAAGCCTGCAGTGCTTCCCACCAGAGGAGGTGCTAATAAAGCTAAACAATCACCACCCTTGTCCCCAGGGTTGGCACACAATGTCTCCACATTGCATCTAAGACTACACATGCCAGAGGTGGAGGAATTAGGCTCAAGTGTTGAACCCAGGTATGCCACATGGTGATTTAATGCACCACTGGCCAGTACCCCTGCTCTGGATGTAGCTGACATTTTTTTATTATTATAGAATCTATTTATTTGCCCCTGTGATGAGGACACCATCTGGTTTGCCCCACCCCAACCCGGTCATCCAGCTTCCCATGGACTTACCAGGCATCCGTGTGTCTTACCCCATGGTGGGGTTGGCAGATCCCACAACTGACAGTACAGGATCTGGTTTCTCAGGGCAGGCCATGTAGCTGGTGCATTGCCTGAGATGGGTTGGGCCCTCATATGCACCTCTCAGTTTGTTCTCCTGGATTTTCCCTCCATGTGGGATGCCAGTGTGAGGGTACATGCAAACTCAAAGTACATCAAGTATATCGAGTCTATGTTTGTCAGTGTCCTCCTCCTGGAAAACCACTACAGGTATACTGCCACATTTGGTCACCCAGGTGGCAGTATGGCACTGGAGCTGACTGACTCTTCCCCAGAGGAGGAGAGTGTTCTCTGGGATGCTTAGTCCCCCTCCCAGCCAATTTCAAATGAGCCAGGTTCAGTTCCAAACCCAGGTCTTTGGCATTGCAAGCAGTAGCACTACCACTGCCTTGATGGCATCAGGAACTGGTGTTATTTTTCCACAAAGGTTTTTATCCTCCCATGCAGGACAGTCATCTGTCAGCCCTGTGAGCCACAGCCAGCCCCGACCTCTGCCAGTGGAGCTGGCATTTTTTAAAACAGAACTCTCTCACTCTTTCTGGGAAGATAGAGAAGGGAGGAATGTTGGGAGGGAATCCCTTAAAGGGTAAATGCAGTGCCTGTGGCCTGTCTGCTGGAATTCCACCCTGGGAGGGAGGGAGGTCATAGGGTGCATCATGATGTATAGACCAAGACTGGCTCAGCCCAACATCTGGTACTTGACAAAGTGACAGGTTGATTGGGTATGGTGAGGGAGTTTATTTTTATAAATTTTTTGAAAGTCGGATTTACAACCTTTGAGTCAGGGACTCATTTACAAAGACACCTCATTGCAGGGATGGTAAACATGGTTACAGTGTGAGATACAACAGTGGTAACATACAGGTGCAATACAGGTAACAAAAAGAACACAATATAACAGTGGTTTACGGGATAAAGTTACATGCAGTAAATAGCAATCGTATAAAGTATAACAACAGTAGAAGTCACAACCCTGGTCGTACCAGGGAAATACCTAAGTGGAAGGGTGGGGAAGGGAACAGTGGTGAGAAAAAGAAAAAAGGGGAGCAGTCCAACGGACATTTTCAAAGCTATGGGCAAAAAGCAGGAGTACCCCAGCATTAGGTTGATTAAGAGTAACAACAGCTTGGGCACCAAGAGGTGGTTACGGAGTGACTTTAAAGGGACCAATTATGGTAGACTTAGTGACAGAGAGCGGGAGGGAGTTGAACCATGTGGGGGCGTGGTAGTGGAAGGACCTTTTGGCTTGGGCGGTCTTGGTATGGGGCACCAGAAAGGTGGCCTTAACTGAGCTACAGGTGGCAACGAATAGGGATGCAAGCCGAAGGGATACAGTGACCCCGGGGGGGGGAGAGTCCTAGCAGGAATTTTTTGGCAAGTAAGCAGGTTTGGTAGTGCAGGCATTCCTCTAAGGTGAGCAGGTTCACAGTGGAATAGAGCAGGCAAGTATGGGTGCAAAGGGAAGTACCGGTCAGGAGCCTGCAGGCCTTGTTTATCGCAGTCTGGATTCTGGTGAGGGCGGTATTGTCAGCCGAAGCATAGATAGGTAGGCCGTAGTCCACTAGGGACAGGGTGGAGGAGTTGATGGCCAGTTGGAGAGCAGTTTGGGGGAGGCAATCTCTGTGGGGATAGAGAAGGCCAATCCTAGAGTTTATGGATGAGGACAGGGTATTGATGTGTGTGTGGAATGTAAGAGCTGAGTCGAATGTGATGCCCAGGTACTTGTAGGATGACATCTGCTTGAAAGGGTGAGCATTACTGGGGAGAATGCAGAGAGGGGCATTTTTGGCCTTATTCTGGTGATGCGAAAAAAGCATAGATTTGTTTTTTTGAGGTTAATGACCAGCTTGTGGTCAAGGAACCACTTTTCGGCTTGGTTGAATGTGTGCTGCAGGGATTCCTGTAGAGATGCAGGGTCAGGGTGAGAGGCAAGGAGAACCACATCATTGGCATAGAGTACCATATCGCCTGAGCAGGAACTGGGGAGGGTATTGAGAAATAGGCTGAACAGAACGGGACCCAGGATGGAACCCTGTGGGACCCCCGAATGAACGGGCAGGGTGCCATTTACCTTCATGTGCTGTGATCTGGCAGACAGATAACTGGTGAACCAAGCCAGTGGGCCAGGGGAGAAGCCAAGCTGGTGCAGGGAGTCAAATAGGAGGGGGTGACAGACAGTGTCAAAGGCCTTGGAGAGGTCAATGAACACTGCACCATCAACATGACCAGAGTCAAGAGAAGAGTGGAGGTGCTGGGAGAACTCCAGGAGGGCTGTAGTGGTGCTGTGTCCAGGGCAGAATCCATGTTGTTCTGGACACAGCAGGTCGTATTTAGCCAGATATTCGGAGAGCTGATTGGCCACTATTTTTTCTAGTGCTTTGGAGAAAGTGGGGAAAATGGATATGGGCCTGAAATTGTTAGGGGAGGTTCTATCTCCACACTTATAGATAGGGGTGATTTCTGCAGTTTTCCAGAAACTGGGAAGTGTCAGCCTGATGCACCCTCATAGGTAGAAGTATACCCTGAAGTGTGGGCACTACTCCAGTGCACCAGTAGTTAACCATCTTGCAAAAATACATTGGAAAAGGGCACTGCTGAATTACATGCCATTACCAGACTAAATGTTTGTGAAGGTAAAGATGAGGATTACCTGTAAACTGGGATGCCCTTGCAGGTTAAAGGGCAGGGAGATCCCAAGAACTATGTTGAAGTACAAGCCACAGGGAGCCATAGTGGACATTTTTGGTCTTGGTGGTGTTGCTCAGGACATGATTTTTAAGTACTTTAATGAGCTACATATAAGCTGTGCAATGAACTGTATAGTAGCTGAATGACCGTGTTTCTTGGGCAAGGAAACAGAGTATTGTACCCATGAATATGACCAACACCCTAGTAAAGAAAGTTAAGTGCTTAAAGCCTAGCTTCTCCATATGTTCTGTTCACCCATGAAAGGTGACCATTTCTGGCATTTCCTACATGAGGATAATGAATCCATAAACATTAAGTGCAAGGGGCTCTCAGTGAGCACATTGTCTGTACCCCTAAACATGGGAGTACCCTGAGCCATGCCTGCCCTCATCCTGTGTACCAATCCAGGTTAATCGTCATGCTGTTTGAAGAGAGGTTGCATACCTGTGGTCCAGTGGATATATGTTTCAAATCAGGAAGATGTGCGGTGACCCAAGAATTTGATTATGTGAGCTGGAATGTTCTTTTGGGAAGCTTAGGTGGCTGCTTCTATTCTAAATAAGTGACCAGAAAAGGAAGAAGTATCAAGACCCAGGTGAGACAGCAGTGTTCTGACATGGGGGACAAACCAGGACATAGTCATAATGGAGTAAGACTCAATATACAGAAGAGGATGACAGAATCAGGATGCCTGTCTGAGGATTGCAACATATCAAATATTTGAATAGGACATCAGGTGGATTTTGTGGCAAAATAAGAGACATGGACTCCTTTGCTGATTTTGTCAGTTTTGAATCTTGGCAGTGTAAGGATGAAGTGATCTGCAGATTGTTTCTGTAAACAGTTATTAGTAAGATGGGTGGCTGGATTAAAAACTGATGATGATGTAAATTCTCCAGGTTGAAAGAATCCAAAGATGGCAAGGGTTATAGTGACTTGCAAATTCAGGTCTTTATCAGGTCCGAAAAAGCCATTTCTTAGGAGGAGCATTAAAAAACTGAGCATATAGATTAGAATCTATGAGTTTTTTTGAGGAGGAGTCTGGTGGAGTCTATTTCTTTATACCTTGTAAAAAGACTTTGATTGCTGGATTAGCGAGATATGATATTGAACTGTCAGCCTGGGAAGACGTCAAGGTAAACTGAATGCTGGAAATATATTGTTTAATTGTTGTGGCCAATAAATGGAAAGTCTGAAAATAGTAAGATGCAAATGACAAAATGTGAGCGTCAGAACAGTGGAATGGGTCCACATTTTGTGAAACACAGAAAGTGAAACATTTCTTCCAGTCTGTTTTATAAATTACATGCTGTTTGAGTAGAGGAAGCCATGGAGTTCCATATAGTTAGCAAGGCTTCATTGAGGGGTTGGGTTAAGTCTTTTGCAGTTCCCAAAACACTGGTCGTGGGGTCATCTCCTGATCTGCTTGAAGGAGAACTACTCTGAAATGCTGAAAATGGAATCTAGAAAGGCAATCAGCTAGGAATTTAGAAGAATCAGGAATATAGAAACAATGAATAGTAAAGTTTGTAAAGTTAGTAAAGTAAAATTTTATTGAAAAGAATAGGGGAATTTCCCTAGTGTCCTGGCCAAATTTCCCTCATTCACTAAAAAAAATTACCACCAACAGCTTAATCTAGTTCAAGGTCAGTTTGCATTCATCTGTATCCCCCCTTCCCCTGGGTTGTGCCTGAAAATAGGCAGGATTTGTCTAGTGCACTTACCCGGTCAACAAAAACTAAATAAAAAAAAAAGTGGTACAATAGAGAGGTCCATGTTATTCATCTAAGGAAGTTCCTTATGGAAGTAGAAGAAGAACGACCTTTATTTATAATGCTATGGCTGCTTGGCTGTCTATCTAAACAGTTATCGCATGATTGTTCCATGAGGCGCCCCAAGTGAGTACGGCTGCTACAATGAGGAAGATTTAAAACATAGCTGAAGTGGAGTGGAGCTGAGGAAGGTTATCAGTTTCTGGTGGCCAAGCACAAGCAAACCAAACAGTTTTACAGACAGCAGCAAAGCCAAATGAAGGGGTTGCATCTGTAAATATGGAAATATAATTTGAAGGGGATGGATCCTAGTAAACCACTGATATTGCATTCCATTCTGCTAAATAAAAGGACCACATGGCCAGGTCTGAACAGGTGGCACCATTGATAGTCATATGATGATTCAAAGGTGTAACTAAGTGGACTAGAGTGAGTAGGCATTATGTAAAACTCCATCTCTGTGGGATAATTCTCATAGAGAAAGTGAAATTGCTCAATATAGAAAAACATTCTCTTTTTGCACAGGATCGTTTCTTGGAAAACAGAGGAACTAGGTTTGAGATTCTGTGTAATTTCTCTTGAGGCAGATGGGCTTGCATTTTAATGGTATCTAATTCGATACCTAAGCACTTTAACGCATGAACAGGTCTTTCTGTTTTGTCATCTGCCAAAGGAAAGTAAAAGGTGGAGAATAGTCACTGAAGGCAGGTGATGCTCAAGGCTGGAGGAGATGCAGAGGTATTGATGAGAAGGAAATCATCCAACAGATGCAAAATGAATTGCTGTCTAAACACATTCAACAGAATCCAAAACAAGGAACTTAAGAATGTATCGAAGAGATTTTTACTACTTTTACATCCAGAATGTAGATGTACAGCAAAATAATACTAATTTTGCCAACATATTCCACAAGTGTGCTACAGGGAAGGAAGAATAGGCAACATGTGAAGGTGTCTGTGATATCTGCTTTAGTTAACCAAGCACCTTGACCATCATATCATGTTCCACTGAACTCTTATGATGTATTGTTGCCTTATTCCTCCAAAGTTATGTCTATTATTTTCTTGTTTGCCAAATTGTTTTCTTTTTACCTACTATGTTAGCTGCTTTTCTTAAGTTGTTTTTGTACCATCTGTATGTAACTGACTCTTCACTTCTGTGGTATGCATGTATGTAATTGACTCCTCCACTGTTATTGTATGCCTCTACCCTTGTAACCCTCCCGGGTCGCACCTGAAAATAGGCACTTGGCTGTCTAGTGTGCCTTACCCGGTTATCAAAAACAAACAAACAAACAAATAAATAAATAAATGTTTAATTAATTTAATAGCATTTTCAATTTATGCATAGGAAAGTGAATTGTCTTCAGATGGAATGAGTGAATTACATTTGCAGCCTTAGATATGTTCAGATATTTCCAGATATTTCGCAATATATTGAAAGAGATTCTCTCTGGTGGCCCATAGTGATACGCAGACGGACTGGTAATTTCTCCAGATATATCACAGACATTTCAGGAAATATATGACCATGTCTATGACTGTAACTGTTAGTGCTTGGATCTGTTTCGGAATGAGGAGCCGACAGGTCAATTGTCAGGTGTTTTTTTCCTGAATACTTTTGGTTTGCTAGTCCTGTAGGACTTATTTGAGATTATGGATAAGGGGACATGTAAAGGGACTAATTAGATAACCTTCTGACAATTCTTTAGCAAGCAAGGTATCCATGACCTGAAGTTTGGTGGTAGCAGGCTTAAGATTGAGGTACTGAACAGATGTGGTAGGGACAGGATAAAGTCCTGCATGAACTCCATTGGAAAGGGATGAAATTAAGAAATACACAAGAGATTCAGAAAGATGAGTTAACAATAGCTAATGAAAATGAGACATGTTAACTGGTGTTGATGGATGGGCATAATGTCATTCATAACCTGGAGCATGGGTGGAATTAGCTTTATGGTGACAGACCAGTTTGGAATGTGCTTCCCCACAATGACTGCATGCAAGAAGAAGAATACAGGATGGTGAGAAGCAGGCGGTTTACTGAAATTGTTACCTACCATTCTTCCAGCATATTTGATGACCTCTTTTATCCAAGAGATTTTTGGGCACATAAAAGATGTGCTGTGTGGTGAATGGGAAAGTTTCAATAGACGTGGTCATTTAGAATTGACAGGGAGGCAGTATAGCACAGTGGTTTAAGGCTCTGAGCTGCAAATCTGGTGACATCAAGTGGACCAGACCTGGGTTTGAATCCCACAGCTTCCACTTACAGTACATACTGTGTGATCCTGAGCAAGTCACTTAACTTTCCTGTGCTCCCAGGTTGCACCTGTAAAAAAGCTTTCAGCTTAGTGTGCTACTCCTGGTTAAACAACTAAAAAAATAATATAAATAACAGTTAAAGGACATAAGGAAGCCAAATGAGAAAATGAACCACAGATTGCACATGTCAATGCCTGCAGTCCAGCAAAATGCATGCAAAATAACTCACTGTTGAGAGAAGCCTAAGAAATGTGATAACTGAACTTCAATAAATAAGCAGCTGCCTTAGCTGAGAATGATTTGTGAGAATCTTAAAAATGTATGCCACTATATTGACTGGCTAAATCAAGAACAAGATACAGGTAGGAGTCCAGTTCTGTCTGGATGGGAATGCCTAACAATTTTGGCAGCAACAAATTCTGCAACCATTAACTTCTTTAGGAGCCATCTATCTTTAGCCTTTAGCACCCTGGAGACATCACTGCAGGAAGCAATCCTATTTTCTAATGTTTCATGTGAAGATAGAAGGTTACTAGACTGACATATTTTCCTTCAATAATATCCTTCTTGACATGATCTGGAACCAGGTGAGTAGCACAAACAGTAGTTGGGAATTGAATCTGAGAAGTAGGAGTAGTACCTGAGATGGATGCAGGTGGGATGGAGATTTGGAAACTTGTAGATGGTCCAGATGATGGATGTGTAGTTGGCAAAGCAGAGGCCAATGATGCAGAAACAACCTGAGGTGACACTGAAGAGGCTCTCGAACTTGCTGGACAGATAGAGGAGATTGTTGTTCTGAAGATATGGATGGTCTGGATTTTAAAGCATCTACTCTGGAGTTGAGGTTTGAAATGATGGAGATGATTTGGAGCAACAAGTCACATAGCTCTGAAAATTGAGAGGAGGCTGAAGGTTGCTCAGGAGCTGGAGATATGACAGAACTGGTGGCAGGAACAGGGATAGCAGAAATAGAAGCTTAGTAAAGATTAAACAATTCCTGCTTTTTGGCTGAAGCAGGGAAGGGAACTTTAAGACAGTGGAGGGAAGCTGTGAGTTTGGAAAATGTCCATCCTTTAATAGTTTGACAGGATTTAGGTGCAACCTTCCTGCAGGTAGGTGGAGCAGCATCTGAATCTTTGTGGTCTGATGGACTAGTAGTTTTATCCTGAGGTAGAGACATGGCAGCTAGAAAATAATGAGAAAGTATAAACAAACTTGAAGGACTCTAGGTGAAAGCCTGTCACAAGGGGTAACTGCTAAGGCAGGTGACCCCTGGTGTGCTGAACACGGCTCGTAGAGGGGACTCAGTTCCAACTACAGGCTGAGGCTAGACACATGGCTGCACAATAGTGCTTCTTTAAGTCATTGTGCTACCATTATGATGCTTCTCCAGGAGCCCTGCAGTTAGTAAATCTGAAGGAAGGGGCAAAGGGCTCTGAAACATGCACCCACCAGAGCATGTCATAGGAGGTCCGGGGGAGAGTGACACTGTTACACACCCAAGCTAGTAGGAAGGCTAGGAGGCTGCAAGATGAGAAACCTGAAGAAAATGAGGGTAAATAAAATAAAGAGCCAGACTGAAACTCACAAGGCAGAACATAGAAGCCAACATGAAGGATTCAGAGAAACAAAATAAACAAACCCAGAAAGCCAAAAATGCAACTGCAGAAAAGATGAAAATGGCTGGCAAAACAGCAGGATACAGACAGCAACACAGTAGTAGAACAAAAGAAGCAGGGAAACAGAACAGAGGAAGACACTGAATAGTGCAACACAGGAAGCAGAACAACACAAACAGAACATCTTACTGGCTGGGATACAAGGAAAGTGAGGATGAGAGTTGCAGAGAATCCATGGGGGGGCAGAATGAGTGGGGAAGCAGCAGTAGCACAGGGAAATGCATGAAGAAAGAAAATGGTCAGCAACATCATAAGGGAAAGGGAGGGCAGAAATGAAAGAAGGATCATGGAAGAGAGGGTGAGAAAGCCAAAGCAGAGCTACAAGAATGCACTTGGAGGCAGAAAGAGAAGAAAACAGGTGGCAGCACTGCAAGGGAAAGGGGCGGGGCAACAAAATAGCAAGGAAAGAGAGAGGGAAAGATCGCTGCGGCAAAGCTGCTAACAAGAAATGGGGTCGGAAACTTGCTGAACTTGTGTTTTTCTTTTTGTCTGTAAAGTAAATTGAAAGTACAGTAGCCCGCATTTTAAGGGCCTTAAGCTAGAGCTGTGTTTTTGCCCTGTAGTTTGGGGGCTAGGTGAGAATTGTTTAGCCTGATTGTTTGGCTTGGGGCTTCTGCTAGGTGATAACTTAAAAGGCATAGCAACCATTTATTAAGAAGAGTGTGGTGGTTCCTAAGGCAGTTCTCCCTTGCGGCTAGATGCAGGAGTGTTGGAGGGCAGAACAGAGGGTTTGGGCTCAACTGCTTTATTTTTCTCTGATTGAAATTGTTTTTTGCAGGGTATATTTTCTGTTAAATTGTTGTGCAGGTTGTCATGCTGAAAGGAAGGAAAGCACTCACTGGGGTTGTGGGTCAGAGCTTTAGCTGACTGTTTCTGTAGGGCACAGGCTTGGTCCCACCAACCCCAAGAGCATCATTCCTTTTATACCAGGGGTTCTGACATCACTTCCCTAAAAGGGCAAAGGACAGACACCTGTCATATCCATAGCAGCCCAACATGCTGCGTAGAGGGTAAATGCATGCAGATACTCGCACACACTAAAAAAAATTAAAAATAATTTCAAACAGGAAGGGAGAGCGACGTGTGGGGAGTAGTGCAATGCACTGGCTGTGAAACTGCAGTCTTCTGGGAGACATTCTGGAGGCTGCGATGCTGCTCTATTTGCAGGCACCTCTCTGGTATGAAGCAGAAGGTTGCCCATTTTCAGGCCAACCTGGCGAGAATTCAATAAGCTTCCTCTCCCACCCAAGGATCACCAGGGCCACTGCTGCTGTCTCAGAGGTTAGCAAGAAAGAGGAGCAGTTGGATCACATTGGTCTCAGGGAGGGTGAGGGTGGTGGAACAGAGGTGCATCCCTCCAGTTGTATCTATCCACAGTTCTTACACCATTCTGGTGGAGTGTGGTTCCTCTATGGAGACACCTACAGTGGAGACCAAGAAGGATGCTGGGAACTTCCACATAGGAGATACACAAGAGGTTGGCACGGGACCCCACAGGGAAAGGAAGCAACTCCTGGTGGGGTACTCAATTGTTAGGGGGTAGAACTGGGAGAGAGAGGGGAAAGAGGGTAAGGTACCTGCCTGGCACCATGGTTTGGAGGGGCAGGAAGCAAATCCTCAGGATTATGGGAGCAGCAGCATGGGAGAGGGAGTTGGACATCAATGCCAACCTAGGAACAAATGACCTGGCTGGGAATGGGATCAGAGCAGTGCAGTAGGAGTTTGTGGAGTTGGGCAGGGGTCTTAGACAAGTAACATGGATGGTAAACTTCTCGGAGATGCTACCTGTCTACGGCATGGGTGACACTAAGGTACTCCACACCATGAGATTCAATGAATGGGTGAAAAACTGGAGCTCAAGGTATTGAATTCATTGGGGACTAGGGGTCCACCTGGAGGGATACAGCCTATACTGGCAAGATGGTCTGCATCTGTCTGGAAGGGGGACCAGGATCCTAGGTTATAGGTTTAAATGCTTCATCGGCAAGCATTTAAACTAGTCAATTGGGGAGGCTCTGAAAAGGAGCAGGGAAATCCCAGAATCTCCCCAAAACAGGGTAGTTAGTGAGGTAAACACCATGGTAGAGAAGTTGATAGGGAGCAGGACAGGGGTAAATGGAGAAAAAGACAAAGGCAGTAAGTACAGGGATGGGGCTAAAAGGGGTAAGGCCATCAAAAAATGGAGAGTGATGAGTACCAATGCCAATAGTCTGGATAACAAGCTCCCTGAACTAGTGGACTTGATGGAAGAGGGATGCCTGGATATCATGGCAGTCACAGTAATATGGTACACAGAGAACCATGACTGGGATGTCAACATACCAAGGTACACACCCTACAGGAGGGACAGGGAGGATAAAAGAGGAGGAAGAGTAGATCTCTACGTAAGGGTTGGGATCAAAGCAACAGAACTAAAGGATAAACAGGGAGGAGAGGAGGCACTGAGGGTCACCCTGGAGACAGAAATGGCACCACAATCCACACTGGAGGTTATATACAGACCCCTATTTCAGAGGGAGGAAATGGACAAGAAAATGATAGAATTCATACTTAGAATGGCAGAAAAAGGGGACATATTGTTGATGGGGGACCTGGATATGCCAGATGTTAACTGGAGCACCTTTGCTGCAGCCACAGCCAAGAGAAGGGTCATTCTCAATGCCCTGCAGGGGCCTGCCTACGACAGCTAGTATTGGAGCTCACTCAGGAGGGAGGGATCCTGGACCTTTTACTCTCAAATGGGGATGGAGAGAGGATCTCAGATTTAGAAGTGGATAGCCATCTGGTAACAAGTGACCACCAAACAGCATGGTTCACGATAAACACAATTGAAGAGTCAAGCCATACAAAAGCAAGGGTATTGGACTTATGAGGGCTGACTTTGGCAAAATGGAGAGTACCTCAGAAAAGCACTAGCAAATGGGCAAGAAGGAGGGGTGGAGGAACAATGGGAAAAATCAAATCAGAGAGGCAACAAGCCTTTGTGTGAAGCAAATAAAACTGAAGAAAAAAATCATTATGGTTCTCAAGAGAGGTGGTGGGGAAAGTTATGAGAAAAATATAGCATTCAGGAAGTATAAGGAGACACAGTGGGAGCAGGACAGAGAACTGTACCAGTTAAAGCAGAAGGAAGCAGGGAAGGCAGTCAGAATAGCAAAAAGGCCAAACTGAGGAAAAGATAGCCAACTCAATTAAGAAGGGGGATAAACCTTTTATAGGTACATGGGGGAGCGAAGAAAGACCAAGGGAGGGATAGTGAAGCTTAATAAAGGGATGGTGGGGGGGCAGAGGGTGACAGTGAAAACGCAGGGATACTGAACAAACACTTCTGCTCAGTATTCACAAAAGGAGAGGAGGGGGAAGTACCTAAACCAAACAATAGAAGCACTCTGGATAAGGGGCTCAATACCAGTTCATTCACTGAAGAAAGAGTCCTGAAAGAACTCCTGAAACTAAAGGTGGACAAAGCAATGGGGCCTGATGGGATTCACACTAGAATTCTAAAAGAACTAAGGGGAGAACTAGTGACTCCACTGACTACCCTTTTTAACAAATCATGGGAGGATGGTGTGGCACCTGAGGACTGGAGGAAGATGGATGTGTTCCCCCTTCACAAAAGAGGGGGCAAGGCAGAAGCAGGAAACTACAGACCTGTTAGTTTGACCTCAGTGGTAGGGAAAATGATAGAATCACTTCTGTAAAGAAAGAATTGCTGAGTACATAGAGGACAACGTTGCACAGGACCCCAAGTCAGCATGGATTCACAGCAGGAAGGTCATGTCAAATGACTCTAATAGATTTCTTTCTGTAACCCCTAGATGGCGCTATCCCAGGGGCTACTACCCCTGCCTGATTTGCCACTAACAGGTTGAGGGGCCTGGATCCAATGGCGGGTGCCTCCACCCAGAGGTCAGGGTTTGCAATAGTTAAACTAACTTGGTCACAGCCCTCTGGGACACTGCAACCCCCCTTTCTTCCCACTAGTGGCCCACACAATATATCAGAATTACCTTCACGGTATACACTTACCCCCAGGTCTGGTTCGGCACTGGGACCTCCTGAGAAATGAGATACAGTGCAACAATCACAGTACAGTACTTTAACATAGACAAAACCTCAGGCAGTATAACTTTGCTGAAACAAGCAGCTCTGATTTATTTAGGGGATATAACAAGGACAGGGGAAATCAGGTTAATTAGCTTATCACTCTAATAATCTACCTATGGCTCTGTGCACAGGCCTATCCCTATCAGTTACTGTCCCTGGGTACCCAAGCCTTAGTGGCTAGTCAAACCGTGGCAGCTGGTAGGGGCCCTTTCACACAGAGAAAGGAGAATTAAACAGTCAGCAGTACAGTAATTCCATTTGGATTTAATGTGGCAATTCAACAGGAGCAACCCTGAATTAGTACTCGACCTCCAAATAAGATAGGGTCCTTCAATGTCAGCAGGGCTCACTTGAGGTACACAAACTCTTACACATCCATATAAAGAAAGTACTATACCAGGCAGGCTGCATCTGTATCCCGATGCCAATTACTGCACAATACCGGGAGAACACACAGAGATTCAGTTCTGACAGACCGAGTGCAATTTTCAGCAATTCTTCCAGTCTTCTCACAGGTGAGCCTGGTTTCTACTCTTCAGAGATCCTTTGATTCTTTTCACAGGACGGATTCAGTCCTAACAAGCTGTTACACAAGCTGCAGACCGGAACTCTGGGCCTTACACATGTTTTTTGACTAAAACTGCACACTGAAAAAGCACAGGGCTCCTTCCTTCTTCACTGCCAAAGCTCAACTGAACTCCAACTGACGAAACCGGGCACTTCCTTTGAGTTCCTCCCAGTTCTTGACTGGATTGGCTGTCACTCACAATAGACTGCTGCTGTTGGTCCAAAAAGGCACTGAAGTCTAAACTACATCTCCCAGTCACTGCCCATACAATCCTCTTGTGGCTGGCTCAGATTATGAGTCAAGTTCTGATTCGTCCAAGGCATCATTTTAGAGCTAGCTTACCCCACAGATTGGTCCAGTTCAGCAGTTCAAAACTAGAATGGGGAACTAGCAGACACAGTTCTGACTGCAAAGCAGGTTAGACAAACTGTAATTTCATTATTACTCTAAATAATTTCTGGCAAACAGTTACATCTTTCAGATAGGTTCCTTTGCACTCCTAGTGACTGCAAAAATGAAGTGAATTAGCAGCAGCTCGAGTGGTACTCAGAGAAGCACACAGTCCCCCATACAAACTAATTATGTCTGCAAGCAGACAGCTCTTAAAGACAGTACCAGAGGCTCTAAAACACTCACTGATAAATGAGCTTAATGCCAAACACCATTCAGGCTTGGAGCATTCAAGCAAGCTCCTGGAAGTCTTTGGGAACCCCATTTGCAGGGGTTACACCCTTCCTGGCCTGGGAAAGCTTGTTTGATCCCGCGTCAAGCAAGTACCCCCATAAGTTTCAACTGCAACCATATACATTTGCATTAGGCTGCTATATGTGATCATCAGTCAATATATCATTTACCAAGAACACATTTCTGAAACATTGCAGTCGTCACTCTTTACACAGTATTACATACACATTGTACCATAACTCAAGTTATTACCTCTTGTACATGAAACCTGAAAGAGGGCCCTTCCTATCAGTTACCTTGGGGCTGGATGGGGCAAGGCACCATATAAAGACAACACAAGTAACTTGGAGTTAGCACTGATGCTCAGTTTGGGCAATGAGCTGGGGACACATACACTCCTTTATGGACAACATTGAGAGGCAAGTCCACAGGCCTCCCAGTGAATCATAACTGAGTGCACCACAGGCTTTACAGCTCGACCAGTCTTTCTAGGGGAACTGTTATAGTCTCTGCACTCTGAGCCTCATTTCAGCATTGTCCTCACTTGTCAGGGAGTCTCCATGGGGTAGAGAGGCTAGAACTTGGGGCACTTTCAGCTCAGGAGTTACAGTTTCTGAGTCCACAACATTTGGCTCGCATGAGAGCTTTGGACACTGGCAGTGGACTGTCAGGGCACTCAAAATACTCTTCTTGTTCGGGTGTATCACCAGTCTGCCCCAATCTATCATTTCCTCCCTGAAAGCTCAAACAGTTCAACCATGCACAATGATTCCATTTCATCTGATCTGATGCTTTGCACTTCACTTTCTGGGAGCATTGGCTCCAGGGATGAAGCTGGGGGCTTAGACAGTCCAGAAGGCCCAGCTTTGTCTCCAGTAATGACTAGGGGATTGCCCGGAAACAATTGACTCAGTTCGTAAGAAGGATAGTATTCAAAGTCACTCTCACTTTCTTCCGATATGGACTGACAGTCATGCTCAACTGGGACTTGTGGAGGGAACACTTTAACTTTGCTTCTGTGGTGCAGACTTTCTTGATCTTTTCTTGCAGCAGCTCTAGTCACTGGTCCAGAGGGGCATCTTCTAGGGCTCAGACTCAATTAAGATTTGTCCAATGGGCAGTAAATGATTTCTATGCATTGTTTTACATCTTTGAATTATTCTCAGGCCTTACTTTGTACACTGGCAGATCATCTAGTTTGCCCACTACAATGTGAGGAGATGGTGCCATCTGTCAACAATCTTGTGCTTGCCATGCAGTCCCAGATTTCTTAGCAATACCCGATCTCCCTCCTGGAGTTCCTGTGCTTTCACCTTTTATCATACCTTTCTTTGTTGGCCAGATTTCTTTTGGCAGCCATGGTTTGAGCCAGTTAGTACGCATGAGTTAGCTGGGCCTTTAACTTTTGCACATACTGTAAATAGTTGTCAGACGAACCCCATCAGGAGACCCAAAACACACATCTACTGGTAGTCGAGCTTCTCTTCCAAACATCAGAAGGTAGGAGAGAATCCAGTGGCATCACTTTTGGTGCAGTTATAGCATGTACCAGGGTGCTAATTTGTTGGCTCCATCTAAACTAATCCTTTGGGTGCAGGGTGCCTAGCATATCTAGCAAAAGTGCGGTTGGAAACGTTCAGGCTGTGGGTCTCCCTGGGGTGGTGTAAGGAGTGGTTCTGGACTCGCACTCCCCACAGAGAAAGCATCTCTTTGATCAGACGACTCTCAAAGTCTCTCCTTGATCAGAATGGATTCTTTGTGGAGCCCCATAGTGAACAAAAAGTTTTCTACAAGTACTTTGGCTACAGTGGATGCTTTCTGGTCTTTGGTGGGGAAAGCTTGGGCATATCTCGTGAAATGGTCAGTGACCACCAGCACATTACTGATATTTCTTTGATCTGACTCCAAACTTAGAAAATCAATACAGACCAGCTCCATGGGTGCACTGGTGGTTATGTTAACAGAGGGCAGCCCTCTGGGAAAGCTTTCTTTCTCTGTAGCGACTACAAGGATTCGAATGTGTTGCTCCACATAGCCCCATCTTAGGCCAATAGAATCTGGATCTCACCAAGTCAAGTGTTCTGTCTATACCAAGGTGCCCCATGTGGTTGTGCAAGGACCTCAATACTGAGTCTCGAAGGCAGTGGGCAGCACTAGTTGTTGTTTGTCTACTTGTCCCCTCTGTCTACTGTTTCTCTGTATAACAGTTTATTGATCAGTTTCAACTAGGACCTTCTTTGTATAACAGTGCAGTTCTCAAATCAGTGGAGCGTAATTTGGACACATCTTTTCCTGCATAGAGGGCTTCAAAAGCTGCTTTGATCATGGGATCGGAGTTGAGCCCGCGAATACTGTCATTGTCCAGCTGAGGCAGTGCACCAATGTCTATTGCAGAAAAGTGGCAATAAGCAGCAGGTATGCAATTCTCAGAGGCTCCCAAGCAATCCACCATGCAGTCCACTCGTCCTGGACATTGTTCCTCCCTGTCAAACTTCTCGGCAGAGTGCCCGAATGTCAGGTTCTGCCAATCGGACCCAATCATTCTGGGGAACAGGCCTCCGGGAGAGAGCATCAGCATCTATGTGGTTCAGACCTGCTCGGTATTCGAGAGCATAGTCATATGTAGATAATGCAGAAAGCCACCCATGGCCAGTGGCATCCAACTTAGCTGAGGTCTGCACATAGGTCAAAGGATTATTGTCAGTTTTTACTAGTATTTTAGCCCCATACAAGTACTCATGGAATTGGTCAACAATAGCCCTTCAAAGCTAGGAACTCTAACTTATGTACAGGATAGTTCTTTTCGGATGGGGTCAGGCTTCTACTGGCAAAGGCCACTGGTCTCAGGCCATTCTCGTGCTCTTGGTACAACAGCCCCCAACCCTTGCAAGCTAGCATCAGTGTGCAGGACGAAGGTTTTCTTGGATCGGCATAGGCCAGCACTGGAGCATGGGTAAGTTGATATATGATCTCATGAAAAGCAGTCTCACAATCAGGAGTCCAGCGGGCCCCAAATACTTCACTCGGATGAAAATACACTCTTTCAGTCTTGAGGATGCTGACTTTTGGTATTTTGTGGGTTGGGGATACCCTTGAGTAAGGTTAAGTAAGGCGGATCACTCTTGAATAGTCCTTGATGAAGCGCCGATAATAACCACAGAATCCCAGGAATCTTTGCAGTTCTTTTAGATTTTGGGCTGTGGCCAGGTGGTCAAGGCCTCAACTTTACTTAGGTCGGTCTCTATTCCCTCGGTGGATACTATGTGTCCCACATACTTTACTGATGTTTGAAAAATTGACACTTATCAATGGACAGTTTAAGGCCAAAGTCCTCAGTCGGTCCAATACCTCAAATAATCTGCTCTCATGTTCCTCAGTGAGCTGCAAACACAATAACATCATCTAGGTATACCAGGCACTCTAGTAAGTTCTGTCCCCCACTGCACGCTCCATCATCGTTGTGAAAAGTATTTGGGTACCCACAAATCCTTGAGGCATCCTCCTTGAATTCATAGAAGCCAAGCGGACAGATAAAGGCTGTCTTTTCCGCGGTCCTCTAGGGCCGCCGGGATCTGATAAGCCTACCCACTGCGAGGAGATCCAGCACAGAACCACTTGCTCCCGTTTAGGCAGTCAAAGCAGCTGAATGGGGCATTGTGTACTGATCAGGGATAGTCCAGCGGTTTAAGGTGCGATAATCCACACACATCCTTACTGTTCCATTCTTTTCCTCACTACCACAATGGGGAAGCATAAGAGGCTGGATTCTTGTATTACACCAGCAGCTAACATCTCTTGCAGATGCCGTCTCCATCATCTATGTCAGCAGGTTCCAGGCGTCGAGACCTCTCACGAAATGGTCTTTCGTCATGCAGCCGGATATTGTGCTCAGCTCCTTGCACATCCTACATCCCATTCCTTTAAAGAAAACACCTGGTCTCTCTGGGCAAGCTTCTCACTGATCTTCACTTTCCATTCAGCTGGCGGCGAGGTCGCGAAATCAAACAAGTCAGGCGCTACTCTGTCATTCTTCCTGAACTCTTGCTGCTGGGTAGCACTGCAGTGTCTGCACAATGCACATTAGCCAGGATGCAACCTCTGTTTACTCGAATCTTCTTTCAGACACATTATGAACTGGACCATTACCCTTCTGGCATAAGCATGGGCTCTAGCGGGCAAAATACTAAGCTTGACCAGCAGTCCCTCTGGCAATTTTCCATCGCCTGGTGCATCCAACATTAATATTTTATTCTTAACATCCTTTCTGATATGGACCTCTCCCTGTAAGGTACACTGGGCATTTGGCGCCAGGATCAGAGACTCAGGATCCTTCTTCCATACAATTCCGACCGGTTCCTCTGGTTCTGTTTTTCAGCATCTCTGTGCCTCATAGGCCTTCTTAATTAAAGCGGAACTCTTAAAGCTCTACTAGTCTTTGACCCCTGTTTTCATAACACAACTGTGCCAGCCTTCCGAACATATGAGCATTTGTTCCAATCAACAAAGGACACCATCATACAGTCCAGTGGGGGACACACTAAGGCTAGGGTCTCTACTTGTTCGGCCACTCCAGCCACGGAGGTGGGAAAGACAAGCCAAATTCGGATATACCGGAATAGGGTAGGCCTTCTCACTTAACCCCATACATGCAGTCCTTCTAATGGTTGTAAGGGTACGTCTGACAAATGCTTCTGATACCAATCTTGGAACATAATTGTCACTTGGGAGCCACTGTCTAATATAGCTCTTGTAGACACTCCGTTCACCTTTACAGTGGTCTCCATGGAGGACCCACTATTCTGGACCAGTCTGGAGAGGCGGTAGTGGGGCCTGGGCAACCCTGCCACACAAAGGACGTGAATTAGCATTTTTGGTGCCCTCACTGGGATCATGTCGTGCACCTCTTAACCACTGATTTCTTCTCAAGCTCTCCTTGTAGCCTATATGCAACTTTGTCAGTGTCTTTTGGGGACTGGCATTCCTTTTCATGTGCCCATCTTTCCCACAATTATAGCAAAACATACTTTCTGAGTTTGAGCTGGCCGAGGCGCCACACTGGGAGCCAGGCGGGGGTATTACTAACTGAAACCTTGGTGCCATCTCTGTCTGCGCGGGCGTGATAAGCATTTGGAGACATCTCGTCAGTTTCTCCACTTCCATGGTCAAGGAATCGAGTTGGAGCTGTTATCAGCAGGAGATACATGGGTGGGTACCCCACCCCATAGCAGATGCAGTCGGTACAGGGCCATCTGACTTGCAGGCGTGGCCTTCATAAAGGGACTGTTTTGAATTCGGATCTCTCCAACAGTTCGCCCATTGTGACATATCTTTTTCCTTGTCAGAGCACTCATTGACTGCCAACCTCTGCCCCTGAACTTCACTTGATGGGTCACCCTCAGTCACTCGGGTCGTAGCGCAGCTATTGGTGCAGGTCCCTCCCGAGGTCGCCTTTTCTCAACTCCTCGAATTTCTCTCATTAACTCATCATAGGAGGGTGGGATTCCAGTCGATCTGCCAGGTGTAACTGAAGCAACAGCAGTTCTGAGAAGGGGCAGACTTAAGGATCCTGTCCAGCCTGGTTCGGTCCAGTTCAATCGCTGGCAAACTACCTTTCTGAGGCATTCTTGCAACAATTTTTCCAGCCGAGATACATACACAGACAACAACTCCCCTTGGTACTGTTGTGCATCTCTTACTCTCCACCATAGGTCCTCATCAGAATCTGGGCTCCCATACACATTCTCCAAGGCCTCAAGATAGGCCTGTGCAGTCGCTTCAGGGTTACTGGCCCGTTTAGCACGGATGGTAGCCAGGGCAGGACCTCGGAGGCTCTCACTAACCCTCTTTCGCTTTTCACCTTCCGAGCATTGCCATTCTAGCACTTGGGGCAACATAGTCTATCCAGGTCTCCCAGTCATCCTCCCTTGGGGGTGGGAGGTGCCAGAGAAGATCCTCAACCTTGGTAAGAGTCGTGACTAATGGCAGGTGCAGAAATAGGAGTCTGCATTGGTTCAGCCACCATTATGGGCACTGGAGCAGGAGAGGGTGTTGGGGAGGAACACCCCAGGTGGCAAGAATAGTTTCTTCAAGTCCTCCACAGTTTTCCCTCTCCAGCAACCATTCAGCAAATTTCTCCTCAAAGTTTCAGATAGTGGTGGGGCTGATTCCCCGGGTCTTTACTGTCCTTAGTTATCACTCTCCAAGCAGTGAGGCTCCCTCTGGGGTAATGGTCTGTGGCACTTTGGAGCTATCTATGGGATCCTTAAACTCTACTAGGGCCAGGAAAGTGTGGGTGAGCAGATTAGCATGCCGACCCACCACCACAGGGTTTTGTAAACCTTCCACCTGGAAAGTACTCCTGCACAGTGTCCGTATTGATACCCAGAGGGATGTCCAGGATAAGCATAGCATTTGGGGTCGATCTCCTCCCCAGTACACCACTCCACCAGCGGTGCACAGCCACTTCTGTCGGGTACCCATTTTTTCTTAACAGTGGTTCGTAAATATGGCCACTAGAGGACACACAATCCCAGCGGTGAGCCTCAAGATGTAACCCCTAGATGGCGCTATCCCAGGGCTACTACCCCTGCCTGATTTGCCACTAACAGGTTGAGGGGCCTGGATCCAATGGCGGGTGCCCCACCCAGAGGTCAGGGTTTGCAATAGTTAAACTAACTTGGTCACAGCCCTCTGGGACACTGCAACCCCTTTCTTCCACTAGTGGCCCACACATATCAGAATTACCTTCACGGTATACACTTACCCCAGGTCTGGTTCCGCGCACTGGGACCTCCTGTGAAATGAGATACAGTGCAACAATCACAGTACAGTACTTTAACATAGACAAATACCTCAGGCAGTATAACTTTGCTGAAACAAGCAGCTCTGATTTATTTAGGGGATATAACAAGGACAGGGAAATCAGGTTAATTAGCTTATCACTCTAATAATCTACCTATGGCTCTGTGCACAGGCCTATCCCTATCAGTTACTGTCCTGGGTACCCAAGCCCTAGTGGCTAGTCCAAACCGTGCAGCTGGTAGGCCCCTTCACACAGAGAAAGGAGAATTAAACAGTCAGCAGTACAGTAATTCCATTTGGATTTAATGTGGCAATTCAACAGGAGCAACCCTGAATTAGTACTCACGACCTCCAAATAAGATAGGGTCCTTCAATGTCAGCAGGGCTCACTTGAGGTACACAAACCTCTTCACACATCCATATAAAAGAAAGTACTATACCAGGCAGGCTGCATCTGTATCCCGATCGCAATTACTGCACAATACCGGGAGAACACACAGCAGATTCAGTTCCTGACAGACCGGAGTGCAATTTCAGCAATTCTTCCAGTCTTCTACAGGGTGAGCCTGGTTTCTACTCTTCAGAGATCCTTTGATTCTTTTCACAGGACGGATTCAGTCCTAACAAGCTGTTACACAAGCTGCAGACCGGAACTCTGGGCCTTATACACGTTTTTGACTAAAACTGCACACTGAAAAAGCACAGGGCTCCTTCCTTCTTCACTGCCAAAGCTCAACTGAACTCCAACTGACCTAAACTGCACTTCCTTTGAGTTCCTCCCAGTTCTTGACTGGATTGGCTGTCACTCAAATTAGACTGCTGCTGTTGGTCCAAAAGGCACTGAAGTCTAAACTACATCTCCCAGAGTCACTGCCCATACAATCCTCTTGTGGCTGGCTCAGATTATGAGTCCAAGTTCTGATTCGTCCAAGGCATCATTTTAGAGCTAGCTTACCCCACACTGATTGGTCCAGTTCAGCAGTTCAAAACTAGAATGGGGAACTACAGACACAGTTCTGACTGCAAAGAAAGCAGGTTAGACAAACTGTAATTTCATTATTACTCTAAATAATTTCTGGCAAACAGTTACATCTTTCAGATAGGTTCCTTTGCACTCCTAGTGACTGCAAAATGAAGTGAATTGGCAGCAGCTCGAGTGGTACTCAGAGAAGCACACAGTCCCCATACAAACTAATTATGTCTGCAAGCAGACAGCTCTTAAAGAGACAGTACCAGAGGCTCTAAAAACACTCACTGATAAATGGCTTAAATGCCAAACACCATTCAGGCTTGGAGCATTCAAGCAAGCTCCTGGAAGTCTTTTGGGAACCCCCATTTGCAGGGGGGTTACATTTCACTGGGTGACTAAAGTAGTAGACCTGGGAGGGGCCGTGGACATGGCCAACCTAGACATTAGCAAGCCATTTGACACAGTCCCACACAAAAGATTAATAAACAAGTTACCCAGCCTGGGAGTGGGTTCCAAGGTGGTAGCTTAGGTAAAAAATTGACTGGACAACAGGATGCAGAGGGTAATAGTAAATGGGATCCACTCCAAAGAAAGGAGGGTTACTAGTGGGATACCACAGGGTTCAGTACTGGGACTGGTCCTCTTTAATGTCTTTATAGGTGACATTGCAGAGGGACTGGAAGGAAAAGTATGCCTTTTTGCAGACGACACAAAGATCTGCATCAGGGTTGATATGCAAGGGGTGGTGGAAAGGATGAGAAGGGACATGGCAAGGATGTAGGAATGGTCATAAGTATGTCAGCTTGGATTTATTGCAAAGAAGTGCAAAGCAATGCACCTAGGGAAAAAAAAAACAGAAGAGTACACAAAGGGGAGGTTACTAACAAGAACAAAAATGGAAAGGGCCCTGAGGGTAGTCATATCAGATGACCTAAAGGTAGGCAATAAATGTGAGAAGGTAGTAAAGAGGGCTTTTGGGATACTGGGATGCACAGGGAGAGGCATCACCAGTAGAAATAGGGAGTTGTTATCCCTCTGTACAGACAGTTGGTGAGACCCCATCTGGAGTACTGCATGCAGTTCTGGAGACCCCATCTCCACAAGGAAATAGACAGGATGGAGGCATTCCAGAGGAGGGCAAGTAAAATGGTGCAGGGTCTGCACCAGAAGCCATATGAAGAGAGACTAAAAGAGCTTAATATATATACCCTCGAGGAAAGGAGGGTGAGGGGGCACATGACAGAAACTGTTAAGTACCTCAAGGGAATCAACAAAGTCCAAGAGGGTAGCATCTTTCAGAAAAGAGATGTGCAAGAACAAGGGGGCACAATCTGAAGATAGAGGGGGGATGGCTCAGGGGCAACAAGAGGAAGTATTTTTTCATGGAGAGGGTGGTGGACACATGGAACACCTTCCTGAGGAGGTCATGGGGTCAAAAACAGTGGGGGAATTCAAGAATGCATTGGATAGACATAAGGCAATTCTAGTGGTTGTAGGAGGAAGTAGGCTGTTGGTTAACTAGGATCTGCAGTTTATCAATTAGTTAGGGAAATGGGTAGACTGGGTGGGCCAAGTGGTCCTTATCTGCTGTCAAAGTCTATGCTTCTATGTAAATTAACAGACTGGTAAAGGTGGAGGGGGATTTTTGAAGGATGTATTTGACACTTTCATTACTGACTGCTAGTGGTGGGACGGACACAGACAGATATCTGTGCATGAATCTACCAGCCAGTCAGTGAGTGAAATGTGAAATAGGCTACTTGCTGCTGTGTAAGACATAAGATCACTCAGTGTCTCAGTCAGGTATTATGAAGGTCTTTCAGAACGTGACCGAGTGATGTCACTCTTGATCGTCTTCCACAATTCTCTTTCACCTTGTGAGTCGTGCAGCACTTTGGAATGTGCATGAAAGGGATGTTGGTGGGGGGTGGGGAGGGGGTGGGGAGGAGCAGACAAAGGTTCCACTATGTCAGATCCATTAAGTACAAGTTCTGCAAATGGTGGTGGAGAAGGAGATGGTCATGGTGTGAGAGGGAGTGGAAGTCATAGTCATAGAACTGTGACACCTAAGGCTGGGTGCATGATAGCACAACCAAAGAAACTGTGGCTGTTTAGTACCCTTGAATCCATTGTTCTACTCCTATTATAAACAGCCTTCCCATTCAGTCATCTCAAGCATCTGATGATGAAAACACCCTAAGGAATTCAGAAGCACACCGGTTTCCCCCTTTTCTACTTAATATGCTTCTGCTTCCAATTTCCCCTACCCAGGATACAAACGATCCATCCAGAAATGTAGACCTTCCCGTCTGTCTAGTATGAACAGCTAAACAGTTGCCACAGCCACTTGTAGCTGGGCATCAATAATTGCCAGTCTGGCTTGAACCACTGTATGATATGCTTTGGCTGCAAAATCACACATCTTCAGCAGCACCACACAGCCCAGTGCTGCTACTCAGTCAATGCATGAGGAAGGTGACCCTGAAACTGAGTCAGTCATGAACACTACTGTCATCCTGTCACTAGAGGAAAGGTACAGCTGTTCAAGGGAGGGAGCCAGTGCTAAGTATACCAACCCCACAGTTCTATAAAAGCAAGCGAGTAACACCCTCCCAATGTAGAATGTAATGGTGAGTGCCAGTGAGGAGGATTTAAAAGTGGACATGTCAGATTATTGGCATAATGAGGTTTTTGTGGAGGGGGATGCACAAGGCACCCATTACCATGGTGTACTGCATGCCAGTAAAAGATAAGCAACTGTCTGCACTGTGGAGTGATGCTCAGAAGCACTGCATGAACACAGTGGGGTGACATGGCACCAATCACAGTGGTGTACTGCGTACCAGGTGAAAGGTGAGGGATTGCCAGCACAGGTGAGTGACACTCATAAGCATTGCATGTGCACTGTGGGGTGACATGGTATCCATCATGGTGATATACTGAATTATGGTGAAAGGTGAGGGACTGCCTGCATGGCGGAGTGATGCTCAGAAGCACTGCATGAACACAGTGGGGTGGCATGGCATCAATCACAGTGGTGTACTGCATACCAGATGAAAGGTGAGGGACTGCCTGCACAGGTGAGTGACACTCATAAGCATTGCATGTGCACTGTGGAGTGACATGGTATCCATCATGGTGGTGTACAGTGTTATGGTGAAAGGTGAAGGACTGCCTGCATGACGGAGTGATGCTCAGAAGCACTGCATCAACACAGTAGGTTGACATGGTACCCATTATGGTTCTATACTATGTTTTGAGGAAATGTCAGGGACTGCCTGCACTGTGAAGTGATGCTCAGAAGGCAAGACAAGTCCTGTTTTATTTATATGGCACCCAATTCCGGAGGCTCTGGGCACCTTGCAGAAATTTACAATACAATACGCAATATAGCAGTAAAAATTACAATAATACACTTAGAATAGCTAAAATATAAATACGTTTAAAAACTATTAAAATACCATAATCAGGGACTGAAAACATATTAAAATTCAGTAACTATTTTCATTAAAAGCCATGCCAAAGAGATGGGCCTTCAACCTCCGCTTAAACTCTTCCACAGAGGGGGCCTCCCGGTCAACAGATGGAGGTGAGTTCCACAGGGACGGCCCAGAAAAGCTAAAAGTGCGGTCTTCTGAAGTCTTGAGCCTAACCCTGGAAACAGCCAGGAGGCCCCTCGAGGAGGAGTGGAGGGAGAGGGCAGAGGTCGTCGGTGTCAGGAGCTCTAACAGTTAGCCAGGGCCCAGTCTGTTTAGGGCCTTATAGGTGAGAAGCCCCACCTTGAAAAGGACCCTCCACCTGACCGGCAGCCAGTGCTGGGCACACAGAACTGGGGTCACTTGACTGGACCTAAAAAGACCAGTCAATAACTGGGCTGTTGCGCTCTGCATCAGCTGCAGTCTGTGGAGGGTCCCTCCCATGACCCGAAAGTACAGAGCATTGCAGAAGTTGAGCCTGGAGGAAACAAAGGCATGCACTAGCATTGGCAGGTCCTCAGGCAGAATGAGAGGCTTAATCCAGGAAATGTTCCTTAGATGGTAAAAACCACTACTGACCACAGACAACACCTGATCTTCAAAGGTCAGTCTGCTGTACGCCACACCTCACGCCATGCTGGCGACCTGGGTTCAGACGTGAGCCCGGGGCATCAGAGGGTTGGCAGGGGAGGAATGGGATAGAGCATCCAAGAACTGCTCTCCCATCCCCGGGGAGGGAACCATCACTATGCAGTGGCCCCTGGTGATGACCGGGGGCACTACTGGAGTGGGGTTAAAACATGAGGGACAGAGTGCGGCAGACATTGGCATTGTGTCTGACATCATTGCATGCTCGCACTCCAAGGGGAACAGAAAATCTAGGAGGAAAATGGCAGCACAGGGTTCGCAGCAGCATGGTAGCCCCAGCTTCACCAGCTGATGAATGCCCGGACTGGAGGCGTGTGCAGGTATTGTTTTCTTGCCAGGCACAAGGACATGGGGGGAGTCCCTTCCGAAGGTATAGCTGCATACACCAGCTGGGCATGTCCAAGTTCTGGGTCGGAGGTGAAGGAGGAGCGGTAGCTGGAGGTAAGCAGGGGCTGTGGTTGCTGGGAGGATGCAATATGATATAATAAAAATTAAAAAAGTTCAGTCTGCTATCAAGGATCACACCCAGATTCTGCACCCTCAGGGAAGCTGTCAATGGTGTCAAACCCAGTACAAGACCAGAATCAGCCCTGGGCAGCAACCCATCACGCCCGCAACCAGGCTTGATCACCAGCACCTCTGTCTTGGCCAGGTTCAGTCTCAGCCAGCTGGAAGCCATCCAGTCATTGATTTTAGCCAGACTGTTGTTAAGCACATCAACAGCTCTGGATGTTCCAGGAGCAAATGACAAATACAGTTGGGTATCATCTGCATAGCAGTGAAACTCCATCCTGTATTGTCAATTTGATCCCACCCAGGGTCAGGGTCAGCATATACACTGCGAACAACATCAGTGATAAGATCAAGGCCTGTGGTACTCCACAGGACAGAGGCATTGGGGAGGAGGAGAAATTCCCCATCACCACCTGCTGCACCCTATCTGACAGATAGGGCTCAAACCACCTGATTACAGTACCGGCGAGTCCACAAAACCCACAGAGCCGATCCAATAACACAACGTGGTCTATTGTGTCAAAGGCTGAAGAGAGATCGAGGAATACAAGAAGTGACCTGTCTCCTCTATCTCTAGCCCTGAGCAGATCATTATGCACCCTCACTAGAACTGTTTCAGTGCTGTGTCTAGCCCAAAAACCAAACTGAAATGGCTCATAGATGTCTGAGGACACCAGGTGATCCTTGAGCTATCGTGCCACTAACAACCTTGCTCAAGAAAGGCAGGTTGGAGAAAGGATGGTAATTCACTAGAATATCAGGGTCGAGGGAAGGTTTCTTAAGGAGCGGCCTCACCAACAATTCCTTCAGTGCAGCAGGAAAAAAACCCTCTACCATCGAGGAACTGGCAATCCCAGTGAACACCGGGCCAACAGCCTCAACACATCCCATTAAGAAATATGTCTGGGCTGGATCCAGTTCGCAAGACGTGTGCTTCAGCTCTAAGATCACCTTAGTCACATCAGACACCTCCACTGGCCTGAACTCTTCCCAGATAGATGGAGTGCCTCTATTCCCCCCTGCCCGACCACTGCTATGCAAAAGCCTACCTGGCAGAATCCCCAGCTGGATGGCTGACACTCTGTCAGAGAAGAACAGAGCAAACTCTTCACATAAAGTGGATAAAAATGCTTTTTTCAGCTGCAGACAGGCAGGATGTAAAAGCCTGTCTACAGTTCAAAATAGCTGAGAAGGTCTGTTCCTACCCACTGCAATCTCCCTGGACAGAACTTCTGCCTTCTTATGGGAGATTGCCCCCTGGTACTCAACGTTGTGAGCCCACAGAGCTAGCTTGTCAGACTCCAGCTAGGTCTTCTGTCAGTGGTGCTCCGACTTCTGACCCCTGATCTTCATCAGCCTGAGGTCCCCATCAAATCAAGGGGATCTCGTGCGAGAAGACCTGGGATGTAAATGCAGTGGTGCGATAGTGTCCAGACCTTCAGAAACCACCCTGTTATAGGTGGCGACTGCCTCTCCAGTGCCAATCGCACATGCTGCATCAACTCTAGATAGATCAGCTACTGCCAACAGTCCCTCTGGGTGCAAGCACCTTAAAGGGTGATAGCTGACCATTTCTGCAGGTGAGGGACCTTCAGGGGGGACCCCAAATGTGAACTCCATGGTGTAATGATCAGACCAACTGACCTAATCAATCTTGAGGTTATCAACCTCAAGACCCAGCTGAAACACCAGATCAAGTGTGTGGCCATGCTGGTGGGTAGCAGAAGTAACTGCTTCTGACAGGTCCAGTGACTGCATCAGCTGGAGGAGGTTGTAACCAAAACAGGAGGATTCATTGTTGATCCATGCATTGAAGTCCCCCAGGATTAAACACCTGGGGCACTCCAACGCCTGGTCGATGATGAAGTCCACTACCTCCTGCAGGAATTCTCCCCCACCTCACAGCATGAACACAGTGGAGTGACTTTGCACACATTAAGATGGTGTACTACATGCTGGTGGAAGGTGAGGGACTGCCTGCATGGAGGAGTGATGCTCAGAAGCACTGCATGGATACAGTGGGGCAACATGGCACCTATTACGGTGATGTACTGTGTGCTGGGGAAATGTCAGGCACTGCCTGCACTGTGGAGCAATGCTCAGAAGCACTGCATGAGCACAGTAGAGCAACATGGCATCCATCCCTGTTGAGTACTACATACTTTTGAAAAGTGAGGGACTGCCTACTCAGGGGATCATTTCTCAGAAGCATTACATAAACACAGTGGGGTAACATGGCACCCATAATGACTGTGTACTGCATGCTGTTGAAAGGTGAGGGACTGCCTGCATAGGAGAGTCATGCTCAAAAACACTGGGTGAATCCAGAGGGGTGACATGGCACCCATCACGGTTGTGTACTGCATGCTGGTGAAAGGTGAGGGAGTGTTTGTGCTCATTTAAGTGCTATATGAGAAACAACTTATACACTGCCTTATATGACATTTATTTACTTAAACATCTAACCCTAACTTTTATTGTATTTAGGATAAGCACTTTACATAGAAAGATCACGTACAATAGAAACATAGAATTTGTCGGCAGCTAAGGACAGCTTGGCCCACCTAGTCTGCCCATTTCCCTACCTGATGGACAAGCTGCAGATTCTAGTTAATCAATAGCTTACTTCCTCCTACCCACCACTAGAATTGCCTTATGCATGTCCCATGCATTCTTGAATTCTCCCACTGTTTCTGACTCAACAATCTCCTCAGGAAGGCTATTCCATGCATCCACAGCCCTCTCTGTGAAAAAATACTTTCTAACATTACCTCTGAGCCGCCCCCCTTGATCTTCAGATTGTGCCCCCTTGTTCTTGCACATCTCTTCTTCTGAAAGATACTACCCTCTTGTACTTTGTTAATTCCCTTGAGATACTTGAAAGTTTCTGGCATGTTCCCCCTCTCCCTCCTTTCCTCAAGGGTATACATATTAAGCTGCTTTAGTCTCTCTTTGTATGTCTTCTGGTGCAGACCCTGCACCATTTTGGTTTCCCTCCTCTGAACAGCTCCACTCTGTCTATGTCTTTGCGGAGATGGGGTCTCCAGAACTGCACGCAGTACTCCAGATGGGGTCTCACTAACTGTTTGTACAGAGGGATAACAACTTTCTGTTTTCAACTGTTGATACCTCTCCCTATGCATCCCAGTATCCCTCCAGCCCTCCTTACTGCCTTTTCACATTGCTTGCACACCTTTAGGTCATCTGATATAATTACTCCTAGGTATCTTTTGATTTTTGTTGTTATTAACTCACCTCCCACTGTGTACTCTTCCCCTGGGTTTTTGTTTCCCAGATGCATTACCTTGCACTTTTTTGCATTGAATCTGAGCTACCACATATTTGACCATTCCTCCAACCTTGCCAAATCCCTTTTCATTCTTTCCACTCTACCTTGTGTATCCACTCTGTTGCAGATCTTTGTGTCATCTGCAAAGAGTCATGCCTTTCCTTCCAGGTGCTCTCCTATGTCACTTATAAAGACATTAAAGAGAACCGGTCCCTGTACCGAACCCTGCGGGACCCCTCTAGTTACCCTCCTTTCTTCACTGTGGACTCCATTTACTATTACCCTTTGCGTCTTGTTGTCCAGCCAGTTTTTTATCCAGGCTACCACCTTGGGACCCACTCCAAGGCTGGCTAAATTATATGTTAATCTTTTGTGTGAGACTGTATCAAATGCCTTGCTAAAATCTAGGCAGGCCATATCCACAGCTCCTCCCTGGTCTACTACTTTGGTCACCCAGTCAAAGAAATCTATCAAGTTTGTCTGACATGACCTCTCTGCTGTGAAACCATGCTGCCTTGGGTCCTGTGCCCCACTGGCCTCTAGGTACTCAACAATTCTTTCCTTCAGAAGTGATTCCATCATTTTCCCTACCGCTGAAGTCAAACTAACTGGTCTGTAGTTTCCTGTCTATACCCTGCTCCCGGTTTTGTGAAGTGGAATCACATTTGCCCTCCTCCAGTCCTCAGGTACAACCCCATCCTCCATGATTTGTTAAAGAGAGTAGTCAGTGGTGTTACTAATTCTACCCTTAGTTCTTTTAGAATTCTTGGGTGAATCCTATTAGGCCCCATTTGTTCACCCTCAGTTTCAAGAGTTCTTTCAAAACCCTTTCTTCTGTGAATGAACTGCTATCAACCCCCCTATTCAGAGTTTCTCTCTTGTTTGGCTTAGGTACCTCCCCATCCTCTTCCATTGTGAATACTGAGCAGAAATATTTGTTCAGTATCCCTGCTTTTTCACTGTCACCCTCTGCCCACATTCCTTCCCCTTTATTAAGTCTCTGTATCCCTCCCTTGGTCTTTCTTCACTCCCTAATGTACATATAAAAGGCTTTATCCCCCTTCTTAACAGAGTTGGCTATCTTTTTCTCAGTTTGTGCCTTTGCTATTCTGACTGCCTTCCATGTATCCTTCTACTTTAACTGATAAAGTTATCTGTCCTGCTCCTTCTGTGTTTCCTTATATTTCCTGAATGCAATCCTTTTCTCCTTAACCGTCCCTGCCACCTCTTTTGAGAACCATAGTGTTTTCTTCTTCATTTTGTTTTGTTGATTTGCTTCACACAAAGGCTTGTTGCCTCTGTGATGACTGTTTTGATTATACCCTATTGTTCCTCCACCCCTCCTTCTTGCCCGTTTGCTAGTGCTTTTCTGAGGTGCTCTCTCATTTTCTCAAAGTCAGCCTTCCTAAAGTCCAATACTCTTGTTTTTGTATGGCTTGATTCTATGGCTGTGTTTATTGTGAACCACATTGTTTGGTGGCCACTTGTTCCCAGATGGCTACCCACTTCTAAATCTGAGATCCTTTCTCCTTCCCCATTTGAGAGTACCAGATCTAAGACTGCTCCATCCCAAGAGGATTCCAACACTAGCTGTCTGAAGCATGCCCCCTGTAGAACATCAAGAAAGACCCTGCTCTTGGATGTTCCTGCAGCAAAGGTACTCCAGTTAACATCTGGCATATTCAGGTCCCCCATCAACAATATCTCCCCTTTTTCTGCCATTTTAAGGATGCCTTCTATCATTTCATTCATATCAGTGTCAGTGGCTCAGTAGGTAGCACACTCACCTCTGAGGCCAGGAGATCAGAGGGCTGTGGGTTCAGTTCCCATATCTGGCACTTGGGTTAATATCCCAGTACTGACACTGTAGTACAGCATGAGAGGGGTGCTGCACTTCTGAGGTGCCAGCTTTCGAATGAGATGTTAAACTGAGATCCCATCTGCCTGGATTGGTGGTAGTTCAGGTGGATGTTAAAGATCCCATGGCACTTATCGAAAAGAGTAGGGGAATTTCCCCGGTGTCCTGGCCAAATTACCCCCATTCACTAAAAATACCACCAACAGCTTAATCTGGTTCAAGGTCAGTTGACATTCATCTATATTCCCCTCTCCCGGGTCGTGTCTGAAAATAGGCAGGATTTGTCTAGTGCGCTTACCCAGTCAACAAAAATGAAATAAATGAATAAAATAAAAAGTCCTTGTCCATTTCCTCCCCCTGAGATGGGGGTCTGTACACAGCCCCCATGCAGATTGTGGTGCCATTTCCTGTCTTCAGGGTGACTCATAGTGACTCATCAACTTCCTGTTTACTCTTTAGTTGTGTTGCTTTAATCCCTTCCCTTATATAATGGGCTACTCCTCCTCCTCTTTTACCCACCCTGTCCCTCCTGTAGACTGTGTATCCTGGTATGTTGATATCCTATTCATGGTTCTCTGTGTACCATGTTTCAGTGACTGCCACAATATCCAGGCATCCCTCTTCCATCAAGGCCACTAGTTCAGGGAGTTTGCTGCACAGACTGTGGGCATTGGTACTCATCACCTTCTATTTATTTTTTATGGCCTTTCCCCTTTTAGCCCCATCCCTGTCCTTACTGCCTTTTTCTGCATTTATCCCTGTCCTGCTCCCTGCTGACTTCTCTACCTTGGTGTTTACCTCTCTAGCTACTGTGTTTTGTGGGGGGGAGGCTGGGATTTCCCTGCTCCTTTTCAGTGTCCCCCCCCCTTGGCTACTTTAAATGCTTGCCAATGAAGCATTTAAACCTGTCACCTAGGATCCTGGTTCCCCCCGGACAGATGCAGACCATTGCACCAGTATATGCCTGCATCCTTCCAGGTGGCTCCCCAGCCCCCAATGAAACCAAAATCCTGAGCTTCACACCAGTATTTCAACCATTCATTGAATCCCATGGTGCAGAATACCCTAGCATCATCCTTGCCATAGACAGGCAGCACCTCAGAGAAGGTTAGCTTTCATGCTACTTGTCTAATGCCCCTCCATAACTCTACAAACTCCTCTTGCACCACTCTGATCCCATTCACAGCCAGGTCATTTGTCCCTAGGTGGACAATAACATCCAGCTCCCTCCCTCATACAGCTGCTCCCGCAATCCTGAGGATTTGCTTCCTGTTCCTCTGAGCCATGGCACCAGGCAGGCACCATACCTCCCTATCCCCTTCCTCCCCCACTTCTAACCCCTAATGATCGAGTCCCCAACCAGGAGTTGTTTTCTTCCCCTGTGGGGTCTTGTGCCACTCTTCTGTGGGTCTCCTTTGTGGAGGTTCCCAGCATCCTCCTTGGTCTCCACTGCAGGTGCCTCCATAGAGGAACCACTCCTTGCCAGAACAGCATATAAATTTTGGAGAGGTACAACTGGAGGGATGCACTTCTGTTCCACCACCCTCTCCCTCCCTGAGCCCACCTTGGTCCAACTGCTCCTTTTTCCTTGGCAACCTCTGATGTAACAGTGGTGGCCCTGGTGATCCCTGAGTGGGGAAGAGGTTTCATGAATCCTAGCCAGGTCAGCCTGGAGATGGGCAACCTCCTCCCTCAGACCAGAGAGGTGCCTCTAAACATGGCAGCATCGCAGCCTCCAGAATGTCTCCTGGAACACTGCTGCCCCACAGGCATTGCACTGCACCACTCCCATCTTGACTTATTTTGTGTCCTCTCTCCTGTTGGTTTGTATGCTTACTGTCTCCTCCCTCTATGTATTTTTACACTTACTTTCCTACTGCCTATGTGCCCTTACAACTCTTGCCCTTCCTGTTCTGTAACAGGAACTTCCTGTAGTCTTCAGTAGTCTCCTTCTTCCGTGCTTGGATTCAGACCTCCAGCAGCCGGGGTGGGGAGAGTTATTTTTTAGGTTCCTTCAAGGTTGATGAAACTAATGTGTCTCAATGATCCTTCCCTTCCTACTGCAAAACAGGAAGTTCCTGTTGTCAGTCAAATCCAGTGGCTATAAAACTAGAACTGGCTTTGGATGGGAGGGTGGAGGAGTGGGAAGAAGGGCAATTATTTAAAAAATCTGTAGTTCTTGACTGCTGTTTCTTGCTCTGAAACCAAAGTTCTCCTCTGTCAAAGACAGCAGGAAGCTGCAATTGAAGACACCTGCTTTTGTACTCCTAAGCTGCTAAGCCACACCCCCAATTAGATTCACCCTCTGCTCTGACTCGGTAAATTAAGCTGATATAGCCCCCTTCCTCAGAAAAACACAATGTGACTTTCTTCTTATTTTTCACTTAAATGAGACCCCCTTCTTCTAATAAAGTATCTGTTTGCTTAATCCAAACAGGTACTGACTCCTGCTGAGATGGAAGTGATTTATCAGTAAAAAATCTGTAGTTCTAGACTGCTGTTTCTTGCTCTGAAACCAAAGTTCTCCTCTGTCAAAGACAGCAGGGAGCTGCAAATGGAGACACCTGCTTTTATACTCCTAAGCTGCTAAGTCACACCCCCAATTAGATTCACCCTCTGCTCTGACTCAGTAAATTAAGCTGACACAGCCCCCTTCCTCAGAGAAACACACAGTGACTGTCTTCTTTTTTTGCTTAAATAAGACCCCCTTCTTCTAATAAAGTATCTGTTTGCCTAATCCAACTTTGACACACTAACACACATGCACTGCTTAATATTCTAAACAGTACACAGGTAGCATTATAGCCATTTACAAACTGACTAGGAAATGGTTAATGTACTGGGAAAGGGTTAACAGAGTGCCACACAGGTGCATGTGTTCATGTGCATACATACATACACACACACACACACACACACACACACACACATGCCATGATGTGAGGAGAATTTAGAGACCTTTGTCTCTGCCTGCATGCAACATCCCATATTAGCCTTATTTGTTGTACTAACTTTCACCAAATAATTTCAAAAATATGAACAATAACTGGAATAACCAATATAAAAAAAACTCATTCATTGATTTATGTAAGCTAGTGTGTTATTTTCTGCTGTCTTTTTTAAAATTCTTGCATATCACAGCATCTGAAATCTGAACCTCCTTTCTCAATGTCAATTACAGTTTATGGCTGGGAAAGGCTAAGTTGATATGTTTATAAACTATGAATCTTCCTTGAGAGACAATACTACCCAGATTGAAGCTAGTAACCACGTTATCACACAAAACAGTCTGATGTAACGCTGCTCAGCTAAATGAACACAGCAGACTGCTTCAATTAGTGGACTGATTGCACAAAACCTTCAATTGTGTCTAGTCCATTTTGAATCTGAAGAGCTCCCTTTTTCTACCGTGATGGCAAGACATCTGCAGGGCTCTGCCTACTGCAGCTGTAAAAACATAATGAAAAATAGAAGAGCATGAAAGCACATTTCTCAGGCAGGGAAATCTAAAGACTAGCCCTACCCTCAGTGTCTACTTGAGAAATCCCATAGTACTTCACAACCATTTGCCCAGCATGCCCTTCTCTAGCCCTGTTATTCAACAGTGGACAAGAAAAAAATATCTCATAGGCACCATCGTACTCTGCCTGAACTACCCCCAATTCTATTAGTCCACAGTAGCTAAAAAAGAGATCGTCTACATTGTGGAAATATTTTAAAGATGATACAATGAAAATATAAATAAAAACACAGTGATAGTATGTGTATATTGCAGTCAATATGGTAGAAAGAACAGTCAAGTCAGTTTATGTGAAACAAAACAGGATCAATGGGCACATCAGTTTGGGTGTCCAGTGCTAGTCAGAGTTGACTTCTAATATGTGCATTCTTTCTTCTCTTTTCAGCTTTCTTTACTGACAGTTCAAGGTGTTGGACCAGCAGATCTCCCGACAACTGAAAAAGCACCTGAGAAACCCACTAGGGGAAATCGCTGCCAATTCAAGATGTCATTGCTTTACTCACATTGTATCTTTCAAACCCGGGCAAGAATATTATAAAAGAATGCATGAAAGTATAGAAGAGTGTTTACTAACAGTAAGAATTATGTTGCTTAAATTAGTCTTTCTAATATGTCTGAATTCTTGGTGTATCTGAAATTGAATAAAAATACTCTGGCTTAAAAAGAGCTGTTACAGTTTGCATTAATTTTAGGATTGTAAATAGCACACCTTTTTGATAAGGATTTGTTTCATGTTATGCACTGTCACTTATTCCCTTGTTAAGATCCACTGCAAATCATGGGTACCTACTGTAGCAGTTTATAACTGCAAACAGTTCATCCAATATGAATGAACTGTACTTCCTTGATGTGCTATAAAATGGGGTGGAGCAGACCGACTAACCCAGCCCCCTGATAAAGACTACAGCTGAAGCACCATGACTAATTGAGGCTGTAGGCACTCCCTACCAGTACTGTTTGCACTAGTTGTTTTCTGCACCGCAACACATAAATCAAAGAACAGTGATATTTAGCACATGTTGATATTGTTCTGAAAAAAAAAAATAACCTTCCTCTGAGTGTTGGGGTTTTCCTGGTTATGTCTAGTTCACTTGAAACAGAGAAACATATAAGTTGATGGCAGAAAAAAAAAACATTGGTCCACCAAGTTTTCCTGTACTACCCTATTCTACGACCAAGATCTAGTGTCTATATGGGTTAATGCTCTTGCTATCCACCATAATGTTCCCTGCTTTGCTGCTGACCTCCCCCCCTCCCGTGACTATTAAACCCTAAACTCTGTCTCAGCTATGTCTGATGTTGTTAATGGTCTTGGTGACCACAGTCTCAGTTGGCAGGCTATTCCATGCCTCAAACACTCTCTCTGTAAGAAAGAACTTATAGCCCTCCTGAATTTCCCTCCTCCAGCTGCCACTCATGACCCTGTGTTCTAGATTCACTCTTCCTGTTGAATAGCTCCTCACAGTTGACTTTGTGCATTCCTTTCAGGAAATTGAAAGTCTCTATTACATCACCACACTCCCTCCTGACCTCCTGTGAGTACATATTCAGTTGTCTAAGTCAAATCTCATAGGACCTGTCCTGCAGGCTATGAATACTTTTTTTTACTTCATGCTATACCATTGTCCAGCCTATCCCTGACTTTACTCAAGTGAAGTCTGTAGAACTAGGCACAGTACTCCAGGTGTGGCCTTTGTGAACATGCTTCTGATGAACAATAGTTGTGACATGCTAAAGATGGACAAGGAGGAAGTAAAGTAGTGCACTCCTTAACCCCCAAAGGTACTGCCAGAGAGGTATACAGAAAACAACAAACAGGACATTGCACGCACCAAGGCTTAGAGAGTTAAAGAGATATTTATTTAAGCAAAAGTCACATGAGCTAAGGAACACCGAGCTTCAACCACTACTTATCTTCTCACCATGTAGGCTTCATCAGGGTGCCTGAAGCCTCACTGCTGAGGTGATACATAGTGGCTGTAGGCTGGTGGTGCTCCTTAGCTCATGTGGCTTTTGTGAAAATCAATATCTTTTCAGCTCTCTGAGACTGGTGTGTGTGCCATTCTGTTTGTTGCTTTCAACATGTTGAAAGTGATAGATGATGGGAATTTCTGTCATGTTCTTTGCTTTGCATGTGTACTTAATCTGGTGGTGAGTCATTTGATTAACATAAATGCACAATTAAATGAAACACTTTATACTGTAGAGGACATCACTAGAGAGTTCCAGTGTTCCCCCAGATATGTTTAGCATTTCTCCCTTACCAGCAGAAGCACAGTGCTTAATAAGACATATCAACATGGTGTAACTCTTTTTACTGCTTGTATATGGTGGAAATACTTTTGGAACAGAAACCTATGTTCTAGGCTATAGAAGTTGAAATTGAAGCCTGTTGAGAATATCTGTCATAGATGCATTAGTGGGTTCTGGAAAGGCTTGTTCCACTTCTTTGACCATATGAGCAGGCTACCAAAGATTTTAGAACAGGATGAGCAAACATCAGCATGCCCCTCCCTATTATGAGTCTACTTGAATGCCACACATGCTGTTTTTTATGATCTTCAACAGCAACCCAATAAAGAAATGCTGGAGGTGGAGTTAGCCATGGTGACAGCACTAGTGGCGATGGTGATGATACTGATGGAGAAGGAACTGACTAACAGTTCATCTGAGTCATTACAGCAGCAGGAGCAACAGCAGCAGCAGCAGGACGAAATTTGCATTAAAGATGTGCCAGAGATGTTTTAACACAAATTGCAGGCAGGTGTGGAACCATTAAACTATGAATACTTTTTTTTACTTCATGCTACACCATTGTCCAGCCTATCCCTGACTTTACTCAAGTGAAGTCTGTAGAACTAGGCACAGTACTCCAGGTGTGGCCTTTGTGAACATGCTTCTGATGAACAATAGTTGTGACATGCTAAATCTGATCATGGCAAAACTGCTGGATCTCAGATATAAAGATACATTGATTTCCCATGGGAACATTCACAGCCATTCACTAAATACCACCAACTGCTTAATCTGGTTCTGTAAATGAGTTTGCATCTGTATCTCCCCCTCCCAAGATAAGGCTGAAAATAAACAGAATTGCCCAGTCCTACTTTCCCAGTCAACAAAAACAAATACAATAAATAAACATAGAGTATATCAAACATAAACTGTTATATATAGTTATGTTGGGGCAGCAAACATAGCTTGAAGATTATTTTTTTTATTTAATATTTAATGTTTTTTTTTTTAACTGGAGAAGTCCACTGACATCAAAAGTCCATTTCTCAGCATCACACTATCACTTGGGGGGAAGGCTCCGATGTGCTATCACACTGCATGTTGCGGACTTATCTAGCATAGACACTATCTAGCAGAAATAGTGGTCCAGTCACAGTCTGGCAAGACAATTAAGTCATTGGGCCTGCACTGGCCAAAGAGGTTTGTATTTTCTTAAAGACACTCAAACATTAATCCGTCCAGAAAGGTATCTCAGTATCAATAGAGATGCAGTATTGCCTCACCACAGACCTCTGACAAAGCACCACATAATCAGTGCAAAATGTTAGGTCAGATTACTGGTGGCTGTGGAGTCTGAAAACTACTTTTCTGATGGGAGCTGTGTCAACATGTTTTTAACAGTTGTGAACAAATATGCAATAAAGAGGTTTTTACTGTGTTCACAGAAACTAAAGTGTGAAACATCTTCATTGGTGGGATTAGTGCTGTGCTTCTTGATTTTTTGGAGAGACAGCATTGCCTCATCACACTGCTAAAGGCTAGATCAAGAGAACCTTAAATCTGTAGCCTTTCTCAAACTCAACTGATTATGGATACACTTAAACTATCCAATCATAGAAACATAATTTTAAAGCAGATAAGAACCACTTGGCCAACCCAGTTGGCCCTTTTTTCCCTACCTATCCTATACTGTCACCTCAGACCCTACTTAATCTCTGACTCCATCCTCCTCACTTCCCGATTAAGATTCCCTCGTGTCTATCAGTGTGTGCATAGTTAGTGTCCCACTTCTGGACTACGCATTGGGCCTCCTCCTCCTCCACCCTAGTTTGTTTCTTCTCTGCCTACCTACTAGTTTTAATTGAGTTGCTGGCTGACGTGGTGGCTCCTGCCTATCCTGAGACTATGTTATACTACCTGCTGTCTGCATTGTTAAAATCCTGCTGTCTTCCTGTACTGACTTTGTGTATGATGCACTTTAAATGTACCCTTACTTGTTTTACCCATCCAAGAGTGTACCATTGTAATCTCCTGGGTCACACCTGAAAATAGGCACTTGGTTGTCTAGTGTGCTCACCCAGTTAACAAAAGCAAATAAATAAATATCTCAGGCATGCTTGATGCCTGCCATCATTTATGCTCCTACCATCTCCAGTGGAAGACTGTTCAAGACAACCACCACTCTTACTTCCTTACATCTCTCCTAAATTTCCCTCCTTCTAGCTTTATTGCATGTCTCCTTGTTTTCAAGAATCTTTTCCACTGAAAAATACTCCCCTCTTGTACCTTATTATCCCGTGATGTATTTATAGGTCTCTAGCATGTGCCCCCTCTCCCTTCTCTCTTCCAGGGTGTACCTATTTAGGTCCTTTAGTCTCTCTCCTTGTAAGGCTCCTGATGTAGCCTCTGCACCATTTTAGTTGCCCTTCTCTGGACAGCTTCCACTTTGTCTATGCCATTTCTGAGATGTAGTTTCCAGCACTGGGCACAGTACTCCAGGTGGGGTCTCAACAGTGATCTATACCCACTGGCCTGAGCTAATGTTTTTTTTTTTTTATATATAGCCAACAAGAGACATCTATTACTGTTCTCACTCTTACACCTCTGTGTAGCAAATCTCTCTCAAGAATCTCTATAGCATACTGTGCAGCTCCCAGCTTCCAGCAGCAACAGAAGCATCAGTGCTGGCAGAAGCAGCAGCAGCACAAGGGCTGCTCAGATGTACAGCACCAGTGTTAATCTAATTTCTCCTGATAACAGTATGACATTTTTCACATTACCACATACTAAAGGTGATGGATGATGGAGATTTCTGTTGTGCTCCTTGTTTTGCATATACACTTAATCTGGTGGGAATAATGTACTTAACATACACATATGATTAAATGAAACAATTGATACTGTGCAGGACATCACTAGATATTTCCATTTTCCCCAGACATATTGAGCTTTTCTTGCTTACCATCAGAAGCACAATGCTTAATAAGACATTTCAAGCTGGTGGATCTCCTTTCATGTTTTGAACAGACTTGTGGCGCAGAAACCTGTGTTCTAGACTATGTAAGTCAAAGTTAAGGCTTGTGGGGAATATCTGCCATGGGTACAGTAGTGTGTTCTGGAAAGGTTTGTTTTACTTGTTTGACCATATCAGCTGGCCACCAAACAATATTTCAGTGCAGAATCCACAGCCATTATCATGGTCCTCGCTATTGTGAGTTTTCTTGAATGTCACTCATGGTTTTATTTATGATCTTCAACAGCAGCTCAATAAAGAAATGCTGGAGGTGGAGGTAGCCATGGCGACAGCACTGGCCACAATGGCAGTGGTGATAATACTGGGAGGAAGAGCTGGCACTACTACTTCGTCTGAATCATTACAGCAGCAGCAGCATCAACAGCAGCAGCAGGAAGAAATACTCATTAAAGATGTGGCAGAGAAGTTTTTAACACAAATTGCAGGAAGGTGTGGAACCATTAATCCAGGGACACAGTTAAACATGATAAGACTGCTGGATCTCAGATATAAAGATATATTTATTTCCTCTTGGAACATTCACAGCCATTTACTAAATACCACCAACTGACCAACTGCTTAATCTGATTCTGTAAATCAGTTTACATCCGTATCTCTCCCCTCCTCCCTGGACGAGGCTGAAAATAGGCAGAATTGCCTAATCTTCCTTTCCTAGTCAACAAAAGCTAAATAAAATAAATAAACAGAGTATATCAAACAGAAACTGTTGCATACAATTATGGCAGGGCAGCAAAGACAGTCCGTAGAATTATTTTTTATTATTTAATTTTTTTTTTTTAACTGGACAAGCCCACTGACACCAAAATTCCCTTTCTCAGCACCACTCTGTCACTTGGGAGAAAGGCTCTGACTTGCTATAACACTGCATGTTGCAGATTTATCTAGCACAGACACCATCTAGCTGAAATAGGTGCTAATCCCATTCTGGCAAGACAATAAAGTAATTTGGCCTGCACTGGCTAAAGAGGCTTTGTATTTTCTTAAGGACCCTTAATGATCCTTCCAGAAAAATATCTCAGTAGCAATGGAAATGCAGTATTGCCTCACCACAGGCTTCTGAAAAATCACCACATAACCAGTGCAGAACATTAGGTGAGATTACTGGTGTCTCTTGAGTTTGAAAACTGCCTTTCTGAGGGGATCTGGGTCTATATATTTTTAACAGTTGTGAAAAAATATGCAATAAAGAGGTTTTTACTATGTTCAGTGAAACTGAAGTATGGAATGTCTTATTTGGTGGGGTTAGTGCTGCACTCTTCTTGATTTTCTGGAGCTACAGCATTGCCTCATCACACTGTTAAAGACTAGATCAAGAGAACCTTAAATTTGTAGCCTTTCTCAAAGTCAACATATTATGGATACACTTAAACTATCCAGTCATAGAAACATGTGTGATGAGCTTGCTCAGTTCTTTGCAGATAAGGTGGCCGACATAAGGGCGGAGACCCATGCAGTGCTCTCTATGGGAGTTGCTGTGGATCAGCACTTGGTCACTATCCCTCTTTTTTCCTGGAGTTCCTTCAAATGGCCAGAAATCATGGATGTTATGAGGATTGTGCAGGGTATGCGCACTACATGCTGTAGCTTAGATCTGGGTCCTACAGCCCTGATAATGGGCTGTAGGGATGTTATCGCCCTGGTCTGGTGCAGATAGTCTGGTGCTCCCTTGATTCTGGTGAGTACCCCTCCTCCCTGAAGGAGGCAGTGGTGACACCATTGTTGAAGAAGGCTTCTTTGGATCCAGGCTCTCTCTCGCTAACTACAGGCCAATCTCTAACCTTCCCTTTGTGGGGAAGGTGATTGAGAAAGTAGTGACTGCTCAGTTGGACAACCATCTGACCATCCATAGTATCTACGAACCTCTCCAATCTGTTTTTTTGAAAGAGGCACAGCACCAAGACTGCTTTGGTTTGGGTGCTCAATGATCTCCTGATGGCGAGAGACCAGAAAAAATGGTCCATTTTGGTTCTGCTTGATCTGTCATCAGCATTTGACACCATTGACCATGGGGCTCTGCTTGAGCACCTGAGATGCATTGGTGGGCTTTCTGGTTTGGTCCACAGATGGTTGACCTCTTTCCTCACTGGTAGAACTTAGAAGGTGGTGTCGGGGGTCTTTTCCTATGACCCTATCTCTCTGTCTTGTGGGGTGCCTCAGGGCTCGGTGCTGTCCCCCATGTTGTTTGCGGTGTATATGCTTCCCCACAGAGACATTGTAAGATGGTATGGGCTGAAGTTTCATTGTTATGCTGATGATACCCAGCTCTACCTGTCTTTTGCACCAGACCAAGATGGAGCACTCTCAGTGTTTAATAACTGCCTTAGCGAGATACAAGGTTGGATGAGGTCCAGCTGGTTGAAGTTGAATCCTGGGAAGGCAGAGGTGATGGTTGTGGATCCGGGTCACTGGATGGGGGGGTGGGGAACAAATCAATCCATAGGTTTATTCCTTGGGGACGTTGAGCTCCCTACCTCTGAACAGGTGCATGACCTAAGGGTGATTTTTGATGATAGGCTGACATTACGTGTACAGATGTCGACTGTCATTACGTTATCCTTTTACCATCTGAGGAACATCGCTAGGATCAAGCACCTTGTTCTGTCTGGGGACCTGCCTACATTGATCCATGCCTTTGTGACCTCGTGTTTGGATCACTGCAACTCCCTTTACTTTGGGCTTCCAGGGGTTGATATCCACCACTTGCAGCTGATGCAGAATTCCGCAGCCGGAATGTTGATGGGGACTCCTCATTCCTCCCTCATTACCCCGGTGCTGCAGGAGCTGCACTGGCTGCCTGTTCAGTGGTGGATCACCTTTAAAGTCAGATTACTGACTTATAGAGCCCTACATGGACTGGGCCCTGACTACCTGAAAGAGCTCCCGGTTCCTTACCTCCCTGAGCGACCGCTCCGCTCGGCCAACGAGGGATTGCTGGAGATTCCGAGGGTGATTTTAAAAACTTCTGGGGCCTGCGCTTTCATGTTCATGGCACTGACCATCTGGAATTCTCTACCCCATTGGATTAGGGAGTGCATGACTGGGGGGGTTAAACAAGCACTGAAAACATACTTATGGAATAAGGCGTATGGGGATGGTGTTGAAGTGGATTGACTGTAATTGTCTGGTTGTTTTATAATGATGTTGTATTGTGAAATTATTTTAACTATGTATTGCACCTTGATTTTGAAAGGCACATTATAAACAAAGCTTATTATTATTATTATTATTATATAATTTGAAGACAGATGAGGATTGCTGGGCCCACCCAATTGGCCCTTTTTTCCTTGCCTATCCTGTCACCACAAACCCTACTTCATCTCTGACTCCCTCCCCCTCGCTTCCCAACTAAGGTTCCCTTGGTCTATCTCATGCATGCTCTTTTAGGCTGTCTTTCTAAACAATCAGTAGCAGACATGGGGTATGTGCTCTATTCAAAAAAATGAACAATTATTGACATGGATTTTTCTATGCCTTCTTATATTGTTTCTATGTTCTCCTGGCTACTTCTGTTTATGTCAGGGGATGTAGAAACAAACCCTGGGCCTTTTTCTTTAACTTTTCAGGAAATACCCAAATGGAATTTAAGAAGCTTTATATTTGTGCACTTGAACACCAGAATTTTTTTAAACTAAAAAAGTTGAATTTAAAGCAATGATAACATTTTATAAACCAGATATACTCAGTTTAACTGAGACATGGCAGAGTAGAGCAGGCAGTGATGGGTTAAGTGAGGATCCAATAAGGCAAACCTACAGATGTTGTTATAAGTAATATCCCACTTATGATGTACACCAGCATTGGCATGGGAGAGTATGGGAAGGGTGCATTACAGTCTTGGGAGCAGGATGCCTCTAGCTACCAAGATCCTGGCAGCAGGTGTGAGACAGTGATGCACTCTACAAGCAGCACCTATCTTTGAGTTAACTGAACGGCATATCTTGTTTATGTGAGAAGAGAAGTCAAGTACTGAGCCCAGCATGACACCAAGATATTTGAAGGCATCAGTATTTGAGACAGGTGACCCTTCACAGCAGAGGACCTGTAGCTTAGTGAACTCAGCATCGACCTTTCTAGAGAACCCAAAGAGCACAGCCTGAGTCTTAGATAATTTTAGCATTTGATGACTTGTGGAGAACCAGGATTGAAGGTTCTGAAACACAGATGATAGGTGCTGATTGAGGTCATCTATGGACTTGGAGGTGGCATAGAGCACCAGGTAATTGTCATACATAATGGTTCTACAGGGGGGAGAAGGGCTAGGAATATCATTTATAAAGAGGGAGAAGAGCAGGGGACCAAGAATAGAACCCTGTGGGACACCACAGGAGATAGAGACAGGAGATGAGAGAACTTTACAGAAGGAGACATCTTGAGAGCGATTGTCAAGGTAGCTGCCGATCCAGGATAAGGTAGTGTCAGAGGTGCTGAGAGATTGAAGTTTACTCAAAAGAAGAGGGTGATTTACCAAGTCAGATGCTTTGGAGAGGTCAATGAATACAGCAATAGTGAGTAAGACTTTGTCCATGTTGCACTTGCCAAATCAGTAAATTGGGTAAGAGCAGTCACTTTTTAAGTTAATGAGAGAGAAGGATAGGCATTGAAAAAACTATAAAAACTCAGATTGTATCACAGATTTAAACACATATTGCATGTTTAGAAATAAGTGCAAAAATTTCATTCAGAAGAATAAATTTGAATATTTTAAAAAGGCTGAGATGGATTAATTGTGTGACCCTAAAACATTTTGGTCATCAATTAAACTATTGATTGATCCTGCTAAGATTAACATTTCTGATACACTAAAATGTAATGGGTCAGTCATAACAAACCCAAAAGAAATATGTGATTTGTTTATATGTAAAGTTACAGATTTTTCAAAATATGCTACTAGTTTTGGTTATAAAATTTCTATTAATGTTGCAGCCTCACAAACTGATCATGCCAACCCCACTTTCTATTTTCAGATAATAAACCCCCAACAGGTGTTTAAATTATTAAAACAGATACAAGTTAACAAGAGTACAGGGTTAGAAGAGCTTGTGCCCAGGTTTCTGGAAATTGTTGCACCTTTTGTTTATAGGCATTTGACTAAAGTTTTCAATATTGCCCTGGTTAGTGGTGAGTTCCCACAAAATTGGAAACAAACAGAGATAAAATCAGTTCCTAAATCTGGTTCCCTTCAGGATGTTGATAATTATTGACCCATATCAATATTATCCCTGTTGAGTAAAATGGTAGAAAAAATTGTTAATGAACAAGTTACAGAATATCTTCAGGCCAATAGACTTTGCTCTCAGGAGCAGCAAAGTTTTCATATGTCCTTCAGCACCGGCACAGCACTGTAATGTTTTACAGACCATGTCTCAAGATTTTGGACCATGGTAAGTTAACTGGTGCAGTTTTTGTTGATCTATCGAAGGTGTTTGATTTGGTTAGCCATACCATGCTGCTCTGGAGACTGAATGACATTGGCCTGATGGAAAGCCCTCATAAATCATTTCAAAGCTATCTAACAAATCATACACTGAGAACTAACATTGGTGATGAACAGTCTTGGTCTCATATCTTAGAACAAGGAGTCCCTCAGGGGTCCATTTTAGGACCTCTGTTATTTTCTATTATATATAGATCCCATAGTAAAAATCCTTTCAAAGTGTAGTATGTTATTATATGCAGATGATAGTATTCTTTTTTTCAGTTCAAATTCAGTGGATGAAATAAATTTAACCTTAAATTATGACATACCTGTTTTAAATAATTGGTTGAAGTTGCACCATTTGATGTTAAATACTGCAAAAACACAGTGTACTCTTTTTGGGACAAAGCCCAAATGAAATAAGTGTAAACTCCTTAAAATACTTGATTTGGATGGAATTATGCTTCAGGAGGTTACTGAGACAAAATATCTAGGAGTTTTACTTGACCCAAATTTGTCTTTCACAGCTCATATAAAGAAAACTGTAAAATGAGTAAATCAAAAACTTGGTGGGCTTTATAAAATAATGGACTGCTTAACAAGAGATGCTAGGGAAACAATAGCAAAGAGTGTTCTTCTGCCAATATTGTATTACAACTCATTTTTATTTGCTATGATAACTGGTAATAACCTTGATTTAGTTAATAAAACGTTCAATGTAGTTTGCCATTTTGTCACAGGAAAACCTCATTGTTTGTTATATTACGAATTAGGATGGTTGCCACCTACATTACATTTTACATACAGCTTGGGTTGTTTGCTGGATAATATAATTAAACTTAAACACTGCTGTCATTTATTTAAGTTAATCCAATTGAAGAAAGGGGTTAGGACACTAAGGTCCTCTTCAAATGTTCAATTAAATTTACCTAAAATTACAACATGTATAGGTGAGAGAGCTTTTTCATATCAGGCATCTAAGTTATGGAATAACATGCCTCAAAGTTGCCAAGAATCTTAAGACCATGCACATTTTAAAAAGGAGTTAAAAATCCATTTGTTCCATCAATCTACCTGCAAATGTTATTAATGGTGGTTGGTAATCTGTTACCATGTGCCATTTTATACTCTGTTGTGTTATATGTTCTCTTTTTGTAATTTGTATACATCACAGTTGCTTTTTAAGCATTTCTAAAACCGTGTCTTGGTCCAGTGTGCTTACCCGGTGAACAAAGTGAAAATAAATAATAAAAAAAAAATGCTTGATGCCTGCCACCATTTGTGTCCCTACAATCTTCACTGGAAGACTGTTCAAGGCTACCACCACTCTTTCAGTGAATAAGTACTTCCTCAGATCTCTCCAGAATTTCCCACTTCCAGCTTTTTTGCATGTCTCCTTGTTCTCAAGCATCTTTTCTTAAAAATACTCCCCTCTTATACCTTGTTATCCCATGAGGTATTTATAGGACTCTAGCATGTGTACCCTCTCCCTTCTCTCTTTCAGGGTGTACATATTCAGGTCCCTTATTCTCTCCTTGTAGGGTTCTTGATTGCAGCCCCTGCACCATTTTAGTTGACCTTCTCTGGATAGCTTCCACTTTTTCTATGTCTACTCTGAGATGTGGTTTCCAGCACTGGACACAGTACTCCAGCTGGGGTCACAACAGAGATCTATACAGTGTCAACATCATCTCCCTTTTTCTGCTGGTGATACCCCTTCCTATACAACCCAGCATCTCACTGGTCTGAGCTAATGTTTTTTTCACTTATCCAACAAGATATATCTACTGCTGTTCTCACTCCTACACCTCATGTGTAGCAAATATCTCTCAAGAATCTCTTTAGTGTATTGTGCAGCTCCCCACTTCCAGCAGCAACAGAAGCGTCAGTGCTGGCAGAAGCAGTCATAGTACAAGGACTGCTCAGATGTACACCACCAGTGTTAATATAATTCTTTCAGATAACAGTACAGCATTGTTCACATTACCACATGCTAAAGGTGATGGATGATGGAGATTTCTGCCATGCTCCTTGTTTTGCATATGCACCTAATCTGGTAGGAGTAATGTGTTTAACATTCATGCACAATTAAATGAAACACTTGATACTGTGCAGAACATCACTAGATATTTTCATTTCCCCTTAGACATGTTGAGCTTTTCTTGCTTACCATCAGAAGCACAATGCTTACTAAGACATTTCAAGCTGGTTGATCTCCTTTCATGTTGTGAACAGACTTGTGGAACAGAAACCTGTGTCCTATGACTATGGAAGACAAAGTTGAGGCCTGTCATAAATATCTGTCATGGGTTCAGTAGTGTGTTCTGGAAAGCTTTGTTCTACTTGTTTGACCATATGAGCAGGTCACCAAACAAGAGTTCAGTGCAGAATGCACAACCATTAGCATGTCTCTCCCTATTATGAGTCTACTTAAATGCCACTCATTCTGTTATTTAAGAACTTCACCAGCAACCCAATAAAGAAATACGGGAAGTGGAGCACTGGTGGTACATGGTGGCAGCACTAATGGCAATATCAGCGGTGATGATGACTGTCATGGTTGAGGAGGTGACACAACTAGTTCATCTAAGTCATCACAGCAGCACCAACAGCAACCACATGAAATACTCATTAAATATGTGGCAGAGATGTTTCTAATATAACTAGCAAGTAGGTTTGGCATAATTAAACTGTGGACACAATTTGACATGGCAGCACTACTGGATCCCAGATATGAAGATCTGTTGATTCCCCCTGGACACATAGAGCATATCAAACAGAAACTGTGCATACAGTTATGGTGGGGCAGCAACGATAGCTTGAAAAATATTTATTTATTAATTTCTTAATTAATTACTTATTGGATTTTGTTAACTGGGTGAGACCACTGAGGTTAAAAGTCCCTTCTTACAGGGGTGAAAAGGAACTTTTAAGAAGATATAAGCAAGTATCTGCTCACACAACCTCCTGGTCATACTGCTTCTCCACTTCAACTCTTTTCTCATGGTGCCAGTGCCAAGTTGAGTGAGATAACACTGAAGACTTGGATAGTGATGATCCAGAGAGAACCAAAGATATTTTGGAGGTATCTCATGCTAAATGCTAGCACCACCCAGTCATTTGAGTGAAGGCTCAGACTTGCTACCACACTGCATGATGCAGTCTTGGCTATCATAGCCACAGCCTAGCAGAAATAGAAGTCCAGCCATTTTCAGGAAAGACAATTAAGGTCATTGGGCCTGCACTGGCTAAAGGGTCTTTGTATTTTTTGAATAGGCTCCAACATTTATCCCTTCAGAAAGAAATCTCAATCAGTACCAATGGAGTTAAAGTATTGCCTCATCACATTGTTGAAAGCTAGATCCAGAAAACCATAACTTTTTGCCTTTTTCAAATTCAGCACACTAATGATAAACTTTAACTATCCATTTGATGTTTTCACATGTCAAACAAGTGACATGTAATACTATTCCCACTCTTATACCTCTGGGTAGCAAGTCTCTCAATAATCTCTCTGGCACATTGTGCAGCTTCCCACTTCCAAGAGCAGCAGAAGCAGCAGTCATGGCAGAAATAGCAGCAGCAGAAGGACTACTCCGATGCACACCACCAGTGTGAATCCTCCTCTTCCTCCTCCTGATGACACTGTGGCATTTTTCACATTGTCTTCAACAAGTTCAGTATGATCATGCTTGTCACTCACAGTCATTATGAATGCCTGTCTTACCACCCATTCTCTGGTCTGACATCATGTATTCATTTAACTACAACTTACACTGCCAACAGGCAGCACCTTTTTTCAGAGTTGAATAATAGAAAGAAACCTAAGAAAAGACAAACAAACAAAAAAAAAAAACACCCTCCATCCATGGATGGTAACATATTTTGAAGGAAAATGTGGAGCCCTCAATTTTATTTGTTTTTGTGTTTTTTTTATGCATTATTAGTTTTGGGGGTTAGTATGTTATTTGAAAACCTATGGGGCCAGGAGAAATATATTTATTCATTTAAAAAATATGGTTACTGGAAGAGGCACACTGAGATGAGGCTCATTTCTAGGTGTGACTTAGGGGAGGAGGAAGGGTAATTGACATAGAGGTAATGCAGAGACTACGGGGGGAAGCTTTGAGATCAGCAATAGGTACAAACTATGACTGTAGTACAGCATGGGCTGTGGTGATGTTAGTGGGCTGCAGACTCTGTCACATCACAATAACCAAACCCTTGCCTAGCAGTGGCATGCCAACACCACCTACCACATATGAGCTACAGTGACAAATACTAACTGCTGATGTCAAGGCTTTTTTACCCTCTATTTGCAGTCTGCTTCATCCCGTGTCAGTTACTGCATTGGGAGCCAAAGTGCTGTGGCCAAATTACCGAAGTCAGATTACATTTATGAGGCAAATGCAAAGCTAAACTGAATCTGACAATGGCCTTCTTCTGGGCCAGATGGCATACATCCAAGGATTTTAAAGAAGCTGTGACAGGAGCTAGCAGTGCCTCTAGCAGCCATGTTCACACAGTCACTTCAAACAGGAGTAGTTCTAGAGGACTGGAGGAGGGCACATGTGGTCCCTATACACAAAAGCAGTAGCAAGGAAGAGGCTGATAACTATAGACTGGCGAGTCTCACCTCAGTGGTGGGTAAGATCATGGAGGCACTACTTAAAGAGAGAATAGTTGGAGACTTGGAATCCAACAGCACCCAGGATCCAAGACAACGTGGATTCACATCAGGGAGATCATGCCAAACAAATCTGATAGATTTTTTTGACTGGGTAATGAAGTAGGTTGACTGAGGGAGTGGTGGAAGTTACCTATCTTGATTTAGCAAGGTCTTCTACACTGTCCCACATAAACAGCTGGTTAGCAAGATAGATAGTCTAGGCATGGGACACAAGGTGGTAAACTGGGTTAGGAATTGGTTAATGGACAGGAGGCAGAGGATGGTGGTAAATGGGTTTCTATCTGGGGTGACTAGCAGGGTACCTCAGGGATCAGTGCTTGGGCCAGTCTTGTTTAATGTCTTCACTAGTGACACTGCAGAAGGGCAAGAGGGGAAGATCTGCCTGTGTGTGTATGACACCAAGATCTGCAATAGGGCGGATACTCTGGAAGGGTTACAGAAAATGACAGGGGACATGGGGGAAACTTGAAAAATGGTCTTAGGGATGGCAACTGAGGTTCAATTCAAAAAAGTGCAAAATAATGCACCTGGGATGAGGGAACCCTGGGGAGAGCTACAGGATGGGGGGGTGCTGACAATTACTGAGGAAGAAAGGGACCTTGGGGTTATCATTTCAGATGACTTAAAGGTGTCTAAGCAGAGTACAATGGCTGCAGGGAGGGCTAATGTACATGCTGGGGTGCATAGGCAGAGGTATCACAAGCAGAAAGCAGGGGGGTGGTGATGCCATTGTATAAAACACTGTTGAGGCCTCACCTGGAGCACTGTGTACAATTCTGGGGGCTGCACCTTTGTATGGACATTGACAGGGTAGAAGCGGTTCAGAAAAAGGTGACAAAGATGGTGCAGGGGTTGCAACAGAAAACATATGAGGGCAGGTTAAAGGACCTCAACATGTACTCATTAGAGGAGAGGAGGGATTGGGGTGACATGATAGAAACATTCAAATATCTTAAGGACATAAACAAGGAGCAGGGGTAGACATCTTCCAAATTAGGAGGAGTACAAGAATGAGGGGGCATAATATGAACCTGGAAGGTGGGAGGTTAAGGGAAAACACTAGGAAGTTTTTCTTCACAGTGAGGGTGGGTAACACATGGAAAGTCACAGGAGGTGGTGGGAATGAAGACAGTGGAGGAATTTAAACATGCTTGGGACAGGCATAAGGGAACCTTAGAGGTAGGAAGAAGTGGTGAAAAGCCATTGACCAGGTAGGGTCAGAGGCCAAAATATAGTGTAGGGTTTATGAGCAGACTGGATGGGCCTAGAGGTTCTTATCTGTCGACAGTTTCTATGTTTCTATGTTTCACCCTTACTACAGAGAAGCCGGGTATGTTAAACTTATCGTTCAGTCACCACTACATGATTTGCTGATACTGTACAAAAGATTCATGGTTCAGACAGACTCACATGAATGCCCACTCTTACTCCTTTGAAAAAACTCTTCAAAAACAATCAGGTTACAATTCACAAACTGCTCCTCCCAGGACTAACTATTATGGTCAACTAATAATGCATTGCAAAATGTCAAGTAGGAAATAGGTAAAGCCAGACAGGTCATTAAGATGCTTGATAAAACTCTGAAAGCAAGAAGAGGAGAGAAACGTACCAGTATGCATGTGGAGTACTACCAAAGGTTAAAAGATTTTTCATTTTCATCTAAAAGTTAGGGTGCATTGTAGAGTCAGGTAAAAAAATGTTACCTAAAACTCAAAAGGTAGTGTGACAGGGTAAACACAACACGGGGGAACAAGGGGTTAACTCCTTGGATGAGACTGAAGAAATGTAGAAACTGCAACAGGCAAAGGGGGGGATGCCTCCACAGGTGCGGCCAATTAGACAGAGTTTGCTAAAATGCAGAGGAATCCAGCAAGAAGGGAGAGAGAAGCTGGAAACTGCTGCCCTGTGAGAGAGGAATCAGAGCTGAACACCGAAGAGAGTGTTTAAGCAATAAAGAGAGAGTCTTTGGCAAAAAAAACAGCTGAAGCCTGCTACTGAGAACCAGACCATGACTGAGGTAAAGGACTAGTTTAGCCAGCTGGGCCGATAACAGTGAGTAGAATATACTGCTGAGAACTGCCTGAAAAGAAGGCTGAAGAGGAAACTGTTGGTGCTTCATTTAAGACTGTATCTTGAACAAACTGCTGGTGCACATAGGTGGTGCAAAGATTCCTTTGTCAAGTCAGCCTGAAAGAATTGTTTTATATTAACCTTTATGGTACCTGACCAGGCTGAGGAAGCTGTACTGACTGATTATGATTTTCTGGAGTAACAACTCACATTTGAAGCAATAAAAGTGCATTTTGTTCTGTGAACCTGAAACACAGCGTGTTACCTTTCCATATAGAATAGGCCAGCTTGTCACAGGTAGCAAGACAAGGACATTGTTCACATAAAAAAAAAAAACAGGACCTTGAGGGAATACAGAGCTCACACTGAAGTATCTGCTCAGGCACCATCTTGCTTCTGATATATATTGAGACCTACAGTATGCCATAACATCATAAGGTATACCAACCATGACACTGTATATTAATATCTTCCCACACTTTTGTAGGCAAAGCCTGTGACAGCAAGGGAGATTATGTGTTATTAGAAGGGGGAGTGGAATGTTTGCAATGCAATTAAAGGTGTAAGGTGAATGTATAGCATGGTGTAAAATACACATTTCCTGAAGAAAGAAGGTGTAGCACTATATTGACAAAATTCATAAAAAGTTTAAGATTTTTGTTTAAAAATATCTTACATTTTAAAATATTGATATATGGAACTTGTAGAAACACTTACTGATACAGTAATATAGCTGATTCTGAGCTTTTAGTTTTTTTTTAACTGAGTTCCTAGTCTTAATAGTTCCAAAGTTAACCATTTTTTAAAGAAAGTATCTTCTGAAAAGTCTAGGTTTTAAATTGTTAGGGCTAGAAACATATTTTTATAAATGAAAACTCGGATAGATCATATCAAGACAGTTTTCAAGTATTGATAGATTTGATAGATGCTTGTACAGCAAGATGGTGCCTGAGCAGACATGTACTGTACGAGCATTGCTAACTATTACTGAATGTATTGTTTGGCCTTATTATATTGCATTGCTAGATCCCATCCTATATACTTGTTTGGCTGCTAAAGATCACTGTAATTCCTGTTTTGGGCCTTATAATTTGGTTTGCTGCATTCTTAACTGTATTCTTTTAAATGACTCCCTCAGCTACCCATTCCTGACTTTCCACCTTCTTGTCCTAGCTACTGTCTTCACCCTCCCCCTTGCCAAAACTTAATCTTCCCTCAGACCATAACCAGGCAAGCGGCACCATTGATAACTGCTCAGCCATTAATCTTTGCCTGCACCCCGCCCTCCCCATCAGCTCCTTTTCTGTTAACCTAACACCCCGGCCCCAATCTAATTTTTTGTGTCCCCTAAAGCCCTTTTGTACCCGAGCCCTATTTCTAATCTGCTTTCTCTGCTCCTTTTCAGCTCTGAATATGCCCCTGACCGGGCGCCCACCTCCTTGAACACGGTCGCGGCTGGAGAAGCCAGCCAGCCGTGCGCCACTCCACAGCCCGCCTTAGAGCTCTGAAACTCGGGTAAGCCTGTTCTCAACCACCAGGAAAAGCGCTGGAGCCCGATTGGGTAAGTAACCTGGGAACATCACTCTATTGGCTGCCTCTTTTATGGCTCTGGCTGTGATTGGGCTCACGAGGGAACTCCGCTGCCAAGGCCATTTGGACTTGTTCTCATTTACTGTGTGCCGTGAATTTTCTTCCCACACCACCCGCCCCAACCCTGGCCTCTATTAAATGCTCTTCCATGAGCTCTGTGCCCACTCCTTTCTCATCTATTGGCTCGAACGCCTTTTGCCACGCCCATCCTACTAGTTCTCTACCCTGGCTTTTCCTGTCTTAAAGAGTCATACTTGCTTTTGACTACATCGTGCAGGACACTCATACCTGAAGTGAGCCTCTCTTTAAAAATGCATTTTGCGGCTTCCATTCTGCTTAGTTGCCTCAGTTTTTTTTCATTCACCTCTTTTAATTTTCTGGCTACCAACTTAAATCAGGGCCAAAACTCCCCATCTAATGACCTTCATGGACTGCCCTCTATCAATAACTCAGGGCATTTTATAGCTGGGAGCATCTGTCCATGGCCGTGCCCCTTCCCACACCACGACCTGACCAAAGTATTCACGTGCACACCTTTGAATCTATCAGCCTCGACCATCATCTATATCACATCTTTCTCAAAATGTTTTAATGCCCACGTTAATGCCACTACTAAACGGACACCCACCAGACACTGCAACAAGTGGGTACTTAGCAGACTAAGCCAGTACCTCAAGAAACTAATCCTGCTTCTTCCGTTCTGCTCTGGTGACATTGAATTAAACCCAGGCCCTCCTGCCCCTCTGGACTCCCCTGCAGACCTCTTTGATCATAAAGGCATTAGCTTCCTTCACATCAACATATGCAGCTTAATGAAGAAGATAGATATTATTCAGGCCTGACCCTGCACGCATCTTCCAATTTCTTTTTGATTTCAGAATCCTGGCTCTCACCCTCGACCCCTGACAAATCCATTAATATAACAGGCTACAACATGTACCGCTGCGACAGACCGACTAGAGGAGGCGGGGTAGTAATTTATGTCAAATGCAAATACTCTGTCTCAGTCATAGTTTGCACTTCAAAGAGCAAGGAATTTGAATACTTGGCACTCAAACTAGCTATCTCCACCGACAAAACCATCCTTATTGCAGCTTGCTATCGACCTACTTCTGGTAGCATGGCCATCTTGCAGCACCTCGAAAAGCTAGTTGATTCATCTAACTCCGAATGTATATTAATTGGGGAACTCAATCTTAATTGGAATGATGAAAGCACCAAGAAATTAAAGGATCTATGTGATGCTAATGATCTGTCCCAAATAACACCTGCACCTACTAGACCCAACAGAAAGCACCCTGAGCGTAGCTCCTCTTTGGACCTTATGTTAGTAAACTAGCCTCATAATTTCTCACTCAGCAGAGTGTTCTTCAATGACATAAATGACCACTGTGCAATAGCCTGCATTAGACACTTCCCAAATAAAACTGGCCCCCAAATTTTTACTGAAAAGATGCCTGAAGAATTTCTCCCGGAACACCTTCTTGAAAGATCTAAGCAACATCAGGTGGCAGGACTTCTACCTAGCTCCATCAATTAGTGAGGCTTTCAATATCTTCCACAGCCTATTAACATGGTTAATCGACAAACATGCCCCCCTTCAACTGATTAGGTCAAAAAAGAGATCTCCTGGATGGTTTGCTCCTAGCCTGAGGAAAGCGCTCACAGAAAGGGACTCCTGTTGGAAAAGAGCAAGGAAATCCCAACAGGAGGATGATTGGCTTGCTTTTCACATCTCCAGAAATGCCTTCACTAAATTAATTAGGTCTGAAAAAGCCAGGTACTTCCAGGCAAAACTTGATGACAACTAAAACAACTCTGCCAAATTCTGGAGTATTCTCAAGGAAATCGAAGGTCAACATTCGGCTGCCTCTCTTCCAGCCAGAATAGTGACCAATGGAGTTACTTATACAGATAGAGCCACTATCTTAGAGCAGTTCAACAACCATTTCTTCACAGCAGGACTTGCCTTTGATACCTCACCCATCAGTAAGCTTAGCTATGTGGGTGATAGCTCAATTAACTTAAATGCTATCCCTTACCCTTATCAACCAAACCCTCCCTTATTCAGGTTTTCCACAATTCCAATTAAGCAAGTAGAGGACCTCCTTTTGACATTGGACACAAAAAAAAGCACCGGCGCAGATAACATTGCACCATTCTTCTTAAAGCTTGGCTACTTCTACCTGACCACCTCTATCACCCACTTATTTAACATCTCTTTGAGTCAGGGTGAATTACCTGTGACGTGGAAGACTGCCCATATTCTACCTCTTCTTAAGTCAGGGGACCCTTGTGACCTGAATAACTGAAGGCCTATTTCTATACTCTTCACTCTCCCAAAAGTCCTGGAAAAGATTGTCAATATTCAAATCAGAGATCACCTGGACCAGCACAATCTCCTAAGCCCTGCCCAGTCTGGGTTTTCAGGCAAAACACAGCACCACTTCTGCTCTTGCAAAAGTAACTACCAACTGGCAAATTGCCCTAGACTCTAAAAAATACATAGTTGCTCTATTTCTCGACCTCAGCAGGGCCTTCAATACCGTAGATCATAACATCATGCTTACATCACTGAGAAATATTGGCCTAGACAACCCTGCCATCAACTGGTTCACTAATTACCTTTCTAACAGATTGCAACAAGTTAAATCAGCAGGTGACCTGTCTTCACAGAAATCCCTATTGCGAGGGTTCCCCCAAGGCTCCATACTTACTTGGGCATACGAAGAAACTGCACTTGATATGTGCCTATAACCCCCCAAGGGGGGTCTGCAAGGACTCTCCTCCCTCCTCCACAGTATCAGTGACATTGTGGGGACAAACAAAGTCCTAGCTATTGGCGATTTTAATCTAGACTGGCTGGCTCCCTACCGCAAGGTATATGAACCTTTGCTCTCGGGCCATGCCATGAGTCAGGTCATCACTGAGCCTACCAGGCCCTTTACCTGGGGGAAAAATGGGTCACTAATTGATTGGATCCTGACTAACAGACCTGACAGGATCACATCTTCAGGCATCCTCCCGGATGCCATCTCTGACCACTCGCCCACCTACTGCACGTGGGGCATTTCACGGTCAAAACCCCCCAGCAAAGTGATCACAATGAGGGATTACTCTAAGCTAAATACCCATCACTTCCTCTCTGGCCTCTCACTTGTTGACTGGTCAAGGGTCACTGCACTAGAAGACCCAGCACAAGCTCTAGAGAAATTTCTTACCAAGTTCATCCCTGTGCAGAACAAACATGCCCCCCTCACCAGGAGGTGAGTAAAAAACGCAGTCACCAAATGGCTTCATGGTGGCCTTTTCTTCCTAATGAAAACTAGGGACAAAAGCTGGGTGACTTACAAGGCCTCCCAAAGCATTACTGATCTCCTTGCCTACAGGACCATCAGAAGCATATGCAAAAAAGCCATCCGCTCCACTAAAAGCGAATTCTGTAAGTCTGCCCTGCTCTCCTCTGCCTCTAACATGAGAAATTTCTGGCAAAATATCAGAAGCGCTGTTGGTGGGTCTGTCAGAGTGCAGGTCACTGACCTACTTATTGACGGGGTCAGCTGTAACAACCCCTCACCATCTCTAATACTTTTAACTCACTGTTCTCTGAACCTCCGGCCCCTCCTCCCCTGTGCTCTTCCCCTAAGCCCCCTGGCTCCCCACCTCCTTGTTCTAACTCCCGTCCCCCACTCTTCCTTCAACAAGTCACTAGTTGCGAGACCCAGAAGCTTCTCGCCAGCCTTTCCCCTCACAGTAGGGCAGGTCATGACTGCCTCGAGCCTAAACTGCTCAGGCTAGGAGCCCATCTTCTTGCTAGGCCTCTCACACACATTTTCAATTCCTCCCTCAGCTCTGGGTCAATTCCAGCCATCTGGAAGGTGGAAAAAGTAGTCCCAGTCCTAAAACAAGGCAACCCCAAGGACCCCCAGAACTATCGGCCTATTGCAATATTGTCTGCCGCCTCCAAGATCCTAGAGAAACTCATAGCCTCCTGGCTATCCCTTTACATTCAGGACCATAACCTCCTCTCACCGGCTCAACACAAATTCAGAAAAGGGCACAGCACGTCCACTGCCCTCGCTGTTGTCCCCTCAACTATCAGAACAGCTGCTGACCAGGGGAACCTCACTGGTGCCATCTTTGTGGATCTTTCCAAAGCATTCGACAAGGTTGACCACTCCCTCCTCTGCTCCACCCTCTGTTCCCTGAGTTTCTCCCCCTCTGCCTACCCGTGGTTCCTCAACTACCTCTCTGGCAGACAGCAGTTCACCAACTTCAATCGTACCCACTCTCCTGTCCACTGCGGGGCCCCCCAGGGCTCCGTTCTTGGTCCCACCCTCTTCTCCCTCTTCATCAATGATCTCCCATCCTCCACCATCCATGGGCGTGCCACTCTGTAGGCGGATGACCTGGTCATTTTGACCAGTGCCCTTGACATTGCCACCATTAATGCCCAGCTGAATGCTGACTTCCATCGCATTCAGTCCTGGCTAGTGGATCACAGGCTCACCATCAACCTCAAAAAAACCCAAGCCATGCTGTTCGGCTCACGGCACAAGCTAAAGTCCAGCCCCTCCCCTCTCCAAATTCTTGATATTGATGGCTCTCCCCTACAGACAGCAGCCTCAGTCAAGTACCTGGGTGTCACTCTGGACCCACAGCTTGATCTCACCCAGCATATTCAGAATGTCTGCAGGACTACAAATTATAAGCTTGGCCTTGCCTACAAAGCTAAAAACTGCCTAACCCCTGCAGCTCATTTGGCGCTAGCCAGAGGGGTCCTCCTCCCTACTCTCTGCTACTGGCTGGTTACCTTCGCCCCCGTACCACCTTCCAGCCTCCAGAAATGGGACACAGCCTACAATAACATCTGCCGCTTCGCCCTTTCTGCTCCGCCCCTAACTCACCAGTGCGACCTCTACTCCCGACTGGAGTGGCTCCCTCCAGAAAAGCATCGCACCTTCGTGCTTGGTAATTTCATTGACAACATTATAAGATCAGCAACACCCCCCACCCTCGCTCCTCCCCTTAACCCTGGCCCACCCTCCTATAAGCTAAGATCAAGAGAGGCCCTTGATCGTCTTGTTCCTGGAACTCACTCCCTCATGGGGGACTGGGCCTTCTCCTCCTTTGCTCCCAAACTCTGGAACTCGTTCCCAATTCTTACCCGGTTTGCCCCCTCTCATCCCTGCTTCAAAACCTCACTCTGGCACTACCCGAAACACTCCTCCACCTGCCCCTGTACTTCCTAGTACTACCCCTCCCACTCATGTGCCATGAGCTCCCAGGACCTCACTGCTCCTTACCCCTCCTAACCTAGTAACACATTACTCCCTCCTCCATCCCCTCCCCTCACTCCTCCCTCCCAACTTGGCCTCTCCCCTTCCACCCACTCCCTCCCCATCCCTCCTGTTTTTCCCCAGTTCCTCCCCACCCCAACCCATCTCTTTTTTCTCCTACTATGCACTTACTTCTGATAGCACTACTTTACCTCATAAATTCTCCTGAATACATCTTGTTTTTACCTAAATTCGCTTAGCTTTATTACCTAATTGTGTGTACCTGTGTCTCCCAACCTCAATTCTAATGATGCATTGCTTCCTCTTTCTTTCAGGTAATGTTCGTTGTTTTCTTGATTATCAAATTTGTACTTTACTGCTAGCCGCCTATTCATTTTCTGTCAATCCTGTTGTTTGCTCAACTGTATGTAACTGACTCCTGTATGCCACCACCTTTGTAACCCTCCCAGGTCACACCTGAAAATAGGCACTTGGGCCCAGATATTCAAACTGCATGATCTGGTAAGCCCCGCGCTGCTCAAAATAGTTCGCGGGGGTGTGGCGGTGATATTCAAAGGGTTGAGCTGTTGAGCAACTCCTAATATCACACCGGACCACAGCACTTGCGCGTAGGCGCAGTGGAACCTAGCATTACCATAGTTGCCAGGATGAGCAATAGACTTGCGGTGGCGCCAAGTACCATTCGCCATGCGCCAAATTTCCGATATTCAAGGTGACATGCAAATGGGGCCATAATTTATGCAAGGCAGCGGGGGCCATTTGCATCTATTTATGGCCCCATTTACAACACCTTCCATAATAAGTGCGCCCGATCCAGGGGACTTGCTCCTGGCCACCCCTGCCAAGGCAGCAGCCGTGGGGGACCGACGCCTAATGCAGCCCGATCGCGGGCATCACAGTTATCGGCATGCCCCCACACACATCTCCACAGCCCGATCCACGGGCAGAACCTGTATGAAGCCCCCAGTGCCCGATCGCGGGCAGGTGTAACCCTCCCCCAACCCGAATAACTCCCTGGTGGTCAGTGGACCGTAAAGCCCGATCGCGGGCAGAATGTCACAACACAACCCCCAAACATCTCCTGGTGTCTAGTGTCCCCCACCCACCCACGAGCCCCTCCACCCGCTCCCCCGCGGCGGTGAGCGACGCATCCACCGCCTGCCGCCCGCACTAGACACCAGGGAGATGTTTGGGGGGGTTGGACATCTCTGGCCGCGATCGGGCTTTACGGGTCCACTGACCACCAGGGAGTTATTCTCGAGTTGGGGAGGGTTACATTCTGCCCGCGATCGGGCACTGGGGTTCATACAGGTTCTGCCCATCGATCGGGCTGTGGGAGATGTGTGGGGGTTCATGGCTTGTACTGCCCATGATCGGCTAAGGGGAGATGTGTGTGGGGGTTCATGTATTTGTACCACCATGATCGGGCTGTGGAGATGTGTGGGGGTTCATATTTGTACTGCCCGCTGATCGGGCTGTGGGAGATGTGTGGGGGTTTCATGTAACTGTGATGCCCGCGAATCGGGCTGGTGGGGGCACAGGGACCGAGTTGGGGGCCAGCCAGGGTGGCAGCTGCTGTGTTGCGCCCTGCAAACAGCAGCTCACCTGTGGGTGGCCCTCAACTTGATCCTTTTTTGGCTCAAGGTTGTGCAGGCGCGGGTTGGGGTTGCATGCACAACTCTGCACAACCCGACTGAATATCAGGTTGCGCAGGTTATGCATGGTTCCTCCCCTCCTGTTGAGCATGCATTCATTTGCATTGCTCTTTGCGCAACCTGTTGCCAGTGGAGCAACTGCCTCCTGCTGAATATCGCAGAATGGCGCAATGGGGATCTTATGACAAGCAACCCTGTTGCGCATGGAGCAACCCTTTTGAATATCTGGGCCTTGGTGTCTAGTGTGCCCTACCTGGTTAACAAAAGCAAATAAATAAATACTGGGACCTATTCTATTTGCCATTTACATCAACAACTTGGACTCCCACCTGCAAGTAGCTAACGTGCATCTATTTGCTGATGACACTGTACTCTATTCCTCAAATTCCTCACTTCTCACAGCCCACGAAGACCTACAACGAGACTTTACTGCCTTACAACATAGTCTCATCAAGCATAAACTCCTTCTCAATGCCAAAATAACTAAATCCAAGATTCTGTCTCCAAAAGCAGCCTCTGGTCCCACACACATCCCAACGTTACTAACGCTTTTGGGTGAACCCCTGGACTCAGTAGATACCTGTAAATACTTAGGGTTCTGGCTGGACAACAAACTTAATTTTCTATGCCACCTAAATGAAGTCTCAAAAAAGCTAAGACAGCGACTCGGCCTATTCTATCGTATCAAACATCTGCTCACCACAGAATCTAGAAAAAGACTAGTGCAAATCACTTTCCTACCTGTACTCTATTATGCCGATTTCCTCTATGATCATTGTCCTCTCACAGTGCTAAATAAACTTGACACCCTTTATCACCGAGCCCTAAGATTCATCTCTAACCTACCTTTTCACACCCATCACTGTCTTCTGTACCAAATGGTGGGTTGGCCCTCACTTTCAACAAGAAGAAAAAGAAAAGCACTCATTTGGTTCTATAGAGCTATCACAGACAAGCTCCCTGAATATATTTCCAGCCTGTTCAAACGTGCTTCTGGCTCCTATGGTCTCAGACATTATGCAACTCTTTGCTTCCAAGTGCCCAGAATGAAAACTAACCTTGGATTGTCCACAATTAACTACATACTCCATTCATTTTGGAACACTATGCAAAGCACATTCAAGCTTATCTCACTTACGAGCCTTCTCTTCTTCAAAGCCCTAGTAGTTGAGTATTTGCGGGAACCTTGTAGTTGCTATAGGTAATCTGTCCTTTCATTTATTGATGTCTCTGCTCTAATAATTGTTAGTATGTCATCCTCCTTCTTCCCTAGGGATTCCAGTACACACACTCCCTCCCCCACTCCATGGCTCTCACTCCCTTTCTCTGCCTTCACATATCCACTCGTAGGTCCCTGCCTGTTTACAGTTTCTATCTTCCTTTCCCTTTACCCATTTGATATTGTTTTTTGCATATGTCTAATTGTGAGTTCCTGTGATGGACTCAAGTATTTTGCATCCGACCTTGTAACGCAATCTGCTGATGTTACAATCTTTGTATTACTATGTCTATGTATTTGTACTGTTCCTTGTCCAGGACCACTTTGAAAATGAGCTTGCTCAATGGTGTTGATGCCTGGTTAAATAAAGTTTGATTGATGAATTGATTGATATATATATAAATATATATATATATATATATATATATATATACAGATCTCTCTCTCTCTCTCTCTCTCTCTCTCTATATATATATATATATATATATACAGTAATATATATTATGAATACACATTTAAAAGTATAACGATGTATATCAATGTATATTGCTAGTGTATGTATCAACACTGGAAAGCTGTAACAAAATGACTAATTAATACTGAACTGGCACCAAGCTTAAAAAAAATATGTTTCTAGTGCAAACATTTCCAAAGTTTTCCCCACTGAAAACATAATTTATAATACTTGAAATTGATAACATTAAACTGTTAGTGCTAGCAACTTAATTTTGTTAAAAAACTTGGAGTCAGATATACAAAAATAATCTCTTCTGAAAAATGCATATTAGAAATACATTTTTCTGGTTAAATATGTTTTGATTAGCTGACTGTGTGGTGTAAAGCAGTTAATGGGAACAATGTTAGCATACTGGCAACCCAGGTTCCTGTCCCAAACCTGTGAAATCAGGAGCAGGTCTTGGGAAGGAGGGTAGAGAGTGTACATATGGAAATTATTCCCTAAGGTAGTGGCTCAATGCACAACTTACAGCATGAGTGACACCTACAGGTGGTATGGTTGTTGTGGCATTGTTGGTGTTGTTAAACAAGCACTCCTAGGACAGCTGTGAGCATGCAACATTAAGAGATGAGTGGCCTTTAAAGTAACAACATCTTGGTTTGGTATAGAGAGATTGATAGTCTTCAGTTGTGACCCATACTCTAAAGAAGCATAATAATGCCATCTCCTTCTCCATGGCCCCACTGCCACTGATTCCTACAACCTTATGCCAACTGCAGTGACCATGCAAGAAGGTGGTATTGCAAAAGATATTTGCAATGCAGAGGGCAATGATTGTGATATGTGAAAAAGTAATGACAAGACACATTGACATTGAAAACGTATATGAAAAAATACAGGCAATAGAGTACTGTTGGCATGTACTGAGAAAAATATATAGCTAGTTGAGAGGATTTAAGAATGATATATAATATTATTTAGGATTATAGATAATATAACATTCGCAGTCAGATGATAGTTGTTCTTTAAGAAACAAACACACCCTTTTCTAGTGTAGCTTGTAAAAGCATTAATGTCTTTAGTTACTTAGAATGGCATTTTAGAAACACATTTTGGTAACATTTAAATATGAATGTAAGTTAAGGCAACTAAACATAAAACATTTATTTTATTTAGAACACCTTACATAGAGTTCCTGGGATGAATGGCAGGAGCGCATGTTACAATTTAAAAAATGAAAATCACACCAGGTAATCAGTTAGTTACTGAACTCTTGTACATAAAGATGTTTTTGAAATCACTTTTGAGTCATAATTTTGAATGTATTAAAATTACTTTCATTTATCATGTTATCAGGAAATGCATACCATTATTCCTGACCAGTTTAATTTACTACTATTCCCTATTTGTTTTTATCAATAAAAATAATAATAATAAAAAAAACTTGTTTAGAGATCTGGGCTAGATTTTCAGCACAAAGGACACTGACGCACAGTTACATTTTCCGCTCCATCAGCATCTTCCAATTTTCTTAACTACTTCATTGCCTTATTAGTTGAAGTGCTTGAGTTTTCATGACGTTTTTGGCAGTTTACATCAAGCAAGTGACATATGCATCTTTTATCTGATGCAATCAGCAATATATTTGCCACAGAGTGTGGCAACTGCTCATAAATATTAGACAGCAGTTTTAGGCACAGTTTCAGCAGAAGAGTCAGAAGGATGCCACAAGTTGGCAGCACCATTCTGAAAATCCTGTCCCCAGTGACTTCAGACCGACTGTAGGTTCATTATAGTCAAAGGATAATTGTTCTTTTTTATATATGTTTAAAGGTTTTTTGTATATGTTTACAATATCAGACACAACTACATAATACATGCTATATGATTACATAGCCTCACTTAATATATTTTTCTAATATTATGAAAATAGCCCTCCTGTTTACACCAAAATGCATAAAGTATCACAAACAAATACACAGAGTTTATTCATAACTTGGTTTCACAGATCCATCTTTACTAAACAAGTCAACATGTCCTTTTCTTCCCACTTGGAAAGTCAGATAATTCTTGCTTTCTGTAGCATGCATGCAGGAAGGCAACTAGTTGATCCACTTCACAGAAAAAATTTGTTTTTATCTCCTCTATTTATCTTTAGTCAAGCAAGTGGCTAATGCCCAATTTCTAAGACCTCCTGCCTATAAGCAAAATGTTTCCTTGCCTTTGTTATGTTTGGTAGCAAAAGTCTAGGAACATGAAATAGTGATGGTTCTTATACTCCAATACCCTTCCTTACTTTTGCCAGTTTAAATATGAAATCATGATGTGATTCAAACAGATTTGGCGGCTTAATCCCAGATCATGTTTTGGAACTCTAAAAACAAAGGCCAGTAGTGTGGGTTTATCAGCAAGTAGGTCAAATGTAGCAATAAAGACATTGTTTGCTAAATTACAAGTACAGTATTAGGAAAATCAGAGTCATGTATATCAGGGGTTCCAACAATTCTAACATTCCTATAACATAGCTGATTACCATGCTTCTCCTACTTCCTTGATATGCTATAGTTCTCTTTTATAACCCCCTTTATTGTAGCTTTCATGGTAACTGATTTAGCAACAATTGTGCTGAACTGAGAGCTGTGTTCAGAAAACTTGTGTTCAAACATAATTTTTTCCTTTACTGCTTCACTGTCTTTTAATGCCTTTCAGTTTGCATGAAGTCAGTTTTCTGAACTAGCACTTCAAAGCACTGATCGTGCTGCTCTGTCCATGCAGTTAGCTTGTCAAATGTTCTGCCCAGGAATCTAACAAATGTTTGGCAGATTGGTGTTGATACTCCAAGGGAGAAGACTGATGTAATGGAGATATACCAAACCCTGGGTTAGGCATTGAGATTGTTGGTGAAGCCACCATTGCTGCTGTTTTAGACTTCACAGTGGAAGCAAATGAAAGTTTAACCTGCAGGTGACTAGTGTAATTGGGCCTTCTGCCTCTCTGCTACTGCCCAAGCTACCTCTGTTCAGATGAAACTGATGATCTAGTGGACCTGGTCCAGGAGAAATAAACTCCTCTGCTTTACTAGGAGTGTGCTTTTTGTCTGCAACCATTCTGTGTTTATCTTCAGCAGCACAAGTAGAATCTGTGTTGGGATTGCTACCCAGGACAAATGATAGCACACGAACTAGGCTTCTGACTGAACAGCCTTCTTGGCCCCATAAGATAATTGTACTGAAAGGTACAGAGACACTCCTCTGTTTATTTATTTGTGAAGCATGGATATCAGTGGATGTCCCTTCTATCTAAAAAACTAACCCTCCACATGCCCTATATTAGCTGGTAATGGTGATTGTTTAAATCAGCCTTTTAGTGGAACCCACAAAGTTTTCTATATATAAAATTTAGCTTTCCAAGTGCAAACTACTTGCTGATCTGTAAATCTGATTTGCATATTCAATCATGGACAATATAAACAGATTAATAAAGTATTTTCTGATGTATGATGTCAGTAGTTTTGCTTTTCATTTCTGATTGTCAATTTGATGACAGACTCAGAGTAGAAACTAACAGTGTCAGTGGCTCAGTAGGTAGCACTCTCGCCTCTGAGGCCGGGAGATCAGAGGGCTGTGGGTTCAGTTCCCACATCTGGCACTTGGGTTAATATCCTAGTACTGACACTGTAGTGCAGCATGAGAGGGGTGCTGCACTGCTGAGGTGCCGTCCTTCGGATGAGACGTTAAACCGAGGTCCCATCTGCCTGGATTGGTGGTAGTTCAGGTGGATGTTAAAGATCCCATGGCACTTATCGAAAAGAGATGGGGAATTTCCCCGGTGTCCTGGCCAAATTTCCCTCATTCACTAAAAATACCACCAACAGCTTAATCTGGTTCAAGGTCAGTTGGCATTCATCTGTATCCCCCTCCCCCGGGTCGTGCCTGAAAATAGGCAGGATTTGTCTAGTGCACTTACCTGGTCAACAAAAGCTAAATAAATAAAAAAAAATAAATATCAATGGGCTATCAAGCTAACCTTTATGTCTAAGAATGTATTTACATGATTCAGCATAATGACATTAACTGTACGGATGTCAAATAGACTGTGTACTCTTGATGAACTCTGGGAAAGCTTAATACAACGTTTGCCATTGGGTATCAGTCTGTTAGTAGACAACCAGTTTTGACAAGCTGTGAAACTTATTTGAAGAGACTGTTGAAGGCCCTCTTGTGTTGCATCCCATGAGTAGATGATTGTGTCATCAGCATAGTGTTGAAGAGAAAGCTGGGAAAATGGTTAAAGAGATAATTAATTTGGTGAGTAAATAGCAAAGCCCTAATATGGATCTTTGTTGGACTTCTACAACTGTATTACCTTCTGATGACAATTCTGCTTGAAAGGGAAGGGCTTATGAACTGCTTTTTCTTTAAATCTGTTGAGCCAGGACCCATTAATCCCTCAGTGTTTTTCTCTGTTCCTTTCAAAATCAGGATATCATCTTTAATTAGGTTTCAAAATTCAGTGTGAATGAAACTTCTCAGAGACATCTTATAGGTCATGACCCAATCGTGCAATGCATCATGGGATTTGGTGATGTAAAGTTGCAACTGGCTTTGTTTTCATTTCAGCTCTGTTTAGATTTTCCCAAGGACTGGTAGCTTGTACTTCAGTGCCTGTATTCTTCCTTTGTAGCTGGTGCAGATTAAATTTTAAAGGTAATTGCTTTCTTCTTTCGTGGGGAGATTGTAAAACATGGGTGATAAATCCTTTCAAAAAAGTTTGGTTTTGTTTAGACAGTTTTAATGGATTTTGATCCAGTTACTGAGTTTACAGTTGTTTAAGTATCAGGACCCCATTTCATTCACTCACATTGTTTAGAACGGTGTGCTTCTCAGCTTTCTATGCAGAAAGGGAAAAATGTTTTGCAAGATGTTTGGTTGTTTTAGATGTATTTTATCTACTTTTTGATCAGTTACTTATGTCACATTTTAATGTTTGGTGCTTAGGTATGCATTGCCTACGTGGCAGAACTGTCAGAAACTGCAAGTTTCTACTCCCTCTGGCAAAGATAGGCTTTTTCACTTAGTACACATTTATAAGTAAAGTATATTACTAGGTTGATACTATAAAAATGTTCAAAATAAAGTTCCTGAAGGAGGTTTCATGTTGGAGTTTAACTGCTCTTTGAGTTGATAAGTTAATTTGTATCTGACTGCAGACATTAACCATTCCTCTAACTTATTCTTTGGCACAGTGTTTTTTCACAGCTATGTTAAAGGCAGATACAAATAATTTCAAAGCAGTTAGTCCAGTTACCCTAGTTTTAACTTGTTTTTGATTGCTTGCTGCGACTTTAGTTCAGTGCCGGAGAAAGCTGTGTCTATGTTGGTTATTCTGACACATTGTTTTAAACTGTATACTTCACATTAGTAAACCTAGGCACATATATTCTTGTTCACTTATAAAGCATTGCTTAGTAATGTGTTTTAATATACTGATTGTGTGCATGTGTTGGGGTAAAGTTCATGAAAATATTACTGAGCTTACTCTTGTGCTTTTTTTTAAAATTTTTTTAATTTAGTTGTTTAACAAGGAATAGCACACTAAGCTGAAAGCTTTTTTACAGGAGCAACCTGGGAGCACAAGGAGGTTAAGTGACTTGCTTAGGGTCACACAGTAAGAAAGTGGAAGCTGTGGGATTCAAACCCAGGTCTGGTCTGCTGGATGTCACCAGATTTGCAGCTCAGAGCCTTAGACCACTGCGCTATACTGCCTCCCCTCTTTATTTTACTATATAGTTCAGGCACGTTCCATGGATACCATTTTAAAACAAAGCAACTTTACTTCACTAAACCCATGATGCATTGCATAACTGGGGTCATGACCTGTAAGATGTCTCATTTTTTTACACTGACTTTTGAAAACTAAATAAAGTTGACATACAGTACTGCTGATTTTGAAAGGGACAGAAAAAAACATTGGGGGATTAATGACCTGGGCTACACAGATTTGAAGGGGAAAAAACAGTTCACAAGCCCTTCCCTTCCATTTAAATTAAATAGCCAATCCATGTATCAATAAGACTACCACTCATCATGCTGGAAAGCTGGGTTCAGGAATGAGACCAGGATATCAGGGTCCACCTCAGGGGAGGAAGACTTGAGCATCCCAAACAATGTGTTCTTTCTCCAAAGAGGGACAGCAGCACTCTCCACTGCAGCTCCACCATCTGGGTGAGGATGAGTATATTCACTGCTGCAGAGTCTTGTGGGAGGGGGAAAACATCCCAGCTGTCATGTGAGCCAATAGCATGTGCCCATGAACTATGGAGTCATAGCTGGCTGTGTTCTTAGGACAGGAAGATCACAACACGTGACAACATAAAGCTGGTACTGTAGTTTCCCAACACTTTTTACTGTCCACTAGCTTTCCTCATCCATCAGACAGACCCAAAGGAGCCATATGGCTGACAATACTCCCAAAGGAACCCACTAAGAAGTAAATGTTATTACAAAGGAATGGTAGGAAAGAACAAGTGAGCAACAGGGAACTTTTGAAGTAAAGAGAATTTATGCATTCTATGAAAGACATAAGGACATGTACTGTTTCCCATATGGTTCAATTCTCTGTCACTGTCCTAGAGAGTGGGTGCACCTGATTGTAACCCAAAGCCAGGAATGGTGGATACCTCACACAGGTGGGTTTGGATCAAACCATCTTCATTGGTGTGCTAGATGGGTGGATGATAGATACACAGTTACAGCAAACCAAAGGGGCCTGTATCTGTAATCCAAAATTGCTGCTGAACCCATAAATCTCTGGACAATCTTTTGCCTAGGTCTTGATGCAGTTGAAACACAGTTTAACCTACTGTATGTGGTCAATTTTCAGAGGACCTGCTCAGGGTCGGACTGGGAAGCAAAGGGTCCACCTGGAAATGGGTCTGGGGAGGCCTTTGTACTGGCAGGGGGGCCCTGTTAGGGTCATGGGGAGCCTTGGCACCAGTCACAGGTGGGGTCTTTGTACCAACCATGGCATGCACTAGTGTACAAACTGTTGCCCAATAATTACAGCCTGGTACATTCTAGCATGCTGTAGCCAAGTACAAGATATCAGCATGTATTCCATTTAGAAGAAAGCTATTACATTACTGGTAAAGTTATATTAAATAATTTTGGAAGCTTCAGTCCCATTGATTTAAAGTGAACTGTCTGATACCTTGCAAAAATGCTGCTAGCCATGAACTGCTAGCCCCACCCCTGCAGCAATGCTGCAGGAATGCAGGTTACCAATTTAGCAATAATGGTTTCATTAAGTGATTCGGCAACTTTACATTTATCCAACTACATGGCTGCAGGTGAGCAGAGAGTTCCCCTTTTGAACAAAATCAATGGTTAAGTTCAATGCCCCGGCAAGGCACCTCTGGAGGTTGAGGCCCTACCTTTCCCTACACTTTCCCTGTCTGAGCAATTTGTGAGGCAACATGATGTGAACAGGAGAAAAGAGTGCAGTGCCATGTGTGCTATGCTAAGATTCTGCCAAAAGCAGCCTATGTGCCCCCAACATGGTTGTCACAGTACTACTGTTAGCCTCAATTAAGGAACATGAGGCTGTAACTCACAATGCTCTGCCTTAAAACAGAAATAAGGTTGCGCTCATCTGAAGAGATTGGTGTGTTGTCTTATTGTATACACAGTGAAAAAAGTTTCCACCAAAGCATTTTCACAAAGTTTTGAAGCATTTGTAATTTTGCTTTGGGTTGCCCTCAGATCTACAAACATACAGTTCCACTCAGCTACTGCTTTCTGTTCATATGTCTAAGTGTTCTATGACCTTAACACCACTCCATGCTATGCATCTGAATGGTCTGGAATGGTGTTATTGATGTCATAGAATGTTTAGGTGGTGTGAAAATAGCAGCAGCTGTGGAGTAGAGGGACATTCAGGGTAGTTACAAAGGCAATAAAATTAGATGTAACCAAAAAATGTCAGACAAAAGGACAATTGAATGCCATCTAGAGGTGTAAACAGTGTTCTACTGTATGTTGATGTTAGTGCTGCAAGTGTATCATTTCATACTGCATTAAACCACACTGTATTGTATTGTGGGACATGAATTTAGTCAAATTGGTAAGATGTACACTGAGTCATGGCATGTTTCCAGACAGGTGCAACCAGAGTAAAAGGGAAAGAGGAAAAGCACAGGCAGTGGTGTTAGTGAGGGTGACAATGCATATGTTTAAGTTCAGCACAAATAAAATGTTTGGTGATGGTTCTTATGAACTTGCATAGAAATTGATGAATTAGGCAAACTCAAAATGCATAGTGCCAGAGTGAAGGGAGGCCAAGCTGGTGCTCAAGTTAGCCAAAACAGGAAATAGCTGTCAGGTTGTTACAACTGAGGTTCGAGGGGGGGGAGAAGAGGTAAGGGGCGGTCAAAGGCCCAGCCATGGTAAGAAAGGGTTCAGAAAAAGGGTTTGCAAGGAAACACTTGAAAATTAGCCTTTGACTCAAGAGCCTGTTACACGAAGTAGGTCTATCCTAATCTTTCCCTAGTTCTAAACATTAGCTGCACTGTAAACTCTGTTGTATGTTTCCCATTGTCATTTGATCAGTTATACATTAGTCAGCCAACAGTGTCTTGTGTAATTTTTATTTTAATAAAACTGAACTGTGCGTCCATTGTATGTTTCATTGTCATTTGATCAGTTATACATTAAAATCTGCCAACAGTGTCCTGAGTGTAATTTTTATTTTAATAAACTTGAACTGTGTATCTGTTTTACCACATACAAGGTATAAAAATACAAATTCAATGATATGGTCTCCATACAAAACAAAACCAATGACCAGAACAGTGTATACAATGGTTTATAGTCAGAAGAAATTAAAAATGTATACTTCCACTCAATTAAGTTTCTGGATCTCTTCTGCATGCACTCAGCCCACATTACAGTGAAGACCAGCATTTTAAATATCACTTTCTTCAGTTCAGACAAGATCACTACTCCAGGTAGCATATAGACAGCAGCCAATCTAATCCACTGAATCCTTCTGAACCTGGGTACCTGAACCCAGCATCCAGCTTCAGCCCTCTAGTGACAGTAGCAGTAGCCTTCCAGTGTCAAACTGACAGCACTCACTTGTATGCTTCAGATCACTTAATTCGTTTCTGGATGACATCTTCTGTGCGCACTCCATCAAGAAGGTCTCTCTCAATTGCCATAATCATGAATGCCTCTAGTTTTTCTTATCCCAGCAATGAGCATAGTCGAGTTTTTATTATCTTTAGCTTGCTGAAAGCTCTCTCACAGGACACCTGGGTAAACAATAAAGTCAACAGGTACTCGTAGACAACGAACAAGGTTGAAAACACAGACGAGTGCATGTTGTATTGTGCCAAAATTTAATAGCAGCACATTAGGCATTCTTTGCAGGACTTGCATTTGTCTGGCAAATCTCTTCTCTTTCGTTGCACATTCTGGTCACTAGTTTCACCTTCATGAGTGTCGGAGTCTGAGTCATGAAAGTTAGAATCCTCTATTAACACATCTGCACTGTATTCTTCGGGCAGTGATCTTTGCAGTCGTCTGAATATTTTAGCAAACGTTAACAACTCCAGTTTAAGTCTGCTATGGTCTACTTCTGCCAACAATGCCACTTTCTGCAGACTTTCATCTAGTATGCCATCTTGAATTATACTTTAGAAGTGACGTGGGTCCATGCAGCTGGTATCCAGAATCAGTTGCTTGTTGTTATCAAAGCGATCACTTAAGCTCATCTGAACTTGATCCATAATGCGAGTGTACACCTCACATTCAAATCTCTTCATGGGATCCGCCACTCGTTCATCACTGACATTTTCCCCTGGCATTTTCTTCTTCCTGGCTACCCTTTTATTTGGCAGATGATCCTCAAGGTCAATATCAAGAGCTAAATCATTAATTTCTTCTTGCATTCTAGCAACAAAGTTAGAAGTTTTTTCCTGGATGTTCATAAATTCAGACCATTGCAACTCCATCTTAACGTGATCCACCATGCGCCATGCTGAAAGATAATCTAGTCCCTTAGTCTGCAGATACTTTGATACTGGCTCAATTACTGTAAAGATTCTCATAAACACAAAGGCTATCAAAATGACATCAAACTTTTTCCATTTGTCAAGCAGTGAATCTGCCTCACTGGAAGCTTTAGCATCAAACTTTCCAGAGGTACTAATAAAAAGCAAAGCCTGGAAAAGTGACACATACAGATTCTTTTATTGGTTTTCATATGCTCTGAAGAAGCATGCCAGTGTTCTTGGTTTTGCCCACCATCTAGTTTCAACAATCTTTTGAAGCCATTGAAGCTTGTCTTGTCCAGTCCCATCATTACTTGATTTCCATATAGTCATCTTTTTGTGAGATTCACTAATGAAGACTGATGTCCTTTGTAGCAAACCAAACAGTGTCTTTGCTTCCACAACTGCTTCACTACAATCTGAGATGCATAAATTGAGAACATATGCATAACACCAGGTATAGACACTGTTTGGCAAATCCTTTTTTATTAAAGCTCATAACCCCACAAACTCGCTCCTCATGTTGGCTGCACCATCAAATAACTCTCCCACAATGTTCTTCATACTGAGTCCATGCATTTCAAAGTTCTCCTTTAAAACCTTGTGCATTCCTTGTCCAGAAGTGTTCTGCACCTCAACTACAGCAAAGAGGCGGTCATGAACTTTAAGGTCCTTCACATACATAGAATGATAGCCGCTTGGTCAGTCACACCAATGTTCTGTGTGGTACCCATCTGAATGCTGATCTTCTGGTCTGTAGCATCTCTTACAATGCTGTCTCTGATTAATTGCAGAATGATCTCAATAATTTGATTTACAGTGGTCTTTGACAGCAAGGTAACCAGCCCTCCATGGCCACGAGCTTCTGAAGTGGCATTTTCTTTCTCCACTCTCCTTCCTTCTCTTGTTCTGCTCCACTGCTTTTTGGATGTGCGTATTCAGAGGAACATCAAATTGGGACAACAGAAGAATCAACTCCAAGAAATTTCCATGGTTAAGTGCTGGCTCCTGCAAGCTATATAAAGCTTCTTTTTTCTCCATGATATGGCAGGCACTGGCATCCAATAAACTTGACAATTTCAATAATCCTCCGCATGACATCTGTGTTCTGCTGGACTTGCTTCCTCCGACTCACAACCATATCTTTGTTCACCAGTGTTTCAACATCAGCATCTACTAAGCATGCCAGATATGCATCCACAGTTGCATTGTGAGCTCTGGAATCCTTGTGTTCTATCATGCCTTGCTAGATGTGCTTAAAGTCTTGGTATCCTGTAACAAACCTTATTTCCACATCTGAAAATGCCATGCAGATACTGCAGTAGAGAGAATGCACCAAACAGTCAACCACCTGTACCGTGACCCAGTTCCTTGGTATAACTTTGTTGCTCCCAGGAAGAATCCGTGTGTAGATTTTGGACGGTTTGTATGGTAGGACGTTAACATCTGTGAATCCAGGCTGAACTGGATGCCTTTGTACAAAGGCAACCTTTTCATGTTGCGAGGCAGTCCTTTTGGGGCATTGAAAACTGGGATTTGTAGTCTTCACAACATCAAGTTGCACAACTGTTCCCCTTGCAGAGTCAACTGGCTGTATTTGTTAAATATTTATATTCTGACTTGCAGTGCAGCTGGTCACACACTGAGCCACAGTTTGTTCGCCTTGTATTTCAGCTGCGTCCTCAAGAGTAGTTTTGTTCTGTGTGGTAGTAGCTTTGTTTTGTATGCCTGTAAACAGTGATAGCTTCCTTTGTTTTGGATCATTTGATGCTGCCAACAGTGCCGACAAGTTAGCCAGTTTCCTTTTCTGTGCACCAGATTTGACTTTGCTCAGTTCAGACATAGTTAAGACTTTTATTTCTACCACGCAATACAGTGATCCTCCAGACACACTGCTGCTCTATCTTAAAGGCAATAACTGTACCAAAAACACAACAAACACACAGACAGACAACAGAACTAGAAAGGACAAACAACTGAACCCAAAATCCAACCAGATTTACCTTTGTTAGTTCTGCTCCTCTGGTCAAGCCACACTGCCAGTGATATTGTGCTGTGGCAAGCTTGGTTTATCAGTCACCACACACTATCCACGCTGCTCCTGCTCCTTTTACCTGCCCATTACAGTAATCTGAAGTTGAATTATATGGCAGACAATTATGCAATAAAATGAGTGGTTGACCAGTACCACAAAACAGATGTCCTTTCTCTACTTAAGAGAACCTCGCCAGATAACTGAAAACTTGCAGATACCAACATGGCTCCATGACAGGAGTGGCATTGTGCAGGATTTTGAACCTGTTTTCCCATGAAAAATTAAGATAGTTTGAAACTGGGTTTTAGATGCTGGTATAGCATAGCAAAAGCACTATGCCAAACAAGAGATAATGCTAACCATTTCCAAAACTGCATAGCAGTAGACCACCAACCATTTTCTCCAGTGGATTTATGGCAAATCTATGACAGTGGACAAAGATGGTACAGGACTTACACTGAAGTCATATACAAGTAGAGCACAAGACCTCATATGAGCTGGCCCACCGGCGTAGCGGTTGGATTTACGCTTCTTTGACGCGCTGGTGACCCAGGTTCGGAAGCGGATCTTCGGTCGGAGGGTCGGGCGGGGAGAAGGATTGAGCGCTGTGGCAGGCTCTCCTCTCTCCGGGAGGGGTCCCCAAGTATCCGCAGATGAGGGCTCCTAGCGGAGGCTGGAGGAACTCTCGCTACTGGCCTGAGGTCAGGAGGGGCGAGGTAGGCGGGCGGATGCTGGCATCATTACACGTCCGCCTCCTCGGTGGGGGGAACATAAGGGGATAAAATCCTGCCTTGCGTCTACATGCGATCTGCCCTGGACTGCCCTGATTGGCCACGGGCTGATCCTAACAGATACAGTTCAGCGGCCGATAAAGAGTCGGTGCCGCGGCCCCGATCTCTGGGGGGTAAGCCAGGGATGACCTGGGGGATTCGGCAATGTCCAGTGGTCGGGGCTCCAGGGTCCGTGACCAGAGTAGACCAACGATGGAAGGGCAGGGGCATAAAAGAGGTAAAATAAAAAAAAGAAAAAGACCTCATATGGAGAGAGAGAGCGAGAGAGAAACATGATATGAGAAAGCTGTCAAATATCTCAATGGAATAAATAGGGTACTGGAGGGTAACGTCTTTCAGAAAAGGAGATGCTGAGGAATGAGAGGGCATGACATGAGGTTGGAATGGGTAGACTAAGGGGTAGCATGAAGCAGCATTACTTCACCAAAAGGGTGGTGGATGCATAGAATAGACTTCCCAGTGGAGGTGATGGTGTCAGACAGTGGAGAAGTTAAAAAAGATACATAGGACAGGCCCAGAGGAACCCTAGAGATAGGAGTGAGAAGGTGAAACCACAGACAGAAGTAGGAACTCTTTTGCATGTATCATGCCACAACCAAAGTCAAACCGCACAAGCTTCCAAAACGCAGCCCATGCTATGACCAGCCTCAAGGTGAAAACAGTTTCTATGACATTCCATCGGGCCCTAGGTTTTAAACATGAAATGCTTCCGACTTACAGAACTTTGAGAAGTGAAGCAAAGCATAAACTCTCAGCTGAACTGTCAACCAGCACTACAGGCAGAACACATGGCTAAAGAGCAAGAGCTGGGGTTCATTACACTCTCTCTCCAACCCCAAACATACATGCAGCTTGACCAGCTTAAATATATTAACTCACTGAGGCCGCAGATACTCTGAGAATTCCTCCACATGTGGCCTGTATACCTTTGCCAGCGTAACCTGGAGCTTTTGGGGCAAAATCAAAGCATAATCAGCATGTCACAAATGCAAATGCCTCCTCAAACTGAACTGCAAGTGCTACACACAAAAGTATGAGTGGCCAAGCTGTTCAGCATTAAATTACATTTCCAATGGTGCTATCCAGTCAATTGTACCCACTCCGGTATTTTTATATGTAAGTTTTAAGCAGCGATGTCCTCAGTGGGACAAGACCTCAGAAACATCTTTTCTGCTGCTGCCTACAGGGGTTTTTGGGCCTCAAAGAGTTAATCCCACTAGTAAAAGCTCCAAATTCCTTAGGAAACAAACACGACTCCATACAAGCACTTGTTTGACTACAATGCAATATAAACATGGGAGTGTGCTCCACTGATTAAGGGAGCAGTTTTTTTTTATCTAGCCACTACAAGTCAGAACAGAGACCTGGGGTTATAATATCCAATGACCTGAAGTCAGCCAAACAATGCGAAAAAGCAGTGGGGAAGGCAAACAGAATGCTGGGGTGCATAGGAAGGGGCATAACCAGTAGGAGGAGTGAAGTGGTGATGCCACTGTATAGATCACTGGTGAGGCCTCATCTAGAATACTGTATCCAGTTCTGGAGACCACATCTTAGGAAGGACAGAGACAGAATGGAAGCAGTCCAGAGAAGAGCAACAAAAATGATACATGGACAGCACCCACAGGCCTTATGAGGAAAGACTTGAGGAACTAAACATCTATTCACTGGATAAGATGGGATGCAATAGACTTTCAAATACCTTAGAGGAATAAACAGGGTACAGGAGGGAAGCATATTTAAAATAAGAATGGGCACAAAGACAAGGGGACAAAACATGAGGATGAAGGGAGGCTTAGGGGGAATCCTAGAAGTATTTTCACAGAGAGGGTGATGGATCCATGGAACAGCCTACCAGCAGAGGTAGTGGAAGTGAACAGTACAGGGATTCAAAAGTGCATGGGATGAGCATAAAGTCACTCTGATGTACAGCAAAGTGGGGGAAAGGTAGTCCAGATAATAGTAAGGATTGCCAAACCAGGGAATGAAAAATCCAAGTCAGAGGTCTGGGACACATCTACAGAAGAAGGACTTGAACAGCACAGCCCTGTAAAGTCCAACAGACTTGCTGTGCAGTTCCTGCTGCTGCTGTACATGCACAGTTGTCTTCTGTGGCACACTCCACCCCCCCCTTTGGAGCACATTTACCTCTTGTCAGTCCAAAATCCTCAGCGCCAGAGGTGGGGAACACTCATTGGGAAGCTTAGTTCTCAAGGGAACATGGGGCAGGGTCCAGAGCATGCAGGTGGGGTCCAAAGAATGTGGGGCAGGGCTGCCATACCTCAGACTGGGGGGGGGGAATTTAGACTACCTGCCAAGCTAGTGACAGTCACAACATATTTCATTTATCCATTTGTAGTTTCTCATGAATCCTCTTTTGTAGGCTTATTCCAGGTCCAGGAAAATATATATTGCCAGTGCACTAGGATTCTCTCTCAAGTATGCTGCTGTACAGAATGAAAAATAAAATTATATGGTGTATTGACAGGCTAGCTTACAGACAGAAAATCTTAGTGCAGTACTTAATATTTTGTGGGCTGGAAGCAAGCCTGTGAGAGTATGCCATATAATGTTTAGTTTTCATTCTCTGCATCCGTCACATCCTGACACTGGGCATCCTACTGGGGGGGACACATTAGTTTCAGCATCCATAATTTACACAAAAAAAGGTTTAACTTACTGATCCCTACAAGGGACCTATCCTAAAAATATGGCAACAGTCCTCGACTTACACATCCACAAAAAAAAAATGTTCAACCACTGCAAACCAAGTAAGAAAATGCCTGGGCAGTCCACGTGGGCCACATGATCTTTATCTGCCAACATATTCAATGTTTCTATGACAAGACAAGCTGTTCAAAGAAGGGCAGCAAAAAATTGTACAGCACTACAAAGAGAGACTGGAGGAACCTCATGTATACAATGGAGACAAGGGAAAGGAATGACACGTGACATTCCGTACCTAAAGGGAATAAATAAGGTATGGGAAGGCAGCATTTCTCAGAGGAAGAAATGCTGTAGAATAAGGGGGCATGACTGAAGACTGGAAGAGGGTAGACAAAGGGCGGGCAACAGTGAGAAAGTACTTTGGTTCAAAAGGGGAGAGAATAAGCCGGAGATAGTTGGATCTGCAGCTTCTGTAGGCAAGTAAGAAGGCAAACTGCAAAAAAAAAAAGTGACTGCATGGGGCTCCCATCTACTGCCAATTCCTAGGTGGCACCCCTGCATTTGTCATTTCACATAAAATAGGTAGGGTAAAAGAAATTGCATACGATGCATACCATACAAGTATATCCTTCGCTATAGAATGCTGCTGCCATTGTACTGTATTTCTCCTCCCTGGTCCCCTTCCACTACTGAGCACTCTGGTAATTATTTGTTAAAAATAAACTGCCAAGTTTGTTTTCCCACCAGCATGATCTCTCCGGGAGCTCAGATAAAATAGAAAATCAATTCCGTTCCACTTGTACCAGAGCAGTGAGGGAAGACCACGCCTGCAGGAAAGTTTTTGCAAATCACCCAAACTATCAGATTGTAAACTAATAAATCAGAGAGCTCAGCAGGCAAGTGAACAAGGGAGGATAAATACAATGGATGGCAGCATTTCTACTTTCACTTGGAGCATCTAGACTGTACCTCTACTCCTGCTTTATTAATTAGGGACAACAAAGTTAAAAAAAAAAATCAGGGACAAAGGACCAAAATCAGGAACATACACACCTTCAAGATTGAAATTGGTGACAGACACTCAGGAAGCTGGTAGAAGGGGATTAGTGTAAAATGCATTTTCTAGAATAAAATGTTGAACATTAATGTCTAACATTTTGTCCTTACAACTCCCAATGTTTACAGAAACAAATTTTAGGAGGCAAAGTAACACTGAGGGAAAATCAGGGACAGTGGAGAGGTATGTCTATGCCCTAGACAGTCTAGATGCTCAGCAGCTCAGGTGACCATAAAAATAGCCCAATACCTTATAGTGTCTGGAGTTTACTGGTACAAATATCTTAATGTAAAAGACAGTACTTTTACCAGGAGAAGCGATCATAACTGTACCTGAACTCTCGGCTAGCCGATCCCTTCCAACTTCTTAGTGCCCCCGCTCTGCCCCAACTCCACTGCCCCGCTGTCTGAATTGTGACATGTGGCCAGGAAGAGAGCAGGGTCGAGTCCCATACATGAGTATGGGGGCTGTTTTTAAAGGGAAGCGTCCATGTCCCATTGGGCCCCACGTTAATATGAAGTGGGCCCAATTAGCAGTTTCATAAATGCATATTTTTTGTACTTACTGCTCATGATTTAATTTAAAATTCTATCTGGTTGATCATGCGCCCCCTCTGCCAGCATTTTAAGTATGCATATCCCTCCTGGGGTGCCCACAAGCACCCGCGACTGTTCCCAGTATGACGTGTCTTGCGGAGATCAGCCGAGGCGCTTCCATAGTATTACTGTAATGGCATTACTTTCAGACAGCTCCGGTTTGGAGCCAACATGTCTCCGTGATAAACGGAGACTAGGTGCAGACTGACAGGCACCCTAGCAGTCTGTATCTGGTCTCAGTATAACACGGAAACATGTAGGATCCAAACCGGAGCCATTTGAAGCAGAGGCTATCTTCACGTCATACTGGGGACAGTTGCAGGTGCTTTTGGGCGTGCTGGGAGGGATCTGCAAACTTAAAATGCCAGTGGGGAGGGAGCAGGATCAACCAGATAGAATTTTAAATTAAATCATGAGCAGTAAGTACTAAAAATGTGTGCATTTATGAAACTGCTAATCGGGCCCCACTTCATATAGAGGTGGGGCAAGATGAGACATGGACATTTCCCTTTAAAGCTGTTTTTTTTTTAAGTAATTTTAAAGTATCTTAGGGGAAACATAAATCAGTCACTTAACTAGGTACCTCCTGGTTATGCAACTGCTTTACTTATTCTTCAAGACTTTAAAATTACTAAAGAAAACAGATTTAAAAACAGCCCCATTCTCATGTATGGGACTTTACCCCACTCTCTTCCTGGCAACACGTCACAAATTCTAGAGTGGTGAGGTGGAGTTGGGGCAGAGCGGCTGGCTGGGGCACCAGGAAGTTGGAAAGAGTCAGCTGGCAGAGGGTTCGGCACCAGTTACGATCCCTTCCGCTGGAAAAAGTGCTATGTTTTACATTAAGATTTTTTTATCAGTAAACTCCAGATGATATAAAGTATTGGGCTATGAAGCCCAATACGTTTTAGCAACCACATGGGAAATTCACTTTAAGCAGCAATATAAGCAACAATGTTCAATGATATTCTGTGGGGTGGGAGCTCTGCCCCCACACCCCTGGGCATAAACACAATTTAAGGGTGAAGAATTTTAGTGCACAACACAGCGACCCTTGCTAGGTGTATGTGGGGGCAAAGCCCCCAACTAAGCAAAATTAACTAATCACAACACTGCAAACTAGTGGAAAAAAAATTCAGGTGCAGTCCCCACATACAAACAAGCTGCACTGTTCTTTGACAGACTTTATTCGACTGTGACGGTGTACTCATGTACTGACGTGTGGCGCAAAAGCGCTAGTCAGCACTTAAGTACTGTATTACAGTGTGCCTTTCAAAAAAGCACAAGGAAGTACAGCACACCAAAGGAATGCCTCTAGATGCTCAGGTGAAAGTCTAAAGAGTATAAAACAAAATGTACCAAAAAAATCAAACCATAGCTCCAGCTGTATAGAGTGTGCATGAAATAGCAGAACCAAAGCGAAAACAGAAAATATCAGCACCACTCCAGGTTCTGCACATAACACTTGAAAGTTATTAAGTAGGAGGCCAACAGCAACAACCGACCCGATCCCTCTACCAGTTTTGCACTAGCAGGTGCATCATCAGGAGACCTCCTGATGGCGCACCTGCTAGTTAGCTGACAGAGAGATCGAATCGAGTGCGGTCTAATAATTTTCAAGTGTTATGTGCGAACCTGGAGTGGTGCTGATACTTCTATTTTGAAAAACAAAATGGCAGCATTTCTTTCACTGGAGCATCTAGCCAGAGGCACTATGCTTGCAAACCCGAAGTATCTCAAAACTAAAAACAGTCAGTGCACAGCAGTGGGGGTCTGCAGCATTCTATACATGGAGCTACTGCAGACTGCTGTGAATGGGACTGGGGCAACCAAAAAATTTAAATTGCACAACTTTCAACTTTGTCAGCAAACAGTGCCTAGTGTAATGTCTTAGGAGCTGACCACCACTTGACTCGCAGCCCTGGCCACATGGTCCACCCCATTCATTGATTTAAATCCTTTCTACCCCACCCAGGCCCACCCCAGAATTAACACCAGAAGTGTCCAGAACAAAAACAAACAGTCAGAACTACTAACCAGCAGGTTGAAGGATGGGATGCTGAATGCAAAATTAACTTATTGTACCCAATAGCTCTGTATGAAGGCCAAACCATCCACTGATTCTCCTGATACAAAATGGCATCCGAGCCCAACAAATGTCATCCTTCGACCGTGGTCCATCTCAATACCACTCCTGGCCAACCACCCCCCAAGCCCCACGGTGACCCCTCAGAACAATGTTTAATTAACATCATAACCATCCCATCCTGGGACTCAGTCAGAACAAAGTTTGAGACCCAACTGGTACTGGTGATTGGCATAAAGCTATTAGCCTATTTTTGGAATGTTTTTTTTTTTAACATGCAAGGGAGGAAAGCAAACCATCGGGGACTGCTGGCCAATGCTGACAGGAAGTGTCTCAGAGTAGTCTGGTAAGCAAAGCTAATCAAGAACGATAATGGCTGCTATATAGAATATACTATCTTGATTAGCTTTGCTTATCAGACTACTCTGAGTCTCTCCCCTCTTGGCATTATCTGGTCAGTGGTTGCCAATGGTTTTTTTTCCTCCCTTGCATGTGAAAAAAAAATTCAAAAATAGGCTAATAGCTTTATGTCAATCGCCAGTACCAGTTGGGTCCTAAACCAACAGTCTTAGGAACCGACCACCACTTGACTCACAGCCCTGGCCACATGGTCCACACCCACATTCATTGATTTAAATCCTAACTACCCCACCCCAGGCCCACCCCCAGAATTAAAACCAGCAGTGTCCAGAACAAAAAACATACACAAATCATAACTACTCACCAGCAGGTCGAAGGATGGCATGCCAAATGCAAAATTAAGGACTGCTGCTTTACGCAGGCCAGGGTAGGTAGCGTTCAAGGTGTGCACAACCTCAGCTACAGTTCATGTCTGCAAAATCCTTAGACTCACCAAGGTAACAGAGTCAGCCCCTGCATCATACCCATCAGTGCCTTACCCCCAGAGGATCCCCATTCACTAAAATACCACCAACAGCTTAATCTGGTTCAAAGTCTGTTGGCATTCATCTGCATCCCCTTCCACCAAGTCATGCCTGAAAATAGGCAGAATTTGTCTAGTGCACTTACCCGACCAACAAAAACGAAATAAATAAAAAAAGTGTCCAAAGTGAAGCACTACAGGTACAGGCCTTCCACCATGGCTGCTCTCATGCTCTGGCCCCCCTGGACAGTCCATCCACCATGCTCTGCCCCCCCTCGACAGTCATGGCCACCAGACCACACGGTCCATGCCACTCCCCACCGCCTCCCCATTTACTCAAATCCTTTCTATCCCGCCGTGCCCAGCCAGCCCCAGAATTAACACCAGCAGCAGTGTTCCAAAACAGAAGAACTACTCACCAACACCAGCTAGTTGAAGGATGGGATGCTGCTGAATCTTATATTTAACTCTTCTTCTGCTGCCATGCCGGCTCCCCAACAGTCATGGCCACCAGTCCACGCCACCACCCCCCCCGACTGAAATCAAATACCCCACCGCCTGGGCCCAGCCAGCCCCATAAACCATAAACAAACAGTAAACACCACCAGCAGTGTCCAGATCATATTCTCACCTGCTAACACCAGCAGGTTGAAGAATGAGAAGAATATGAAATCAACCACCGCATGCAGTCTCTCTCAGACCATCCAAATGCCATGCCTGGCCAAACAATGCCAACATGGCAGCGGCAGCGGTGGTGACGCGCCCCCCCAACATATTCCCAAATCCCTGGCCTGGACCCCACCTACTACACACTGGAATGGTGTAAAGGAAAGCATTTAAAATAATCACACAGCTTTCAGGTTGCAGCTTACCAGTTCCAAGCGGATTGTGGAAGGAGGATTTTTCTCTTTCTCAATCTTCGCTGACTCTCTGGAACTCTTTCAGACCACAGCACACACGGAAGTAGCGATTGAGCAGGAATGACTGACAAAACAACACCTAAACTGATAAAGCAAAGAGGGGTTGTTGGTGTCTGCCGTTTAACTCACTTGACTAGGCTACACAATCGTCCGCGTCACCACCCACAAGCCAGAGAGACCGACTTGTACTCCACAATGGCCTTTTGAGGTGCCCGCACTGGTGCACTGAGTGATGTCAGTGAGTCGGCGGCTCTGACTCGGCGACCCCAACCAATCCATGCTCTGAGAAGCACTGTAACTTGTTGTGCCCATCCCCCTCCTTGCAAGTAGCAATTCTGCCTGCTGGTGCTGCACAACCTACCTATCTGGTTCCTCCGCTCCAGCTGCTGCCGTCCAGACCAAGACCAGTAGTGTTACCCCACCCCTGCCCAGCCTTTTCCAATTGCCAGAAGGCAACACAAAGGGGCCCTACCCCCCCAGCCACACTTTTACACCTGCCCTGTGTAGTGTAGCATGCCGTGATTGACTAGCGCTTAAGCGTGAGATCTCCTTGCTTGCACCCCCTATACCCAGAAGCAGTAGACATGTGTGTACAGCTAGACAGGGGCCCAGCTGGAAATTTCTGGGTATCTGGGCAGGCCAGTCTGACCCTGGGCCTGCTAGAGTGATGCAAGATGTGCTGAAGTCCCATTTGTGGCAAAGCCCAGTGCACCAGAGACCCTATGCTGGATTTTGGTAGAACACCATTCCTGGTGACAAAATCCCTATGGCTGCTGCAAGTGATCTGCTGCATCCAACACAGGGTGCATGGGAGTGGTTCAATGGAAACTGATGCACAAGTGACTGTCATGGCACCAACTGAAACCCATAGCCACAATACTGGTGTCACAGTGGGTGCAGCAGACAGGAGAGGCCAACAAAAGCAAAGGGGCAATGTCCACTATGAAACCAGACAAAATGACATGGGCTGCAGTAGGAGAGTCCAAAGTCAAAAGGATACACAGTATTACGGGGGCTGTGGAGTACAGGTCGGTGTCATGTTTGACAATGATGCCTGTAAGTGTCACTGATGGGATGATAGCGCAGGATGTACCATGCAGACAGCTACAGGCTGACATGCTCAAAGGGTGTATGCAGGTATTCAGGCAGCAAAAGACAAACCACTGCAGAGAATGAACAGGATGTGAAGCTCTCCAGTGTTACTGAGACTAGTATGACATATCCACACATGGTACTGCCAAGTACAGTACAAATCACCATGGGAACACTGTGCAAGAGATGCTGCATAAACGCTAGTGGAGCTGTCACATCATGACAGGCCTGATGGGGGGATCCAGCCCCCCTCTGTCCAGACAAACCACACCTCATCTAACATATGTGCGACAGTGCAAGCACATGTCTCTGCTGCCATAACCTGGCATGCTCTGCAACACAGCAGATAATAGCAGTCACAGTATTGCAAGGTGAGGTCATGTCCACGCACTAGTCTGCATGCCAGTGCTGAATCCACAGTGCTGGTACTGAGCTACTCACAGGTACAATACAGGAGATATGAGTTTAAATGCAGTGGTTAGTAGCAGATGTCCACTAGGATTCTAGCCCTGGGTGACTTTAATGCCTGGGTCAATGATGAATCCTGTCATTTTGGACAAGAGCTCCTTCAGCTGATGTCTCAGCTGGAATTGTCTAGGGCAGTTGCATTCGAGATGCACATATATGGCCACACTCTCGATCTGGTCTTCTCACTCGGACGTGACATTATGGTGGTCAAGGTTGTGTCGGTCAAGTTGGTCAGATCATAATGCAGTTGCATTCCAGTGCAGTGCCCCCTCTAAATTAACCCCTTCTGTAAAGACAATTCGGTGTTGTCCAAAGAAAATATTGGAGCCTCGCCAACTCCAGGAGTCACTGGTTGTCTTAAGTTTGATGCTAGCTTGTGCTCAGGGTTCAGAGGCTGAGGTTGAGGCTTTTATACAGCCTTAACTGAGGCTCTGGACCGGATTGCACCTTACTGCATTCTCCCCTTGACCTCCCGGCATCTCTCACCATGGTATTGTGCTGAGCTGCACAGGTTGAAAACTAAGGCGCAAAGGTTAGAGCGTACCTGGAGGAGGTCGCACCATAAGGAAGAAAGGTTGGTGTTGAGGATCCATTATTTGGAGTATCAGCAGGAAATTGATCTTAAGAAGACTGATTTTTTTTCTTGATCGATTGCAGCAGCAAGAAATCGCCCAGCTGTGCTGTTCCTCACTGTCGACAGTTGGCTGAATCCCTCCTATCTGCAGTCTGGGACAGCATTTTCTCAAAAAAGTGCCAGCAGTTTGGGTAGTTCTTCGCCTTCAAGGTGGCCTCAATCAGGGCATGTATTACCTCTTCTGGTCCAGTCTTTTCTGTGGGGTAATCAATCTGCTAGGGATAATCATCTGCCGAGTTGGAGTGAGTTTCAGCCGGTTTTGGTGGACTATGTTCTCCAGGTGCTTACCAGCATGCATCCCACCAGTTGTGCTCTGGACCTGGGTCCAACACATGGTTTGTCATCAGCTGCTTGGATTTCCTGGGTCCAGTGTTCGTGGAGATTGTCAATAGGTTGTTAAGTGAGGATGTCTTTCCTTCATCTCTGAAAGAGGCTGTAGTGAGGCCCCTCATTAAAAAGCCAACTATAGACCCGACATTCTTTCAAGCTGTAGGCCCATCTCTATTCTTCCCCTTTTGGGGAAGCTTATTGAGAAGGTGGTGTTTGATCAGTTGATTGAACACCTGGAGACTTTGTCCTTATGAACATCTCCAGTGAGGCTTTAGGCCTTGGCACAGCACTGAGATGGCCTTGGTCAGGGTGGCACATGATCGCTTCATGGCAAGGGACTGAGGGCACTGTATCATCTTGGTGCTCCTGGACTTGTCCTCAGCATTTGACATGGTAAATCATGGGGTGCTTTTGGACCATCTGCAGAACTATGTTTGTGCTGCTGGTGTAGTTGTGTGCTGGTTTCACTCCTATTTAACTGAAAGATAGTAGCGCGTAGTCCTTGGGAATTTTTTCTCTGGATCTTTCACACTGCCTTGTGGTGTTCAACAGGATTCTATTCTGGCAACCCTGTTGTTCTCTGTGTATATGCTGCCACTGGGAGGGATCCTTAGGTGGTACAATCTGGGGTTTCACTGCTACGCAGATGATGGGGTGTGAGGACTGTGTGTAACATTCGCCCCCTCCCTGCAGTCATACTGAATAGGCAACACAGTATTGGATGCGTTGTGTGGGCAGCAGTATTGTTTACAGACCCGATACGTGAGCCTTGTAAAGGAATTTGAGTTTTTAACGGTGTTGTTTTAGAGTGCACCATAGACAGTAAAGTGTTAGTATTAAAAATATAATTAAATTTGGTTGTATAATTGCAAAACCTTTAAAAGTTAATTGTAACTAAATATCGGTGAGTGCATAGATAAAATTGTTATACTAGTGTTGTAATAAAACGAGCATTGGTAATAACAGTGCTTTTATATGTGACGAAGCAAAGATTTAAGTTTTATAATTGATACAAAATAGTACTATTGATTGCATGAAATACCTAGTTAAAACTGGTATATAATAAACAGATAGTCAAGGAAACCATGAAAGGAGTTTGATTTTGGAGTTGGTACAGGGGTAATTACAGACTGAACAAAAATGAAATAGTTTGTTTATGAATGACAAAACAGAAACTAGGTATGTCAACACTACAAGTGATATGTGTATAAAAATAGTAATGATGTTTATAACCACATAACAAAATTTGTAAAAACAGTATTAAATGTATTGTTGAACATAAAAAGGATACTTTATTGTTTACGGATGATGAGGATTGTACTTTGAGAGTGGATAAGGCATATGGCTGCGGCGAATGTTTTGCTTGATTGAAGAATGTTTTGATAATGTCTTTTGACAGGTCATTATAAAATGTACATGACCAGTTTATAAAGTTAATATGGGTAACAGTTTATAAAGTTTATATGAGTAACCACAAGTTGATGTAGTTATAGGCTAAATGTTTGCAGAAAGGTGGTAACCCCACAAGTCACATAGGGCAATGTAGATGTTGATTTAAAGATGAAACACCAGCATAGTAAGAAAATTAATGTTTATAGTGCTGGCTGCTGATGGCTGGATTTGCAGAGGCCTTGACATTAAATTGTGTAATGAGTCTTTTAATGGAGCAGCCATACACACTGGCATAGCATTTGTGTTGTGGAAGTTGATTGCACCCTGGCACAAGGAGTAATAGTTTTGTAAGTGACAGTCTATAAAGAACAAGTAGTTTGTATGAGTTGCCAGCCAGGCTTGAAAAACACCAGCAGTGAAGAAAATGGAGGTCTTGCTTGAAGATCAACTGAAGAAGGTTTTTTTTGTTGAAGTCAGGGGATTGCCCCTACCACAGACTTGGCTTTACAGTATGTGGAAACAATAAGCTTGATTGCAGAGTTTGAATTGGCTGGACCTTCTTCAGTTTATTTAAATATTTACCAATAGGCGTAATTGTGCTGAAAACATACTTGTAGAGGTAATAATAGCCTATTTTATGTAGTAGTCTGTATATGGAGACACTTAGGCACGAAGAAGGTGATGACATTGAAGTTGTGGCAGCTGTTTTTTTTAAGAAAAAGATGAACGTTTTTGCAGCTTAGATGAAAGTGTTACTGCCTGTTTGCATGAAGATGTTATGTGTGTTACACTGTTGAAACCTGTAAACTGGTAAAAATGCTGCTACAAACCGAGTTGATAAAACAACCATAGTTATTGTATATTGATAAAAAAAATTACAAGGTTATTAGCAATGTCTTTTATTAATGTGTGGCATGACATAACCCAGGTTTCTGGCAATTGTAAAAGAAAATGTATTGGTGTCAGCCATGCCCTTAAAGGAACATGCTGAGGTTCAATAAGGAGGAAATGCCATTTGGTCATCTGTGAATACAGCCTGTTTTTGAGTCTCAGAAGAGTTAGTGACAGTAATTAAAACATAATGTCCTTGCCTATGTGTTGCAATTGTGGCCTAGTGTAAGGCTGCCTTATGAAACAAGAGTGCAGTTGCATGCACTTTAAACCTATGGCTGTATGCCGTTTATATTATGTAATACTGGGGTAAATACATTGTTGGCCTATACCTGTGGCAGTGCCTGTTGCACTTGTGAAGTTTGAAAATGGCGGCTCTCTGGGGGTCTTTCCTGTGTTTTGGACAAAATACTCCTAGGTATACAATAGTGTGGGATCCTGCTACTGTGTCTAGAGTATGTGTTTGGTAGGCTTTAGAATATTATTAGCTTGTAAAATGAAACAATTAATTTGTTTCTGAAGTTGTTGTGTATCCCTTCCCCATGTCCGGTTGACAGACCTATACTGTAATACACTCCCCACCAGGCCTATTACACCCAAATTATGCAGGAGGCATCTTGAGTGGAACATTCCTAGATGTGGAGCAGAATTTTGGGCTCATGCTTGATAAGCTGTAATTGTATGTATAAACACAATATTATGAAACCTAAACATATTTGTAATGGTATAATGACCATGTTGGGCATAGAGCACCGCAGTATAAAGAGACACAAAGGTATTGAGCATTTTTTTTAAATAACATTTTTGAGATTATAGTCAGGCCCCTGAATGTGCTTGGCATTAATATAGGTCTTGTAAGGGATCTGGTTGAAATGTGTGTGCAAGCAGTTTGTTGGACACCTGGTGAGATGAGTTGCAGAGGTTGGGTATACCATTACGTTTTGCGTAACCACATGGTGCTGCATGTTTATTTATGTTGAAAGCAAATTATTTTTGGTATCTCACCTCTCTGTGTTTGTGGGTTTGAAAAATACAAAAAGGGGGCCTGGCTTGCCAGACAGTATGGTTGGGATTGGCATGGCCTTTTTAGGATACGCCATCTGGAACCATGAATAAATCAGGTAAAGTTCTTCTTTGTTTGGAAAGGCGGATATCTCTTGCTGTCTAGTGAAAGTCTGTTGCATTGTCCTGTAAAGACAAGAAGGAACAGGAGAAGGCTCACCCCCTCCCAGCTCAGCTGATTACTTACTAAGGGCTTATGGCCCTTGCACCAAGCTGATGCTGGTTGGCATAAATCCACCTGTTAACAGGTTTTGTTTAGTTTGGTCACTGTGTTTGACAAACAGAAGGGCTGAGCTGGTTTACAATGTTAGAGTGCACTGGGCCTTTCCAGACTTTAAGCAACAAATAAGTTATTCACAAACACATTATTACGTTTTTTATTTCTATAACTTGGGGAGAAGTTGGTACAGTATGCCTCTTTTATTTTTGAATCTACCAGCTATGGCTCAGTCAGGTCCAGAGGGACTTTTATTTCTGTTGTATGCTGCCACCAGGCATTGCACTGGAATGGGAAAGGGCATAAAAAAAACAATAATAACATTATATTGTAACTAGCCTATTAGTTTTGGGGTTCATATTTTGCTAGAAGATGGAGACTAGTAAGTAGGCAGTTTAAGATTAGTGCCCCTGTGTATTATTACAAGGGACTTTTTTTAAGAGAAAAAAAGAAAGAAATAAACGACACGAAGGGCCATTTTTGCAGATGGCTTTTTTGTTAGTGGTTAGCACTGATTTTAAAATGCTTTTATATTAGGGTTAATACAGTAGTATGCCTTTGACAACCCCTAAACAGGGGTAGGTGGTTTTTGAGGCTACTAGCCACACTTTAATGGATGTTTGAAAACAAAATGAGATTATTTTTTATGTTAAGAGAAGCCAAGCGTCCTTGTTTTTTTTTTGTCTTAACATTGGAACATATTATTTGAGCTTATAAAAATTTTGATTAACAGTATGCTAGTAGTTGTATTTATGGCATAATATATGTACATATATTTGTAGACTGGATTTATGAAAGATGTTTATTTTTTAGGCCTAAAACAAAAGGTTATTATTGGTAAATATAGTTGGTATTTTTTTTTTAAAACAGCTGTAATATTTTATGGTAGTATATTGTATAACAAATTTTGTTGAACTAAACAGCTGATTTGAAATGCTGGGTGTTTTGAGCACCCCTTTTTTTTGATTGCATGGGAGTCTTATGATACTGTGCATGAACAAAAAGAGCCGTGCGGAAATTAAAACTTTGTGAAGAAAGGCATTGAGCTTGTGTTAGATAGCCAGAAAGTTTGGGCTGTAAGCCCAGAAGAAAGTGTCTGTCCTTTTTTTTTTTGCTTGGACAGAGTGTATAGAAATGGAAATAAAAATTAAAATTGTAGGGCTGGATATTCAAACTGCGCTATTTTGTGGTGCAAGCCCTTGTGCTGCACAAAATAGTTGCGCAGGGGTGTGTCCAGAGTGATATTCAAAGGAGTTGTGCCCTTGAGCAACTCCTTTGAATATCACCAACCACAACTGTGCATGGTGCAGTGGAACTCGCCACCAAAGTAGTCAGAGTGGAGCATTCAACTTGCAGTGGCGCAAGTACCATTGCGCCATCGCCAAAATCCCCATATTCAAGCGGTGACATGCAAATGGGGCCATAATTTCATGCAAGGTGCAGGGGACCATTTGCATCTGATTCAACCCCATTTGCATGCCATTAGCATGCAGGTGCACCGATCTCGAGGACTTCGCTGGCAGCCTGCCAGGCAGCAGCGTCGAAGTCCGATGCCCCCTGCAGCCCGATCGCGGGTGAAACAGTGTACAATCCCCACCACCACCCCCCACTGGCCCGATTGCAGGCATAGTTTAATCCCCCCTGCCAGCCCGATCACGGGCAGCAATGTGGCCCCCCCCGAACGTAGTGGTTGTCTAATAAACCCCCATCCTCCCACATTCATCCCTGGTGGTCCAGTGGACAGCCCAATCGCGGGCAGTAGTTGTTTAAAACCCCCTCCTCCCGCATTCATCCCTGGTGGTCAGTGGACGAAAAACCCGATCGCGGTGGTAGTCGTTTAAAATCCCCACCGCGCATAGTCCTGGTGGCTAGTGTCCCCACCCCACCCACGAAGCCCCACCACCCGCTTCCCCGGCAGCCGGCGGGCGGCAGTATCCACCCACCTGCCGCCCGGTTACTGCGCCGATTGATCTGCCTGTAGGGCTGCACGCCCATTGCTGCAGAGCAAGAGCCAATGGGCCTGCAGCCCATACCGTACAAGACAGTCCAGTTTTGTGAATGAATGAATGTATTTTAACTAGTAGTATGATAAAGCCATTTATAGCCGTTAACACATTACATTTTTACCTAGCAGTTGCTTGGCACATTGTCTACAAACTACAAATTTTTTTACACATTACAATGTATGACATCATATTTTTATGTTGATTGCGCACAGCGCAAGAAACATATTGGGGCAGCTTGCTGAGAAGCAGACTGTGGAGGCAGGACACTGTTGTGGCCAATGCCCCCACAGCCTGCAAAGGCTTGTCCTGCTTCCCCCAATACCATTGTAGGCTGCTGGTAGACAGCAGTTAGGAATGCTGGCACCAAGTTCTGAGAAGTTTGCCGCTGCAGTCATGGGCCACCTCATCATTGCAGCGTCAGCCATCTTCTGCAATGAGGGAGCGACCTGTCATTTCAGGGCGGGATGTAAAACCTCTGATATTGTTTATGAACATGGCGGTGGCTTGCTGCTGTGTTTACAAACAATATAACCCCCCACACTGTGTTTACTTGCCTACGGGGGGCCCTAATCCCTGTCGGCTTTGGTGGCCTCATGTTTCTGTTGCTGCGATGGGGGGGAGCCACTCCCGTCGGCATTCTGTACCTCCCTGATTTTGTTTCTGCTGATGGGGTTGCCCAATCCTTCAGCATAATGTCTCACCCCCTTGTTTGCGATGTGGCGCCCAATCCCTATAGGCTGCACTGCTGACCCCCAAACAAAAGCCTCTGCTTGCACACTGGGAGCTCACCCCAGTGTGCCAGATGCCTGTGAAGAAAAAACTGTCCGTGACATTTTTTCCTGAAAAAGGAAACTGTCCTCGGGCTTGCCCTGCCCCCACCTGCAACCGGCACCCACCCACTGCACACCCTTCCTCCCCACAACCCCCCTCACCCAATATTTACCTCTGTAGCTTGGCACGATGATCTTCGGTGGGCTGGGAACACATCTTCACTCTTTAAAGCTGACCACAAACTAAGGAAATGCTGGTAAGCTGTATAATGTAATAAATAGGGTTCTTTCAACTTTAGTGCATATCTCGGGCATTTTTGGGAATTTTTTCACCAAATTTTCAACAGGGGGTTTTTGGGACCCCTCCTCATGAATGTTTGAACTGTCATGGTGTTAATCAGCCCCGAAAGGTGATTTCGCGTTCACTGCATGGAATCACCTTTGGGGGACGATTAATGAAAAGACAGTGCCAGTGTTCATGAGGTGGGTTCTCAAAAAGCCTATGTTGCAAATTTGATGGAAAAAATCGAAAAAATGACTGTTTTATGAGCGTGCACTATGCAGTTGCTATGCATGCTCATAACCTCGTGAATTTGCAATATTTTCATGCCAGATTTTCAACATTGGCATTTTGTCACACCTCCTTGTGAACAGTATAGCTGTCATTGTTCACATCCTGGGGTGGAAATGTGTTTTTGAACTTCCGTTGCAGAATACCGCTGTCACTGTGGGAAATCAGTGTTGGGGACAGATTAAGAAAATGACAGTGACACTGTTCATGAGTAGAGGTCCTGAAATGCCTATGCTGAACATTTGGTAATGATACTCCATAAAATGACTGTGTTATGGGCATGCGTTGCATAGTTTGCACTCATGCTCATAACTTCACAAATTTATAATATTTTCACTCCAGATTTCCAACATTGCCACTTTCCCACACCTACTTATGAACAGTACAGCTGTCACTTTTCCCATCCTTGCCAAAATGTTTTTTCGCACTGCCGGTGCAGACTAGAGCAGTTGCTGTGGGAAATCACTGTCTGGTACAGATTAAGAAAATGACAGTGATATTGTTCATGAGCAGAGGTCCTAAAATGCCAATGTTGAAAATTTGGTGATGATAGCCCATCAAATGACTGTGTTACACACTTTCCATGCACCCATGTAACTTCGCAGATATGTAATATTGTCACGCCAGATTTTCACCAGTGGAATTTTTTCACACCTCCTTATGAGCAGTACAGCTGTCATTTTTCACATCCTGATTGAAATGTGTTGTCACAGTTCCAGCGCACAATAATGCGGTCACTGTGGGAAATCACTGTTCACGACAGATTAAGAAAATGACAGTGGCACTGTTCATGAGCAGAGTTCCTAAAATGCCTATGTTGAAAATTTGGTGACAAAACTCCATATCATGACTCTGTTACAAGTGTGTGTTGAACTGTTTCCACACACCCTTGTAACTTCCCAAATTTGTAATATTTTCACACCACATTTTCAACAGTGGCATTTTTCCACACCTCCTTATGAACAGTACAGCTGCCATTTTTCACATCCTGGCTAAAATATGTTTTTGCACTCCTGCCACAGAATAGCACGGTCACTGTGGGAAATCACTGTTTGGGACACATTAAGATCGAACGAGTGAGAAGGGGGCATGATCGAGCTCAACTTAGCTCTGTTGGGACTGCTGCAGATTTGTTTGTGGCAGAGAAAGGGCCCAACGCAAAAGCCCAGTACAAAAGGGCAGCATGCAGCACTGGGAGAAACAGAACGAGAGAGAAAGTGATGGAGGGGGAGTGAGCGAACCCACCAGAGCACTGTCAGGACTGCTGCGGATTTCTTTGTCGGCAGAAAAAGGCATCAATGCAGGCAGGGGACCAGTACAGAAGGCCAGCCTGCAGCGGTGGGAGAAACAGTATGAGCAAGTGAGACAGGTGGATTGAGTGAGCTCAACGGAGCTCTATCAGGACTGCTGTGGATTTCTTTGTGGGCAGAAAAAGGTGCCAATGCCGGCAGGAGTCCCGTATAAAAGGGCTACTTGCAGCGCCAGGACAAACAGAATGAGCGCGTGACAGAGGGAGACTGAGCGACCTCAATGGAGCTCTGTCGGGACAGCTGCAGATTTGTTTCTGGACAGACAAAGGTGCCAGTGCAGCCAGGAGCCCCGTACACAAGCGCAGCCTGCAGCACCAAGAGAAACAGAATAAGTGAGTGACAGAGCGGTAGTGAGCGAGCTCAACGGAGCTCTATTGTGACAGCTGCGGATTTCTTTGTGGGCAGAAAATGAGGCAACACAGGCAGGAGGCCAGTACAACAGGCCAGCTTGCAGCATGGGCCGAAATGGAATGAGTGAGTGAGAGAGCTCAATGGAGCTGAGTTGGGACTGCAACAGATTTCTTTCTGGCCAGAATAAGCCACCAATGCAGGCAGGAGCCCACTACAAAAGGGCAGCCTGCAGCGAAAGGAGACACAGACCGAGCAAGTGAGGGAGGGGGAGTGAGTGAGCTCAATGGAGCTCTGTTGGGACTGCTGCAGATTTGTTTGTGGGCAAAAAAGGCAACAATGCATGCAGGGGCCCAGTACAAAAGGCAGCCTGCAGTGGTGAGAAACCAGAATGAGTGAGTGAGAGGGACTGACCAAGCTCAACGGAGCTGTATTGTAACTGCGGCAAATTTCTTTGTGGGCAGAAGAAGGCGGCAATGCAGGCAGGAGCCCAATAGAAAAGGGCAGCCTGCAGAGCTAGCAGAAACGGAGTGAGCGAGTGATAGAAGGGGAGTGAGCGAGCTCAACATAGCTTTGTTGGGACTGTTGCAGATTTCTATGTGGGCAGAAAAAGGTGCCAACAGAGCCAGGAGCCCAGTACAAAAGGGCAGCCTGCTGTGCCATGAGAAACAGAATGAGTGAGTGACACGGGGAGTGAGTGACCTCAATGAGCTCTGTCGGGACAGCTGTGGATTTCTTTGTGGGCAGAAAAAGGTGCAAATGCAGGCAGGAGCCCAGTATGAAAGGGCAGCCTGCAGTGCCGGGAGAAACACAATGAGCGAGTGAGAGAGGGGGAGTGAGTGAGCTCAATGGAGCTCTATTGTGACTGCTGCAGATTTCTTTGTTGGCAGAAAAAGGCTGCAACGCATGCAGGAGCCCAGTACAAAAGGCCAGCCTGCAGCGCCGGCAGAAACGGAATGAGTGAGTGAGACAGAGGGAGTCAACAGGCTCAACAGACCTGTGTTGGGACTGCTGCAGATTTCTTTGTGGGCAGAAAAAGCCACCAACAGAGGCAGGAACCCAGTACAAAAGGGCAGCCTGCAGCACCAGGAGAAACAGAATGAGCGAGTGAGAGAGGGGGAGTGAGCCACCTCAACAGAGCTCTGTTGGGACAGCTGCAGATTTCTTAGCGGCCAGAACAAGGTGCCAACACAGGCAGGAGTCCGGTACAAAAGAGCAGCCTGCAGCACCGGGAGAAACAGACTGAGCAAGTGACACGGGGCAGTGAGCAAACTCAACAGACCAACACAATCAACATTCAGCATTGACAAATGCTTGTTTTACTGTTAAAATTACTTACTCTAACCAACAACCTACATACGAAAGTCCTTTACTGACCCTATCTAGGCAGTACAATTTTTTATTAAAAAAAATAATTAAAACAGTTAGAGATAAGGCAAAGAAGCTTTTTTACTTTTTACTATAACATGCTCTGCTCCAAAGGCAGCCAATGCTATCATTAGAGCAACCTTGAGAACAGAACAGAACCGCAGAACACAGATATACGCTGGAAAAATGTGAAAGAGAGAGAGAGAGCATTACTTTGTTTAGTGTGTGTATATTACAGAAATAAAGCAGACAGATAATTAAAGAGAAAACTTTTAGGATGAGACACACAGTGTCTTATCCCCATGACAACCGGCTTTTAGGATAAGACACACAAATTTACCCCATGCCAAGGTATTTTTTTTTCTTTCTCTGCCCTGATACTCACCGGAGTAACTTGCAAACCTGCAAAACCTTGCTGATTACCTCCAAGTGCTACAGTTGTTAACCCGAGTGCTGTGGATATTAACCCTTTTAAATTAGATTTCCTTTTGATCATTTTAGGAAACTGCCAAACCAAGTCGTTTTTCAGAGCTGTGGTTTTCAATTTAACAGTACACATTTGGGATTGGAATGCTTTGAAAGCAGGTAAGGAAGGAAGTAATATAGTGCTGTGACCAACAGACCCTGTAAAGGGTGGGTCTGTGCAGTCAGTAGAAGCAGCACTGGCTACTGGGTTGAAATCCAACTGGTGGAGGTCCCTAGTACCTGGGTTTGGGATAAAATCTTGCAGCCCCCATAAGAGGCAAGGGAACTTGAAATTGAGGCAACAAGCCTCAAAGCTGCACAGATAGGGAACATCGGGGGGTAGGGGAATCTCAGATCAACCCGTCTGTAGTCACACCTACTGTGTATGTATCTACAGTGGTTGAACAGGCAGACGGCCGGGCAGTCTGTGCTCAATGCAGTCCTGGAACTCAAAACTGCCATTGAACAAGGTGAGGCAAAATCGACCTTCCCCAGTAAGCAGCCAGACCTTGCAAGATGCTACAGAGTTTATAACAAAACACGGATGAGCTGGTATGTGAGCGTACTCCTACTTAATACCCACAAGGGAAGGGTAAGCCAACATGCAATGGAATCTTCACTAATTTAGACCATCCTAAGTCACAGCACCAATTATTAGGGAACGCTAAGCCATCCTGAGATTCTGGATGGTAATAAACCAGCAGAAGAAATGACAAGCAAGTGACACAGCAACAATAACTTGTTAATTAGTTACAAGGATTAGACTTACACCCTAAACAGTATCTTCAGCCAAGCTGATACTGGAAGCTGGAGTATATCAATCCCCCCGTGATGGTCTCAGTGAGAATATATAATACAACAGTTTTTATAGTAAGATAGTGACTATGGCAACAGGCAGTTCATATGTATATTATAATTACTGTTAGAGTTACAGTTGGGCCCTATTGAGCAAAAGTGAGGCAGCTCCACAGTTATAGATAACTTTATACAGAAAGTGCAGTGTTGGCTGAAAATGAACAACGAGCTTATACATAGTAGAATGAAACATGTGCAATATTACATTATAAGTGCAGTATTACACCGATCCAAAAGATGGCAATGCAGGCTAAGATATCAGACTATGACAAAGACAAATGTCTTGGTTTACTACATGCTGTTACTAAGCAGAATAAAATGGAATCATTGGCCCCGATTCTAGTACACCTATGCCTGGCGTAGCAGCAGTTGCGCCAAGTAGAATGGCGCATGTAGCAACTTACTCCAGCAGTTGTGACATGCATGATTCTACAATGCGGCCTTCAACATGGCACAGGTCACTTGCACCCAACAGCTGTTACGCCGGCAGTTGCGCCATAAACCCCCTATGACATGGTGCTAGGGGGTTTACAGCAACAGCTGCACCCATTCCAGTTGGGCAGCATCAAAGTCCCCAAGGTCGGGATTCTACCAGAACCCCCGAAGGAGAACCGGCAATGTAAGTTACACCAGCATTTAGCTGGTGTACCTAATGGACACCCCCCCGGGAGCCTGTAGACCCACCAGCTGCCCAGCAGTCAGTCCTCAGAAGCCCTCCCCCCATGCCCAGCATACCCTAGTGGGTGCCCTGCAGGGCTGCTCACACCCCCAACCCCCAGAAACTCCCATTGTGAAATGCCCCACAGGGCTGCCCACAACCCAACCCCCAAATCTCCCATTGTGAAATGCCCTGTCACTCCCAAACCCCAGCTCCCCAAATCCCCCATTGTGATATGCCCCACAGGATGGCGCTGTCACCCCACCCGTGCCCCAATCCCAAGTGCAACCTCAAATGTGGCAAATACCCTGCCCTGGTAGTCTAGTGGCACCCCCACCCAGCCGTGCTAGCGTACCCAGCACTCCCCAACCCATCCCCAGCCAACGACTGGCACAGCTCACCTCTCACCTCCATGGCCAGTCACCGGCTGAGTTCAGTAGGGCCGAGTACAGAAAAGCGCACTCAGAAATTAATTTCTGAGTGTCTTTCTGTACATGCTCCTGAACTCAGTCGATGGCATCCATGGAAAATGACTATGCCAGTCGCCAGCCAGGCGCGGGCAGGAGGTTGCTGGGTGGGCTGACTGCAGATGGACAGTGAGCCACTAGACTGCCAGGCAGGGTATTCGATCCCGACATTGACGGGATCAGGGCACAGGTGAGGTGGGATGACAGTGCTTCTCCTGTGGGGCATATCAATGAGGGCTGAGGAACTGTGAAACAGCTCTGCTGGGCATTCCTAATGGGGAGATGTGGAGTTGAGGTTGTGGGCAGCCCTGTGGGGCATTTCACAGAGGATTCAGGGGTTGGTGTGTGGGCAATCCTGCGAGGACATTTCACAATGGGAGAGTTGGGGGTTGGGGGTGTGGGTAGCCCTGCGGGGCTCTGTATGTACACTTGGGGCAGTTGGTGTGGGCAGCCTTGCGGGGTGCCAATGTGGCTTGCTGGGCATGGGGGGGGACTTGCAATGTGCGGTGTGCCTGTTGCGGCTTGCGACATGCTCGCCAGGTGCACCCTCTGTTCGGCGTACCTGGCCGCATTTCGCAAGTCGCTGGACTTAGCTGCAGAGACCCTGCCTCTTTTAGAATAGGGTGCAGGGTCAATGTCGCAGTTGCGGTTGGTGCAAGTTGCATTTGGCGGTGACTTGTGCCAACCTTCTAGATTCTGGCCCATAATGTTTTCCTGGTTACTTACACTTGTATGGTAACTGCCAAAGTCCTACAAGTTAGTAATGATTTGCCATAATATGTATAACATAAAGTTTGTCTAAGGTTCACAGTGGGAAGCTTATTAGCGTGTGGGGACCGCATGTAACAATACCCAGTTGTACCTGTCCTGTGCCCCAGGTGACCTTTCCACTCCAGATACAGTACGTTGAGTTGGTGTTTAGGTGAGATTAATGACTGAATGTCTGCTAACTGGCTATGTCTCAACCCTGGCAAGACAGAGGTTATGGTGATCGAGACAGGTCATGGGAGCATTTTTGCTGAAGGGAGACTGCCCACCTTTGTGGTCGATTGACATTCCCTGTTGGTGATCAATGCGGTCAAGGATCTTGGCATCATTCTTGTTGACTATCTTAACCTTGAACAACAGGTGTCTTCGGTCATCAGAACCGTTTTTTCCCATCTCTGGAATATTGCCAGGATCTGTCCTTTCTTGATGCCTTCTGACCTGGCTGCAGTTACTGTATCCATTCCTTTGTTACCAGCAGACTTGATTACTGCAATGCTCTGTATGTAAGGTTGTCTGGAGGTTTGATGTGTTGACTGCAGCTAGTGCAGAATGCTGCAGCCAGGATGTTGGCGGGTATCTCCATAAGGGATCATGTCACTCTTGTTCTGCATGCTGTGCACTGACTGCATGTGAGTCTGCACATCACTTTCAAGATAGGCTTGTTAACATACAAGGCCCTACATGGTTTGGGACCTGACTACCTAAAAGAGACCCTGGTTCTATACTCTTCTATCTGCCCATACTCTCTGCTGAAGCTAGTCTGTTGGTTGTACCATCTTCCTGCTTAAAGAGATTGGAAGACAGAGCATTTGGTAGAGCTGCACTGCTGCTGTGGCATTCCCTCCCACCATATGTTTGAGAAGTCAGCACAGTGGAGGCCTTTAAAGCCTCTTTTAAAACATATTTGTTTGAAAATGTTTTTAATTTTTTGTGGTTATATGTTTTTGCTGGGATGCTTTGTCATATTTATTTATTATTATGTTTGTTAAGTGTTCTGAGCCCCTGGATCGGGTGCTATATAAATAAAATTTGCCTTGCCTTGCCATATATAAATGGCCACAGAACTGCCATGAACAGTGGTGTGTCCCATTGTTGACACAGAGTGAACAGAGTGCCCATGACAGGATGAGGGATACAGGGCCACTGGTGGTTGCAAGTGTGCATCCTGTGCTGCCACATTTTTGGGGTATGTCAGCTCAGTGCTGTGGGCTGTGTTCACACCCCTAACCTGTATGCCATGGTGAGACAAGATGTTGGATGTGATAAATGCACAGAGACATGGGGGTCCAATGGAACAGATGATGCAGGCCATGGTCACTGCACTGCCACAGAGTGCTGCCCACTGTGGGAGAATGTCATGTAGGGTTTACCAGCAGGGTTGTCCCACACTGGGCCTGGTTGGTGCTACCCATTGGATTTGCATTTCATGCTACGGAGAACCTGCTCTATTGGATAGACTAACTGCCACACACATGGCACTGCCAACAGTGGCACCTTGATGACAGAGTGCACCATACCAGGCAATTGGGACCTGTACACCCATTGTTACGACACCCAGATAATGTCATCTGGGCTGCGGCAGGTGTCCAACATCTGTAGTTGTCTGCTGTGGGCTAGCCGAGTACTGGATCTGCAACATGGTCCTTTGTTTTGCAGGGCACAGCTCTGGGCATAGCCTACACACGGAGTGCATCTCCTGGGAATGCAGTGCTGCTTATGCCACAGAGTTGCAGCACAGGCCAGCTGCTACTGCCCCACCTGGTGTCACCCATAAGGTAACCTGCCACATACTATGTGGCATCTGGCACTGTTGGCCTGTCCAATCAGCCAGCCGTGGGTGTCAGGTTCAGTGCAACTGGCTGTTAGATCAGCTCTGGCTGGTCTATGCACCAGTGACCTATGGCCTTTGGGGGAGCTTTGAAAATCACATGGTTGGGAGCACTGCATTACTTTTATGGCACAGGCCCCTATTAACTATGATGTAGCCAAATGTTTGCCACAAGCCTAGTGCAAGTCAATTCACTGCATGCCCACCAGAGGTGGTCTCAAGTCCTCTTTGAAAATCATATTCAGTGGAGGGTCTGGTGCAGTGTGCCCCATACATCATGTCTCTTTGACACATGCACCATTTGTCATTCTTGGGCATTTGAAAACTGAGCCCAATGTCTTTTCACAGTTTCCCTTCCTATCTGCCTAAATTAAGTTTCAGGCCTGAAGATCTGTGGCTTACTCACATCTGACCTCTCTTGACTGAGTATTATCTGATATTCCTGAAGATGTACTCCTCTGCTCACTTTCATTCCTTAATTTCTCCATGGCTACAACCAGTCCTCTTCCACTGTCTGCCCCACAAATCCTCCTAGTGAAATGAACAACACCTGGCTAGGATGTTTGTTGGTTCCAGTCCTCCTTGACTCCTCTCACCAGTGATTTGCAATCACATTTTCACTCTCCAGCTGCTCTTCCATGGCTCCTTTAAATCTGGTTTAGGCCACGTCTCTTTGAAACTAAGTCTTGCTACAGTGGCAGCAAATGACATGGTCAGAGATTTTCCAATATTTTGTGATATTTCTAATTAGATTCTCTCTGGTGGCCCTACAGTGATACTGCAGGCAGACAGGGAATTTCTCTAACGATGCCACAGACATTTGAGAAAATATTTGACCATGTCAGTTACTGCAAGTGTACTCAGCTGGCACACAGCAGGGAATATAATTAGGTAAAATTGTCCTGAATGCCAGCTCTGTGCCTTTTTTGCCTCAGTATGTAACATCAGCAACACTCTCCTCTGATTTCAAACAACTGTAAAGTGCACATTTCCAGCCAACCAGACCGATGGTGACACTGGCTGCCATAGACATCCAACAAACACTCTCTCCAGGAGGTAGTTCCTAAGAAAGCATTTCAGAGTCACAGTCAAATGACCAGAAACAACAACAGCAGCTTGTTGATTCTGAATCCCAGATTGCTGTAGCCCTATTCCTTTAATTGGGAAGTTTTTTCCATCATCACATTGCTGGCAAGTTCACAAACCATGCAACATTCAATTCACCTGGGTTGCAACAGGCCAGTATGCAGACCTGGGCTCCTCATTAGTTATAGTTCACAGGCAACATTATAACACTTCCAACCCTGTGGAAATCAGAAAGTCTTAGGTAAAAGCGCAGACTCTGGATGAGGCTTGAAAAATTTGTTTATGTCATATGATTCTGTCCTTAGCAGTTCCTGGCATCCAGAAGCCGTACATACAGTATGTTGCCCAAATCCACTGGTTCACAATTAATAATGCAGTCACATACTTCCAGGGTTGAATCCACTAGAGGGCTACATACTCCCCATGCTAAGTTGTTGACACCTGTGTCAAAGCTGAATAAAGTATATAAGGTTCAGACACATACTATACCCTATACACATGTCTGCCTAAACAAATACCAACTATTTTTTAGTAGCTAAGCATTAATTGCAGCACAACCAGAGACAGTTCCAACACATTTACTTATCTGCACATGTACCTGGGTACAATAGCTAAGGGCTTTACTGGTGGCTAGGACCATGGGAACTGTATGTTTATTTACAAACTGAATGGAAACATTAGTGGAGACACAACAGGGTGTCATGTGAACATTTAAACAACAGTGGTTTATATTCTCTATCAGATGACTGAGGAAATTTACCTTCCTCATCCCAAAATAGTTGATCAGGCTCATCATTTCCTACATCTAACATATTTGTATCATTAGTAATTACAGCGAGTATCATGGTCTCTAACAGACTGATCTCCTCTGTAGTTTCCACAGGTAAATCTTCAGGTTCAAAATTGTCAGCATTTGGGATCTAGTCTTCAAGACAACTGATCCCCACTAGAGTTCAGAGGTTCAAACGAAGTCAAGTGTTGGGTAAGTCCATATTATAACAACTTTTCCTTCTGACTCCTCTGAGGAGTCTGATCTTATTGATGGAGTAGCTATAGACAATTCACTTTCATCCCTGTTAACCAGATCAAGCATCCAAAATTGATTCTACGTAACTGGCTTGCACATGTTCCTCAGGCAGTATCTATCTGCTAGGCAGTAAATGATTGTGGTGCACTGTCCATGGCACACTGTGTCCATTCTCAGACTAGATGTGATAGACAGCAGATCTGGTAGTTTCTTTATTACCACATAGGAGTCAGGTACCAACTGATCAACCATTTTGCGCTTTCCTCTTAATCCACAATTTCACAGCAGTACTCTATCTTCAGCCTGAAAAACCTGGTGGTTTATCTTTTGATTATATTGCTTCTTGTTTTCAGTGACAGAGAGGGTGGGTAATTTTTCCTTAAGCAAGGAGCACTGTACTGTGTGAGCAGTGGTTCTGGAGGGATTCGGGCCTAGAGGTACGTGAGACAGTATCTGTGCTGAGTGATGGCAGCTACTGAGGACCCTATGGGTGTCTGAAGGGTTTGAGAAGGCTGGTAATAGTCACAAGCTGTATGTGGAGGGACCAGTTTGCAACAAACTGGAGGCAGCAGTTAGGATCTGAAACAGTTTTGTATAAAGGTCATCTGTCCAGTCACAGAATGGAATATACAAAAGGGAACTGTATATTATACTATTTTTTTTTTGTTATTAAGCAAGAGTAGATAGAAGACATTATGTCTGGGTCATATGAGAAGTGTACACTACTACACCTACAGCAGCTGTGCCAAAAGAAAGAAAATGGGCTATATGTAAGGCCAAATATGGCCAAATATGGGCAGAACTGATAGATCTCCTCAAAAAAGTGATCAAGGAAGCCATGCGTAAGTGGATCAGTGCTAGCCAAAGTCATGAGGTGGAGGCTAGGGTGAATGCAAATGAGCCAGAGCCCTTGACTGGGACAGTTGCACAAGGAGACTGGGTACAAATGTTAGAGATGGAGCATGCTCTGGTTCAGGCAAAGGCAGAAATTGATAGGCAAAAGGCAGATGCAAACCTGCAGAGCAAAACTGTTAAGCTGAGGAGCAAGAAAGTCAGTGGTAGCATGAGAGCAAGAGGAGTGAGAAAGGCCACACTTGCACAAGATCCAAATGACAGAGCATGTGCATTCAAGAGAGGTGGAAATTTGGTGCCAAGGACACCATGAACTGGGAGTAAATAACTTATTGAGATGGTCAAGAGAAACCTTGAAATTTTGAAAGGTTTAGAACCATTATCTTATTTGTTTGAAAAACCTTTGAGGATTTCCTATTGGAGGGGTAGAAATTTGAGGGATTCACTCATCTGTAGCTATCAGACCAAGAAAAGCAGGAGACAAACAGACAAGAGAAAGGGGTCTAGGCCATGTGGCTTTTGTAACACATGCCACTTTATGCAGCAAACAGACATTTTTTTTTACCCTAGGACAGGCAGAGAAGACAAAAGTCAGGATCTCATCACCTGTAAAACTAAGGGAGTTATTTACAAACTGACCTGCACATTTTACTTCGGGAGAACCAAAAGTCAACTTAGATTCAGAATGAATAAACACATTCAGGCTATAAGAAATGATAATACAGAGTATGCTATGGCTCTCCATGTTAAAAATGGTAAACACAATGGTATTCACAAAATCAAAGCCTGTGGCCTGGAACATGTTAAAACTAATGTTAGGGATGGTGATGTGGAAGCATTCCTTAAGGAAAAAGAACAGAACGGACATATGAGATGGGAGCCATGAAACTCTCTGGTATAAATGAGAAATTTGAATTAAAACCATTTCTAATCAACAAAAGGAAATTATTTTCTAAATAGAGATAATAGCTTCCAAAAAAACAAACCCCTTTTCCTCCTCCCCCCTTTCCTATTCCCTATCCTGAGAAGATTTTTCACCGCAGCATAATTATATTGTGGCATTTTGCTTATGTTTTCATAACATTTTGCAGAAAGTAGAGAAAATATTGAGAATAAATAGAGATAAATTAAAAAAAGTTCTGATAATATAGATTGTTAAGCTATATATATATATATATATATATATATATATATATATATATATATATACAAAATAACCTCTCTATATGATAAGTCTCCTTTCTTTTAAGGTCCTTCAGATTATGAGGAGGGATTATGAAAAATGGGAACAGAACAGAACATGAATACCTGTGAATATTTAAGAATGTATTTAAATGAACTTTTTTTGTATCATGTTTGACTCCCACCTCTGATTTATATTTTGGTATGTGTTCAATGAAATCACTATGATTGGTGAAGAGTTAATGATTTGAATGATCTAATTGGTGTGACTGTTGGTAACACTGGTAGGAGTATATATTATCAGCCTGAAATGTAATTCACTAGCTCTGAAGAAGCCCAAATGGTCAGGTGAAACATAAGTTGTCCTGTCTGTTGCACTGCCTGTGGGTTCAGAGTAAAGAATATGGAACTAAAGCACTAATTCTTCTGTTCATAGGTTCATAGGTGAATACGAAATCAAGGGGCAAGCCCATTAAGACTTCACCACCCCTAGCTCAGGTGGTAGTGGTATCTAGAGTCTCCCATGTAAGTATCTAGATTAATTTTAAGTAGTTTGAGATTCTACTACCTTTTGTGGAAGGGAATTCCAAAGTGGAACAATTCTCTGTGTAATGTAATTTTTCATCTTAGTAGTCTTCGCTAAGTAAGTCTTTATTTTCTTATTGTGGGATCTAATAGTACTTATAGAGTGACACCAGTCTAGACATAGGGTTTCAAATAAGGTCTCATCTCTTGTTGCACGAAAGATTAAGCATAGGTCACCTCTAGTTGGATGATACTCTAGAGAATAAAGATTCAGTTTTCTAAGTCTGCTATCATACGGGAGCATTTTTAAATTTGTTATATTTTTTGTAAATCTCCTTTGTACTTTTTCTTTTGTGATCTTATCCTTGAATTAAGTTGGCACACAAAATGAAGGACAGTAATCAAATTTAGATCTAATTATACTGCTATACAGTGGAATAAGCACTTCAGGTTCCCTACTTTTCAATTTTTTTTAATACAATTTATTAGCTGATGACACCTTTAACCATAATTTTGTTATTCTCAGTAAATTTTTAGTTATTACTAATAAAGATGCCCAGATCTTTTTCAGTCGTAACCTTAGTTAATGGTATATTATTTATGAAATAATTTGTCATGGAGTTATTTTCACCAAAGTGCATTAGTTTGCACTTAGATATGTTAAGATTCAACTTATTATTACAAGCCCAATTAAATATATTACTTAGATTGGACTGTAAATTCTGTACTGATGAAGTATTATTAACGATGCTACCTAATTTAGCATCACCAGCATATTTATTTAGCCATACACCATCTGATGTTGTCATACTCGATATAAGAATGTTAAAACTGGGCCCAACACAGAACCCTGTGGCACTCCACTGGTAATTTCACTCCATGAAGACTTATATCCACGGATACAAATTGCTGATGCCTACCGGTTAACCAGGATATAATCCACTTGATAATACATTTATGGAACTGCAACCTTACCAAACATTCAATTAGGATTTTGTGAGACATTGTGTCAAAAGCTTTTACGTAATCTAAGAATATTACATCCACTGGAAGGCCCAAATCCAGAGCTTCACTGACTGGCTCAAAGAAATTTATTCAATTACTTTGGCATGATCTACCCACTATAAAATCCATATTGTGATATATCTGAATGACCATTTTTCAATATGTGCATATTTATTTTATGGGAGAGGAGCTTTTCCATAACTTTCCCTATACAAGATGTCAGACTAATTGGTCTGTATTGTTTTACATTCTGCTTTGAACCACCTTTATGAATCGGAATTACCAGAACTTGTTTCCATTCATTTGGAACACTACCTTGAGATACTGATGCATTAAGTAATAGGGTTAGGGCACCTACTAGTTCATATGCAATTCATTTCAAAAAACAAAGGGGATATTATCTGTCCCTACTGAAGTGGAAGATTTAAAGGGCATTAGAGCAGAAAATGTTTCTGCAGGAGTAAATATAATATCAGGATCTTCATTATCCCAAATAATTTTTTTCCCAAGTGTTCCTTATTTTTGAAAATGCTAGATAAATAAAAATTAAATTCATTGGCCATACTCTGTACATCTGAAACTAGATTATACTTACTTTGAAGTGGTCCAGTCCTTCATGTAGAATTTTTTAGGGATCCAATATAGTTGAAAAAATGTTTTTTGTTATCTTTTTGAACAGATGCAAGTTTATATTCAAGCTGTTTCTTAGCCTCCCTAATTGCACGTTTTGTTTTATTTGCTTTTTGGTTAAACCTGTTACAATTAATTTCAGACTTATTTTTTTTGTATTTATTTTAGGCCTTTTTTTCCTTCTTATCATTCTTTTTATTTCATTAGTATACCACACTGGATATCTCTTTTTGTTTATATATTTTTTCCTTTCAGGTACCCATGTAGATATACAATATTCAATTTTAACTTTAATATGTGCTCACATTTCTTCAACTGGTAGTTTATTTAGATCTTTTTGCCAGTTCCAATTTGACAAATAAGTTTTTATTTCCTCGTATCTTGCTTTATTAAAATTTCTCTTCTTTGTTACACCTCTACTTTCTTGTTTATAATAATTGATGGACCAAGATATCATACAGTGATCAGAATCCCCTAAAGGTTCCAATATAATTGATGTGTCAAAGTGTTCTTTTATATTTGTAAAAATTAAATCAAGGATATTTTTTAGCCTCGTAGATTCAAATACTATCTGGTCAAGGCCTAAATAGAGAGTGGTTTCCAGAAAGTTTTTTTCTTGATGAGTAGTCCCAGTAAGAGTATCCCAGTTAATTCCCAGATAGTTGAAATCTCCCATTAGAACAATGTTGTTAGGTAAATTAATGTTCTGTAAGTAGTCTAGAAAGGCTTCATTATTGTGATTATCCAATGCGGGAGGATGATAACAAATACCAAAAGTCATTGGATCAGTGTTATAATTAGTTTTAACCCACATTATCTCAATGCCAGGAGGGTCTGGCATGTCAAGCTTTAATTCAATACAGTCAATACTTTCCTTTATATAAAAAGCAACTCCCCCTCCTTGAGATGATGTTCTATTCTTTTTAAAGAGTGAGTATCCTTGGATTTCCTGCCCCTACTGGTCATTAGTAAACCATGTCTCAGTTACTCCGCATATATCGATATTTTTGGTTAATAGAAAAATTTGGAGTTCATTAATTTTATTTGTAAGACTTCTGGTATTTAATACTAGTACCTTCAGATTTTTAGTTAAATTTGGATCTGTGGAGATTTTTCCATGTTGCCTAAACTGTGTACACTGGTTAATATTCTCCGTGTTAGTAACTGGTTGACAAACCAACCCACCCTCCTTTAGTAGTTTAAAGAGGCAGCTATTAATGAATTAATGCTATTTCCCAACATTTTTGACCCCTTTTTGTTTAGGTGAAGACTATCATAAGCGTAATATTCTCCTTTATTACAAAATTGTTCCCAATTGATTAGACACTTCAAATTTTGCTTCAGACACCAACCTCTTAACCAGTTATTAATATGTTTTATTTTTTGAACTGTATGATAATCAGCCCTAGGTAAAGGTAATATTTCTGACAGAACTATATTTGCACCCATTTCAACCAATATATTAGTTAGCCCTACGTAAGCCTTCTTGATTTGTTGGGTACTTTGACACTTAATATTGTTTATTCCAGAATTCACAATTACAAGGGGGTCATTTCCACTATTTTTTAAAATTTGTTTAGACATTTTAGTTATATCCTGGATTTTTGCTCCTCGGAAACAAGAAAGTGAGCGAGCTGATTTATTTATGTTGCATATTTGCCTGCCCAGGTTTGAGACCATTAAATCACCCAAGACAAATATTTGCTTGGTACAGTTCAGGGAAGTCTCTGAATGACCTGAGTCATGGTTAAATGTAATTCCTTAAGTAAAATTTAATAGATCCTCATTATCACCATTATTGGAAATAGTCAGAGATTGGGTCCCAAGGGAATGTACAGAAGGAAAATTATTTTGTGAACTAGAAGACACAGCCAGAGGTGGGGTATTATTTCCACCATGGGAATGTTAGTAGGGGTTTGTACATCTGGAATAAATGGCAAGGGATCAAAATTATTAGATAGTGGTATATGAAAATCTCCAGCTTTTCTTCCTTTCCTTGCAAGCTTATTTGCCTGAACAGTATACCATTCTTCTTCACAATCAACTGTTTCTACTTCTTGACTGAGTCACTTTCTTTTAGGTGTATCCCTAACTGCAACTTTCTCTATAACTGTCCCATGATTTGACAAACCACAGGAAGTACCACCAGACATTTGTAACCTTTTTCTAGTGTCCAATTGGCTACGTTCTAGGGCCTTTAATCATCCATCAAATAACTTGATTTCTTCCTCTAGCTCTTTATTTTTTATACATTTCACACATGTATATAAGCCGATGGGTGTAAAGTCCAAATTAAAACTAAACATATGACAAGTGTAACATTGAAAACCTTGTTTCCCTTCCATAGTAGTTATAACAGCAGCCATTTTATTAGATACAGGTCCCTTTATGGTTCAGTGAATTCATGTAAACTTATGATTAGAAGTTGTACTCACCACCTGAACACCGTCAAATATGCTGAACATGTGCAGACGCCCATGTCTTTGTGCACAACGATGCGCATGGCTACTCATGGTCATCCTGCTTGGGCTTGCCCTGCTAGCCACAGAGCTTGTTTATGTATCCTCAATTGACCCGGAAGTGGCGATAGAGGTCAGAATTGCCTCGCTGTTCAAACTCACACAAAAATGATAAACTTAGCTTCCAATCTTAAAAATCACCACTCTAGGTAGCTTAAGAGAGTAAAAAGCTGGCAAACCACTTAGGAATCCCCTGAGTTTAAGTTTCAAAACAAATTAACTAGTTTTAGTACTGGAGCTAACCCTCTCAGAAACTACAGCTCCTCTACCTAGCTTGAAAGCTCTTGCTAGGGCTCAGAGTCTCACTATCAAATTTGTGAGAATGTGGAAGGCTAAAAATAATAAATACAATCACAGGTATATTTAGGTATATTTCATAAATACAAGCACAACTACAGTATTCTCACCGGCAGCCCAATTCACTGTGTGTGTGTGTGTAATCCTTTTTACTCTGCTGCTAGTAGGGGTGCGTGCTCTCCACAAACTATACAATAATGTCATGAAGGGTTTGACACAGGAAGCCAAATATTTATTAAAATAGGAATCCAAGATATTGGGACAAGGATGATCTTGATTTGTTTTTAAGATCTTTCAAGAGAATCTGTGGGAAATTTGAATTGGGCAGGGCTTCTTGGGCAGCTTATCTGTTGTCACTGTTTGCAGGCAAGGTATTAGAAGTTGTTTTTCCAGAATGGACAATGAGGATTGCATGGAGTATGATAAAGTGAAAAATGCCTTGCTAATGCATATTGAATGAACACCTGAGGCATATAGGCAAAAATATTGATGGTCAAGAAAGGCATCTGGGGCAGCTATGCTAAAATGTGCATGCAGCTAAGTAATTTGTTAGAAAGCTGGACAGAAGGTGCAAAAGCTCACTCTGTAGAGGAAATAAAAATGTATTTCTTCTAGAAAAGTTTCTAAAACTGTACATAAGAAACTGAGAATATGATTGTTGAATAGAACTCAAGCTCCATGAGGGAGGCAGCCTAGAGGACTGATCAGTTCATATACAGCTCACTATCCTTTCATAGCAATGGTAACTGGAGAGAGATATCAGGTGGTTTCATTGGAAGGAACCTAAAGGAAGCCAGCCTGTGACTGAACAGAAAGGAAGCCACCTAGTCCCAAAAGCACAGAGATGGATGAATGCAGGTAGTGTATCTGCTAGAAACTGAGAGAGTTGTCTTATGATTGTCTGAAAAAATGTGAAAAGAGGGGTTAGTGCAGCAGTAGGGGTGTATCTAAGGGAGCTCACAGCAGATAGTGGCCTGTACACTGAGTGCAGTGCCCTCTAACTTCACTACACATATGTACCTGGGGTGATGACTGAATTGGTAACCTGGGGATTGAAGGACACTGGACACTCCATGTTTATGTTGCAGCTGGATTTATTTCAGGAGGAACAGAACCTGCCTGGTGAGTTTTCTAAGATTAGAGGAGCAATAGGTCATCAGTCCCATTGTTTATGGTCCTGATCTTTCTAAGCTGGGAAGGTGGCCAGGGCATACATGAGGTGGGTGTTGTACCAGACCTACCCATGGATGTAATCATGGGTAATGACTTTGATAGTAGGACCAATACTGTGTTTGTTTCACTACCTGTAGAAAACTAAGGAAAATGGCTCCTGAGGACAGATGGGCAGGGCATGAGGAAGCAATCCCTTCTTCAGTAACAGGAGATGTTGCATGAAGAATGAGCTGAGAGCAGCAGTTCAGAGCCACAGCTACAGACTGAGGAGATCCCAGCCATTGGGTAGCTCTCCCACAGCAGAGTGTGTTTTTGGAAAGGTCAGGTGTGCAGAGCAAGGGAAAGCTCAGCAAACTAACCCATCCATGCAAAAATTAAGGGAGTTAGCCACCAGTGTGGAATGTCACTCTCTGAGTTTTGGTAAAAGTGAAGTGTACTTGGAGAATGGGCTTTTGCACCATGAGTGAGTTCCCAAAGAAACACCGGAGGAAAGGGTACCCTGGCAGATAATGGTTCCTATGGAGTAATGGAAGCAGCCTCTGGCCATGACCAATGACATATCCTTTTCTGGACACCTAGGGGTCAGCTGTACAGAAAGGTGGCTGCCCAACATTTTTTACTGGCCCAGTAGTTTTAAAGATGTGGGAAACTACTGCCAGACTTGTTTGCAGTGCCATAGGGTGGGAAAGTTTGGGTACAAAGCTAAGATGGGTTTGCTTCACCTACCTGTTATTGAAGAGTCATTTCAAAAAGCTTCCATGGACATTGTGTGGCCATTTAGCACCCCAAGTTACATTGCCAAGCAATACATTTTGGTGGTCGTAGATTATGATGCAAGGTACCCAGAAGCAGTGCCATTGCCCTCTGTCAAGGCTGAGAAGTTGGCTGACAAACTGCTGGGAATATTTAGCTGGGTGGTTTTCCTGCAGGAGATTCCATCGGACCAGGGTACCAACATCTTGTCTGATCTGATGGTTAGTCATTGGAAGAAGTGTGGGGAAAGGCAGCATAGGGCTTTGCCATATCACCCCCAGAATAACAGCCTGGTAGAGCTATTTAGGGGGTCTTTTAAGACCATGTTAAGGGAATTTGCTGACCAGTATGTGAGAGAGTGGGACAAGTTCCAACTCAGTTGTTATGCACAGATAGGGATGTCCCCCAGGAGTCCACAGGGTTCTCACCCTACAAGCTCCTGTTTTGCCATAAAGGTTAAGGGGCATGCTTGATTTGGTAAGGAATGAGTGGGAGGGTGAGCTTGCTCCCCAGTGGGAGTATGTCCTGAATTTCAGGTCATAGGTCAAAGTGCTTAAGAATTTTGCAAAGGAACACCTAACCACTGCACAATGGATCCTAGGAGTACAAAGTCAGGCAATAGGGAATTGTGCTCATCCTCAACCAGCAGAACAAATTACCGGTGGCTTGGGAGGGGCCTTACTCAGTGGTCAGGGGCTGAATGGTGTTAACTACGTGGTGGAGCTACCAGACAGGAGGCACAGTCAGTGAGTCTACCATGTAAATATGATGAAGCCCTACAATGATGAGGATGAGATGGTCCTGGTTGTGTGCAGCTATCCAGAGGAGGAGGCAGAAGCAGACTTGCTGGTGAATCTTCTGGGGAGGTTATGGGTGAATCCTCAGTGGATGCTGTCACCATCTTGGAGCTGCTGCCACCAGCCCAAGCTGCCAAACAGCTTGGGGTGCTGCATACATTTGGGGAAATGTTCACGGGATAACCAGGATATACCATGCTGGCAGATCACCATATGGATGCAGAGTCCAAAGCCCTGCTTAGACAGCCACCCTACAGAGTTCCATAAGGAGTAAGATATGCTAAAGAGGTGGAGATTAAGGAGATGCAGGCTGTCTGGGTGATCCAGGAGTCCATTAGCCCTGGGCTGCCTCAGTGGTACTAATTTCTGAAAAGGATGGGATCACAAGGTTCTGCGTCAACTACCACAAGCTCTACAGCTGCACAGAACTGGATGCATATCCCATGCCTGGGATGGATAAGGTCCTACAGAGATTATGGAGAGCCCTTTACTTGTCCAAACATTCATCTCACAAAAAGATATTGGCAGGTACCCTTAACTCCCAAAGCCAGAGAAAGATCAGCCTTCATCACACCATTTGCATTTTTCAAGTTCAGGATAATGCCATTCAGGATGAAGAATATGCCAGCCACCTTTTCAAAGGCTAATGGACTGTATTCTGAATGGGACAGGACATTGCTCTGTCATACATGGATGAAATCACCATCTATAGCCAGACTTGGAAAGATCACATCAGGTATGTGACTGAAGTGTTTTGTTGACTGCAGACTGCTGGGCTGACAGCCAAGGTGGAGAGATGCCAGTTAGGAATGGCAGAAGTGTCATACCCTGGACACAGGATGGGGAGGAGGTACATCTGGATTGAACCCTTGAAAATTGAGCCCATCCAGGGATGGGCTATGCCAACAACCAAAGAAAAGTGAGAACCTTCCAAGGCACAGCAGGGTACTACCATAGGTTTGTGTTAAATTTCTGCAGCATGACCAAACCCTAGTCCAATCTCACCAGTTAGAGAATGCCTGAAAATGTTCAGTGGATGGAAACCTGATACTACATTCTGCCAGCTGAAAGAGGAACTGTGTCTGGCACCTGTGCTAGCTAGCCCAGACTTTTCTGTTAGGTTTATTATGCACATAGATGCATCTGATCTTGGGCTATGGTGTTCTGAGCCAAGTTACGCACTCAGGAGAGGAAAGCCCAGTCATGTACCTAAGCAGAAAGCCACTGCCTACAGAGGGTGCACACACCACAATAACAAAGGAGTGTTTAGGGATTGTTTGGGCTTTGTAGAAGCTGAAACTTTATTTGTATGGGAGGGAATTCACCCAGTTTACTTATTTCAACACCCTTACAAGCTTTCATAGGACACCAAGACAGAACTCAAAATTGCTTAGGTGGAGTCTAGTGCTGCTGTCTGATATGGACATTAGGCAAAGTGGCAGGTCACAGCATGGCAATGTGGATGGGCTGTCCAGACAATAGTTAGTGCCCTTGTTTTTTCTTCTTTTTTTGTTTAAGTGGGGGAGGCACTAGGAGAAACTAATGTGGAGTTCACATAAATAGTGAAATGAGAGCACAGCAGTGGAAGTCAGCTGGCTCACATGAAAAACAAACATTTAGTGCTGCAAAAAAATGTTTTTAATTTCTGGTGGAGATGTAACAATTTGCTATGTATCACTGCTACTATACTTTCTTTATTAAATTCTTTCTGCATGGGTATCACTTTGAATTTAGCAGCTGAAGGGACAAAGTTGATACTCCTGATAAAAGTCAGGATTTTTAACAGGGACAGATCAAGTGACTCTATGGAAATTACTATCTCAGCTGTCCTGTATGATGGCAGGACACCTGGATGATTAATGGAACAGCTTTAAAGAGGAAAGTGTCCTTTCATGTCACAAAGCTGCTAACTAATCAGACACCCCTACTGGGCTAGATAGGACTCAGGAAAAGAGCAGATGTATTTGTATACACAAAGTCCCACAGTCCAGATCAGACTAGTTTTCCTAGAGGACCCAGCTCTCAAGACACAAATAATTAGTGTAGGAGTGATGTCATAGGATGTGTGCTGAGGGTGAGGGGAGACTGTTTTTTGGGAAACATTGTTAACCTGAGTTTTGGGGAGAGTAAGTCAGTCAGGCTGGGACTCTGGAATAGTTAACATCTAAGATTCAAGTCTGTCCTAATTCCCCAAGGTGTCCTATGTGGGTAAGCCAGTCTACTTTGAAAACCACTATGAAGTGTAGTAAGATTTGTCTGTATGTTTTCAGTCTGCTCTGTGAAAAACATTTTCCTTGCATTTTGTAGAATTACTTTTCCCATAGTCTTTGTGTAGTATCCAGTATATATGTATAAATATCTTGAAGTATTAAAATAGCTTTATGCTTCTATGACTGAGTCCTTTGAGGTACAGATAGCTGATTTATTACTGAGAAAACTGTATTTTTACCTCTGAAGAGAAGGCTACAGTTATCATCTTTTGTTTCTAAAGTAAGGTGTTCTCAGCTGTGTCAGAGAATGATGGGTCATTTGCCCTTGAGCAAGGAGAGCTGTACTGTGTGAGCAGTGGTTCTGGAGGAATTCATACCTTGAGATATCCTGAGAGAGAGTCCACGCCGAGTGCTGGCAGCTACTGAGGACCCTTGCAGGCATCTGAATGGTATGAGAATTCTGGTAACAGTCGCAGGCTGAGTCTGGAGAGAGCAGTTTGCCATAGCATGTAACACATCAGAAAATAGAAATAGTAAAAAACTGCATTGGTAACAACTAATGTTTGATGGAAATATTCAGAAAACAGAGATTAACTTAACAAAAACATGCTATATTTTAGAAGACAATACTATTTTTATTAAGTAAAAGCTGTTTAAGCAGTCTGCAGCATTAAAAGAGATAGTTCTGGACAATGAGGGAAAGGAGGAGCTATAGAGAGAGGGAGGACTCGAAGGGGATTGCTTGAAATTTTAAGCTGTTAGGTAGGAGATTCCAATTAAAGGACGAGGGCATCAACAACATCTCAGACACTCAATACTGGAAGCTTACAACTGAAGCTTATCTTTCAAGATTCCAAGCAATGTGAAGAGTGGGGGATATAGTGTGATAAGAATCATAAACAAAAGGCTATGAATGTCTGTTTTCTCTTATCCATAGCTCAGGACAGCAGGGGACAGGAGGAGAGAATGAGGTTTTTAGATGCAGTACTGTAGTTATATTTATATTTATTTATTTTACCAGGAAAAAAAGCACCATTGAGCATTGCTCATTTACAAGGAGGTCCTGGGTAGGACAGCTAACATACAGTAACATTATAGTGCAAATTCACAGTTTACAGGAACTTAGAGAAACGAACAAACCAGGTATAATCTAATACAAAGGTAAAGACAGATATAGCAGGACATTACTTGATAGAACAGAAACACATGGAAGAAAAAATATGTGTACACAATACTACTACAAATACTGAAAATTTGCAACATCCAATAAGAATTTATAAATTATGCACTTTTCAACAGCATTCACATTTATCAACACAGAATTGACCAAGAATTACCTTAAAATAAGAAGGGCTTAGAAGAAAGCACATTTTAAGTGAGTCTTGTAAAGCATTCCAAAGAGTAGGGGCCATCCCATTAAAAGCCATCCTACCAAATTTTGAATAACGTCTTGTGACATCCAGCAAAACAACATTATTCTTTCTTAAATTATATGATCCTGTATTTTTTTTATATTTTATTTAAGTTTATTGTTCGGCATTTTATGCCATTACAAATCAAGACATAAATATCAAGTTAAAAAAGTCATATTAAAATGACATATTATAAAAAGCAATTCTCAATAATAAGAATACATCAACAGTAAATGAAGACCATATAGTACTGAGTTATCACAGACCCATTGCAGTTATGTTTTCACATTTTAAATCCATTTACCATATGGCTTTCTTATATTTATCCTAATTTAATTATGCCTACAACATATATATAGTTTTTTATCACCACCAATTACACAGTGTCACATTCTTTTACATGGGTAACATTTTTAAATGGAGGCATTTAAGTTCTATATATCTTAAGAGGGAGGCCACAGGGACAAGCACTTTTTTCTGTGTTTTTAATAGAAAATTCAGAATATGGACTGGTTGATATTATAAGTTTTTAGAGTAAACCACCCAAAAGAGAAGTCCTCATTTTATTGTACAGAGGACAAAGCAAAACTACATGTAATAAATTATCTTCACTTAGTCGACATTTACAATTAGTATCCATATTTTTGTTTTTCTCAAATTTTCATCTCAAATCTACTTCAAAAATCTACAGGATTATATTTTTGAAGTAGATTTGATAAGTAAGATGGTAACAAGTTCTGCATTGCCTTTAAGGATCACATATGTGGATTTCTTAGCCTTCTAATAGAAAGTGAAGTCCATCCCATGGCTGTGTAGAGATTATTGAGATGTGTTCTAGCTTGTAAACCAGAAATAAAATGGAGTGCTCTGTGGTACAGAACATCTAGTTTAGACAGATGGAAAACTAAGGTGTTCCTGTGTTGATGACACCATAATCTAATAGCAGAAGGAAGGTCAATCATGCAGGTCTTTTTCTTGTCTCTGGGCTAAAACAGACTTTATTCCAGTAATAAAACCTAAGTATCTGATGCAGTTTTTATGGCTGCAGTGGGCAGAGCCTACAGCCATCTTGCAATCGCTCCTTAAAGGGAATACAGAAGCAGACATCTGGATTTGGAGTTGCAATACTTCCTTCTGCAACTCCAAATCCATGTGCTCATCCCCCCACGTGGGTGCTCTACTTTGTTGTTGCCCACCAAGCTCGCTGAACTCATGGTGGAGCATGGTACAGTCTGCCGTGTCCAAGATAGCTGCTGGAGCTCAGTGTGCATGTGTGAGTCATCATACATGCCCGACTTCACTGCACACATGTGGGATGACTCATGCATGTGCACTGAGCTCTGGCAAGCATCTTGGACATGGCGGATTATGTTGTATTCCACTGTGAGTTCAGTGAGCTCAGCTGTAGCTGAATCGGCTCTGGCCAGAGTTTGTTGACAGAGGCTGTCAATATGTATTCTGAAGGATAGCTTGCTATCTAGCTACATACCTAGGTATTTAAAAGAGCTTGCCAGTTCTAGACTATCTCCTGTTAGAGTTGTAATGCCAACATGATCAGAAAAAGGGACCAAATCTCACCTTCTTGTTATGTCTTACTTCCCCTCCCTTAGCACTTTGTCTGGGCTTGATTATAAATAATTGTTGCAAGTTAATCCACCCCATCAATCACTGGTTTGAAATGTACCTCTATTTTATCTGTACATTTTTACTGTTACAAGGTGTGTGTATGGTACCCTGCCTATTGTTGATGTTGTTATTTGTGTTGATTTTGTTTTTGTGTATCTGAAAATTACCAGTAAAAACTTAAACTTCAAAGAGTTTTAATGCCTGTTGTTGGTTGCTCAGGAGGGATTTTGGCAAGAAAACTATGTACTTAGTTTTTGAATCATTTAATAGGAGCTCAGATGCACACAGGGTGAGTTGCAGTTTATCAAACTCCTCCAGAAAAACTTTCATGGCTAAGGCAGGGGTAGGATTAGAGACATACATAACCATGTCATAAGCATAAAGATGTAGCTTTGCCTTTTAAGTGTTACAGCCAATATCATTGGTATGAACTATGAATAAAAGTGGGCCAAATGTGGACCCATGTGGTACCCCTTTACACGTGTAGATCCACGATGATGATACTATGTTTAACTGCTGTTGTCTGCCAGTGAGATACTCTTTAAGCCATGTTACTGCATTTGGACCTAAATCAATATTCTTAGGTTTGTTCAGAAGAATAACATAATGCACGGTATCAAATGCTTTACTGAGGGCAAGGAAGACTGCCACATTGATAAGCTTTTGATCATGAGCATTATACATGTCATTAGTTACTTTAACTAAAGCAGTTTAGGTACTGTGTTTAATGTGAAAACCTGATTGAATGGGGAAAATAACATTGAATTGCTCAATATCTACTCTTATCTGAATGTTCACTAGCTTTTCTAACATTTTAGCCATAACTGGAAGAACAGAGATTATTTATTTATTTATTTAGTTAAAGTTGCTAATCGGGAAAGGCACACTGAACCAAGGCTAAATTCCAGGTGTGACCGGGGGGAGGGGGTACAGGAGGCTAAAAAAAAGGAAAGTATACAATTCAAAAACATGTAAGATGAAAACAAACTGGAACATAATACAATAAACATTGTGCAATATTTACATAATCAAGTTTAGGCAACAAGGCAATATCTATTACACGATATTTACAGGGTAACTTAATTGATAATGGCAGTGGAGTAGCTATCAGGGAGGATTGAATGTGCAAGGAAGGTTAGATATTGAGTGGGGAAGAATGGGAGGAGAGGGATGAGGGGAAGCATCCACAGGTCAGGGGAAGGATGAGCTTTATTTGCCACTTTATGTCAGAGACATGATGGAGAGTTGTGAAGTAGGGAGGGCTGCTGGTTCCAGAGGCAGGGGAGATGGGCAGAGAAGGCTGAGACTCTGGTGGAGGAGTGATGGTGGAGGATTGAAAAGGTTCATGGGTGGCTGGACCTCAGGGGGTAGGTAGGGGCAGTGGCTGGTGAAAGGAGAGAGGAGAGATATTACTGGAGGTAGTTGAACCAGTACTTGAGAATAAAGTTAGGGAGTGAATGAATCTCCTGTGTGTGTGGGGAGGGGGGTGATTCAGAGGGGAGAGTAAAGTGTAGTGGTGGGTATGAGCAGGGGAGTTAGTAGCAAAGCAACAGAATGCATTTATGGTGGTATTGAACTGGGAGATGGAGGTGGCAGAGGAATAGATTATATCACCATTGTCAAAAAAAAGGGAGTATGGTTTTGGTTACTTGGAATTGACACAGGTGCAAAGGATTGTACAGCACTCCAGATTTGGGATGAAGCTTGGTGCACATAGAGTCAATGTGTGTTAAGAAGTCGAAATGCTGATCTAACCAAAGGCCAAGGTATTTGTAGGATGTTACTGAGTCAACAATGGACCCATCCAAGGAGGAGAAGGAGAGGCTAAGTGGGAGTTTAGCCAGCTTGTGGGGAGTCCCAAAGACCATGGAGACAGTCTTTTAGTGTTAACTTTAAGGCTATTGTCTTGAAACCAGTGGAGGACCTGGGTGAAATCAGACTGGAGGGTAGAGAAAACAGCATCAGGAGAGGAACTGAGGCATATATGGTGGTGTCATCTGCATATAGATGAACGAATGTATGTGGGTAAGCTTTGGGGAGGTCATTAATGAGTATCATGATGAGAATTGGGCCTAGAATTGAGCTCTGGTGGACTCCTGCAAGGATAGGGAGGGAAGACGACACTGAGTTACCTACTGTGACAGACTGCAGTCTACCATTGAGGTATGAACTGAACCAGTTAATTGTAGAGGAAGCCTGGCCAGCTGAATGGTGTTTTTGAAGGAGGAGTGGGTGGGAGACTGAATCGAAGGCTTTGGTGATGATAGTCTATGAAAATCCTTGCTGTGATGTGGCCACTGTCCATAGTGGATAGTATGAAATTTGTGACATGGAGATGGGAGGAAATAGTGGAATGATTTCTGCAGAAATCAGATTGGTAGTCGGAGAAGAAGTTAGAGGAGGAAAGGAAGTCAGATAGTCTAACCAGAACTAGGGACTCCTGTAGTTTGATGAGTGAGGGGGAGGAAGGAGATGGGACAATAGTTGTTAGAGGAGGAAGAGTCACCAGCTTTTGGGAGGGGGATTATTTTGGCATGTTTCCATAGTGTAGAAACAGTATTTGTGGAGAAGGAAAGGCTGAGGATATGGATGAGGATGTGGGTTATTTCGGGGTTGGAGAGGCATAACAGTTTGGAGTGGAGACTGTCTGGGCTGGATTATTTTGTATTTAAAGAGTAACAAATTTAAGGACCTTTGAGGGGGAGATGGGAGGGAATGCAAAACCTGTGGAGGGAGAGGGGGATGAGGGATGTGGAGAATGTTGGAAAGCATGCAAGATGTAAAAAACTTATTGAATATGGAGGCTACGTTGGTTGGGTCTGAGACGAGTGAATCATTGATCTTAAGCTAGGGGATGGTAGCCTGGAAGGAGAGCTGAGAAGGGCTTTAATTGTTGTCCAGAAAGATGAGGAGTTTGGGCAGAAGTAGAGGCGTGACTTGAACTATTCAGACTTAGCTAACCAGATGACTCTGGTGCATTTGTTCCTGAGGGAATGGTGGGTACATGACAATTCACTCCCGCGATTTCATACCACGACTATTCACTCTGGACTATATGCTCCCACGTCAATTCATTCCTATGACACTATCCACCTACGACAATTTGCTCCCGCTCCCTCAGTATCATTACAGTATCATTAATAGCGCTAACACACCACAGCTCCAGACTTGACGTCAGACGCTGGAAACATGGCTACCATCAGCATTTCATCATACTGGTAAGCGCTATTGTGTGCTATTCAATGGTTTGTAAAATTATTATGTTCAGTATTGTACAGTGAATTGTCATGCTCCACCAAAGGGATGTCTATGTTAGCCACTGATGCCTGTGATTCTCTGATGCCTGTGATTTAAATACTGTATGTGACTAATGCGGGAGCGGGAGCGAATTGTCATAGGTGGATAGTGTCATAGGAATGAATTGACGCCAGAGGGTGTAGTCGGGAGTGAAATGACATGATATGAAATCGTGGGAGCGAATTGTCATGTTCCCAGGAAGGGTATTGGTGGAGGTTAGAGATAGAATAGAGATAGGAAAATAGTCACTTACTGAAGCCCTGTCTCCTGTGTGCAGTTTTCTACAGGAGCAATATTTTGCAGTTTGCTTCTGATAAATTAAATAAATGGGTTTATGGAACTATTAGGGTGGGATGACCATTTTTAGAACTATAGGCACAATGTTATCAACACCTGGACTTTTTTTAGGGTCAAATGTCTGGAGAAGCTGCCCCACCTCAATGTTATCAGCATCTGGACTTTTTTTTAGGGTCCTAAGTCTGGAGAAGCTGCTCCACCTGCTGAAAGGAAAATGGCTGGAAGTGAAATAGGTTAGGGCTGACAGCTGTGGTGCTGCTTAGAATATTGTCATGTACCTTGAGATGTGCTAGTGCGGAGTTATCAAAAGCCATCTCAGCAGATGCAAAGTACAGTATGTATTTAATTCCTCCATTATAATGTGCTTTTCTGTAATTAGTTTGTTGCCAACACTGAGTTGCCTAGGTAGGCCTGACATGGCAGCCCCCACCCTTCCATTCCTTTTATGGTTTTCCATAATTTGGAGAATCAGACTTGTTTTCATCTAACAGTGTGAGATAGTAGTTAGTCTTAGCTAAATGGATAAGTTTGATACAGTAGTTTCTCTTTTGTCTAAACAATTCCCAGTCTTGCTTAGTCTTAGTCATTCTTGCTTTAGCCCAGTGCTGATCTTGGTTTCTCTGTGCATATTTTAACTCACTGGAACACCAAGGGGAACTTTTCCTTTTCATCCTACAATTGGTAATAGGAACAAGTTGGTCTATGATATTTAGAACTTGATTAACAAACATTCAATGCCCCATATAGGCAGAGGGTGCAAGGTAAAACTCCTGCCAGTTTATAGCTGAAAAACTGGCTGCCTTGTTACAATGCTACCCTTGAACTGTATTAATCTGTACTCTGTTTGCAATGTCCACATTGTTGTAATGCCTGTCTTGATGTTCCCCATAATTTGTATTTCTCTGATGTGGAACCTTTGTAAAAGAGCCATGGCTCAAAGGTATTTGTAATCCTAGACTTGATAAATAAAAAAATGATAAATAAAATGTTAGCAGTATTTTTCTACTGAAAAATGAGTGAGAGAATGTTTATAAATGAAGGAAGGCTTAATATATATTTCTTTATTTCCTCTAGTACAGGTCACTACATTGTGATCACTAACAGCATTATCAAAAACAGCTGCAACTGTAATTTTCTGAGGTCTGTTACTTAGGATTTTGCCTAATATGGACGAGTTAGAAGGGTTTAGGGGGTTAGGTCTGGTAGGCTCTGAAATAAGCTGTGTGAACCCATTTTTTGACAAGGTCATTCTTTGACTGCTATACAACCTGTATTACCTGCACTTTCATGCCTGCTTTCATTGACTGCTATTTGTAACATGTTTGTAACTGCTATTTGTAACATGTTTTTTTTTTCTCAGAAGAAGCCAGAAGGGGAAGGAAGGAAACATATTCAATTCAGTGCTTTAGAGTAACTGGTAATTGCTATTTTTCTTTTAAACTTAGATTGTGGGCTTTTAGTGACACTATACTTTCTTTGTTGTCTTTACTTATAATTGTTTTTGGGCTGTAGAAAATTTAAAACATAGTGGTGGTGTAATTCTGTGCTGTCTTTAATTGCTGAAAATTTTCGCCCCCTTCCTCAACTCTTAATTATATGCCCTGTTAAATCTGATTGACAGGAGCTAAACACAGGAGTATAGTGAGGGGTGTGAAGTAGGAGGGGCATAAGGGGAAGAAGCCCACCCTCAGCACGACAAGTGTTTTGATTTATTTATTTATTGGTTTCTTTTTCTTTAAAAAAAAAAATTATCTGAGGATCAGTGGCAGGATTTTTAGGACAGTAAATTAATAAAAAGGGAACTAGGAGAGCTTCAGTAGCAGACAAGTAGTGGAACTGCAGTATAATGTGGGAAGTGGTGCAATGCAGTGGCTGTGGGGCAGCCATATTCAAGCAAACCTTCTGGACACTGAGGTGCTGCCCTATCTGCATGCATCTCTCTGGACTATGGGAGGAGGTAGCCAGACTCAGAGTGGAAGTAAACTGGGTCAGGAGTACCATCACCCCTATCCAGGGACCACCCAGTCCAATGCAACTGCCTCAAAGGATGCCGAGAATGAGGAGCACTTGGATGACAGTGGGCTCAGGGAGGGTTAGAGCAGTCAGACAGAGGCACATCCCAGATCTTATTCCACTCAAGAACTCATATGCCACACTGGCGAATGAGGACAACCAAATAGAGGTACCCAGAGAAGTGGAAGGAAAGAATGTGGAGGTTAGCCAGGAGGTGACCTCAGCGGGAAAACAGTGGACCCCAGAGGAGGAGGCGAGATCTGGTGGGGACTCCATCATAAGAGGATCCAGCTAGGAACACAGGAGGGGAGGACAGGGAGGTGAGGTGCCTACCAGGTGCCATGGCATGGAGGGATGGAAGGAAGATCCTAGGGATCACTGGGAAGGCAAGATGGGAGGGTGAGCTGGATGTCATTATCCACCTAGTGTACTAATGACCTGGCAAATGGGGAGCCAAAGGAAGTTCAGGAAGAGTTTAGGAAACTGGGAGGGTCTCAAGCAAGTAGCTACTCTGTCACTTTCTCAAGTACTACCTGTGAGGCAAGGAGAGATAGAGTGCATGCACCAGGAACTTTAACTCATGGTTGAAGAACTGGTGCTGTGAGGAAGGGTTTGGATTCATTGGTGACTGGGGACCCACCTGGAGGGATGGAGGTTTGTTCAAGCCTGACAGCCTGCATCCATCCTGGAGGGAATCCAAGCACTCAATGATAAGTTTAAATGCTACATTGACAAGCATTTAACCTAGCAAAGGGGTGGCAGACCAGCAAGGAGGGTACCTACTTGCTCACCCCCACAGCTAGCAGTGAACCAGTGAACCAGGGGTGGCTATCTCTGCAAAGCAGTGTGCAAAGATGGAGATTAGTGCCCAAGAGGTGGATAAGCAGAAAGGGGCAAATTCAGCAGAAGAGCAGACAGCAAGGAGAACCAGGGATAAATGACAACCAAGGAAGGGGCTGGAGTAGAACAGTGAAACAGTCTAGGGAGGTCAAATCATGGAAAGCCATGTGTGCAAATGCCAGGAGCCTTAGCAACAAGATGGAAGATCTGGAGGCTGTCATGGTGCAGTCAGACCTGGACATTGTGGCCATCACTGAAACCTGGTGTAATGATAACCACGACTGGGAGATGGCCATACCTGGCTACAACATATTCAGAAGAGACAGAGCAGGCAGGAAGGGAGGAGGAGTGGCACTGTATGTGAAAAATGACATAAGGGCCACAGAGATCCAGGAGGAACAAAATGTGGGAGAGATACTGTGGGTTAAGCTGGAAAGGAAAATGGGGACAGCCTACCGCACAGGTGTGGTCTATAGACCACCAGCCCAGGAGGAAGAAACAGATTGGGAGCTGATGCTAGCCATCCAAAGGATGGCAGACAAGGGTGAGGTAGTACTGGTTGGAGACTTCAATATTCCAGATGTGGACTGGAGCATCCCAGCAGCAGCATCCACTAGGAGCAGATTTATCCTGGACTCCCTTCAGGGTGCCTTCCTCATGAACTGGTCATGGAACCAACTCGGCAGAAGGCAATACTGGACCTTGTGCTCACAAACAGGGACAGTGTGATGGGGGTAACAGTGGGGGAGCACCTGGGAAACAGTGACCACCAGTCATTGTGGTTTGAAATCACAGAAAGAGCAGAACCAAACCACACAAAAACACGTATCCTGGATTTTAGGGGGGCAGACTTTGGGAAAATGGGGAGATACTTGAAAGAGGCATTAAGGGGGATGGGAAAGGAATCAGGGGTTGAGGAACAGTGGGCAGTATTTAAAATGGAGATTACAAGAACAACAGAATTATGCATTAAGCAGGTTAGCAAGAGGAAAAGGAAGAGGAGACCATTATGGTTTTCCAAAGAGGTAGCAAAGAAAGTGAAAGCCAAAAAGATTGCATTCAGGCAATACAAAAAGACACAGGCAGAAGGGGATAGGGAGAAGTACCAGGAGAAGCAAAGGGAGGCAGGGAGGTCAGTAAGGGAAGCCAAAGCTCAGACAAAACAGCACATTGCAAAATCAGTGGGTAGAGGGGACAAAACCTTTTATAGGTACATAAGTGAAAAAAGAAAGACAAAGGGAAGGATAGTGAGACTGAAGGGGGAGGATGTGGGCAGCGTGGAGGATGACAACAGTAAAGCTGACATATTGAACAGGTATTTCTGCTCAGTCTTTACTGAGGAAGAGGAGGTAATGGGTCTGAAGGGAGTACAAGGGTGAGAATGGTGCAGAAATGGACACAAGTTCCTTTACACGAGAAAGGGTCCTGAAGGAACTGGAAGTAATAAGAGTTGATAAAGCAATGGGGCCAGATGGGTGCACCCAGGGTCCTTAAAGAACTAGAGAGGTGGTGGCTGAACCTCTGGCTATCCTGTTTAGCCAATCACTGGAAACAGGGAGGTACCCAAAGACTGGAGGACAGCAGATGTAGTTCCCTTATACAAAGTGGGAACAAAGAAGAAGCAGGAAATACAGACCAGTCAGCCTCACCTCGGTAGTGGGAAGATCATGGAAAGCACTACTGAAGGAGAGATTGGTGGAACATCTGGTTGTCAATGGACTACAGGACCCAAGGCAGCATGGTTTCACCAGGGGAGGTCATGTTAGACCAACCTCATTGAATTTTGACTGGGTGACTAGGAGGTGGATCAGGGAGGGCGGTGGACATGGCCTATCTGGACTTCAGCAAGGCCTTTGACACTGTGCCACATAGAAGACTATTACACAAACTGGGGAATATGGGTGTGGGCAGGACAGTAGTGTGTGGGTAGGTAACTGGCTGGGTGGCAGGACACAGAGGTGGTGGTAAATGCCTGTCACTCACAGAGAGGAAGAGTGACCAGTGGGGTACCACAGGGATCAGTGCTGGGACCAGTCCTATTCAACATCTTCATCAGTGACATTGCGGGACCTAGAAGGCAGAATTTCACTGTTCGCTGATGACACAAAGCTCTGTAACAGAGTAGACACACCAGGGTGTAGACAGAATGAGAAGTGGCCTGCAGAAACTTGAAGAATGGTCAGGGGTTTGGCAGTTGAAATTCAATGCAGAAGTGCAAGATAATGCATATGGGGCACAAAACCCTGGCACAATATATCAGTTGGGGTGAGGATATAGCATTCACCAAGCAGGAAGGGATCTTGGGGTTATCATCTCTGATGACCTCAAGGTAGAAAACAGTGTGACAAGGCAGCAGGTAAAGCAAATAGGATGCTGGGATGTATAGGCATGGGCATCACCAGCAGGAAAAGGAGGTCATAATTCGCTATACAAGACACTAGTGAGGCCCCACCTGGAGTACAGTGTACAGTTCTGGAGACCATACCTACGTAAGGACATAGACAGGGTAGAGAAGGTTCAGAGGAGGGCAACAAAGATGGTGTATGGATTGCATCACAAGTCCTATGAAGACAGGTTGAAGGAACTGAACATGTACTCCCTGGAGGAGAGGGAGGAGAGGATATGATAGAGACATACAAGTATCTTACAGGGAGGAACAGGGTGCAGGAAAACACTATTTTAAGTGAAAAGATGTTCCAGGACTAGAGGGCATGGGATGAAGTTGGAGGGAGGACGATTCAGAGGAAACATGAGAAAGAATTTCTTCACAGAACGGGTGGTGGACAAGTGGAACACCCTGCCAGAGGAAGTGGTGGGGGCTGAAACAATCACGGGATTTAAGAATGCATGGGATAGACATAAAGGAATTCTGGAGGTCAGGGGTAAGGGGCAAAAGACTTCTAGGAAAACAAACTGACCTTACAAGCTCAAATGGGCAGACTGGGTGGGCCATAGGCCCTTATCTGCCGACACTGTCTATGTATCTATGTATCTATGTAACCATAATGTTGTGTAACCTCATGCTTCTGTACCCCTGTTGTGTTATTGAACCCATCATTGTATGACACAGAATCTTTATAAATGAACCCCTGGTTCAGAGGTATTTGTAATCCTAGTAATCAATAAATAAAATAAAAAATAAAATATTCATCACATAGTGTTTTTAGCTCATGCGACTTTGAAGTTAACCAGTCATAGTTTAGGTCCCCTAATCTAAGGATTTCTTTATTATTATTACACAAAAATTTGGATAAGTAATTCAAGACATGCTTTCTAGCTTTAGGGGTACCTATAACAGCCAATCACATAGACTGATTATTTGAAACTTTGATATTAACTGCAATACAACTAAATGCAGATGGTTTAGATATGGAGTCAATAAAGGAGGAAGTCAATTTGTTCTTAAAATAGAATGTGATACTGCCACCATGGGTAGGGCGATCTGCCTATATTTCATATCCAGGGATAGAAATCAAATTAGAGTCTACAGAGGCATAAAGCCTTGTTTCAGTCAAAACAAGTACATTTGGATTGGAGTGTGAGATCCAGATCTTCAGATTGTCCGATTTGCCTTACGTGCTTTGGAAGTTAAATGGTCATTAGTTTTATTCTGCTTAAATTTGCAAACTCAGAGGGTGTTAAGAATGGGGCTGTAGTACCAGGGTTTAGTTTGATGTTTCCAGAGCATGGTAACAAAAGCATAATGATTTGTTTTTGTAAATAGCATTGCTAAGGGCATGTCAAGCCACAAAGGCAAGGGTCTTGGATTTCAGGAGAGTGGACTTTGCTAGGATGCAGCTAGGTATCAAGGAAGCATTGGCAAGGAGGGATGCAAAATGGGGGATTGAGCAGCAGTGGGCACACCTAAAAGGAGCCATAGTGGATGTGACAAACCAGTGCATTAGGCTGAGAAACAAAGGAAAGAGAAGGAACAAATCACTATGGTTCTCTGAAGTTGTAGCAGAGAAAGTAAAAGCCAAAAGGAGGGCTTTCAGAAAATACAAGGAGACACAGAAGGAAGAGGATAGGGTGGTGTATTTAAATTATCTGAGGGAAGCAGGGAGCACAAAGGCACAAAGGAAAGATTAGTACAAATGGTGAAGAAAGAGGACAAGACATTCTATAGGTACATCAGTGAGAGAAGGAAGCCTGGGGTAGGATTGTATGGCTCAGAGGGGAGGAAGGGGAGTGTGTGTAGGTAGACCTGAAAAAGGCATCAATACTGAATAAATACTTCTGGTCAGTTTTCACTGAAGAAGGGGAGGGACAGGTACCACAGCTAAGCATCAGATACATGGGGGAAGGAAACATACAAACATAGACTTTGATGACAGATAAGGACCACTTGGCCCACCTAATCTGCCAATTTCCCTACCTATTGGATAAGCTGCAGATCCTAGTTAACCAACAGCCTTCTTCTTCCTACCCCCCACCAGAATTGCCTTATGACTGTCCCATGCATTCTTGAATTCCCCCACTATTCTTGACCCCATAACTTCCTCAGGGAGGCCGTTTCATGTGTTCACCACCCTCTATGTGAAAAAAATACTTCCTGACATTGCCTCTGGTCTATCCCCCCTCTAGCTTCAAATTGTGCCCCTTGTTCTTGCACATCTCTTTTTCTGAAAGATGTTACCCTCTTGAACTCTGTTGATCCCCTTGAGGTACTTGAAAGTTTCTATCATGTCCCCTCTCTCCCTCCTATCCTCGAGGGTATACATATTAAGCTTCTTTAGTCTCTCTCTCTTCATTTGGTTTCTGTTGCAGACCCTGCATCACTTTAATTGCCCTCCTCTGGACACCAGTCCATTTACAGAAGAGAGGGTCTACAGGAGCTCACAAAACTGAGGGTGGAAAAGGCAATTGGACCAGATGGCATACATCCCAGGATACTAAAGGAACTATGGCTAGAGATAGCAGCACCACTAGCAATCATGTTCAGTGATTTGCTCAATACAGGAGTAGTTCTGGAGGACTGGAGGAGGGCACATGTAGTCCCTCTTCACAAAAATGGAAGCAGGGAGGAGGCAGGAAACTATAAACTGGTAAGCCTCACCTCAGTAGTGGGTAAGATTATGGAGGCACTGTTTAAGGAAAGGATTGTGGAACACATGGAATCCAATGGAGCACAGGATCCAAGGCAACATGTATTTATAGCAGGAAGGTTATGTCAAATAATTCTGATAGATTTTTTTGACTGGATGACAAATGAGGTAGATCTGGGGGAAGCGGTAGATGTCTGCTAATTAGATTTCAGCAAAGCCTTCAAAAGTGTTCCACATAAAAGACTGGTAAATAAGTTGGGAAGCTTAGGTGTGGCCTCAGGGTGGTGAACTGGGTAAGGAACTGGTTGGGGAACAGGAAGCATAGGGTGGTGGCAAATGGGATCCAATCCAAGGAAAGTGTGGTGACCAGTGGGGTACCTGAAGGATCAGTCTTGGGGCCATTCCTTTCTAATGTCTTTATTAGTGCCATTGTGGAAGAGCTAGAAAGAAAGGTGTACCTGTTTGCAGATGACTCCAAGATCTACAACAGGGTAGGCAGTCCAGATGGGGTGGAAAAATGAAGAGGGACCTAGGAAATCTGGAAAAATGGTCCAAAATGTGGCAACTGAAGTTTAATGTGAAGAAATACAAAATCCTGTACCTGGGTAGCAGAAATCCTGTGGAGAGCTACAGGATGTGGGGTGGGGGAAGTTGCTGACAGTTACCAGGGAGGAAAGAAATTTGGGGATTATTACCTCAGATGATCTATACATTACCAAGCAGAGTACAAAGGCTCTAGGTAGGGCCACTGGCATGTTGGGGTGCATAGCAAGGGGCATCACCAGCAGAAGAAGGGAGGTGGTGATACCAGTATACAAAACACTGATGAGGCCTCGTCTGGAGTACTGTGTGCAGTCCTGGAGGTTGCATCCTCATAAGGATGTAGACAGGGTGGGTAGGAACAAAATCATTGATGGAAAAATTATTTTATTTCTATTATCAAGAACTGAGTTTTAATTATTATTTTGTGTGGTTTTATATGGGATTAATTATGGGAAGTTTTACTATAATTTCTGGTTAAGATTACTGTTTGCATAAATTCCTAAAAGCAAAACAAAAGTGTTAGTTGATTAAATCTTAAAAACATTAAAATGGAGGAAAAATGCCATTTAAAGTGGAGACAGTTTCAGAGTTGGAAAAAAGTTTTCTTTAAAACTGAAGCTTCCTACCTCAGGGCTCTATGCTCTAGCTGTAGCACAGAGATACAATGGGGCCTAGCTCACATTCCAAAAATTCCTAAGCTAGCCAGAGCTAGGTAACCTGGACTACAATCAGATAGGAGGTCATGTGACTGGTACAGCCTCAACAGGCTCTTAGAAGGAAAAAAAAACTTGCCTTAGAAAATGCAGTTTGAAAGTCCCATTACCATCTATTAGAATAAAAAGTTTTATTAATAGTTTAAAAATGCAATGTACTGTCGCTATGAAACTTGGACAGTTGACAGACACTACTATGAGTAATAAGAAAACTTAATGTTATAAGTGCAGGACCAATGGTTCAAGAGTTCTGTTTAAAAGTTATTTTAATAACATTATTTTATTGATAACTAGACAAAAATTTAGTCTCTCATGATAGCTGACATCCCGAGGAGTCTGAAAATATAACTTTTAAGAATGTAGCTTGCTGCTATGCAGAAAAAGACCATCTAAAAGTTTGATTACACAGTTAAGATTTATTACTCCTAGACAAGACAAAAAAAATCACATATTTCTACAAGGAACTAGCATTTAAAAGCCTTAAGAATGGATTTTTCTTAAAAAACTTATATTATTCTGTAGCTTTGAATATTTAGAGCAATACTGTCACTTTATTTTAAGATGTTTTATTAGAATTATGGAGTTGTAACATGGGAAATATTAATACTATAAATATGGAAAACCTACCAAAATGCTCCATTCAATGAAAGAAGTTCAAATACGAAAGTTTAAAACCTATATTATTTTGCATTAAGAAGTTATAAGAGAAAATTAATTTCCTTTCTAAAAATGACTTTGGAATAGCGGGCAGTCCTTGAAGAGGTATGGCCGCTGTCACCATTCATCATCTGCAGGGGGCCAAAAACCAGGCCCCTTTAGTGACTCAGACCAACAAAAATCTGGAGATGAGCAAATTCATATCAGTGAATTCTGCTGAGCACTCCTGAGTTTTGACCAAAACACTGATGTAAAAGGACCTGTGTCGAGTTACTTTAAAATGTTGATGGCTTTATAACTTGCTAGGCCTGAAAAGCCTTAGATCATGCCTAAAATTTGGAATACTGGGACCAGCTTTGGCTATTTGATGTATCCAAAAAGTAGGTACTAAGGATTCACTTAAAAGCCTATGCAGCGTTGCGACAAGAACTAGGTGCAAAACATTATTACAAGGACATTCTCACTGTGTTATGAAGCAAGTTCTGTGTTTTATGTACTGATCATCTTGACTGAAGTAATGCTGCCTGCTAAAGCCTAGACCAGAGACTTCACTTTAAAATTCACACAGCTATGCAGTGTTGTGAGTAAAAGGAAGTCCAGTGTCTAAGCTTTTGAGTGCAGATGAATCAACATGAAGAAGTCAAAATCCAGTTATTAAGACAACTTTGCTATCCAGAAGAAAGTTCTTTGAATCAAGTATTGCCAAGAACTGTGCAGATTGAAGCTGTTTTCTACAAATCTGAGGGCTGACTTTTGGTGATGTGACTTTCAGCAAGGGGAATTTAACCTGCAATGTTTGCCCATGCCAAAAAGCTCTAGGGTCAAGAAGATTAGCTGACTGAAAGAGACTTTTCCATCCAGAGCCAGACTCAACCAACATTTTTAATTTAAGAGAGAGGAAGAATCACTTCTACAACCAGAAATTTAAGTATAATTTTAATTACTTTTGCTAATTAACTGTAATTGATAATTTTAGTATTTTCAATAGGCCTACCTGGGAAAGTAACAAGGGAACTTACTTTTAACTACAGAACTTGGGGTATATAGTTTAAAATGTTTCAACTGGGAAATATTTTGCATGATCTGAAAGTTAAAACTGAGTTTTATGAAAGTATAATACAAAACACTGTTGTAATGAGTTGTCGCAAGTTCACAAGAAAAGAGATAGGTGATGCTAAATTCTAAGTATACCAAAAGCATGATATATAATGTAGCTAATGGAAGTTATTATGCTGCATATAGCTTATTCATATGCATTGTTTATTTTCTGAAACCTTTGTTGATGTTTATGTTATTATGCTTGATATGTATGCTACTGAGGAGTATTTAGCATTATTGTATAGGTGTAAATAAATTACATATATTTTTCATATTTTTAAGTGTGGAAAGAAGTGTTAGTACCATTATCCAGAATCTGGAGAGCATTGTATAATATCATATTTGAATTTTATAATTATTTTTGGTAATTCATGAAATAATTTTTGGGTAAGGCCCAAGGTAAATCCACATGTTGCATTATAAAAAATATTATAGTCTTTGTTCTGACAGCTTTGGGAGCTCATCCAGGATAATTGCTAGTAAATAGCAATGCACACTTTGAGTGTATGAGAAATAATTGTTGTTATCGTTAGTATTTGCAAGATTTCTAAATTGCAGAAATAATACTTTTCTGTTTTGTATTTCACAGTCTAAAGCTACCTTAAGCAAAAAAGAAGGGAGCTAAAGCCTAAAAGTGAACAGAATAGAATCTCTGCATGACAGTGCAAGCTGCAAGAGAATATTTACAGCCTCAACATAAAAGATTAAGTATTTGTTTAAATGCTGTATTAAAGTTATTGCTATTTTAATTGCTGTTTAAAGCATTATTATTGTTGTTGTTAAAGTTGGTAATCACTGTTGCATAGCCATAGCAACTTTAGCTGTAACTGCAGATATGCTTAGCACTGAGACAGTAATTTATACCCCAGCACAGTTGACTTTTATTAAAAGTAAAAATTAAAGAATACAACAGCTGGAAAAAATGTTGTATGATAAATGTTTTTAATTGTGGTACATTTTCAGGTCAGGTACAGATTTTAGAAAAGCTTTTACAGGAAAGTAAAAATGACATTTCTAATAACTACAGTGATTTAGTCAAGCAAAAGACTGAAAAAGCGGTTTACAATGTGAGCTAAAAAAATGTCGAGAACAGAGAAAAAGTTGAACTAGCAGTTGCTTATGCACAGGTTAACAGAGATTTGATTGAATTAAAAGAAAAGTATGAAAGTTTACAGAGTAAAGAAGTTAAAGAAAAAATGAAAGCATTCAACAGGTTAGATTGTTTGGCTGATTCTAGTATATCATTGAATGTATCATCTGCTCAGAAAATGAATTACCTCAGAGCAAAAAGATTATCCCTAGACAAACAAGTGATTTAGATTCTGACTTGAAATGTAAAACATTCTAGAAATACAAGAAAAAGCACAATATAAGGCAAAAAGGGGGTTCCTCTGTACCTCAAGCTAAGTTGTTAAGGGTCACCACCTCCAATACTTCAGCTAAGGGGAGAGAGAAGTTACCTATGTCTAACAAGAAAAAAACAATTAAAACCCATGCTTGGTCTAACTGTGGCTCAGCAGCCTTATCAAGACTCAGACCTATGCCAACACTGGAGTCCCTCTAAAAAGTGGGGAGTCCTAGGTGCAAGGCAAGGCACTGAGCATGGTGACAAAACTTACCACTGGCGGTACCACTATTCTGACTATGATCAGCAAAATGGTAGTGCAATTCAAAACAGGCCTAGTATCATCCTGTAAATAAAGTGAAAAGAAATGTGAACGAATGGAGGATTAAAAAAACCCCATAGAGGATTGTCTATGGGGAGTCATTCACTACAAGGATATTCTCGATCGAGGTATCCTTGGCAATGTGCGACCGGTGAATGAAAGCTCGAGAGGTTGTCCATTGCTACTGATACCTCGAGATCCCAGAAGATCCAGTTGAGAATGACCCCATAGACAATCTTTATAGTGTATGGGGAGTCTATCATTTCAAAACAGCGAATGGAAGCAGCATTTTTAAAATAATGCCTTACTTGCTTCCGTGTTCAGACTCGCTCCAGCTCTACTAGCTCCCTCACCGACGCGGCTTTTAAATCGCACGTGCACGAATGCGTTCAATCTTGTTGCGCTGCACCAGTGATGTACCCAGTGCAGCACAACAAGATCATGATGCACTGAGGCGAGCACAACAACGCTGTTGAGAGCATGGATTTCCATGCTCAACAGCGTTCCACCATACACTATTCCTAGATTGTTTGCTCCGCCATAACCATGCATGCTCTGCCTCTCTCCTGCATAAGCTCCCATGACTTGTAGATCCTGTTCACTCTATTGCTGACATGGTTACAGAAACTGTTATTGTTAAAAAGGACATTAAGATTGGAATGAGATTTAAAAATGAGATGCCAAGAGAAGTTAAACATACTATCTCTGTGCCTAGCCTTTCCCAAAAGATTCCCAGAGCTAGTATCAACCACAGTGAAAAATGTAATTTTAAAACTGCTATGTTGTCAGGAAAGAAAGCAAATTCTGCTTGGACAACTTAATTCCCAAAGGAAGAGCAAAAAGATTTTACTGATTTTACAGTGACACAAACATTGAAAACAGTCTAAATCATAAGGCTTTGCTTGATTTTGGGGCTGAAGTAAGTCTCATGTCTAAAAGTCTCAATGATGAATTGACTGATGCCTTAGGTGATTCAAAAAAGCTGAAAACCCTTCCTAACAGTTTACACATTGTAGGTTATGGAGAGGAAGCTCAGAAAACCTTAGGTAACGTTTGGTTGACATTGAGATTTGGTAAAATGGTGATTAAATATCCAGTGTATGTTACAAATAAAACAAGTAATGATTTTTTGATTGGAAATTACCTTCTAAAGAGGTTTAAACCTGTTCTAGACTATGGCCAAAAACAATCTTATGGTCACTGGTAAAAGTACCTATTCCATTTAGAAAGAGTTATAACATTTCTAAACATTGAAATCCATGCTACTGTAAAAAAAATGATTTCATGATTAAACTGAATCTGGTATGTTCTAATGTAAGTAAAAAGTTTAGTTTTGGTAATTCTAAAAAATGGCTAAATGGAGAAGAAAAGCTTATGTGGCTCGCGTGTCAAAACAAGATGTGATGAATCAGTAATTAAGACAGATGCCTAACTTTCTTCACTAAGAAAGTAAGTCCTGTTTTTTCCAGTGCATCCTATTTTTGACAGAAGCATTAAACTCTAAGTACAAGACCCATCAAGGACTGTGGAAAGGAGGTGCCACTCAATAAAACCAGAGGTCAAGCCAATATGCCAGACAACAACAGAGCATGTACAGTCCTGTATTGTCCAAGCAGTGCACAGGTTTACCTAGCTTTAAAATGAATGCTTACAAATATTCCAAACCACAAATAAAGTTTGAAACATATAGGCACTTGCCTTGAACCTTCAAATAGGAAAAATATAGAACATCCTGTATGTCATGCAAGGTTTGAAATCTCCCAAACCTTGGGATAGATGTACTTGTACAAGTGTGTGTATATATAAGCCCAGCCAATAAAATTCTGTGGTCACAACTAAGGGGAAACCATTACCCAATTAAGTGACATCACCAGCATTGAGGTCTGGATAAACTATCCCTCAAGAGTGCAAAATGGTGAGGGTGCACACTATAACAGTCTCAGATAAAATAAATGTTCTGTTAAGGTTAATGGAAACGTGTCTTATAAAATATGTTGTTTGTGCCTAACCTGAAGTAGTAATATAGATTTCAATATCCATTACTCACCATGCCGAGGTAAGTGCACTAAAGTACTGATGTTTTTTCCCTAGTACATAAATCCCAAAACAGGGCCTGACACTTTTAAAACTAACTGTGGTTAGCAAAAACATGAAAGGGAGGGAGGGATCCTTTACAGTTCAGATGTTTGTTGTTCTGTTTACTAGGGGGAGACTAACAGAAGGTATTACCTAAAAAGAGAAATGAAACAAAAAAAAAATAAGAAACATATGTAGTTGAAGATGTAAAACTAAAGTGAATAACAATGAAAAGAATAAAATGTTGAGAAATAAGGTAAATTCAGGTAAACATTTTCTGATTTTAATTTTGATTTTGATTTAAGAAAATGTACAAAGAAATAGTGAAATTTTTTATTTTGATTTCATAGAAGTATAATGCGGTAACAACATGGTAGAACACCTTTATAATTTCATTAAGTAATCGCAGTGTAACTATGATTGCTAAAAAGGTAAAGTACAAGTAGACCTTAAACTTTAATCTGTGTAATGCCAAAAAAGGTAACTTCCAATCAAGGAATGATATCATGGTACTGTAAGTACTGGTAAATGTTACAAAGGCCATGTTAGTAGTACCTTCAGTACACGGGGGGGGGGCAACACTTATAAAATATACCAAAGTAACTAGTAACCTTATAAGTACTGTAATACTAAAGATTTAAAAAGGTATAACAATTTAAAAAGAGTGGAGATAATAAACAAATAAAATTTGTTGTATTTGTGAAATGTTTAAAACAATGTACAAGATTGTTATGTTACTTTAAAAGTGTACAGAGTTGTAGTCATGTTTAATCATGTTTGTTCGTGTAGTAGTGTACATATTTCTATGCCAAAAAGTACATCTCCAATGATGTCATCTAGTGATGCCACATCTATAATGTCACATCCAATGATGTCATATGTGATGATGCAATGTACTGATGATGTCATAAGCTACCACATGATGATACAAGTTTGTATTTTATGTTTCATTTTCCTTGCAATGTTTAAAACTATATATACACATATATAGTAGGATTACAGTTTTGAATTACAAAATGCATTTTGGGGGAGCATTTTTAATTCAAAAGGGGGAAATGTACAAACAAAATCCCTGATGGAAAAATTATTTTAATTTTATTATCAAGAATTGATTTTTAATTATTATTTTGTGTGATTTTATATGGGATTAATTATGGGAAGTTTTACTATAATTTCTGGTTAAGATTACCTTTTGCATAAGTTACTAAAAGCAGAACAAAAGCGTTAGTTGATTAAATCTTAAAAACATTAAAATGGAGGAACAATGCAATTTAAAGTGGAGACAGTTTTAGAGTTGGAAAAAAAGTTTTTTTTAAAAACTGAAGCTTCCAACTTCAGGGCTCTGTGCTCTAGCTGTAGCACAGTGATAAGATGGAGCCTAGCTCACATTCCAAAAATTCTTAAGCTAGTGAGAGCTAGGTAACCTGGAGTACAATCAGATAGGAGGTCATGTGACTGGTACAGCCTCAAGAAGCTCTTAGAATGAAAAAAAACTTGTCTTAGAAAATGCAGTTTGAAAGTCCCATTACCATCTATTAGAATAAAAGGTTTTATTCATAGTTTAAAAATGCAATGTACTGCCGATACGAAAATTGGACAGTTAACAAACACTATTATGAGTAAATAAGAACATGTAATATCATAAGTGCTGGATCAAGGGTTTGAGAGTTATGTTTAAAAGTTATTTTAATAACATTCTTTTATTGATAACTAGACAAATCTAGTCTCTCATGATAGCTGACATACAGAGGAGTCTGAAAATAAAACGCTAAAGAATATAGCTTCTTGCTATGCAGAGAAAGACCATTTAAAAGTTTGATAAAAACAGTTAAGATGTATTACTCCTAGACAAGACAAAGAACCTCATGTGTTTCTACAAAGAACTAGTATTTAAAATCTTTAAGAATGGATTTTCTTACAAATCTTATATTATTCTGTAGCTTAGAATATTTTGAGAAATACTATCACTTTATTTTAAGATGTTTATTAGTATTATTAAGTTATAACCTTTCATAGTCCAACATGGGAAATATTAGTCCTATAAATTTGAAAAAAATACCAAAATGCTCCATTTGATGAGAGAAGTTCATATATGAAAGTTTAAAAGTGATATTATTTTGCATTAAAAAGTTATGAGAAAATTAATTTCTAAAATTGACTTTAGAATAGAGGTCTGGCCACCGTCACCATTTATTATCTGCAGGAAGCCACAGACCCGGCCCCCTTAATGACTCAAAATAATCAAAATCTGGAGATGAGCAAATTCATATTAGTGAATCTTGCTGTCCACTCCTCAGTTTTGGCCAAAACACTGATGTAAAAGGACCTGTGTCAGGCTAATTGAAAAAGTTGATGGCTTTATAGTTTGCTAGGCCTGAAAAGCCTTAGACCATGCCTAAATCTGGAATACTGGGACCAGCCTTGGTTATTTGATGTATCCAAAAAGTGGGTGCTATGGATATGCGTAAAAGCCTATGCAGTGTTGCCAAAAGGACCAGGTACAAAACTATGTTACAAGGTCATTCTTACTGTGTTATGAAGCAAGGTCTGTGTTTTATGTACTGATCATCTTGACTGAAGTAATGTTGCCTGCTAAAGCCTAGACCAGAGACTTGACTTTAAAATTTACACAGCTTTGCAGTGTTGTGAGTAAAAGGAAGTCTAATGTCTAACCTTTTGAGTGCAGATGAATCAACATGAAGTCAAAATCCAGTTATTAAAGGAGAAGTCCACCCAAAACTTGGAAAAATATATGTTGTGCAGAGTGTTTTAATTTGTAGGTGAAGTTCTAGTGTTTCCTTCCCTCTAACTGGTATTAAGAGTTTTTCCTATATTAGCCTGCTAGCTTTAGGGTAGTTTTACGACCCCTTGAGATCTCCATATGAAACAGCTTAATTGTATTCCTTTGTCCTACAATGCACCTTGTTTCATGTGATGGTAATGTAGCAGAGACCATAAATCCAGCAGGAAGCATTGCTTTACAATCAGTTCACAACAGTAGAGATGGCTATATTTTAACATTTGTAGAATTCAGCTTGGTGACCACCCTCATCATAAAGGTCTTCATGTCCTGAAAAACTTTGCTGCTGGTAATTTTTGTGCAGCTTGTAAAGCTTCCAAGATATTTAATTTGTTTGGCACGTGTGTGCTGAATGTTGGGTCTCTCTTACATGACTGTCACATGAGACAAGATGCATTGTGGGAACAAGAAATACAATTAAGCTGTCAGGGATAATGATCCCCAGGGGTTATAAAACTAGCATAAAGTCAGCAGGCTAATTTAGGAAAAACTTCTAATGCCAGTTATAGGGAAGGAAACACTAGAACTTCACATACAAATTAAAACACTCTGCACAGCATATATTTTTTCAAGTTTTGGGTGGACTTCTCCTTTAAGACAACTTTGCTATCCAAAAGAAAGTTCTTTGAATCAAGTATTGCTATGGACTGTGCAGATTGAAGCTGTTTTCTGCAAATCCAAGAACTGACTTTTGGTGGCTTGACTTTTACCAAGGGGAATTTAACCTGCAATGTTTGTCCATGCTGAGAAGTTCCAGGGTCAAGAAGATCAGCTGACTAAAAGAGACTTTTCCATCCAGAGCCAAACTCGACCAAAATGTCTAAGTTAAGAACCACTTCTACAACCAGAAATTTAAGTATAATTTTAATTACTTTTACTAATGAACTTTAATTGATAGTTTTTTTATCATAGAAAATATTTATTAATTTTCTAAGCATACATACGTAAGAAGAGGCCACAAAAGTGGCCTGACCCATACACGAAAATATCAAGCTCTGAATACACACAGACATTATACGAATAATGCAGCATATACAATAATTCTCTGAGGCCAACTAAAGACCTTGAATATTAAACATTCTAAGGGTAGAATTATTTGCCATAACCATAAATTAACAAACAGGTTATAAAGGAGGATTACACTAAGGAATTGGAGTTCTACAAAGAAATGAATGAAGGGAAGCTTCCCATCTGGCATTATATTTATCCATACAACCTACCTGAATGCAGGACAAATGATCTAATATAGCTAATCTAGCAAGTGCAGCATGCCAACTACTACGGGGTGGTGGAGTTGGTTGGCACCAGTGCATAGGTACCAGTCGCTTAGCTTCCAGAAGAGCAAGTGTCTTTTAGGCCAAGATAAGGCAGTGAGGGATGAAGTATCCCCTAATAGAAGCTTGGGGTCAGATAAGTGTATCTGAGTTCCAAAAATCATAGAGCAATCCTGGGTGATAGCAGACCAGAAAGGTGAGAGCAGCAGGCATGACCAGAGAATGTGCAGTAGGTGACCTCCAGAGTGTTGACATCGCCAATAGTTGGAGTGTTGCAATAGGCCATGACAGTGTAAGGATGCTGGTGTTCGATACCAGAACAACAATATTTTGAGCTGTATGAAACGGATTTTAGTGTCTGCGTACATGTAATGACAATCCCGAAGGTACCGGTTCCAGGATTCCTGAGAGATATGGGTGTTCAGGATAGAAGCCCATTTCAACCTGCACACATTGGAGGGGTCTGCATCCCACCAAGTCTTGTAAAAACGTCCAATAAGACCCCCACTAGAGGATGTTTCATGCCTACCAACCACTCCCACTTTGGATCCATGTCCCTACAGGGCATGTGAGCCTGTATAGCACTGCGCATTTGAAGAAATCTCCAAAAATCTCTACCTGGGATATGAAATTTCTGCTGCAGTTGGGCAAAGGACATCAAAGTTGAGGAGCCAGGTAAACACAAATACTGTGTATACTGGATTCCCTGAACCTCCCATGTAGGCCAATGAAGAGAGGTATCCTCAATTGTTAAAGCCTTATTGTGCCATAGTGGGGTATATAGCCACGGGGGAGCTTGGGCTTCCCTGGGTGTATGGGAGTGGGTCATGAGCAGATGCCAGGCTCATTTAGTCTCCACTACTAATGGTGCCAGAGAACGCTGGGAGCAGGTCATGGGATGCAGGAACCGGTGCAACTGGGTGTTTGCCTCTAAGTCCACCTCCAACTGGACCCAAGGGGGAGAGGGTAACAAACTAGGGACAAACCACTTGGTAGCAGCTGCAGCTGTGAATGCTAGATGATATCCTTGAAGCCAGGGGGATCCTAGACCCGCTGAGGACCAATGCACTCTTAATTTTTGCTCGGGCCATCTGGGAGCTTTACCCTCCCATAGAAAATGAGATATCTGATTTCCATGGAGGCAAAGAGCTTAGAGGAGAGATGTATTGGAAGATTCTTAAATAAGTACACAACTTGGGGCAGCAGAAGCATGCAGATAGTCGCAACCCTCCCAGGTAGGGAAAGCTGAAGTCTTTTCCATCTTTCTATCTCTGCTGCAGCTGAGTCAGCAGTGGTGCAAAATTAGCCCTTTCGAGATCTGCCCATTTGGCCGGTACTGATATGCCCAGGTACGAGAGTCCCTGACTAGCCCAGACCAAGCCTAAAGGTCACGGTGCTCAAGCTGCAATACTGCCCGACCCGAGAGGAGCTCTTAATTTAGGCAACCACCATGTTGGCGTCCTAGCCACGCCCCCTTTAATTGATAGTTTTAGTCATTTAAATTGGCTTATCTGGGAAAGTAACAAGGGAACTTACTTTTAACTACAGAACTTGAGGTATATAGTTTAAAATGTTTAAACAGAAATATTTTGCATGATCTGAAAAGTTAAAACTGAGTTTTGTGAAAGTATAATACAAAACACTGATGTAATGATTTATTGCAAGTTCTCATGAAAAGAGATAGGTTATGCTAAACACTAAATATACCAAAAGCATGATATATAGCTACTGGAAGTTATTATGCTGAATATTGCATATTCATTTGCATTATTTATTTTGTGAAATATTTGTTGATGTTTACAGTTATTATGCTTGATATTTATGCTAATGAGAAATATTTAGAATTATCATTTAGGTGTAAATAAAATACGTATATTTTTCAAATTTGTAAGTGTGGAAAGAAGTGTTAATACCATTATCCAGAATCTGGAGTGCATAGGATAACATCATATTTGAATTTTATAATTATTTTTGGCAATTTATGAAATAATTATGGGTTAAGTATAAGAGGCCCCTAAAGATGGGAAGGAGAATCTAAAGCCGATGCCCAAGTAGGGTCAGCGGACGTTGATACAGGTAGGGTTTATGGGCAGATGGGATGGGCCTAGCTGTCCTTATCTGCCATCAACTCCTATGTTTCTATTTTTTTATGCTTATTAGATCTAGTATTGAATTTATATTGTGAGATTTCAGTAGTAATCAAGCTATTTCTGTTTGGCACCAAATTGACATAGGCCAGCAGTAAGGGTACAGTATATAGGTTCATGCAGTAGAATTTGTCAGTAGTTTCATTCACAAATCTGGACTGTCTTGTACGGTATGGGCTGCACGCCCATTGGCTCTTGCTCTGCACCAGTGGGCGTGCAGCCCTACCGGGCAGTCAGTTGGCGGGCGGCGGGCGGCAGGCGGTGGGATGCTGCCGCCCACTGGCTGCCGGGGAGCGGGGTGGTGGGGCTTCGTGGTGGGTGGGGTGGGGGACACTAGGCACCAGGGCTGTGTTCGGGGTGTTTCATTATTACATCCCGCGATCGGGATTATCAGTCCACTGGACCACCCGGCTATGTTCGGGGAGATATATTGCTGCCACGATCGGGCTGGTGGGGTGGCAGGGTGATTTACACTCTTTGCCTGCGATCAGGCTGCAGGGGGCAGGGTGGATTGGGGCCAGCCACAGGTGGCAGCTGCTGTGTTGCGCCCTGCAATGCAGCAGCTCACCTGTGGTGGCCCTCAACTTGAGCCTTTTTGGCTCAAAGTTGTGCAGGCGCAGGTTGGGGTTGCGCCTGCACAACTCTGCACAGCCCGGCTGAATATCAGGCTGTGCAGTTTATGCATGGTTCCTCCCCCTCCAGTTCAGCATGCATTCATTTGCATTGTGTTGTTGCTCAGCATGTTTTCTGTGGTGCAACTGCCTCCTGCTGAATATCGCAGAATGGAGCAAGTTCGGACTTGTGCAGGCGCAACCCTATTGCGCATGACGCAACCCTTTTGAATATCTGGCCTCTAAGTAATGAGGGATGATTATAGGTTTTAAGTATGTTTTGCAGCAATTTAACTGCTACTCCTGCAAGAATGCAGAAAGACAAAGGCAAAACAAAGTTATGTCACCTTAGCACTGACAACAGTAGCACTTCTTAAAGGGAACTACCCACTTATAAAGTACAAGGTTATAGTGTATCTCCAAAATTCCCTATATGAGGCTAAGTCAAAATTAAAGAACAAATAATTCTAAAATTAGATGTAATTTTACTTAGGAAATTAACAATATAGATAGTATACATAAAACACAGGTGTCCTTACTCTTGTAAGACAGAAGTTTAAACTGTATATGGTTCTGGAGTGACGTGATGCCCTGTTGCTGGTGAATATGCAGCTTCACCCAATTTGATCTTATTTTTCCTGTTTATTAAGTGTCCCTTTGTTGCACTTCACCAGCTGAGTGTCTTTAACTAAATATTTACTTTGTCAGTCCGGGATCAATTTTGGGCACCATGAATGGATGTAGAAATGAAAAATCCTCTGGCATGTCACAAGCTGACTCCTACCCTGGAGCATGAATGCAGGCCTAAGAGACTGAAGCTGGTCACAGCTAACTCCAGCCACACTTTCCCTCCAACTGATGCTCTCATGGAAGAGCGCTTTGTCCAGGAATTTAGGTCATTGGGAGGCCATCTTATCATTAATGGGGTTGTAAAAGCTATCCAGCTAGCTACCAAGGAACTCACCCGGTGGGTCAGAGATATAGAGGCCTGGGTGAGTTCTATGAAAGACTGACAGAATCATGTGGACCTGGAGCAGGTGGCATTATACCCTAAGATTGTGAAGTTGGAAGCTCAGCTAGAAGATCTTGAAGGACGCAGCTGTAAGACCAATGTAGTCATCACTGGACTGCCAGAAAGGACCAAGGGCATCAATGCAATTCTTTTTGTCCAGAAGCCATGCAAAAAGGTGGCCGGGTCTTCTCCTAATGGCCTGACCTACATTGAGAGTGCTCCCAGAGTGCTGCTAATGATGACCGTTGATGGAGCCAAGCCTCATCCTCTAATTTTTACATTTCTCAATTTTCTTGATGAACAGTATCTACTGAACAAAGTAAGAGATCTACAAGAGGTTTCTTGGGAGGGAACTCATATATGCATTTTTCAGGATCTCCCCCAGGCAGTTCATGAGCAGAGAGCAGCTTACCGCCTTCTGATTTGTAAACTGATTGTGGCCCACATTTGTTTTAAAATGCTTTATCCTGCCAGGCTGCAAGTTTATCATGGAGGTACTCCCCACAATTCTGACACTTCAGAACAAGTTAGTGGGGAACTTCTCTCCCTGTTCCCAGAGTTGTTTAAAACTGTTTGACTGGTGATACTGTTTTATTGAACTGTATTTGTTTCTGCTCCTTAGTTAGGATTTGCAGGTTGATGTTCCCATTGTGTAATGTTTTAATTAGTGCTATTCACAGGTTTATATTCAAGGGGCAATACAAACTTATTTGTATGGCACTTACTTAATTACTAAGGGACCTTTTTTCTGCAAGATAGCCCAGAGCGTCACTTTTGACAAACAGAACTACTTACTTTCTGTGCCACTGGTCAGTGTCTTGCTGTCTTGCTGTCTTGCTCAGGGGTTGCTCTTTGCTGTGCCTGTAAGCATTTAAATGCTACATCCAGCCAGACTGCAGTTGTACCATAGATGCACCACCCAAACCTAAGTTACCCTGGAATAACCTAGACAGGAAGCACCCTACCTGTGTCTGGATTAGTTTTAAACTGCCAGCATGAAAACTGGGATTTGCTGAATTGCATTTGTTTTACTTCATTAACCTGGTTTAATTGTTTGATGTTCATATTGTGTTTACTTAAACTTAGAGGCATTTATGGTTTGTAGTTTGGGGGATTCCATAGATTTGTTATTATTGCACTGGCTTACCTTATGATTGTTTTATTATTATCTGTTTATTTATTTAAAAATATTTGGTAACCAGGAAAGGCACACTAAGTCAAGGCTCATTTCCAGGTTCTGTCCTATCTCGCCTCTGTCAGCCAGTATGGAGCTACATTAGGGATCTCTAGAACTGCTTATTTTGTTATGTAATCCAACATTTCCCTCCTGCACCGCTCCAACGTCATTTGTATATGTGTTTGAATGGGGCTGCTTACAGGGGTAGTTGGGGTTCCACCCAATATTAGAAGTTTTGTATGTTTAAATTAGAGGTCTTATGGATGACTAGTTTCAGAATGTTTTATATCTGTAGGCTTTGTATTGGGAGTAGTGTCATGGGATCCCCCCCTTTTTCCTTCTTTTCACCCCAGTTCACCTGAAACTTACCATATCTGCACTAGCAGACTTCTGGATAAATGTCAAGGGGGGGGGCTGGGCATGGAGCAGTGGCCATACATGTACTGCTGTCAGTGTAGATTATCCTACTAATGGTTTCTATTTTCTGCTGTGCCATTTGGATTCACTCACTTCTTTTCTTTCATTAGGACACTGCTACGCAGTCAGCTTCTCCCCAGCTGTTGCATTCTGCTTAACTCCCAGTGATTTACCCTCCTTCTACTAGGGACTTGCTGACTCCCACACCAAGTCTGTAGGTACACCACCCTGTCTCAGGTCTTGGGTTGGGGGTGACCCAGGGGGGCACATCGCCATCCACATTGAAGGACTGTCACCACGTATTTAGATCCCATTTCATGAGCTATGTCTTCCCATTGTTTCACTTGGGGCCTCTGTTTCTATTTTGAATCTTACATGCCACCGAGCCTCCTTATTTTCCCAGGAAAGAATGCAACCAGTCAACTCATTCCGATTCCTCAGGAGGTCCCTTTAGGCTTGTCTCCTGCTGACTGTCTTGTGGGTAGTGCATTCCCCATATCTATTAGCTATTTCTGAGTTATTAAGTTAGGTATCCTACAGGATGCCCTCAGTGACCACAGCCCCATTTTTATGGTCTGCAAGGTCCATCACCCTAAAACCCATCCCAAAAATCATTCAGCTTCATTCCTTTAAATCCTTAAATCTTGCACCACTACAGTCCGAATTCTTCTCTACAGACTGGGCCCCTCTCTCCTCTGCCACCTCAGTTGACCCAGCTCTAGCTTACTTTAAGGATAAATTCATTGGCTCCTGGAACATCTTCACTACTATTAGGCAGACCAGAGTCCATGGAATACACCACCCCCGGATTACCCCAGAATTATTGGCCTGCCTCAGGGAGTGTGATCGGACCTGGAAAAAACATAAATCTACTAAGCTCCCCAGTGACTACATCACACACAGACTGCTACTCAACTCTTACACTAAAGCTACCAGATTGGCAAAGTCTGAGTACTTCAAATCCTCATTCCTCACAAACATAAACACCTCATCCAAATTCTGGAGGGTGGTCCACACCTTATTCTCTCATCCCACCCACTCCCAGTTCTCAACATAAATAATTCCTTGGTATCTGATCCTTGCTTGGTAGCAAATGAATTTAATGTCTATTACACCTCCTGTGCCGCTCCTCTTCTAAGCTCCTCCCCCAATTCCTTTCTTGAGCTTGCCCCCTCATACTGCATCTGTTTCCCCCTTTCTCCTTCTCCACTATCTCCCCTGATGAAACTTTAAGTGCCCTCCTCACCCTTAATCCCTCCAAAGGATCCCCTTCAGATGATCTTGATCCTAAACTCCTGTGCCTCTCTGCTCACGCTATTGCCTATCCTATCTCCTTAACCTTAAACCTCTCCTTTACATCTGCTCAAGTTCCCACTTAATGGAAACATGTATTGTTCTTCCCCTTCCTAAGGGCAGTGAACCATCCACTCCTGGTAACTATTGCCCTATCTCTCTCCTTCCTACCCTTACTAAACTCCAAGAACATCTGGTTATCTCCCAACTTTCCTCCTTTCTTCCTGACTCCTCCTTCACCTCATTCCAATCTGTTTTTTGGAAGAACCATTCTACAACCACCTCTCTCCTCAGGCTCACTGATTCCATCCTTACTGGGATGGATGATGGCCTGATCACCTCAGCCATTTTTGTTGACCTTGCCAAAGCATTTGATATTGTCTTACATACTCTGCTTCTTGACACTCTCCACAGCTGGTCTTGCTTGCTACAAGCTGGTTTAAATCCTACCTCATCAGTAGAACTCAATCAGTAAGAATCTCTATCTCCACCTCCCCTCCACTCCCTATCACCACTGGAGTCCTCCAGGACTCAGTGCTTGGTCCCCTGCTTTTCTACATCTTCCTTAATGACCTTCCCTCAGCTTCCTCCACCTCCTTCATCCATATGCATGTCAATTATACTGTCTTGTTCAGTTCCAGCAAAAACCCTGCTGCTGTGGAACCCCTCTAACAGCATGATTTCAACCAAGTTCAGCTCTGGTTTGCCTCCCACTGGCTCTCCCTAAATGCCAAGAAGACTGTTTTTATGACCTTTGGCACCAGGCAGAGAGACTCTCTAGGCTCCACAGCCTGCCCTCCTTCCACACCCTTGATGGGACAACCAGTGAGGACACATCCTCATTTAAGTATCTTGTGGTCTGATTGGACTGACACCTCAACTTCTCTGTGCATATTGATGCCATCCTGAAAAAATTGTGCCCTAAGCTTGGTGCCCTGAGCAGGAATTGTAGTTGCATTCTACTGACTGCAAGGCACAAACTTCTTCAGAAGATGATACTCCCCAATTTTGACTACTTTGACATAGTCTAAGGTGCTGCTCCCAAATCTTCCCTGATGAAATTTGGACATGCTTCAACTCCTTCTGCTGCTTTGCCCTTGATTCTCCCTCTCATACCCATCACTGTGAACTCTATTGCACCCTTGCCTTCCCTCCTGTAGCTAATAGGTGCCTTTCCTACTGTGCCACGCTAACGTCCATGTTCTGGCTTAGTGAACTCCCTCCCTACCTCTCATTCTTCCTCGCCTCCCCTCTGCTCCCCCACCATCTGACTACTTCAGATCCACTGACACATGTGCCCTAGTGGTCCCATGCTGCTCCACCCTCATGGGCCAGACAGGTTTTGTCCACTGCTTCCCCACAATCTGGAACTCCCTCCCCCCCAAATACACCACTCATCTTCTACCTACTCCCTAAACAGTGCCCTCCACTATTTTCTCTCTTCCAGCTGTTCCTGCTTTAATCCTCCTTAATTTACAAATATTCCTTGTTCCTGCTTTCCAGCTCCTTCCCCCTTGCAGGGTTCTCAGCATCCTGAAAGGGATACAGGTTTTGGCTGTCCTTCACCCCTCCCCCAAATAAACCACTCCTCTTTCACCTACTCCCTTAACACTGCACTCCACAAGTTCCTTTCTTATAGCTGTTCTTGCTTTAATCCTTCCTAATTTCCTATTATTCCTAGTTCCTGCATACCAGCTCCCTACCCTCCTTGCAGGGTTCTCAGCATCCTGAAGAAGAAAGCAGGTTTTTGCTGTTTTCCCTCCCCCCCCATCCCAAGCTCCCCTCCTTGTTCCACTTTGGCTCCTCACAGCACTTTTACCTTTGCCCATCCCTACTTCTCCTACACCACTTGTGTACTGCCCAAGTCTGCTCTAGGTATATCATGTCACTATGATTATTTTGTCACATTATGTACTGCCTATAACACTGTTATTATGGTATTATTTTGCAAGCTGTAACTGTCTGTTCCATGCCTTAATTGTAGCATTACTTTGGCTACCTGTTCATATACAATTTATACTTCTCTTCCAACCATTAAGTTGTATCATCTCTGTTTTCTTATCCTCATGTTACCCCTTCACCCCAGGTCGCAACATGAAAAAAGCAACTCGTTGTTCAGTGTGCCCTCCTGGTGAAACATTTCAATAAATAAATTTCCTTTTTTATATGTTTGGCCCCCTTCACCCAGGTGGGTGGTGCTATCATTTGGCACTATAGGATTTAAAGCTTCTCTCCCTGTACAGATGCACTCCTCCCCATCATCTTGTTGGCTGGGTGATGGCACAGGATCATAGTCAGTCAGTCTGGGGACTCTCTCATTCTTATCTATCGAGGGTACACAGAGTATTTTAGTAATATGGGACACAGTTCCCTTTTGGTGATGCTTTCCAGCAGATGTCTGAGGCACAGCTGGGTTTTCTTTTATTCTAAGAGTCTCATTTGGGTATGTTTTTCAGATAGTGGCTCTGAGTGGAAGCTAGTGCCTGTAGACTGGTACCTGTACCCTCAAAGCCCTACTTAACAAGCTCCCACCTTACATTACTTCCCTTTATCATCAAACGTGCAGCCACTATTCTCTCAGAAAAAGCATATACATCCTCCTAGATGTCCTCAAATTCTGTACCCTCTATGGCAAAGCTGCAATTAGTCATGCCATCCTGACCACCTGGAATACAATACAGGCCACACTCAAGCTATCAGAACTAGTTTCCTTAAACTCCTTTAAATCCTTGTTTAACAAGGCTCTTATGGATACTTGCCATTTACACCTTAGCTAGCATATCCAGCTTTGATAAAGCTAGTTTAATATGCATTTACAGTATCCATGTTGAACCATTCCCCTCTTTCTACTTTTAGCTGCTGTTAGAACTTCTTCTTATCCTACTGTATCTGTTAGAACATCAGTATGTATAGTCATATTATTATACTTGTCGCCTGTATTGAGTGTCTTATCGTCTCTGCAATATAACTATACTGTATGCTATTTTTGACTGTCTCTCTATTGTAAGTGTATTGTATGCTAGTTAATGTAACTGCATTTTCTGCCTAGTTTGAGTATTGTATATTATTATCATCTTGTTCTAACAGGACCTCCTTGTAAATAAGTGTGCTCAATGGAGTTTTCCTGCCAATAAACTTGAACATGGGATGGGTGAGTAGGGGTACCTCATGGGACGATGGATTCTGGAGATGTGGTCTTTAGGAACAGTGATGGTTTGGGTATTGGGGATAATTAAGTTTGTAGATTTCTTTGGTGGAAGGATTTGAGGTTCCTCTGACTTGTTAAATCTTGATTTTGTTACTTCTTATATGAGATTTCCTGCTGGGGAGGGGCGGGGGGTATTTTTTGTGGCGTTATTTTGGGGTGATTTGGGAAGGGGGAAGGATACTTCTTGATGGGTAACATTTGGGTGTTAAGTGGAGTTCTGGGAGGGTGGCAGGGAGTGAGCACTGCATATGTCTTACTGTCTCTGGTATCAGGCCTGATATATGGGTTTTCAATCACTAAATTACTCAGTTGATAGAGTATAAGTCGTTCACTCAGATATGCCTTGTGGAATGTAAAGTGGGCTCACCCCAAGGTCAAACGGTATCAGATTCTAAAGCATATTAAACATCTTGACTGAAAGATAGTCTTTTTACAGGAATCCACCCTTCTGACTTCTGACTCCAGCCTTTTTCATAGGGTGGGAATAGGCCAGGTCTATGGTGCTAGGGATGCCACGTAGCAAAGTGGGGTAACCATTTTGATCAGTCAGGGTGTCAACTTTAAATTTACACAAAGCTTGGAAGATCTGGAGAGCCTTTATATCTTCATCTCCAGTATGTTGGACCACACTGAGATCCTCTTGGGTAGTGTATACAATCCTAACACAGACTCCCCTTCTTTCTTAATAAAAATGGCCAGTCTGCTAACTCCCTTTTTGTCATTACCTATTTTAATTGGTGGCGACTGGTATCTCATGTTCACCCCAGACCTTGATAGAACTAATAGGACCATCACCAGCTTGTTCATGGGATAATGAGCCTTGTGGGATTTGGTTGACTCTTTAGGGCTGAATGACCCTTGGTGAGTTTTGAACCCCCTCCAAGAAGGAATTCACCTTTGACTCACCTGTACACCATTCCTTCTTTAGGATAGATTACTTTTTGGTGAGTCGTGAAGTTCTCAGGTGGACTCACTGTTCTGGTATTGCTCCTAGGGTCCTTTTGGTCCACTCATTAGTCTGGATGCAGTATGCCTTTCCTGTGGGGCAGGATAAAGATACCATTTGAAAGACTGATAACCAGCTACTGAAAGATAACACCATAACTGGAAGGATTAAGGACCAGATTGGCTTGTATGGCAGATTCAACACTGGCTCTGTGGAGAATGTTGATCAGGAGTGGACAGCCTTCAAATGCTTAACCAGAGGCAAACTTATTCACCTAGCTGCTAGATGGAAATGGCAAACACTGGCTTGGGCCTCCTGCTTGCTGGCCAACATTTGGACCCTTGAAGGACAGATGGCACCTTCCTCCCCAGGGGCGAGTGGGCTTGAACTGATCTCCCTTAGAGAAAAATCTGTGGAGCCACTCCCTGAGCAAGCACAATACACTATTTTTAGGACCCTTTCCACTTATACTGATCAAGGAGAAAAGGCAGGACATTTAAAATCATTACATCTCAAAAAATTAGAAGGGTCTTGGGTTATTCCTTCCATTATATCTTATTTTGGTAATAGTATTAAAATTGCCCCCAGGACATTGTCAAGGAATTCAAAAAGTTCTAGTGTAATCTTTACGGTCCCATTCCTAATCCCCTATCTGCACTGGATATTAAACTCTACATGACAGGGTTGGATCTTCCTGTGCTGTCAGGTGAACAGGAGGATGTACTAGTCAGGCCTATCTTCCAGTCTGAGATGCTCGATGCAACCAGAGATCTGGAGCAGGATTTACAAAATGGCAGAAATTACCGCAGTTCCGGGGAAAAAAACATGCACAAGTGGGTTGCCACTTGCGGATCCACAGCTTGCTGCAGCTTTACTGCAGCTGCAGGTATTCACAAAGCTGGAGCCAGATTATGACTGGCTCCACAAGACATGGCAGCTTGTGGCTGGTGTTGCCAGGGAATCCCTGCAGCTGTGGAAAACTGTTACAGCCTGTGGGACCAGCTGTAACATTTGCTGCAAGTGCTGCACTGTGATATAGCAATCTCTGCAGCTGCAGGGATCTTGGTCCGCAACTGGAGCTGTGATGTGTGACTTAGTTTCAAATCCATCTGTGAATCTAGCCCCTTGTCTCTCACAAGGCACATGACCCCGACAGGTTATTGGCCAATTTTTATAAAGTTTTTCCAGATTAACTAGTTCCTATGTTGCATAGGTTGTATGTTGCCATTTACACCCAAGACTTTTCAGATCCTTTCCTCCTGGAAGCCTTGATTATTCTGCTCCCAAAACCTGGGAAGACCCCCGATAGGGTTGACAACTACAGGCTGATATAATTAATGAATTGCAATATTAAAATACTCGCTCAAATATTAGCATCTAGAATCAACTGGGTTTGGGCTAGTTTAATTTTCTGGGAGCATGTTGGCTTTATGCCCACCAGATCCTCTACTAACCATCTTCGTAAGCTGGCACATATTCTCTCCACACCTGGGGACTCCACAGTGCCTGCTGCCCTGGTGTTCCTAGACATGGAGAAGGCTTTTTGATAGAGTTAGCTGGATCTTTCTGTTTGCCATGCTGGAAAAATTTGGCTTTCTGAATGCATTTCTTACATGGTTACGGGCCGTGTACTCAGTCTCCAGTGCTAAAATGTATTGTAGTGGAGGCTTTTTATCTTCAATAAAGCTGCACTGTGGAACAAGGCAGGGATGCCCCCTATTTCCCTTTTTATTTGATTTAAGTCTCGAACCCCTGCTGTATAAGCTTAAGAACCATCCTTTTCTCACCGGTATACCTGTTGGTACCAGATTCCCACAACTTTTGGCCTATGCCGATGAACATTCTTTTACATATTACCCACCCGGTCATGTCTATTTCAGCTGTCTTGGAAACCATCCACCAATTTGATAAGGTTGCCAACTATAAGCTTAATACCAACAAGACACTAGTGATGTCCTTGAATGCTGGGGCTTTTAAGGCTGATGTGCTTGAAAGGGACCTCTCTTGGGCCCCTCATCAGCTCAAGTACCTGGGATTATATATCACTAAAAACCAGTCACACCTTAAAAGGCCAAACTAAGCTGACCTTTCATTGACCATCATGCAGTACTTAAACAGATAGAATCCACTCGCTCTAACGTTTTGTGGTAGAATAAATATTATCAAAATGAACATCTTTCACCATATATTGAACATGTCAAATCTCTATCTTCCCCTGAACTGGTTTTGGACAGTCCACACCCTAATATCTGATTTTATTTGGTTAGATACATAGAAACATATACTTTGATGGCAGATAAGAACTGCTTGGTCCACCCAGTCTGCCCATTTCCCTACCTATTGGATAAGCTGCAGATCCTAGTTAACCAACAGCCTGCTTCTTCCCTAGAACACCCTAGAAGGGCCTGCAATAACTTGGCTGTCTCCAAATGGTTGGGGGGGAGCTTAGGTTGCCTTATTTTATGGCATATTACTTTGTCAGCCATGCTAGTAAGTATTTTAGGTGGATTGCCCATGCTGCAGATGAGCCCCACCCCAAAATTATACATCTATATGGCTGGACTTGGAATTAGAAGCCGTTGTAAAGCTGGATCTGCTCTTTGCACTGCCCTGTGTTAGCCTGTGGACACTTCCTAAAGAGGCCCTGGAGTCTGTAATTGATTTATCTCTTAGGGTACATGAGCAACTGGGCAGGCCCCTCCCCCCAGTACCATTTTGTCAAATCTGTCTCAACCAGTGTTTGGAAATCCTAATTTTAAAGTGAGTGGCAATGCCTTACTAGGACCTGACTTCCTCAACTGGAAATTGATGATATCAGCCTCCTTCTCCAAGATGGTAATTTTATGTCCTTACATGACATATGCCACATGTTCCAGTTGGGAAATAAAACTTAAACATGTGATCATGGCACACCTAGGTCCAGGACCTTGGCATTCCAGTCATGTTGAATTCCTAGATTCTGCTATTGGTATGGTCTCTCAGCTCTGCACCTTGATTCTCAGTGGTTTATTCCCTCATATAAATAGGGTATGCCATTATTGGGACTGGGATTTCTTTTCTAGGCAATATAATTGAACCCGTATTTGGCAGGCTATGCATACCTGCATAGCCAGTGAGAAACTTCACCTCATGCAGTTCAACATTCTTTACAATCTATGCCATACTGCTCAAAGATTGTTCAAGACTGGCCATATACAGTGATGAAATTGTACTAGATGTGATGACGCTGAGGGTACCCCACTTCATATTTTTTGGGAATGCTGCAAGGTATGCCCTTGATGGGGGACCATAAAATCAAATGCCAATCCCCTTCTTTCCTGGGCATTGACCAGTTATTCATCCCTGAGGTGTGCATCTTAGGGGATTACAGCAGAATCTTAGTTAAAGAACTGAAGTATTCCATGGCCATGATCTTGATTTCAGTTAAAAGGGTCATTCTTCAGCACTGGCAGGATCAAAACATTATATCTTATCAGGAGTGGTTACAGGAACTCCTATTCATTTTGCATCTGGAGAAGATGATAGACAATGTCCATAACAGACTCAATTGCTATGATACAAAATGGAGCAGGCTGTACATGCTATACTCTATTTAGTTTGTTTGGAGCAAGCCCCCTTCTGATCTGATTTGTTCTGATTGCATATTGTGATGAAAGAGATATGGTCTTGCTGTGTCACCTTATACCCATTCTTTGTGGATTGCTTTCATTGTCATCTGTGTACCGCCTATTGTTTTAGGATCTGGCCTAAACTTAATGTACTCTGCTCCCTTGTTTGCAGATGGGTGGGGGTGGGGGAAATGGGGGTCTGGTATGTTTGGTTGTTGTGTGTTGCTGCTTGTATTGTTCTATTGTTGTTTGTGGCTGTAATCGTAATCTATAAATAAAGAAAATAAAAAATAAACTGTATATGGTTTTAGTAACTATATCTACAGGGGCCTGTTCTGAGATAATGGCAAACATAGTCACTATTTAAGCAACAAATCCCTACAGACAACAATGTTGTAGTAGACAGTATTAACAGGTTCACCTACTTATTTTTGGTCAGAGTCTCTAGCCAATGGCCTTTGCCACGGCTGATGCCCACAGTAGATGCACTTATTCTGTGTCCCTAAGCATGTTAGCTGCTATGCAGAGGCTTGCTTGTAAGACAAGGCACAATATATAAGAGCAGGATGTATCACCCTCTGCCTGCTCTAATTGGTTGAGAGTCAGGCAATGAGCTTGGAGCCATTACCACGGCTATATGGAAGTTCTGTGTGGTGATCATGGGGGGGGGGTCCCAGGTCTGTAGCTCTCCTCAAAACCCCTTTGTTCAAGTAGCGCAAGATTGCTACTGGCTGAGCTGCTACACAGCTTGTATGGCTACCAGTTCATAAAGTCTGCAGTTTGAAAACCTCACAGCTACAACAGTGTCCCACCGTCTACCTGTTTTGATTGGTTAGGAGTTAGACAGGGAGCTTGGAGCAGGTCCCACAGCTGTGTGGATGTTCCTACAGTGATCGGGACAACAGGAAAGAGGAGGGAGCTAAGGAGAGGGGCAGGACTCAAAGGGGATTACCTGAAACTGTAATTTTGTGGAATTAGGTTGGTCATTCTATTTAAGGAGTTACATAGATCTGTGAAAACTGTGGATAGTGCCCGATATTTGAGTTCAGAAAATCACAGTGACTCCAGAATGTGAGAGACTCTGGAGCAGGAGGACCACAGAGCATGAGAGAAGCATCTGCGGGGCATCCATATGGCAATCTGCAGGTGTACAGGACGACACTAATTTTTTTTCAGCTGGTCCAAAATAGGAAACATTTGCTTCACCCAATGAGAGTGCTCTGAATGAGTCATTTATGGTATAACTGTATATTGACTTGGGATGGGATGAATAGTAATTTTTACTGTTCAACTGAATACCAAATAGTTGAAGACACTAGTCATCAAATAACAAATATGAATAGTATATAGTTTAATTTATAATTCAAGCAGTCTCAAAAGAAATCCCACCCTGGCCTGGTGGTGCTGTAGACCAGAAAATCAGTGTATCAACATTAAAAGTCAAAAAAGACAACTGCATGATAAAGTCACTTATTTTAAAAAAGGAATAAAACTAAAGCTGCTACTATGTAAAAACATTTATCATTGATAATTCCAAAAACCGAGCATGTTGAGCAAACATACAGAACCATAAAAGTAATGAGCTTTAGTTTAATTCCCTTTTCTAAATATTTTTTTAAATGAAACTCATTTTAAATTAATTCAGTGGATGTGCAAGACAGAAGGACTAGGGTTGAATGTGTGATCATCTGTCTAAAGAAACCACAGATCATTAGTCTCCTGGAAAAAGATTTGATTTTATGAAGTATGAAGAATTAAGCCATATGCAAAGTGGGATTAAAGCATGTTGGTTTGTGCAGCAGCAGGTGGAGTTTTACATGTTGGGTTTGAATGTTGTTGATAGTTTTGCATCTGGTTAGAAAAAGCACCAAACACAAGGTTTAAAAATATGAAAGCTGCAAGGAAATCAATGTTTGTTGGTGAACTTGATTCTATCTAAAGCAAGCTAAATACATGAAATACAAATGAGTATAGATGGATGTAACTGTATGTATTAATTTTTCCAAAAGTCATGATTTATGATTTACAGGTGAACTCTTGTTAGCATGGACTCTTAGGTAACTGGTTGGGACTTCATTATTGTTCGTTTAATAGGCAGAAATTCCCTGAATAAGTTGTCAGTGAAATGAACCATGAAACCTTGATTAATTCTCTGCTAAAGTTCTTTGAAACATTCATGGTGTAAAATCACAATAAAATTTAGAATTCTTACACTGCCTACTGGTGAGTGGGCCATTATTACAGTGTGCATTAAATTGCTTTTGAGGTTTTGTGGAGCAGATCCCTCCTAGTATTTGTTTATTTTTACAGATTGAGTGGGCTACACTGGTCCAGGAGTGTGTGTGTGTGTGTGTGTGTGTGTGTGTGTGTGTGTGTGTGTGTGTGTGTGTGTGTGTGTGTGTGTGTGTGTGTGTGTGTGCATCTGCCATCAGTATAGAAACCATGATAAAAAGTATTGAAAGAGAAAGGTATGCAGGAGAACAAAAGGAGAAAGGACATGTTCTACCATGCTTTTTCCACCGAGTACCAGTTCTGTAAGCAGTTTTGGTTGAGAAGGTATTGGGACAGGGACTTGGAGTCACAGTGATGAGGCTGGGGATGTTGCAAGAGAGGAGGGCTAGGGCTGAAAGTGTGATCATCTGTCTGAAGAAATTATGGCTCATTAGTCCCCAGAGGTCAACTGGTTCCATGCCCACTGCAATCAGCAGCTTTCCCAGCCAGTCCAAGTTTTCCAGTGGCTCTGGTGATAAAGCACTCCGAGCAAACCAGAAATATACAGGTCTCCCACTATTACTCACTTGAGTACTTGGAGGTTCTCTACCCATGGGGAATCTCATTCATGAGGAAGGTGACAGGGAGTCTGGGCCTGGCGCTGATACTAATGTTATCTTGCCTCCTGAGGAAAAGTAGAATTTTGAAGGTTATGGAAAAGTACACCAACCAAAGAGTTTTATAAAAACAACCCAGTACCACCATTATTAAAGCAGCTGATAGTGGAGGAGTGGACCATGGAGGGGGATAGGTAAGGGAAGTTGTCTGAGCAGGGGAATGAAAGTAAAGTGTAAGAGAGAGAGGGAATGCAGAAGCACATGAGGAGGAAGAGATAGTAAAAGAGCAGTGTAACGCTGAAGAATCATAGGAGAATGTAAAGGAGGGGCACTGGAAGGGGAAGAAGCTGAAGAGTAGGAGAAGCAGGGCAGATGTGGGAAAGATGGAAGAAAGCTGGGAAGAAACCTATTCAAGAGAGGAGAATGAAACAGAGGAAGTTGAAAGTTGAAACTCAGTTACACCAACAAGTTATGATGACTGTGATACAAAGGAGTGGATGCCATCATGGGATGAGTTGGCCAAATTAAAAATCAAAAATGTCAAAGACAAAAGCAAGAAAGCAAGTTGGTTAGGTAAGGAAATCTAAGGAACAGACCAACCCCCAACAGTCAAATAATCAGTCTCATTATAACTCTAGTGCTGCTGTGCCAGTGGTGCCCTGCCAGGGCATCCAATCCATCCATGTTATTTCACCATGGCATTAAAAATAAATCATCCTACAGTCACTGCGTTGGTAACCAATTCCTCTCTGGAAGTACTCTACCTATCCTAGCCACCACCACCAGTTCACTCGGCCTAACAAAACAAATGGAACCTCTGTAGTGTGTGAGTATTTCATAACAAACACCACAAATCCACCAAAATCACATTTTCTCAGCATATAAATGAAGTCAAATTAATTTTTTTTTTATTTTTTTTTATTTTATGTTTTTGGTAACCAGGTAAGTGCACTGATCCAGAGGACCATTTCCAGTCACGACCTGGGCCACAGGGTGACGATACAGTGAGAAATGTCAGCAGACAATAAGTTACATTATGCTAACCAGTCAGGTGCAAAACAATTATGGACAGTAGAAGAAGTACAGACATAAATTATTATTTCCATATAGATCTGGTAGATATAAAGAAGGAAACTGCAGGCAGTGAGTACAGAGGAGAGAGTAGTTAAGCATTTACATTCAATGAACCATATGGTACTCAGTAGATTTATGCAATTACACACAAATGTACATAGGTAATCGGTCAGTTTACACTAAGGTAATAGTCAAACTGCAACAGTTTTTACAGAGGAAAAAAAAAGACCTAGATGACATACATGTATAGTGTACAGGCATTTGCAGATAACAGAAACAGGGGATACAGGCAGACAATTACAGAGGGGGACGTTAGTAAACTATTTGCGCAAGCTAGCCCAGGGGCCATTAAAGGAATAAGCAGATACAGTACATTAACAAGTTGTCTAAGGTAGACTTGTCTATGTCCTGGCATATTGTCAGAGCAGGCTGAGTTGAGAAAAACCTATCAGATAGGCGGAGCGAGACAGAAAGAGGGTTGCACGTGGGGTGGTGTCCTGGACAGTTGGGGGCTTTAGGCAAGGAGATGAAAAAGGGGGGATATAGCAGCTACTGACTTGGTAGGTTTAAGGCAGTTTTGGGGTTCCTGTGCATCCCAGTGAGCATTTGCAGGTGGACTCTTCTAGTAGCCAGGCCTTCAGGTTAGCTTTAAAAGATGTATGGGATGGAGATGCATCAATAGATGCAGGAAGAAGGTTCCATAATTTAATAATTATAATAATTATAGCGTATCGTAGAACCTTATTATTGACCAAATTTTCTCATTTCCCAAAGTTGTTGTACCATCAATGTGACGTCACAATTTTGCTGTACCATATTGAATATGTCACATCAATGGTACGACAGGATAAAATGCCTTTGCGCATGTGCAATTTGCAATGCACTGGACATTGGGAAATAGCCATTGCAGTGAGTGCAGCCCAGAAGGTGAACAGCGCTGAGCAATACACACAAAGTAAGGGCATATTTTTCTTTTACTGTTGCCCGTAATACAGTGAGTGCCTATATTTATTTACTGATTTATTTATTTTATAACATAGGAATTACAACCCTTTGAGTCATAGACTCATTTCCAAAGGCTCCATGTCAAATACAATGTGTTATGAAAGACAACAACAGGTGATTACAGTTTCACAATGCTGAAGAGTCATACAAGTTTGAATGTGCAGTCAGATAGCACGAATGTGTATTAAGCACACATAGGGTAATTGCCTGTACAAGTGGTAGCTAAACAGAGGCTGCTTTACAAGCATAAAGGTAATATAATTGTGCAATATACATACATAGGGTAACTGCCTATACAAGTGGTAGCTAACAGAGTCAGCATTACTGGATACAGTAAGATTGCAGGGTGCTGCCTCCAGGGAAGCTTTGTCAAGTTCCTGACATAGGAATGAACTATGAGTTAGCTAAGTCAGGCCTCGGGCGCATGGGCCTCAGAGGCAGATGAATGCGTGCCACCTCATTCGAGACATTGTCAAGGACCAAGTATGACATATAATGATAGAGCAGGGCCTAGTGTGAGGTTAGCGTTCACACTGGCAGTTACGTGAGGATAAAATATGGGTTTTCAGGGCTGCCTTAAATAGGCTTATTAAAAAAAATAAATAAATAAATAAATAATTGACTCTGTGGGAGCAGGAACCGGGCACGGAGAGGGGCTTGTTCCTTGTGTTTGGGGAGGAGCACAGTCCAAAATCATGCTTTGGCTCAAAACACTCAAGAAGTGGTCAGCTATTATATTACTGCTGCCCATACACTATAAAAGGCAATGGATGGGCAACAGTAAACAACAATGCTGAGTTCACTTCTCTAGGCTGTCTGACAACAAAAAACCTCTTGAGCTTTGCTCTCGAGGTTTACTTGGCTGTCATGACAACCTCTAGAAGTGAACAGTGTTATTTTTCACTGTTGCCCATCCATTACCCTCTATATTAATTTGAAACAAAAAACATAGAATAACTCTGGCTTCTAATAAATAACCAAATACAGGGAGAAGAAAAACAATGCTTATTGCACAGCACAGGTTTTCAGCTTATGTGAACAGATGGGCAAGATGGGATTTGTCCCATCTGAATGACACTGATGAAGATGATTCATAAGACACAACAGGCTGTTTGCAGGGTCTAGATTATGATGGGGGTGTGCATTCCCTGCTCCACCACAAGGGACCTTCTGCATCAGAATTCTGACCTAACAGGGTGCCTATGAAAGCACGGAGGACAACTATGAACATAGACTAGTTAGTATAAGACTGGTGCCAATAATTAGCTGTTGAGAGACTTACATGGACTTAATGACACCGTTTGTTGCTACTTTTGGATTAACCCTGCTAAACATCTCTTTTTATTCATGTTATGGCACACAGTGAAGGTGACCACAATCTGATGCTGCAGGTTATGTAACAAGATTTGTCTGAAGAACTTGCTGTATCTTATTGCCTTATTGAACTTTTTCAATAATCCTGCCGTCTCCTATATCCCTCATGGATCATGGTTTCCTCATCATGCATGACTGCAATGTGTAGGTGACACCGCCTTTTTCTCTTCCTGCGTACTGCACAGCAAATGGTACACTACCTTTGGCTAGTGCCACCACAACCACCTGTGCATCATGGGTGTCAGCAATTTCACATCTGCCTTAGGCACTTTGCATAGTGCTTTTTACCATGATCTTTACAGTTCATTATGGATTCATTCAGAAATTGTTTTCTTGTCATTATTCTTGTACTCCCACCATCATGAATCAAATTTCTTCATCATGCACCACTGACTGAGACATGTGATGACAGTAACATCACCTTCTTCCCTGCCTGCACAGCAAATGGCACAATATGATTGGACAGTGCCACCATAGCCACCTGTGCATCACACATGTTGACAATCACCTATGTGCCTAGAGAAACTATAAATAGTGCTTTTTATTATCATCTTCATGACTCATGATATGTTATTTCAGAAACCATGTTTTCTTGTCATAAAAAGAAGAAAATACATTTAAAACATCAAAACTAAATTGACATTATATTACTATCATCATCATACTGGTGCTGCTATCATCATCATCATCATCACCATATTGCTATGTATTATCTAATAGATAAAACACATAACCTTAGAAACAACAGAAGAGATAGATAATATAAAATATCATTGAGCAATTTATGGTGCTGCAGGGGAGAATATAGTAATTAGGGTATACTTACGATATCTAGAAACTGATGATCCCATCATGCATTACCTCGGTCAGCTTTGCCTGATAGAGGATTTAACCCGATGCTACTACACCCGATGCTATTGCACCCAATGGGAATCCGCTCTCCCTTGGAGTTGGATATTTTAATTATGGGGCAGTGGGGGGCAAAGCCCCCTCATTTTACACTTTCTTTCACTGAAATGCTCGTACTTTCTACATTGGGCATTTCAGTGATTCGGGACTGTGTCTTTCGAGGGGGTTTACTCGGTATGCCGAGTGTTGGCATACTGAGTCTTAGTATATCATAGTATATCTGTAATTAGCATGAGAGAAAGCAGAGGCACAGAGACTAAAGTAGGACATAGACCTTGAGGCCATCAATGAATGGTAACTATTTTGTAGCTAACACTGAGCCATAGGTGCCTTTGTGGGATTTGCAGACTCTGTCACAATATCACAAACAGTAATCTACAGCAGATGCATGCATACAACAGCTGCCAAATGTAATCTACGGTAATTCATAGTCACTGCTGATCTCAAGTCTTACCCTCACTCCTATTTGTAGCCTGGTTTACTCTATGTTAATCACTGCATTGTGAGCCAGAGTGGTTTCCAGCTCAAAGCCAAACTGAAGTTGGCTCTGGCCACTTCTCTCACCCTTAGTGGAAAGTCACAAGGGGCAGTGAGGGTTAGTTTAAGGCACTGGGTCAAAGGTGAAGGACTGGTTGATATGGTGACCTTCTTGGAGGTTCTCACAGCAGCCTCTATAAAGTACCATGGCCATTGAAATCCTATGTCAGTTCCTGAAAAGTTAAAAAATAATAATCTTATATACAGACACATCAGCAAATAAAGGCAAGAAAACATGAAGGCATCCTTATAACACCTACAACAAAATCATCTATAGAGTTTCCCATGAAAATCTCCTGATATGGCTAAGAACTGTAAGTCTTTAGGGTTTTAGGATTCTCGCCCCATAGTGTCCCCGAGTCTAAATATTCATTAAAAGAGAATTCAATGCAAAAGGTCCAAAACAGACCAAAAGCCCAGATCATTATCTTACTCAAAAAAATTTATTGCCTTAGGACAGTAGGAAAATAGTCTTTTTTCCCCACTTTTCCCATGTTCCCACTCTTCTTTAGAGTATATAATAGGTAAAATGTTGGTACCCGATAACAGTTTTCCTACCTGTTCAAGCTCCAATGCTTGAAATGATCTGTCATTTTCACCTTCTTCTCCCGAGGCCATCCAAACAAATCTATATAGATTGTGGGAGCTTAACCTTTTTTTAAATAGCAAGGTGGAGGATAAAAACAGGATAGTTTTATAACCTCCCAATGTCTTTCCTCACATCAAACACAGGCTAATAATTAGGGTGGCAATATCAACAGATCCATGGTCCCGGTCTATGTGGGTCACTTAATCCAGGTCAGCATCATGTAAGAAGAAAAAGACAAGAAAAACACTTCACTAAGCATAGTAACCTCAGCGCTAAACTGAAGAGCCTACTCTAGCCCCATAGGCAAAAATATAATACCTTTAATTAAATATTACAAATATGTCAGCACAATAGTGCTCTCCAATATTCGTCACTGCTATACAGGTCACCATCCACTCACTCCTCCTTGGAAGGGTCTGAAATCCATTCCTCTCCAAGTCCAGCAGTCCTATCATCACTTGTTCCATTTACCCAGATCAGGGGCCTGCTCATTCACCAACAAAAGAATTACTTCAAACTGAGTGACTGACTGATTGGCTAAAAAGAGCCAACCCACTCAAAGCACACCCTCATTGTGTAATTTTCCACACAGCGGCTTGGTTCAATTCTGTAACATGGCGGTTACATCAAAATGTGACTACCAAGCTGGAGTGCTGTCACTAATGAAGTACCCTAGGGGCTCTGAGTGGGGTCCACTTTTATTTAACATATTTGTTTCCAGTATGCAAACGTGTCTAGAATAATAAATACACAGACGATTGCAAACTAGGGTGTGTAGTAAACAATGCCCAGTCTGTAGGCATACTGCAAGATAACTTAAATAAACTTTGCAACTGGGCGGCAGATAATAAAATGAAGTTTAATGTTGTGAAATGTAAGGTTAAGTGTATGGGGAGGAATAACAATGGGGCTACCTACATAATGAACAACATAAAACTTACACTTACAACAGAAGAAAAAGGGTGTTACAATATCTGATAACTTAAAATTTGACATACATATAGATAAAACAGTTAAAAAATGTTATGGTATTTTAGGTAGTATTCTAAAGCACATAAAAAGAAGAAAGCCAGAGGTCATTCTTCCCCTATATGCTGGCCTCATATTACCGCACCTGAACTATTGTGCACCTTTCTGTACTCCCACCTCAATAGGTTGCCAAACCATGACTGAAAAAGTTCAGTGTAGAGTAACCAAGAGAATTGATAACATGACTAATAAAAACTATGAGGGTAGATTAAAATCACTTAAGTTATTCTTTTTGGAATATAGATCCCTAAGGGGAGATCTGATTTAATATTTTTAAAGCTTTCCAGAAAGAGTCTATGTTAGACACAATGGCCCGGATATTCAAACTGTGCCATTCTGAGGCACAAGCCCTGCGCTGCTCAAAATAGTTGCGCAGGGGTGTGGCCGGGGCGATATTCAAAGGAGTTGCGCTATTGAGCAACTCCTTTGAATATCACCCCCCAGCCACAGCCACTGTGCATGGCGCAGTGGAACTTGCGCCACCGCAAGTTGTCAGAGTTGAGCATTAAACTTGCGGTGGCGCAAGTACCATTGCGCCATGCGTAAATTTCTGATATTCAAAAGGGGACATGCAAATGGGGCCATAATTCATGCAAGGCGCAGGGGGGCTATTTGCATCTGATTATGACCCCATCTGCATGCCATTAGCATGTAGGTGCGCCGATCCCCGAGGACTTGTGCCTGGCCGCCCTGCCAGGCAGCAGCCGTCGAGGACTGATGCACCCTGCAGCCCGATCGCGGGCAGAACGTATACTGACAACCCCCCCAAACATCTCCCAATGCCCGATTGCGGGCAGTATATACTCTGACAACCCCCAAACATCTCCCAATGCCCGCGATCGTGGGCAGAGCGTCACTGACAACCCCCAAACATCTCCCAATGCCGATGCGGGCAGTATAGCTAATAATAACCCCCAAACATCTCCCAATGCCCGATCACGGGCAGAACGTGAAACAACCCCCAGTGCCCGATCGTGGGCAGAATGTAAAAAGACCCCCAACCCGAATATCTCCCTGATGGTCCAGTGGACGTAATGCCCGATCACGGGCAGAATGTCCAGTGACAACCCCCCAATATCTCCCTGGTGCCTAGTGTCCCCCCACCCCCCCACCACGAAGCCCCACCACCCGCACCCCCGGCAGCGGTAGGCGAGCATCCCACCCACCTGCTGCCCCACCGCCCGCCGACTGACTGTCGGTAGGGCTGCCGCCCATTGGTGCAGAGCTTCTGGACTGTCATGTACGGTATGGGCTGCACGCCCATTGGCTCTAGCTCTGCACCAATGGGCGTACAGCCTACCGACAGTCAGTCGGCGGGCGGCAGGGCAGCAGGCGGGTGGATGCCGCCGCCGCTGGGGAGCGGGTGGTGGGGCTTTGTGGGTGGGTGGGTGGGGGACACTAGACACCAGGGAGATGTTTGGGGGTTGTCATTGACATTCTGCCCGCGATCGGGCATTATGGTCCACTGACCACCAGGAGATATTCGGGTTGGGGGTCTTTTTACATTCTGCCCGTGATCGGGCACTGGGGGTTGTTTCACGCTCTGCCTGTGATCGGGCATTGGAGATGTTTGGGGTTTTATTATACATACTGCCCGCGATTGGGCATTGGGAGATGTTTGGGCAGGGTTGTCATTATATATACTGCCCGCGATCGGGCATTGGGAGATGTTTTGGGGGTTGTCAGTATACATTCTGCCCGATCGGGCACTGGGGGTTAATAGATACATTCTGCCCGCGATCGGGCATTAGGGAGATGTTTGCCGGGGTTCTTTACATTCTGCCCGCAATCGGGCTGGTGGGGGCACAGGGACTGAGTTGGGGGCCAACCACGGGTGGCAGCTGCTGTGTTGCGCCCTGCAATACAGCAGCTCACCTGTGGGTGGCCCTCAACTTGATCCTTTTTTTGGCTCAAAGTTGTGCAGGCGCAGGTTGGGGGTTGCGCCTGCACAACTCTGCACAACCCGACTGAATATCGGGTTGTGCAGTTTATGCATGGTTCCTCCCCCTCCTGTTGAGCATGCATTCATTTGCATTGCGCTGTTGCTCAACCTGTTTTCAGTGGTGCAACTGCCTCCTGTTGAATATCGCAGAATGGCACAATGTAGGACTTGCGCATGCGCAACCCTGTTGCGCATGGCGCAACCCTTTTGAATATCCAGGCCAATCTGTCTTGAAAGACAAATAATAAACAATAACATATGATCCCACAATCTTAACTTAAAAACCTCCATGTGCAAAACAACAAAGCAAAATACAGTTTTCACTCAGAGGGCTCCACCCATATGGAACTCACTACCTAGTGACATTGTTACAAGCAATAATGTGGAACAATTTAAAAGGCTAGGGCTCAGATATTCAAAGGGGTTGTGCCTGGCACAACAGAGTTGCACCGGCACAACCCTGCATTGCACCCCAGCAGGGTATTGAAAAGGCTTCCCGGTGCAGTGCAACTCCCGATGTGCCCCAGCACAATGTAATGGTATGCAGTGCAGATGCAGGGGGTGTGCCCATGCACATGCGGCACATCCCAATATTCAGCCCAGGATGTGCGGTGCATATGCTGGTACAACCCTGCATTGCGCTGCATGGGGGGCTCAAAGTTGAGCCCTTGCAGAGAAGGAACAACTCCAGGCCACCCAAAGGCAGGCTGCAGTATTGCTGGGGGCAACACAGCAGCCCAGCTGTGGGTGGTCACCTGCCCACCCAGAACACCATCCACAAGCACACACTAAACCCGGAACACCCCCCCACCCAGAGCCGTGATCACGCAGTATATGTTTAAAATGAAATCCCTGGTAGTCTAGTGGCCCCCCAGTCCCCGAGTCCCTGAAAAATGCAATACATGACCATCCCTGGTGGTCTAGTAGTACCCCCTCCCACCCAAGTCCCAGATTCCCCATTACATGTAAAGATGCCTATCCCTGGTGGTCTAGTGGAAACCCTCCCCGGCCATTGCTGCGATCATGGTAAATGTGTATTACAACATTCCCTGGTAGTCTAGTGGATCCCACTCCCTTCCTCCCAAGTTCCCGATCACGGTAAATCACCCACATGTCATTCCCTGGTGATCCAGTGGCACCCTCACCCCACCCACCACACAGGACACATATTTGGGGCTGTCTAGTTTAGTATGCCTGCAAGCCCATTGGTCCACACAGGGCAGGGGACCAATGGACTTACAGCCCACACTGTACCTGTCATTCGGCAGGTGGGTGGCTGGGCGGTGTCGGGTGGGATGCAGCCGCCCATCAATGACTGGGGCGGGTGAGCAAGGGTTCTGTGGGTGGGTGGGTGGGGGTACCACTGGATCACCAGGTAATGACGGGTGGGCAATTTACCATGATCAGGGACTTGGGAGGGAGGGGGGCGGTCCACTAGATTACCAGGGAATGTTGTAATACACATTTACCATGATTGCATCAACAGGCGGGGGGGTTCCACTAGACCACCAGGGATATATGCAAATGGCCCCATTTGCACCTTGCATATATTATGGCCTCATTTGCATGCCCCTTGCTGAATATCGCAACTGCACTTGCGCTGGTGCATCCCTATGCTCCCTATCTGTGGCTTGCACCAGTGCAGTACCACTGCGCCATGAGCAGCATGTGTGCTAACGCTGACATATTCAACGGTGCTGCGCCATGGCGCATCCCCATTGAATATCACCTGGACCTGGCCCCAGCGCATCACATATGCACTGCACCCAGGCTTGTGCCACTGCCTGGTGCAGTCTGAATATACTGGCCTAGATCTTTATATGGGTAATAAGAAATATAGTTTCCACCATTAACCATGTCAGTGGCAAGTTCTCTATGGGCTAACACCTTTTGAACTTGTATCCAACTATAAAAACTATAAAACTGTGAAGCTCCATACAAACTGCTGAACTCCTGGAAAAAGGGTCCCAAGACAAAAAAATGGGAATCAAGTTATCAAGTCACCAAATCCCTAAACACTGTGTTACGGGGGATTTTAAAACACTTATGATAATAAATTTATTATGATTACACAAAGTAACTTAAACGGTTTACAAAAATTTTTAACCTGTTAATTAAGCGCAGGTTTAGCTCCCACAACAATAGCTATCCCTGTCCTTGGCCAAACAAATGAGCAATGTCATTCCCTTCCTCCACTGACCTTAGCTTCCCGAGGGAACTCTCAAGACAGCTCCAAACCAGCACCAGAAAATGAAGTCACCCAGCATCAGAAGTTCTCCACTGTGACAGAAAGCACACAGTAGGAGCGGTCCAGCAGACTCCGCTAAACTCAGTCCCATCAATCTCTGTTTGTCAAAGACAAAAAACTACAAATTGGGTATTAAAAACTCAGCAAAATTTAAGGGTCTAAGAATGCAGGCAGGGAGGTCATGTGTGCACCTGTCTAAGATGGCCGTTTAAACACCAAGCTCCCAGCTGGCTGTCAGAATCTTCCTCCATCCATTACCTGCATCAGTGTTTAGCAGCTCCTAACCACACCAGGACATGAAGCAATCAGACTGATCTGCAGCTGTAAAAGTTATCCACGAAAAGGACAAAGGACAGTTAAGAGTCTCCTCTGTCTCTGCAGCTTCTCGTTCCCAAGGTGGTGCATCAAACTCCCAGAAGCTGTCCCCCTCCTGATGACCCTGCACCTGTGCTCCTGGAACAAATTGTGGCCTTGGTTGAAACGTATAGAACTACAGTTCTGGAGATGCAGGCAAGTCTATCTATACTAACTGGCTGTGTTGCGGTGACTGAACAGAAAATGCCCTCAATTACAGAGAGGGGAAAAAGCTGTGACCAACAACTAGCAGCTGTAGAGCGACACATAGAATGGGTCACTAACACACTTGAGGATTTTGAGGGCAGGGGGACGCTGTAAGAATATCTGCCTAATGGGGCTGAATGAGGGAGAAGAGGGTAAAGGTCCAGTCCACTATTTACAAACAAGCCTCCCAGTATGGCTGAAACTGGACTCCGCAGAGTATGTATTTGAAATAGAATGGGAGCACAAAATCAAATGGGCCGGTACAGCACTGAACACTAACAGACCTCAGCCATTTATTTGTAAATTACTTCATTTTGTGGACAAGGAGATTATCCTGAACCAAGCCTGTAAACTGGGCAATATCGAGGTGTCATGGACCAGCCTTTCCTTCTACCCTAACGACCCTCGATTCATTTTGTAATAACAACAAGGATTTGACAAAATCAAACAAGGGCTCTGCAACCAAGGGCTTACACACTCCCTCCTTTATCTGGCTATCTTGCTGGTCACCTACTAGGGCAAAATGGTACAAATCCAAACACTGGGTGAGGGTGATGCTGAATCCACCTTGGACACTCTGGAGCAAGCAGCCAGTGCATAACCAGCAGTCTGATAGACCACTCATAGCTCATCCAGACCGTCCTGATTCAGAGACAACACTTGAGGAAGTGGACAATTGACACCCATAATTACTGCTCAGTGACAGCGACCTGATTTGAGGTGCAGTAATATCCAGTCTCCTTTCCCCCTGCTAACTTTAAGTATGCTTTATTTTGGAGCTCTACTGGAGACACTGTTGCTTTCACCAGTTCTATACCTATGTGTAATACAGTAGTTTTTCTGACTTTGAATTTGGGCTCTGAGAGGTGGCAATAACTGTGAGGGATATCCCACTCTACCCTCTCCTCCACATTTTGGCTGGCAGCCTCATGGTCACAGATATTGTTCCCAACTCCAGCTTTGACATCCCTGAGCCTGGGCTGTAAAGTGTAATCTTTTCCGGGTCATAAATAACACTTTTTCACTGATGTAGACACTGGGACAATAGATGGCCATTCTGTGTGCCTAAGTTTATTGCCACTTTGATATATTGACAGCTTACTGTGTTGATTTCAATGCTTAAAATGGTGCCAACCTTTTCACTTTTACATGGAAATTATCATCCTCAAGAGAAGACCGCTGCTTGGTGAAATATTTCCTGGTTCAGGACTCTGGGACTCTCCCTTTTGGGTTTCTCCCTTGTATAGACACTGAGGCAATGGGGACACTTTCTCGGCATTCACAAACTTTAACTATGTATGGCTATACACAGCCACTGTAGGGGCAGTGCCTATACTGTATTATACTATAAAATGTCAGCGTCTTTATTGTCTGCTCTCCATGCTGATGGCACAAGACAGTGCCATGTGGGGGCAGTAGGAGGACTATCTTTTATTATTTGCTGCTATTACACATAAGCTGCCATAAGGGTTATGATGCCAGTGGGGCTATTTTTTCATATCCAGGCTCCTTATATATTTTGGGGCTTTTGAGGCATCACAGTAGACAAGGGAGGGTGATGCACTGATCAGCTAGCCTGCACCTTCCTTGGTAAATGTCCACAAGTTCCGTGTAGGCAAAGGTGTAAGAGCCAACTTAGACACTCGTTAGGAGAGTCTTGTAGTCTGCCTCGGCAAGGAGGATCACTTCTTACAGCAGAGTTTTTCCTTTTGTTAAATTTGGTATTTTTACTGTTATCCATTGTTCTGTGTTCATGTAGTTATTTGATATGGAAGTGATTTATGTGATCAGTGCTCTGCTGCTGGGTGTGTGCAGGGGAGGTTCTGGGAAACTGGGGGAGTGGGCGGGATAGAGAGCACTGTAGTTCTACTGGTAACTGCCATAGCATCTTTTGGTACACTGCAGGTGGTAACCTGGAACACTAGGGGGCTCAGTTGTCCCCATAAAAGGTGCAAAGTGCTACTCAAGTTGAAGGAGATGCATTGTGATATAGCCCTCTTCCAGGAGACGCATCTTTTAGATACTGAGGTCTCCAGGCTTCAGTGTAGTTGGGTGGGCTTTGTCATTCACAATGCATACCCCACTAGAATGAGAGGAGTGACAATCCTGTGCCACAAAGGCTTACAGATTGGGATACATAAAGAAGGTATACCATTAGAACAGTGACTTAAAATTGTCACGGCAATTCGGATACTACAACAAGGGTAACAGTGAAAGAGGCGATCTTGATTTTAGATTGCCCCTCACTAATGCCACCCTGTGTGCCCACACTGTTATTAACCCCTCCAGGGCATGCCTGCCTGGAGGTTGTTATATTAATTTTCAGGGGGGGTGGAGGGTAAATCCCCCCCCCGCAGTACAGGACTGTTTCCCAGGACGGTGCTTCAGCACTACACATCCCAGGAGCCGCAATGCCTGGTGCCCTAATGCCAGGTGGCAGAATGCCTTCACACATATCGGCGTTGGCAAAATGACTGTCACACTGATATGGGTGAATCCATAAAGAATACAAGGATCTATAAGGCAGAATTTTGATTGTACAGGGCACTTACCAGGGCACTCTGATTATCTTAGGGAGTTTATATACACTGAATAATTCAACTAGACAAGTCTTTACACAGGTCCTAGCAGGACTGTTGGAAGGCCTCACAGGGACCATATTGGGAGCAGACCTCACTCTTGCATTGAACCCATTTTTGGACTGCACAGGCCCAGGCAGCAAGGTTGAGACGCAGCTTGGTTATCATGTGCTCTCTGACTTTAACAGGGCAGGGCTACACAACAGTTAATGAACTCTCCACCCCCACAAACAGAATTTCCCATATTTTTCACTGGTACATGACTCGTACAGCAGCATAAATGTCATTTTTGTCTCGACAGAGCAAATCCAATGGACCTGGGAGTAATACAAGGAAATATTATTGTATCTGACCATGCCCCAGTTTTCTTGTCTCTGGCATGGGGGAGACACTCAGGTTCAAGAAATAAATGGCATTTTAAGATATTGTTGAAAAACATAGACTTTGTAACCTGGCTTAAGAGGGAATACTAGCGTATTTCCAGCTGAAGAAACATGCAATTGCAGCTCAGCAGCTGAGAGGGTGTGAGTGTTAAACTTCTAACGTACATACTAGTATGTCATCATTCTAGTGTGTACAAAACCAGTCGAGGTTGTCAGCATCTGCTCCTTGCTCCCAGTATGGCATTTTAATATTAAATACATTCTTTTGTTTTCACACCTGAATCTGGCTGAGGAGTGTTTTTTTTTTGCCGGGGAGCTTATTTTCAGAACAGTGAAATATCTGACACAAGCATTGCCACACAGTGTAAAGTTATGAAGGTGGTAGTCAGAGTGCTCCTCAATGCATATATGTCAAAACTGAGAAAGAAAAGGGATAGCCTCACTAGGGCTACTGGGGGGGGGGGGACTGAAATGCCAAGAGCACCTAGCTATGCTATCTCCAGCCTAGAGAGAGTTACTGAAACTCACAGATACTGTAGCTGCAGCATGGTATACCAATGGCACAATGACGCAAATGCCACGAAGACCATCACAGCAACATTTTCTACAGTTCACTGTGATGGCTTCCAGGTATTCAGGCACTGCTGCCACTGGGGTGTTTGCCCCCCCTCCCCGAACTAACTCTGACTGGAGTTAGAAATCTGTAGTGTGAGGGGGTGTGGGGGGCAGAACCTCCCGCATGGGGGGTGTGGGGGGCAAAGCCCCCATACAGAAAACATTTCTTCCCCTAGTGACAGCACAACTCCAATTGGTGGTGTTGTGCTGTTGCTGTGCCGACAGTCGACAAATTTCTTGTCACCGCGGCATAGTGTAACCCTGCAGCATGGCAAGCTGTGGAGGCTAGCCTACACCATAAAGCAGAGTGTGCTCATTTCCATCTTAACCAGTCTTATTTGAAGGCAGGAGAGCAACCCTACAAGTTACTGGCACATTGGTTGAGAGCTGTGGGAGTCTGAACGTTACATCCCTGAAATCCATATGCAGCAGTGACAAATAGTGACCTCCCCTAGCCAAATCAATAAAGAATTCAAAAAGTTTTACGCCCAGCTGTACTGCTCCAAAGTTAGTCTTAAGCAGGAACATCTGGACTCTTTCTATGGTGGCCTACAGCTCCCTTAGATACCACTGGAAAAATATGTCCCAGCTCTTGGCTCCAATCACAAAAATGGAAGTGGAAAAAGCCATTCACTCTATGGCCAGATGCAAATTTCCTGTGTTAGATGGCTATCCCACTCATTTTTTTTGCCACTTTTTCATCTATCCTGGCACCCAAACCAGTGACAGTTTTCAATGAAGCCTGGCACAGTGGACACCTGCCACCCTCCTTCCATCAAGCACTCATTGCTTTAATACCTAAGAAGAGTTGGGATAGTGTCCTATGCTCCCAATATAGACCAATATCCCTCATAAATGTTGATACAAAGATTTTTGCGACAGTGATTGCCCATAGAATGGAAATGGAACCCTTGATGGGGGATCTTATACACCCAGACCAAGTGGGATTCATCCTGGGTAGGGTGGGAGCAGAAAATACATGTAGGACATTAGACATCATTTGGGAGGCCAGCCGTCAACCACAACCTACTGCCACCCTGTCACTGGATGCAGAAAAGGCCTTTGACATGGTGGAGTGTATATTTCTCTTTAACAGCCTGTGTAGGTTTGATTTTCCCACTCACTTCATATCCCTGGTACAGCTCCTCTACAGAGCTCCAATGGCATCAGTTCTTAAAAATTCAGTGCGGTTTCACTAGCATTCTCCCTAGGAAGAGGGATGAGGCAGGGGTGTCCCCTTTCCCTTTCTTGTTCATCTTAGCAGTAGAAACACTAGCTACAAGAATTAGACATCACCCTGATTTCCATACCATCACAGTGGAACAAATTGCTAACAAACTAGTACTCTTTGCTGATGACATATCTTTGTTCCTATCTAACATATCAGTGACTTTACAAAGCCTGAGCTCTATAATCCCAGAATACTCAGCCCTTTCAGGGTATAAATTGAATGGGAGAAAAATCCCAAGTTATGCCATTTACCTCCTCTTGTACTGAGAATTTATTTAATGCTTACCCATACCAATGGGCCCTGGACAGTGTGACTTGTTTGGGGATACAAATTCATTCCATTCTTAAAGTTAAGCCAGAAAGGGAATAATGACTGATAAACTGTTGCAGGACCACCAGAAATGGAGCTCCATACACCTACCATCTGGGATTGATCTATGCGTTAAAAATAATAACTCTCCCCAAAGTGCAATAGATTCTTACTAACTTGCCAATTGCCCTCCCTAATTCCTTTTTCAAAGAGTTAAATTCAAAGATGACAGCCTTTATATGGGACTATAAAACACTGAGGATAAAACTACACATACTGCAGGCTGACTGGTGCCATGGGGGTTCGGACTTCCCAATCTGTGTCTCATCCATGACAACACAATAATCAGGCAGGCCATTACCTGTGTAAAACCTGATTTACTTAAGCCACCATCCTGATGGATAAAAATAGAGATGCACCAGGCCAATGTCCCCCTCCCTCAGGCATTAGTACTACCTGGCTGGAAACTCAGTCCCAACATGTCGCCCTGTCCTAGACACACTAAGAACATCTTGACTAAACATACACCTCAACTGCAGTGAAGTTGCAAGACCTCCACAGTATGCCCTTTATAGCACAATCCCCAGCAGCAGATCGGCAATAGACCCATTTGGTGCCCCTATGGCATGCCCAGGGAATTGTTACACTAGGAAACTTCTATCACCAAGACACTGGGGTACTCATATCATTTGATGATCTCCATCACTTCATTCCTTACTGGGAGATCACAAAGAGTTGTGTCGGGGGTTCATTCCTCTAGCCCAACTTCTTTGTTGTGTGGGGTGCCTCAGGGTTCAGTGCTCTCACCCATGTCATTCACAGTGTATATGCTGCCCCTCGGAGACATTATAAGACAGTATGGGCTGAGGTTTCACTGCTATGCAGATGATACCCAGCTATACCTGTCTTTTGCACCTGACCAGGATGGAGCACTCTTGGTGTTTAATAACTGTCTGGAAGAAATCCAAAGGTGGATGGATTCTAGTTGGTTAAAATTGAACTCAGAGAAGACAGAGGTGTTAGTGGTGGACCCGGGTGGTCAGATAGCGAGGTCGCATGATGGCATGCCCTCTGGAATTTTTCTTGGCGGCGTGTCACTTCCGACCTCTGAACAGGTGCGCAACCTTGGGGTTGTCCTAGACGATAGCCTGACCCTTCAATCTCCGTCTGACTCTTTAGCAATGTTGGTCCACGCTTTCGTGTCCTCGTGCTTGGACTACTGCAACGCCCTTTACTTTGGGCTTTCTGGGGTTGAAATCCGTCGCCTACAGCTGATGCAGAATGCTGCAGCCCAGGTTTTGACTGGGACAAGGAGATCCAGTCACATTACCCCGGTACTGCACAACTGCACTGGCTTCCAATACGGTGGCGGATCACCTTTAAAGTCATTTTATTGACTTTCAAAGCCCTTCATGATCAGGGTCCGACCTATCTGAAAGAACTTCTGGTGCCTTACTGCCCCAGCCGATCGCTCCGCTCTGCCGACAAGGGGTTGTTAGAGATTCCAAGAGTGAGTTTAAAATCTTCTGGTAGTACAGCATTTTCTTACGCTGCACCCACTCTTTGGAATTCTCTACCACGCCAATTAAGGGAGTGCACCTCCGTGGAGGTATTTAAGAAAGATTTAAAAACTTACCTGTGGCATATGGCTTATTTGGAAGATTAATGGAATCTGATTGTAAATATTGTGTTGATTGTATGGATGATTTTATTGTTTGTTTTAACATGTGTTGTTGTTATGAAATCATTTTATTTATATGTTTTTAATTGGTATTGTATGTTGTGGTTTTTGACATGTAAAGCGCCTTGATATTCTGAAAGGTGCTTTAAAAATAAAGTTATTATTATTACTATTATCTCACATATTACATTCCTTGCACACACTTAGAGATTTTTCCAATTATGAGATCTTAGGGTACAGATATTGCCAAATCACATGCTCTCACCTCTCTCTCTCTCTCTCTCTCTCTATGGAATACTTGGTTAGAGGGTATCAAAAAAGTAGGTCATCTGGCAGGACATTTTTTTCACCTTAGGGCCAGAGAACGACCCCACCCCAGCTTCATGCACCTAGAATATACAGTGAACTGTAAATAGATGTCACAATTCCCCCAGAGGATTGGAATACCACCTGGCAAGCAGTATCTAAGGTGAACAGAGAACTGCAGGCAAAAACCATACAATATAAAATTTTAAATAGAGCATACCAGACCCCACATTGGTTGTACACAGCGAGACTCACCAGGGATAGTGTTTCCTGGTTATGCGCCTCCCCCCAGATCAGGCTGACACACATTCTGTGGCTCTGTCCTGCAATTGTGAGCTACTGGGATTCAATGTGAGAGACATACCACAGGATTGTCCCTTTCCCCCATGTCAGAGACCACGGACTATGCCTCTTAAGGCTCCCCTCAGAAACACAGCCTCTCACCCCTCGCCAATTACATTGGGTTAATGTATCCCTGGCAGCTGCAAAGGAAACTTTCCTTAGGTATTGGAGATAATAAGACACTTGCTGCACAAGAGTGTCAGACTTTGATGGCTCTTACTTCTTGACGTGAAAGAGTAGCCCACGCTGCAGCAGGTAAGCTGACCCAATACATGAAGGCCTGGGAACCCTATAGAGACTCACAAGGAACTGGAACACTGAACAGGCCTCCTCACAATTGAGAATACCTTCCCAACAGCAGCCTCCCAATATACTCATTTCTGTAGACATTTTTACATATCTCCTTGATCACTCAACTTTGATACACACACATCATTCAGACCCTCCTTGAGCTTCAGCTGGCAAACATCTTTCCTATGGTGGGCTCTTGCCCTAACTCTCATACCTGATAATGTGTACATAAAGTGAAACTGCCCCCCATCTCTTTTGCTCTGGCTTTGCCTCCTCCCCCCAAGACATAATCACAGTGGTTTAATGAATCAGACTTATTAACTTTTGTTATGAGTGTGCTGTAAGAGATACATAACAGTTTGTTACTAGACATTAGTGGTAGTAGGCCCCCTTGGGTGGTGCACCTAACATGATGTTTGTTTTATTACTCCAGCCTTACAGCTTATGTAATGAACCCATACCCAGTCTTATTATAGGTTTATGACAATATATTGTAAGGTATGTATTATAGGACCTAGGCCTTCTCAATTAGACATTATGTCATGATTTTAATTTGTTTGGACTACTGTACTTTGTATTGTTGTTAGGAGTTCTGTGGTATATGAATTGTTACTCATATACGTAGGAAGTATTGCTGTTGTCTATTCGATATAAAATGTATGCAAAACGATATTAAAATGTTACATGCAACTATTGATGTTGTGAATGTACTTTGTGAAAAATAAAAATCCAATAAAAACTTTATGGCAAAAAAAGGACGAGGGCAGTGCAGTTCAGCATCATCTTACTGATCCCGTGGGTGACACCAAGATGTGTGGCAGGGTGGATAGTGAGGTGGGTATAAGGAAATGTATTTATTTATTTGAATTTTGTCAACCGGGTAGGCCCACTGAGACAAGTGTCCTTTTTTCAGGGGCAACGTTGAGTTTTGTGCCCTTACAGTATGGTGGAGTGGAGCAGAAAGTTGGCTGCATTGCTGCTCCACTCTGAGTTGCTCTCTTTGTTCTGTTTGGGAGTTTCTCACTCAAGCACTATTATTAATGTTACTTTTTAAATATTTTAATTATTTTTACCGTTTGGCTAAAGTTGTGGAATACCTTTTTTTTTTCCATTTAGTATACTTTTTGGTGGTACCTGGCTGTCAGTACTGTCTGCCCTGGTCACGGACCCCTGGACCACTCATCATAGCCTGCACTTCCCCCAGTTACCCCTGGCTTACCCTCCAGAGGGCGGGGTTGCGGCATCTGCCTTAACGCTGAAATCTAGTATCTGTTCGGGGGAAGCCTGCATCAGAGGTAATTAGAGGCCTGAGGGCAGGGCAGGGCATCATGAAGACAACCAGGCCCAGATTTTCTTCCCCTGTAAGCAGGGGTGGGGTTGTGCAATGATGATCAGCGTCCACCCTGCCCCTGAGAGATACAGATGTCGGTGTTTAAGCGGTGAACCCAGTCTGCACTGGGTGTCGCTAGACACTGAACACTCACTCCCAGTCTCCCCCCGGAGAAGGAGAGCAGTCTGAGAATGCTCAATCCTCCTCCCCCAGCTGGCCCTCCAATGACCTGGGTCCATTCCCGAACCCTGGTCGCCAGTGTCATGTGTGGAAATCCAACCACTGTGATGGCAGGCTGGCCTGTGGAGTACCTTTTATAGTAAGCAGCTATAGGGTATGGCTGCTCCGGGAATGTCCGGTCAGGAGTGTTGCCTCACTGACGGTGTTTGGAACTGAAACAGATTTGCACCTTAGCTGCCTAGACTTGCAACCAATGACTTGTTTGGAGGTTTGTGGAGGTAGACAAACAAATTTTGCCAAGCTACAGCAGTGTTTGCACCTTGGGGTACTATATGTGAGTTTTAACATTTTTACAGGTACGCTAACTTTGTCGAGGGGAGCTGGGGGCTGACTTTAAAGCTCCTGATATTACTTACTTAATACATTCAGAGAGTGATTTTTCTTTTACCATTTCAGGTGTTCCCAGGTATGTGGGAGAATGATGAAATACAGCAGAGGAAAATCAACAACAGGGAGAGATTGTGAAACTGGTCATGGCTGGATGACAGACCCTCCAGACTGGGAAAGGGGATTTAGTTGTTGGGCATGCTCTGTTTATGGAGGATCCCCCTGCTAATACTTACAGGGATGTTGTCTTGGTGTTTGTTGGCGATTGGTGGTGGTTGGCTGTGGGAAAATCCTTTGGGGATGTACTGCTTTTGTTATTTTTAGCTGGTAATTCTATATCCAGGCCAGTTAACAAGGAGTACTTTTATGTGGGAATCTGAACTCTCAGTATATGGAGTTTGGATTTTTGAACTATCCAGTAAATGCTTTATATAGTCTTAACAGCAGTTTTTCTGCTGTGTTCATTGGTGACTATGTTTATAAAGATTACGCCCTCAGTGAATAATGGAGTTTTTTAAATTCCTCTAGTTTTGTTCCTTCTTATACAAAGCCAAACTCCAGTGAAAGGCACTCAGTTGGGTTCACAAGAACTCCTAAGAATTTATTCCACAAGAGGCAATACTTTATTTCAAGTGCCTATTTTAATGTGACTCCACTTTAAGGTTCTGTTTTTTTAGCCTGTTGAAGGATAAGGTATTATACCTGGAGGAATGTTTTATACTCTCTAGGGAATATGGGGTAGTTTCTGAGGAAAACTGTACTTCTCAGTCCCACAAATAATTCAGATCCTGAATGAACAGGTCATTGCTATAAAGTATGACGCCCCCCTAGAGTGTAACTGGAGCCTAAATGGAGCCTTTTAACCCCTGCTTGCAAAATGATGGACTCCAGCATTCAAATGGAGCCTCTTAGATTCTATTACAAACCCGTTGATTCTTGAGTATAAATGGAGCTTTTTAACACATGTTTTAGAGGGATGGACTCCTAACTGCAATGAAGCTTCATAACTTTTGTTCAGTTTAAATTAATTCCTAACATTTTCATGTTAAAATAGTTTATAAATTGTTTAAAATGCTTATCTCTATATGCTATGTGGGTGAAGTTTTTTTAACAACTTAAATGTTCATTTTCCTTGCTGTTTTATTTAGTAATTTGAGTTAAATGTTACCTGTTAATGTGCTTTGGCATGCATACAAGATAAATGGTTTTGCTGGAATAAAACTCTATGCAGAGATGGCTTAAATAGCCTAATTATAGTACCATATGCTTAAGCAGGTGAATATGTGACTATATTTTTATGTTTGTACCTCAGCACTAAAATATGGTATACCTGCTAAAATTGCTAATATTGTCAATTTATATATCATAGCTCCTATTTGTTAATCATTTTTTTTCTTTTAGGAGTGGTTCAAGTGGACCAGGGTTACACTATGATTTTGCTCATTAAAGTGGATTGTTTTTTGTTGAAAATTACAGGTTGTTGCCATGACTTACTAACCCTTGAAATTCTGGGGCCAAGTAATGTTTGCAAGGATGAAATATACATAATGGGATAGGGTTAATAGTAATTCTACGCCTAGTTAGCCTTTGGGCTTCTCAGGAGTCCTTTCCCTAAGTGTGGTGTTTTAGGATCTTCTATGGACATGCATCACCCAAGGGATTTAGTGGATCATGTAGAGCTAGCCCTACTGGCATACCATGGGTCTCCACGTTTATGGAAACCCAGGCATTGCACTTAGAATCCATGTAACGTAGTGAGTCCCAGAAGAGTAACAGGAAAGCTGATCATCAATGTTAGCACATATAGTTCTAACAAGGTCTTTTAGCCTGAACGTTGGGCATTTACAGTATATTGTAATTTCTTTGGTCCCTGACAATTGGTCCCTATTTGCAGGACTGAAGCACATTTAAGGGCCTTGAGCTACCAGTTATATAAAGTGGTCCCAGCGGGATTATTACTGAATATTATGATATTTTAAAAGTTATGCACAAAGCTTTATTACTGAAATTATGATTAATCATGACAGAAAAGAAATTATGATGAACTGATATTCTTCTTGTATGAGCTTTACTGTGCTTGTAAAGTGCTTGTGAAGTTTTTACCTGTTTTTCTTTTAAGTTTGTAATGACATGAAAACTCGAACAAATAAACCTTGAACTTGAACAACTACCCATACAGTATGTAATATACAAAGTCATACAAGTATACTAGGCAAATATTGACTCATACAGCAGATAACATACAATTTCATTCATAGTGCATTGTAACATCAGTAGGACATCATCACAATGGGGTAGGGGACAGCTGGTATTAGTTAAACAAAACTATACTATAGGGAGACAAGAACAATGCAGTTGAGTAGCCAGAAGCATTCACATTAGGAATAGCGCCTTGCATAAGAGTATGATGGCTGAGACAATGGAAATGCTAAGACCGTTAGCCAGGTGCAGGGTCATGACAGGAAGCAGCTGCTCAGATAAGCTGGATAGAGTGTGAAAAAATCAATGGGTTATCAGCATGGCAGATTAGAAATCACTGCGCAGTTACATCTGCAGTGCACTGCAGCCATTGCATTGGCTTTTAGTTTGTTCTTGATTGTAACCAATGAGTCATAAGATAGTATCTCTTTTGTGAGAGTGTTCCAGAGGGAGGGGGCAGTATAGGAGAGGGCATGCCTACCAGAAGCAGAATGAGCTCCGAGAATTTCAAGTAGAGGGTTGGAGGAGTATCAAAGGTATCTGGTATGCTGCTTGAATTTGAGGACTCCTTCAAGGCGGGGAGGGGGGTAGAACCTTTTACCAATGTGAAGGATAGGCAGAGCAGGGGATCTGTAAATGTGTAGCAAAAGGGGGCCAACCCAGAGAAGTTAATAAATGGTCAAAAACTCAAATGTTATGGGGACGTGGCTTGGATCCCGCTAAGATGCCCACTTAATTTTGGCACTCTGCTCCAGCCCTGAAATAAAACTAGTACATTACTTGTGTTAACCTGTTCCTGTGGGTAAATGTTGGTGGAATCAGATGTCTGGCATTGCCAGGAACATCTCCCTTGCAATTTGCAGTCTTGAGCACTAAAATACCAACTTGGATCCTTGGTGATGAATGCAGTTCAGCTGCGGCCTATGCAGTTTTCCCTCTCAATGCAGCATGGTGGGAATATTTGCGGCCCAAGCGCAAAATGGGCAAAATCTATGCCTCGACTATATCACTACTGTCCTTGACACTCTCTTGGCGGACATGGCTGTACTGAAAACTTCAGTGGCAGCCACTTCTGAGGATGTCTGTTCCCTGAATGATCGCATGAATGTGACTGACTTATATGTCACAGACTTGGACAATGCCCACCAGGAAATCCTGAGATGGCTGAATGACCATGAGAGGAGGTTTGTGCTTTATGGGAGGGAACAGAAGATTGAGAAAACTGGGGATGCTGGAACAATACCAGAATCCTCAGTGTCTCTGAGGGGTAGAAGGTCCCTGCATGGAGTGTTTTCTGTCAGAAATGCTTTCTCAGCTTGCAGCATCAGCATGGCAGGGCCCACTCGAGGATGAGCGGGCACATTGCACCAGAGGGCTGCTACAGTCACACGGTTCCCTACCCTGGCCTATCATTGCTTATCTACTAAGATTTTTAGCCAAATAAAGACTGTTCTGTTGGGCTAAGGAGAAAAGACATGTAAGCTGGAAGTGTGCCAGGGTATCCCTTTACCAGGAGGGATGCAGGGATTCCGTATAGATTTTGTGGTCTCACAAATGTTCACATTACTAGGAATGGGCAAGAATATGAATGCTGGAGCCCACAGGAAACAAAAGCTGTCATAAACTGATTCTGGACCACAATCTGCATAGACACTACCCCCCTTGGAGGTTGTGGGGGAATCAGAACATGGCGAGAGGACTGGAACCCAACAGAGAGCGGAAACCTCAACATGCTGCACATGGTTGTGGGAGCAATATGACCACCCATCAATGTCAGACAACATAGTTGCACCCTATGGCCAGGAAGAATGGCAAACCCAGTCCAGGAGATGAGACAATTCTGGGATTAAGAACAACAGATGCCAGGATTCCTGAACCATTGGAGGTGGGGGAGAGTGCAGCTAACTGTGGGCCTGAGCCAGGACAATTCAGCAAGATCAGTCAACTCCACTCCCTTCCCTCAAGCCAAAGTTGCCCAAGAATCTTCCAAGGGAAGCATGGAGGTTTTGGTCGAGCAGTGCACAACTCAAGAGACCTTAACAATGTTGCAGCTGCCATTGCTACAACCCCATCCTGGGCCTCTTTAGTGGGAAACAATTATGAGATGGACACCTGTCTCACCCCTGCAATGGAACTGTATTCTAACTGTTTTCTTTGCAGGAGTTTTTATGCCTCTGTTTGACTTAGTAGGTCAGCTTTAAAATCAGCAGATGGCTGGTTTGGACAGTATGGAACTGTATGGGGGGAAATGGGGGGGTGAAACTGCCATTTTGTCTGTATATATGGATTCACTGGGCCCCCCATGCTGTTGACTCCACCCACTTCCACCCCCTGTCCTAGCTTCAGCACGCTGCTACTATTTATATTGGCTCAGGGCTCCCTTCCAGGCTACTTGCTACATGGCTACAGGCCACTGCTTTCTTCTGCCTCCTATACTGTCGTAGCCTGGGAGCTCTTAGCCGGGGGCAGTAATTCATGGGGATGGGCAGTTACCACACCACAGGACAAAATGAGCTGTCATACCTCCAAATGTGTTGTTCAGAGTGAAGCAGTGGGTCACATAACAGATGTAACAAGAGAGGACCATGTATGGCCCACAATACCCTCCTAATATCCCCGCCCCATTTCTGGTACTCGACATGCAACTGATAAACAGATTGCCGGCACCCTTTACCTTGGTTCCCTACCCGGATGCCAAAATGTCCCTGTTTGGTGATGTCCACATTCCAGACATGGTTATGTTCTGGGCCTCACTACCACATGTACTCTGAATCAGGATTGGGGCAGAAAACACAGTGGTTTTCTGTCCTTTCCTTGTACCGTGTCTCTGATTGTAGAGAGTGGAGAATTTATTTCCCTCTTACCTATAAAGTCAGCAGATACGCCACTTCCTGGCTTACTAGATGTCTGTGTGATTTCATTACTCCATGGACAGCCATATTTTGAGCCTACTGTTGCTCTGCTGGGTATCAGTGGAAAGGCTTACAATTCCTTAATGTCAGGTTAGGGCTGGTTTGAGCACTTAGTAACATAGGTTTGTTGTTTATCAATTCTAGGTTTTTTTACTATTGTATACACCTTTTTTGGTTGTTTAATTTTTCTCCTGTTTATAAAATTCTAGGATGGGCCATTCTGGCACTGGTGATAGGAGTAGTTGTTTGGTCCTAGTGTTGTGCCCTGTTCTTGGCCCAGGTATCCACATAACAGGTCACCTACCAAAGGATATCGGTTAATTTCCCCACCATTCCTCAGGGCACCATAGTTGTACTATTATGATGATGCAGGGAGCATGATCACCAGTGAGGTACTCTCCTGGAATGTAAAGGGATTCAACTACCCAGTGAAATGGAAGAAGGTCCTCCAGTTCCTTAAATCATTGTGTGCAAACATAGCACTCCTCTTGGAGACTCACTTCACAGGGCAGACTGTTCACTGGATCCGCAAAGGGTTGGTGTGCCAAATGGCACATAGCTGCATGTCCAGTAAATCTAAAGGGGTCATGATCCTGGAGGACTGGGCCCACAACTGGAGCATAGAACAGACCATGACCGCCTCTGACGGGAAGTGGGTGGTGGTCAGGATGGACTAAACTGGGGGTGGTGGGGGTGGTGATGTTGGTTAATGCGTACAACCCCAACAAGGATGATATTGATTTCTTCCCTCTCTTGAGACAAACAACAAAAGATATGCAGGGGGAACCTTTCTATCCTGGTAAGGGGGACTTCAGTCTGGCCCCTGATTTGAGCCTGGCTGGGTCCAAACTCTCCCTGGACAGTCACCCTAAAAGTAGAGCAGCCTTGTAAGAGATGATGGAAAAGTGCGGACTGATAAGTTTTTGGAAGAGGACAACCCAACAGGCTGTCACTATTCTTTTTACTCCCTGGTCCACAACATGCATAGCTGCATTGACTTATGCTGGCAAATGTGAGTGCCACCTCTGGAGTCTCTGCCCTAGCCATCGGTCAAATGATAATTTCCAACCATGCACCTGTGTCTTTCTACTTCCAGCCTCCTGGAGTGGATGCCAACTCCCCAGATGGAAATGAAACCTATTGTTGGTCACTAACCCCAAGTTTCAGGAATAGATGCAGCAAGAAGCTACTTACTACTTAAAAACCAGTGGCACAGGGGAGGTTGGGAAAGGCACTGTATGGGAGGTGTTCAAAGCCCTTTTGTACAGATGCATTATTACATTCTCCTCAGCCCAACGAAAAGAAATGGAAGCAGAGATAAAAACTCTTTAGAAATCTTTGGCATAGTTGGAGCACAACTCAAAAGTGACTTCACCCCCACAACACCCCTCATTGCCTAAATCATAGGGTTGAAATACCGTATCAACAGTTTGTTACACCGCAAGGCAGAATGGCAACTCATGCAGTCTAAGCACCAGTTCTGGGAGTCAGGGAGAAAGGTGGTAGATTATTGGCTTATAGATTCTGCAGCAGGCCGAGCCAAGGATAACAGCTTTCTGTAGAATGAATGGCTCCACAGCCTCCAATCCTGTGAAGCTCAACCTCATAATGCCAATGCTAAGAACAGCTATACTCTTCCTGTATCACCAGGGACTCCCTCCCATGTGTCTGTGATTTTTGGGGGACTACTCCTAGCCCCAAGCTCTCTGATGAGCTGTGGAAAGAGCTGGACAAGTCACTCACAGAGTGAAAACTTCACAAAGACCTACTATCTTTGGCCAAGGGGAAGACTCCTGGCAGAGACAGTTTCACCATTGATTTATACCACTTGATAGCAGAGATAGCATTTCACCCACTGCCCTCTGCCCTAAGGGAGGCTCAAGACAATAGGAAACTCTCACAAACTATGGGAGAGGCCATTATTATCCTACTGCTCAAAATATCTGATAACCCTCAAGACTGCACCAATTCCGTTCCATCTCCCTTATCTCCACAGATATGAAAATCCTGGCCAAAGTGTTGGCTTCTCTGCTAGAGAAGGTCTCACTACATCTTATTCACAGTACTCAAACAGGATTCAGGAAGGGGAAACTGAGCTTGGACGATCTGCAAACTCTTCTGAATCTGAAACTCCATGTGATGACTGCTGGTGCTCCTGAGTCACGGTGCCAGTAGACTTCCGCAAAGCCTTTGATTTTGTGGAGTTGGAGCACTTCCACAGTATCCTGTCATTAAATGGGTTTGACCCCTCATTTACAGGATGGATCAGCACTTGTGTATCATAACCCCTCAGCTGTTATCCTCACTAATTGGACCATACTGTATCTTCCCCATTTCAGCTGCACAGAAGCACCAGGCAGGAGTGTTTCCTGTCCCCCACTCTTTCTTCTGGGCTTAGATCTTCTGAACAGGAAGTCAACTTGCACCATCAAGGGGATCATGGTGAATGACTCCACATACCTTGTGAACTGCTATATGGACAGCATGCTCCTCACACTGACATAACCCACACAGTAACTCCCCCCAGCACTTGAGGTACTTCATGACTCTACAGCTTTTTCAAGGCTAAGTGTCAATCTCAATAAAATCACAATCTCTCCACTAAACCAGTGATGTGACAACAGTTGCTGCCATGGCCTACAAGTCAAATGGGCTGGTACAGCTTTCAAATTCCTGGGGATTCTGGTTACCACCAAATGAGCAAACCTGCTGTCAGCAAATCTGTCTCACCTGATCACTGATCTGGAGCAAGATATAACCCGATGGCTCAAACATAATTTATCCTTGATGAGGAAGATTGTGGCCATACACATTTTTGCTCCATCAAAGTTTGCGTATGTATGTATTTATTTGGCAATTTACCTCTTAGCATCATTGATAAGACCTTCACCAAATTGAAGCAACTTCTCATTCATCTCTTGTGGGAAGGCAAACTGCTGAGATTGAGCAAGGTCAAGCTGAGAGCCTATTGGAGTAAAGGAGGGCTGGGCCTCTCCTGGCTTGAGGGCTATACCCTGGCATGTTGCATAGCGCTGGCCTTTAAATGGCTCACCCACCCTTAGACACCTCTCTACAGTGGGTCAGGCTCAAAGTACCATGCCTCAGCAACCTACAAGCCTGGAAGACCACACAGATCTCCCTCTCTCACACAATCATACTAGTGATCTACAGTGGCCTGGAACAAATGCATACCCCCTACCTCAACTCCTAAAACCACAAGGGTTCTCTGCAGACCACACACATACATTTGGCAGAACCCGAAAATAAAAACTAGGGGCCTCCCATCAGATGGGGGAGGGGGGCTGGGAGGAGAAGGGCATTAAACTTTTCTCAAGCATGTCAGTACTTAGAACAGACATGATGCTGTCATTCCAGCACTGATTTCTGGAAGTACCTGCAACAATGGGCAGTCATGTTAGTGCTTGGAAACCAATTACACCCACACATGCCCTGGCAATGGCTACAGAAGCTGGACCTCATCACACCCTCAAGGGGGTTTGTGGGGAGAACATATGTCATGTTTAGGGATGCCCAGAAACTGATTCTGGAGAACAGCAGGCCAGAATCAACTGCAGTATAGTGCAGTGGTTTAAGGCTCTGAGCTGCAAACCTGAAGACCTGGGTTTGAATCCCACAGCCCCCACTTGCATACTGTGTGATCCTGAGGAAGTCACTTAACTTCCTTGTGCTCCCAGGTCACACCTGTAAATAAGGTTTCAGCTTAATGTCTCTCTCCTGGTAAAAAAAAAAAAAAAGAAATGGGAAAAAGAGCTGTGCCACCCCATACTGCAAGGGCATTGGGAGTCCTGCATCTTTATGGCACATCAGGCATACAGTGACACTAAAAGCAGGCTAACACTGTCTACACTTAAATCTATGAGACTGCTGCCACACTCCAGCTGTTTGAGGTGTTCACAACCTGATGCAGGCCTGCTGCATGTTCTGTGGGACTTTGCACAGATTTACAGTTCATGACAAGGAGTCCTAGATGACTGTTCTGGAATACTGCACACACCTGTCCTAAAGTCTCCAGATGTGATGATCCTGGGCCTCACCTCTTAAATCTCAGTGCTGCCCAAGCCCCATCAATGTTGGCTTTTAGCATCTCTAATGGAAGCCAAGCATCTGATTTTGATGACTTGGAGGCAGGTGAGCATCCCATCCCTACTTTCATGTCACTCAGCTCTGTTGACGCTTGCAGTCATTGACAGATTCTCATATATGGCAAGGGGGAAGATGTGACTCTTCCAAAAAAAAGAGGGACCACTTTCTAACCTTGCATCTCTGCTCTGCTTCCCTGCCCCAATCATGCAGTCCTCCCATGACTGCACATTAGGCGAGTTCACCTTCTGATTCAGTCTCTCTCTCTAGCTTACCTTCCCTGATATGTAATAATAATAATATTAATAATTTTTATTTATAAAGCGCCTTTCTAATTTCAAGGCACCGAACAATTTAAAAAAGTCAAAACCACCATTATAAAATTCCATAAAACTAATACAGTTAAAATCAAATCCAATAAACAGATCAGCTCTCAAAGAAGGCCTTTTGCCAGAGAAACATTTTCAATCCAATCTTAAAATCCACCACAGAAGTGCACTCTTGTAACCGCTGGGGTAGAGAATTCCAAAGGGTGGGAGCAGCATATGAAAAAGCTCTAGCACCAGGAGATTTCAAATTCACCCTTGGAATCTCTAGCAACCCCTCATTGGCCGAGTGAAGCAATTACTCAGGGCAGTAAGGGACCAGAAGTTCTTTCAGATAGCCCAGACCCAGACTGTGTAGGGCTTTGAAAGTCAGTAAACCGACTTTAAAGGTGATCTGCCGCCATATTGGCAGCCAGTGCAGTTCGTGCAGCACCGGAGTAATATGGCAGGATCTGCTTGAGCCCGTCAAATGCCAGGCTGAAGCACTCTGCACTAGCTGCAGGTGATGGATTTCAACCCCTGAAAGCACTAGATTCAGGGAGTTGCAGTAGTCCAGGTGCGAGGACACAAAGGCGTGGACCAAAGTTGGAAGGTCATCAGACAGAACCAGATGGCTAACCCTGGTGATGTTCCTAAGGTGGTAAAAGAAAGTCTTGATGACAGCAGACACCTGTGACTGCAGTGTCAATCTATCATCAAGAACCACCCCCAGGTTACGCACCTGTTCAGAGGGCAGGAGAAAAACACCGCCAAGAATAATTCCAGAGGGTGCATCAACCCCTGACCCACCTATCCGACGACCCGGGTCCACAACCAATACCTCTGTCTTTTCTGAGTTCAACTTCAGCCAGCTAAAGTCCATCCACTCCTGAATTTCTTTCAGACAGTTGTTAAAGACTGAGAGAGCTCCATCCTGGTCGGGTGCAAAAGAAAGGTATAGCTGGGTATCATCTGCATAACGGTGAAACCTCAGCCCATACCTTCTTACAATGTTTCCGATGGGTAGCATAAACACCGCGAATAACATGGGTGACAGAACCGAACCCTGAGGCACCCCACACAGCAAAGAAGTTGAGTCCGAGGAAAAGACCCCAGACACAACTCTTTGTGCTCTTCCCATGAGGAATGAGGTGAACCATCTTAAGATGGTTCCTGATATTCCACATATATGCCTCAGGTGGTCTCACAACACCACGTGATCCACGGTGTCAAAAGCTGAAGAGAGATCAAGAAGAACCAAGATGGAATGGCTCTTCTGATCTCTCGCCATCAGGAGACCATTGAGCACTCGAACCAGCACTGTCTTGGTACTATGTCTTTTACTAAAACTGGACTGGAGGGGTTCATAAATGTCATGGATGGTCAAATGGTCCTCCAGTTGAGCTGCCACTACTTTCTCAATCACCTTCCCAACAAAGGGAAGGTTAGAGATAGGTCTGTAGTTTGAGAAACAGTCTGGGTCCAAGGTAGCTTTCTTCAAGAGTGGTGTCACCACCGCCTCTTTCAGGGAACTAGGAAAATCACCTGATCCAAGGAGCACCAGACTATCCGCACAAGGACTGGACTGATGATATCACTACAACCGAAAATTAGGGAGGTCAGTCTAAGGTCCAAACTACAGCACGTAGGGCACACACTCTGGATAATCCTCATGACATCCATGAATTCTGGCTGGCTGAAGGAACTCCAGGAAAACTGCGGCATAGTGATCTCGTACCATTCCAGAGCGACCCCCATAAAGTGTGCTGGTTGCAACCCCACCCAGATATCAGCCACCTTATTTGCAAAGAATAGAGCAAGCTCATCGCACTCTAACTGCAAAAAAGCTTTCCAAACTTGTAGACAGGACAGGCTGGGTTGCACAGTCTGTCCACAGTTTGAAATAGCTGAGCTGGTCGATTCCAAGCAACCACAATCTCCCTGGACAGGAATTCTGCCTTCTTATGGGAGATTTCAGATTGATAGACCACATCGTGGTCCATCGATCTAAGGTGGTTGGTATCAAGAGTGGACTTTCACCAACACTGCTCTAACCTTCGCCCCTGTTTCCACACCTCCCTCAATGTCCCATCAAACCAAGGGGACTTGGGGCAAAGGGAGAGGGGGCGCACACGGCCTTGTAACTCAGTTGAATCCTATTACTCCTATACTATCATAGTCATATCCCATTGTTGTAGGTGTATCTCCAAATCTGCCTAAACCTGTACAGCAATGACCTGGATATGCTACTATATGGTGTAAGTAATGCCTTAGACTAACATGTGCGCTATCTGTTGTGTACTGGGGCAATCCTTGTGCCACTGCTGATTTTTCAATTACCTGCTTTTACAGGATATACACTGTATGGATAGATCAAACATGGTACCACTTTGTTTTGCATAGATTAGTGAGATGCTCAAACTTGTTGTTTCTGTGTTCCATGTTTTTTCTTAAATCTTCAATAGAGAGGATAATGGATGGGCAACAGTGAACAACAACACTGCATTTTCTTTGAGTGGTTGTCATAACAACCAGGAGACCTTGAGAGCAAAGTTTGAGAGGTTTGTGGTTGTCATGACGTTCTCAAAAAGTAAACTCAGTGTTGTTGTTCACTGTTGCCCATCCATTGTCTTTAATTACAGTGTATGGGCAACTCTGCACAGTAATGAGGAGCTTATCAAAGGTTAATTAAGTGACACCTACTCTTGCTGGGGGACTCAGATGCTCATGTTCCCTAGCTGCATCATCCTCTTTCTAGTGTGATCCAGCCATTGCAACCTAGAGGGCATCTGTAAGGGGATTAGTTCTTCAGGGTCCCTGGCACCTTGCAGTTTTGGTATTATGGGCCCCATGAGTAACTGGAGTGAACATTAGGACTTCTGGTTGTTTGGTCAAGCAGCAACATGCAGCAGGATGGAGCACCAGACGCCGTTACTCTGTCCCAAGAACACCATGACTGCATCTCCTTCTGGCAGCAATATGGTGGGAGTATGGGGGTTCTCTTACTTCTCTTGCAGTTGGACAGTAGTTCAGAAGTTCAGGTTTTTCTGGTAGATCTATGCAAATAAATAAGCAAAGTATTAGACAGCCATCGTCAATCACTCGTTTTTCACCTCAGAAGTGACAGATGAAACTGACAAGAGAATAAAGATGAGTGATCTGCACAGCTGACAGGGGCAGCTGAGAATGAGGGCATTGCATGTTATTGTACCCATATAGTGATGTACTCAAGATGGTACAACAGATGTTTGATGTCACTACTAGGGTACAACAACACTGGGAATTCATTGAATTCCATGAACAATAATCCTCTCCCATACTCCATGAAATTTTTCCTGTTAAAAAAATTTGTGAAGTTAAACACTTCGGGAGGGTGAATCCAGTGACTGAATATTTGATGGGGGATGACTGGAACAGACCACAGAAGAGAAGGATTTAGGTGTTATAATTAGTGACAGCTTTAAGATATCGGCTTGATGTAACAAGGCATATGGGAGATCCAGCTCGATGCAGGGATGCATTGGTAGAGTCTTCTCAAGCAAGCAGAAGGATGTTATCTAACTATTATTCAGGAACTTTGTGAGGCTGCATCTGGAGTATTGCATCTGGTTCTTGGACCTTCACCTATGAAAGACAAGGACCACCTAGAAAAGTGGTGTAACAAAATTTATTCTCGGCCAGCAAAGGTGACTTATGAGCAAAGACTGGCTGACTTCAGTATGTACTCATTGGAGGACAGAACAAAGACGGGGGCATGACTGAAACTTTCAAGTAACTGAAATCTATAAACAGAGTGAATAGCCAGCAACTGTTGAAACAAGGGGTCCATCACAAGGAACCACAACTATAAGCTGGCAGGGGGAAAATCTTGGAGGGAAATGAAGAAATATTTCTTTATGGTGATGGTGGCAGGATAGTGAATCCATGTGCCTGAATAGCTGGTCAATATTAAGATGGTTGCAAGTTTCCAGAGGAGGTGAGATTGACACATGTGACTGGTGAAGGTGATGGAGGGTGTGAAGTTAGTCCAAGAGGAACTGACAGATGATTTAAATGCTTAATGTCTGGCCCATTGTTAGGCTAGCATGGACCTGTGTAGGAACTGAGCAGACTAAATGAACCACAAGTTTTCTTCTGTTCTTACACATATGTTTCTATGTACAGTAAAAGGAAATAACAAAGACAGATCCCAAATTGTTTAGTAATGGAAAAATTAGGCTATGACTCACTGAAATCAACAATGTTACAGTGCATTTGAAACTATTTTATAAGGGAAATGGACCAAGCTGAATGATGCTTTCCAAAAAAAAGTACATTAACTAGACACTCAAGTACAGTATCAGGGGCCACTGTTAGGACAGGTTGGGAAATCTATAGTCCTTACTGAATATTCTGGGTCTCTTCTGTTATTGGACAAATCCACTTTTACATCCTCTACATATTAGGAAAACACTAATATAATTAAGGTTTACAGATATTGACAAGCAGATAACATTTGAAAAGGTGAATCACATAAACATTACTCCATGACTGAGAATAAAAACATATTCTGCTTAGAGCCATATTTAGAAATTAATAAAAACTCAAATGAAAACAAAATCTAACAAAACAGAGGTTTCAGTAATTTCTCAACAAATGTTACTAGCTACATATGATTTAGGCAAGAAAACAACAACACTCTGTGAATGTTGCATGAATATGAACAAAGACCTAAAACACATTGTAATTCTGCTGATCAGTTTGGCACCTCAGTACAAGTATCAATAGATGTATGTTTTGATTCAACAAATGTTTTAACTCCTGTTCAATCTTCTTCAAAAAGGCATATTAGAAAGTACAGTATATTTTTCATTAAGATGGATTTTGTGATTTAAGCTGAACTTTTATGGGTATCTTGGTATTTAAAAATGGTCATTGTGTGGGTATCATTTAGTTATCTGTTTATTTATTTGAAAACTGGTAACCTGGAAAGGCACACTGAGCCAAGGCCGATTTCCAGGTGCGAGCTGAGTAGGGGAAGAGTTGGAGATAGCAGTACAATATTATTCATTTATTTATTTAGTTTTTGTTGACTGGGTAAGTGCACTAGACGCATTCTGCCTATTTTCAAGCACAACCCAGGGGAGGGGGATACAGATGAATGCCAACTGACCTTGAACCAGATTAAGCTGTTGGTGGTACAATAGCAAATCAGCTGAACATTTGGCAAAATAAGTTGGTACAAAAGTAGATAATTACAACATTCTTTGGCGCTTCTTGCTGTTTTGGAAATATACTCTCATTTTCTTCAGAGTTTCAGCATTATGTTTGCTATGGAGGCCCTGATGAAATTGCCATCCTAACTGCACAGCTGAAAAAGAGGATATGCTCAGTTGTTTATTAAACATGGAGTTTTCAGCAAACTGGTAAGTGTATATTTTTTCTTTACTATAAGCAACATTACTGACCTCATGCTTTCATTGTAAGCTGCTGTGCTAGATGAATCGATATCTTCCTGTGCAGTATTGTGCATCACTTAGTGAACATCTGCATGATTTTCTGTGTTTTAAATAAGAAAAGAAAAAAAATGAATACAGTATATAATAAAATCAACCACGATGTTATAGGTTTGTACAGATGTTGGCAGTAATTTGGTTGGATGTTCCATCATATCAGAGTGTTAAAGATGTATGGTGTAACTCACCTAAAAGCATAACCTTGGTGCTTCTGCAATATTGGCATTTAAGCAGATTATGCACTTATTCAATCTTCACGTCATTAATGCAGCATGTCAGGGTTTGTTCCTCAGGAGGTACTGGGAGGTTATCAGGAGGTATCGGGACGTTTTGATGGAATTTGTCTACTTTAGTTTGTGTTTGTTTGTGTTCTGAGTTATGGGTTGCTTGTGCTTACTGCAACTGTGATTGCGCATAACAATTAGTATTTACTTATTTTAAAGTTAGTTAAAAATTCAGATTCATCCATTTTCAGATAGGTGTACTGGCATCTCTTCATTAAAGTTATGCTGGATTATAGGTCCTCCGCTCTGTAGAAGGTGCTGACATTTTTTTCCAAGTTGGCATCATGCTCAGTGTGCCATCTTTAATTTCTATTTAGAGCACAGAACATTGTGATAGCTACATCTGAAGCATAAACAGACTAACTATCCATGCATTTTAACAAGTTTCATTATGCATGTATCAGGAATTTTAATGAATAAAATATACAGGAAAAGAATGGGACTTCAGAAAGCATATGTTTAAATGGCCTATGCAATTATTTTACAGTATATGCATTAAATGAAATAGACTGTACTGCATTTTTTTTTTCATTTTAACAGCTCTGTATGCTACATTTTTAAAACACACAGATTGTAATGGTCACTTGACTGAAAAAATAATGTTTTTGAATTTGAACTTGTGTCACTAAAGGGTAAAAGATTTGTGATTTCCTATTTGAGCACTCTTAAGTTTTCTGTGAAACAAGCAAGTTGTTGGCATTGTTTTGAGTTCACTTAGTTTTGTCTGTGTGCACAATATTCAGTAGTCTGGGTTAGAACCACACACAATTCCTTTGAGCGAGCAGTACTGTAAACAGCTCAAGGAAAAACAAATAGAAACAGACACACACACCACGGCTTATAGGAAATCACCTATTTATTAAAAATCACCCCATGGCAAAAAAAAAGTGTGCATTCACCCACAAAACAGGCTTCATCAAATCAAATCAAATCATATTGTATTTGTAAAAAAGCACCTTTCTAAAAACCAAGGCTCTTGTACATGAACTAAACAAACATAACAACAATAAATAATCATAACACATAAATCAAAATATGTAAAATCCATAAAACTGCAGCTCAATAAATATCAGATTGACTAATCTACAAAGAATCTGGATATGCCAGGCTGAATAAATATGTCTTAAGTGCTGTTTTAAAACTCTGGATGGTCAGGCACTGTTGTATCTGATGAGGTAGAGAATTCCACAGGGTCAGGGCCACAAAAGCAAAAGACCAGGCCCCAGATGTCTTTAAACGAACCCTGGGAATCTCAAGCAATCCCTCATCAGTGGATCAGAGAGGACGGAGGGGCAGTAAGGGCCAAGAAAATCTTGCAAGTAACGGGGTCCCTGGTCATGTGGGGCTTTATAGGTCAGTAACCCATCCTTGAAGGTGATCCATCACTGTACTGGCAACTAGTGCAGGCCACAGAGCACAGACGTAATATGACTGGTCCTGGAGGTACCAGTCAATAGCCTGGCTGCCGCATTCTGCACCAGCTGCAGGTGGCAGATATCAAACCCTGGTAGCCCTGGGTAGAGGGTATTACAATAACTAAGGTGGGAGGTTACAAAGGCATGGACCAGTGTTGGAAGAACATCAGGAGCAACCAGGTACTTTACCCGGGCGATACTCCTCAGATGGTAGAAAGAGATCTTGACAATGGACGACACCTGAGATTTAAGGGTCAAGTCATCATCAAAAATAACACCCAGGTTCTGCACCTGATCTGAGGTAACCTGATCTGAGGTACTCAGCTGAACACCCCCGAGCCAAAGTCCAGAGGGTTGTCCTGCCGACAAACCCACCCCCCGATGATCCAGATCCACAACCAGCACCTCAGTTTTAGTTGGATTCAAACACAGCCAGCTGGCACTCATCCAGTCCTGGATCTCAGATAAGCAGTTGTTAAAGATTGAGAGGATCACATCCTGTCCAGGCACAAAGGACATGTACAGCTGAGTATCATCTGCATATCAGTGAAAACTCAGATTGTACCACTTAATGTTCTCTCCTTATGGCAGTATATACACTGCAAAAAACAAGGGTGACAGAATGGAGCCCTGCGGTACCTGCAGAATAGGGGGAGAGGGGCGGAGGAATAAATTCCAGACATCACTCTCTGAGTTCCATCCTCGAGGAATGATCAAAACCATCTGAGGACCGTGCCAGACAGTCCACAGATGAACTGCAGGTGCTCCAGCAACACACCATGGTCCACAGTGTCAAATGCTGCAGAAAGATCAAGGAGGACCAAGATAGAATGAGTCCTCCAATCTCTTGCTATTAGGAAGTCATTCAGTGCCCGAACAAGGGTTGTCTCAGTACTATGCAGCTTCCTAAATCTTGACTGGAGAGAATCATAGACACCGTGGCAGGACAAATGATCATCCAGTTGCAGCGAAACCACCATCTCAATAACCTTACCCACAAAGGGTAAGTTACAGACAGGTCTTTAGTTAGCCAGACAGTACGGGTCAAGGGAGGGCTTTTTAAGGAGGGATCATGCAACCACCTTCTTCAGGGAGTCCAGAAAGACCCCCTCTACAGTGACCACCAGATTATCTCAGCTAGGACTGGTCCTATTTCATCCACGCACCCTACAGGAATGCGCATTGGGCCTGGGTCCAAACTACAGCTGGTTGGCCACAAAGCCTGGATGATCCTCACGATATCAATGATTTCTGGCTGGCTGAAGTCAGACCAGGCAAACTGGGCACTTGCTGCCTCCTGCTGACCTCTGCAATACCCAATAGAGGGGGCTGAACAGATCCTGGACCTGATGGTGGCAACCTTATCTGTGAAGAACCAAGCAAACTCATCACACCTCTCTTTTTTTTTTTTTACTCCTCTTTTTCTTAGTCTAGCCCCCTAACTCCATGATCAGGCTCGCCCCGACCACGGCACCCACCCCTTACTCCGGGAAGCCAATCGGAGTGGGGCCGAAGGAGCAGAACTGTCATGGCTGAAGAGTTGGGCACCGTGTCTGGCTCATACGCGGGGGCCGGCTATTTTTCTTATTTAGAGTCCGCTTGGAGCTAGGACGTGCAATGACGCATGCATCTGTCCTAGCTCCACCCCACGTCTAGGTGCAGCATGCTTGTCCCCCAGCCTCCGCTAGAGGGCAATTGACGCCAACACTCTGGAGTCCCCCTACCCTGAAGAAGGAGAGCAGTCCTCCAGATGCTCGATCCTTCTCCTCCCCCGCCAACCTCTGATGACCCTTGCTTGTTCATGAACCTGTGTCACCGGCGTGGCATGAGGTGTGGCGTCCAGTGTCTCAGCCCTCAGCATCACACCTGTCTTGTGGAAAGACTCCACCAGGCTGAAGATAGATTTGATTGCACAATCTGTCAACAGTCCAGAAGAGCTGAGCTGGTCAGTTCTGCATGGCGGCAATCTTCCTGGACAGGAACTCTGCTTTCTTATGGGTGATTGCCCATTGGTACACCACATAATGGTCCTTCAATCTAATTCTGTTACACTCCAGGCCCAATTTCTGCCAGATCCTCTCTAGCCTTCGTCCCACTTCCTCATCTCCTTCAGGGTCCCATCAAACCATGGGGATCACGAGCGAAGAGTGAGAAGATGAACAAGAACAGGAGCTTTGGAATCCAGGGCCTCTCTCACTGCCTTATTATAGGCAGGTACTAGATTTCTTGGGTCCATGCATTCACTCTGTATACCTGATAGGACCAGCACCACCATTAGGCCATCTGGGGTCACATCCCTCAAAGGGCGGTACTGGACCATCTCCATAGGGGAAGGCTTATTTGGGGGGGGGGGCCATGAAACTGAACTCTATGGTGTGATGGTCTGACCATCTGACTGGTTCCACCACCAAGTCTCCTGGCTTCATCAGGGGGGTGTGCAGTACAGAATAGTTTATCTGTTTATGCCACTGCTAAGTGGTAAGGATACAACAATTAGCATTGTTCATGTGGAACCACACAAAAACTCAGTGGTAATTAAAAGTTCAAGCCAATCAATTATATTGAAACACTGGACTGTACAAATACAATGAGCATTCAGATAATCAGTGACAATTAAGTAACAATAATAAAAAATATTCCCTTTCCATTCCTATTGCTCTTCAATTAAAAATAAGAGCTAATATTTAAAAATGAAGGGGAGAAATAACTTGATATCAAATGCTATTAAAGGTAAAATTGCTGCATAAAGTAATTGACACCAAAATTTTATAATAACAAGATGGTATCTACATTATTACAAACAGATGAAACCAGAGAAATATAGAGACCATTAGACATGCGGGGCTTTATTTTCAAAGCACGGAGGATGATGCAAGGTGTCTGCATCAAACATATGTGATGCAAGTGGAACCTTGCATCAAAAGATGTGGCAATCCTTACTATATAATGTGGTCTATGTCAAAAATGGGAGCACCAAAGTGGCACTGCACCAGCCTTGTGACCCAAATTGGGGTGCACCAGGCTGCAAGGGGGCTTGCTCCATTGCAGGGCTGCAGCATCCACTTTTCTGCAGTTTTGCAAGCCCTGCTGTGGCTACAACAGAGGGCTCACATTAGACCAGCCAGGAGGTAGTCTAAATGCCCTGCATCACCCACAGTGAGTGAGCTGTTGGGCCAAGACAGTGGGAAAAGGGGGCATGGGGCACTGAGGGTGCCATAGGACATGGGGGTGGCATGGTGGCAGGTATAGGGAGCAGAGAAAGTACCTGGCAGAGGTGCCATCAGCCAAGGGGATAGGGTGGAGTGGGGTTAGTGTCACAATTCTATTATGACATAGCCACAGGAGGAAGCAGCCTTGGCACCTGCCCCACAGAACCCACAGTCCTGTGGGGCAGGTGCCAGGGCTGTTTCCACCTGAGGCATGTCATAATAGGATCACAATTCCAAGCCCTCATACCCATCCCCCTTGGCTGTCTTATATGGCATATGGCACTACCAGCTGCCTCCTGTGCTCCCTATACCTGCTGCTGTGCCCCAACATGCCCTATGGCTCCCTCTGAGCCCCTGCAGCCTCCATTACCTACCTTCCATCCAGGGTTCTCCCACCCCACCTTCATGGGTTGTGTGGCTTTTGCTGGGGGGGAGGTTGATGGATCCCGCTATTAAACTCTGCAGGTGCACTCAATGTTTGGCGCAGCCCTGTGACTTCAGCAACTCCTGGGTCTTCAGTGCAGGGACCCCTGATTTAAAAAAAAATGGATGCAGGGTCTTTGATGCATACAGAGTTTGCTGCAGCCCTAGATTGCCAAAAACTGTGGCAATCTAGGGGCTCTTTGGAAATTGAGCCCATTGTACATACTCGTGTCACACTCCAGACACCTGGGGCCTGATTCCAAGATGCATTAAGCCTGGCGCAGGGTGATTTACACCAAACCCCATGGTGTAAATCGCACCTTACACCAGGCATAACGTAAGTTGCAGTTCAAAAAGGTGTCTTGTGCCATGACGTATGCGGGTTGCGCCAAAGGTGGGTTACACTACCCACTACACCAGCAACCCACTGCGGCATGGTGCAAGGGTGGGTTACGGCAGCACCTGCATCCTATTCCAGAAAGGCGGCTGCTAAAGCCCACTCACGCAATTCCAGAACAGGGAATGGTGTAGCGGGGTTAGACCAGCTAGGAGGTGGTCTAAGGGGCATCCATCCTGGCACAGAGATTGATGCCCCCCGCAGAACTGCAGAATTGCCATGGATGTTCTCCCCATACCCCCCTGCACTGTCATGCCCCACCCCCAGACATTCGGGGACCCCAGGGTCCAATTTTGGTGCTGCCCCTCCCAAGCACATGTGGCAACTGGCCACCCCCCCCACTGCCCCCTGGTGCATGCCATTGCATTTCAGGGTGGGGGGACCCTCGGTGGGCAGCAGATTGTGTGCCATGACTTGCTGCGCCCAGGTCCAGTGCACCATTCCTTTGGCGCTAGCCTGCGGCTGCCACAAGTCATGGGCATAGGTGCTGGGGATCCTGCTTGTCCTGGAATATGGTGCAGGGTCCACGGCATAGTGTCACATGGTGCAACTTGCATACACTCATGAGTTACAACATGAGTTTTAGAATCGGGCCCCTGGAGCGTGACATAAGTTAAATGCCAGAAAATCATGAAGGTCACTTAAAAAAAAATATTATACAGCTTAATAAGAAAAAATAACAGTAATAACCAGAGTAGAAAACAATACCACCTAAACAAAACAGCCATAATAGATCCCCCATTATTTCCCCTTTGAGAAAATAATTATAGCTACAAAATGTGTTTTAAATCAAATATTTCATTAAGACATCCTGAAGATAAAGTACTTAATTAACTAAATCCATTCAGTTTCTTTCCTGTCTAATCTGTTCTTCCTACTACCTTCCCATCCATCCTAAGCACATATTCCAATGCTCTGAATTTAAAACCTTCAGTGAAACTATTGTGTAACTGTTTAAAGTGTCTATCCAGAGCATCCTGTGGATCTCCACTGTAAATCACTCCGACATGCTCTTGAATTCTGCTTTTGAGAGATCTTTTTCTTCTACCCACATATGCAAAGTTGCAGTCACACCAGGCCACATAGATAACAAATGATGTTTTATGATTAACACAATGGTTAACAGGAAAACTGTATGTTGTTACTGGATGTACAAAACAAGGGCCAGTGACTCCAGATTTGCAAATGTTACAGTTATGGTAGTTTTGAAAAGTTTTAGGGAATACATTCATCTCAGTGTTAGCAGAATAATAACTGTGTAACCAGATCTCCAGTATTGCATCCCCTTCTAGAAGACATTCTGGGTTTCAGCCCCACCCTTTGAGGTACCGTAGGGTGAGATGTTAAAATGTCTCAGCTTTTCTGAGTATGTTTAATTTTGTTATTTTCCCCCTTTATTTTTAAATGTTAGCTCTTTTTATTTTATTTATCAAGTCTAGGATTACAAATACCTTTGAGCCTTGGCTCTTTTACAAAGGTTCCACTTCAGAGAAATACAGAAAAAAGCTCTTGTTGTTTAATTGAAGAGCAATAGGAACAGAAAGAAGATATTTTGTATTAATGTTACTTAATTGTCACTGATTATCAAAATGCTTATTGTATTTATAAAGCCCAGCATTTTGATCAAATTGATTGGTTTGAACTTTTAACTACCATTGAGTTTTTGTGTGGTTCCATGTGAAGTATAGTAATTGTATTCTTACAGTAACTCTTAGCAGTGGTAAAAATAGGCAAATTGTTGAGTGCTGCACACCCCCCTGATGAATCCTGTTTTGTGGGTGAATGTGCATGTTTTATTTTTGCCATGTGGTGAATTTTTTAATAAATAGTTGATTTCCTATAAGCCTTGGTGTGTGCATCCATTTCTATTTGGTTCTCCTTGAGCAATGCATGTTTATGGACTGCACCTTTATGAATATCTGTGCACCTCCTTTTTGTTGTTTTATGTAGCCAGTTCATGTCTCATTTATCAGATGGGTACATGCACCTGTTGATTGATAGCACAGATTGCCTTTGAAGAGAAGAGCTAACATTATTCCACAGGGCTCCATGTTTGTAGTTTATAGTGACAGTAGCAGAAAGGCTCAGTGGTGAGCCTTGGCTGCAGCAACTCTTAATTGAATCTCACAAAAAAAGCTCAGATGGCCACATGCAGAGAACTGCTGGATGAAATTCTGAAACTGGAGGAAAATAGTGGAAAACAAGTGGGGGTAAGAGTAAATCCTTTCACCACATTGTGCAATTCTGAATGCAGTTCATGTCTGACCGGGCTGGAAACAGATGAACCGGACACAATAGAGACTGATAATGAATTACTGGCTTTATTTCACAAATTGGAAAAGTTACAAATCCAAGAGATTAATGTGTGGTTTAATGGTGCTATTCTCTCAGAATATAATAAGAGGAACAGGGTCCTGAGAGGTTTGAGAGTTATGAAAACCCCATCAAGTGAAGAAATAGATCCCAATTTAAAAATCAGATAGGATAATTCTTTGGAATAATGTTGTAAGGAATTGACAAACATAAGCACTGAACAGGTTAAGAGGTTGCATGATCAAGTGGAAAGTGCCACTGGAGATTTGATAATGAACTTGAGCATTTTAAAGGGACAGAACAGTACCAACAGCTAAACAATGCATTGATTACAAAAATGAGTAATTATGAAGATGAAGTCTGGGAGAGAAAACAAAACAAATATCTTAGAGACAAAACAGATTATGAAAAAGGAGTGGTATTCTCTTGGGAGAAAGAAGTGGATTCCGAATCTAGGGGTCACTCAAGATCACAGAGTAGATATCGGAAAAAGCAGAGGTGTAGTATTAGACCTTCTATAGGAACACAAATTAAACCAATATGAGCAATAGTAATCGCAAAAAAGAACTGTCCCACTGTCTGCTCCCACAACTCCCAGTGGTAGGCTATTCCATGCATCCACCACCCTATCCATGAAGAAGAACTTCCTTACATTGATCATAAACCTTCCACCTTTCAGCCTCAGTTCATGCCCCCTTGTTCTACTTCCTTCCTTGAGGCGGAAGAGTTCCTGTGCTTGAACCTTATTTATGCCTTTTATGTACTTGAATGTTTCGATCATATCCCCACCTCTCCCTCCATTGGTCCAGAGATTACATTTTCAGTTCCCTCAATCTGGTCTCATATGATATCTGATGCAATCCTCGTATCATTTTTGTTGTCTTTCTCTACACATACACCACAAAGATGTACTATTCTTGGGGCTTGGACTGCCTTTCACCCTAAGAGTAAATTTTGCCCTCAGGGGAGACATCCTGCTCTTTGGGTGTTTGAACAAGTAATCAAGAAGGATTTGGAAAAGTTGAGGAAGTGTCCTGAACCACAATTATTTTGTAATATTTCAGCAACTGAGAGAAAGACCCACAAAGACATTCAAAATATGCCTCATATTACAATTTACCAAGCTTATAAAGGTGGTATGATTGTGATTCAGGCACTGAAAAATATGTAAATGAAATAAAGAGAGAGTTGCAGGACCCTAAATGTTATCACCCTCTGACCTTTGACCCTAACTGGTTGTAGAAACATATTTTGGACCAAATGGTGGCTGAAGCTTATGGAAATGGATATACAGTATAACAGGATGGGAAAGCAGTTTCTTAAAAACAGACCATCCTGTGGCTCTGACACTGTATACCACACCAAAGGTCTCTAGGTCTGTGAGAGACACTTCTGGCCAACCCATTGTCTCAGGCATTGGGTCACTTAGTGAGGCTCCTTCACAATTTGTGGACTACTTTTTAAATGCACTGGTTCCCAAAACTAATAAGTTATATCCTAGACACCATGCATGCCATTGAAAAGTTGGAGGGCTTAATTTGGCAGGATCATTTCTGCTGGATAACAATAGATATTGTTTCTCTTTACACCAGTATTTGTAATAAACATGGTGTCTAGGCAGTTGAAGAATTTCTTGCCAGAGATCCAAAGTCAAGATTAGCATCACAAAAGTTCATATTGGATTTATTGGAATGTGTGTTACAGCATAATTATTCTGTATATGACAAAAAGTTTTATTTTATAGTGTAGGGGCACTGCAATATCAGTATCACTTGCCCCATCCTATACAAATGTATTTTTAGTTTGGTGGGAGAAAAATGTTGTTTTGTGGAAAAAAATTCCCCACCTCAGACACATTGTTCATTGGTATAGATATGTTGATGATATCATATGTGTCTGGGGTTGGAATCTGAAGAGCATTCCTATAATTTTGGAATGGTCTAATATAAATAATTTGACTATTTAGTGCACCCATAAATGTGATCCAAGGAGTACTGAGTATCTGGACATACAACTGTTGGGGAAAAACAGTTTTGTAATAACAGAGCCATATGGAAAGCCAGTGTCAGGGAATACATTCCTTAGAGCATAGAGTGCTCAGCCTAGATCATTGGTGGACAGCATTACCTATAGTCACTTTCTCTGATAATAAAGGAATTGCACAGAAAAGGAGACCTTTGTTAAAGAAGTAGATTTACTGTCCACCAGATTTCAGGAAAGGGGGTACTCCTATGAAGTGGTTAGCTATGCTTATCAAAAAGCTAAAGACAAAGATTGTAATTCCCTATTGATTCCAAAAAAAAATCACCTTTCTAGAAGAAATGTCTTGAACCAGAATAAGATTACATTTGTGTCAGATTATAACAGAGTGTCCAATGAAGTTAAACATATTATTCAGAAAAGGTGTGAGATTTTATCTGACCCCATGATAGCACAATGGGTTTGAGCTGAAACCCAGAATGTTTTATAGAAGGAGTTACAGTATTGGAGATCTGGTTACCCACAGTTATTATTCTGCTAACACTGAATGGAATGTATTCCCTAAAACTTTTCAAAACTGCCATAATTCTAACATTTTAAAATTTACAGTCACTGGTCCTGTTTTGTACATCCAGTAAAAAGACAACGTTTTTCTATTAACCATTATGTTAATTTTAAAATGTCATGTGTTATATATGTGGCCTGGTGTGACTGCAATTTGGCATATTAGATAGAACAAAAAAAATCTCACAACATCAGAATTCCAGAACACATCCAAGCTATTTATAGCAGAGACCACAGAATGCCGTGGGTAGGCATTGTAAATGGGTACACAATAGTTCTACTGACGGTTTTAATTTGAGCGTATTAGAATATGTGCCTAGGATGGACAGGGGCAGTAATAGGGAAAACAGACTTGACAGGAAAGAAACTGAGTAGCTTTATAAATTAAGTACTTGCTCTCCAGCAAATCTTAATGAAATACTTGATTTAAAACATTTTTTGTAGACAAAATATTTTTTTATAGGGAATAATGAGGGGTTTATTATAACTTTTTTGTTTAGGTGGTATTGTTTTCTACTCTGGTTATTACTATTATTTTTTCTTATTAAGATGTAATTATTTTTTCTTACGTGCCTTCACTATTTTTTGACAGTCAACTTATGTCACCCTTCAGGTGTCTGGAGTGTGACAAGAGTATGTACGGTGTGTCAACTGGTCTCTGTATTTCTCTGGTTTCATCTGTTTGTAATAATAGAGATACAATCCTGTTATTATAAAATGTTGGTGTCAATTACACTATTCAGCAATTTTACCTTTAATAGCATCTGATATCAAGTTATTTTTCCCCCTTTATTTTTAAATTTTAGCTCTGGTTGTTTAATTGAAGAACAATAGGAATGGAAAAGAGGTATGTTGTAATAATGTTACATAATTGTGACTGATTATCAAAATGCTTATTGTATTTACAAAGCCCAGTATTTTGATCTAATGGATTTGTTTTTTAACTTTTCACTACCATTGAGCTAATCTGTGGTTCCACCTGAAATATGGTAATTGTTGTATTTTTTATCCTTTAGCAATGGTCTAAATAGATGCATTACTGCATGCTGCACATCCCCTGATGAAGCCCGTTTTGTGGGTGAATGCATACTTTTTTTTGCCATGTTTATTTTAATAAATAGTTGATTTCCTATGAGCATCAATGTGTGCATCCTTTTCTATTTGGTTCTTCTTGAGCTACAGTATGTGTGTTTATGGACTGCATCTTTAGGAATATCTGTGCAAGGCCCAGTGGCGCTAAGGGTTAAAATGCTGGATGCCACACCTCATGCTACGCCAGCGATCCGGGTTCGGGAACAAGCTTGGGTCATCGGCCAGCAGGGGAGAACTGGTATTGAGCATTGGAGACAGCTCTCCCAGTCCTGGGGAGGGTTGGGGACTGTACACCGTGCTGCGGCGACCTGGGGATACCGGGTACCATAGCGATGAGTGTAACGAGAGGATCCGCGGGCGACATCTGCACGTATGTGCATAGACATTAGTGCATGTCTGCAATCCCAAAATAGGGCAGAATACAGGAAAAAGGCAGCATGGATCCATGGCAGCTTGATGGCTGCAGCTCCGCCGGCCAACAATGCCTGGAGGCATGTGCCGGTACTGGTTTCCTCGCTGGGCACAAGGGCCATAGGGGAGGCCCCTTTCATAGATGTAGCTGCATCTGCCAGATGGGCATGCGAGCTTCAGGGTCGGTGGCGGAGTGGAGCGGTGGCTGGATGTGGGCAGAACCATGGCTGCAAGGAGGATAAAGTGTTAAATGTTAAAAAAAAAGGAATATCTGTGCAAATCCTTTTTGTTTTTTAATGCTAGCACTTTTGTTCTGGAAGCACTAAAGGTGGTATAGTTGTAAAAAGGTAGAGAACACTGTGAGTGTGCAATGTATGCATAAATATACCCCTTACGCTCAGCACATAGCAAAGTGCAAACAGGTTTGCACAGTTACGTATTTGAACATCCCTATGTAAATGAGTCCATTCCTTATTTTAGGTGCTAAGAGATCATTACCAACTCATTATGTGGCCATTTCCCATTAACAGGACTTTGCTCCTTTGGTTGTGGTGAGGCTGGGCCCGGTTCCAGTGTTACCAGATGGATATTAAAGCTGCAGTACAACATATTACTAAGCAGCACCATATTATTTGCACTTTTGTGTCTGGTCAGAGTGCAGTTATTGACTCTGAGTCATTTATGGTTTTCAGTATATGTTGTTTAGCTAGTGTTTGTGGTACCATTTTCCCATGGCATGTGCATACCAGAACATGGAAAACAATATGTTTGATCCTCAGTCATACAAACATCCTAGTCTGAGTGTAAAGATTATTACATAGCAACCTGTGTGTGCTTTTCCATGATTTCTGAATATTAGAAGTCATGGATGAGCTGTTAGAAAGTATTCTCCATACTGCACATGGAGTTAAAACAAGCCTTTTATACTTGGTAATTTGAGAAACAGAAAACTATCCTTAGTACTTCAAATGTAGCTTAGCACACTGCATGTAAGCCCCCCACTCATTTGCATATACACAGTCCCTAACTTTGTGCAGCCACCCAACTGAATTTGCTCCATACAAACTGATGCTTTGAACATAGAAATCCTCACACTAACTTATGGCTCAAACCTCAGTTTAGTGCAAAGTCATTTAGCATTCTGCTAATGCTTCGACTATCTGAGCCCCATGTGTTTAACACAGTACTGTAACATAACTTAGAATGGGATTGTAACCATCACTATGTCGTAACCCACATTTTGTTTGAAAGCTGCATTTCCTACAGAGATTTAGTTACTTATAGTTGCCTTCTACAAAATGCACATTGAGCTGTGACAACTCATTTCTGGGGTGGGGGTGAATTGTTAGGTGGAATGTTAACTAAGACATAGGAGGAAGTCCTATACTCCTGCAACTGTAACTTACACCTAGGGATTTTGGTTTAACTTTTCATCCAAAGGATGGCCCCTCATTAGTGCAGCATCTCTCTAGAGCTGCAGTGTAAGCATTGAAGTATTAACCAAGTTCCAAGTGTGGGATAAGAATCCAGTACTTTCTGATCTTCTTGCCACAAAGGCAAGCATGCAACTTGCTGAACAACAGACACTGGTATGTCACATTTAGGGACTTCAGTGCTGTGTCATGAGGAATATGACATTTGCACATTAGCATCTCTTATTGAATTTCACTAGCAGTATATATACCTTAGTTTGCAACAATTCATTGAAAATCCAGGCTGTTGTTCAGCATAGACTGGCTCATTTTGGGTATCTCGTGACATGGGCGACTGCGATTGAGCGCATACAAAAATGGTGACTCAATCACGGTGCATGTCATCAGGGCTACCTACCAGGGAGGGGGATCAGATGAGGGGGTTCACACATATAGTGACAGTATGTTGCTACATGTACACATGCGTGTGGGGGGGAAGCACACTCAGTGAGGGTCAGGAGGGGAAGGAGAGTTTCTGAGAGGTGGTGCTGTGGTGAGCTGCCGAGTTGGCCTCATGGCATGGTAGGTGGGTTCAAGGCTGGGGTTCTGAGGGTGCTGGGTTCAGGTCCAGGTGCAGGTATGTTTTGTTGTGCCTGGGCCCAATTTTTTTTACAATTTTGTGCCCCCCGACATGCATCCCCCTGGATATGAGATTCCTATAGTGGGGGTGGGTGGCAGGCAAGACCCCCCCAGGGAGGTGTGCTGGGGGTGCAGCCCCCTGCATAAAATTGAAAATTGTAATTCCCCAGTGCCCTTTTGCTGTGCGCCGGGGGTACATCGCCAAAATTGATTTTCGGTGATGTACAGTTGCTCTGATGGTGATCGCCTTTCAGTGGTTGCCATTATGACACAGAACCCTCATTTTGATATCATCATGGATGAGCTAGTCTATTCCTTAAACATTCAAGAAAAGCAGAGAAACTAGTCCAGAGTTTGTACAGTATTTAAAGAGATTTTCCGTTTCCAGTAAAAAAAAACAACATAGAAGACATCACCAGCACTCAGTAACAACATTTTTAAAATAAATTTCAAGGCCTTGCACCTTTTGTTATGGATGGCATTTTTACTGAAGCATAATCTTTTTCCTTTTGATGTCATCTGTTCTTGTTGCCTATACCTGCTGTGAAGTCATAATTCTCTACTTGTGACATCACAATCTGTTGCCACTGACATTAGTCAGAGGCTGCAAATAGAAGACTCTGACTTCAAAGCAGGAAACCAGAAACAGATGACATCTATAGGGGAACAGCCTGTTTCCATGCAAATATCTTCATCAGTAAAGAACAGACTGTTCAGAAATTCATTTTTGGGAGAATCTTGTAAGATTTAGGTCCTACCAAAGCCAAACTTAGTTGTTTTGCAAAACCCTGGAAAATCCCTTTATTGAACATTATTGTTTTCTTTATAGACTACAGTTTTTTGTCATCCCTGACTTTCGCTGTAAGCTCCACTTTCATACTTCGCTAAACTAAGTGGCATAACTTTATTGACATCAATGATGATAAAAGATCGTTTATGCATGTTTATTTTTTAAGTGTGTCCTTGGCAGAAAATAAACTAAAGCCCTTAATTTTGTGTTTAATAATGACTGAAATGAGTGAATACTAGAAAAAAAAAAAAACGTTTATGGTCAGAGGGTTGAACAGTTTGTAAAAACAATATACCATAGGGTTCCATAATCAAAAATATTTTGCACTGTACTAAATGGAAAATCATTCTCTTTCAAATAGAACCCATAATGTAAAAATACACAGCTTTGGTCTTGTAGCCTCCAGGGGGTTAGTCCTTAGAGTAATACATATATGAACTACAAATATGGAGTATAAAATGGTAAGAGAAATCAAAACCTGTGACTGGTCAGATGTAGTCATAGGTCAGAAATACTAAAACAGAAATCAGAGAAACCATTTTATAATCACAATACGGCATCCAAGGGTGTGAGTAATTGTGTGAGAATGGCACTTCTCAGGTGCGTAAAGCACTCAGTGTTGCCTTGTGCCTCACTTCTGAGGGTACTTTTATTCCAAAAACAATGCACACTTAGTCATACTTTGTTGCTTAAATGATGTGCGAGATAAGGTGGTTCAACCATTTCTGGTTCTTATTTGAGATGGCTCTAAATTGAGACCCCCCCCCCCCACTAAAGAAAAGGTTCTAAAATGTTCTTATTTTTTCAGCAATTTAGCCTCATTTTTATAGTGTTTAAATGCTAATTTGATGCCTATTATTTTTTTTAATTCTAAATTGCTACTAGTATTATTTTATGTGTTCTTTTCAATCCTAACTTTTATAATCAAACTAGTTAAATAGGGATATTTTTCAAAGCCACTTAAGCTCCTTTCTAATATAAACCATATCAGAAACCATTGTTACCAAGAAGGGTATCAGCTACAGTAATAGGCCATTTGTGTAATTAAGAGTAGTGCCTCAAGGATTTCAATGCTAAGCAGAAGATAACATGCAAAGCTTGAAAAATATCATGCATTAGGGGTTGTAGCCAATACTAAGAATGAGTATTCTTTATGAATTTGTCAATATTACTCTCTAGAGGCAAAACTGGTTAATCTGCTAGAACCATGAAGAATATTAAGCCTCACTGGCACTTGTAGCTCCATAGTCCTCGACTAAGTTAGTTTTACAAATAGCCTCTTACTTACTGCTGTCATATCTGTCATTTGATGCCACAGCATCTGAGCATTCAGAGTTATTTTGAGACTCAAGTTGTCAATAAAATCCTAAAACAGTATGCTTCACTGAGTCATCTGAACAGAGAAAACTATCACAGGATTTAACCAGCCTGTTCATCTTGACACTGAATTTCTTTTCTCCCATTCTGTTACCACAGAACAAGTGCATCAAGCAAAATCTCTTTCCAGAACCCCTCACAGTGATAGAGAGACCACAAAGTGAAGAAACCATCTCCTTCATCCATATGGTTTTATTTTTGTTCTGCTGGCACAGTTAGAGTCATACAGTAACCAACATAAATTTCCAGTTTTATTATCACCTCTAAAAAGAGACAGAAATGTGAAAATTGAAGCCAGAAGGTTTGTATCACAGGATTAATTAGGCAGGGCCAAGTGGAGTCACACTCCTTCTGGCAGTGAACGCCTCAAGAAGGTGCCTGCCTTCAATTACAGAGTGCACAAAGCAATTAAAAACCCTGTTTCTTTTTTCCTGAGGTGTTACTTGTTACTAGATAAATCTCTCTGTTTTTAAAATTCTCTAGAGGTCTGAACTGGCTCGAGGTATAATCTACTTGGGTAGATATTCATGAAGAATTGATCCTGTTGAAGGCTAAGCACATAGGGTTTAAAATAAACTTATTGGAATGAAGACTGTTTCTTGGTTGCTGTATTTTCAGCCAGTCTCAGCACATTAAACACAGTAACACTTGCAGGTAATTAAAAGTACAGTAGGTATAATATTGTATTATCTAAAACAAAATATTAAAATGGATAATTAAATACAAGTTAGCTGCTTAACACTGTTCCTTGACAAGAATATTCTTTATACATGCCTACCCTACACTACAGTAATTACACTTTTCTTTTAAAGACTGTTGAGGTAACAAACAAAAAGCTGAATCACATCATCCATCATCATCATCATCATCATCATCATCATCACCAAAAGGTTACCCGAAAGAAAAGGAATACAGGAATTGCACAATAGAGTTACTTAGATTCCAGGCAGCCTGGCAATCACTGGTATAAACTGTATGACAGGTCAGCACTCATGACTCACCAGCTATATCATATTTTAATGGCTTTCATTAGAGGTTATCAATGTTATATTTTTTGTTTGTTTGTTTTAGGTGAAAGGGACACCGCAGTGACATTCTTCATTATGGTAGCAGCCTCTTGGCAAATAAGATGCTATCACATGGCACATTCAGTATGGAGTGTGATAAAGTTCACATTGCATGCTTATAAAAGAAAGTGTCAGGATAACAGTAGCAATGATTATTGCTTAGGGTATTTGAACAAGTGCCAGATAACACAGAGACAGGGGGTGCGTCTGCAACATGTGCTTTTAGAGCTTAAACAAGGCATACTCTTCATTTTCAAAAGGTTCAAATGATTGTTTATTTTGATTAGTTAATTACATGGTACTAACACTTATTAGATGACCTCAGGAATTCTGGAATAACAGAGATCTTGAATACAGTTTATGTGGTAAACAAGATTTTACTTAAAAAAATATTTATCTTAATAAGTCAGGTGTCTGTATATTTTGTATTGTGGATAATTTATCTTTAAAGGAAAACTTTTCAAATTATTTGCTCAGATATTTGTTATGAACATATGACCCAGTGAGTTAAAGAACTGTGTTTAGAGAACAATATGTTTTCGTGCCATTAAATTACTGCTTATATAATGACAAGTGATTCAAGAAACTGTAAAGAAAGAGTGCTGTTCTGTTTCAGATCTAGGTATGTGTCAGAGTTTTTGATAGAATCAGAACTTGCAGATCCTGAACTACAACCTTTTGAATGAAAATAAAATAAAACATCTAAATACGCTACTAAAAAGAAAACTAAGTAGAAAAAAAAATCTGTTTCTACACCACTGTTATTATCATTCTTCACTCACTACTCAACAATCAGACAGCATTTAAATTGATTAATTCTTGTATTATTTCTGTACACAGATACAGCCACCCACTTCCGTGCCGAAAGCATATTCTGTGCTTGCTATCCCTCTTTCCCAAAGAATCTGAATTTCTCTTCAGAAGGAGAATTGCATAAAATATAAACAGCATCCACTTCATGGAAACATTGAATGTGTCAGCAGATGGTGACTGCATGATCCAACTAGTCTGCCCTGAAGCCTGCCCCCCCCAAAGTCTAATTGATATTATCCCCCCCGTGCCAATCCCATGCTGTTTTAAATTCCCTCACTGTTTTGGCCCTTACAACCACCCTGGGTAGGCTATTCCAATGGTTAACCACTCTTTCTGTGAAGAAAAACCTTTGCATGTTGCTCTTGAGTTTCCCACCTCTCAGCCTCATATTGTGACCCCTCATTCTTGTGGAGTTATTTATCTGAAGGAGGTCCTGGGTTAGGACTCTGTTAATACCCCCTAAGGTACTTGAAGGTCTTGATCATGTCTCCCCTATATCTTCTATGTTCCAGTGAGTACATGTTGAGTTCCTTCAACCTGTTCTCGTACGACAACCCATGAAGACCATAGATCATCTTTGTTGCCCTCCTCTTTACCATCTCCAACCTATCTATGTGCCTCCTGAGATGAGGCCTCCAGATCTGGATGCAGTGCTCAACATGGTGCCTCACCAACAATATGTATAATGACAGGACTACCTCACTTCTTCTGCTCATCATGCCTCTTTCTATGCACCCCTGCATCTGGCTGGCCTTTAGTGCTGCTTTCTCACATTGGTTGCCCACCTTCAAATCATCTGAAATGATGACCCCCAGATCTCGCTCTTGCTGGGTGGTAGTTAGCTCCTCCCCTCTCAAGTAGTAGTCTGCCCCACTGTTACCGTTTCTCAGGTGCATGACCTTGCACTCTTTTGCATTTGATGATATAATAAGTATTGTACAGCAAATCATTTAAGAGAGAACAGGACATACTGTAGGTGAACATGAGTAATTCAAAGGGCTCTATTCATATAGGGCCATCAACTATTAAAAATGTGATCTGAATCTGCCATTGGACCCAACTGGAGATGTAGTGGTATAGAGATTAGCACAGATGTTGAATTCTAACAACTTGCTACCCTGTCACACCCCTTAATCTTAGCAAAACTAACTTCAGAAACCCTAAACAATTCTGGTGGCACGTCAACAACCTGATCAGGGGTAACATTAAGACTGAATCAGACCCCATGGAGGTCAATGGTCAGCCAGTGAGTGACTCGCTTGAAATTGCTACTGTCCTTAACAATCACTTCACAAACCTCGATGCCTACAAGATCGGCCTGTCCTTGCCAACCACGGCTCCCAATGTATTCAAGCCTACTTGCCTAGACCATCCCTCCTTCCATCTAAGATTGGTAAAGAGAAAAGAGGTCCTAACCCTCCAAAGGGCTTTGAAAGACAGTGGCACAGGAGGACCTGATGGGATTAATCCCCAGCTACTTAAGGCTGGAGCCCATCCCTCTCCAAACCCCTGAACTGGCTCTTAAATAGATCCCTACTTGAAGGAACTGTTCTGGACCAGTGGAAACTGGCCAATGTGATCCCAATCCATAACGATGGCTCCAGGGCAAACATAAGCAATTACAGGCCTATTTCCCTGCTCAGTACACTCACAAAACTACAAGAAAGGTTAGTCTATGGCCAACTCCATGACTACCTGGAGTCTCATAAGCTACTTGCCCCTTCACAGCACGGTTTTAGAACTAACCATAGGACTGACACAGCTCTAATCCATTTCTCGAATGATGTGCTCAGAGCAATGGATAATGGTACACCTACTGACGCCATCTTTATAGACCTGTCCAAGGCATTTGACCTTGCAGCTCACAAATTCCTGCTACTAAAACTGGTTAAAATTGGCCTAGACATCCTCACCCTCAAGTGGTTTGGGAGTTACCTATTGGACCGATCCCAGAGAGTCATCTGGAAGGGTGCTACATCAGGTTCACTACCTCTAACAGAGGGAGTACCACAGGGCTCGATTCTCGGCCCACTTCTTTTCTCCATATTTACTAATGATCTTAACCTCCACTGTGGGGGTAGCTCTGTCATTCAGTATGCAGATGACACCATCATCTACTGACCCCTGGGTGACACAGCAGCTCTTGGTCCCCTTCTCCAAGCTGCCCTCATATCTAACGAGGCCTGGCTGAGAGCAAATAGAATGATCTTAAATGCAAGCAAAACTAAAGCAATATTCAGACACAAAGCCCTTGGACATGACAGGTTGAAAGCTTTGCATCTCACAGCTCTCTTGGGAAGTGTCAGCATGGTTGTGCCCTCCTTAAAATACTTAGGAATAGCATTGGACCATTGTCTTACCTTCAAGTCCCACGTGGATCAGGTTACCAAGACCATACACCATAAACTTGGTACCCTGTACCAACTAAAGGACCAGCTCATCCCTGCTAAGGCCAGGACCTCAATCGCCACAAGTGTCCTCCTCCCCACCCTGACTTAAGCTGCCCCGATCATTCAGGGCATGGCCAAGCAAGAGGTCACCAGGATGCAAATCCTGTATAACAAGGTTGCCAAGTTTGCTACCCAGGACCATTCGCAAAGTCACCATTGTGACACACTTGCCCAGCTACGTTGGCCCTCTCTTACAGCTTGCCTTAATTACCCCCTGCTCTGCTTGACCTTCAAGCTACTCAGCCCCTTAGCTCCTCCCAGCTCAGTTGGTACTATCACAATCAAACATAACCCCAGGAGTCTACGGACATCAGGCTGAACACTGCTTGAAGTTCCCAGAGTCAGGACTTACGCTGGTGGCAGGTCGTTCTCCTACTCAGCCCCCTACCTATGGAACAAACTCCCTTCCCAGAGCAGGAAGCCTCCTCATTGATGAATTTCTACACCAGACTCAAAGCCTATATGACTGATGTTAGCACTTGCCATTGCCACGGCCTCCCCCTCACTTGTTCCTATCCTCCTAATAATCTGATTCTTCCATGCACCTCATCAGGTTCCAAGGTGCTTCTCTCTAGATATCATCCTTCAGCTAACTTTCCTCTGAACTAAGCCAGCCGAAAACAACGAGCTCATCATGTTAAATTACCTTTCTTTTGCACCAATTGTTAAATCTATTTGACAATCCTACTTGTAAGGTCTGTAGCATGTTGATAACCATGGCTGTAACCTGCATACTCACCTGAATCTACTCTGTAACTCAAGTCTTCTCTGTATGAAAATATGTATTGTTACCCCTAGTCACCCCTGAAAAAGGGACCCTTGGGGCTCAGTGGGCCTACTCGGTCACCAAAATTTTGTAAACAAAAATAAAATAAATAAATATACAAGCATGGAAATTTTTTTTGGAAAAAATTACTTGAGGAGTGCTGAATTCTGATTTTACTGAATAGACATTTTGTTAGTACTTTTGTATAAAACAATTGGTATTATTTGAAGGGCAATGTTTTGAGCATATTACATTCTGGACAGTTTCTGAACTGAGCCTGGATGAGGAGTCAGATGGGTCAGAAAGTCTTCCATGTAAGCTTATGTCATGTTACCATCAGTAGCAATGCCAGTACACTCTCAGTTACCTGCCATACTAATCTGCCACTTTATTGTTTTAGCAACAGACCCCCATTCGGGGTACTCGGGGAGGACAGTGAGGTGGACTGAGCAATGATGACAAGATTGTCACAAGGGTGTCCAACTACACAGAAGGGACACCAGTGTCTCTGCAGAAGTAGGTATGTAAAGATGTTCAGTGGTCTGTACTAGCACAGAGCACCCTAGACCATAACATGTATCACATTACAGGGACAGTACAAGATGGTGGTTTGGACAGCCAGAGTCTGAAGACTTATAGGAGCTGTATGATCATCCAGAGAACCATGTCCAGGGTTGTCACAAAGATACCTGGTTACCACCATTAACCAACTCAAAGGACACAGGTAACAGAACAGAGCCACAGTCACAACCTCCACTGTCTCAAGAAATCACCAGCCCTATTCCCTACATCCATACCACAACATCTCAATGGCAAGGTTGCAATTTTTATAGCCTATGTACTGCTCTGACTTGTACCTCTGGGACCTCACTGACAGGAATACTATGGTTCTCAGTGAGTAACACTTTAATTACTATTTCAATAAATAAATAAACAGTGCCAGTCAGCATATATGTTTGGGTTATCACCACATCATCCATCAGCCTAAAATTACCTTGGTAGTGCTTCATGGTTCAGGGATAGCAACTACATCAGAAGCCAGATGAATTCTTGGGGCCCCTGTCCCGAAACTTTCAGGTGTCGAGGAGCTAGGTGCCAACCCTCAAATAGGGATCCACTAGGAGCAAACCATCATTGGGGATAGGTCTTGAGTCAGTGCTCCCTTCATACACAGCCTGCAACCTGAGAGGCACATCTAGCACAGTACAAGGACTACAAAGAGGCACTCTGTGCCCATATGGTGGTATTCCTAGCCCAATGTGATGGCCTCCAGGAACAGCATGAGGACCTCTGGGGAAGCAAAAAGCTCATCAGCGAGACATGATTAAACAAAAGGTTCCCCTCAGTGATGAGCTTCAAGTTGGCACATACAGTCAGTGCAGTGTATTTCCCACATCTCCCTGGAAAGGATTGGGGGCATTCTTGAGTATTTACTGCAGGTCCACTAGCAGGCTTTGTTGACCTTGATTGGACTACTTATTTCACACCACATTCCACTGTCATCCAGTTATACCACCCAGCAGCTACCAGTATCCATCCCACAAGTACAGTCATAGTCCATAAGGTTATCAGATCAAGGATAAAGGCCATGGGAAAGACAACAAAGAGATATCTGAACGTTCTTCTTCTAACCAAGTCATGTAGTCGCTAGTGAGGCCCAGTACTGCCATGCACACAGGCACAGCACACAGTGTCCCCTAAGAACACAATACTGATCAGTACAAGTACCATGGGCACCACACAGGTGCACGTATATACTGGATGATTAAGAACTGGAGGCACTACACACTACATCATATCTAATCTGTCATACCATCAGAGCAGCTACCTGATCCTCCTTACTATGAATTGGGTCCTGGTTCTCCAGATTGCTGCCCTCCACAGCAGAGGTAGGTATGTCGGGGTAGTGGAACACATCTGCCAAGGCCAGGTTTTGGAGCATAAAACAGACCATGGACAACAGCACATCTTGCCAGATGACAAAATCATAGTACTTCCAGTTTGGCAAGGCACCTGAAATGCATACTGAAGAGTCCAAATGTTTTCCATGGCACCCCATGTCTACCTCTGGGTCTCACTGTAATACCTCCCAGCACCAAATGTTCAGTTGAGACATTGCATCATGAGGTACAATCTCAGTGGCCAGCCACAGTACCCAGCAAATGAATGCAAAGATAGTCATCTACAGGAGCTGCCATGAAACACATGGCCAGTATTTGAAACATCCATCAAACAGCCATCCTCACCCTGTGTGATGGGATTTCAGATGGATCCTGAGTCATAACGGTTTCAAAATGAATGAGTTGGGCATAAATGAGATGCTTAGTACCGATGGTTTTGTAGCCAGAGACACGCATGACCAACTATATATTTATGCTGTGGTATATTTTTCAGTTTTTGTATGGCCTCACATGTGTTAATGGTATCAGTAAGGCTACATCCTATAGAAAAGTCAGTTGCACTGATTGCATGGGGGAACCCATGCATAGCATAGAATCCAGGCGTAGCATCTTGCATTTCATCCCTGGTGGTGGGGAAACAGATGTATTTCACCTCTAACAAAAGAACTGCATCACAGTAACCTTTGTGACAGCCCTGGACATAGAGGGCAGGCTCAGGACAGTTATATCACCCCAACATACTAGAAGGATTCTGTAGCATAGTAGCCTAATGCAGCAGGGATATTTGACTCAGTGGTCATGTCATGGGACGTGTGACAAAAAACACATAACCTGTGAGGTATCTCTGTTGAAGAAGAAATGATTGAGGCACTCTACATCACAGAGGATCACAAATGAGCTTTTTGATGGACATATAGATTATCAATGAATTCCTTTTCAATTCTCAAAGTCTACCTAGCATCAATCAGTGATACTAGGCAGACAATATCCCTTCTGTGCACCTGAGAGACCAGCTGACTATGGGGCCTATTTTCCAAGGTACGTAAATTGTGCACCAAAGGAACATAAATGATCAGTGCACCAATGTGCCGTGTAAGTGGCATAGAGGTCACGGCATGCATGTACATGCATGTGCTGCTGAGCAGAGACATGGGCATTGCAGAATGAAGCACTTAGGCACATGCAGATGTGATCCCAATGGCTGCATAGCATGCTGACATGCCTATTGACCCCACCAAATACGGACATGCGCACCAGCAGTGTGCTTGCACCAATAGGAATGGCCAGGTGAAATGGTTGACCAAGCAGCACTGGGAACCAGAGTGCTGTGCCACAGACTGTGGACAGGCACACCCATTAACACTAAGTGAACTAGTGTGTGGTTGCAGGCATGGGTGACCACTCGGTGGGCAGCCAGAAGCCCCGATCCAGCAACTTCCCCAGTGCGCAGTTGACAGCACTGGTCATGGACATCCGTACCAATTATGATGTCCTATACAGGGAACAGGCCCTGACAGCAAGCACCAAGAACAAACAGAGGGCTCTGGCTTTATATACAGGTGTCCATCAATTCTGCTGGTCCTGAGGTACATACGCTATCCACCATAAAACACAGGTGGTGCGACATCAGGTCCAATGTGAATCAGAAGCTGTCTGCTGCCCACAGGGCATCGATGGGCACCAGTGGGGGTCCCCCATCCCCTGGTAACATTCTGAGTCCCCTGGAGCATATAACAGCTGATACCATCTCTGAGATCAGTTGGCAGAGGGTGGTGGAGGGCTGTGTTATGATTTCAGGTATGTAGTGATCATGTGGCAATGGGAAGTGATGGTGTGAGGCATGGCTGTGCAGAGGCTAACTGTACCACCGTACACCCGCAGGTCCATCCACAAGCAACAATGGTGTAGTCCGGGCTGGCACAGTACAATGTGACCAGCAGGTGCAGGTGTCTGAGGAAGAGGTAAGCATGACTCTGCAAGCCACCCACCTCACCAGTACACATGGGCCACCGCTGCACAGAATGGCCTAACAGTTGTCCCTGTGTTGATCCATTGGCACCACCCTGGAGATGTCAGCAACAGAGGAGGCACAGGCAGATGTGGACATGACATACTGCTGACCTATGGGGGTGATGAAGGAAGTGTTGGCATGCACCAACACACAGACAGAGCAAGGAGTCACCACAGCACAGTGGCATTGTGTGGGCAACAATTGTGCCAGTACCCAGGACCATGGCCACTGCTACAAGTGATGGTGAGAGGGTTGCTCCTGCAGACACACCTCCCCCATGACAGATCCCCCCCCCCAGGCCCAGTTGCAAATATACAGAAGGACACCATGGCCACTGTACATGGGACACATGGTGGGCAGGCCTGGGACAGGCAGTGCCATGACAGGCGTGTATGTCCATGATGGGTGTCCTGCAGACACACTACCCTGAGCTGTGGTGGCTAGAGGAGGGCAGACTTGCAGTCCAGTGGGAAAACACAGAGGCACTACAGTGCCTCACCAGTGTAGTGGAGGGCATGTCCCGGGGCATAGATCAAATATGTGATGTGCTGGAGAAGGTGGCGGAATGCATGCAGTCAGGACAGAGCACCACTGTGCTGACTAACATGGTACAGTACACCAGTGACTACACAAAAAATGCCACTGCAGCAGCAAACAACATGCCCTTCATGTGCCATTCCTCACACAGCACCTCCGGCACACCACTCCATGCCCCCACAGCTGCTGTAACACCCACCCAATCACCTGGCCTGGAACCCGGCCCCTCTGCCACCATACCCCCCCACCCACACCCACCATGGACTCCTGCCCCTTCATCCACGGCCCCCTCCACACATGACCACACCTACACCCCCAGCCCCTCACCCACCGGTGAGCATGGTGGCAACAGATCCATGGTGGGGCCCATAACATGGCAATGTGCATCCAGGGTGGTGGGTGTTGCCCCACATACTACCATGCTATGCCATCTGGGGTCCTAAGCGAGCTCACGCCATGACTGCTCACAGCTGAAATGGCCACTTTTGACTCTGGTACACTACAGTAAGCCACATGCACACTGTGTGTCACACCAGCACCATGGCATCCATGACACATGATCCCCTTGCATTACACAGACACACAGCAATGCACACACACCACATTGGGCCACGCAGATGGATCTGGGCCATGTCCATGGATGCCATATGAGCATGCTGCACACTGGTGTGCCATACCACTCATGCCATGCCACAACTTTCCCATCATGGCAGTTGCAGGATGCAGATGGCCACTCAGATTACACGGTAATTACAGTGACCATGGGCCAAACACTTATATACCAAATGTGCTGTGTGCCACTGTGTGGTGGATGGAATGGCCATATGGTATGTCACGCAGTTGCTTCTGCACCGCTGGCCCATCACAGGGTGGCTGGTCGCATGGTGCCTAGTGAGGTGCCAGTATCCTAGTGCACAAACAGATGTTATGCAGCATGGGACACATGGTGAATACACTGCGTGCCATCCCTGGGACAAGCATCATCATGTCACTGGTGTAATCAAGTCACTGGAACCTCATCTTCAGGATTCTGATTGTCCTCTCTATGCTGGGACGTGTCCTCTGATGTGAGTCATTGTATGCTGTCTCCACTGGGACCTGCGGTACCAGGTATGGTGACATCAGATATGGCCTCAGGGGATATCTGCTGTCACCTGTGGAGGGGAGGCATGTGAATTAGTATGATACATGTCACACACACACACACACACACACACACACACACCCCGCCACCACTCCCTTGATCTATGGTACCCACCAAGCAGCCACCCATCTTCTCTACTTCCAGCAGCAAGTTATGCCCCCAGACCTGAGTTGTCAAATACATAGGTGTCATGGCAGGACCCTGGGCATCTCATGCACATATTGGTGATGAGGTCTTGTGCATGGCACACAATCTGACAGTTTATGCTATGGAATCCCTTCCTATTCTTGTATGTTGCCTCATCCACATACTGGGACAGGATCACTACATGGGTGTCATCAATGACACCCAGGGTGTCGGGCATGCTGTACATAGCACAGAATGCCTCCTTGGTGGCCTCTGTCTCTGACAGGGATGAAGGGAACTGTATGTGAGTCCCCACATCCCGGAGCAGTGTGGCCATCACTTGATGCGCTGCATGGGACACAGATGACTGGCTGACATCCATCATATTGCTGCACACCCGCTGAAAGGATCATGTGGCATAGTATGACAATGCACACAGTACCTTCATCTCCTCCGACATGACCTGTGGCCATTGTGTCTGCACAGTTCCCCACAGCATGTTGCACAGGTGGGCTACTGTTGCATGGTCCACATGAAAGGTGTACAGTCATTGTGTGCCCCTGAACTCCACCACCTCTATATGTGGCCGGTACATAAGTGACAGGTTCTGTGGCTGCCTGACCTGTCTCTGTGCAATCACAGCATCCAGCAGGGAGGCATTCAGCAGTAGTCCTGGGCACATCACACCGCTGGCCTGTTGCACGGTATACACCCTGCATGACAGGCAGTGGCAGTGTTCTGCTGCTGCTATGGGATCAGTGTATTTATGTTGTGGGTGCCACGGTGCGCCACGGTACATGGGGTCATGACCCCACACTGTGGCCCATCATTGCATCACCCAGTCTTTGGTGCACCAGCATGACACATCCCTACTGCATAATGGCTGCTGCAACTGGGTGTGATGTGACTGTGGGCAGGCTCACTGCCTAACCACAGAATCTGCAGTGCATGGCATCAAGATATTATCAAGATTGGTTGGAGGAGGGGGGCACCATCTGACATGTAACTGAGCTATCAGAGGTGTGTATTGTGGGTGAAGGGGCTACACAGAGTGAGTAATAGCATATGTCCCCATATTGATGTGACCCTATTTCTTGTGTCTACACAGGACTTCAAGGGACACCCGGGCGAATTTGCACTGGAGCTATGCAACCTTGGGGATGGTGCCACTGGCCAGGTTGTGACGAAGTGGAGGGATTGGCCCAAAAAGTTCCCAGAGTTCCTCACCCTGTACGTAAGGAGTGAGGATATTTACTACAGGGATGACTGGGGGGGGGGAATTCTGGTCCATGCTGGAGCCCTCTAAGGTAGGTCAGCATATCTGTGCAGCATCTGGTGTACAGGGCCTGTCTCATACACATGCATGTCATTCATGTGCCTGTCTGTGTTTGTGCTTCCATTTCAGGGATACAAAGGGCCACTGCAGAGGATGCTTCTGGATAGCAGGGGTTATAGTGACACCACCCCAATGGGGTTATCTGAAGACTCGGAGGAGGAGGCTGATGATGCAACGTGACAACAGTGCACAGGCCTAGTTCTACATTGGCTGGCATGCTAGTTTGCGTTTTGTTGTGGGGGGGGCATATCAGAGGCATTTGCATTGTGTCATGCACTGTGTTGAATAAAACTGCAAGTGAATTACATTCACTGTGTCTCTGTTTTCATATGTGTATGCTGGTCCATGGGCCTGTGTGCTCCAGGCCATGTACGGGGGAGGGGGGCCACATTGGCCATGCCATTTACACATATATCCGTGCCCCTCTATGTTTATGCAGGCATGGTACCGTATTGATTGTGGCACCTCTGCCCCATCTTGCACTGTCACCACATTTCCACCTTTCCAGCACCACTGGCGGTGTGTGTGTGTGTGTATATATTACTGGCCGTTTACATGGTGGGGAACTATCGGCTGCCCTCTTGGGCCAGATCCATTGGCCGCGGCACGTGCCACACATGTACATTGTCATGTGTGGTGCACTGCAAGTGCCACCTGTGTGCCCACCCCAGTACACCCTGTGTTAGCAGGTCATGCCACGCTTGTATGGTGTGGTGTGAGAACTGTTGTTGCAGGGAGGCCATATTCATAGTGGACCATCAGCTGTCCCACTCTGTCTTGTGGCTGCCATGCTGGTGGGGGGGCATTTACACTTCCATGTGGGCCCTGCTGGGCAACATTCAGTGGAGGCACACAGGCTATGCCACCAGCATTTGGCCTCAATGGCCACACAAGCCACACCAATGTGTGGGTCATGTCTATGCACTGGTCTGGCCCGCAGATCTGCCAGTGCCTGGCGCTCTGTCGGTGTGGGCTGTTACCATTGTTACATGACTGTGCTCTGCTGTGCCATGACCCTTGTCTGCCAGAGTGTCCCAGTGCACTGCTGGTTTAAGGCTGCCTAAATGAGGCGTATCGCCACACCTGTTTCTGCACACGTGTTTTCTTTTGTTAGTTTTTTGTTCAGCTCCCTCAAACCTCCATTCAGAGGTCAATCCTGCCCTGCCTGCTATCCACCCATACCCAGTCTTACCCCCCTGAGCAGGGCCACTGAGAGGGCTCCCACTCCCAATAGACACTGTTGGCATGCCCCAGCTTACCCCCCCGAGTCAGAGCCATGGGAGCGGAAACCCCCCAATGGAGACTGATGGCAGTAGAGATGGCAGCAGAGCAGGGCGTCATGCTCTGAGGGCCACATTTTTTCACAAATGCTGGATCCCTGGGGGAGGGGACATCCAATGGCATCCATCATCCACCCCACCCCTCCTAAATAATGGCACTGGCCACACAGTACCCCCAGCCTCTGCCAAGGGTCTGTAAAATGCTGGGCACTCTTCTCCCTCCCCAGAGAAGGAAAGAAGTCTTCAGGACACTCAGTCCACCTCCTGCTGGCTGGACCTCTGATTCCTGAGTCTGTCACCAAACCTGGGATGTTGGCGCCGCAAGCAGATGCCTTACTGCTGCGCTGGTGGACCAGCCTTCTGCACACATGTTGCCAATGAATCAGCCATTGTGCATGTGCATGCCTTGGGTACACAGGGCTTGCTGTGTGGGACCGACCCTCTGTGTGTGTATTTCTCACATGCCACGCAGGTCCATTGGTACTGTTCGCATGCTGTGATGTGCACCTGTCATGAATGCCACACATGAGTCTTCCACATGCATTTCTCACGTACTCATCAGTGTCCAGTGGCAACATGCCTTACGCACATTGGAAAATAGGCCCCGATCAGAATTCAGCTGTCAGCTTGTGAAACAATGGGGGTGGGTATCAAACTACTGTAAGTGGCCAGGATAAGGATTATTTCTCCCACCATTGATCATGAGTTGGTAGGCACATTTGGTATGCAACATTTTCCTGTCCATAAAAGCAGTGGCAGAGCTAAGTAAATGAAAGGAGTATTTTGATAAAGAGTGTTTCAAATGGTGGTCCAAATGAGATTTACCTATACTTCCCCATCACAGATTGAGGGTAAGGGGGGTAGTTGGCGTACTTACATTTTTCTTTGCCCAAAGAACCAGTGCAAAGTTGGATTAGGAAGGTGGGCATGTTATAAAAGATGACATTAAGAAGAAAAGGAACAGAAGTATGCAGATGAGAAGTCCATTTTAGGTCACAAGACAACCAGGGAGGGGGATGAGGCAAGAGATGACTGATGAAGTGAAATTGCTATAGTACTTGCCCATAATACTTGTGGCTGTCATACCAAATGAATCTGATGGATTTCTTTGACTGGGTGACCAGGGAAACACATCAGGGATGTGGCCTACCTGGACCTCAGCAAGGCCTTCCACTCTGTTCTGTACAGGAGGCTGAAAAAGTAAATAAACAGCCTGGAGGTGGGATACAAAGTGATGAATTTGGGTTAGAAACTGGTTAGCAGATTGGAGAGAGAAGGTGGTGGTAAACATCACTCATTGGAATTTTTAATTTAATTTCATTTCATTTTTGTAATTTAATTTGTATTTCGGAAAGACCTTTGAGCGTGAACTCTTTTTCAAAGGTTCCACATCAGGGTGGACAATAAGACAATACACATATTCAGTGGTTTTTGAGGCATGATCATTAGGCATTAAAGAGTGATTACATGAGAATTAGACAAACAAGAGAAAAAACAGAGCAGTTGTAATAGAATACTAAGCTGTTTCTAATTGGTTGCCCTAGGTAGTACACCCCTGGAAACCTCCAAATCCATTTATAGACTATGGCAGAGTAACTGCATAGGGTTTAATACTATCCCAGATGGCGAGAGGCTGGGTGACAGTAAAACAAGGGGGATTGGGTTTGAACCAACCGCAGAGAGTGAGAGGTGGGGGTATAGTGAAACAGTGGGGCTGTCATGGGGGAGCAGCTCCAGAGGGCTTTGTCGAGTAGGGTGTGTGTGTGGGGGGTAGGGAGGGCAGTACCAAGAGTGTTTAAAGAGGACTGATAGCTTACTTAAGCCATTGGCTAGGCTGGAATGGAGGCAGGGTTTCTAGGTAGGCCCTGCTGGTGCTACCTGGGGTAGGCCTGTCTAGCAAGTGGGGCCTGAGAAGCAGGTGCAATTTGAGCTAGACATTAGGTGCTGTTTGAGGCCTGCTTTGAATTGAGACAGGCTGTTGTTTGTTTGTAATCTCATTGGGAGTTCATTTATCCTGAGGGGTGCCCTATAGGAGAAAGCGCGCTGCCCTAGTGAGGCTCAGCAGAATAGTATGGACAGTGCTCCATTCTTCCTCCCTCTGGTGATGTGTGATGAGAGAGAAGCCTCGAGCAGGTTTCCTGTACAGGGTGGGGTTTTTCTGAGGAGTGCCTTCTTTCCCAGGATGCAAGTTTGGTATTTGAGCCTGTCTTTTAGGTTAAGCCAGTTTGTACGTTCATACAGGGTGCAAGTGTGAGTGTAGTGATCTGCGCACAGGGTGAGGCGGCATGCTTTATTTAGTGCAATTTGGACCCTTTTGAGCACTGTATCAGTAGCAGCTCCATAGACCACCAGCCCGTAGTCTATCGTGGACAGTATGGAGCTGGAGACTGAGATTTGGAGTGCTTCTGGGGTGAGGGATTTCTTATGCTTATAGAGAACCCTGATCTTTGTGTTTACCACTCTGACAAGGGAGTCTACGTGGTGTGTATAAGTGAGAGAGTCATCAATGGTGACTCCAAGGTACTTGAACAAGTGCACCTGCTCAATCTGCTCACCAGCCTTATTGGTGGTTATGAGGGGAGCATGCCTGCATTTGTTGTAGGGGCTGGATTGTAGCATGACCTTGGTTTTCTTGTAATTTAGTAGCAGCTTTTGCCTACTGAACCAGTCCTTGAGTTTATTAAAAGAGTTCTGTAGTTCTGTTTGTAGGGCAACCTGAGAGGTGCTGCTGCTCAGCAGCATGGCATCATCTGCATACAGGATAAGTTTGGTGTCACAGGCTGTGGGAAGGTCATTTACAAAGAGGCTGAAAAGCAGGGGCCCTATAATTGATCCTTGAGGGACTCCTAGGAGTACATCTCTGGAGTTGGATGACGTCTGCCCGATTTTGACTCACTGGCTCCTGTGTGTTAGGTAGTCATTGAACCAATTCAGGGCATTAGATGCCACACCCAATCTTTGGAGCTGGAGTACTAGTAGAAGGTGGTTGATGGTGTCGAAGGCTTTGGTGAGTGTCGTGGGGTTCAATTCAGGAAGACAGCAGGAATCATAAAATATCATGTAAAACACCCTGAGGTGCTGTTTTATTGCGAAGTTTGTACAGATGGCATTTTCAGATGTAAACTTTTGTCAGATTACTATAAGAAAAACAACAAAGAGTATGGGATGGGAGTTTAGCTAGGAGACCTCTCACTAGAACACTGCAGTTAGACCTTACAATGCCCTCTAGAGACCAGGAACTGAACCCATCGCATGGTATGGTCACCCTGCCAATACCCCCTGGGTTTCTGCAAGTTCCTCTGTGGTCTGAGTATCTGCCCACTGAGGCCTCTGCAGCTTCTCACCAGTCTGAGTCTTCTCCCTTTGGTAAATTCTAGGTGAGCAGCTTCTAGCATCCAGGTAGCCCAAACTTGACCTTTGGAGGTCCAGGGCCAATCCCAGGCCACAGTGATTCCTCCTTGCTTTTATGCTTTACAGGACTTTCAACCTGAGCTCCACCTTAAGCTTGCCTCACCTTCACCTTTGGGTAACCAGGATCTCAGTAATTCAACACGGCATGTCTCTCTCACATTTGGCTGCTTCTCTGGCTCCACACTGCTTCTCCCTGAGGTTCCTTTCTGCTCCTCAGCCCAAAGTAAAAAACTAACTGGTTACCTGAGCATCCCTTATGTACAGCTCAGGTGTCACATGATTTATCAGTCATGTTCTATTAAACAATTAGAGGAATACCAGATTTATAATTCACACCACTGCATTATTTTCAAAGAAATATACAGGATACATATCTAGGGGCAATTGTTACACAATGCTAAACCCCTTACAAAAGCATAAACACAAGAACATACAAATATCCTTTTCAGAAAGTTCATCCCCCTAAACTAATCACTTCCTTGCAGGACAAGACCCAGGCCTTCCCTATATACTAATACAATTAAGGGCCAGCCCTTCCTTAAGTGAACATCTTTCTAAAATGGCTGCAGCTGCTGAGATAGCAGCAGCAGAAACACAGACCCAGGAGCTTCTGAACTCCCAGCTTCCAGGTACAAACTACCTTTAAAAAGCATACATTCTTCTAGAGATGTACTCAACCTTTAACTGTTATCCTACATGTACTTTTATAGTTTATACACATCTCTTTTTCTAAAGCTATCAAATGCTTCCTTATATCCTGTTTTGTTTCACAGAAATATAGTCTCAACTGTTTCCTAAAACCAGCAGCAGCCTGCAAACAGCAAACTATTTAGCACAGGTATATTTGCCTGGATTTACTGCTTAGCACTTTGTTACACTTGTACTGGGGGGGGGGGTGCATCCTCCCATTAAACATTAAACTGCCATGCTCAGAGTTTCTACAGCAAGAAGAGCTTTATTCATTTGTTACCTTACAGACACACCCTTGGGCAGTCGTGACATTTTACTTAGCGCACTTAGACCTCCTGACTATTAGTGATGGTCTCAGAGCGCAACTATGATGGAATAGAAAGGGTCAGGTCATTGACGGAATCATCTCAGGCGTTAAACAGTAGCCCACATGCCACAGGCTCATTGGTTGCATGTTCCAGAATTTCCTATTTAAGCAACACAGAAAAAGAATGTGATGTGCATAGAAGTTCTTCGACGCCAAAAGCAATGGGCCCTGTAGCTAATGGTTAGAGCGCTGGAACGCATACCAGAGATACGGAGTTCAAACCGTGCACCTTCATTTTCCTTTTCTCATTTCCATCCTTGGTTTAAAAACTATATACCTTGCAGGGTTAAACTGCACTGAGAAGTAGTGGAATTTCTAAATTGGTTTCTGGTTGCAGATTAAGCAACACTAGAGGGAAAGGAATGTGTGACTGTGAAATAGGAAGTTCTTCGGACGCTGTAACCAGTGGGCCTGTAGCTTAATGGTTAGAGCGCTTGAACGGCATACCAGAGGTATGGAGTTCAAATCCCGGTGCGCCCACATTTTCCTTTCTCAAACTCTTATTTAATGTAATGCTGCTTATGGTGATCTGTATATACCAGCATGCCACATTCTTTGGGAGGGATTGCAGAACACAAACTAGATTGAAGACTACCCTGATAGTGGCCAGCTAGCAAGGCTCAAAGATAAACAACAAAATATAAAGTACAACAGACTTACATAGAGGAAGGAAAAGGTAACTACAACTTTATTTTACTTCCAGGGACTACTGCATTCTATACATATCCCTAATTTGGCATCATCGGGTAAACTTTGTTGAAGCTGAGCTGCTTTAACCATCACTACAGTTTTCCAACTGGGGTAGGGTCACCCACCCTATCACAGTGAGGTCAATGAAAATGGACCCCACCAATGTGACTTCATCCAGCGCCTTGTGTGTATAGTCAGTGTATTCCAGCAGTGCCATGGTGGTACTGTGTTTTTGCCTGAAACCATGTTGGTTTGGGCAGAGCAGATTGTACTTAATGAGGTATTCTGTGAGTTCACTTGCCACAATGTTTTTTCAAAGCTTTGGATAGTGGGGAGAGGATAGATATTGTCCTGTAGTTTGACACCAGTGCCTTGTCACCATTCTTATGCACTGGAGTTACCAGGGCTTGCTTCCATACCTCCAGAAATTGAGCTAGAGTCAATGATTTATTAAATAGCATTGTTATGGGCATGACAAGAACATCATGGGTGAGAGATAGTAACTTCATGTCTAGCCCATCACTCCCTAGTCTGGTTTTGCCTAGGACTTTCCTGACCATCGTTAGGGTCTCCTTCACTGTCACCTTCTTAAAGTAGAAGGCTAGGTGGTTAGTTATGGGCAGGTTGGTGCAACCTCAGTCCTCTGCAGGCAGAAGGTAGTCTGGAGGCAGCTCTGAGGACAAGTCTGTAAAGGCCTGGTTAAAGGCATCCGCAATGGCTAGCAGATCTGAGGAGGATGAGTTATGAATGTTGAGCATCTTAGGGTGCTGCTTTTAATCTTTACCAAGGATGTTCTTGATGTTGTCCCAAAACCTCTTTCTATCTCTCCAAGCATTGTTAAGCTGGGTCTTACGGAAATCAGCTTTTGCAAGCCTGATAAGTTTGGTACACCAATTTCTAGCCATTTTGTAGCACTGTAGGTCATGCTTGCTACCTGAGTTTAAAGCTTTTTCCCAGAGGCAGTCCCTCTTCTTTAAGAGGGAGAGGAGCTTGCCATTAATCTAGCCATTTACCTCCCCCCAAATTTTCCATTTTGTGCATGGTGGATAGATATCACAGATGGAATTGAATCCCTCAATGAAAAAACTAAGGGCCTGGTCCAGCAGAGGTGCCTTGTTGACGGGGGACCAGTTGTAGCAGATAGGGCCAATTTGAGGGATCCAAGTCTGCCTTTCCACAAAACCCTGCTCTCGATGAGGCAGGGTGGGCTTTTGGCAAGTTTAGTGGTCCATATAAAGGAGATCGGGGAGTGGTCACTCAGCACATCCAGGAGAACCCTGAGTTCAGAGAATCAAGTTGGTGAGCTAGCTAAGACCCAGTCAATGAGGGTGCTGGTACCAGCTTTGTAGTTCTGCCTGGTGAGGTGAGGTGAATTATGAGTTGCGTGAGATTGTGGGGGTGATTAGTTCTCTGGAGGGTGTCGCCTCCTTACATAACCAGTTAATATTAAAGTCACCAGTCAAGATGACTTCTGAGCCCTTTTTGAGTGCACTAATTTCTTCCATAACAAGAGGAAGGCCTTCCTTGGCTTTTTTTGGGGGAAGGTAGGTTGTGTCGATGGTAATGGTCTTGCCTTTTAGGCCGACTTGTTTTTTTACCACTAGTAGCTCATAATCCTCCACAACTTTGGAGATGGGGAGGATGGAGCAACTCAGTGAGTTTCTGGCATATAAGAGGCAGCCACCACCTTTCTTGCCTATTCTATCAAGTTAAAATGTTTGGAATCCTTCGATGGCCACCTCACCATCTTTGATCCTACCCGACAGCCAGATTTCAGTTAGGCAGAGTATGTCAGGGGCATGGATGGTCATCCAAGCCTGGAGCTGGTCGAATTTGGCAGTTAGGCTGCAGATGTTTAGTGATGCTATCTTTAGACTGTTCACTGTATGATGAATGATGAAAGAGTGACCAGTAGGGTGCCATGGGGCTCAATACTGGGACAGGTCCTTTTCAATGGCTTCATAAGTGACATTGCTGAGGAATTATAAGACAAGGTGTGCCTTTTTGCAGATGATACTAAAATCTGCAATAGGGTGGACACTCTGTAGGGGGTGGAGAGAATGAACAGACATCTAGAAAAACTCAAGGAGGTGTCTAAAACATGTTAGCCAGGGTTCAGTGTCAAAAAGCACAAAATCATGCACCTAGGGCATAGGAACTCATGTGCTGAGTATAAGATGGGGGGGAGGTACTGACAGTCACTAAACAGCAACGGCATCTTGTAGTTATCATATCAGACACCTCAAGGTGGCAGAGCAGTTTGACAAATCAGTGGGTAGGGCTAGTGAGATGCTGGGGTGCATATGGAGGTATATATCTAGCAGAAGGAGAGATGTGGTGTTGCCACTATATTGCTCATTGGTGGGACCTCACTTGGAGTACTGTTTCCTGTTTTGGAGGCTGCACCTCAGAAAGGACATAGACTGGGTAGAAGCAGTCCAAAAGAGGGCATCTAAAATGGTGCAGAGGTTACACAAAAATCATTATGAGGAGAAACTGAGGGTTCTCAACATGTACACCCTGGAGGAGAGGATAATGATAGATGACATAATACAGACTTACAAGTACCTCACAGGGATGAACGTGGTGTAAGAGAGAAGTCTCTTTCAAATGATAAGGAGCACCAAGACCAGGGGCATGCGATGAGGCTGAAGGGGGAAGTTAAAGACAGATGTGAGGCAATGTTTCTTCACTGAAAGGTGGTAGATACCTGGAACAGACTGCCAGCTGAAGTGGTGGAGGCAAAAACAATGTGTGTGTGTGGGAGGGGGGCTTCAAGCATGCATGGGATAGACATTGGGCTGTGTCAGAAAAATCACAGGGAGAGGGAGAGTTTTCAGAGATCAGTTAGGTTCTGTAGAGATAGATTAGGCAGGGAACATCTGGGTAGACTGGGTGGGTTAAGCAGCCATTTTCTGATGACAAATTATGTGTTTTTATGTATCTATATTTGCCAGAAGGTATTTGCCTGTGCAAGGGTGGGGTAAGGTGTGGTAGCCCATTGTAATTTGTTTCACAGAAGACTGGATACATTACCTGTAACTAAAGCTTACAGTGAGAACATTTCTTTGTTCAATACAGCCCATATTAGCAAAAATTGAAAGTGCTGACTGTGCATACATGAAGGCTCATGTTCCCCTACAGATCCCTGAAACACAAGCCTGCTGATGTTTCATAACTGTGTGCATTGCTTCCTCAGGCAATGAGGAACAGGGATTTGTCTCCATTGCTGGTGTAAATGGTAGCATGCAACTTTTGAGGGCATTACCTAATCCAAGGCCATGAAAACTTTTACAGTATTGCTGGTGCTGTGCCTGCCAAATTGACAATTATGCAGTCAGCGGCCACACTAAAAATATCAGCGTTGGATGAAGGGGTGCATCACAGGTGAATATCAATGCTATGATCACCAACAAAGCCCATGCCCTTCCAGGGTCTTCCTAGAGTTTTTGCTGTCCCTGATGGAGAGCTGCATAGGTCAGGAGGAGACAGACTGCTCATTGCTGGTGAGTCAATGGCATTTCCCCCAACCATCAGCATTCCAGATCTGCTTTCAAGAGGAATGGTTAGTCTAATGGAACTATACCACCATGCTCTGTTGACGTTGATAATGTTGGCAGCCATTGTTGGTCAAGACCATCATCAGCATCAGTCATCATCACTGTTCTGGGTGCTAATTTGCAAGACTTTTCCAATTTAATAAAGAGATTGCTGCCTTCTTTGCAGCACCTTGTCCCACAGCTACATCCTCAGGTTTTTCTGGCTGGACCTGATGTGCCTGCACAGAAAAAAAACAGATGGTGCCTAGAGAGGCACCATTACCAAATCCAGATCTCACCCTTTAGGTTATCATTAGTGCTATGTGTTTTTACCACAAGCTGCATTAGTTTATTATTCATTATTGACCAGGAATTGCACACACAGTGCTGAAGCCCATTTCTAGGTGTGACCCTGAAAAAGCCTACAAGAGGTAAAATACAGATAGCAGAAGTAATTACAGACATAATGTAGTGTAGGCAACTATATATGCAGTATTACAGTGGCACGGTTGCCCCACTATAGTAAGGGTTGAACAGGGGTTTCTATGTTAAACCTCACATTTTGCACTTTAATATATTCAAAACTGTTCAACAGATTTTCAAAACATTTTGCATGCATGGTCTTGAGGGACAAATCACTTGAAATGCTAAGTTGTGTTCCAATTGGACGTGCGGATTGCGAGATGTGTAGAGTGAAAAAAGTAAAAAAGAAATTGCTGTTTTTTGGTGTTTTTTTTGTCATAGCCTAACACCCAGACAGTTTGGAATTCTGGTGTGCCTTTCACTGGTTTGGTGGAAAAAATATTAATCCCTTCCAATGTTGTTAAATTTAGAAATTTTCAGTTCTGAGCATGCTCAGTACAGTCTAATCTTTTGGATAGGCACTTGGAATGAAAAAATTATTTGGTCCATACACAAAAGGATCTTTTTTTGTATGTGGGTAATCTTTTTTTGCAAGGAAAAAATCTTTTTTTGTATGGTTGCCATCTTGTTTCCATTTTTTTAATTCAAAACCTACAAAAATGATATCCTGCATACACGCCAACACATGCGTCTTGCTCATTGAGAACCTATTCAATGGATTCTGGACTTAGTTTTTGGATAAATGACCAAGAAATGTATTTTTTAACATTTAAAAATCCTTTTTCATCAGTCGATTTTCTTTTTTCATATGGGTATATGAAAAAAGAACTTGTCCATATGAAAAAAGTATGGCTTCATACACATTAGGAGATTATGTCCTATATCCCCAAATGCCCTATGTTCATGAAGACGGTGCTGCCTCACATACACTAAGATTTTAAAGCATTCGTTTTTAGCACTATATTCCTTAATCAACAGCACACTTTGTCAACACAACAGTTTACATTTCTACAGCATTTGAATCTTCAGTCTCTAAGTTTGCATGATTATTAAAATATACATGAGAATCTGTGCTCTCCCAAAATTCACCTCACTTGTAATTATTTTATATGCATGTCATATATAAAATAAAGTTTCTGTTACAAAGCGCTGTTAAACACCAATACAGATTTTGGCAACCCTACATCAAATGTGATGAAAGCAGTTATTTCTGTACTTTGCAATTTGTGTATAAGCAGAGGTTGACTGATAATAATATTAAATCCCACTTCAACAAAAGGAAACAATGAAACAGTGGGAAAGAACTAAACTGTACATCATCCACTGTTTTGCACGTATTATTGAAGAAACATAAAGTTCTTCCCCACTCTTGAAACAATGAGCCCCAGAAACATATCACAAGCCACAGAGAAGTCATTATGAGTGCTTACACGATTCTGCACCAAATCAGAAAAACACCAGAAAGCACATATTTCCTCTTGCTAGGATGATTACAAATAAAAAAGATCAAAGGTAAATGGTATTCTCTGTTAATAAAAATGTTCACTGATAAACCTGTGTTTTTTGTCTGTTATTAAATGTAGCTGCCTCTTAATCTGCATGTAATCTGATGTTACACCCAAATGAAAGAGTTCATACTGGTAGCATAATGTAAGCTTCATACTGGCACCTTTTGAAATCCCAAAAAATTGTGGCCTCATAATGATGTTAATGGGTGGTGTGACATCAATTGGTACGGCTCAAGAACAGTCACACATAACAACACACAGGTGCTAACAGTGTGTTGACTAATATTTAGCAACAAATTCTTTTCAAGAAAAAAAAACATAAAAGATATACACAGATAATGGAGAGTGTTCACCATTCATTATAGTTCCAAGCACATGTAACCCCCCTGTTACTCGGGGTTACTAGAACCCTAGTTAGATCTAGTGGCAGGCAGGGACAGGCAACTAGTGAAACTCCAGTTAAATGGATTTCACTGTGTCTTGCTCTGTTTTCAGTCTCCGCTGAGCTGGGGCTATGACATCATTTTAGAACTGCCGCAGCTGCATAAGCCACATTGGAATGTTGCAGCAGGGAGTTAGGCTAGAACATTGGGGTTGTTTGAGTTAGTCTGAAGTAGGATCAAGAGAGAGAAGGATGTAGATCCTGCAGTGCAGTGGAGGGAGTGGGTGCCCTGCAGGGGCAGTCCCCCCTGCCCTCAGCTCTGACACAGAGCTACCTTAGGGTGTGTGCTTCCACTATAAGAGAGGCACAAAGAACCAACTCCCAGGGGAAACCCCCTGGCCTGGGGAAAAAAGGAAGAAGCTGCCTGATGGAGAGTGCTGGGACACTACAGTTTTGAGGAATAGAAATTCCTACAGAGTTTTGGACACCTGCAACGTGGAGGGTGATGAAGCTTTGACAAAAGGCCAGTGTAATTCACCAAAACAGTGAGTAAATAAGTCTATGGGGCTGTGGGTCAGTCAGGATGCCAAATCCAGGGATTATGGGACAGTGAGACAGTAATGACTTTTGTATGTGGGGGTCTTCAGGGAAAGACAGTTACTGCATTACAGATCCATGTTCAGTCTGCACTACAGTAGCCAGTGAAGTGTGTTTAAGCAAAGGAATGGCCGGGTATGGGTCTATGGAACAAGAGGTGGGAGACTCCCCACCTGGCGTAACAGGGTTCACCTCTACAGATTCGCTTTGAAACACCAGATACCCTTCTTTCATGTACCGGCCAGTGCCTGAAGAGGGTGCCCAGACATTGGGATGTAGTACAGGGTGGTAGTATGCCACTAGTTGAAGAGTCCATGACATATGGAAACTTAGGATCCAAGATTGGATATGTGTCTGTGTCATCACCTTATCTGCATTACCAGGAGTGTAGCCATGTGGGGGTCCGTCTATGCTTTTTGTTCAGAGTTGTTGAATAAAGTCACACTTTAGAATCCCATCTCCCGACATTGGACATTCTGTTATTGCTTCTAGTCTCTGGATTACTTGGGTACCCCTGTTCAGAGTAGCCAAACCTAGCCAATGTGCCGAGAGACACATTTCTTCCCGAGTCCAGGTTGCAAAAATGGAGGCTGAGATTGGGTGGAAATTTGGGAGAAATGTAAGAAAGGTCACTCGGACAATGGCTAGTGTTTTGGCTATCTGGCAGTGGGTAGCACAAAACAGCTGAAGCAACGTTTAACTAATGTGCCGCTGTGTGCTGTTATCCATGTGCTGCTATTAAAATGCCAACTGTTTACCAAGGCGCAGTAAAGCCTGAGTGGGTTTGCCCTTGTCCTACATCAAAAAAAGTACAGTGTTTGCCAGCTTTTGAACTTTATTGTGAAAAAAAGAAGTGTGGAAAACTGTGGGTAACAAAAGGAGACTTGTGCCCTAAAAGTTTGAAGTGCTTGCTTTATGAACTGGGGGAGTCGCTAAGTAAAATGCCATGATTAATGGTTGAAATGGGCTCCCGCCAAGGAGTCACAGTTGGGGGAAAAAAAAAAGTGTGGTTTTGCAGTTTAAATTTTGCCAGCTCGATGATCACTGTGAGGAGAAGAGCACAAGAAAATTGAGGCTCATTTGCATGGAGTTGAGTGATTGGTGAGACTGCAATCAGTCCCGCCCCAAGCCAGTTCTAGAGCAACTGCACAGCATTCGAGAGGGAGAGTGAGTGGAGTGTGAGAACTGGCTTGCCAGGAGGAGCATCGCAGTGATTGAAAACACTGTTGAACTTTACAAAATGGACTTTTTCTGTTCAAATTCGGGCTCAACCCGCATCTTGATCAACTGGACTGTGAGCGTGGTGTTCAGAGGGACAATTGGCAGGACTGCCAGCCTGCTTCCTTCCAGAGGCCTCCAAGACTGGCTGCAGGCCATTTTTCCATTGCAACAAACAGCTACTGATAACAGTGAGTAACAACCAAAATAATTGCTCAAACTGGTGTGATTTACAACGAAAGCCAGCTGAATCTGTGTGTAGCAGTGTAGTCACTTTGCAAAGAAGGACTGTGTCAAGTTTGAAAGAAGCTAAAACAAGAATTCTGAGCAACAGACTGTGAGCATAATTATAGGTTCAGCGTCAGTATAAATTTTCAAAGCCAAGTGAGAGACTGTTAGTTGTATGAGAGATGCAGCAAAAAAATACAGGCAATCCTGTGCTTGAAATACTGAGGCTTTAAGGGACTGTAAGCTAGAGCAATGTCTTCAGCGAGTGAAAGGTCCAATATAAATCATATAAATGTGCTAGGAAAGAGAACAGTGCAAGTTTGTGCAGTTTGAGCAGAAGTTATCAGTAGTGTGTGTAAATCGGATGCGCAGTGGCTTGACCCAATTACAAAGAGTTGATGCATCAGGAGTGCTGCCGCCGCCATGATAGGGTGGGGCAGGCATGTAAACACAGCAGCAAAGGAGCCATTTTGTGAAAAGTTTTTTTTCAACCAAGTGGGACTTGTAATAACAGTGAGTGCTTGTTTTCTCTGCAGTCATGGCTTCAGGAACAGCCCACTACCCAGATCATGGCCGGGCTATGATCGTAGGAGAAGTTAACAAGTTGAGAAATATTGAGAAGTACTACTATAGAGGATGACTGCCTCCTCGTGTGGTGATTCCTGGATATCCAGTATGAGTATGTGTGATGTGCTTAAATGCTGGAAGGGACGTCTTCATTGTACCTCAGTGTTCTGGGTGCCTAGAGAAATATGGATTGTTTAAAGCACTCAAGATTTGTTTGGCTCCTACATGGACAAAATTACAAGAACCTGCAGTTGGCAACATACAGCACCGGGGAGAGCCTGAAATGGGAAGTTCAGTGGAGTGTGGCATAAAGCTAGAGGGTGCAGATCAACAGACAGCACAGACGACTGATGTGTTCGAGTTTGAGTCACTGAGAGACAGTGCAGAGGGAGCATCAGCAGCCCCGTGGATAGAGGGGCCTAGTCCAAGTCTCATAGGCGAAGATGAGACAGAAAAGGCAATTGAATGGAAGGTTTTGACCTCCGTGCCTAGTGAGGAGTGGACCGTCTCAGGAGTGAGGATGACTGCTCACTCCTGGGCACAGATTCTCAGTGAAGATGATGAGGGGGAACCCATTTTGCCTGATGAAGGCGTGGGTTCACAGCCTCCAGTTCCTGGCTTTGATGAACGCATGGAAGAGAGTGGTGATTCCACTGCCCTGGCTGTGCAAGAAGGAGCCATAGTTCCATTTTGTGTGTCATTAAGAATGACAAGCTGGCAGAACCAGGACTGGCCACCCCCAAGCCAGGCCAGAGGTCACAGATTGACCAAATGGAGTAAGGAGGAAAGACTGGTTCATAGGAAAGAGAAAGAAGTCTATGGAGAATCGTTTCCTACCTTTCCTCAAAGGATCTGGGAGGAGATATAAAGATGCAGAAAATCCTGGATTATGGAAGAGGCCATGACACATGTGCACCCTCATGCTAGCAGATTTGTAAGAGACAGAATCTTGCAAGAAAAGTTCCAACAATGGAAAGTGGGCAGGACATTGTTTATAGACACTGTTCGTATCGTGGACAGCAAGGGACATGAATCCTTTCACAATGTGAATTATGAGTGCCCAGATAGGGTAATAATTCTTGCACCTGAGTCATTGTGCTATTTCCCACAAAGCCAAGAACATCCTGTGTATGTGCCCATGCCTACCAAGTGGAGAGCAGAGCAGTGGTAGCTAGTGCTGCCATTCCAGCAGTAGCTGTACCTATGTTTCTCCATCAGTCTGGACGTCCGGAATCCAGGTGCCCCACATTCAACAGTTCTACAGTGTACTGGCTTTCCAGAATCCATCAACTTGGCCCACCAGATGACTTCAAATCCAGAGAGGACACTAGCCCAGCTGTATCCTGATTCATCGCCTGGGTATCAGATGACTTCAGACCAGCTGTTTTCCTTTTTGTTCCTGTTTCAAGGTTCTATCTCCAGAGATGACATCAACCCAGCTGTTCCCAGATGTGCCATCCTGTTCGTGTTCTGAAAGATGTCAGCTCAGCTGTATTGGAAGAATGCTGCCAGGGAGAGTCTTCGGTGGGGACACAGGTGTCGTATGTTTTCCATTCTTCAAGGGACTGGTGAGTCTAGACTTTTTCAATTTTTCTATCATTTGCAGCACACGTCCTACACCAGCAGACATTCATTGTGACAATCCTCAAAGACTCTCCCCTATGGGACATTTACCTGCAGAACTTTGCTTCACCGGGCTCCGGCTCAGGAGAGACTCTTTATTGGACTTGCCTTCGGGCCTGTATTTAGTTAGTAGTTGGGACTTTGTAGGGTCTTCCATCCCCAAAGAACTACTAAATGTGTGTTGTAAATATTCTGTATATACCTTTTCTATTTTCTACCTTTTCTTAAAAAAAAATGCTTTTTTGGGATTCTCCAGTGTCAGATGGATGGGGCTTGTTAGTTTGTTTTTGTCTTAGTTAGACAGGATTGTAATTGCAGATTAGGGAGGATATTTTTCTTTTTGTCTTGCAGGTATTCCTGGAGAAGCAACAAAGACAAGACAAGAAGTGGATTGGAACTCATTGGAGTTCAGTCTTGCTTTAGTTTGTAGTAATTAAAGTACTGTTGTAAGAAGTTAACTGTTTTAACATGTTTCTTCCACAGGTGTGTGGTTGCAGGTGTCCAGGGTTGGGAGGAGGTGCCCTTTAGTGTTTTTGTTTAGGCAAGAGGCAGATAGGATTTCCCTAGAGGGCTGGGGGGGATAGGCAGGCTCGGTCCTGACTGGCTGGAGGGGCCACAGTTTGACCTATTAGGGCTATGCTCTGGACAGTTCTCCCAGGGCCACTGGATTTTCTTAGTAAGATCTTAGAGTAGAAGCCGATACATTGGCCGATGGCCTCTGGGCCCTTAGTGTTACCTGCCTGTGCCTGGCACATGGGGCCTGATCACCCTTCTCCATAAGTAGCATAGAGAGTAGGATGGCCCAAGCTGGGTGTTAATGACTGGGGACAGTCATTTTCCTGGTTCAGAGTGAGTGTAACCCCCCTGTTACCCAGGGTTACTAGAACCCTAGTTAGATCTAGTGGCAGGCAGGGACAGGCAGCTAGTGAAACTCCAGTCAAATGGATTTCACTGTGTCTTGCTCTGTTTTCAGTCTCTGCTGAGCTGGGGCTATGACATCATTTTAGAACTGTCACAGCTGCATAAGTCATATTGGAATGTTGCAGCAGGGAGTTAGGCTAGAATACTGGGGTTTTTTGAGTTAGTTTGAAGTAGGCTCAAGAGAGAGAGAAGGATGTAGATCCTGCAGAGGAGGGAGGGGATGCCCTGCAAGGGCAGTCCCCACTGCTCTCAGCTCTGACACAGAGCTACCTTAGGGTGTGTGCTTCCACCATAAGACAGACACAAAGAACCAACTCCCAGGGGAAACCCCCTGGCCTGGGAAAAAAAAAGAAGCTGCCTGATGGAGAGTGCTGGGGCACTACAGTTTTGAGGAATAGAAATTCCTACAGAGTTTTGGACACCTGCAACGTGGAGGGTGATGAAACTTTGACAAAAGACCAGTGTCATTCACCAAAACAGTGAGTAAATAAGTCTCTGGGGCTGTGGGTCAGTCAGGTTGCCAAGTCCAGGGCTTATGGGACAGTGAGACAGTAATGACTGTTGTATGTGGGGGGTCTTCAGGGAAAGACAGTTACTGCATTACAAAGCCATGTACAGTCTGCACTTGCAGAATGGAAAACAATCGACACCTGTCTCCCCACCGAAGACTCTCCCAGGCAGCATTCTTCCAATACAGCTGGGAAGACATCTTCCAGAGCATGAACAGGATGGCATATCTGGGAACAGCTGGGCTGATGTCATCTCTGGAGATGGAACCTTGGAACAGAAACAAAAAGGAAAACAGCTGGTCTGAATGCTGGTATGTTTTATTTGGTATCATACTTTTAAATCAGTGCAGTCATTGTTGTTCATTGTAATAGCTTTCTCCAACCAAATTGCCGAAACAAAACATGTGTGTGCCTACACCACCCTTATCCTTCTGAAGGGTTGTACCTACAACTCATTTCGTATGCTCAGAAAATACAAAATGACACAACTGGTTCATCTCCCATTCCACTCTATTAAACTGTGGTTTCTCCTACTCCTCATCATCCTATTGTCAGGGGACGTAGAACTTAACCCTGGCCCCTCTGTCCACCACTCTCCCACTGACCCATCAGCTGTCTCAGGAAAAGGACTTCTCATTGCCCATATGAATATTAGGAGCATTACCAGGCACTTTGCTGATCTCGAGACATGGACGAAAGTGTACAATCCTGACCTACTGTGCCTATCTGAAACATGGCTCAAGCCTCACATTCCAAACTCCTTATATTCCTTGCCCAATTATTCCTTGATACGGAGAGATAGGCCTTCCCCAAAATGTGGAGGGGGGTCGCTATCCTTTATAAAAAACATCTTGATGTTACGGTCTGCCCACCCATTGGCTCACCCTCAGTCTGTGAGTCCCTACACACAACCATTGCCCTTGGTGCAAAAAGCTCCACATTATCTGTGCCTACAACCCACCCACTGGAGGTATCACAGGTCTTCAGGATTCACTTAATCAAACCATCACAAATGCCAAGCTAAATGAGGTCATAATCTTAGGTGACTTTAACTTAAACTGGCTGGGACCAACTCACAGCACACTGCTGACACTAACGCAGAGCTATAACCTGCACCAGATCTTAACTGAACCTACTAGAACTACCCCTTCTCTAACTACCTCCACCCTCATAGACTGGGTATTGGTGAATCGCCTTGACCATGTGCAAACTGCAGGCATCTTGGAAGATGCTATCACAGACCACTCCCCCACTTTCTGTGTATGGAGCCCAGAGACTGCTCCCCCATCCCCTCCATGCTACATCACAATTACCAACTTTGCCAAACTGGACGTGGAAGCTTTCCTCTATGATGTATCCTGTATCAACTGGTCTGACATCTATCACTCCCATGATGTTCAAATAGCCCTTGATATCTTCACTGATAATTTCACAGCACCTCAGGATAAACATACCCCGAAGGTTACCAGAGGGTCAGGGGTAAACAAACAAGATGGCTACACAAGGACCTGCTGGCTAACCTGCACACACGGGACAAACTTTGGAAGAAGTATAAAGTGTCCAGACTACCGGAGGATTACAATACCTACAGGACCTCTCGGAGCGCCTGTAAAAAACAAATCAGAACAGCAAAGAGCATCTACTACAAGGAACTGCTCACAAACTCTGCAGGTGACCCTAGAAAATTCTGGACACACATTAAGACCTTTCTTGGGGCTACCCAGTCATCAACCCCAGGGGATATGATCCTAAATGGTTTACATTGCAATGACTCAAACACTATAGTGAATGCCTTTAACAGATTATTCACGGACCTGTCTCAGTACACCTCGTCCTTCGCTTCACCTCCCACAGCATCTCAGCCTTACTGCACACCCCAGGGATCTGCATCTGGTGCTGACTACTGCCAAACTAACTACTACCCCTCCCTTTCCACTTTAAAGCTATATCTAGAACCAAGGTCCAAAAGCTATTGCAAAATATACCCGACAACACTAGCCCTGGCTCAGATTCACTCGAGCCACAAGTCCTGAAGCTAGCGGCACCATTGATTGCCTCGCCACTGGCCAAGATTTTCACTCTGTCTCTCTCTCTCTCTCTCTCTCTCAGCATTGTCCCAGATCTCTGGAAGGTTGCCCGAGTTATGCCTATCCTTAAAAAAGGAGACCCAAAGAATATCAACAACTACAGGCCCACAGCCATCCTCTCTGTGCTAAGCAAGCTACTGGAGAAGCTTGTTGCAACCCAAACCATTGACTCTCACAAAGAACAACCTTCTCTCAGACACTCAGCATGGTTTCAGAAAAGGGCACAGTACCTCAACCGCTCTTCTCAAATTCTCCACCGATGTACTCTGCAACTTGGACAAAGGCCTACTCACTGGAGCAGTATTTATCAATCTTACCAAAGCTTTCGATCTTGTTGATCATCTCCTGCTTCTCTCAACCCTGCATAGACTTAACTTCTCATTCTCAGTAGTTGACTGGTTTAACAACTACTTATCAAACAGATTATAACTTGTTAAATTCAACTCCGCTCTCTCGGATGTGACCAGCACTAACATCAGAGTACCCCAGGGCTCCATCCTGGGACCCCTTCTTTTCTCGTTATACATCAACAACATAGATTATGCCATACTCTCCTGCTCAGCTATCTTATACACTGATGATCTCATCCTCTACTACAGCGCTGACAAAGTTAACATCATTAACAAAAGCCTCTCCTCGGATTTCAGGAATGTGCAAACATGGCTAAATGCTAATAAGCTCATCCTCAACACAAAAAAGACCCAAGCCATGCTATTTGGCACTGCCCCCAAACTCAGGGCCTGTAAGGAACCCCTCTTAGTCCATGACTCTGGGGGGGTCTCTCATCGACTGTGTCACATCCTTCAAATACCTGGGAGTCCTCCTTGATAAATCCCCTGATTTCAGTCTGCCCATCCAGTCAACCTGTAAAGCACCAAATGCCAAACTTGGAATCGCCTATAAGACTTGTCACCTGCTAACATCATCCATCAAATTGGCAATTGCCAAGGGTATTCTGCTTCCAGTGCTGACATATGGTGACTCCACTTTTGCTAATGCCGATAAGACTGCTCTCCATAAATGGGATGTCACGTATAACAACATATGTCGGTATGCCTCCTCTTCCCATCGCCTCAAGCACCACTGCATACTGTATAGTGACCTAGGCTGGCTCTCCACAATTGTCTACCGACTATATTCCCTAGGGACCCTCACAGACTCTGTAATCCATAACCAGACCCCCTCCTCCCTTGCAGCTCTACTTGTACCACAGACACCTGTCCACGGACTACGCTCGGCAAACAAATTTCTACTCACCATACCCAGGTGTCTTACTTCAAAAGGCTCTAGAGCATTTCACAGCACTGCCCCAGCCACCTGGAACTCCCTCCCTCCCTCCTGCCCTGAGACAGGCTAACTCCCACCCAATCTTCAAAAAAGAACTATATTGTCACCTATCCCGGGACCCCTGCACATGCTTTGATCCCACTTAATGCCTCACAGCTAACCACCCTATTTCACCCAAGACACTGCTGCACTTCTAAACAAGCTTTGCTATAAGATTTCTTTTATAGCTGCCACTTAGCCCAGTTTCTAGTTATCCGGCATGTACTAATGTCACTTTTGTCATCTCTGCATAGCTATATGTATTATCTCGAGTACTGTCTGACTTGATCTGTATTCTAACCTACCTGTACTATATACTATGTACCTGTACTATATACTATGTATTGTATAATCTCATCTCATTTTATGTATGTATTCTCCTGGGTCGTGCCTGAAAATAGTCAACTTTAGCTAGCGCACCTAACCCGGTTAACAAAAACTAAATAAATAAATACAGTAGCCAGTGAAGTGTGTTTAAGCAAAGGAATGGCCGGGTATGGGTCTATGGAACAAGAGGTGGGAGATCCCCCCCCACCTGGCGTAACAGGGCTCACCTCTACGGATTCACTTTGAAACACCAGATACCCTTCTTTCAGGTACCAGCTAGTGCCTGAAGGGGTGCCCAGACATTGGGATGGAGTAAAGGGTGGTAGTGCGCCACTAGTTGAAGAGTCCATGTCATATGGAAACTTAGGATCCAAGATTGGATATGTGTCTGTGTCATCACCTTACCTGCATTACCAGGAGTGTAGCCACAGGGGGATCCATCTATGCTTTTTGTTCAGAGTTGTTGAATAAAACCACACTTTAGAATCCCATCTCCTGGTATTGGACATTCTGTTATTGCTTCTAGTCTCTGGATTACTTGCATACCCCTGTCCAGAGTAACCAAACCTAGCCAATGTGCCGAGAGACGCATTTTTCCCCGAGCCCAGGTTACACACAGTTATTCTGTATTCATTTGAACCTTCCACTTTGACTGCTGTCACGGTTGATTCATCATAAGAAACAAATTCATCTGAAGATGAGGATAATTTCATTTCCGTATCAAGTCAATCTGAATGCTGGTATGTTTTATTTGGTATCATACTTTTAAATCAGTGCAGTCATTGTTATTCATTTTAATAGCTTTCATTTTTTTTTTATGTTTGAACCAACTTTGACAGGTTATTAAATAGGGAGATGGCTAACGCAAGTTAAACCCACCCCCAAAAAACAAGATCACTATATATATTAATACTATATATAAATATTACATAAAAAAGATGTAAATACATAAAATTTTGGCTGACAGCATAATGTCAGTTAGCTGATCAACTAGCTTCAGATTTCAACAACCTGCCCACCTTTCCACATGCTCCATTATTGAATCTCTGCTCACCTTTTTCACTAAATACAAATTATCAAATAGAGGCCATGCTGCAGCATTACATTATAAAGCCACCATGGACTGTTGTGTTTCACTTGAACAACCATGTCCCTTTTTAGTTTTGCAGACTTTAGTACCTGTGCCTCAGTTGGGACCTCAGCAAATAGATCATGTCAGCAGTTTCATCAAGCACAGATACATTTAGATTCCTTGCTTACACACACTTGTGGTAAAGCACAACACAAGTGTACTTACCAATGCTCTCAACAGTAACATCTGGAGATCATCAAAATCTACAGGACAAATATAAATTATTTTAATTATTTTCTAGACTGTCAGCAATAGAAGCAGTTCAAATGTCAGATTAATGTATGCAATTTATCCATGGTTCTGAGATACACAGGATGGAAATAGCAGAATTAATTAAAAATGTCTGTCTACATATTCTGAAATAAAATGGCAGAATGCCTCTTGATGCCATAGATGTGTGACATGACTGCTGTTTTTGATGTGAATCACTGTTACATGTTCTTGTTTCCACACCTCAACTTAGTGGAAAAAAAAATATTTCTCATCCAGTCACTCATCTTATTTAAACATGATTTAAAATCACGTGAAGTGCACACTACAGCCAGTAAATAATAATGAATTGTTATAAAACAAATACAGTATGTTATACACATGCATGTGCCCATTCTGCATCTGCTTACAGTCACTTTTACTTCCTGAATGATGGAAGCTAAAAAAGGCGAAAGCCTGCCTTCCACAAAATGCTAAATAGCTCTATGCTGCCTTAGAAGGATTTGTGGATATGCATGAGCAGTAAAGCAGCCAGTGCTGGCTTGGATCAGCAGCCACTGATTGCAGTGGCTGGGTCCCTGTGCCCCTGACAACTTACTTTTCCTCGTGTAATAGTACTTCAGCTATAAAATCATTATGTTGGGATCGTGTAGATAGAAATAGTCATGTCAGACAAGTGCGATACAATAACACAAACGGCACAGTGACCTGGTCACATCTGCACATGTGAGAAGGGGTGGATTAGTGCAGCAAATTCACTGGCTACCCTTACAATACTCATACATGTTAGTGGGAGATGTCTGTGGATGTGAGGTGCAGTCAAATAGCTAAATGTATTATGCTCTTTCGTGTGGGGAGAGCTGGGTAAATGAAGTCAGTTCTCTGGGTTTGTGAAGCATGCTCATGTGGGGAGGGATGTGTAAGTGCTGAAAATTTGATGTATTTGTGAATACCCCTCCTCTGGGAGGGATGGGGGAAGGTGCAGCCAGTTCACCTGGTGTGTGATGCCTGTACATGGAGCTGTATTGCTGGGCCATGCATTCAATTTTCAGGAACTGCAATGCACAGGTGGGGGAAGTGCATAATTTAACTAGGTATGTGAATCCTACTCATGTGGGGATGGTGAAATGCAGACAATTCACAGGGTGTGTCCCAGGACTGGCTCTTTTTCTTTGACAGCATTCCCATGCATGACCCTCACCAAATGTCACACACTGCAATGTTGTCTACTCTGTCCATGCACTGATTCGGTTATGAACACTGTCACAGTCAACCAGAATCTTGTACCTGACTGTATGGTCCAGTGACATATATACATCTACAGAGAGCTCCACATGCACATACTGGATCTGTCAAAACCAAGAACTACTATGCTAAATCATGTTTTTTATAACATGAATGTGAAATACCACTTCCTCACTACAGACATCCAGTTCTCACACCTGCAACAGCCTCACTGAGAAAGGTATAATGCCAATCCCTCTTTTCATACAAGTACCCCCATGCAAACTTTTTCACTGCAGTGAAACGTGATCACCACATGCTGCCTGCCAAAAGTCACATCTCAAGTTCTACCAACCTCCACAATTGGCAGTCTCAGTTTGAAGAGGCATGTATACCATGCCCCTACAAATAAGTACCATGCCCACATACTGTATGTAATAGTATGGATGAAATTGGGGAATGCCACACCAAACCAGACCCAAAATGATAAAAACGGTACCGACTGTTACAGCAAGACCAGCCAGACTGTATGCAACTTGTGTTATGTGCTATGGGAGGGAACAGTATGCTGCTGCACTTAAATGCCCCAATACAGGCCATTATTGCACAGACTGACTAAAAAGACTCACATATTGGTTTAATAAGTAGTCTAAAGATATGATGACTAACATAAAAATGTGTAGTACGTCATTGAGCACTGTGTTGATGCAGAATATCGTGTGCTGCAAATAGCACTACTGCTTGCTCTGCCTGTAGCATCACACTTGATGATCTCTTCCTGATAACACTAGAAACAGACACAGAGTTTGAGTCAGGCTTTTGCGTATTTGATCTGACCCCTTTAAAAGTGTATATTGGCATGTATCGGTACAGTACGTGAAAACTCTATTAATATATCTACTCAAACTTAACTTCAAGCTTTCATTTACAAAACTAACTAAATAACTAAATAAATAGATAAATAATTTCTAGCCCAAAGATTTTAAATGTTAGTTATTTGACCTTTTAAAATATAATTTATTTAAAAAGAGCTGACTTACGAATCATTAGGACTAGGAACATAATTAAATAAAAGAAATAAATGCTTGGAGTCACCTTTATTAATATATAGTGACTATGCAATGGCTTGACTTAAACTATGCAATTCATCTTTAAGTTTGAAGGGTCAGGACCATAACTCATGAGTGGCGGAATTTGAGTTAGGCCTTTGCACATTTGATTATACAACATCAGTTTACCACTTTTAAACCCACAGTTTGTGTAAACATTTTACTTTCTCTTTAATTTTAACTGCTACCTTTAGTGCTGCACAGGGCTATGTTGACATTATCAGCATCATAAAAGCTGCTGTCTGATCAGTTTAGTATTCTATGTAAGCAATAAGACAAGATGGGGTGTGCATGGAACAGATTTTACTGCATGCCTTGGGCATAGTGAGGCACAAGGCCATAGGCCGAGTGCCTTCAGCCCCTGGAAGTGCAGTCAAATCTGTTCCATGCACACCCATTGAGTGTCTTATTGCACTTATAAAATGGGTTCCTTTTTTAACTTTCTACAGTTGGGAAAAGCATGTTTATATGTAATAACAATAGATTTACTTGTGTGCATTTATGATAAAATAGAAGTGCTTCTGCCTACTGCAAATTCTGTCATTGATGATGTCATTGTAGTACTGCTGGACAAAGTTTGCCCTTTGCTGGCATTAAAATTCAAGATATGGAATGTTTATCATGGAATACACGGATTCAAAATTCTGCTCAGTTCCACTGGTACAGTAGAATGTTTCTCTCCTAACATACTGTACATACACACACACACACAAAACAAAGGCCTCTTCTACAGTCATAGATTCATTTATCTCACTGTCAGGGCAAGCAGAAGAGATTTCCATGATAAGCAGGTAAAGATAGAAGAGGGATTTTTCATTGTCAGCAAAGAAACAGTTGTAATGAAAACTATAAACAATACTTAATGTTTCTAATTTGTTTATGTGTGTAAGGAAAGTGTGATAATCATGGAAACAACATTTAATTAATTTAATTTTTTATTTAAGGTAGTTTTATTTTTAGGGCCCAGTTGAAGGTTTTTTACAGTATAAAGGTAGCAGCCATTTTTGTGATGGAAGATCAATTCTGGTTGTAGGGGGACTGATTTGCCCATTCTGTGATGTGGTTTAGGACTAGGATGACTGCACATAAAACATATTTCATGCATGGTCACATAATATATTTTGACCAATGAGACTTCTTTATTTTGGATGCCCATTTTATAATGTGAAGTACCCAATAGGGAAAGCTATCATCTGTGACATTCCCAACTCACAAGATAATATGATATACTGTATAGTGAAGGTTTGTTCTACATGGATTTCCATGCCAGTTGAAACCTTGTTGTACCACAGTTCAAAGAACATGGAATGTGACTGAACCTTCTGTGGTACAACAAGTTTCCAGCTGATCAGAAATCATTGCGGCAACTGGTGTTTTTCAGAGTGCTGCCATATACACAACAATCAGTTCAAGTTCTGAACTGAAACAGCTGGCACGTTAGTTATGGAATAAAAACCTCTGTAAATAAGATTGGATTTTTTTTCTTGGTCTCTGACTGAGTGATGAGTGCATGGTTTTCTGCTGCAGTGACTAATCTCCACTGATGTTGTGTAAATAGGGAGTATTCCATAGGGTGTGCTGGGATAAGTTTTTTATTCACTCTGGAATGTTGCCAATAATACTGTCTGGATCATTTTTTTTATGGAGGTAATCATTTTTCATGATGAAAAGGTCTTTTTTCATATGGCTACCATCATGTTTCCTTTTGTTTTTAAATTCATAACCCACACAAATGACATACTGCTCACACACTAACACATGTATTTTGCTCATTGGGATCCTGTTAGGTCAATTTTGCACTTAGTTTTTGGAAAAATTACCCAGAAGTGTATTTTGTTTCATATTTTAAAATCCTGTTTCATGACTCGCTTTCATTTTTTCATATGTCTATACAAAAAAAAATTGGTCCATATGAAAAAGGATGTTGTCATGCAAAAAAATAATTTGGACTTCATTTTTTTCCCATTCATTTTTCACGTGGAAGCATTCTTTTTTCATATGAATGAAAAAAGCATAAAAAAGGATGCCTTCATATGAAAAAGGAATGGGGAAAAAATAACTCCAAATTCTTTTTATATGTATACATAATAGTATGTAAATTATTATAAATAATATTATGTAACAAGTCATGCAACGAAGGAAAGACGTTGTTGTTTTGGCAGAAATAAAATTGCTGGGCTCTCTGGGTCCTGCACTTCTACAGCAAAATACATGTATGCATGTATTTAGGGATTGAAGCTTGCGCTCCCACAGGCAAATAAGGATATGAGTACACTATCTCAAAAAAGTAAGGCAATTAATTGCAAAAAAAAAAATTAAAAAAATCATTACTGCACTAGTTATGGTTAAACTGACAAAAGTAGGAAAATGTGATATTTGGGTTCCCAACCCTAATGGCCCACCCAATCCTGTAGAAAGAGTTTTAAACACAATTATATATATTTTTTTAATTGAATTGCACATGTAATTATTAAAGGTACAACGGAAATAAGTTATTTAAACTACTAGAGTACATGAAAATGCAGTAAATTCAATTAAAAGTAAACTGTCATGAAGACTTGACTAGGGTGGTATTTTAAAGGTCCTTACAGGTGTCTACCATAAAAGTGTATTGCCTTTGTCTATATTTAAAGCAAGATTTACTGCTGAGGTCTAGCCTCAGTGAATACACACACACACAGACACACACACTATGGTTAATATAGCAGCTAAATTCTGTACTTACATACTGGAGGAGGAGGAGGGCTTTTATTCCTTTATGCACTCCTGGGATACTTCCTTGCATCAGTGTCCTGGTTCTTTTAATACTAAAATGTAACCTCTTTCCAAAGGTTTGCATCTTATTCCTTGCCTGTTGATATATTGCATGTAATCCTTATGGATTAGCTCCACTTTTGAGCCATATTATTTATTTATTTATTCATTCATTTGATGACCAGGTAGGTGCACTTGTTCAGGGACTGTTTTCAGGCATGACCTGAGCCATTGAGATGGCACAGATTACAGCAACAATACAAAGCAATACAATATACACAGCAATACAATACAGAGCACTGTGAATTTAATTACAGGGGGTGATTATATAATGGTTCTGGGTAAGAATGGGGGAGGGGCAGTAGAGACTACAAATAATAAGTACAAAACAGCAAATGAGCACTAGACTAGTAGACCAATTTAATAACAACATCCATGCAAAGCAGAGGCAGGATACAAATAATTAAGGCTGATAAGGTAACAGTGAGGTTTGGGCCATGGGGGCAGGGAGAGAGTAAGGTAACATGCCGATCAGCTAAGGGAGCAAGAGCAGGTGATCATGGACATCAAGTGGGCCCTGAAGAGAGAGTAGAAGTGTTGTAGGGAGTCAAGGGTTCTAAGGGGGATGGGGAGGCTATTCCAAAGGGTTGGGGCCATGGAGGAGAAAGTCCTCTGGCCCATGCAGGTGGAGACTAATGGGCTGTCAAGCACTGGTCTTGCAGAGAGGTTGGGGTCTCACCTAAATGTCTTGGGTCAAAGGAGTGGGAATAAAGGGAAGAAGATTTCACAGGATTATGGATGGCCTTGTCAATGGTACAAGTCAGGCAGTAGCTATGTCTAACTTGAGGGGGGAGCCAGTTAAGGGCCTGATAGAGGTTGTAGTGGTGGGAGGAGTACAGAGCCAGAAGGGTAAAATGACAAATATTGTTATGGGTGGTGTGTAATCTTGCTAGGTTAGTAGAGTAGGTTTGAGAGTAGCTAGGGGAGCAGAAATCCATTAGAGGGAGGTAGTTACATTGGGCAATGGTGACTCAGGCTTCTGGGGGTGAGGTAATTGATTAGATGGTAGTTGATCCCCAGTTTCTTATTTATGTGGTGGATGAGGATCTCAATGTGGTCTGAGAAGGTCAGGGCAGGATTGAGGGTGACAGCCAGGTATTTGAAGGAATTGACAGTCTCCAGAAGCAAGCCATCAGGGGATAGGATGCTGAGAGAGTTGTAGACTAGAGTTAGATTGTCTAGTTTGGGCTTGGACCCAAAGAGCCTTGCCTTTCTTTTTAAAATTCAAAATTTTTATTCATTTTAGCAAAAGGCAGTTATACAACAATCCGGTTGTCAACAACTGTCAAGTACAGCAGTACTATACGCCTTCTAACTATACATAGATTAATTGACTGAAATCCCCCACTCTCCGCCTCCCAAACCCTCTCTCCTCCCCCCACATCCTCCCACCCCTCTGGAGTGTGCCTGATTATATCCTCTGACAGAGGAGAAGAGACCGCTCTTATATTAAAGTGGCTGATCCAACTATTGGATTAACAAACTCCCATTACAGGTATAAGGCATATAGTTTCCCCCATTTCTTATTAAAACTTGCCTTATTATTCCTAAAACCAGCTATCAGATGTTCGGCTCTGAAGAAAAGAGATGTATCTTTTAACCATTCACTATAGGAAATAGCAAGCTGGTCCAACCAGTGTTTCAAGACCAGTTTTTTAACAATCATGGCTATTAATGCCATCTGGTATCTACATTCTTTGATTAAAATACCCTCGTATTGTCCCAGAATACAGACCTCAATTGTGAAAAGGACCTCTAACCCTAGACAGGGGTCCAGTTTAGATCTAATTTCCTGCCAGAGGGAGGATACCTTCTCACAGTACCAAAAAATATGCACCATATTCCCTTCTTCTCTGCCACACCTAGTACAAGTAGAATCCGGTGCTCTACCCAGCTTAGCCAGTCTCATGGGGGTATAATACATGTTATTAAGTATATGGTATTGTGTGAGTCTAAGTTGATCTTGAGAGTGGTAAATGTACAGATCTTTCCAGATCCGGGCTCAGTCAAGGTTCACCTCTGGAAGTAAGGTCGACCAAATCAGGGAACCAGGAAGAGGGCCAGAGTATATAGATGCCATAAGGAGAGTGTATACTTTAGAAACTGAATGTGGCCCTAAGGCACATTCCCTGACTTGAGCCATTAAGGGTCTAAACACGGATGGTCGAGGTGTGACCCCAAATAAGGTACTTATAGTGTACCTAATTTGGTACACCTTAAAAATTGACCGTCTCGGGACGTCAAACTTATCAAGGATGTCAGTTGAAGAAAGGAGGTCATCCTGACAGAATAGGTCTTCAACACGTGCCTCTTGTAATTGGAGGAGCCAATGAGACAATAAGCATGACCCCCAAATTTTAATGTTAGGGTTTGACATGATTGGTTGACCCATATCTGCTTTAAGGGGTATCTTAAGATGTGAACAGCACTGTGACAGGACTTTTAAGGAAGTGCCGATTACCAAGTCCTGAAACCTTGCTGGCAATGAAGATTTTGTTAAGTAATAAACTATAGTGAGATTGATGTTGTCAGATCTTAGAATATCGTTTTCAATTTGGAGCCAAATAGGAGTGTATTCCATGTCTTCCTGGGCAAGCCATCTCCCCAACTTAGTTAGGTGACTCGACCAATAGTATAAAAGGAAATTGGGCAGACAAAGTCCACCCTGGGCTTTAGGGACACTAAGTTTATAAAAGGCATGGCGGGAATGTTTGCCTAACCAGATGAATTTTGATATGATGGAGTGTAACTGTTTGAAAAAGGAGATTGGAAGCCATAAATTCAATAAATTTAAGGGGTAGAAAAGCCAGGGGAGCATATTCATCTTAATTATATTTATTCGGGCCCACAAAGAGAGGGGTAAGTTCTGCCATCTTGAAAGATCCTGTTGAATGACCCCAATCAAGTCCTCGAGACTGAGCTTCTGAACTAGAGTGGGGTCCCTAGATACGTAGTTGCCCAAATACTTAAGTGATTGGGTGGACCATTTAATGTCTAAATGTACGAAATCAGATTTCAGGGTAAAACCGTTCAGTGGGAAAATTACGGTTTTGGAGATATTAAGCTTGTAATTGGATAGCTTACCGTACAGATTGACCACCCCTAGGATGTGTTCCAGTGAGGTGACTGGGTGAGCCAAATGGAGAAGGATATCATCTGCATAAACCGAGATTTTGAGATCTTGTTTATGGATAGAGATGCCCCTAATTAGTGGGGTTTGTTTGATCTGTCGGAGTAGGGCTTCTAAATAAAGGTTAAACAGAAAGGGTGAGAGGGGGCAACCCTATCTGGTGCCTGTATATAAGGGAAACCGGGTGGAAAAAATCCCATTACAGTAAATCTTGGCCGATGGGGGAGGCATAAAGGGACTGTATCATTATGATAAACTGAGAGGGAAACCCCATTTTCCGCAAAGTCAGCTATAAAAATTCCCAGTGCACCCTATCAAAAGCCTTTTTGGCATCTAGAGAGATTAACACCATAGGGGACTGGGATGACTGGGCTACCTGAAAAATATGCGTGAGTGTCCTGAAGTGGTCGGCAGGAGAACGGCCCGCTACGAACCCCACCTGTTCCCGACTTAGGAGTCTGGTCCAGTGTGCTTTCATTCAGAGCGAGAGGACCTTTACCAGAATTTTAATATCGTAGTTTAGGAGAGAAATTGGCCTATAACTAGCTGGATCCAAGTGTGTCTTATCTGGTTTGAGTAAAAGAATAACTGTGGCATCCATGAGGGTTGCATCTAACTTGTCTAATGTAAACATGTAATTGTATAATTTAAGCAGAAAGGGCGCCAGTTCCTTAGAAAATATTTTATAAAAGTTTGAGGGGAAACCATCTGGACCCGGTGCTTTGTCCAATGAAAGACCTTTGATGGCTTCCTTCTATTTCAGAAGTAGATATCGGAGCTGCTAGGAGGGCTTGACTGTGGTCATCCAACGTTGGAAGATTGACAGACCCTACGTAGGCTTCTATGTCTTGAGGATTTGTGTTGGGAAGGCAATGCCCATGTAATGACATATAAAATTGTTTGAAAATTTGTACAATCTCCCGAGGTTCCATTTTAATAGAGCCGTCTGCGGCCCTAATTGAGGGGATTTGTCGTGAACTCTCAAGCTGGTGAAGTTGGAGGGCAAGCAACTTGCCGGCTTTTTTGCCTTGATCGGCGTATCTAGCTTTGGTTTTTGACCAGAGCATATTCAGCTTTATCACTTATTAGTTCCGCGTATTCATTACGCAATGCTAATAACTCTTCTAGGGTGCCCATGGAGGTAGTAGAGGATAGGGAATTTTCTTTTTCCTTGATCTGGGTTAGTAAAGATAAGGCCTTGGACTCTTGTGACTTTTTCCTTCTGGAAGCCATTTTAATAAATTCTCCCCGAAGGTAGCACTTCAAAGAGCACCAGAGGAGGTCCCATCTCGAGACTGATCCCTCATTATTAACCATGAACATAGCAATGAGCTCCCTAATATGAGAGACCAGCACCTCATCCTTCAGCAACTGAGTGTTCAGCCTCCAGATGGTATCCCTCCTAATACAAGAGTCCAATGAAATGTCAATCCAGACAGTTGCATGGTCAGATATCACTATGGGTTCCATACCCGTCCGGTGAAGACCAGGCATAAGGGAGCAAATAATTAGGAAGTAGTCTAATCTTGACCAGGTCTGGTGGACGCTTGAACAAAACGTGTAAGACTGACTTGTACGGTTTAAGATACGCCACGGGTCACCTAGCCCTAGCAAGGCTATTAGGTCCTTTAATGCATTCTGGGAAGGTGAGAGAGGCTTCAACGGTCTATATGTCCTGTCCAGATCTTGGGACAGGGGAATGTTCCAATTCCCACCCAAGATCAAAGGGGCAGGAAGGAGCATGGCAATTTTATTGGCCAGGTCCATCAAAAAATCAGGATCCCCCCTACCAGGCCATATATCAAACCCAGGACCACTGTGCTGTTATTTAAAGTACCTTTAAGTAGTACATATCTCCCAAGAGGATCAGTAATTATACTATCTGCCTGAAATGGAATGTGTCTTTTAATAAGAATGGCCACCCCACGGCTTGCAGATGAATTACTTGCTGCGAAAACCTGGGAAATACCTTGTCTATGTAAGCTTAGTGACTCCGTAGCTGCCAGATGAGTTTGGAGCAGAATAATGTCTGCATTTAACAATGAACAGTGTTTAAGTACCTTTATCCTTTTCAAGACATCCCTTACTCCTCTGACATTCCAAGTAATTATTTTAATGAAGTTATTAACCATTTTCACAACCCACTACAGGTAACAACCTCAAAAAAATCCCAATGGTCCATATCACCCCTGTAAGGCACACTCCAGACCCCCGCACCCTGCCCCACCCCATTACTTTAAACAAGATAACCCAACTAAGTTTTGCCCGTAGATTTATCATATCCTGTGGCAGACGTGCCCTGAGCCTTTCAGTCCTGCTAATATGTGGAAAATTCAGCAAGCATAACCAGATTCCCAATACCCCAGGTATCCTCCCTTACCCTTAATAACCCCCCAAAACTATGTACAAAGGGCCTAACACCCCATACCAGAAAAACTGCAGTCCAAAAGACTTTCGGTGTGATAGGCCAAAATCCCATGGCGTTTACTTCCACTGTCCCCGTAGCAACAAACAAAAGGAAAATTGTTCCCTTACGTAGTACACAAAAGGCTATAGCTGGACTCTGAACTAGGGGACCTATAAGCTGAATGACACTAACAATGAAGGTGAACCAAATGCCATATACCCCCCAAAACAGTACACTGTGCAGCGCTCCCAAGACACCTCAGATGGAGCCCCCCACCTATGTTATGTGGCCCTATCAAGGCTGAGAGCCTTATTTTGAAACGGGAGAATCAGTCTGTGATGCGATAAGTTGTAGACACCCACTGTCCACTATATCAGAAAACGTGCCTCTCCTAAAAAACCTTTTATGCCTCCGTTAGAATTGGGGATAACTGGGTCCCCCCTTCTAGGCCTAGCTGATGCACTGAGCTGTGAATATCATTTAGCTGAGCCCATAACTCTGGTCATCCTCCTCTAAGACACAGGGTTAAGCTAAGTGAGGGTCATCTCGAGGGTTTAACACCCCACCATCACGCAGGCAAGCCTTTAAAACCTATCCCAGGGCAGCAAGGTGAATAATAAAAGAGAACTGACCTGAGTCCCCAGACAGCTGTGTGCTTGGTGGATAGGGGAAAGGCTAGGAGGATACCCCCACTCGCACGGCATATACAGTCCCCCTGGTAAACTGCCTCCCTCTAAAAGGATTCCTATGAAACCAAGAGTGGTACCGAAGTTCCCCCTAGGCGTGTCTTTACCCTGACCCCCCCCTGCCAGCAGAGAAATTAACCAAATACCCCCAGGCTGTCCCTGCTCAACTCAGAACCATCCAGCCCACATGTAAGTAAAAAAAACTAAGTCCTTTATCCATGGTCACAAATGCATAACAGTCATTTATGAGGAGGCTCATCCTTCTTTAAACAGGCTGGGTAACTTCAGGGAAAGATCTGCAGCTGCCTGTTCTGGTGTGTCGAATGTGAGCCAGGAGCCCTGAACTGAGACACAAAGTTTGGCTGGGTACATCATTCGGAAAGGGATTCCAGCTGCTATTAATTTCTTGACGGTAGCGTGGAAGGCGGCCCTCTTCTGCCGGGTCTCCAGGGGTAGATCTTGTGTGATTCTTAGGGTGGTGTTTTCCCACATTATTTTCTGAAGCTCTTTAACCTTATTAATTATATGTTGCTTCTCCACAAAACTCAGGAACCTCACGATGACTTGCCTTGGGGCGCACCTGGAGGAGGTCGCGGTCTGAGAGAGCGATATGCCCGCTCAATTTGGTAGTTGGCACTGAGTGGGGAGGGCCCCATGACTTTCTGACAGAAGTTCTGTAAGAAGGCCATGATGTTGGCATCCTCCTCATCCTCTGGTAGCCCTAGGATCAGTATATTTTTCCGTCTGCTTCTGCCCTCTAAATCCTCGGTTTTAAGCTGAAGCTTCTGTATCTGTTGGCACAGTTGCACAATTACAAGCTCTGTCTTCTCCCTCCACGTCTCTGTTGAGACTGTGTGGGCCTCTACATCGCCCACCCACCTTGTAAGTCCATTGAAATCGTTACGGAGGGACTTCAGCTCCGAGGCAATGTCAGCCAAAGTTTTCTTGAATGGCAAAATTTCCTGCATGAAACGGTCTTCTGTTAGCGGGATTGCTGCTGGGGCTGGGGATGCTGCTTTGCCAGCTGTAGCTCCATGGGCCTTCTGCTTCTTAGACAGCTTCTCTGATGAAGTTGGAGGAGTGTGCTTGGTGAGGGCCTGCTTCATTTCGACCTCCATTGCGGTGAGTAAACTGATCAATAAATTTATTCGGCGCTAGCCTGAGGCTAAATCTCCCAAATGAACTGTGAGAGATCTGGTTCAAAGCCCTTCAGGCTGTTAACCTGAAATATTAATTAAATGAGAGGCGAGGTGGCAGAGCTCCACACTAGTGCTGCTATCAGGAACCCTGCATCACATGATCTCCCAAGCCTTGCCTTTCTGTTTTTGGCATTAACCAACAATCTGTTGGCAGTGAACATTTGTGGACATTACAGTAGCTAAAGGTAAGTGAAGTGGAAAGGTGGGACAGGGATTATCATTCTGGTAGAGGATGAGATCATTCATGTAAAGTAAGGTGTGGCAGGAAAGAAAGTCCTGGGGGTGAGAGTTAATGATGAGGGAGAAAAGAACAGGCCCAAGGATAGGATCCCTCGGGGACACCAGTAGAGACAGGCAAGGCAGAAGAGGTTGAACCACTCGTACAGCCCATTTGGGTGCGGCTGGAGAGGTAGTTATGGAACCAGTCGGTACTGGCAGGGGACAAACCAAGGCTACCTACAGTAGTTTGCCATGGAGGATGTTATGGTTTATCAGGTCAAATGCTTTGGAGAGGTCAACAAAGACTACTCCAGCAAGCTTACCGTAATTCATGTTCTGGAGGATGTGGCAAGAGAAACATGCCTGGGCTGAAGTGGTACTATGGCCTTTTCTGAAATCATGCTGTTGAGGGCAGAGGAGGTTATATTTTGTTACACAATCCGTGATCTGGTGGTGAACAATCTTTTCCATTAGTTTGATAATGGGAGCAACAGGTGTTTATTTTCTAGTCCCTGGCCAGCAACTTTAGATGGCAGTCACTTCCTATATCACCTTCCCTTTTACCCCCCCTTGTGGCATCCCTGCTGGGTCTGATCTTCAACACGGGTGGCACTGCCAGGATGCAGAGGGAAATGAAATGTGTGACCTGTGGTGGTCCATCTCAAACTGTCTTTATAATCTTTTTGCTTCAGCTTTACAACTAAAGACAGCCTCCTTGGCCCATGGTGAACTGGACTCCATCCAAGATATACTAAGCCACAATGTTTGGTCACTTTTGATGTTTGTATTTTGAAAGTAATTAATTTAAATACTGATCTCCAGGTGGTCTGTTATAAACACCAATCTCCTGGAGGTGTGTTCATGAACTTAAAAATGTTTTGTTTTGGTGACTAAAAGTCACCTCTAGGCAGCATTTGCAAGTGTCTATTTTTTTATTTAACATTTCTTTTACCAAAGCGAGTTCAACTGAGATGTAAAATCACATTTATAATGACTTCTTGGTTCTAACAAATTTAACATCTGGAAAATTCCACCACAGGAAAGGTCAAGGGACTTGTTCATGTCACACAGTGAGTCATGACCTGTGAGCTTCAAACAGTAGTGAGCCAGTGCATATGGTTGGCTTCAAACCAGAGGTCAATAGTGGGTCACTGAATGAGGTGACCTTCACACCCAAGGGCAGTAGTGGGCTAGGGAGTGCAGTGGTCTTTAAACCCAAGATCAGTAGTGGGCCAGTAAGTGTGTAGACCTTTTCCTGGTTATTAAAGAATTACAAAAGAAAAGGCAAATAAATGCCTCTCAAAAGTCCCACATCATGAGTGATACCCCTTATTTAACCATCAGCATTATATAGCCTTAGAATCCTATTGTGACTCCACATAGAAAAGTACGCTTCACACTCAGTATGTTTTCATGAATGCACATACAGTTGAAGTCAGATTTTGAAATGTGCAGAAAAATGAGCATAGTACAAGCAGATTAATATTTTCTCAACAACAAAACATGACATATCGTTGCTGTGTTCAATGGGTTTGCCAATATGTTAGAGAGAACCGTGACTGCTGGTTTTTGGATCTTAGTCTCTCGGGGGCCCCGAATAAAAAAACGAAACAAAAAAAAAAAAAAACAGAATACCAAAGTCTGTAAGCAGTTATCATATTCATCCTTTTTTTAACCTTGATGAAAACATACACCTTCCAGTATTATAACAGTCCCTATAGAAAATATATATAGATATAAAATATATTGCTGTGAATGTATACTGCATAATTTTATCATGCTCTTGAAACTACAATCTGATTTGCACTATGCATGTCTACCATGAACAGTTGTAAGAATTTAGATATTCTGAAAATGGCATTGACTAGAAACTAAGGTTAAGGAAAACTGTCTTTCTCATTTGACATCTATTTTCCTGACCATTATTCAAATGGGGTTTTGTTAATTGTCACAAACATGTTTAGGGTGCTTGAACAGAATGTAAATAAAAACGCGCAGCTCCTGAAGTTCAGTTGATCACTCTTTCAGGCTACTGGCCTAATCAAACAGAAAAAAAAGAAAAGAATTTCAAAACATCATCCTCATATAGAAAAAATGTATTATTATTACTGTCATGCCACAGTGCTATACAATCAATCAGCAGAGACTGAAAAAATAGCAAGTTTGGAACAAAATATAAGCACCCTTGTACAGAATAATAAATGTTACGGTATCAGACTAAAGCATGTGTCAGTGTTTGTTGTCTGCAATCATCACAGTGTGAAAAAAATAATATGCAGATTAACGACAGTAACTCAGAATTCTAACTACCATTTGCATCTAGTGTAAAAAGATTACATACTAAACTATTGGATAATAACTAAAATAATCACAAAACACTGAAAATACAGTCTGCAAAACCACCAGTGTCAGAATTACAGGTAAGTATGAAGAAGACTGACATCAACAGTCACAGCAAAAATAAGCCTGGGCAGTGCTGATAGGGATGCAGGTGAAGAATTTGGGGTACAAATATTGACATTTATCAAAGTTAGGAGCCTGCATTCATAAAATGTAATGTAGGCTCATAAATGTGTTGTGTTGACATATATTTTCACCGAATTTGCAACTTAGCCTTGTTAGGACCCTGCTTCAAGAAGAAGGGCAGAGAAAAAGTTCAACTCCTGGCCTAAAGGTGTTTTCACTCAGGGACCGCAAAATCGCCTTTCAGGATGTAAAACAACATTTTGGCAAGGATTTGAAAAATGGCAGCTGTCACATTCATGAGGCATTTTAAAGATATGGCTATGTTGTAAATTTGGGTTAAAAATATTGAAAATTACTAAAGTTGTAAGCCTGCTTTCGCAAAATTCAATCAGGGTTCATAACTTTGTTGTTTTTTAACATTTTTACACCAGATTTTCAACATAGCCTTCTTATTCACCCCATCACATGAACAAGGGCAGAGAAACTTTTCAACTCCTGCCTGAAAAGTGATTTCATGTAGGGATCACAAAATCACCTTTTGTGGTAAAAAAAAACAAAAAAAAATTTTGGTCAAGATTTGAAAAATGACAGCTGTCACACTCATGAGGTTCTGTAAAGATATGGCTATGTAGCGAATCTGGGAGAAAAATATTGAAAATTACCAAAGTTATGAGTCGGCATTCACAAAATTCAATGCAGGGTCATAATTTTGGTGTTTTTAAATATTTTTACACCAAATTTTCAACCCTCGTATGACCCCTCCTCATGAACAAGGGAAGAGAAAAGTTTCAACTCCTGCCTGAAAGGTGAATTTGCACAGGGACCACAAAATCACCTTACCAGACAGATCTGCCTAACAACAGTGCAACTGTTCATGAGGGGGGTCCCAAAGAAGGCATGTTGAAATTTTGGGTCAAAAATATGCAAAAATGGCCACGTTATGCCATTAAGTTCAAGCCCCCATTGAAATACATTGAACAGCATACCTGCTTCCTCAGTTTGCAATCCAGCTTTGAAGACTGAAGATGTGTCTGTGGTCCAGAGATGATGATGGCACTGGATCCCCTTCATGGGTAAGTAAGGGCTTTTGAGGGTGGGGGGCCAAAACATGCATAAGACATCAATGGACAGTTTTCTTTTTACAGGTACAAAAAAAACCAACAAAAAATTACAAAAGATTTCAATGGATGGTTTCCTCTTTATAGGAAAGAAAAAAAAAACAGACCAAGGATTTGTTCCTGACACTGTGGGATTGAGCACTCCCAGTTTCATTGTGATGTTTGGGGGGGTAAAACAGACCAATGAGTTGTTCACAACACTGGGGGATTGGGCTCCCTCAGTGTCACTGTATTGTTTCTTGGGGGGGTGGGGCCAGAAAAATATATGGTGTGGGGTGCTGGGCTGCATTCTGATAGCGACTCTGGGGAGTTGGGCACCCCAGTGTCACCCTTATGTTTCTGAGGTGGATGCAGGGTGGGTGGTGCTGAGAGGGAGGTTCCAGTGAGGGGGGATATCTCTAATTTAAAAAGAAAATACAAATGGCAATATTTTTACTTTTGTAAACTGAGGGCTATTCCACAACTAAATAACAGCTTGAAAAGTAAAAATGGGACTCCATGCATGCGCACCAACACCAGTGCTGGAGCACAGGTGTGGAGTCCTGTTTTTACTTTTCATGCTGTTATTTGTTATGAAATAGCCCTTGGTTTACAAAAGTAAAAATATTGCAGAAATCAGCTCAAATCCAATGTTCTTTCCAGCTATTTTTTTTCAAGTGCCACAAAAATTGGCCGGCCTGGTGGCACTGAGGGCTGAGGCGCTGGCGCCTTACCTCGCACTACGCTGGCGACCCGTGTTCGGGAACCAGCCGTCGGGGGTTGGCAGGGGAAGAGAAGGATTGAGTATATGATGGACTGCTCTCCTTCTCCGGGGAGGGGGGTTCTCAGTGGTCGGCGCTTGTTCGACCCCCGGTGGAGGCTGGAGGACAGGGTGCCACACCACAAGTAGGGGAGGAGTTGGGCCAGACATCTGGAGGGAGAGCATGTGGATGCATGCACACTCCACTCCCCTGATGTCATGGTACGGTCCCGACTCCTGGGAGAACAGGAGGAAAAAAAAGATACTGCCATGCAGGATGCCGGAGGGTGCCTCGCAGGCTCCGGCCCTGGCTAGCCACGGCACTGGCCACCTAATCTGGTCCTCAGTGGGGGAGTACGACCCCCCCTGCTGACCCTGCTGGGGGGGTAAGCCCTGGGGGCCAGGTCAGCGTTGGCAGGTGGACGCCAGGGGACGAGGCTGGGGACAGCCTCCTGATACAAGCCGGCAGTAGGAGGAGAGAAAAGTAATAACTACAAAAAAAAGTGCCACAAAAATTGCCGAACTCGTTCATGCACAAGTTCAGCTGCTTTCAACCCGTATGACTGTTGGGAATGCACAAGGAGGAGCACACAGCATAAAATGGGGCAGACTGAACGAAATTCATTTTTTGTAAAAATGAAAATTTTCCTCTACAACAAGTACTTCTGGAAGCTCAGGTAAGAAATTGCTTCTGGAGTATGTTTATATACCCAGAAAACAGAAGGGTCATAAAACTGATTACAATACCTGACAGCATACCTTTAGTTAAGAAATAGTGCAGTGGGGCTGCTGATAGAGACAACACGTGGACTGCTCTACAGATGCAGAGGCAACATTTTTGCATATCTAACAGGTTGTTCAGTCAGAAAGAATGCAAAGAATGCAGATTCCTTTTCAGAAAGCAACAGGACTGCAGGGCTCCACCCACTGCAGCCCTAAAAATTATCTTGTTCTATGTTTTGAGTTTTTATTCAATTAGACCAGTAGCCTCAGTACTTAAGCACTTACTATCATCTCCACAACAGTTGTAAAATTGCAACAATATGACAATACCAGCACACAGGACACAATCTGTCTTTTTTTTTGATCAGACTACAAACATAGCTGTGAAACCATTAGTAATAAGGAGTTCAGTTACACAGCAAGAGAAAGGTGAGGACATTTCTGCAATTCATTGGAAGCTTCAGCATTTCTTTATGCTCTTTTTTAACATATTGTATAAAGCCTGCAACAGAAAATATATCACTAATTGTCAACACTACTAGCAGTCATCATTTTCTATGGGGACTTCTTACCATTAGTCATTTGGCTTTTTTTTTAAAGTGCAGTTTTCTATGTGGTCTGTAGTGACAGTTTTGTGGGGCTGGCTTTGTGCACTGTATGAGTTTTATGGACTAAACCCCTTACCATTTCAACTTTTCTTCATAAACATTTCCTTGGAGATTTATCAGAAATTACTTTTTCATGACAAGGCCCAGCAAAACAAGTTACAATGCAGGTGAACCTGCTGTTCAGAAAAGAGGCTAAAGAGGTATAGCATTGATTTTTTTCTGGAACAGTGAATGAATAAGTCATACTGCATAGATAAATGACATGGTGAAAAACAGTGCAATGTATAAAAGCCAATGTCAGTAGCAGCAGTTTATAAGACGTTTCAGTAAAGAATCATCATCTTCACCAACTTGACTCTTGATCCATAAATCAGACCTCTCCCTGGAATTTTAGGGTTCCCAGAAAAGGTATTTCTGGGCTGTTTTTTTAAATAAACGCTAGAATCAAGCTAAATGCATCCTGTTTACCTAGGTGCAGTTTTTATTTTACCATTTTACTTTGTTTTCCAACTTTTTTGTTAAAAAAAGAAGGTGGCCTTTATGACCCAAAAATGTTCTGACCCCAAAACCACTAATTTTGCAAAAGTAAAATGCTTGTGAAAACAAAATGTTGGTGTTGTATCTAAGGGTTATGCTACTGAACATGCTCAAAGGCAAATTTCAAAACAATATATCTCTTGAACCATTTAATATTTTTTTTGCATTAAAACTTTGAAGAGCTCACCCTTGTCACAAGCCCCTTCAGTCCTGAAAGATTAGAAAAACATTGTTTACCATATAGGCTGTATATGAAAGCAAACTAATGTCAAAAAAGGGCCAAAAATTATGCTTCTTCTGTATGTGCAGCACATCCAGATCTCAGAATCAGAATAAGTACCCATCACAAAACTTGAGAACTTGCCACTTGGACACATGCCAAATTTGGGGCAATTTTGTTGAGACCACTAAACATATTAAAGGAAAACTAAAGTCAAAATTAAAAAAAAAATGTTATGCACAGTGTTAGTGATAAGTGGAGATCTATATGCTAAAACCCTATCTTTACACTTTAAAGGGAACTAAAATCAAAATTTATAAATAAATATGATGTGCAGAGTGTTGTCAATTGTAGGTGTGCTCCTAATAATTCCTTCCCTTTATTTGATGAAAAAAGGTTTTTCTAAATTTGCTTGCTGATGTTATGGCCCCTGGGATCTTCATGTTTGCATTTTTTTATAGCTCTTGTGTTCCTGCAATGCCTCCTGTCCCATGTGACAGTGATGCATCCATGACCACTGATTCAACAACAGATTTTTTTTGTCAAGTTTACAGCAGTAGACCTGTGATTTTAAGTAACTATTCTTGTCCAGGGAGTGCAAATGAATGCTATATTTACAGCTGACAAATGCCTGTGGGATAATTGAGTGGTCTACTCTGTAAGGAAACAGTCATCACAAATGATAGCATTTGTGACATTGGGTGATTTGTGTGCTTTTTAAATGGCTATGTGTAGTTTGAATAAATGAAAAGCTTTAGAGGAGATGAGAAACACATTTTCATACTTCTAATTATCTTAACAAAATCTTACAAACCAAAAAAAGTCATACATGTTTCTCTTTTCTGCTTTGTAACCATCTAAGTGTCTTTACCATCAGTTCAGCCTTATAATAGTCTGACCTCTATTCAAACCATGGATTAGCTTTTTTTCCTCTCAGTCTGTGGTTAGCATGAGATCAGATTTCAAAATCTGGCATAATGAACTCTGCGATCCTCCATACTGGAAAACGTTTCCACTTCTAGTATGTTTGACTCAAGCTTGGGTTTATTAATTAATTTTTACTCTGGTTTTACAACCAGCACTATCTGATAGTCGTTGATAAAGGTGATGCAGCTTTCCTTCACTTTACTGAAACTAGCAATGTTGTGCTACTGGTTTAACTGTGCATTGACTGCTCCTCTCAACTTATCAGTAGTATCTGTCTGATTAGGAATTGCCCAAAACTGCAAGTTACTTTTAGTTTTTTCTTTGTTTATTTAAAAATTACATCACATTATTATGGTGTCCCATGTGGTCATCAGCGGAGTGGGATGTTCAATCAGCAGTTACAGGTAATATTTTCAAGCAAGCAGTCAACGGTGTGCATGCTTTTTAATTATTAGTTATTCTGATTGAGTGTAAAAGAGAACTAACTGAGCCAAGAAAAAGCATTTGTCAATGCCAAACGTTCGCTTGTAGGTATTTGCAGTGGTGTTTGGCATGTATGGCGCTGTACCCTAATGCCCTGTGCGACTGCTGGTATTTGCACAATAAATTGTCAGCATGACCTTTTTGTTACCCCCATTGTGCGCACATAGGTGGAAACACATTTTGGGCAGGATGTGAAAAATGACAGCTGTACTGCTCGTAAGGAAGTGTGGTAAAATGGCAATGTTGAAAATCTGGAGTGGAAATATTGAAAATTCGCAAGCTAGGAGCGTGCATGGAACTGTGCATGCACGCTAGTAAAACAGTCATTGTTAGGAATTTTTCACCAAATTGTCAACATTGGCATTTTAAAACCTCTGCTAATGAACAGTGGCACTGTGATTGTCTTACTGTGTGCCACATACATTGATTTTGTACACTGATCAGCGCTTATTGTGCACTACATGGGCGGAAACACGCTGGCAGTGATGTGAAAATGACAGCTGTGGTGCTCATAAGGATGTGTGGTAAAATGGCAATGTTGGAAAATCTGGAGGAAATATACAGCACCAAGAACTCACGAAAGTAAAGGAGGGAACTGCAATAACGACGCTATAAAATAGCTGTTTTTAGGAATTTTTTCACCAAATTTTCAGCACAGCCATTTTAAGACCTCTGCTCATGATCAGTGTCACTGTGATTTTCTTAATGTGTCCCATACATTGAGTTCGCACACCGACTGCGCCATTGTGCGCTACATGGGCAGAAACACGTTTTGGGCAGGATGTGAAAAATGACAGCTGTATTGCTTATAAGGAGGTGTGGTAAAATGGCAATGTTGAAAATCTGGAGTGAAAATATTGAAAATTTGCAAACTTATGAGCCTGCATAGGAACTGCGCAAAACACGCTTGTAAAACAGTCATTTTTTGGAATTTTTGCACCAAATTTTCAACATGGGGTTTTTATTTATTTATTAGCTTTTGGTAACTGGGCAAGTGCGCTAGGCAACAGACCTGCCTATTTTCAGGCACGACCCGGGAGAGCACAGGACATTGGTTACAATATGCAGAAATGCACAGACATAATATAGGTGTACAGAAGCAAAACAAGATATACATTGGGTAGTACAGTAACAGTTACATAAGGTACATTTTAGGCATAGATCTTAATAAGGATGTAAAATAAAGCAATTAGGGTAACCATAAGACAGCTGAGGACAGTAAAGATATCAAGGTTCATAGCCACCTAGACAAATTGCATGGGAGAACATTAGTGTAGTACTCAGGGTCAGACCCAACAGCCTGCAGTGGGACAAAGCAAATTAAGAGCATTTGCATTGGCCAGAGGCTAGAGAGGTGGAGTGAACAGCAGTTTTTGAATTCTTGATGGAGGATGACGTTTTCATCATAAGGGGAAGTGAGTTCCAGAATTTGGGAGCAAAATGGTCAAATGCCTGTTCACCCATTTTTGTCATGCAAGGTCTAGTGGAGAGCATGGGGACAGAGGAAGACCTGAGGGTACAGGTGTGTGAGGCAGGAGTCAGGAGGTTGGCAAGATAGACAGGGCAGGGAGGTCTAGACAGGAAGTCGATAAAGCAACCCAGGCAGTAGGCTCGAATATACTTAGGTGACAGCCAATTTAAGCCAGCGTAAAGGAGACAATGATGGGTAAGACGTGGGGCAGTTAAGGCGAATCTACAGATGTTGTTGTAGACAGTGTCCCATTTGTGGAGTGTAGCAGAGTTTGCAGCAAGAGGAGGGGCAGAGCATATGGAGCTGGGGTAGAGAATACCTCTCACAACAGAAAGTCTAGCGGAAGGAGGAGGGAGTGGCGATGCAATAAGCTCCTCCACTTTAGCATTGACGGCACGCACACCATATTGACATGTTGAGACAGGTCAAGTGTGGGATCCAAAGTGACCCCGAGGTACTTGAAGGACTCAGTGTTTGAGATGAGGGAGCCATCAAGGCATTGAACCCGGAGCCTGTTCGCAGGGGCAGACAGTTTCTTAGAGGATCTGAATAGCATAGCACAGGTTTTTTCTAGGTTCAGGACTTGGGACTTGGTGGTTGCTAGAGAGCCAGGTCTGCAGGAATTGGAAGTGATTAGTGAGAGTGGAGTTGATGGCAGCAACCGATTTTGACCCAGAGTAGAGAACAAGGTCATCTGCATACATAAGAGTGCAGCTATGCGGGACATGGTGGGAATATCATTTAGGAAGAGGGAAAAGAGTAGAGGTCCAAGAGTGGATCCCTGGGAACTCACAGGAGATGTTAGGGAGGAAAGGGCCTTGTGAAATGCTACCGCCAGGTCCATTGTCAAGATAGCTATGGAACCAGGAGAGGGCTTGGTCAGATGCTCCAATGGTTGGAGCTTCTTGCATGAGAGGATGGTGTACCATGTTGAAGGCTTTAGACAGGTCGATAAAGATGGCCCCAGTGAGTAGGCCACGGTCCATATTATTTCTGATGTCATTTGTAAGTTGTGTAAGAGGATGGTACTGTGACGGGCCGGAAACCATGTTGGCACGGGTTTGAAGATTAAACATGTCAAGGTGAGCAGCAAGCTGGCGGTGGACTATTTTTTCAAGCAGCTTACTGAGAGTGGGCAGAAGAGATATAGGGCGGTAGTTGGACATGAGTTTGACATCGCCCTTTTTGTGTATAGGGATGGTTCTGGCAGTTTTCCAGGTGGATGGGACAGTAGACGTATGAATCGAGAGGTTAAAAAGCCAGGTGATAGGTCTGGTCAGCCAAGGTGCATACTGCTTAAGTATGCAAGGATGGATGCCCTCAGGCCCTTGACCCCCACGTGCCGGAAGGGAGTTAAGTAGCTTGCGAACTTCAAGGTATGTGGTTGGAGCCAGAACGAAAGGGAGGGGTGGGAGGGGCGAGGGAGGAGAAGAGGGACAGTCAGGTTGAGGGCTAGTTAGAGTAGCAACTGGTGGAGAAGAAAAAAGGGCATTGAAGGCGTTGGCAATGGTGTCATGGTTGGTGCAGTGAACACCTTGAATGTTCATGTCAGCTGGATTCTGTGGCTTGTCGTTGCTGAGAATGTCCCTAATTTTGGACCAGTACCTGCACGGATTTGTAGAGGATGTTATTAGTAGGTTCCTATAGTAGGTGCTTTTGCACATGAATTTGTCTTTTGCAGTTGTTACGTAATGCACGATAGTCTTCAAAGTCTGCACGGAGGTGGGAGATCTTCCACCTGGACCAAAGTTTGTCCCAGATTTGAGAAGTTGAAGCAGGGGCGAAGAATACTTGGTTACTTTCCTGCCATCCCACGTGGTGACCGGGATGTGAAGGTTTTGAAGAGAGAGGAGGACGGAGTTGAAATATTCTGTGGCTATGTTAATGTCCTCTGTTTGGTAAAGAGGGACCAGTCAACCTGGTTAAGGTCAGTTAAGAAGTACTCATGACTTAGGCGGGAGAGATTAGGAAAGGTTACAGTTTTAGCAGGGAGGGGAGGAATGACAGTGTTCCAGACACAGTAGATAGGATAGTGGTCACTAATTGTGTCAGGTAGCACACCGGCTGAGGCAACATATTCCATCCTGTTAGTAAGTATCCAGTCAAGAAGGGTGGCACAGTTGCCCCCACGTGAGACCCTTGTGGGTTCATGTATGAGCTGGGATAGATTTGCCTTGCTAGCTAAGGAGGATAGGTTAGCTGAGTTTTTCTCCGACCAGTCAAGGTTAAAATCACCAAGGCAGATAATGTCATTCTTGCCTGTAACTGAAGGCAGAAACCTAGGAGTTCAGTGATGCCTTGTGTAGCATTTTTGGGGATATAAGTACAAAAATATGGAGTTTCTTTACACTCCCAAGAAGCAGTAAGGAGTGTAGGATTTCACAGTTTGGTAGGAGGGGGCTCTGCAGAAGGGTAATGTTTAGGTGAGTTTTGAAGTAGAGGGCAAGGCCACCTCCCCTTTTAGTGCCAGGACGGTCGATACGAAGCATGTTGTATCCAGGAAACTGGCACTGAGAGTCAAGACTGTGGGCTTAAGCCAGGTTTCTGTGATGGTGAGGACGTCCGGGACGTTAGTATAGATCCAAGCCTGGAGGTCAGGGAGGTTGGCCATAAGGCTCCGAGCATTCAGGTGGGCAAAAGTTAGTCCGTCAGTTTTAGGGAGAGTGGTGGCCGGGGGGGCAAGGTTATGATGGGATGCAGAGATGGACCAGGGTTGATCTCAATGTCACCGGATAGTATAAGAGATAGGGTTAGATTCATAGCGGGGTGATGAGGTATGCCCTGATAGAGATGCAGGGTGGCAGCTTCAGATGAAGGTGAAGGTATCTGACTATTGGGCAAATACGCTTGCTGATGAGAGCAGAGGGGGGTAGAGGTAGTGGAGTGGCAGTAGCAAGCATGTTGGAGTAGTAGAAGTCAAACTGAGTATAAGTATTGGCAGAAGCTGTTGATGTGTTCAAGCAGTAAAGCTCAAAGAGGATAGGAAGGCAAAGTATTCCCATGAGGAGCGCTAGGAGGGGAGGAGGGGACATTTTTGACTAGAGAAAGGAGTGAGGTAGAGAGGAAAGAGACAGCAGAGGTCTCCTTTAATATAAATCACCAAGTGAAAACAGCTACTAGAGCGCAGTAAAATGTGACAAGTGAGGTATTGGGAGCAAATTGCTCAAACTTAATCAGGCTCCCTCTAGTGGCAAAACAATATAAGGAGCTAATGGAGAAGTTCAAGGTAGAAATTACCTGGTGTGTCTCGTGTGCAGTGACTCTAAGCTTTTAAATACAGTTACAGGCAAATGCAAATAGTTTTAGCTGGTTCGTTTTAAAAGTTTCAAAATCAGGCACAAAAGTAACAGTTCTGCTCCGTTTGAGCCTGGGCAGCAACTCGAGGTGCTACTCTGGCCGGGATTCATGCACTGAGCAGGGGAGCTTGTGGCCGTTTCAGAAAGAGCCAGATGGCCAACGATGGTGGCAGCAGCCTGGATCAAGGTAGAAATTACCTGGTGTGTCTCGGGTTCGGGGCTTCTGCGGGCAGGGAGGGCTTCAGAGCAGGCCCCTGACCGGCCCTCAGGGAGGGGGTGGCTTCTGGAGAATGAAGAGAGGGGGATTAAATACGCAGCACAGGCAAAAGATTAACTTGCTGGGGCGGGCTGGTAGTCGGTGTGGGGAGAAGAGCAAATGGGCTGTGGGCTATCAGGTACTATTGTGATTCGAAAAAGAACCCTTCTCATGAATGATGTCACTATCATGGCATTATTCAGGCCCGAAGGGTGATTTCACAGTCACTGCGCGAAATCAACCTTCGGGCCCGAATAGAGCCATGACAGTGACAACATTCATGAAGAGTCCCAAAAACCTATATTGAAAATTTGGTGCAAAAATTCCCCCAAATGCCTGAGATATGCAATAAAGTTGAAACCCCCCTATCTAGCCCGTTATACAGCTTACCGGCATTTCCTCAGTTCACGGTCGCCTTTGAAGAGTGCAGATGTGTTCCAGTCCACGAAGATCGCTCGGCGCTGAGTCCAGAGGTAAGTATGGGGTGAGGGGGGTGGGGAGGCTGGGTGTGCAGTGGTGGGTGCGGGTTGTGGGAGGGGGCTGGGAGACGCGCTGCGGAACCATTTTATTTTACAGGTTTAAAAAAAAAACGATGTGGGACGTTTGCCAGCTGGGGTGGGCTCCCAGCATGGCAGAAGATGGCTGGGGCCAAGGAGCCAACGGAGATTGGGCATCCCCGGCAACCATGCTGGGGGGCCGAGGAGCCGACGGGGATTGGGCACCTCTCGCCGGCAAAACAAATGGAACGCTTGGTTACACTGGGGTGGCCTCGGCGTGGCAGCAGGATGGCTTGTGGGGCCGTGGAGCCAATGGGATTGGGCACCCCATCGCAATGAATGTTTGCCACGCTGAGGTGGGCTCCAGCGTGGCACCAAAGCTTGGGGGCGTGGACGACGCTGGGGAGCACGTGACGCCAGGGGGCGATGTGATGCGGTGCTCGGTATGGCAGTGGTGGTTTTCTTTGAAGCAGAAGACCACTGCTGTCATACAGAGCTCCTGCACCCATTGGTGCAGGACCACCATGCCTGCTCAAGGGAGCAGTGCATTGGATGGGAGAGGCACACCTCCAAAGTGTGCTACTCTCCCAAAACGTTCCTTGTGCATGTGCGCAAGGGAAAGTAAAAATGGGATCAATAACATTAGCCTCTGAAAATATTCAGCAGCTCTACTGCTAGCTGTAGTCTAAGTTGCATCTCTTCTGTTACAAGCATTTGAGATGGAGTGAGTAGCTGACGTGTTGCTTTTTTCTTTACCAACATTTGAGAGCATTTTGCAAGGGAGCATTTCTTGTTGTTTTGTTTGCCACTTGTATGTATCCTGTAAACAATAGAAGCAGTCTGAGGGTTTTGCCTGTCTGGGAAAAGAAGAGAGAGAGCATCTGAACAAGTTGCCAGCATATTTAGCCAAGTGGCTGGTTTGGTACTTTTTGTTTCTTTTTCCTGACAAAAAAAGAAGAGAAATGTTTGTTTTTTTCATTATTTAATTTTATGGAGAGCCTTCAAGGTATCCCTTCCCCTCCTTTATGGAACGCTTACAGATCACTTCGTAACTCCTGTAAGCAGGCAGTAAAAACACTAAAATGCAAATACTTTACCAATCTGCAAAATGAGTCTCCTAGTAACCCCTGTAATTTCTGGGCCTCCATAAACACCCTCCTGAACCCGAAGTCAAATAAACCAATAACTGAACTCACCTCCTCTACTGGTCCCACAAACGATCTAGGTATCATTGCTGATGCCTTCAACAAAATGTTCACTGACCTCACCTCCAACACCAAAATCGCTCCTCAGTCCTCCTCTGACCAAAATAACCACCAAAGAAATCCTTATCCACCTTGCCTCACTTTCTATCTAAGGGCCATTGATCACAGGGTCACTGGCAAACTCCTAAGAGGGCTACCTGCTAAAGGCAGCCCAGGCAGTGATGGCCTGCATACCTCCTTTCTGAAAGTCATCTCCCCAGCCCTTGTCAGGCCACTTACCCACATTTTCAGTCTCGCTCTCTCAGCCTCCATGATGCCTGACTCATGGAAACATGCACATGTGGTACCTATTTTCAAAGCTGGTGACCCGACTGCACCGGAAAACTACAGTCCCATCTCCCTCCTCCCACACCTAAGCAAACTATTAGAAAAAAATCATACACCACCAACTTTCTGAATATCTGGAAAACTACAACCTTCTGACCCTACTCCAACATGGTTTCTGCAAACACCACAGCACCTCATTAGCCCTGGCCCTTTTCTCCAACCATGTACTTAGAAACTTGGACATTGGCTTGGCCACAGGTGCAGTGTTTATGGACCTTTCCAAAGCTTTCCACCTTGTGGACCACCACCTACTACATGCCACCCTACTTAACCTAGGCTGCTCCACGGATGCGGCTGCTTGGTTCAGCAGCTACCTAGCAAACAGAACCCAGTCTGTCATGATAGGCAAGGTTACTTCTGCCACTCTGCCAGTCCACACTGGGGTACCCCAGGGCTCCATATTGGGGCCTCTGTTGTTCTCTCTTTTCATAAATAATTTTCCTGCAGACAGCATAAAATGCAATGCCCTCTTCTATGCTGAAGACCTCGTCATCTACCACAGTGCCAGCTCCCTCTAAACCATATCCTCCACCCTCTCCAATAACTATGAAGCAGCACAAAACTGGTTCCTTTCCAAAAGAAAATCCTGGTAAATGAGAAAAAAACAAAGGCCATGCTCTTTGGCTCAAAGGCATTCCTCACAAAGGTTGCCAATACAAATGAAACACTTCTGATAGAAATCCCTGCTGCATCTCCTATTGATATAGTATCCTCCTCCTTCAAATACCTAGGAGTGACTCTTGATCCTTCCCTTACTTTTAATGCCCACATTGATAATACTGTAAAAAGGGTCTATCAGAAGTTGGGGGCAGCCTACCAGGTCAACCACCTCCTGCCCCCTTCAGCTCACCTTGCTATCACCCAGGGAAATCTCCTGCCTTTCCTTGACTATTGCTCTCCAGTTTTCTCCACCACCTCTGCCTCACTTCTCTCCTAGCTATGTACCACATATAACTCCATTTGTCGCTTTGTCCTTCAGGTTCCTTACTCCACTCATCACTGCTCTCTTTACCAGTCACTAGTCTGGCTATCCCTTCATAGCCACTATGAATATGCCTTGAGCAATCTAGTCAACAGCTTTGTCAGAAACTCTCCAAAGTTGCCTTTCTCATCGATTCTTACTGCCTGTGTGGTTACTCATTCTCTCAGAGACTCCTCCACCCCCCCCAGTAGTTCCATGTGTATCTACTGTCATGGGGAGTAAGTCCCTCACTATTTCTGCCCCCTCGCTGTGGAACAAACTTCCACCTGTCATCAGAAACATAACCTCTCATCAGTCCTTTGAACTGCAACTGAGAGAGTGGCTAAAGTCCCATGCCACCTGTGAGTGCTTCCTAGGCAACCCTCTCACCAAACAGCCACCGTAGAAGCCATACTGTATCTCTCAACTTACCACCTGAACGCTGACCACTAGTTTGTTCCTCTTAGCACTGCTTGTCTCTTCCTGGGTTTACCTGGATCACTGTAAGGTATTTCCACCATGCATTGTCACATATCCTGACTGATCAAGTGATGTGTGGATCTACAATGTGACCACTCCACGTGTGATCAACCTTGTATCCGAGACCAAGGCATGCACTTTTGTATTTGTTATGAAACTTGTGTTAGATTTGATGTGTATGTTTTATTGCTGTTGATTTCATGCTACTCAATGTATAGTGCAACTTCTGTAATGTAACCTGTGCCTATTGCTTCAACCTTGTATTGTCTGCCACTGTATGGCCCGGGTCACAACTGAAAATGGCCCTTTGGATCAGCTTGCCTACCCAGTCACCAAAAACATAATTAAATAAATAAATAAATAAATAAATAAAAAAAATACATTATTAATTTTCCCCACAGTTTCTAATGTCATGCCTTACTTGTGAAAATACATAATGATTTTACCATTCATAATCAGTAATTTGTTTCTAACGTATTCATATTCAGTGTTTTAATCAGGACAGATTAACCAGGACAGTTTCTGTTTCTAGAAATTACTTCAAATGTATTTGATTATTGGAGATGATGGAGTAGAGTGCTGGATTGAGGGGTAGGTTGGTTGGTGAGTGCAGGACAAGGTGAACACAAACCAAGTCAGCATGTCAATATGAGTCAGCATATCAGCAAAAGTGGATGTCTTTCTGTGTTTTAGTTGCAGCATCTCTCCAGCATCCAAAGTAAGTTTATTTTGATTTATTTAAAATTGCTACATCGAGTAGGCAGGTGGGCAATAAGTACAGTGCTGTACTGTCGGTGAACTCGGTGAGTAGCAAAAACTTCAGGAGTCAATGGTGTGTCTTGAAACAAAGTAGCCATGAGAAAACACTGTTCAAAGCAAAAAAAAAAAAAAAGAAAACTGCTGAGCCAATAAGTTGAATAAAGTAAACACCATGAAAACACACACTTTGGATTCAAAATTACTTTATTAAATAGAAAAATACATCATACACATGAGAAACATTCAGATCAGTATTATAGAAGTGAATTATTTTTTCTTCACTCCTTTAAAAACAAAACATTAACTTCTGCTGGCTAGACCTAGACACATACCTAGAAAACATAAAGTTTGAATTTGACAAAGTTACATAGTAGAGTCTAGAATATCAACAGTAACATTAGATTGCTGCTACAGCAGTTATTACTTTATCTATGGTCCTGGTTGCATCACTGTCACATGAGACAGGAGACATTGTAGGAATAAGAAGAACTATAAAAAATGTGAACATGGATATTCTCCGGGACCATAAAATTAGTAAGCAAATTTTGAAAAAACTCCCTTCAGCAAACAAAGGGACAGACTTAGTATGAGCACATCTGCAAATCAAAACTCTCTGCACAAAATACTTATTTTTTAATTTTCACTTTAGTTCCCCTTTACAGCGCAAAGACAGAGGTTTAGTATGTAGACCTCTGTTCATACTAACTATACTTGTGCTACCACGCATAATAATATCTATCTAGATATATATATGCAATAAGCATGGACTCAGAAGCCATTGAATAAATCCATTTATTTTCAGATGTGTTGAATAAATTTTAGAATCCTAGATTTATTCAGCATATGTTGAATAAACGCCACCTGTCAAGCTTTTTTTGTTCACTTCTTTGACAAATAAATGCAAATAATTTTAAAACAAAAATGATAGCATGATACTGTGAGCATGAAATTTGTCCAGCACACAAATATCTACAAAATGAGTGCTGTTTCATTTATATATATACCTTTTAGTTTTTTTAAACTTAGCAAAAAAACAGCAGTAAATTCAAGTTTTTTTAACCTTTTTGACAAACAAATGTGAATAACTTTAAAACAAAAAATGATAGCATGGTGCTATGAGAATGAACATTGTTCATCACAAGAATAGCTACAAAATGAGTGGTGTTTCATTTATAGATACCTTTTAGTTTTTTTTAATAATTAGCAAAAACAGCAGAAAATCATTTTTTTTTTACTTTTTGGACAAATAAATGTAAATAACTTTAAAATGAAAAATGATAACATGGTACTGTGAGCACAAATTTTGTTCAGCACAATAATATCTACAAAACAAGTGTGTTTCATTTTTATATACCTCATAGCTTTTTATAATTAGCAAAAAAAACCCCAGAAAATTCAATTTTTTTCCACAAACATATGCAAATAACTTTAAAATGAAAAATGATAGCATGGTACTTTGAGCACAAAAATTGTTCAACACAAATATATTTAAAAAATGGGAGGTGTTTCATTAATAGATACCTTTTAGATGTTCTTATAATCAGTAACAAATGGCAGAAAATTTAATTTTTATTCACTTTTATGACAAATACCCCCCCCCCAAAAAAAGAGCAAAAACAAAAGAATTTTGTATGAAGCATTTTCATTATGTACTGGCCATAATATAAAGTTGGGGCATCCATGGCAACTGCTTAGGAACCGCTATGCTAAACGGAGCTACACTGGGAAAACCACAAAATGTCTTCATAAGTTTACATAAAAAAATAAATAAACAATTTAAAACAAAACTCCCAGCACTGTCCTAAAGGATCCCTATTACATAAATGGAATACATAACAGGGACCTTGTGGAATACATCATTTATTTTCACTAGAGCTGTTTGACAGTGGGCACCTCACTCGTGGCTTACGCCACTCATGAAGTTGCCCAATGTCAAACAGCTCTAGTGAAAATAAATCATGTATTCCACAGGTCCCTGTTACGTAGCTCATATTTTTATATGTATATATATGTTAGTATATATATATATATATATATATATATATATATATATACATACAGTACATTCTCGATCTAATGAACCCCATTATAAGAACATCCCTATCTAATGATTTCGAAAAATGTCTCCCAAGTGAATACACTCTGAGCATTTTAATCCCAGTTTGATGAACTCCCAATTATCTAAACTAATTTCATGTCTCCCAAGCAGTTTGGATAATTAAGATTGTACTATATATATAATATATATTCTTTGCAAAAAACTATTTTAATGCATCATTTAGGGTTAAAGCAGAAAAAAGTCAGGAAATGAGAACATTAGGGTTGCCCCTAACCCCCCACCCACCATCCTCCTAAGACTGACAGACAATGGGGTGTGTCGCTAGTTGTGAGGCCCAAATCTCACCCCATTCCATGTGTAAGCAGGTGGACAGGCTACAGTAGAGGAGAATGGGGTGAGATTTAGGCATCACAACCCCAATGACACACCCCATCATCTGTCAGTCTGTAGAGGATGGCAGGTGGGGGGGTTAGGGGCAACCCTAATGTTCTCATTTCCTGACTTTTTCTGCTTTAACCCTAAATGATGCATTAAATGTAGTGTTTTGTGAAGAATTTCCTTACTTTTTGAGAAAACGTATTTTAACTACCAAAAAACATGGATTGGTGGACCCACCAAGTTGCCCATACGTATAGCTGAGTCGCTGGAGGTCAGGTGGGGGGGTGAAAGATAGAGCATCTTGTGGACTGCTCTCCTGCTCTGGGGGGGGGATGGGAGCACAGCCAGTGCTTGATGGACTCCTGGTGGATGCTGGGAGTAGTGCAGTAACCAGGTTGTCCAGTCATTCTGGGGGTGGGGAAGACGCTGGATGTCATTGCACGTCCCCACCCTGCTTTTATGACTTTCCACCATTGTTCCACTCCACCAACTGAATTACAGTCTGCGGCACCACCGCAGGCCCCGAACCCCATCTTGGGGTGATAAGCTAGGGTAGCAATGTCAGCAATGCCGACACCTTCTTCTGTCATTGACGGGCAGGACATGGTGTTGTGGCCCCACCCCTGGAGGTGGGTGGTAAGCTGGTGAGTATTGGTAGATGACGCATGGCAGCCACAGGAGAATGAGGTAAGGTGACCAGAATGGGTGTTGATGTCAGTGTGCCGGACAAAATATAATAAATATGAAAAATATATATATATATCTCATGAACCATTCAACCTATGGGACAAATTCCATGAACAAATAGAAAGAATTACTACCCTGCGTGTGTCACATACTGAGCAACTGTTTACTGCTGGCATGGAATCTGATCTATTTATTGTTTATTGTTTCTCTTTTTTTTTTGATGCTTCATAAGAAAGATGATTTTGTATTGTGTAGATGTTCATCGATTGACATAAAATGGTTTGCCCATGAATGTTAGACGTATGCCTCTGTAAGTGATGTCATGGCACTAGTTCCCTAACTGTATTTTTTACATGGCAATTATGATATTTCAAACCATCTTGTGCTAACCTCACTGTTCTTGAAAATTTACATACTATGGACAAGCCACTGAATTGTCCTTGGTGCATGTTTCAAAAATATATCCATCTGATGATGGTACTGCTAAAGTATTGTGGCAGACTGCACCAGTGCTGCCTGTGTGAAAAAGGAAACATACTTTAATTGCAATGTTAGGATTCAAACATCCATCCGAAAATAAAATGTCTCTTGCTATTTCTATTATCTGTCCTCTTAACATTGAATATTGTGAAGACTAAGTACACACTCAATGAAAATATAAAAAAATTATTAAAACAAATCTTTCAGAAAAAGTGAGTGGATGATTTTTTTTTTGGGGGGGGGAGGGTACTTTCTACATTGAAAACAAATGACTCCAAAGTTTCACTCTTCTTATTAGCCAGCACTGAATTGTTCATTACTTTCATCTAACATACTTTCAAATTTTATGAAATATTACTGTAGAACTGTTTTTATTAGCTTTAGCTTTATTTCACTGTCGGAGGTTCTGCAGCTAGAGAATGCCATTCAAATTTTGTGCCTGATTGCTGACTGACCTCCAACAACATTGACAGCAACAGCTGCCAGATCTCTACAGTGTACTGTTATAAAATTGCATTATGTCGCATTGATAGCACTTACTTACTACAGCAGGGGCAATCATCCAATCATTCTATTGGTTACCCGAGTTCACAACCATGGATAGAACAGTTCAATCAGACTCAGGTTACCTTAGCTCAAAGTCACAACGGCTGTGCGATCAACTGAGAGGCTGACTGAGAATGATAATCTTATGACAGGCTGATTAAAGGTTTACCTTTCTAATTGTCTTAAATGTTTTCCTTTTATTTGCTGAGCACAAATGCTACTGCAAGTTTTCCTTATAAATTTTAGTATGTGGTTTAAAGGGTACAGCACTAGTCCACCGACCACGCAGTTTGCCACTATGGGCTGGATATTCAAACTGCACCATTCTGTGGCACAAGCCCTTGTGCTGCTCAAAAAAGTTGTGCAGGGGTGTGGCCGGGGTGATATTCAATGGAGTTGCGCTATTGAGCAACTCCTTTGAATATCACCCCCCGTCCACAGCCACTGTGCATGGCGCAGTGGAACTTGCGCCACCACAAGTGGTCAGAGTGGAGCATTCAAGATGCGGTGGCACAAGTTCCATTGCGCCATGTGCAAATTTCCGATATACAAAAGGTGACATGCAAATGGGGCCATAAGTTATGCAAGGCGCAGAATGAATGAATTCACATATCAGGACTGCCTTGTACGGTATGGGCTGCATGCCCATTGGCTCTTGCTCTGAACCAATGGGCGGCAACCCTACCGAGCAGTCAGTTGGTGGGTGGGCGGCAGCAGGCGGGTGAGGTGCTGCCGCCCGCCGCTGACGGGGAGCGGGGTGGTGTGGCTCCATGGGTGGGTGGGGTGGGGCCACTAGATCACCAGGGAAATTGACCTGGGGGTTTGACTTAATGCCCGTGATCGGGCTTCGCTGTCCACTGGACCACCAGGGATATTGGTCTTGGGGGTGGGGTTGAACACCGTTCTGCCCGCCGATCAGGCTGGGGGCTATTTCTGTTATGCCCGCGATCGGGGCTAGTGGGGTGGGTGGGTTTCTATTACTGTTATGCCCGTGATCAGGCCATTGGGGGTTTCATTACTGTTATGCCTACATCGGGCCAGTCGGGAGAGTGAGATCTGCCCACGATCGGGTTGCTGGGGGCAATGAACAGGAGTGCCACCCACAGGTGGCAGCTGCTGTGTTGTGCCCTGCAATGCGGCAGCTCACCTCTGGGTGGTCTCGACTTACTCCTTTTTTTTCGCTCAAAGTTGTGCAGGTGCAGGTTGGGGGTTGCGCCTGCACAACTCTGCACAGCCCGGCTGAATATCGGGCTGTGCTGTTTATGCATGGTTCCTCCCCCTCTGGTTGAGCATGCCTTCATTAGCATTGCACTGTTGCTCAGCATGACTTGGGGGGGGGCGCATCTGCCTCCTGCTGAATATGGCAGAATGGCGCATTTCGGACTTGCGCAGGCGTAACCCTATTGCACATGGTGCAACCCTTTTGAATATCCAGCCCTATGTGTTTACTGTATGCTGTCCATGCACTCACAGCTTATTTTGCCTGATTATCTATAATGCTACCAATAATTTGTTGAACATTTTAGTTTGTTGATTTTTTTATTAAGGTACCAGAAGCAGTGTTGTTTGTTATTATAGCAGCAATATTGTGGTGGGAGTTACAGCACAGTGCTGCAATTAAACTGCCATTTCCACCATCCACCAGCTGTGCAGGTTGCTCAGTTTTAAATGGTAATGTTTAATTCAATTATATTTTCACTGATGGGCACAGATCTGCGAATATAGAAAAAATAAAATGGCACTTAACCTTAACAGTGCTACTGTATTAATATGTTGTCTACTCTGTATTGTGAACTACCATCATGTTTGTGCTGATCTGGAAACATAACATAAGCTAGACACCCTCCTTTTCTCTGAAATTATTCATGATCCACATTGATCAATTACCCATCCTCGTTGATTTTTTTTTTATGTGGATGATAGAATTCATACTGGAGTTCATACTGGAAGAACAGGAAAGTCAAAAAGGCAAGGCCCATATGGACTTTCCCCACAATTCAGTGGCAGTAACAATTGTCACCAACTTCAGCAAAAAATCTATCCAATCTATTCTTAAAAATGCTCACATTTTTGGCTTCCACCACTTCCTGGGGCAATCTGTTCCACATTCTAATCACCCTAACACTTAAACCTATTCCTTCTTACTTCAGTCCTACTCATAACTTCCCTCAATTGCATATCATGCTCTCAATTGATAGGATTTCTCCCTGATAACTAATACCAACTCTGTTTTAAGATCTTCATCTTCTAGAACTTTATACAACAATACGTCCCCCCTAGTCTTTCTATCAACTAAGGACCACAGTCCCAGTTTCTCCAATCTATCCTCATATGTCATTCCTTCACAACCTGGTATCAATTTAGTAAAAGTTCTCTGTGTCCTTTCCAACATTTTGATATCCTTCGTAAGAAAGGGACCACATACAGTGGAATAGTAATCCAAAATGGGCCTAACCAATGTTTTATACAGTGACAACAACACTTTCCTATTTCTAGAATGGAACCCCCCTTCTTATACAATTTACTAAATGCATAGCTTTAATTGATGTTATTCTACTATGAACACCATTTTTATGTCATTTTGAATATAAACCCCTAAATCCTTCTCACACGTTAAAACCTTAAGCCTAAGGCCCTGCATATAATAGGTCTGTTGGATATCATGCCTACCGAAATGCATCACCATGCATTGTTCCTTAGTAAAATTCATCCCATTTGTTTTCACCCATTCTGCAGTATAAAGCAAATCCTGTCCAAAAATCAGTCTATCATCAGATGTGTCCACTACTGCCCCTATTTTAACATCATCAGCAAACTTTATCAGCTTATTTTTACTATGTATACCTAAATCACTTATAAAAATACTAAACAACAGTGGTCCCAGCACTGACCCCCGGGGCACACCACTCCCTACCCTCAATGGTTGAGAAAGATGACCCTGTATAATTACTTGCTGCTGTCTGTTAGTCAACTACCGTTCCACCCATCTCACAACAGTCAGGTCAATCCCCATACCAAACAGTAATAATTCTGCAATGTGGAACTGTATCAAATGCTCGACTGAAATCAAGCATCACCATATCAACGCTACTTCCTTCATCTATGCGCTTGCTAATATAATCATACAAGGTAATCAAATTAGTCTCACATGATCTGCTTGATACAAATCCATGCTGATTTGTATCCACTAAACCCCTCGTTGTCATAATATCTGTGATGGCTTCACTTAGGATTCCCTCAACAATCTTCCTCACCACAGAGGTCAAGCTCACCTGCCTATAATTTACCGCCTCACACTTTCTCCCCTTTTTATATATAGGTACCATGTATGCTAACTTCCACTCCTCAGGCACCAAGCCTTCTGCCAAAAATTTTTAACCCAACAGAGTGATAACTGGTGCTAATTCATGTTTAGCTGGTGGATACTGCTAATAAAACATCCCTCTCCCCCTTTATTGGATCTGAATGTAACAGGTGTGATGCATATTACACAGCCTGGGTCAGGGAACATTGCAGCAGCCCCCCTCCCCAGAGCAGCTGACCATTGGAAGCTAGCAGGCCCTCCTCTCAAATGGCCCACACAGATTACAGCCTGGGTCCTAACACCATGGTCTGTCTTTGATCCCTGTAAGATGGTATTGCCAATGGCAGGAAATGAGATGAGGAATGGTAGAGTCTAAAGATTAGATATTGAACACAACACAGTGATAATAATGTTGGGAACAGCATGGCCACGATGCTGAGTTTCATTATCTAATTTTTGAGATTATAGTACATCAAAAATGAATGGGGTGGATGAGATAGGAGGGGGAGTGTATGTGTTGATGAACAGCATGTGGGGAGTAATGTTTTTTTGGGAGATATGTATTATAACGCCTAGAGTTTATCCCAATTCTGTTGAGATTATTTCATGAGATCATGGGTTATGGTGAAATGGGTTTGTGTTGGGGGGAAGGGAGAGAGGCCAACACTACCATGGTGCACACATCTTAAAGGGGACAGGAACTGTTTTTTTGTTATCTTTTTGAGCAGTTTCTGTCATGGACTTCAAAAATAAACATGTTTTCAGTCATAATCAGTGTAATTGTTGTAATTTTTGCTAATTTTTGGCATATGTATGACAGCTAAGTGCAGTTATGGTAACTGTCATTCTGTTCAAGCATATGAGACCCTGAACAGATGCTCCCAGAATTTCTCCATTCCTACATTCTACGTGGTTGCAGTGTGATCTGGAAAAGTGGAAGAAAAGTGTGCTGCCAACATCAGCTCTGTAATCTCACAGAAAAATACATTAAGTAACATTGTAACGTCAGCTAGAAAACAATGGTTGTTGTTTAAAATGCAATTACTCATCTTCGGAGTCTAATTGACCGGGACCAGAGGTATGCAAAAAAACACAATTATTATGCTGACCCTTAATACCTTCCTTCTGCCTTCCATAATAAAATGATGACAGTTTCTTTTTACCACTGTTATTTCTATTTTCTTTCCCTGTTTTTATATTAGTAATATATCGATTTTGCTTCTATTGGATACCTCTTAATTCCCTCCCCCATAGCACTGCTTGTCTACTCAGCCACAGCTCATCTCATATGCCATCGATTCACTACAATGGCTCAATTTCATTTCAGTGAGGTGAGAAAGTAGGGGTCACAGAATTTAACAACATACAACACCAAAAGCCAGTTAGGTGTTAGTGCAAAAATGAGGATAATGATGAATCCTTCTTTGAGAATACACATCCGGTGTTACAGGTGCAAAGAAGGAACCCTATGTGAGTGGTGCACTTCTTAGAAAGCAAGTGAGTCAGTGCCAAGTTCATTGCAGCTCTTTGTGGCTAGAGCAATGAGGTGGACATAGAGACAGTCAAAACAAGCACACGCTTGGCAGTACTTGACATGAGATTAATAAATTGATGCACAAATGGAAATGAATACATGAATATTAGGACATTTCCAGGCAGTTAAATCAGTTTCCCTAACCATATTGCACAAACAGCTAATCTGCACCACTTTTCTTGGCTTTTTAATTAAAATATGACTTCTACAAAAACATAGCAGCCAGTAGGTTATCGGGTCCAAGTGTGTTCAAATGGTTAAACCAAAATGTAGTTTTAAACATATTTTATTCCTTATGTTATGCTATACATATGGGACACGTAATAATAATCCTGCAGGCAAGATAAATTTAGAGAAGGGAAAGGAGAGGGTAGGAAAATGAGATCCAAGCGGAGAGACAAAAAAACAAAATAAAAAAACCCTGGAATATATAGGAGCAATTCATTATTTTTAAAATATATGTATATTTTTGAAAGCATTCATATTTAAGGAATAATATGCAATAAATAAAAAAATATAAATAGAAGTTTAGCACAAAAAGCTGCTTATAAATTTTTTGGTGTGTCTGATCATTTATTACAAACTTAGCAATAATGGATAAGTTACAAGCAAAAAGCCTGGATAATTCATTTGAAATTAATGTTATAAATACCCAAATCATTTTTATAATCCAGTACTTATAATTTCAGTCTAATTTGGGAAAATTAGTGGGTAGTGGATGTTAGGGTGTTGGTGGTGGTGGTGGGGATAATCAAGTCTGAGCAAAGCAAAAGTAAGCCATCTATCATAAAGAAATTATGTTGCCTTGTAATGTGCTTCCATGTACTAAATTGTTTTGTCTGATGGACGTTCAGAAAAAGAAGCATATGCACCAAGGTCTGTTTAGTTACAGTTAAATGCTCGCGTAAATTGTAATAGTTTACCAAGAATGGTAAAGTAAACACCTAAAAATTCAGTCATGAATAACCATTGCCAATATCTAAATGAGTATACAAAATATTAACTTCACTATTTACTTCAAAACAGAGATCATCAGCAGGTTAGATGTAATACTAGCGTAAATACCCAGTGGGAACACAAACCAGTAACAAACAGTTACATCATAGAAGTATTGGATCACAACCCAACTCTTATGACTTTCCACAAATGTTTTTCTCTGATGTAACTATTTTTTATAGGCATGGATCACACCAAGGTACTTACAGTAATATTTCATTCTATGTGTGGAAGTTCAAATTTGATGTAAATTTTTAAATTTAACTATTTTGTAGACTCATTTAGATACTGGCAGTGGACTATTCCTCCTGACTGTGTTGGTGTTTTCTTTACCTTTCCATGTGTGCCCTGTCCCACATGTACAACAGTATTCATTATCAAATGCTTGGTGATTGCCCATTTGTGAGAGTGCCAATGTTCTTGCTATAGATGAAAGGTTCGATACATCTATAAGATACCAATAGGTTAAGGGATTATTACTGAACACACACAAAATTGACATGTTGACTAGCAGCTGAACCACCCCCAAGCCCCAACCACCCAAACCTATCACCCCATATTCCACATGTACAGAGGATGTGTCTTGCAGTCAATGATTACCCAGATTTGTTACCATGCTTTTTGTAGGGTGACATGTAGGGGGAGGGTTGAGGGTCATGTAGTGACTGATAGAGATGTGCTGTCTGCATAACACATGATAGCCTTTCTGCTTATTCATGCCTAATTAATTATTTAACTTCTGTCAAGTTTGTTAAACTCCACTCCCCCTTCTCCGTCCCATTTAGTCTGCATTGAAAATAAGGAAAGGCATCACCAGCCATGAAGACCTTGAAGACCGTTGTAAAGTGCAGTTGATGGTAGAACTGAAATTTAGATGCAGACTGTGTCTGTGTGCACCCCCCCCTCCCATTTGCAGCTGAGAGAGAGGATGTGTGACGGCAGGGCAGCAGTAGAACAGGTGGTCTTGGTGACCGGGATAGGACAGCAATGTCCCCTTCAGTTAGTAGCATATATTGTCTGGTGGGGGTTGCTGTAGATTCATGTCTTTGAGGTAGAGACAGACCAGAGTGAGGGAGAGAGAATGATCACGAGATAGAGAATAGAGAGAATGGCTGTCCAGTCTGTGTCTCTCTCTAGCAAACTGCCTGTAGATTTTTGTGTTCAGGTGATTAAACAGATGTCAGGCAAAAATTAGAGAGATGCTCATTGGGACCGGAATGACCAAGTAATAGATGCTATTGTAATATGGTTAGCACTACATGTTGCACAGGGAGAATGATACGGAGGACAGAAAGGAAGAGAAAGAGAGAGAGAGAGAGAGAGAGGGGGGCAGGGCGATAGTGAGGAGATGCAGAAGTGACTGGCACTGAAATCCAATGGCAAGCTGCAAGATGTGTGCCCTCTTTCTCTCTCTCTGGCTTTGTCTCCTGGTCTCTGTCTTCTATCTGCAGTATGTTGAGTAGAGATGTGTGCGGCAGGTGTTTGGTGTTCGTAGGGACTGTTGTGAGGTAAAATCAGAGAGTGACACAAATGGGGCGACCAGGTCACACAGCTGAAAGCAGCTAGCAACCTGCCCTTAGGGACTGTTGTGAGGTAAGATCAGAGAGTGATACAAATGGGGCAACCAGGTCACACAGCTGAAAGCAGCTAGCAACCTGCCCTACATGTCTGGCAGCCGCAGTGAGGATAGAGATACTTCAGTAAGCAGATGCCCAATAGTCAACAAATCCGCATTTCATCTGCAACCCCCCCAAAAAATGCCCCACCCACTACACACACACACACACACACACACACACACACACACACACACACACACACACACACAATAACCACCACACAAAAGAACCAATCAGGTACTCAGCCCAACCCAGACAAAGATCAAAGACACTCGATCAACTGTGCATGCAGACTTACATTTCAAACATCAAGTCTGTGTGCTGCATTTGTTCAACATGCAGCTAGGAACTGTCAGCCCAAAAAGGGGCAGGAAAAAAAACACACTGGAAAAAAAAAAAAACAGTACTCATTGCTCCATATCCATAGTGATTACCAATGCATATCACTTAGGAACATATGCGTATTCTCTTGCTCTCTACTTAGGGGCATATGTTGAGCACTACTTGAGATTGCTTTATATGTGTGCTGTTTAATGCTTGGTTAGTGTGTTCAATATTGTTTCTGCATAAAACTCTAAAGTGATAGTCTCATGCACAACCTCTAGTCTCTGTTTTAGTTCAGCACTGCTCTCTTTTAAGTAGTTTTTACGTGCTCAACCTGCAGCTAAGAACTCTCAGCCCCAAAAGGGGAAGGAAAAATTACAATGCTCCACCCCCTCAAAAAAAAAAGTACTTATTGCTCCACATCCATAATGCTTCCCAATACATAAATTATCTGACACTATTATGTGAACCTGTAAAAAGCTGGGGTTTTATGTGCTATGTGGTGAAGTTCAGTATCATTCTGTGGACGGTGTCGGGTTCCTTTTATCATCTATATTAGCCTTTTTCAAGAATCATAAATACCTAAATGCTCAACTTGAAAAGCCAAACCAGTGGGCTCACATGGTTGTATTAATTCTTTGACCATGAGGCTGCAAAATAATCTGCCGCGACTGTGGCCAAAGATTTTCAGGCTATGGCCGAAGATTATTAGAGAGCACGTGAAAGATTGTAAAATGTAAAGGCTATTTTTTTGCCAAAACTAAATAAATCAGAGTCATAGGTCAATAGAGGGAAGCCCCCTGACCTAAACCCATGCCACAATTATTTCACAAGTCACCCATGGGGTGAAATGTTTACTTTTTTCCAACCCCAAACTGAAAACAAGATGGCGGCTGTTGCGATCAATAAATTTCTCGCAATCAAAGATTCTTTGATCGCGAGCCTGCAAATTCTTTGATCATGAGGAGTGACCAGATGGCCAAAACCCCATCCTTCTTTCACAAAATAACCATAGAAATTTCCCCATAGACTTATAATGGCAACTAAAAAGTTTAATAACTTTTGAATGGATTAATATTTTTTCACCAAACAAAAAGTGCCATATTCCTTGACCCAAGCTCCTTCTACATGCCCAGTGTCAGACCAGCAGACCACATGACAGCTGCACAGCACCACAGACAAAATCTGAATAGCTGCCCACAGAACTGGCGAAAAGTGCATTTTTCAGCAGTTTGGCGAGCAAAAACCATAAGTACGACCAAAACGCAACTTGGCAAATCAGGAGATCTACCATGCCCCACCGTGCATACTACATTTCATGCAAATCCGTTAAAAGGGTCCAAAGTTATTAACGTGCAACATTTCAAGTTTTACATAGAAGTGCCTTCATAACCCTATAATATATGTTCTTTATCTTATTTTATTTTTTGTTTGTTTTGTTTGTTTGTTAATAATTGTGCTTTTAGAGGTAGCGAGTTAGGGCTGAAGCAATGAGTTTGTAGTGGTAGGAGTGTTTTTTCGGGGTTTTTGTTAGCAACATTGTTTTCCATGCCCTGAATGGCTTGCATTTGCTGTCAGCTCGAAACTATTTTTTTTCTTATTGAAAGAAAACCTCTCTATTATCACTGACAATCTGCTTCTGGGCCAGGTTTGAAGTTTGGAGAAAAATTGACGTTGTCGCTGGCGTTGTGGACTGCTGAAGCTGAGTTGCAGGGGTGCTCTCGGCGTCTCGATGGGTTGTTGCCCTGGACTGTGGTTCGGTCTGCTGCCACGGTGTTTGTGGTGACCATGTTTTTCCAGGGATTGGGAGACTGTGAGCTTTGCTGTTTGGGTCCTGTGCTTGCAGAGGGGGCCATGTCTGAACCCGGGGTGGAATCTGCTAGGGTTGTCAATCACATGGGAGGCTGGGTCCAGTGTTGTCGGAGGATGTACATCATGGTGCCTGGCTCTCCTTGGTTTTCTGGGGGATGGACTGTTGAGTCTGTCCTACGCTAAGACCTAGTTGTAGCCTTCTCTCCTGGTGGTGCCTCCTTGGGGGAATGGTTGGACATCGCGAGGTAGCAGGAGGCCTGTTTGCCTGAATCCAGAGGATTTTCCGAGAACCCGACAGGGAATGCACCAGATAGATGGTCTGACTTTTCTTTTTATTTATTTCTTGAACCTGGTGGGCAGTGAGAGTGCCCTTTCTTGATTTGGATATCTCATAATAATTCTGTTTACTATATCCTGACCTAGGTGGGAGATAGGTTGGGGAGTCAGTATTCTTTTCCTCTGGTGTGGTGAGAGCTCCCAGAGATTACAATCAGTTCTTTTTGGAAAGAGTTGTGGCTACTCTTTATTTTGTAATTTAATTTTATTTCATATCATCAATTGTTCTCGTTTGGTTTTTAAGTGCATACATCTTTTGATATTTTTTGGCACTATTTATTAAGCTTGAGTGTTTGTGGGTGTGTGGTATGGAAGTCTGAGAGATGATTGAGTAGTTGTGTGTGTGTGTGGGTGGTGAGTGTTTGAGTGTGGTGCATTATATTTGTAATTTTTGTGATTGTTTATCTTGGGTGTCTGCAGGATGTGGCAGAGATGTGCTGGGAAGGTGTAGTAATGGTCAGGCATTATTCCCCATCCAGGCTTAGGGACCTCCATCCTTTTTTTTGTCCCCCATTATCCCCAGAGGTTTATAGATGGTGCTGGGCTCTGGGGATTGTTAGGAGGAGGAGTACAGGGGCTGAGCCTGGAGGGGGAATGGAAAGGAGTGGGTGGATTGGGATAGTGGGGACAAGGAGATGCCCTGGGGTACAATGAGTCCAGGAAAGGGGTTTTCCCTGTCTGGTTCCTATACCCAAGGGCTCTGCTTGTAGCAGGCAGGTAACACGGCCTTCCTCGGTTACTCATCCTACTCATGCGGTGTTATGTAATACCAGGTCCATTAAGAACAAGACCGCTATAATAGCGGATCTTGTTTGATCATTGGACCTGGCTTGCATCACTGAGACCTGGCTGGATTAGAATGCTGGTCCAATTTTGGCATCAGGAATTCCAGCTGGGTACTTGGTGATACACCGCCTGAGAATGGATCATAGGGTTGGGGGAGTTGCCACCTGTTTTAGATCGGAACTGAACCAGGTGGAGGTACCAGTGGGGACCACTGACTCCTTTGAATGTGTCATGGGCGAGGGTGTGGGGTGCAGGATTCTTCTCCTCTACCATCCACCAGGAGATGGAAATGCTTTCCTGCGGGAAGTCGTGGACTTCATTGTAGACATGACATTGGGATGCCCCAGATGGCTGATCCTGGTGCATTTCAATGCCTGGGTCAACAAAGAACTCTCACAATTTGGCCAAGACTTCCTCCAGCTAATGAATTTGCTGGGCTTCACATAGGTTATTTCCTCCTTGACCTATATTGGTGGTCATTCATTGGACTTGGTGTTTCTCCTGGGGATGGAGATATCCGACTTGGTGGTGGAACCAGTCGGGTGGTCTGACCATCATACCATTGGGTTCAGTTTCATGGCCCCCCCAGTAGGCCTGCTCCTACAGAGATGGTCCAGTACTGCCCTTTGAGGGGTGTTTCCCTGGATGGCCTGATGGCAGTGCTGGACCTATCGGGTTTACCAAGTGAATGCATGGATCCTGGGGACCTGGTACTTGCCTATAAAAATGCGATGGTAGTGGCCCTGGATTCCATTGCTCCTGTTCGTGTTCATCCCCTCACTCTTTGCCCCAGGTCTCTCTGGTTTGATGAGACCTTAAGGGAGTTGAGGAGAGTGGGACAAAGGCTAGAGAGGTGTTTGTGGAAGTCGGACCTGTAGTGTGACAGTCTTAGATTGATGGACCATTATGGGGTCTATCAATCAGCAATTACCCGTAAGAAGTCAGAATTCCTGTCCAGAAAAATTGCTTCCACGCAGAATTGACCAGCCCAGCTGTTCTGGGCTGTGGACGGATTGTGCAATCCAATCTGTCTCCAGCCTGGAAGTGCTTTTTCACAAAAGCGGTGTGAGGAGTTTGCTCGATTCTTCGCAGATAAAGTTGCCACAATCAGGTCCGGTGTCCACTCAACCTCTCTAATGGGTGTTGTGGTGGTCAGCAGGAGATGTCTGATGCCTAGCTTGTGTGGTGTGACTTCAGCCTGCCCACAGTCAATGGCATTGTGATGGTCATCCAGTCATTGCATCTGACCAACTGTAGTTTGGACCCGGGTCCTACATGCCTCTTAGGAGGCTGTGTGGATAAAATCGGCCTGGTCCTTGCCGAGATAGTCTGGATGTCTTTGGAGAGGGGGTTCTTTCTGGATTCCCGAAGGAGGCCGTGGTTCGGCCCCTCCTTAAAAAGCCCTCCTTGGAGCCAGACTGTCTGGCAAACTACAGGCCTGTCTCTAACCTACCCTTTGTGGGTAAGGTTATTGAGAAGGTGGTTGCATCACAGCTGGATGATCATTTGACTAGCCGCAATGTCTATGATTCCTTCCAGTCTGGATTCAGGAAGAGATATAGTACTGAGACAGCCCTTGTCCTGGTACTAAATGACCTCCTAATAGTGAGAGATTGAAAGACCCGTTCCATCTTGGTCTTCTAGATCTCTCTGAGGCATTTGACACTGTAGACCATAGTGTGCTTTTGGAGTACCTGCAGTTCATCTGTGGACTGTCTGGTACGGTTCTCAGATGGTTTTAATCATTCATCGAGGGTAGAACTCAGAGGGTGGTGTCTGGAACTTTTTCCTCGGCACCACTCCCCCTATCCTGCGGGGTGCCGCAGGGCTCCATCTTGGCACCCATGATGTTTGCTGTGTACATTCTACCATTAGGAGTGATTATTAAGCGGTAGAGCTTGAGTTTTGACTGCCATGAAGATGATAGTCAGTTGTACATGTCCTTTGTAACTGGTCAATATGATGCTGTTTTGGTCTTTAACAACTGTTTCGCTGAGAACCAGGACTGGATGAGCTTGAGCTGGCTGCAGTTAAACCCGGAAAAAACTGAGGTGTTGGTTATGGACCCAGGTCGTCGGGAGGCAGGTTTGTTGGCAGGATTACCTTCAGGACTATGGCTTAGGGGTGTTCAGCTAACTACCTCAGACCGGGTACGGAACCTGGGAATTATTTTTGATGACTGCCTGACCCCTAAATCTCAGGTGTCGGCAGTTGTAAAAACCTCTTTTTACCATCTGAGGAATAAGCACCTGGTTTCTTCCAATGATCTTCCAACTTTGGTCCATGTCTTCATTACCTCCCACCTTGACTACTGCAACACTCTTTACCTAGGGCTACCAGGGGTTGATATCTGCCGCTTGCAGCTAGTGCAGAATGCGGCAGCCAGGCTGTTGACTGGTACCTCTATTACCAGTCATATAACGCCTGTGCTCTGCGGACTGCATTGGCTACCAGTATAGTGGCAGATCACCTTCAAGGTCAGTTTGCTGACCTATAAGGTGCTACATGACCAGGGACCTAGATACCTGCAAGATCTCTTTCACACCTACTGCCCCCCCACTCTCTCCGATCCACCGACGACGGATTGTTAGAGATTCCCAGGGTCCATCTAAAGACATCTGGGGCTAGGCCATTTAGCTTCATGGCCCCAACCCTGTGGAATTCTCTACCTCATCAAGTATGCGAGATTGCCTGACTGTCCAATGTTTTAAAGTTACTCTTAAAACCTTATTATTTAGCCTAGCCTATCCTGATTTTTAATGATGCTGTTGTATTTATTGTTTTTTAATTTGTTCCATTTGTTATTTATTGATGTATTTTATTTATTTATTGTGTTGCACAAGCACCTTGGTTATTAGAAAGGCGCTTTTTATAAATAAAGTTTGCTTTGCTTTGCTGTATATATATATATATATATATATATATATATATATATATATATATATGATATCATATTTATTTTCACAAGAGGCCAATGAGATCATGATATCTCACGAGTGGGAGGCCATGTCATGTTCTGTTTAAACAACACCCATTTGGGTGGTTTTAAGATAGAAACTGTAAAAAATTTAAAAAGGAATAGAAATTACAAAATGTAAACTGTGCCCCTCCATTCAGTGGTTCTGTGTTAGAGGAAATGATGAATACAAAGCTTACAGTCAATGGCAATGGCAGTGGTAATCAAAAGATATCTGGGACCTCAAATGTGAAGATATATTTCTGAGCATGCTCAGTGAGCATCTTTATATATCTTTGTATGTTGGGTCAAGAAATCACTTTTTATCTTGCTATTTATCAGCATACAATTAAATATATATTATAGGGGCACGGTAGCACCCCTATACTTAGGGTTTAGAAGAGCTTTCTATGTTAAACCCCAGATTTTGTACTTTAATAACTTTACAACCATTCAAGGGATTTGCATGGTTATTTGCATGTGTGGTCTCGTGCAGGTAGATATCTTGTTGTGCCAAGTTTTGTTCTGGTAGAATGTACAGTTTCTTAGATGCAGATATGCAAAAATGTTAAAACAAATGTTGTGTTCTGCTGTTTTTTTGTCATTGTGCTGTGCCCCGTTGGTTCAGAATTTTGGTCTGAAAAGTTCAGGGTAGAAAGGGTTTGAGTCATTGAAGTGCCTTTCACTTGTTTGGTGAAAAAAATCTTAATGTGTTCCAAAGTTATAAAATTTAAAAGTTCCTGTAATTTTCTATGGGAATTTCACTCTCCTGGATAGCTTACTGGAATTAAAAAATAATTTGATCAAATGAAAAATGATTCTGTTTCATCAGGGGCCAATCCTTTTTTTATGAGAAAAAATTCAGTTTTTTTTTCTGCCATCTTGTTTTCAAGATTTACAAAAAAAAAATTGAAAACTGACAAAACTGAGGTGCTCTACACACATCAACAGATATATCTTGCTCATCAGAACTCCATTAGGTGAACTGGCCCAGTGGTATGGAGGGCTGAGGCATTCGTGCCTTACCTCCTACCATGCCGGTGGACCTATGTTCATGGTGCAAGCAGGCCATCAGGGGTCAGCTGGGGTGGGAGAAGATCAAGCGTCCAGAGGACAACTCTCCTCTTCTGTGCAGGGTGGATTGGCAGTCCTGTTAAATGACTATCCCCAGGTGGAGGTCTGAGGGTAATGTGGATTGAGGACATCAGCAGATGGGAGGGTGCTGCAGGACCCTGCAACGTGCATGCATCTCCACGTGCACACTTTGTTGTGTGCGCCCCAGCAGTGATGAAGGGAGAAAATTGGAAAATGAAGGGGGAGTGCAAGTGTGCTACATGAATCCAAGACTGCACTCTTGACCCACGACCTGGACCGGCCAAATTAGATTGTGTGCCTGGGGGAGGGGGTGGTGAGGACAACCCTCCCTCTTCCAGCCCCACCATGGGAGGAAAATTCATGGGGGATTTGCTGTTCATGGGGCTGGAGTCAAGAGAGAACTCATGGATCACAAGGGTGAATGAGAGCTCCCTCAATGAGGGAGACGAAAACTGCCTGCCTGCACGAATCCCTGGGGAAAAGCAGAAGGCATAAAAAAAAGAACTCCGGTAAATGGATTCTGCACTTGTCTGGTGGCAAAATGACTCTGGAGTTTTTTCCCAGTGTTTTAAATCATTCTTCTTCACTCGCTAAGATCCTTTTTTGTGAATGCTTTTTCGTTCAAATGAAAAAGGATCATGAGTCATGAAAAAAGATTTCAGACTTAGTCTTCTTCTGAGTTTTTTTGTGACTCTTTTTTTGTTTGAACAAAAAAGGATCCCTTGGAATGAAAAAGGATCCTTCATCATGAAAAAGGATTTTGAACTTTCTCATTTTTCGGATTCCTTTTTCATGACAAGTGATCCTTTTTCATTTCATACTTTCAGTCAAACAAAAAAGGATTCCTTGTCTCAAAAAAGGATTTTAGGTTACATAGGTAGTACTGAGCATGTAAAGACATAAGTCCATTAAGCTCACCAAGATATATTAAGAATGACCCCAGATACCCTTACTTATAAGGAAGTTATCAAGCTTGGTTTTAAACTCCGTCATAGTCTTGCTAACAACAACCTCACAGGGTAAGATGTTCTAAATCTCCGTTACCCTTACATTAAACCAATATTTCCTTTTTTTGGTAGTAAATTTGTCCTTAAACAATTGGAAAGGGTGAGCTCTGATGCTGTACGACAGAACCTTTAATGCCAAGCCTAGTTGTACCCACATTTGTGCATCTGTTAGAGCCCTATAGATCAGGCACATATCACCCCTTAATCTATGGTACTCTAAGGAAAACATACCTAAATGTTGTAGCCTCTGTTCATAGTTCTGACCATTAACTTTTTAATCCTCCTTGTTGCCTTCCTCCGGACCCTCTCCAAGGCTTTAATGTCCCCCTTATTGCTTGGAGCCCAGAACTGCGAACAATACTCCATGTGGGGATGCACCAGTGAGGTATAGAGGGGGATTAAGACCTCTTGATCTCTGCTCTTAATGTGTTTATGAATACAGTGCAGTATGCTACTTACTTTTTTAACAACCTGACTGCATTGCATTTTAAAGTTTAGGTCATTACTTACTCTTATACCTAAATATTTTTCATCAAGGACTACTCTAAGTGCCCTACCTCCATATATATAATTAAATTGTTTATTATTATTTATTTATTTAACCAGGTATAGCACACTAAGCTGAAAGCTTTTTTACAGGAGCGACCTGGGAGCACAAGGAGGTTAAGTGACTTGCTCAGGGTCACACAGTATGCAAGTGGAAGCTGTGGGATTCAAACCCAGGTCTGGTCTGCTGGATGTCACCAAATTTGCAGCTCAGAGCCTTAGACCACTGCGCTATACTGCCTCCTGTTTCCCCAAATGCATAATAGTGCACTTATCTATATTAAATGTAGATTTCTTCTTTAAGGCCCATGTCTCCAGATTAATAAGGGCTGCTTATAATATGTCCCTATCATCTTGGTTATTAATAGGGTAACCTAGGTGAGTGTTGTCAGCAAATTTTGAAAGCCATACCCCCGACTGCACATGCATTGAAGAAATGTATAGATTAAAAAGACAGGGGCACAAAACGGAGCCCTGAGGTATCCCACTGGTGACATCTACCCAATCAGAATTTTCACCCCTAATACATACCCTCTGGCTTCTTCCATATAACCATGTCTCAACCCACTGAGATATTTTAATGGGAAGCCCCAGATCAGTTAAGGCATTGACCAGTTCCACATGTGGAACTTTGTCAAATGCCTTTGCAAAGTCCAGGAAAATAACATCCACAGAATGGCCCATATCCAAGGCTTTACTAACCTTTCCATAAAACTCCAAAAGGTTTGTTTGGCATGACCTCCCTCTGGTGAACTCATGCTGTGTATAATCAGTAACTCCTGACATTCTTAAAAAGTCAGTGATGTAATCTTTTTATAATGCCCTCAAGAATCTTTCCCAAAACAGAAGTCAGGCTGATAGGCCAGTAGTTCTCAACCTCTTGTCTTGCTCCCTTCTTATGGATAGGGACAACCAGAGCCTGTCTCCATGCCTCAGAGACTTCTCCCTCATCCAGGGATTTCTGAAAAAGACAAGTGACTGGGCTAGCTAATACGTCCGCCAACTCTTTAATCACCCTAGGGTGCATGCCATCAGGCCCGTGTGCTTCATTTTGAATAGGTTACATTTTGGACTTAGTTTTTCCCCAAAATCTTTTTTTCAAGACGAGGGATTCTGTTTTGTTTGATTTTTTTTTTTGTTTCATAGGCAAAAGGATTCCTTCACATGAAAAAAGCCTTTTTTTTATTAGTACCCCAGGTGCCTAGTGGCCCTCCTGCACCCTCAATTGTCCTCCCCATTTATGTTTATTTCATATATTTACCAGTTTTTCCCTTACATTGTTCCCTGGTCTCCAAGGGCACCTCCACTCTCTGATTCTTGCACCTGTAATATTTTTTATTTTCCTTGTGTCTAGTGGTGCTCCTCACCCTGTCATTCCCATCCCCATAAATGTTTCATTTATCCCTGGTGTCTAGTGGCGTGCCCCCACCCTCTGGTTCCCCACCCCATACATTTCTACTTTATCCCTGGCGTCTAGTGGTGCCCCCAACCCTCCAATGGTCATTCTTCTTGTATTTTGAGATTTCCTGGTGGCTAGATGCACCACCCCCCCACCCTCTGATGTTGGTCTGACCCTGAATATTAAGAAAACAGTCCCTCTATATCTTCTTTTTTTTCTTAAATCTGTAAAGAAAAAAGAAGTTCATTGGTGAAGCAGCCCTGCCCACAACCCAAGTTCCCACTGAGCACCCACCACCTTGCACCCTCCCAGACCCCCCCACACACCTTCACTCACCTTAACAGATCCCAGTGTGCAGATTCATTTTCCCGTTGAAGACACATCTTGGTGCTTTAACCGGTGACTACTATATGACAAATAAGGCAAGTGCAGTTGAAAATCCCATTGAAATACATTGAACTGCGCTTATCTTACTTCTCATATAGTAGTTGGCTGTTCCAACAGCAAGACATGTCTTTGATGGGAGGGTGTATCTGCAGACTGGCACCTGCTGAGGTGAGTAAGTGTGGTTGGAGGAGTCTGGAGGGTGCAGGGTAGTGGTACTCAGTGGGAGAATCAGGCACAGGCCACTTCACTGATGGACTTTTTTTACAGATTTAAAAAAATCGAGGGACTTTCTTATTTTCCGGAGTTGGAGCAACATTGTATGGTGGGGGGTGCCACTAGCCACCAGGGTACCTGAAAATACAAGGGGCACAGATGTTGGAGGGTGGGGTGTGCCACTAGACACCAGGGTTGAAGTGGCTTTAAATAAATCTGGCATGGGAGGGCGGGGAGTACCACTAGGCAGCAGGGATATATATAACATATTTACAGAGAGGGAAATCAAAGGGTGGGGGGGTTGCCACTAGACACCAGGGGAATAAATATCACAGAGGTGACAATCGGAGTGTGGTGGGTACCACTGCACACCAGGGAAATACATAAACAGTACAGAAAAGACAGGCAAAACACTTTCTTCCTCTGAAGTAATCCTTTTCCATGTCATCCCCCTGATTGTCATGTGTGTCCCTGATGTCTAGTGGCCCCTCACTCTCTATTCCTGTCCCCATTTATTTTTATTTGATATATTTAGTTTTTTTCCCCTTATATTGTTCCCTGGCATCCAGTGGCACCCCACACCCTTCGATTGTTGTCCCTGTAATATTTCTTATTTCCCTGGTGTCTAGTGGCACCTCCACCCTGCCATTCCTATCCCTGTACATGTTTTATATATCCCTGGTTTGAAGTGGCACCCCCACCCTCCGATTGCCTACCCTGTACATTCCTACTTTATCCCTGGTGTCTAGTTGTGCTCCCCAGCCTCTGATGGTTGTCCTTCTTGTATATAGAGGTTGCTCTGGTGGCTAGTGGCACCCCCCACCCTCTGATGTCAGTCTGATCCTGAAAAGAAGAAAACAGTGCCTCAATGTCTATTTTTTCTTAAATCTGTAAAACAAAAATCCATTGCTAAATTGGCCCCACCCCTAGTCTGACCTCCCACTAAGCACCTACCACCCGCAACCCCCCAGATTCCAACACACACCCTCACTCACATCAACAGGCCCCAGTGTGCAGACCCACTCTTCCTTCAAAGACATATCTAGCTGCTACAACCGGTGATTGCTAAATGAGGCAAACTAAGGCAAGTGCAGTTGAAAAATCACATTGAAATACACTGACTTGTACTTACCTTACTTTTGATATAGCAGTTGCCAGTTCCAGCAGCAAAACATGTCTTCAAAGAGAGAGTGGATCTGCAGACTGTCATTTGTAGAGGTGAGTGAGTGTGGTTGGAGGGGTCTGGGGGCATACAGGATGGTGGGTGCTCAGTGGGAGGTTGGGATGGGAGGCCAATTCACTGATGGCCTTTTTTCTTACAGATAAAAAAGACAATGTGTGACCGTTTTCTTATTTTCTGAGTCAGAGCAACATAGTATGGTAGGGGGTACCACTAGCCACCAGGGTAAAAGGGGCATGCACATTGGAGGGTGGGGGTGCCAGTCAACACCAGGGATGAAGTGGCATTAAACACATTTGGGCATGGAGGGTGGGGGTGCCACTAGACACCAAGGATATATAACATAAGTACAGGGAGGGAAATGTAGGTGGGGGTGCCACTAGACACCAGGAAAATAAATATTATGGTGTTGACAATCAGAGTGTTGGGGAAACCACTGGACACCAGGGAAATACATGAACAGTACAGGCAAGACAGGCAAAACACTTTCTTACTTTGAAGGAATACTTTTCTGTTTAAATGAAAAAAGGGAATGAAAAGGGATTTGTTCAAAGGAAATAAGCCTTTTTCCTGTCATTCCCCTGACTGTCCTGTGTGTCCCTGGTGTCTATTGGCTTCCCCATCCTAAGACTGATGTCTCCGTTTTCTATAGATATATGTTTTTCTTTTATGTGTTTGTCTGTAGTTGCTCCACATTTTTCTTTATTTGAGAAATCAGGTAAGTGCTGATTCATGTATGTCAATGGGGATTTCAACTTTGATGCATAACTTGGCTGTTTTCTTATAGTTTCACATCAAATTTTCAAGATGTGAGTTTTGAGATTCCACCTCATGAACAATGCCAGTGGAATTACCCAAATCCTGCCCAAAAGGCAAACTTGTGACTGGTTGGCAAAATCACCTTCCAGATGGGATTTGATATTTTTAAGTGGTCTTGTTCATGACGTGAGGTTATAAGAAGGGTATGTTCAAAATTTGGGGACAAAATATGCTACAATGTGGAAGTTACTGAATGTGCATCCATTGAAATTAAGGTATTCTTGCTTGTAACTTTTATCATTTTTAATATTTTCTCCCCAAATTTTCATCATAGACATTTCTTTACAACAACTCATGAACGTGATAGCTGTCATTTTTCAAACCTTTGCCAAAATGTGTTTTTGCACCTCTGGCATGGTACAAAGTTGCAGTGGCACAAAATCATGTTTTGTTGGAGATCTGAAAAGTTTTAGTACTGGCTTCATGAGGTGGGGAAGCCCATGCTGAAAGTTTGGTTGCTGTTCTGATACAAATGGAAGCGCTTGGCCCAGAGGGACCTGCGATTCCACAGCAACATACATATATTGTATATATATATATATATATATATATATATATAGTATACACATCTATGGAGGGATGGGAGCATAGGGCCAAGACGGCCCTGCACTCCCACAGGAAAATACAGATATGATAACACTATCTGTGCCCACAGTCAAATAAGGATACAATTATACTATCTCAAAAAGTAAGGAAATTCATTGCAAAAACTTTGTTAATGCACTAGTTAAGGTTAAAGTGACAAAAGTAGGGAAATGTGGTGTTAGGGTTTCCAAGACTAACACCCTACCCCCACCCTGCAGGCAGCATAGCAGGTGTGGGGTGAGCCTTGTGGTTCTCAAGCCTAACACTTACCTCATTCTCATATAATGTACACATCTGAGCTTATTTACTGATGGAACAGGGTGAGCATTGGGCTAGAGAACCCCAAGGCACGCCCCACATTTGCTGTGCTGCCTGCAGGGCAGGGGTGGGGTGTTAGGGTTGGTAACCCTATTGTCACATTTCCCTGCTTTTGTCACTTTAACCCTAACTAATGCATTAACAAAGTTTTTTGAAATATATATGTGTGTATTATATATATATATATATATATATATATATATATATATATATGTATATACTGCATTTATTAGGGCTCAACTTAACACCAAAAAGAAGGGAAATGTGGCACTAGGGTTTCCATATCTAACTCACCACACCACCCCCAAGCATCAAAAGGACATGACCACACAAGCAACACAGACAGCCATAATCAGGTAAGGCAAAAAACATACAACTGCTTCCAGATTACATGTAGTAGCACTAATGTGCTGACTTCAAGGATTTGCATCTTGGTATGCATACTGCAATACATGCACATTCACTTCTGGCTGCAGCTAGAACTCCATGATACTGAAATAACAGCACTACTTTAGTCTACAGAATCTCTGGCCCCTGTAGCCACAGGTACAAATCCACAATACCCAAATTACAACAGTACTTTTGTCTGTAGAAGTGCAGGCCCCAGTGGGGCCATCACTTGAGCAGCCACAGATACATATGCACAGTGTAAGACATACATGCACTTCTGGCTGAGGGGCCCGTGCTTCTGCAGCAACAGGTGTAAGACATACACACTGACTTCCAGATGCAGAAGCACAAGTCTCACAAAATCCATGATAACCAAATTACAACATTACTTTTGTCTGCAGAATCACGAGTCCCTATAGGGCCAAAGCTTTTGTAGCTATCAGTGTCTATTCACACTGTAGGACATGAGCACACTTCTGGCTGCAAAAGCAGAGGCCCCTTGGGAACCCATTTCTGCAACTCCAAGTATAAGACATACACACCAACTTTTTTTCTTTACCATCATAAATTTGTATTGAGTTGTAGGATAAAGCTACATTTTCAAATACTAGGAATACTACTAAAAGCTATTAAGCAAAAGGAAAAACAACCATATACTCAAACAGTAAAGCACAGTGCTAAACATGCATTAAACAAACTGAGTATCAGTTACATTGACAAGTAGGAAAGCTAAGACAACATCTTATAGTGAATAACTTGACTAACTGTATCTAACTGGTGACATATTGGGGTTATCCAGAAAGGGAGACCAGATTTTATGAAAGGTATCAGATTTTCCAAGAACAATGTAACTGATTCTTTCATTGTTTTGCTAATAAGGATATGCTCTCAAACCATTCTCCTACCGATGGCACATGTTGAGATTGCCAGTTTCATAAAAGAAGTTTTTTAAGGCTCTGAGATGCTGAGCACACCCAAATTCATTCATAATAATCAAGTTCACAAGCTGTAGGGAAAATGCATAATATAGAGTGTGGGTAAAAGGAAGGGTAACTCCTGTGGTTTTACAACAGATTTCATGAACTTCTTTCCATATATGTTGAATAGGTACACAATACAAAAGAATGTGTGCTGTGCCTGCATCCACCTCCCTGCAACACCAGCAGGATGGGGCATTGGACAGACCCAGGTTCAGCATTTTAAGGGGAGAGTAGTAGTAGCCATGCAGAATTTTGTACTAGATGAGCCTACCTTGTACTTCCCTGTGATTTATATAAGCCTGCTTCCAGGTACACTCCCAATCCAACATGTCAATAGTGACACCCAGCTCTTCTTCCCAGTTCTGTTTTACTCCGAGTATGGGGGCTGTAGAGAAGGTAGGATTTGTTAGCAACTTATACAGTAAACCTGTGTTTCTCCTGATGGAGCTCAATTTAAGAACCTGATCCCAGTCAGAGCATCTAGCTAAGTGATACTCATTTGTCAGAATTTGCTCACTAAGCAGGTCTCTCAACTGGAGATAATTACAGAAATGAAATTTGGGAAGCGTAAACTTACATTGGATATCAGAAAAAGGGAATAATAGGCCAGAGTCAGGATTAATAATGCCCTTGGTATGAAGAATACCAGCCTTCATCCATGATTCATTCACTATGAATAGACCACCTGGTCTCAGCATGGGGTTTAACCAAAGAGGCAACCAATCTAAAGGGTTGTTCTCAGGGTTGACAATAGCATTCACTTTCTTAAGAGCTCTGATAGATGCAGACAAACAGGGGTTATCATTCCATTGAGGAAGTTTACTTAAAAATAAGAAATCCGTTATAGTACTCAATTTGATTAAATGTCTCTCTGTTTGTAAACAGAGAGGGTTGTGAGCGACCTGGGATTTCATGTCTGACAAATGGGGTAAAGATTGGTTTAGGAGGAAGGCAAGATAGTATTTCTCCCACCAAGGAAGTGTGAAACCACTCTTCTCCTTGGGTGCTCTTAATTTAGTAATACTAAGATGTGGAGGTTTCTACATTCCATACAAACATCTCTAATAATACCATCAAGTTTTTTAGAGAAATTGCTTCCCAGTATCATAGGTATGTTTTGAAACAGGTAAATGAGTTTAAGGGCTACAATAATTTTCAGAGTGTTACTTTTACCCCAGAGGGATAAACTGAGCTTAGACCATCTTGTTAGATCTAGATTTAGGTCTTTCATAAAAGGTGTATAATTCAAATCCACCATATATTTAAAGAAAGCAGAAATACATAAATCTAAATAAGAGATTGAGTCCTTAAACCATTTTTTTATCTAGGGTAGATTCTAGTGCCTTTTTAATAATGGAGGACAGATGGTTATGTAGTAACTGTGTCTTTGCTCAGTTCACCACTAGCCCTGAAATCTCTATAAAATCTGTGAGGAGCTTCTGGACTGCTTTGCAAGCGTCAACTGGTTTAGTCAATGTTAACAGTGAGTCATCTGCAAGAGCTAGTACCTTGTGGTTTTGTTACCCTGTCGTTACCCCCTGTGTCCCTGAATGCCTATAGTAAATGTTCAAAAGCAATAATAAAAAGATAGGGAGACAGCAGACAACCTTACTGAGCACCACAATGTAGACTAAACAGGGCTGACAAAGGGCCATTCATAATAATTTGAGCAGTGGGATTATTATAAAGTAATGATATCCAAGACATGAATTTCAACCAAAAGCTGAATTTCTTTAGTATTTGTGACAGATAACAATACTACAGAGAATCGAAGGCCTTAAAAATATTCAGGGATAGAAAGGCATATGGTTCTTTTGGTTTATTAGCCCACCAAATTGGATTAAACAGACATCGCAGACAGTCAGCCCCTGACTTACTGGGGACAAAACCTACCTGTTTCTTGCCAATTAACTTGGTGACAATATGTTGTACCCTTTTTTGCTAATGTTTTAGTTAGAATTTTATAATCAGAGTTTAGTAGTGAAATAGGCATGTAGCTTGAACAGTCAAGGGGATCTTTCTCTTTCTTAAGAATGAGAGTTATAAATGCATCTTGCATTGAGCAGGGGAGAGCATCAGTCTTTTGCAGTGCATGGACAATGGAGTGTAATTTGAGGGCTATTAGAGAAGTCAATACCTTATAAAATTCTCCTGGTAAACCATCAGGTTCAGGTGTCACACACCAACTGCAGAGGCCACTGTGGGGCCTGCACTTCTGCAGCTGCAGATAGAAATCCACAATACCCAAACTGCAACACTACTTCTGCCTGCAGCCACAGGTACTCATGCACACTGCAAGACATACATACACTTTTGTCTGCACATACTGTGGCCCTAACCATCACCCAGTAAATGTTTTCTTAAAATTTCCATTCTAATCTCATTTGTTCCATTATCTTGCTTTCTTTCTTGCACACTTTTTTAACTTACCATTGCCATGCCCTAACACACATTTAGTCAATATGACATTGAACAGTTGTGTAGTAACATAACTATTGATTCTTCATACCCAGCACCACTGCCTGTGGAAAACAGCAAATAAAGAACTGCAAAATATGAAATCAAATCAGCTGATAAAGGCAGTTGTATTGTAATAAAAACATAGAAAGTGACGGCAGAAGGAGACCATATGGTCCATCTAGTCTGCCCATAGGCCTACCCCATTCCCTTAACTGCTAGTCAGTGTGGTGGTGCCATTGTACCTGTCCCAATCGTTCTTGAAACCTACCACTGTTCTTCCCCCACCACTACCTGAGGAAGGCTGTTCCATGCATCAACCACCCTCTCGATAAAGAAAAACCTGCATGTGTTACCTCTGAATTTGCTCCCCTCCAGCTTCATGTTGTGCCCTCTAGCTCTTGTGTGCTTTCTGACTTGGAACAGTTCCTGAACCTGCACCTTGTTTATTCCATTTAGGAACCTGTAGTTCTCAATCATGTCTCCCCACTCCCTCCACTGCTCCAGGGAGTACATGTTCAAGTTTTGCATACGCTCTTCATAGTTTTTGTTCTCTATGCTGTGTATCATTTTTGTAGCTCTACTTGGCACTGTCTCCAGTCTGTTGATATCTCTTTTTAGGTGTTGTCTCCAGAACTGTACACTGTACTCCAGGTGTGGCCTCACCAGAGAGCTATAGAGTGGCAGGATGACATCCTTTTTTCTGTTGGTGATCTCCCTGCCTTTGCAGCCCAATATGCCACTCACCCATAGTGCTGCTTTCCATCACTGTTTGGACATCTTTAGGTCATCTGTTATAATTATTCCCAAATCTGTTTCCTGTTTGAGAGATTCCAGTTGTACTCCTCCCAGGTAATAGTTCTCTCCTGGGTCGGCCCTTCCTATGTGCATGACCTTGCATTTTTTTGCATTAAACTTTAGTTGCCATGTTTCTGACCATTTTTCCAGAGCCTTAAGGTCAGCCTTCATCTTTTCTATCCCATCTGGAGGGCCTACCCTAATGCTTATTTTTGTGTCATCTGAGAATAAGCTCACCTCCCCCTTCAGTCCCTCAGTTATGTCACTAATAAAAATATTGAATATGATCAGATTGAGAACTGATCCTTGTGACACTCCACTATCTACTCCTCTTTCTTCTGAAAGTGAGCCATTTACAAGTACCCTCTGTGTCCTTCCAGTGAGCCAGTTCCTTACCCATTTCACTACTTGCTATCCTGATCCCATTCTGTTGAGTTGTAGAGTAGCATTCTGTGTTGGACTGAGTCAAAGGCTTTGCTGAACTCCAGGTATACTATATCTACTGCTCCCCCTCTGGTCTATTATTTTAGTCACCCAGTTAAAGAAGGCTATCACATTGGTTTGGCATGACCTTACTGTTGTAAAGCCACGTTGTTTTGTGTCTAATTTGTAGTTTTCTTCTAGAAAGGATATAATCCTCTCCTTGAGCAGGGTTTCCATTATTTTGCCCACAATTGAGGTTAGGTTTACTGGTCTGTAGTTGTTTGCACTTTCCCTGCTTCCATTTTTGTGCAGAGGAATAGCTGTTGCCTTCTTCCAGTCTTGGGGACCTCCCCCAGCTTGAATGATAGGTTAAAAAGATCAACCTGGGATGCTGCCAGCTCATCTCTTAGTTCTCTTAGTAATCTAGGATGAATTTCATCTGGTCCCATGGCCTTGTTTGTGTTGAGTTTCTCTAGTTACTTTAGGACTCTTTCTTTTTTAAAGGGACCAAGTGTATTCCGACTCCTTCCTTGTTGTGTGTTGCATTGCTGGGTCTGTATCCTTCTTCCTCCTTGGTGAATACAGAGCAGAAATAACTATTGAGGAGTTCAGCTTTGTCCCTATCATTTTCTGTGATCTCCCCATCCACCCTTGTTAGTCTAACAATACCTCCTGATGTCTTTTTCTTCTCACTGACATAGCTATAGAATGTCTTGTCACCCTTTTTAACCTCCTTGGCTATCCTCCTCAGTTTCTGCCTTTGCTGCCCTGATCACTTTGTTTGCTTCCTTCTGTGTCTCATTGTATTCTTCTCTTTCTTTGTCAAATCTGGTTTGATTGTATTTCCTGAAAGCCATTCTTTTCTCCCTGACCCTAGTGGCTATATCTTTAGAAAACTGGAGTGGTTTTCTTGTCTTTTTAGCTTTGCTTACCCTTCTTATGCAATGGTTTGCAGTATTTAGTATAGCCCTTTTGAGCTATATCCAGTAGTCTTCAATATCTATCCCCTGTGTAATGTTAGCCAATCTCAGCTTAAGACTTTGCTTCATTTTTGTGAAGGCTGCTTGTCTAAAGTCCATGACTTTTGTTTTGTAGTGCTTTGTGTATGTTTTTGTCTTGACCTGGAACCACACCATATAGTGGTCACTGGTCCCCAGGTGGCTCCCAACCTCTACCTCTGTGATATTGTCCCTGTTTGTTAGTAGCAGGAAAAGGACCACTTCCCCCTCTTGTTTTGTCCTTTACAAGCTGTTTGAGGCCCTATATGTGCAGGGCCTCTAGAAGGTCTTTGCTTCTGGTTGAACTCACTGTATGTGTATCCCAGTTTACGTCAGGTAAATTGAAGTCACCCAGTACAATCACCTCCCCTGGCACTCATTTTGTGTATGTTTTCCAATATTTCCTTGTCCCTCTCCACACTTGTTGCTGGGGGCCAGTAGAACACTCCTACCTGAGTTGCTGCTCCATTGGTTGCCTCTACAGTGACCCAACGTGACTCTGTTTCAGTATTACCATTTTGTTTCATAGTAGCTTTTATTCCCTCTCTTACGTACATAGCTATGCTCCCCCACTTTCTACCAGTTCTGTCTTTCTGAAATAGACAGTATCCTGGTAGTCATGTCCAGTCATGGTTATTGTTGAACCATGTTTCTGTGATGGTGACCCAGTCCAGATCAGCTTCGGTGATGATGGTGGTGAGGTCCACTAATTTATTTGTCAGACTCCTTGAGTTTGTGAACATAGCTTTCTATGCATGTTCACCCCCCCTTTTGGTGCCCTGTTGTATGTTTGAACAATTTACTGTCTTTACCTCATCTGATAGGTTGATTTCCTCCTTTGCATTTGTACCACTGATTTGTAATGTTAAAATGTGATTACTGTACAAAAATACATAATATCATCAGTTGGCATAAGACTTGTTAAAGAAAATTCAAATCAGATCCTACCATGTCAGTTACAGCAAAGCTGGAGGATGTTTCAGATAAGGTTGTTTGAACTGGGCAAATCAAATTACAAGAGGGTAACCATATATTAGTTAAACACCCAGTATGTCCAACTTTGTATACCTTGCCCAAAATTCACAAATCTGTTGTGAGGCCAACAGGATGTCCAGTTGTCTTGGGATTAAGCTCAGTAACAGAAACGGTTTCATATTATGTATATGTTTTCTTAAAAGAAATAGTTGTGATGCTGCTAGCCTATCTCCAAGTCAATATGGACAACCTGAATTGATCTAATAACTTTGAATGCAATGAGAATAGTGAACACATAACCACAGATGTTGTGTCTTTGTATACCTTCATTGGTCATGAACTATAGTGCTATCAAAGGTTATGGTCATTGATGAAATGGTGCCATCTAGTTTCATCCTTGAAGAGCTTCAGTTTGTTTTGCCCCATATTGTTTTATTTATTTAAATACGTTTATTACTACCAGCTCAGTGGAACTGCAGTGAAGGCCACTATGGCCCCACTTTATGATAACCTCTTCCTGGGCTGTTGGGATGAAAAATTAATTTTGAATTAAAAATGAAATCACTTCTTAACAAGGTAATCAGATGTCGCTGATTCATCGATGATATCACTTGTGTTTGGAAAGGTACCACAGATGAAGCTGAGATTTTCATAAATTGGCTCAGTACAGAAGTTTTAAATCTTTCATTATTAATCAGGCAACGAAAGACACAAATGTAATTTCTTGATATTCAGTATATGGTGAATTAGAGTTTTGAGATACCTGCTTCAACCTACAGTAAAATGACCCTTAAAATACTTTGTTGAGAGCAGAGGATGTTTACCTGAGCCATCTCATTCAAAATATCCCTTTAGACCAATTCACAACAGTACTCAAAACACTTTATTGTATGTGTTTTGTATGGTTCTATATGTTTTGAGTAACTCTACAATGGTGATGTCCAGAACAGTGAGTGCACATCACTGAAAACCAAAACAGTGATGTGCACTACAGTGAACAGAGAAAATGGCAATGGCTCCTACCTTTCTGTGCATGGGTAGATATTTACTTACTTTTTGTGGGGGGTGGGTTATGCCCCGTACCCCCATTTTATATTATAATCAACTGTGGGGGGATGATAATGGGGAGAGGGAAACTTGGGAGGTGGGCTACATCACAAGGGGACAGCAGTCAGCAGGGGGAGAACATTGGGGGCACAACCTGCTGGTGGGGGGGACACAATTGGGAGGGTGGAGGAATGGGAATTCAGCAACCCCAAATAAAAAAAAAATATATGTACAAAAAACACACACTAAAATTAAAACCCTACAGCCAGTCCCAACCCCACGTCTGCCTGACACAGAGGTGGTGGCTTTACCCACTATGTCAGCCAGCCAGCTTGAGACTGGCCTAATGAATACAGCCCTACATGCTGCATGCAACAACTACTCCCTATGGACACAATGTCACTGTACTTTCTATGCGCTATTAAGTGCACATAGCCCATTTTGCACTCGCAATTTTGACGTTGCCCAAATTGACTTGCTTAAATTGATTCTCCCATATCACTGGATACCATTTTGTACTATCACTTCCAGCATGTTTATAATGGTTTAGGCTGTAAAAGTATTATATAGCACTGTCACTTAAAGGAATTTACCCCTAAAAAGCAAGGAGAATGAAACTGGCTGTAGTACCTTGAGAAAATGCTGACTTCCAGTGTGAAATGTTGGTTGGCTATGGGGGATCCTGTGGGCTTTGTTATGTGATTAATAAAGATTTCTGTTTTTCTTTTTTTCATTAACATACTTTATTAAATATTTCCTCAAACAACAATACAAAGCAACATTGTTAGAAAATCATGTCTAGTCATCATCATATTCTATATCCAGGTGATAACTCTGAACTTGTACAGATGACATTTATGGACAGTAAATAATAAACAAAAGTAAATATGACAACACTCCTCCTCCATCTACATAAATCAAATTGCCCATACCACCTACCCCCGCCCATCCTTATTTATCAAAAGAGTTATTAGGGAGTAATTTCTGGTACCTCACAATAAACAAGTCAACTAAGATAAATAAGAATATCAAGATTATGGTATTGGCTGTCAGGGAGTAAAGCAGATATGAACCTAGGAGATCAAGGCTGATTCATCTCCTGGCAATAAACTGTAAGAATGACTTCCATGTAGCCATAAATTTGATCAAAGTATGATTCTGTATTGTGATAGCTCTTTCTGCCTTTAAAGCAGTCCCTAGTTCTTTGGACCACTCTCCTAAAGAAAGAATGTTTTCATCTACCCAGTGCCTCATTATAAGAAGTTTAGTCACTTCAGTAATTAAGGCAATATATTACTTATCCTTAGGTGAATTAATTTGAGTGCAATTGCCTAAAACACATATGTCCAAGGTGAAATACCTGGAATGTTGAAAAAGCTATAAGCATTTACGTTCTATTATTTTCCAAAAAGTGTTCACCTTGGGACAGGATCAAAGCATATGGAGAAAAGATCCATTTTCATTTGAACATTTTGGACATTGGGAATCTGCTCATTTACCCATGCGATATAGCTTTAAAAATGTGTAGTATAGGTTGTGTAGCACTTTGAACTGGATGAGATGTAATCTGTCCTGTTTAATAAGTTTGTATATATTCAACCAACACGGAGATGTGGAAGTCGATTTGGTTGAATATACACAAACTTATTAAACAGGACAGATTACATCTCATCCAGTTCAAAGTAAGTTAGGTGGCCTGTTGCCAGTAAAAGGTGGTGGAAGGAGAACCTTTCCAAATCCTTGCTCTAAGTTCCTTATAAAGTTTTGAGATCGGCTTGGATTGAATTGCCAAATTAGATAACATCATAAAAAAGCTACTAGCCATGGAGTACCAGGGAGGATTATCCAAAAAAGATTTTAAACAGTGTTTGATCTGAGTGTACCTAAAAACATGGAATGCCGGGAGATGAAAAAGTTTTTGAACTCCTGATTAATCAATTCTGCTAAAGATGTCACCCCCAATCCTTTCCAGGTGGTTGCTTGAATGACCTTGTTGCTAATTAGGACATTCTTGTTGTTGTATAATGGCTGTCCCAGATCCTTATAATTATTTAATTTAAAATGCTGACATAATTGAAAGTGAGCACAGATCGACCATCTGATCGGAGAGTCTTTCAAAGAAGGAGGGAGCTTATTAAAAGGGATGTACAGCAAGGAACTCAAGGAGATGTGATGACATTCTGTTCTGTGTTGTTCTATAATCAGACAATCAGGAGCAGCTGACATGGGCCTGTTAATTAAAACCCAACAGAAGTATTTTGCACCATGAAAAGCAAAGTAGTGTAGAAGCATATGTGATATCTGTAAACCACCTATTTTGGGTGGAAAAGTTTTATAAGAGCTCATCTAGAGGGTTTCCCCACCCAAAAAAAATTGGATAATTTGGAGTTGACTTTTTGAAACCATTTTTTGGTGAAGGGGATATTCAACATTGATAAAGGATACATTAATCTTGGTAAGGTACCCATTTTTTAAATATTTTCCCTTCCCCAAAATGAGAGTGGTAAATGCCACCTCTGTAAGTCTTGGTTTAATATTTTAATCACAGGATCTATGTTAAGAGAATGCAGTGCTTGCAGATCTTTGGGGAGTTAAAGCCCCCAAAATGTAATAGATTTAGGTACCCATTTGAGGCCCAGATCTATGACCACAGAGTGGGTGCAAGAGTTTGATAAAAACAGAACTGTAGTTTTATGAAGATTTAATTTATAACCTAAGAATACACTGAATTCTGAAATGATAGAAAGGACAGTGGGAAGGGAGACTGACCAGTTAGAAAGATGAAGCAGGACATCATCTGCAAACATTGATAACTTGAATTCAGAAGGCCCCATTCTAATACCTTTAATCTGTTGACCAGCCTTAATTTTTCTGGCCAGTGGTTTAATGTAGAGGTTGAAAAGCACTGGAGAAAGTGGGCATCCTTACCGGGTACCCCTAGTTACAAAAAAGTGTAGAGATGTAATGCCATTACTGAAAATGGTAGCCAATGGACAGATGTAAAATACCTTCACCCACCAAATAAATTCTTCTGGAATGCCATATCTGGCAGTAGATTAAATAAAAAACCCCAGGATACCCAATCAAAGGCTTTCTCTGCATCTAGGGAGACAAGGATCTTGCCAGCCTTCCCTTCCTCAGATGCGGAGATAAGGTGAAGAATTTTTCTAAAGTGGTCACTGGATTGCCTCCCTGCAACAAATCCAACCTGCTCAACTCAAATTAAAATGTCCCAAACTTTTTTTAGCCTGCAAGCCAATATACTCACTAAAATTCTGATGTCTATGTTTAGGAGTGAAATAGGTCTATAATTGTTAGGTGAGGTTGGATCACTACCTGGTTTTTGCAGCACCACCACTCGGGCCTCAAACAGGGCTACTTCCTTGATGTTGAGATGAAATAAAAAATTATAGACTTCTTTTAATAAGGGAGCAAGCTATGTCTTAAATGATTTATAAAAAGTAGGAATGAAGCCATCTGGGCCAGGGACTTTGTCAATAGGGAGTCTCTCTATGGCTTCAGTAATATCTTTTGTGGTGATGGGCCCTCTTAGAATATTCTTTTCATTTTCTTTAAGGTTTGGTAGTTCAATTTCTTCCAAAAATTTTTATAATAACCCTTCAAAATCCTCATTATCCACCAGAGCTGTGTATAATGATTGATCAAATTTATTAAACATTTCAACAATTTTGGAAGGATCTGAATATGCTTGCCCAGTCTATGGATCTACTAAGGCTGCCACCCACTGATCTGCTCTCTGTTGTTTAAGTTGACTGGCAAGAAGCCAACCAGCTTTCTCCCCTTGTCCAATGTATGTGGCCTTAATCTTGGAAGTGGAGTAGCTAACTTTATCTAGGAGATAAGTTGAATATTTAGCTCTCAATGAACTGAATTCCTCCCATAAATGTTCTGGAGAAGTCTTAGATAATTGGGTTTCTAATGTATAGATATGGGACAGCCATTCCTCCACTTGGAGATTAAGTTTTTTCTTTCTCCTGGTTGCAAGGCAGATAAATTCTCCTCTCCATACCACCTTCATGCTCCCCCCCCCCCACAAAACATCATTGGCCTCAATGGACCTGTAAGATTTTTGATTTACTTATGCAGTGCTTGGTGCCGGATTTTTTTTTTGGTAGTTACGTGTTTTTATCTTTGTCACAAGCTTCATCGAGGATCTGCCTGCTTGTGGTTTGCAATTCACAAGAGCCAGATACAACTGTTTCAGCTAGGAGAAATTTTAAATGCAGGCCACAGACCTCCTCAATGGGGTTACGGAAAGAGGTTACTCTGTATCGTATTTTAAAAAGGTGTATAACAGGTAGGGTTGCCACCTATCCGGTTTTTGACTGGATAATCCAGTTTTTAGGGTCCTTATCCGGTCATCTGGTTTTGGTTACATGCAGTCCGGTTTTTGGGCCATTTTGAGTGCTCATATACTCTTAAAACTGATGTATCAAATCATTCACTGTTTTGGCTGCATTACATGTCCAGGTTACAAAGAAGTTCTGCTGTCAGAGTCATTCAGTCCTGCCTTTGTTTGTAAAACCAGACTGTCTGAGAGGTGTAAAGTATGGCCATTAAGATCATTAGCAGTAAATTAACTTATTCTTTGCCACTCTGAATTTTAAGTATGGTCTTTTACTGCTATGACAGGAAACAGTTTTTACACCTTTATGTGCTCTCGTGTTTCTTTTTGTTTGTTCTATATTATGGTAAGTTTTAAACCCATTTTTGTTAAATTAATAATCTAACTTTTATTGCTTTTATCACTACATCTGCTCTAATTTTTTGTATTACCTGAACATTCCATGATATTAGCTACACATTGACAGGTCATTCAGATAAACAGCATGGCATGGTGTATCTGAAATTGTGGAATGTCTTAGAAATATGAAAAGAAACAGCAGTAGCTGCTGAGGTAAAGGGGAACACAGTGCAGTATTAAGGGTACCACAAGCACTGATAATTAAGTTATCAAAAATTGGTCAAAGAATCAGAATACATGGCTGATATGGAAAGGAAAATGGGAGAGTGTTTAACAGAGGACTGAGCAATAAGCTGTGGCTGAGCTTGGCACATCCAGCAGACCTGAGTTTGATTCCCACAACCTCCACTTAAATACTGTGTGACCCTGAGCAAGTCACTTAACCTTCCTGTGCTCCTGGGTCACTCCTGTAAAATGGGCTATGTGGCCTATGGGAGGTAACCTGGTTGACAAAGAATAAAAATACATAACTGAATAAATAAATCAAATAAATAACAGTATAAAAATAATTTCCTATCACTAGTAATGTCTATTCCAACATTACAAATGGCTTTGGAGGAGGAGTGATGCACTCGCCAGTCATAAAAAAGGGGTGGAGCCAGAGGCGGAGTTTGGGGTGTGGTTTCGGATCCGGTTTTTACCTCATCCAAAGGTGGTAATGCTAATAACAGGGCAAAACATTTACCAACAGAGTACCCTCATCCAAAAACCTAAAAGGGTAAATAAGGAGAGAAGTACATTCATTGCTAGGTACAATTCAAAGGCAACTGCAGCTGGAGCTATAATTCAGAAACATCAAAGTCTGTTTAACAGCGAACCTATTATTGGTTAACTGGCAGGCCAACAATCACATGCAGTATATTTTAAAAGAGGTGAAAAACTTAAAGATTTATTAGACAGAAGTCAATTTTAGCCACAACAGCAAACAAACTGGTGGTAACAGAAACCAACTTGTTTACCTAAATATTTAAATCATAGCATATACAAGCATGCCATAGCAGGAAGGGTCATTCAAATACCTGGGCAGGATAAAAATGTTGATATTCACTGATTTGTTTTATGTAATACTACCCACATGATAAATGCAGCTTGGTGCAAACGGGCAAAGGATATGCACCTGTCATAGCAGAAGCAGATATCCAGGAAAGGAACAGTAGCAAGTGAAGAGGTGACTGCTATCTCAAGTGGAAGGGAAGTAAATGCAAATCTAGGAGCTTTCATTATTACTTCTTCGCATTGATATTGCAATGGGGAAAGGAGGAGTAGCAGTTTGAAGAAGGTTGTGCAATGGCTACTTAAAGTCTCTTTTTGAGTGTGGATAGGAAGGATAGGAATATAAAAAGCAGTTGCTCAATATATCTAAACGTGTGCAACAAAGGAGGTAAGGGAAATAAAGAAAAGAATGTTTTGCACTGATAGAGGGGGGAGAGGGGAGACTTGGGGGAGTGTTTGGTATCCTGCACCTGGAAGGGTGGGGGGTCGCTGCTGGGCAACAACAGCAATGGGTAGGGTGGTAGGCTGCAACAACTGCGGTGCACCAATCTTTCTAAAAATTGCCTGGAGTGTGGGAGGATGTTTAGTGTGTAACCACATAGAAAAGCTTGGACAGGAGATTGAGGGTCTGTAGGAGGAACTAAGACAGGCAAGGCAGATTGGGGGTGGGTTTAGCCCAATACTGGAGGGAGGAAGAAGAGGGGATGAGGGAGGGCAATTTAAGCCAACAGTGGTGAGGAGAGGGTCAGAAGAAGGGAAGCAGAGACAAAGGGGCCCAGGCCAGGACGAACGATTGCTGGGGAAACCAGGTCAGGAGACAAAAGACAAATGGAAGGAGGAGATAGGGACTTGTGAGGGAGGCGAGAAGTGGCAAAAGTCATGGAGTGGAAAGGAGAGAACAGGTTACTATGAAGAGAGAGGGAGCGGGCATTTGTGAAGGGTCTTCAGAAAATAGTTTTGCACTGCTAGAGAGGAAGAAGATGGAGGAGGGAAATGATGAAATTAGGGTAGTAATTAATAAATGCCTGGACCAAACTGGAGCAGGGGGAAATTCTGCTCAGAGAATTGCAACAGGGGTAAAAGGGGGAAATAATGTGCAGGAGGAAGAAGAGCTGGAAATGAGAGAGGAAGATGAATGGAAGCAAGCAGGGAGCAAGAGGGGTGGAATCTTAGTGCTGGAGGACTCACTACTAAGAGGAGTCAGGTGGGGTAGCAAGGGGGAGAGGCATAGTCACATTTGGGTGGAGGCCATGCCAGGAATGACAGCAGAAAGGGTGGGACAATCTTTTCTGAAATATGCTAGAAGGGGTAGGGACAAGCCTCATTTAATTATACATCTTGGGACAAATGACCTGGCTGACAAGACAGTAGATATAGTCCAGAGGAGGTTTGAGGAACTAGCACAATTATGTGAGGGGCAGGAAGATCAGTAACTTTTCAGAGATACTTCCGTGCCAAAGGCAAGCACAACAAGAAAGCTGAGAATAGAGGAATTTAACGGATGGCTAAGAACCTGGTGTTATGCTAAAAGGTATGGACTGTTGGGGGGTTGGGAGGGACCTGGGAGGACAGTAGTCTCTATGCCAAGGACAGACTACACTTGAGTGAGGAGGGAAAGAAAGTGTTGAAACAGAGGATGGAGGAGTACATGGAGGGAGTTGGGAATTTAAACTAGGAGTGCGGGGTGGCAATTGGGGAAGAGATATGCAGAGACCACAGGTTGGGAAACCATATGAGCTTACCCCCCATAACAGTGACAAAGGACAAATGGCAAGTACTATTGGTGATGCTAGGAAATGGGGGCAGGATGGGGGGGGGGAGGTGGTTACACTTAATGCTAGGAGCCTTGGGAGGAAAACTGTAGAGTTACAGGTTCTCATGGCAGAGAGAGAGGTGGACATTGCAGCCATCACAGAAACATGGGCCACCCAATACAATGACTGGGACCTGTCTGTACCAGGGTACAGGTTATTTTGTAGGGACAGGGTGATTGGGAAAGGAGGGTGGTGGCACTATATGTGAAGGAAGGACTGAAGTGTGTAAGGGAGGAAGGGGTGGAGGGTAGTACGGAGTCACTTTGGATGCAAATCCAGGATTCCAAGAATAGGATTCTTAGAATGGGAGTGGTGTACAGGCCACCATCTCAGATGGAGGAGTTAGACAGGGAACTAGTAGGACAGATCAGGAGGACTCATGAGAAGGAGGTGTGGTGATTGTGGGGGACTCTCAACATGCCAGAGTGGACTGGAGTACCCCAACAACCAGCAACAGAAGGGAGCAGGTACTGCTGGATGCCTTCCAGGACAGCTTCCTGCTGCAATGGTCAGTGAACCAACCAGGTTAGGGAATACCCTTGACCTTGTGCTGGCAAATTGGGACTTTGTGAGAGAACTTACAGTGGAGGAACCGCTGTCAGGGAGTGACCACCACTCAGTATGGCTCACATTGGATATGGGCAAGGAAGGAGTAGAATCTGGCACAAGAGTGCTGGACTTCAGGAGGGCAGACTTTGGGAGGATGGGGGAAGTGATGAAAGGGTACCTGGCCAGAATTCAGTCTAGTATGGACACTAACCAGAGGTGGGAGCTCATAAAGCTGGGGATAGTGGAGGTAACCAACACCTGCTGCAAAGCCCAGAGCAAGAAGGCTAGGGCTAAGAAACTGAGCTTGTTGAGCAAGGAGGTCATGGAAAAGGTAAGGAAGAAAAGAGCTGCCTTTAGGAAGTACAAGAAAACAGGGAGAGGGGAGGACAGGGAGGAGTACTTGACAGAATCGAAGGAGGTGACAAGGGCAGTAAGGGGAGCCAAAGCATCTACAGAACTGAGGCTGGCACAAGGCATTAAGAAGGGGGAGAAGGACTTCTTTAAGTACATCAGGGAGAAAAAGAACTGTAAGGACCACATAGTAAGGATTAGGAAGGAGGGGGTTGGGTGGAAGCAGGGTGAGATAAGGCAGAAGCACTAAATGAGTACTTCTGCTCAGTATTTACTAAAGAGAAGAGGGGGGTGACACCCAAGGTGGGAGAAATGGCAGAAACATTGGGGGAAGGGGTGACAGATGGGGAAATCATGGAGGGCAGAGTTTGAGAGGGTTTGAAGGCACTGAGGGTGGACAAGGTGCCAGGCCCAGATGGCATCCACCCCAGGGTACTGAAGGATGGCAGAGGTCCTGCAGGACCCTTGGCAGACCTATTTAATGTCTCTAACTACATCTGGGGTGTGTACCCCAGGACTGGAGGATGGCTCTGTGGTGCCCTTCCACAAGAGTGGCCCCAAGGATGAACCGGGAAACTACAGACCAGTGAGCCTCACATCCATCGGGGTAAGCTAATGGAGACTATCCTGAAGGAGAGGCTGGTGGCCTCCTAGAGGCCAAAGGACTACAGGACAGCAGACAGCATGGTTTCACACGTGGCAGATCCTGCCAAACCAACCTGGTGGAGTTCTATGATTGGGTAACTAGGCAACTGGACAGGGGCCATTTCAGTGGATGTCCTGTATCTGGACTTCAGTAAGGCATTCGACTCTGTGCCGCATGGAAGGCGGGGAAGGAAGTTAGTAGGTACAGGGGAGGGTGCAAAGCTGGTGAGATGGGTAGGAAACTGGCTTCAGGGAAGACAACAGAGGGTGGTGGTGGGTGGAGATCTCTCACACCCAAGGGCAGTGGCAAGCGGTGTTCCACAGGGCTCGGTGTTGGGACCAGTGTTGTTTGGGATATTCATTGCAGACATATCATGGGACATCAAGAGCAAGATCAGTCTGTTTGCTGATGATACCAAGGTAGGTGCGGTGGTGGATGACCTACGGGGATGGCAGGGGTTGCAGGATGATCTGGCAAAACTTGAAACCTGGTCAGACACCTGGCAACTGGGGTTTAATGCCAAAAAGTGCAAGGTGCTGCATTTTGGGATGAAGAACCCAAGGAGGAGTTACCAGCTGAGGGGGTGCAGCTAGCCCAGACAGAGGAGGAGAAGGATCTGGGTGTGCTCATTACAGGGTCAATGAACAACTCGGCACAATGTAGGAAGGCAGTTGCAAAGGCCAACAAAATGCTGGGTAGTATTGCAAGGGGTATATCGTTGAGGAGGGAGGAGGTGATTCTGCCACTGTATAGGTCCTTAGTTAGACCACACCTGGAGTACTGCATGCAGTACTGGTGCCCGTATCTGAAAAGGGACATTAAGTTACTGGAGGGGGTGCAGCGCAGGGTGACAATGATGATCAAGGGGCTGGGGGACTTATCATACTAGAGGAGGTTGAGGGAGTTGAACATGCACTCACTGGAGGAGAGGAGGACAGGGTGACATGATTGAAACCTTTAAATACATGAAAGGAATAAACAAGACGGGTACAGAGGGGCTGTTCAAAGTAAGGGAAGGGAGGGCCACCAGGGGCCATGATATGAGACTGGAGGGAGGAAGGTTCACGAGGGAGATGAGGAGACACTTTTTTACAGAGAGGGTGGTGGCTGGGTGGAATGCATTACCTGCAGAAGTGGTATCCAGTAGAACAGTGGACTGCTTCAAAAGGGGATGGGACAGGACAAGGGGGAGGGTTAATGAAGGGGAAGGGTGGAAGGGAGGGGCAGTTGCAGAATAAGGGGTGCTAGCTGCACATTCGAGCAGACTTGATAGACCTCTAGACCTTTATCTGCTGGCAAATTTCTTATGTTCGTATTGTGTTCATGCCCCATGGATAACTTAGTCATATGATGAGGAAAGTTAAAATTAGAATTCAGGCCGTCTAAAGCAGATGGCAGCTGGTGGTGGTTGTGGAGTGCCAGACACAATAAAATGGGAGTTGCATTAAAGTTCAGGGGGTGGGATGACCACTGGACAACTAGGGTGGTGGGGTGCATTGCACTAATGGGTATTAGGTGGTGGGAGGATGTGTGCTGCCTAAGGTTATCAGCAATGGGGGCATATGCTACATCTGGCCAGCAATCAGGGTGGGTGGGTGGGGACCACTAGACTATCAGGAAATACTACAGTCTGTAAAGGTGCAAATTGGGAGGTTTGGGGACCCCTGGACCGCTAGGGAATACGATATTCTGTACAGATGGGTGACTGAGGGTGGGGGTCCACTAGGCTATTAGGGAATACTACAGTCTGTACAGATGGGCTATTGGGAGGGTTAGGGACTACTGGACTGCTAGGGAATACCACATTTTGTACAGATGGGTGACGGAGGGCACTAGGCTATTAGGGAATACTAGAATCTGTACAGATGGGCAATTGGAGTAAGGGGACAGCTAGACTTCAAGGAATAATGCACTCTGAATAAATGGGCAATCTTTGGAGGTGGGGGCACACTGAGCCGAGGCTCATTTCCAGGTGCGTACCTTGCTGGTACAATGGTGTCATTTGCATGGGGAAGTAAAATATAGCAGATTGTGCCACAGGACAAATCACCATTAGAAACATAGAAACAGAATTTGTCTGCAGAAAATGACCACCTGGCCCACCCGGTCTGCCCAGTTTTTTGCTAAACAAAATTATTTTATATGCTGTTGCTATATAATAGAATACCTCACTTACGTACAGGACAATAAAACCATTTATTTTCCTCCCTGACCATCAAAAAGTAATATACAAAATATAAAATATTTTAAATAGTTATAAACATCACAAGAAAAAAAGAAGTATGTGAAAATGTTTTTCTGAATTTTTTCCCTAGCAATCTCTCCCCCTCAAAAAAATATCTCTCTTGGTCATGTATTGTTATACCTAGCTAATGTGACTTCAGTCGTTAGGTGTTCTGAGGCAAGGAATAAGCTCTAGACAATACTATCTTGCCTTGGAGGGCTTAAATACGCCATAATAATTACAGAAGAGACTTAATGGCAATGAGAGGGTGTGGTTCTACTTCTCAGACCACAGCAAGGAACTGCTGGCAGTAACTGGTCCTTTTCTCCTATCAATGCCATATGTCCCTATTGGTCTAATACCCTATGTGGCCAATAGGGAGTTGTGGTTTGCAGGAGCAATCAGGATAATGTCTTACTCATTTGGGCGTTATATTAGAACATGTCATCACTAGCACTCACCATGTGTTTTGGGCATGTTCCACTGTACCGGTGGTTTGCTCCCGTTACTAAATTATTCCTGGAGCAATACAGAATCTATGAATATACAGCTGGTGTGTATAGGCTAGTTCACCGATAAATTAGATAATGTAGACACTGTGCAGTTGATAATTGTGCACGCACAATGTTGAAATTCCAAAATCGTGGCAAGTTACCATGCCACAAACAGAGTGTGAAACTACCCTACTGCACACTGGTGGATGCAACTGGTGGAGGAGAAAGTCAGGAAGGGGGAAGGATATTTACTTTTCTAACTCAGGGGACACACAACTGGGGAGGCACATTTACTGTTGTAACTTCAGGGGACACACAATTTAGGGAGGGTGGGGAAATTTACTGTTCTAACTCAGGTGGGGAATGCAACCAGGAGGAGATTTACTATTGTAACTCTGCAGGGATGCAACTGGGAGATTGCATCTCGCTGGGGATTAACTATTCTAACTCGGGGACGTAATTTAGGGGTGGGGGAGATTATTCTGACTCTGGGGGACACAAATCAGAGGGTGGGTGGAGATTAACTATTCTAACTATGGGGGGCTGCAACTTGGGGAGCAGGGGGAGGGGTGTGGGTGCAACACACCAAAAAAAAAAAGAAACTCCCAGAATCAAATCCATATCTTCTGGATGTACCAAGCCCATTCAGAGGCTGTGACTCTAACCTCTATTTATTTTAGTCTTTTGGTAACCGGGTAAGGCCCACTATGTACAAGTGCCTGTTTTCAGGGGCAACCTGGGAGCACTGGGTGGTTAAGTGGCTTGCTCAGAGTCACACAGTTTGCAAATGTGGGTTGTGAGAATCAAATCAAGGTCTGGTCTGCTGGATGTACCAAGCTCATTCACAGCTCATTACTCTAACTTCTAGGCTACACTGCTAGCATGGGTAGGCAGCACACAGCTGTTTTCAGTCTTGCTATTTAGGTCAGTGCACATTTTACTTCACTGACATTATAGCACAGTCTTGATGTTATACTGTATATGCCTCCAGAAGGATAATTGCACCACTCTGAAGAGATGGAAAGGGAAGGGAAGGAGGAAAGATAATCAAGAGGAGGAGATGGCAAGACAAGGCAATTTTATTTATAGGGCGCCCATTCCCTGAGGATCAGGGCGCCTAACAAACACAGATACATAAAAATTAGGTTAAAATAAAATAAAATTAATACAATTAATACAATAAAATTCAGTAAGTTAGCAGAACCTTTTTGCAGTGTGCCTCAGGTTGCTGGGGAAACAGACTGGTGGTACAGAACCAGATCAGCAAGCTTCGAAGGCCTGGCAGAAGAGGTGAGCTTTCAGCCTCAACTTAAACACCTCAATTGAGGGAGCCTCCCGAACTGCAGGTGGAAGCGAGTTCCACAGGGTCAGCCCTGTGACGCTAAATGCATGGTCGTCCAATGTCCAGAGCTGAACCCTGGGAACATCGAAGAGGAGCAGAGGAAGTGAGCAGAGGTCACCGGTGTCAGAAATTCTGACAGGTAGCCAGGACCCAGTCCATATAGAGCCTTATAGGTGAGCACAAGATGGGATCACTAGAGCAGAGGAGTACATAGAAAATAAGAGAGGAACTATACCCATGCATTAGCAGCCTACATGAATTAGCATGGACTATTATTACAAAATGTGTTAGAGAGGATAGTTAACGAAGTGTCAAAAATAAAGAAGGAAGGAAGGAAAGAAAGAAAGAAAGAAAGAAAGAAAGAAAGAAAGAAAGAAAGAAAGAAAGACAAAAAAGTCCTTTCAGTTTGTCACTTTTTGGCATCAGCCACACTGATGTTCACAAAATATTCATGAGATTCTAGTCTCTTTTTTCCTCAGTGTGTCTCTTCCTCTCTCAGTCCACCCTCACATCTTAACTTCTAGCTTATTTTTCCTCCCCCGCTCCTTTCTGTCTCCATTTTTCAAAGTAGAGCTAAATTCCTAGTGTAAATTGTAAAACCTCAGGGTACTCTACGGAAACCAAGAGGGGTACATGGTTCTGATGATTCAGGCCTGGTGGATGAAGTAGTGATGGGGTTGGTAAGGGAAAAAAGTATCTGGACTTCTGAAAAAAATGCACACAGATGCTGGGATTAGAGCCATATCCTCCTGTAGAGATGTCAGAGCCACAGGAGTGACCTGTAGTGAGGTATCTGCCATTGCAGAATGTATGAGTTCTAACTAGTGTTTGAACTGGTAGACACATTGTAAAGCTTTTAATGTGCATGTCAAGCAAGTTTTTTTGCTGCTGCAGAAGTTATCCTTTTCCCAATGATCTCTGGAAGGAAGTCAACATATACTTGAATGTTAATTCCCTGTATGTACAGGCTCTTATCCAAGTCGGCCTTCCTTAGTAATACCTCTCTGACCTGACAGTAATGGGGTTTGAGAAAAATAAGCCTAGGTTGCTTACCCCTATAGTTAGGGCTAAAAGCTCCCCAATGAGCCCAATCAATCTCCATTTTGTCTTCCGGGCAGTTTCTCCCTAGACCCTCTGCCCTACATTTTTTAAAATTTGAACTCAGATCAGAGCACTCTGCACCCTCTGAGATTTTTCAGCTTTAAATTTTCCTTTCTGGGCCTTGTTTCTAATGCTTCAGTTTTCTACCTTAAAAAAGATAGCTCGCTTTTATACTTCTCAATAGTCCCAGGGAATGGATCTAATGCATCTTTTAGTCTGGTGGTTCTCTTCTCAGTCTCAGCAATTGTAATTGTGAGAGAACTAAGCTATGCAGATATGCTTTGTAGCTAAGCAGAAGGCCATCTTGTTTAAATAATTTAAGGAGCCTTTCATGTGTGACAAACCATGACTTACTGTACCTCACTGATTAACAGCTCTTGTGCTTTTTCTTGCTTATCATCGGGCTGTTTGTCTGATCTCTGTGCTTTTCCTTTTCTGACAGTTATCTCTGGATGCTCATGTGAACCCACTCCAGGAAGATCAAACAGAATGCCAAGGTTGGATCTTACAGCAAGTAGCAGAGCTTCAGACGGAGGCATCATTGGCACCAAATTGACTAAAGTAGATCTGCATAGGTGCTTAGGATCATGAATATCAGTTTGGAATTTCATCTTTTCCAAGGTAAGCAGGTCCATGGTCTCATGCAGCCTGCAGTAGTTTTTGGATATAACTCTTCCCCCCCCCTATATTTTCACTTACTAGCTCCTTGTGGCAGGCTGGGTGGCTGTATCAGCCCTATCCCATTGCAGTGCAGCTGCCCTGCCTCTCTGGTCATCTCTTCTAGACCAGGCGGGCCATCAGTGCTTGCAAAGAGGGCTTCATGAAGTCCAACCTCCATTTTTCCTCTGACATTCGCCCCAAGGCATGGCACACATGCAGTGTGGTGCAAGTGTACTCCTCCTCCTAGGAAGTGCTCCAAGCACATTGTATGTCTGTCTTTCTCCTAGTTACAGGACTCACCCATGCTACCACATGGCTTCCGCCAGGTGGCAGTCGAATAGCAAGTCATGAGATCCCCTCCTCCCTACAGACACTCAGTCTTCCCTCCCTGGCCGAGCCCTCAATTGATCCGAGTCTGTTCCCAAACTCAGGTAGCTAGTGTGGCAGCAGTGAGGCATGGATGCCTCAACCAGCTGAGCCACTGTGCTGGCATTGGACATAACCTTTTTAATAGTGGTGCTACAAAATGCAAAAGTTTGCATTAAGACATTTCTTTCTGGAGGCAATTCTGCATAGTAGAGAAACTCTCTGTGCATCGTGTTCTTTCTCATATAAACAAAGAGCATGTTGGCTATCTTGCTCTAAAACATCTATATAGGAAATTCATTCATGTACATCCAACTCAAACACAAACAACAGGTTTTACATATCATTAATGTTGCATCAAAAAGTTTCTTATGTCAATGTTCCCTTTGCTCCTAGCTCCTTCAACTTTATCACAGTAGTATTTAGCTTCCAAGCTGCCTATTTATTAAGAAGTTTTTTTTATTCAAAAAACCTATGCCATGATGAACAACTATGAGCTGATTCCCATGTTGCCTCAAGCCCATGCTTCTTCCAACGCCATCACAGCGTTCTTTAGTCACCTGGTTGCCTGTTTATTAAAAGCTGGGTTCTTCACGTAACTTATGTCATGACAAACAAGGACAAAAAAGAACCACACCAAGCCTGGTGGGAAAAAACCAATGCTGTTTCACACAAGCTACATTCTCAAGGGACCCTTGGAAAAGCACCTCTTGTGAAACAGCATTTTGTTTTTACTGGGAGGACTGTTCAACATGTTTGCTATTACTGGCACCATGTTTACATGAGATACATGCGTAATAAAAATAAAATAGTATTTTTTTATCCAGTTTTGACTCACAAATTATTATTGTAAAAAGAGTTGGTGGGTGATTATATTTTTCCTCTGATGGTTGACGTCCATGTTAACTGGGTCCTGAACTTCCCCCAACTCCATCAGAGGAGTTTTTCAAACAACATGTCTGTCTGTTACAAAACTGGGTTTTGGATATCATTCATGTCACAACAAATAATGACATGATGGATTCTGTCTTCTCCTGGCCTGTATATCTCATCCAAATGCATTGTAGCATTTTCTTAAAAAAATTGTTTTTTATGCCTTGTTGATGTCATGATACACAACTATGAGCTGTCTCCCATGTTTCTGTGGGCCAGTACCTCCAACGATTCCATAGTAGCATTTTCTTCAGTCACCTGGTTGTTTATTGAAACCTGTATTTTCACTTCATTCATGCCATGACAAACAATGGCATGCTGCTATCCATGTTGACCTGGGCACATACTTCCTCCTACTCCATCATAGAGTAGCATTCTTCAGTCACCTGGCTGACAGTTTAATGTGCACATGATGACCATAACCTGAGGAATGTGGCCAGCACTCTGTACCATTATCACACATCATGCGGCCTGTTTATTTTCTTTTTGATGAGCTGACTTCTTGTATGGCCTGTACTGAATTGCATAGACAATAATACATGCACTGAGTAATGATTTAGGAATATACACAGTGAAACATTAAAGCACCTAAATTTAAAGACTATTCAGAGGTGGGGTCATTATTATAGCTTGTTTCACAGTTTGTCAGGGTTGGTGGCAGCGACCCCTTTAAATTCAGCATATCATTTTACTTTTTCACTGTTTACTGTACTATACTGTATTCCCTCAAACAGCATTCTTACGTAGCATATACATTGGACTGATATAATATGCCATACACTCACTTCACTTATGCCTGCCTGTTTTCCAATCCTGATCAGCTGCCTTGCCAAGTGGCTTGCACTGTGTGTAACACCACCATCATGCAAGTGATAATCCAAATGGCTTTAGGGAGTTGGGGGATACCCCTGTGCCCAGGGTGTAGTGAGGCCTGATGTGGTAGGTGGGGTGGGGGGGGCCTTATAGCACCTGGAAGTGTGGGTATTGCCAATACCCCACACCCTGAAGGTTCTTATTGCACTTAAAAAATGGGCTTTTGCAGTAAGAAATTTATTTTATAAAAGTATTACAAAACTTTTCAAGAAAAAAGTTTTATTTGTGAAATAGTCCTTATTCAGGTAAGGGCTGGCTTTTTTAGAGGGCTCCGATGGCTGATAAACATATTGCTTTGGAATGCTGTCAGCCAATTAATAATTGGGATTTTCCTAACTCATTTTCTAATAGGCAATAAGGTATGGCTAGGGGTTTAATTAACCATTTGTTAATCACCCATCAAGGTGTTATCTGGCAAAAGCTATAGCCAGTTGACAAAGGCCTCTAGGGGGTGATTAAGTGATAGTCAGTGTAACCCCATGGAGAACCTCCTTGCATTTATTGTAATTGCAATTTATCTGGTACATACCTTTTTCCTGAGGATATTGTTATTTTATTTTGAGGAAAAATATTCCATCCACTTTTTGTATGCTATTCAGAAGACTCAGGTGTATCTGTCACTGCTGTGGAGCTGAGGTACACTACGATACAATTTAATTTTATTTGCGAAGGAAGAGAACTAGAGCATTCTCAGGATGCTGCATTTTTCTAACCCATTTTATAATTCATTAAAGTAGTTTACTATAGTTTTGTTCACTCATAGTCCAGTATTCCAACTTGATAGAAAGCACAGTGAGAAAGCACAATGTGGGCCCAGATGTACTGTATATTTGATTAGGCTATAATTCAGCTCCCATTATTAATGCTATTTCATTTTTCTATTTTAAATGAACTTCAAGTTGTCTGACTTGAGGTAACTAGGCTGCCTTGACAATTAGATGTGGTTCAAAAGTAAAGAGCACAATGTAGTGATTCCTTGTTTTTGTTAAGTTTGGGTCTTTGCCATCACCACCCCATGGAAAGTGCTTAAAGTATTGCAAAATGTTATTCCAGTACAGTTAATAAATAGGCCAGCCTTTGTGGTCAGTCTATTGAGCTGGTCTGCTGGCACTTTGACCTGTAATGCCAGTGGGGAGGCTCAGGATGGAGTTTTCCGAACTGCAACATGGTCTTGAGATTTCACTATAAGCTCTGGCTGAGCCTTTTCTCAGTGCTGCTACTAATTGAGGCAGAAATCATTGGGTTACAACTGGTTGCAGCAAATCTTTCCTAGAAGTGGTCTTATTTGCTACATGTGTTAGATTCACATCTACTAGTGACAGTGGTGCTCTTCAACTCTGTCAAAAAGGAGATGCATCTGTGGCCTTTTGATGTAAACTCCAAACAAACTCTGGTCAGAGCTGATATGGCTGCGTAGAGCTTTTACCTATGGTGGCGGCGGGGCATGGGTATTGGAGCAGTGGCGAATGGCTGTCGGAACAGTGGCAGCTTTCCGAGTGGCGGTTTTGGAGCAGATGCACAGTTGTCAAGCATCGGTGGTTTGCCATTTGCAAGATGGCAGTGGCAATAGAACTGTGTATGCGTAATAGTCATGCATGTGCATTTCTGATGGTAGTGCGGAACTAAAGTAGCGTGCCCGTGGGGGTGGGGGTGACCGTTTCACAGAGGAGGGCTTCATCAGTGGAAGACAGAGCAAATGGAGTCAGAGCTGTACAGAAGTTTGTATATCATTGTATAAGAATACAGGGTTGTATTCTATTCACCAACCCTTTTTCTCCTACAGTGATCGCAGAACGTCTTTGAAGCTCTGCCCACACAACTGTAAAAAGATAACAACTGTTGGCTACTCCGTAGCGGTAGTGCTTATTTAAATCATTTTCCTAAACATGAATATAGATTGCTGTTTGTTGTCACAGGGTCATATTTTATAATTAAATGCCTGTTAAGTTTTACTTATGGTAAGACTCCCCATTGTGAAATGAATTACTTCTTGTAGCATTAGATGCAATGGTCTTAAGTTAACTTTGAACAGCCTGCCATTTCAGATTGTAAAGGTTCAAGCCTGGGTTTATGCTTAGAAAAACAGAAACATAGACTTTTACAGCAGATAAGGACTGCTTGGCCCACCTAGTCTGCCCATATCCTTACCTATTGGATAAGCTGCAGATCCCAGTTAACCAACAACCTATTTCCTCCTACCCCCCCTCTAGAATTGCCTTACAGTATGTCTGTCCCATACATTCTTGGATTTCCCCTCTGTTTTTGACCCCACAACCCTGTCAGGAAAGCTGTTTCATGTGTTCACCACCCTCTCCATGAAAAAATATTTCCTCACATTGCCCCTGAGCCATCCCCCCTCTATCTACAAATTGTGTCCTCCTTGTTCTTACACATCTCTTTTTCTGAAAGATGTTACCCTCTTGGACTTTATTGATTCCCTTGAGATACTTGAACGTTTCTATCATATTCCCCTTCTCCTTCCTTTCCTCGAGGGTATACATATTACACTCATTTAGTCTTTCTTTGTATGGCTTCTGATACAGATTCTGCACCATTTTAATTGCCCTCCTCTGGACTGCCTCCATCCTGTCTATGTCCTTCTGGAGATGGGGTCTCCAGAACTGCATGCAGTACTCCAGATGGGGTCTCACCAACTGTCTGTAGAGAGGGATAACAATTTCCTGTTTTCTACTGGTGTTGCCTCTCTGTATGCATCCCAGTATCCCCCAGCCCTCCTTACTGCCTTCTCACATTGCTTGCCTACCTTTAGGTCATCTGATATGACTACCCCCAGGTCCCTTTCTATTTTTGTTGTTGTTAGTATCTCCCATCCCCCCACTGTGTACTCTTCGCCTGGGTTTTTGTTTCCTAGGTGCATTACTTTGCACTTCTTTGCATTGAATCTAAGCTGCCATACCTTTGACCATTCCTCCAACCTTGCCACATCCCTTCTCATCCTTTCCATCCCCCCTTGTGTATCAACCCTGTTGCAGATCTTTGTGTCATCTGCAAAGAGGCATACTTTTCCTTCCAGTTCCTCCACAATGTCACCTAGTGTATAAAGACTTTAAAGAGGACCAGTCCCAGTACTGAACCTTGGAGTACCCTGCTAGTAACCCCCCTTTCTTCAGAGTGGACTCTGTTTACTATTACCCCCTGCGTCCTGTTGTCCAGCCAATTTTTTAACCAGGCTACCACCCTGGGACCCACTCCCAGGCTGGTTAACTTGTTTATTATTCTTTTGTGTGGGACTGTGTCAAATGCCTTGCTAAAGTCTAGGTAGGCCATGTCCACAGCCCCTCCCTGGTCTACTAGGTTTATTATTTTACTAGTTTTGTTGTTTTTTCATGACACTTCTGGTAACAAAAAATCTTCCAAGGAGACGTCTAGTCTGATAAGCACTATGTGTTCTTGAATTGTTGCCAGTGTTATAAAGTGACTACTGTATCTATGCTGGTTTTGTGGTGCAAACAGAATAACATTTTGTGATGTGTGTATTTTACTCTCTAAAGTTTATGGACCAAGAATCTCACTAGTGAGAAATGTTGAATGTTTCCAAGTTATTAGACATGCAACTGAATAGAAATACCAATTTCACCTTGTTCATCCCACAGGGTGCTATTCACATAACAAGCATAACTGTCTGGTACTTTGCATAACAGTGTTCATTTTCTTACTCTTTCTTGCTGTGCTTCCTTTTTATTTGTTTGCATTTCCTATGTCTGTCTAAGTACAGATATTGCTTGCCTTGTCAAAAAAAAAAAAAAAAACTGTAAAGGTTGTTGACACATTGTGCAGTAATCATGTGGTGGGATTAGAACCTATGCCACTTTTTGCATGTTTGCAGTATTGCCACATTCAAAGCTTGTTGACACATTGTGCAGTAATCATGTGGCAGAATTAGAATCCATGCCACTTTCTTCATGTGTGCAGTACTATCACATTCAAAAAAAGATTAGTAATAATAAATAGTGAAATAGTAATAAACTGGATAAGTGGTATATGGCTCCCTCCTTGTTTTCAGCTGCCTGACACCTAAGTATCACATTTCCTCTGTGTTGTAGTTCCATTTTGTGCTTGCAATGCTCCTTCACACATTGAGTGCAGTTTTAGCTCAGTGTGTTACTGTGGATTTTACTGAAAGCAGAGTATTGTCTGTGAAATCTTCCAGTATCTGGAGTATTCTTCCTGCTTGTGCCCTATCCCTGTTTTTGAGGTATGTTGCAAAATAAACATGGTTTGCATTTGTGAGCACATACTGGTAGCAAACAGCAGTAAAAAGTTCCATACAGGAGCTCATTTAACTAATGTTTTTTGAATTAATGTGATGAACAAGTGCTGGCAAAAGGTAGGAGCCACAGACCTCATTAAAATGTCACTGGAGCATAATGATATTTATTTAGTTTTTATTGACCAGGTAGGAACACTAGGCAGAGACTGACTGTTTTCAGGTATGACCCAGGAGAATTTAACTTGTCTCTCAGCCTTACATCTGCTCTTGTCTCAGGTTACCTCCCACTGTTAGCTACATTCAATTGTAAATTAACACATTCACCACTGAATTCAGTATACTTTCTTGTGCGAATTGATAGAAAACTTTCCAGCAGGCACAGAAGGGAGCATGCACCACACAGGAAGCCTAACCAGTTGTAAACAAAGCAGAATGTCATTGTGGGAGGAACAACATGGCAGGCATACATATGTAAACAAAAACAAAGAAGAAACGGGGCTCTTTTTAACCAAATGCTGCACTGCACAATAGAATTTTGAACAACTACATGCTCAACAGATAAGAAGGAAGACATCTATGTGGTACTGATGTTTTTTATGTAGTGCTGCTGCTTTAAGCAGGAGGCAGAGATATGTGCCGTAGCACCAGTCGAAACACTTAGCGGAGAACAACTGCCTCACATTCCTGTCACATACTACCACAGTAATTTTTCTGTCACACATCATGGCAATACGTCAGATTGGCTCCGCCGATGCAGCCATAAAAATTACCACAAGTTAGACCTGGCAGCAGATTGGGGGAACCTGCAGTCCACAAGAGCCTTAGAAAATTTGGCCCCCAGTGTTACTTGGTATGTTCAGTGAAACAAGTTAATAGGTGTTGCTTTTCCTTCTTGATGCTCTGTCATTCTAAACCAGCACAGATTGTATTTAGTACATTCTAGATTTCATAGATTTGATAGTGGGTCAGCAGGGTAGGGCATACAAGGAGAGGTTGAGGACACTGAACTTGTACTCCCTGGAAGACAGGAGAGAGAGACATAGAGGGGACATGGTTTGGACCTTCAAGTACTTGAAAGGGATAAAAAAGACTGATATGGAGAGTCTCTTTAAGCTAAGTGGCAATCATAACACTAGGTGGCACAGTCTTAAGCTGGAAGGAGGGAGGTTTAGGAGGGAAGTCAGGAAGCACTTCTTCACAGAGAGGATGGTAGACAATTGGAATGCACTCCAGAAGAGGTCATCTCGTTGAAGACAGTGGGAGCTTTAAGAGAGGCTGGGATAGGCATAGGGGGAACATAAGGATCATGGGAAGAGAAGATGGGAGGAGTGGGGAGTGAGGGCAGGGACAGTAGCTCAAGCTGCGGACCCTTCAAAATCAACAGACTTGATAGACCAAATGGCCTTCTTCTGCTGGCTTCTTCATATGTTCATATGTATGTATGTATAACAAATCTTAAATCAAGGCATAAAGTGAGGCTCGCCCTGGTATTCATTGTGGTAGATGAGAGTTATTCAGATTCCTACATGAATGTTCAGACTGTATTTGTAATGTCTGATAACTTTTATGTTTTTTTCTTTTTTTTTAGACTCTTTATACACCCCGTCCAAGACTCTCTCCAGTGTAGGCACTCGACTCACCTACCATCCCACCCTGTTGTAGGCTCAGTCCTGCTGTCTGGTTCACCCAGCTCCTCTCCACTGCCTGGTGCCTGATCCCCCAGATTTAAGCCCCCGCCCCAGGGTGGGACCACCATACTCCCATGGTGACCTATCTGGAATCTGGGCAGGCTTCAGGGAGTGAATGAAGCAGCAGAGACAGCTGGCGCACTTTACATTGGACGTATTGAGGTGGACCCTGGCCTCACCTTTGCCTACCAGGACTGGGGGGATTTTTCCCTTAGAGTTGCCCCTGGAGTCCAGCCATGCAATGATGTCTGGATGGTGAGCCATCTATGTCCACTTCGCTCCACCCCTTAGTTGGCTCCTTGTGCAGCTTGTACCTCCAGTCTCCACTGGGGGCCGCTGATGCTCTGGAGACTCCTTGGATCCCTCCCCAGGGAGAGGACAGCTGTCCTAGGATGCTCAATCCTCTCCTTCCCCTACCGGCCCTGGCAGCCCAAGCTCATTCCTGAACTTGGGTCACTGGCATGGAGCGAGGTGTGGCGTACAGCGCCTCAGCGCCACCAGGCTGGCATCAACTTTTATGTTTTTACCATAATTTTTTATATTGTATTGTCATTTCTATACTTTATTATTTAATGTTGTAAAGTCTCTGTTACTGGTTACTTGGGAAAACAAGTAGTTCTGATCTGTTCCACGTCATGGTGACTGTGGAATGGCGACCCATGAAGAAGACACAACTCCCACATCGCGATGACTTGAAACAAAGTCTTTCTTGCATCCCCTCTTGTGGGGGCCAAATCCCCCCACACCCCCTTTATTTATTATACTAACTCTGGAGGGGGCATACCTCGGGGACCAGGTGAACTGCCAGTCACCCAAAAGTGTCAGTGCTGTGGTTCTCTCGCTCTCTTCACAGGTCATCATTCCTTAGTCACCATTTTGATGTGCTACCATTCTGCTCATCTTGCTCACAAGCTTAATAAATAAATTAACTGAAATTAGGGTGGTTTACTTTTTGTGATTACAGACAATGGCATAGAAATGTTAATTTTATAAGGGAAATACTGTAGCTTGAAATGGTAACACAAAATGATGCATTCTTCGCAGTGCATCATGGGTAAAACTTGCAAGTCGCTATAAAGAAATTAAGGCTTTCTAGGCTTAAAGCAGAGTCATAAGATGTGAAGAGGCATCTCAAGAAATCTGGATTAGACTGAAAACAACAAACCATGGCTGTGTTTTTTTCTCGTTAGGACAAATCAGTATGCTATACGGTAGCTGTTGTCTCAGCCTGGGAAACACAGCCAACCAGCCTAATGATCATTTAGGTTTGGATCATCTGAGCCCAAAATGGAAAGTGCATTTTCTTTACTGAAAGCTGGAAAGTTCAGTTTAACGAAGATTCTAGTCTGTGGAGTACAGGGAGTGTTAAGGTGGAGCAGAAGGCCTTTGTTATTTTCAACACATATGAGAGTTACACATTTCACTGTAATTTGCTCATCTAATGGGACTTAGACCTTGGATAAAAGGTAACACAAAACTAATTTTGTAATATTTTTACTATAACTGGAAACTCAGAAATTGTGAAATTCATGGCTTTCTAAAGTACAGTCTCATATAGTATGTTTGTGTTAAAATATAGTAGTCCTATTATTTCATAGTTTAGGTTCCCTTGTTAATTTTAATCTTGTCTAGACTAGCATCCATTTTCTAATTACTTATCAGTTCTGGAACCCAGTGATGTCAGTTGAGAGGAAGCCCTGCATGGACAGCTTCACTTAAGGTATGCACTCAACTAATGTCATGGGGTTCTGGAGCTCGTAGTAATTAAATAAAAATAGTACTTCATGGGGAAAAGGCAGTATTAGTAAGGGACCCTCCTTTTTGCAAGAATGAGACTACTGTACATCATGTCACAACAAACACATGCAATAGTATGCTGTGGAGATTAAAGCCACTGCATGCATGTCCAAATCTCCATTTAATTTAAAAATGCAACAAAATAAAATCTTCCTAGGTCTGATTCACTGTGATAGACCAACCTTCCATGCAGAGTTACTATATACTTAACAAATCTTTTGTGAGTTCTTCCAATTCTTTCTGCATCATTACTTAGGGAATACTTATGCTGTGAGAATAATATTAATATATTGTATTTAGAGCTTGAACTTTATGACGAGGAACATAATGAAATGTATGTTTTTAACCTGCTGGCTTCTAAATCAGTGTTGACATCTGACCATATACTTACACTGCATAATGACTAGCAGCAGAGTAACATAGAAACATAGGGATTGTCAGCAGATAAGGAATGCCAGGCCCATCTAGTTTGCCCAATTTTCCTACCTTAATTTGCAGCCAGTTCCCCTATGTGGTCATCAGCTTTAGCCTCTCCAGTCCACCTTTAGGGTTCCCTTATGCCTATCCTGTGCATGTTTAAATCTCCCCACTGTGGATGGTCCTACAACCTCCTGGGGTAGGTCGTTCCATGCATCCACCACGTTTTCCATGGCAAAGAATTTCCTTACATTTCCCCTTATCCTGCCAACCTCCAATTCATATTGTGCCCTCTTGCTCTTGTCCCCTTCCTATATTTAAAGGTGTCTTCCCCTTGCACCTTGTTTATGACCTTAAGATACTTGAAAGTTTCTATCATATCCCCACATTCCCTCCTTTCTTCCTGTGAGTACATATTGAGGTTCTTCAGTCTCTCCCCATATGTCTTCTGGTGTAAGCCCTGCTCCATCTTTGTCGCCCTTCTCTGAACTGCCTCCACTCTGTCTATGTCCTTTTGAAGATGTGATCTCCAGAACTGTACACAGTATTCCAGATAAAGCCTCACCGGTGTTCTGTATAATGGTATCACCACCTCCCTTCTACTAGTGATACCCCTTCCTATGCACCCAACATGCCACTGGCCTTCCCTACAGCCTTCGTACTCTACTTGGTTACCTTTAGGTCTCCTGAGATAATAATCCCCAAATCCCTTTATTTTTTTTTCAACCATGTTTTTCTTTTCTCCAGCATCAGAACTCTCTCAGGCCACTCCACTCACCTGATCTGCTCTACCACCCACTGTGGACACTGCCTTCTTAAAGGGCATTACTTTCTCTCCAAGCCCTGGGTGGCTATGGGCCTGAGGAGACCGAAGGGGCAGAGGCCAGGAACCAGCATTGGGTATGTGGTGGAGTGGCACTGGGAAGGCTGTCTCCTATCTGGGCTGGAGGGGATTTTTCATAGTTTGTCCCCAAGTTGCCTCCTCACCCCGAGTGTGGCGTCCCTTGATGCCATGGTGCACGGCAACCCTGCCGGCATCAGCCACGCTCACCCCAATGTGTGGTCTGCATCCTGCAGTGCCCCCTCTCTCCACTGGGGGTCACTGGGACAATGGACAGCCCATTACCTTCCTCCCGGGAGAGGAGAGCAGCCCATAGGTTGCTCAATCCTCTCCCTCCCCTGCCGACCCATGGTGCCGGAGCTCACTACCAAACTCAGGTTGCCGGTGTGGTGTGAGGTGTGGTGTCCAGTGTCTCAACCCTCAGTGCCACCGGGCCAGTCAAATCCCTTTCTTTTCTGGTGACCGTTGGTAACCCCCTCATCCTGTAGCTCTCCCCAGGGTTTCTGTGGCCCAGGTGCATGATCTTACATTTCGTTGCATTAAACCTTAGTTGCCACTCTTCAGGCCATTTTTCCAGTTTCTCTAGGTCCCCCCTCATTCTCTTCATCCCATCAGAAGTGTCTCCCCTGTTGCAGATCTCAGTGTCTACTACAAACAGTCAAACCTTCCCTTCTAGCCCCTCTGCAATATCGCTAATGAATATATTAAAAAGGACTGGCCCCAGGACTGATCCCTGAGGCACCCCACTTGTCACTCCCCTTTCCTCAGACTGGATCTATTTACCACCAGCCTCTGCTTTCTACCCTCTAATCAACTTCTAACCCAGTTTACCATCTTGTGCTCCTCGACCAGGCTTCCCAATTTGTTCAACAGTCTCCTGTGTGGAACAGTGTCGAAGCCTTGTCAAAATCAAGGTAGGCAACATTGACCGCTCCTCTCTGGTCCACCTACCTTGTTACCCAGCCAAAGAAATCTATCAGATTTGTTTGATATGATCTTCCTGCAGTGAATCCATGCCTCTTCGGATCCTGCACACCAGTGGATTCCAAGTTTTTTACAGTCCTCTACTTGAGCAATGCCTCCATTATTTTTCCTACTATTGAGGTGAGGCTGACTGGGCTGTAGTTTACTACCTCCTCCCTGTGGTGTAGGGGGACTACATGTGCCCTCCTCCAGTCCTCTGGAACCACCCCTGTACTGAGTGATTCAGTAAACATGGCTGCCAGTGGTGCTCTTAGCTCCTTCCTTAGTTCCCTCAATATCCTGGGATGTATCCCATCTGGACCCATCTGGACCCATTGCTTTGTCTACCTTTAGTTTAGTGAGTTCCTCTAGGACTCTATCTGCTGTAAATAGACTGGTGTGTACCTCCCACTCAACCTTGTTTTTGATGCTTAGCATTGGCCCTTGTCCCTCCTCTTCCACAATGAATACTGAACAGAAGTATTTGTTCAGTGTTGACACCTTTTCCTGGTCCCCGTCCACACATTCCCCCTCTTCCCCTCTGAGCCTTACATTCCCCCCAACTTCCTTTTTTCATTATTGTACCCATAGAATGTCTTATCCCTTCTTGTCACTGTTTGCGTTAACCTTTCCACAGTTTGCACTTTTGTGCCCATAACAGCTTTCCTTGCTTCCTTCAGACAATTCAGGTACATCACCCTATCCTCTTCCCTCTGAGTTCCCTTATACCTTCTAAATGCCATCCTCTTGGACCTAACCTTCCCTGCTACCTCTCTTGAGAACCATAGTTGTTTCTTTCTTTTCTCCTTTGTTTCTGAGCCTAATGCACTAGTTAGTTACCTCCATTATTGCTCCTTTGATGTTAGCCCACTGCCCCTCAAATCCCCTTCCTGCCTCTCTCCTATCCATGGCATCATTAATAGCAATTCCCTTCCTTGCAAAGTCTGCCCTCCTGAAATCCAAAACCCTTACTTTTGTGTGGCTGGACTGTGACCCTGTGTCTATGTTGATCCACACTCTGTGGTGATCATTGGCCATGAGGTGACCTTCCACCCAAACTTCTGTGATTCTGTCCCCATTGGTCAGGACTAAATCCAGAATTGTCATGTTCCTGGTGGGTCCATTCACTAACTGCCTGAGGCCTACCCCCTGCATGGAGTCCAGGATGTCTCTGTTCCTGGTTGTGGCTGCCGCTGGGATGGACCATTCCAAATCAGACATGTTGAAGTCACCCAGTACTTCCACCTCCCCTTTTGCTGCCATCTCATACATTTCCTCTACTATCACCCTATCCACCTCCTCCCACTGAGCAAGGGCTCTGTAGATCACCCCCATTCAACTTGCTGTGCCACTGCCTGGCGCAAAGGTGACCCACAGCACCTCGGCCTCCCCCTGCCTACCCTGCACTGCAGTTGCTTTTATGTCTTTCCTGATGTACAGGGCCTCCCCTCCCCCCTTTCTACCCTCCTTATCCCTTCTGAACACTGCATAACCTGGTACACTTACCTCCTAGTTATGCTTTTCAGTCTACCATGTCTCCGTTATTTCGACAAATGTCCAGGTCAGTCTCGGCCATCAAGGCCGCTAGGTCTGGGATGTTATTCCCCAGGCTACAGGTGTTTCTATACATGGCCTTCCTTGTGTTGCTGTCTGCCTTCCCTTTTTTACTCAACCTTTCCCTGGTTTCTTTCTTCCAACCATGATTTCTTCCTTTTGCTGCCTTCCTTTGTCTGCCATACCCTACCTAACTTGATTAGGGATGTCTGCTACCATTTTATCTATCTGATTTCCCTTTCTGACTGCTCTAGCCTGTGGGAGGTAGCAACTGAAATATTGCTGTTGCATACTTGTGAAATACATCCACTGCTTCAAAAATGAATGCTGAAAGTTGCCAGCAATGTTTTTCTTTTCTTATGAAATATTATGAACTCAGATCCTGTTTGACTGGATATTTAAATTTTTTTTATGGTGCTGACGGGTTTAATTTGCACAAAAAGGGATTTGCGTGTCCAAACCCTGTCAGCGTGTCAAGTGCCATGTTTAAAGGCACACCTAGCACATCACAAAGCCATCTGCGTGTATGTGCTAACTATATGTGAATGTTTGGCAGTGCACTATAATGGGCATACTGCCATATGCAACTGTTTTCATCAGTGCAAACTGGTTGGCAGAACAGTGATTGTTAACACTGCTGAAAACCTCATTCTAACATCACGCACAATGGTGTGTGTTCTCACACACCAGCAGCTCTGGTGCCTCATTTCCATCATAGAAAACAAACCAAAATGCCCACTTTCTCCCTCCCTTGCCAGATCCAGAGCCAGCAGTTTCAAGTGTTAGTCATCTCTGTTGTAGTTTAGTCGTCCCCCACCCCCACCCTCACCCTATCCCAGTCATTATGGTAAAATGTAAAATGTGTCTAATTCCTGGCGCCAGTGGTCCTTCCAACCTTACCCAATCCAGACCATATTAACCCTGCCTGGTAGTCTAGTGTCCCATCTCCCTTCCAGTAGCATAGCTATTGCCATACACCACCCCAAGATGGTAGCTGACACTTACCCATCTCCCACCTTGCTGACAATTGCAATCTCATTCACGCAAGTACAGTCACTTGCTGTACAAGTCACTGTATCAATACTGTGTGTGCATGAGTACAGTATGTATATCTTGACTTGTACAGCCACAGTGACTATACTTGCATGAATGAGACAGTGACTGGTACCAGAGGAGAGAGAGATGGGGACTACATAGAGACATATGAATAATGTCCACTCACCCAGAGTACACAATATGAATATGTTTATTAAGTACACAGACTTCATGCCACCTATTGCACCACTAGTATTTTGAGGTATAGCAGTCCCTTCCACGTGGTGGTCAGATAAAATATAGTTTAAATGTAAAATAATATTTTAAATAAAATAATTTATTTATTTAGTGTTTGTTTACTAGGTAGGGTTTCACTAGGCAAGTTAATACCTACTTTTAGGAATGACCAAGGAGGATACAACAGTGTGAACAATAAACACAAGGTGCCTAGTACAGAAAAATAGCCTGGTGTCAGTCAAACACATGCAACAGGAGCAATAAACAGTAAAAAAATAAAAAAAATAAAGAAGTACAAATAAATAACAAAAATCAATTGAAACAAATTGTGTAAAATACTCCCTCCATTGCTGACTGCTGACATTGTCACTAGAGGGCGCTGTAGCCATTATGTAGAATTTGATGTGTCCACCATCCTAGAAGTTAACCGCCCTCCTCCTCTGCTTGTTTTTCTACCCTAGTATCATTTTACAGTTAGCAGCCTTGTCTGCTCACCCAACCTCTACTCCATATTTTTACACAGTCAGGCAGAGCAAAACTGACTGTGCACACACCTGGAAGAAAAAAAAAGAAACGCAAATAACTGCCAGTGTACTAAGGTTACTTTCCTTTTTATTTCTGCAAAATAGTCTGATTCTGTGGCTTGTCCTTTCTTTTTTCATTTTGCCGAGCATGGAAAAGGACCAGAACAGAGTGGGGCAATAGTGCAAGGATGTAGTGCAGAAAGGAACGGCTGTGTCTACGCCAGTGGGAAAAAAATGATCCGTGTGTAGATATGGTTTTAAAAGTTTCACTGTATGTATTTGTTTTTTTCAGCAAAGCTGTTTCTCTCCTTCAGCACCATGACCTTCCCCCATCTGGGCCTGTCTCCTTGGCCTTATCACCCAACTTGTCTGGGACTTACCTTCTCTGGTGGTCCTGCCACTGGACCCTTTATCAAAGGCACCCAGTCATCGGTGGGGGGCTTGTGAGAGACCAAGTTGTCACTGTGTTACAGTCAGAGGGCTTTTTCTTCAATTTTCTCCCTATTGGGCCCATGCACTTGCAATGATGCATGTGCATACTCCATCTACATGGAGACAACCCTGGCATCTGGGCGTGGGGTCCCTTCCCATGCTGTCCCATGATGTTGCCACCTAGATTCCTCTAGGTGGCAGGCAAGCCATATGATGTGCAGTCCCCCTCTCCAAGTGAGGAGAGCTTTTCTACAGGTGCTCAATCCTTCCTCCTTGGCCAGCCCCCTAGTGACTCAGGTCTGTTCCTGAACCCAGGTCACCACAGTGGCCAGAGGTAAGGCCCCAATGCCTCAGCTCTTCACACCACTTGCCCAGCTAGTATATGTATTTCTGTGAATAGCAGGGGAAGTTACAGCCGAGGCTATTGTTAGCAGTGAATGGGGAGGGGGGGCTGTTCAATGGATCCAGGTCAAAGGAGTACACCAAGAAAAGCACTGCAAGAAATGTGATGTGTACAGTGCAAAAGGATTTAGAGCGACATGGGTATAATAGCGGTAAGGTATTACCGCTTCCCCCTGTCACTCTGCATGGTTCCTGAAGAGGGCTGAAGTTGCCGTGTGCTTGGGTGGCTTGGTGATCTGCTCCCATGGTGGAGTGGCTAGGGCACCAGCACATGGTATGATAGGAGGCCTGGGACCATGGTCCAGTTCCTGCAAGGTCTCCTTCCTGCAACAATTTTTTTTTTCACTGAAACAAGTAATTTCCCCCCTTCCGACAGTCTCCACATCCCTGAAGTCCACGACCCCCCAGAGTTGATTATATTAAGTCTGGGCAGTGCGAGGGTAGAGCCCCTTGCATAAAAAAAACAACTCCCATTTTTTTTGCTGGGGCTTCACTGCTGCTGATGGGTTGCTGTATTTCTCGACCCTGTTTCAGACAGCACTCTTTTGCTTGTGGCATTTATTGCCGCACGGTTTTTGCATGCGGCGACATGACCCCGTGCTCTGTTCACTTGTTAAGTGAGGAGAAAAAAACCAGCTGACATTTAGCTTTTTTAATTTTGAGTAGAGGCACAGTCATTTTATTATGGACAGACTGAGTTGGCACCATTTATTTGCCGGTGTCTTTTGGAAAATAAATGTGCCCTTGGCAAGGCTCTTAATCAACCAAAAAATGGAAAATTTCTAACCCATTTTCTAAGCAAGCAATAATACTCGACAGGGTGGGTGCTACTGGGCTTTACCAGACTGCTCAGGGGTATAATGAGACCCGATGTCACAGGTAGAGAGCCTTATAGCCCTGGGAAGTCAGCTATGGAAACCTGCAGTATTGGTCCAGGCTGCCCTTCCTCTCACGAGGTAATTGTATCAGTCTTGGGTCATCCATAAAAAGGACTGTTCATGAACTGAGAACTGAAGAGCGATGAACTCCAACTGAATGAATGAATGGATGAACTGAATAAAGCAATATAATATTTTACTCAAATCTTCCCTCACAGAAAATATGGGCACAGTCAGGTATAGTCCATACCACTCGTTCTAGAGGATATTATTGCATGTAGAAAATGTGCTACGTGCCCTCTTTTTATAAGATTTAAGAAAAAATAAAGGTATAAAAATACAAGTAAAAATCTGTTTTTAATCAGTTTTTATGACATTTACCACTCTACTAGTATACCTGCTTGTAGAGGACACTGTAGTGTTTGATAGTTGTTTTTCCCATTTAGGGTCTAAGCCTTGCTCCCTCCCAAAGTCTGTTTTCAATTTTCTTGAGAGGAAGTCCTTATGGTCCCTTATGTTAGCTCTCTGCTCCATCCTCACCACTCCGTTTACTTTATGCTCTCATCGGTTACTGTACTGCTGTCCTGAGACTAAGACCAGTGGTACATTCTTGGTTTCCACACTGCCGATGTAATTGCATTGCCAACTTGTGGCAGAAGGGACAGCGGGCAGGTGACCGGAGGATGGGGACATCATTTATCAAGCCAGCAGCATTCTGTGAAATTTGGAGAAACATAAGATATTTATTTTAAATAAAAAAAACTTATGAAAAGTTTATATTACTTATTTGTGCACGGATAGATGGATGTAAGGTGAATTAGGCTGTATTAGAGTATTGCTGATCACACAACATGTTAGCACTACTACTTTCCACTAAAAATACGTTTTTTTTAAGTTTTTTTTTAAAGAGGAAGAATATTACAGTGTGCTACTGTGTGGCACATTTTTCTTAAGGTTGCTGTTTCCTATTGTACCTGATGCTTGGTTCATAAGTCTAGTTAGTGGGGGATACTCGCTAAGTAAGCAGAAAACATGACTGATGTAGTTTTGAAATTTAGTTGGGTACAGTAATATTTCTTGTGGTGTGACACATTGGACTGGCACTTATTTTACTTGTCTATACTTGTACATAATGTACCTCCTTGGCATGGGTCTCAGCCAATCAGAGAGCAAGAAATAATAAACCCATCTTCTAAAATACTATAACAATCTCTTCAACTGTACATGAAGTGTTCCCTGTTGTAACATGATCTAATAAAGAAAATCACTTCATACAGTATCCTGACTCTGTACCATTTCTTAATCTGCTTTTCTGTACAATTTTATTGGGGTATAAAAACATGTATTCTGTTTTTTATAAAACATACACAGTAATTTATTTTAGTATCCAGCAAACCAGTAAATGTATTGCCTAGTCCAAGTCCTACCTATCTGGCAGGACTCAGCAGGTGGCAGTTGATTCTTTCATCTCAAGCAGTGCTGCATTCTGTTGTGGTGTGCCTCTGGGAATGAGTCTAGCTCCCATGCTGTTCACTGTGTACATGCTGCTGTTAGGGGAGATTATCAGATGCTATGATTTGGGTTTTCATGCTATGCTGATGATACCCAGCTATATGTGTCTTGTGTGTCTAATGATGATACGGCTGCCCTGGAACTAATGGATTGCCTTATGGAAATTCAGAACTGGATTATGGCCAGCTGGCTCAACTGATTCCACTGAATATGGTGGTGGTACTAGTAGAGACTGATCACTCTAGTATAGCAATGATGAGTGATGGTCCCTCTTTAGATAGCATAAAGCTTGGAGCTGTTGGTAGGGTGAGGAATCTGGGGGTCACTGTGGACTCCAAACTGTCTTTAGAATATCAGGTGTCAGCTGTTGTCTGCTGTGGCTTTTACCATCTCTAGAATGTCTTCTGGATGAAACGTTTTCTGGAACAGGCTGATCTGGTGACTCTAGTGCATGCCTTGGTTGAGTCTAGACTGGATAAGTGTAACACTTTATACCTTGGGTTATCCATGAGGTTGTTGCATTGTCTGCACCTTGTCCAGAATGTGGCAGCCATGCTGGTCACGGGAACCCTTTAGTTTGAACATATTATGCTAGTTTTCCTTGTTCCCCACTGGTTGGAAGTATAGTGGTGCATCATCTTCAAGGTGTGCTTGTTAACCTACAGGGCCCTGCATGGTCTAGGTCTGGGCTACCTGAAAGATCTCTAGACCCCTTATGCTCCTGGTCATTCCCTCTGGTCAGCAGATGTAAATCTTTTGCTAATTCCAAGATCCCATTTGAAGTCCTTGAGTGATAGGGAGTTAGGTGTGGCTGCTTCAGTCCTTTGGAACGCTCTACCCCAGGAAGTGATCCCTAATCATATTCAAATTTGCTGGAAGACTCACTTATTTTTTTTGAGTTTTGGATCTGGTCTTGCTATATGCATTTTGGGGTTATATTATTTTAACTGCAAAAATATTTATGAGTGATTTTATTGGCTTTATCTGTTTTACTGTGAGGCACCCAGAGCCAGTGGGAATTGGTGTCATATAAATAAAATTGCCCTGTCTTGCCTGTGTAAGCAAAAAGACATGATGGGGTGTGCATGGAATAGATGTTACCGCATGCCCAGGGGCGTAGTGAGGCAGGAGACCACAGGTCGTGTGCCTTCAGCCCCTGGAAGTGTGGTAATATCTGTTTGTCTTATTGCACTTATAAAATGGGATCCTTTTTTGAAACTTTTTATAATTGGGAAAAGCATGTTTATATGCAGAAACAATAGATTTACTTGTGTGCGTTTATGATAAAATGGTTCTTCCACCCACTGCAAATAATGTAATGGATAATGTCATTATATTACTGCTGGACAAAGTTTGTCCTCTGCTGGCATCAAGATTCCAAGATGTGGAATGATTATCATGGAATGTTTACCATGGAATACATGGATTTGCACAGTTCCACTGGCAGAATGTTCCTCTCCTAACATACTGTACATGTACACACACACACATGCACACACACAAACAACAAAGGCCTCTTCTACAGCCAGAGACTCAATTATCTCACTGTCAGGGCAAGCAGAAGAGATTTCCCTGATGAGCTGGTACAGTAAAGATACAAGGGGGAATTTTCATTGTCAGCAAAGAACAGTTGTAATGAATACTATAAACAATACCTAATGTTTCTAATTTGTTTATGTATGTAGGTAAAGTGTAATGATTAGGAAAGCAACATTTTATTAATTTGCTTTATTTTTTATTTAAGGTAGTTTTATTTTTTGGGGCCCAGTTGAAGGTTTTTTTTACACTGTAAAGGTAGCATCCATGTTTGTGATAGAAGATCAATCCTGGTTATAGCAGGACTGATGGAAGATAGTTCTGGTTGTAGAAGGACTGATTTGCACATTGTGCGATGTGTTTTAGGACCAGGATGACTGTGCATGAAACAGATTTCATGCACGGTCACATGATATATTTTGACCAATGAGACTTCTTTATTTTGGATGCCCATTTTATAAAGTAGTAATACAATATAAACATAATGCACAAAATGAAGCTAGAAAGTTTAATAACAAATTGCTTTGCCTTTATCCACAACGTCCTTTACCAAACAAGTCAGCATAGACAGAAAGGGAGGTGATTCAGAGGGAAAACTAAAGAAGCATTCTATATCATTAGGTTTAAAGACACAAATCATAGATATGGACTTAGTGAGACAATTGAATGACTTCACTTGACTTGATCCACTAACTCTGTTTTTGTCTCCCACCCACAAGACGATGATACTCTGATCTCTATAAGGCTGACAAGAAGTAGTGGTAGCTGTCCCCTATGTTTTTTCTCTGATTGAAAGATGTAAAATGGTGGTAGGATCACACTATATATAAGCACCAGGATGGTATTCCGGGGGCCTGGGTTAAATTCCCAGTAGGTCACGTTGTTTCTTTCTCACTACAATTTGTGTTCTAATACTGCACCAAAAACATCTAATTGTCATCTTGATTGTTCCTAGTTGTAGGATTTTTTTTTTCAGTCTTTGGTAACCTGGTAGGGCCCACTAGGCACCTGTGCCTGTTTTCAGGGGCAACCTGGGAGCACATGGCGGTTAAGTGACTTGCTCAGAGTCATACAGTATGCAAGTGGAGGTTGTGAGACTCAAACCCAGGTTTAGTCTACTGGATGTACCAAGCTTGTTCACAGCTCATTACACTAACCTCTAGGCTATGCTGCCAGCCTGATTTGCAATACCAGAGAAGGGAAGTATGTCTGGGAAGAGTCAGATCCAACCATGTGAGCCTACAGTTCTTTGGTTAGAGCACTGGGATGGTATTCCAGAGGCCTGGGTTCAGTTTTCAGTAGGTCACATTATTTCTTTCTGACTACAATTTGTGATCTAAATTGCTTAGCAGTGGCTAATACTGCACAAAAAACATCTAACTGTTCAGCCTTTTAGAATTCCCTTAAAATATAGCCCTAATCAAAACCAACCATCACCATCCACCTCAGAGAAACCCTTCACGTCCAGGTCATATCTACTTTTTTATCCACATAAAATCCAAGTCGTATTTTGGGTCTATTGGCAAGTTGTTGATGGTGCACTATATAACACAGAACTCCTCCAATATCCCACTCCTTTTTCATCATTTTTTTTTATGTTTCCATTTTTATTGTTATTATCTGAGCCCTTTATCCACAGTCCTTCTTTTCAGATTACACTTTGTATATTTGCATAAAAAAGTTTTTCATAAGGAGCCCTGTTTATGCACAAAATTTGGGGTTGGGCTAGCCAGTAGCATTTCACATAACAGTTTGGATATGGGCAAAACATAGGTATGGTTCATAAAATTATTACTTGTATTAATGCAATCTGACTTTGTGTACTTAGATTGCCAAATAAGCTGACTAGCAATTTGGTGCTGCCCTAGAACAAGTCAGAAAATCTATCAGACACATGCACACCTGTGCACATATCTGGATGTATGCTGATTTCACTGTGTGGTGACATCATGATGCTGACGTTGGGCTGACGTTGGTATCCAGTGGTCCCTCCCATACTCTGAACACCCCTATGGCTTTACTTACATGTACATTTTCATGGCTTCCACATCCCAAACATCCTTGATGATCTTTACTGTATTATTCCCATTTGTTCAGTGGTTCATTCCACCACTTGGACTCATATCCTCTCTCCTGACCCCAGCACCCCTCTAGTTCTGACTTCTGCCCCCTCGGTGACTGGCACAAACCTTCCACTCACCTCCATGGTGGGCCGCCAATTGGCAATTCCTGGTTGCATGCCTACTTTAATCAGTAATAAGCTGGAGTAAACACTGTAGGGGATGATCAGGGTGCAGGAGAGACCACTGGACACCAGTGCCAATACAGTAAAGACTGTTGGGATGTTTGGGGGCGGAAGGACCACTGGACACCAAGGATTAATACCTGCAGACAGTCAAGTGTTTTCATGGGATGGTCGGCAGCAGTTAGGGGGTGCAGGTTGTAAGGACTGGTTTTGGGATGTGGTAACAAGTGTGGCACCAACAGCGACTTCCTGCCTCCTGAAACCTGCCAATATGCTTATGCACCAATTTGCAAGGTGGTATTGGCTGCTTTGCATAATCATACCGACATATTTTAGGGCCACTCACAAACAGGTTGGCATTTTATGGTCTCTTCTGCTTTGAGCCCGCAAAGTAGTACTAGTAAGCTGCTAACCTGTTTAGTGATTGTTAAACACGGTCAAATATCCCATCCATTATTCTTAACTTTACATGGTTTGCTGTGACCTGCATAGGAGTAGCCTTCTTCCCAAGCAGAAGTTTTTACAATACAGAAACCAAGAGATGTGCTAAATCAATCTGTAAGGGACCGCTAGACTACCAGAGACATTACCAACACTTGCAACTGGTCACATGAGGATCAGGTGAGAGGATGAAACTGCATTTTATTTTTACTGTGATGGAAACAAGGCACCAGGGCTGCTGGGGGAGACCACACAACATAGGACAGACAGGCCTCAATGCAAATCATAGGAGCAAATTCTTGTGCCTCACTAGTTAATGAGGCTTCAAATACATGTAAATGAACTCTTAGCACCCTGCACAGGCACAGAGTCCATTTGCATGGGAACTCTTGAATATAGCAGGTTTGTGCAAGAGCACCAACAGGTTTCAGATGACTTAATTACTTTTGCTGCTTGAAAAGTTTATCTTCAGTATGCACCCAAACATCTATGTGGCAAGCAGAGGGTTATGCTTTGTGCCAAGAACTCCAGATAGGGTCTTTTTTAGGGCCATTAAGGCTGCATTCTAGAGACAATATTCACACACATTTAGGACACTCATACTGTGCTCTAAACTTGTATGACTATAGCAAATTTAGAGCATGTGCTGCTTTGTGCTCAATTTAGGACCTTTGCAAGGAGCAAACCCAGATGTTTGAATATGTGGCCCACTGAGTGTTAAACTAAACGTGTTTTATTAAATAAAAATCTTGTATATTATGAAGGCTGCTTGAGGAGACAGCTGTCAGTTGGAACACAAAATATGCATGCTAGTAGGATAAATAAAATGATTTAGTTAAGAGATTTGTGTGACTCACCCATGTACAGTATGTTCTGACATTCTCAGTCATTCAGAGCCTAATTGGGACTCCCAGGAAATATACACAATTACAATTAGCTTAGGAAGTGATCCTTGGCTGGAGAACTAGTAAATCATATTTACTAGTAATCTAACATAAATAATTTAATGATGATTCATCAGTGGTGAAATGTATTGTACCTTTTAGAGAAGAAGTATGTTTTATCCAATCTATTTTATCCTTTACCAAGATTGTGTTAATAATTACTTAATCTCAAGCAATCTGTTAAAGTCTGTGAGGCTACACTGAAAAGTAAAGTAGAGATAGAAACCTACCTTAAAATAATATATGGCCCTATATACTACCAGTATCGGTGTATGCACTGTGTAATGGGTGTGTGGAGTGCAATACGCTGTGTGTAGTAGGTTCTAGTGCTAAGCATCATGCATGACTTCTGTATACTGGAAGTGTGTATGTGTCCCTGCACTGATCCACAGTGACACAGGTCATGCACCAAGAAATGGGCATGCCATGCATGCAGAGCAAATGCATAGCACTCTGCTGACGCACAAACATACAGATAGCCGCATATGTATGGAGCAGCTGCCATACTGCTAGGCAGCTTGAACCCCAGCCATAACACTAGCTATGCACCCAAGGAACACACACACAGGATACAGAAAGAAAGACATACTATATGTTGCTCTTGTTTGTCATGTGTTGTATTACAGCTGCTCAGAATTATACAGTGGCAAACATAGGGCACATCCAGCACTGACCCTGCACACAGTACTGTCCCCCCCCTCAGCATGCCGGTGCCACCAGGTGAACCATAGCCTGATGAAGCCCCCCTGATACCTATGAACTTGACAGCCTCCCCCAAGCATGGCACCCAGGTCTGCAGGCTGCAACACTATGGGGCACCAAGCCCCCTCAACAGAGTTCCCTACCAATGGGCACTTCCCCTCTGCCATGGCATTACCTCATTAAGCACTATAACCCCCCACTGTACAGTCTGCTGTCAGTAGGCACCAAGCACTCCCTAACAGAGTCTCCTGCCAATGTACATCTTCCTCCTACTGTGGCATTATCTCATACTGTCATTGGGCACCATGACCCCCGCCTGCTCTGGCAGTACCTCATGTCATCTGCGGGCACCATGACCAACCACTTTACAATATGCTGTCACCAGGCACTAAACCCCCTATCCACCAATAGACTTCCCACCCAACAGACACCTTCTCTCTGCCCTGGCATTACCTCCTGCTGTCGTCAGGCACCATGAACCCCCTCATATGAACAAGCTTCCAGATAAAGGCCTTATAGTCTATCCAGTCTCCTTGAGTGTGCAGGTTCCCTCTCTGTCTACCATGAGACCTGTCTTACTCCCCAAGTCCCCACTGACCCCCATCAATTCCCTTTTTCCCCGCTTCCCTTTTCCACCAGCTTCTTTCCCCTTCACTCTGTCCCATCTTCTCTTGAAGCTAGCCACCATTTTCAGGGAGACTACCTCCTCTAGATGCAGTCTTACCAGTGACCTGTAGAGCAGTAGTATGACCTCCACTTTCCTGCTGGTAATCCCCCTGGTTATTCAACCCAGCATCCAATTTGCTTTCAATGCTGCTCTCCTGCAGTGTGCCAAGTGCTTCAGGTCACTCATAAAGATAACCCCCGGCCCTTTTTTTCTTTTTACTTTGTGACCTGCATACCACCCAATCAGTATTTGTTCTCTGGGGTTTTCACTCCCAAGTGCATAACTTTGAACTTATGAGCATTGAACCCCAGTTGCCAAATGCCAGACCACTTATCTAACCTAGCTAGTTCTTCCTTAAGTTCCTGTCTCCCTTCCTTCATGTCAATCCTCCCACAGAGCTTCATTTCATCCATGAACAGGCAGCTTTTATCTTTTATCCCTTCTGTTATGTCACTGATGAAGATATTAAACAACACTGGACTGACCACCGAGCCCTGTGGGACCCCATTGGTCACTGACCTAGCTTCTGAGACTTCCTCCTGACCACCATCTTTTAGCTTCTGTCCTGCAATCAGTTTTTTGACCCATCTAGCAAGCTTGGTACCCACTCCCAGGTCTTCCAGTTTCCTAACCAGTCTTCTATGAGGCACAGAGTCAAAGGCCTTGCTGACGTCCAGATACAGGATGTCAACCACTTGACCTTGTCTACTGTCCTAGTCCTCCAGCTGAAAAAGTCAATCAGATTAGTCTGGCAGGATTTCCTCAACACACACTTATACTGCCTGTGGTCTTGCAGCCTGTTTTCTGTGAGAAAGCTCACCTGTCTTTCCTTCAGGTTTATCTCCATCAGTTTCCCTGCTATTGAGGTCAGACTGACTAGTCTGTAATTCTCTGGTTCATTCCTTGGACCATTTGTATGGAGAGGCACCACATGTACAGCTCTCCAGTCCTGGGGCATGCTCCTGGACTCCATAGAGGTGTTAAACAGGTCTGCCAGGGGGCCAGCCAGCACCTTCTCAGGTTTCCTTAGGAACCTTGGATGCACTCCACCTGGGCCTGGGGATTTGTCCACCTTCAGGGTCTTTAGAAGACGAATCATCATTTATATAGCACTTTTTATGCACACTGTATCCCAAAGCACTTTTACAAGCAATGCTAGACTGGTAGTGAAGTGACTGAATGTGCAGTGGTACCCATTTTGCACATGAACACCTACACACAGCCTCGGACAATTACATGAACCAGTTTTATGGAAAGGGAACTGTTGGCCAGGATACCGGGGAAGGTCCACTGCTCTTGTGAAAAGTGCCATGGGTTCTTTTACTTCCACTTGGACACCCATCAGGTCAACACCAGAGGTGGGTGGAAGAAACCTCGGTTTAATGTCTCATCTAGGGCTGTACCAAATTAAACTTCTGCTGGCAGAAATTTGGTGAAAATCAGAATTTAAAGTTCATGAAATTTCAAAATACACTTTGGCAACTTTCACAGAAACTCTGACTTAGAACGGTGGAATAAATGTATGAACTGCGGATTATTGTATTGAACTGCGGAAAACAATTCTGCAGAACTGGTCACTGTCAGTGGTCAGTTCTGCATAATTATTTTCCGCAGTTTAATACATTATTATGCTCCTCATAAATTCATTCCACAGTTCAGTGAGACACTGAACTTTGGAACGAATGTGTGAATTGTGGATTATTGAATTATACTGCAGAAAGATGAACTGCAGAATAATTACACGTACTGTGGAATAATCCATTAAACTGCAGAATAAAATTCCTCAGAACTGTCATTTTGCAGTTCTCGTGTGTCATTCCACATTTCAGCTAGAAAATTCCATGGAACAGGATGAAAATTCATCAAATGCTGTACATTTGGAAGATTTTGATCTTGCCAATGGAGAAAGTTTGGAAAATTTTGCGGAAGTTCCACGGAAGCAGAATTCGCAACTTTTGCCCAGCTCTAGTCTCATCTGAAGGACAACAAGCCCCAACAGTACAGCACCCCCCTAGAATTGCCGTCAGGTGCTAGTGTTTAGGTATGAGCCCAAACCTGGTGAAGGACTAAAACTCACAACCTTCTGGACCATAGGCAGATGTGCTACCAACTGAGCCATGGTGACACACTTTAGGCCGTTATCCACCCTGTCTTTTATTATGCCATCTGTGACTTCCTCCTTCCTTGTCCCTAACCCCCTGCTCCCTTGTGTCACCGGTCCATCCTTCTGTCTAGTGAAGAGGGAGCAAATTGCTTGTTAAGTACAGCCACTTTCCCTTCACTTCCTTCTGCCCAACCCCCTCCTTTTTTAAACTGACAATCTCATCTTTAATATCATTCTTCTCCCTTATATGTTTGAATGCCTTCTCTCATTTTACTCCATGTGCCTACCTTACTTACCTTGTAGCCTTTGTCTCTCTAACCGCTCTGCTCGCCACCCTTGATTTATCACAATATATAGTACCTTCTTATCATCCTCATTCTGAGTGCATTTGCACTTTCGGAAGGCTGCCTTCTTTTTTCTTATTGCATTTGCCACTTCCTTTCCAAACAAGCTAGGCATTTTGGCCTTGGATTTCTTGCTTTTGATTTTGGCAAACTCACCGCTGGCCTCCATCTGTCCCTCCTTTGTTATGGCCCATTTCTGTTTGACCTAATCTCCTTTCTAAACACAGCAAGGTGTCCCAGAATTTCTCTGATCTTGTTAAAGTCAGCCTTTCTGAAGTCCAAAACCCTTGTCTTGGACCTGACCATCCCTCTGCCCATTTCTGGGTTCCAGGTGGAACTACACTGAGTGGTTGTCTCTTCCTGCAAGTGGCACTTCCACTTTTATATTCTGGACATGCTCACAGTTGGAAGAATCAAGTCTAGTATGGCCCTCTCCCTAGTGGACTGCATGACACCTTGTGTCAGGAATCCACTCAGGAATGTATCCAGCAGTACATGCTCCCTGGTGCTGGAGGTAGCAAGCATTTTCCAGTCCACTCCAGGTAGATTGATGTCCCCTGTGAGCAGTACCTCCCCCTTGCCTGTCATTTCTATAATTTGGGACCCCAGTACCTTGTCAAGCTCCTCACCCAGTGAAGATGGTCTATAAACTACAACTTCCTTAGTTTCCTCCTCTTTTTGGATTGTACCTGCACCCATAACACTTCTGTCTTTCAATCCACCCCTTCCTCTCTGGTACAGGTTATCCCCTCCTTCACATACAGAGCCACTCCTACCCCTTCCTATCTCTCTATCCTTCCCAGCCCCCCTCTAGCTCTGCCACTGAAGGGTGGGTTAAATGCAACAACCCTGTCCCTTCCCTTAAATCAATTAGGACCTGGATGGTGGTGGTTGAAGAGCCGACCACTTTCTTTTCAGTTGATTTCCATGTTAATAACTTTGCTGCCTAGCTGCCTAGTTGGCCTAAGGTATGCCCTGTCACTTTCCTACTTAGTTTCTTGCCTATTACCTCCCCTGTAGGCTGACCACAGATAGGAAGTAGCTATGATCCACTGCCAACCTAAGTATGAACTGTATGCTTTCCAAGTGAAATTCCTACCTGCTGACTCCCTGTAGGCTGACCCTAAATAGAGACCAACTGTGGCCACTAGCAATACTGCTAGCCACACCTAGCTGAGAGATAGCTGCCCTCTCATGGAATTCCCTTACTGCTAGGGACTAGCTGCAGCTAGTTGCCCCCTCTGGAGACAGACCCCAGATAGTTAACAGCTGCAACTTCTATTGAACCCCCACCTACTTCCTCCTTCCACCCTTGCCTTTTCTGCCCTCCTTTGAGCAGTGTGACCTGTGCCCTGCGTTCCTCCCTATGGATGCTCTGCCTGTGTCCCAAGAGGTCAGTTAGTTGGATGCTATACTCCTGCTTTATGGCGCTCACACTTCAAGGTTGCTCATGCCAGGGGTTGCTTATAAACCTGGGAGTATTAAAGAGACTGCAGCTGCCCTGTTGGCATGCTGCAGTTACATGGTTGGCTTGCCCTCCAATGGTGCCAGTTCTCCCTTCGTTGTCATATCTTCTGCCCCTTCCTCCCTCTTCCTCTTCCATATTTCAGCAAATAGTCCCACATATAAGGAATCAGATCTCTAGCCAAAAGAAGCAATGCAAACAATTTACGCTAGCCACATGAGTAACAACATTTAGCTTTTTCAGGGCTGCTGCTGCTGCCGTCCCCTCAGCTGTGCAACTTCCTACTTCCTGCATGCCAATTTTATAGTTCTTCTGGCTTCCTACAGACTACAGCTGCCTTAATGGTGTGCTGCGGTCCTGTGGTCAGCTCATCTGCCAGTGGCATTAGATCTCCCTCCCTTGTCTGTCCCTCTGTCCCCCATCTCCCTCTTCTCCCCTTCTCTGTTTCAGCAAAGAGTCCCTCACATCAGGAATCAGATCTTTAACCAAGAAAAGCAATGCAAACAACTTGCATTATCTATGTGAGTAACAACACTTATTTTTTTCAGGGCTGGTGTTCCTGCTGGTGTTTTCTTGGCTGTGCAGCTTCTTACTGTCTGCACACTGATTATGTAGTCCTACTGGCCTCCTAGAGACTACCCTCAACTCACAATGGTGCAGTGCCCCCAAAGACAGCACATCATGTCACTGTGCACAATGATGCCGGCCCTCCAAACATTGCTGTGTCACAGCCGTCCCATGTTGCATGCTGTCAAGTCATCAGACCTGTCAGCAGTTCCTGTACAATCACAGTGCCATATGACATGGGCAATGTGGCCCGGTGTCCCTCATCCAGTTGCTTTCTTGATGGTTGCTCTTCATTATGGACCTCCTTCAGCTCTTCCTGTTGGAGAAACATTCTTCACACAGGACCTTCAGACATCTTTAAAACAGAAGGCAGCACATTACCATGGTGTCACACAGGATGCTAAACAATTGTCATCAGGGTTTGAGGCAAGGCACACATATCTATGCCATGCCAGCATGCCACATGTTGACCCCATGGCATACATGGCACCTAAGTCCCATAGAAACATGTGCCTGTCTGGCTATGGGTGGATGTTGCTATGCCAGGAATGTGTGTGCTCAGCCAGAGCTCCTGTCCTCCAACCCTGCCTTTATGTGCATGATGTGGCAGGTGTGCAGTGTATGACCATGAGGGACAGGGGCCACAAACTGTGCAGTTGTCATGGGTGTGGTATGGTCCTCTGCCTTGCCACATCAGCAGCCATGGGTGTGTGGGTAGACAAACACACACACGCACACACACACACACACACACACACACACACACACACACACACTGTACAGTAGTTGTAGCTGACAAGTTATCCATATAAGGGACAGTTTACACCATATGGTGATAGTGCCATCCCCACTTCTTAGTAAGTACAGCCATGACTGGATGTTAGGGTTGGATCTGTACAGTCGGGACTAACAGAGGACCATGCCTTGTAATGTACAGTACCAGAGAACACAGGATGCAATGTATGACACATAGGGGTCACAGCAGCCCAAAGTGCATTGCTTTGGACATGTGTGGCAATATGCAGTACATACCAATGATGTTCAGGCCATTCCACCCACAACCATGTCACAGCTACTGTATACTTACCTCAGGCATGCCAATGAAACGCCAGGCCACTCATGCTTTTTGAGGTAGTAATGTTCTTTGAACTCCAGCCCCTCCAAAATAAGCATTTGACTCAATGTCTGATCATCACCTCTTGTCCACTGTGATGCCTGGGGCATGTTCACAGTGAATCAATTTAATCTCAACAGACCACCCTACAAATGGCTGAAAGACAGACAAATGGATGGCAGTGAGCATAACTCGGCAAAGCATGCATACGTATACCAGGCCCCAGAGCCACAGTGTATGCCACCCACTTTTGCTGGGGCTATGGCATGCCACATGTTGTCATCTGTATCCTCACAGAAGAGTTGCCTGACAAGTTCAAAGGCATACGGCAGGTCTGCCTCTGTGGTGGGCTAGTCAGACTCTGCATTGCTTACAGCTGTTCCATGCTCCTGCCTGCTGCTTACCAGGTTGCACAGTGCCTGCCATGTTGCACAGTGGCACAGGAAGGAGTGTGCATGCACGTGCCAAGGGGTGGCATTAAAGAAATACACATCACAAGGTGCTGTACACACAGTTGTACTGTGGATAGACCAAAACCACACAGGAGAAAACAGTCCCCAGCCTGTGTATGGCACAGTGCAGCACTGCACCACACAGTGCATGCCATGTGGTGTCTGTATCACACACGCATGTTCCAAGGATGTTACTACAGCCTTGAGATCACCATCCATGGGAATCACTCTCATCCATGTGTGCCACAACAGCATGAGAACAGACATTCACAGATGTGCCCATCTATCTGTATGCATGAGCCGATGGCAGAGGTGAAGGAGGCACTTCTGGAGAAAAGACGTGATAACTGACAGCACATATATTTAGGCCATGTGTGCTTCTACACAACATGAGGGACATGCATTTATTTATTTATTTAGTTTTTGTTAACGGGGTAGGTACACTAGACAAGTTATATAACTATTTTCAGGAATGACCCGGGAGAGTACAACACGTATTACAGATACATCAGAACAGAACAGCAGGTAAGCAAGTACATTGAGTAACATAATACATTGAGTCACAAAACAGTAAGGCATGTAGTGAGCTACTATGACAGAAATTGTAGAGTACATATAATCAACAATATATAGTCTTGAACAAACATAGCGTAGTCAAGTGCCTTGGAGGGAAATAGGATCAATAGAAATGAACAATAGTTCATTAGCAGGTCCTCAGATCGGTTGGGTTCCAAGTAAGTGACCAACGTGTGGGTCCAGTACATGGGACATTATGCTAGGGAGGCTTGGAACACTCACACGCTGAGGCCAGCTTCAGATACCCCCACAGGGATTTCCGGAAGCACTGATGGGAGGAGACAGAACGAACCTGTTCAGGAAAGGAGTTTCAGAGCCTAGGAGCACATGCAGCAAAGTCCCTGTCCCCCATGAGGGTTCGGGTGAAGGGTACTTTTAGCATCCCAGGACCCTGGGACCTGAGAGGGTAGGAGGGGAGGTCAGGAGGTGAGAGAAGCTGTGCCAGCCCTGGGGAGTACCGGTTCTGATCACTTTACCCACAAGGCATCCCATCCCAAAGTTCAGGTGGTTGGTCGGGGAAAGCCAACCTAGTTTATCATAAAGCTCACAATGGTGGGTGAGATGGGGGGGTGGCCAGTGCAAAGCGGCAGATATTGTTGTACTTCATGTGCCACCGAGTAAGAAAAGCTTTGGAGGTACGAGCAAATTGGTGGAGACCATAGCTAAGGGAGGGAAGTAGTACACCTCTAGCAAGTGCCAGATGAGCAGCAGATGTCAGGTTATATTTGGCCCTATCGGCCAGACCCAATTTACAGTTCACCGTTCTACAGACATTGAGGATATGACTCCCTAGGTCCAGTTGGGGGTCAAGTGTCACCCCAAGGTATTTGATGGAGTTCACAGTTAGGAGGGAAGTTCCATCCACACAACTGATACGCAAAGGGTCTGGAGAGGCTTTTGTCTTGGCTGATGATCCAAATAATATAGCCTGCATTTTTTTCAGGTTGAGGACCAACTTGTGTTTGGTTACCCAGGACTGAAGGTTGTTAAAGTCCTCAGACAGGTGGTGATTGAGAGTCGCAATGTCCTGGGAGTGGGCCAGAATAACCAGGTCATCTACATAAAGGGTGACACTACAGTTTGTTACTGTGGCTGGGAGATGGTTAACAAAGAGGGAGGAGAGAAGGGGTCCCAAGACCGAGCCCTGAGGAACGCCTGAGGTCACCGGTGAGGGATCAGAGAGGACTTTATTGAATTTGGTCATCTGTACTCTGCCATGCAGGTAGCCAGTTAACCATTTCAGAGCGGGGGGGGGGACAGGCCAAGGGACCGCATCTGGGTACAGAGCAGTGCATGGTCTACAAGGTCAAAAGCATTGCCTGGAGTGATTCAGGCTCGATTGTGTGTGGATAATTATTTGCATCCAAATCAAGGAGTTATTTTGAAAACTATTGTTAATAAGGGAAATTCTGGTTTTCGATAATTTGTGTCATCTGCTGCTCATTTGTGGAAGGATTTGCCTCTTTCCCTTAGATGCTTTAATTCAGTAATAAGATTTAAGGTTAAATTTAAACATTATTTGTTATCTGTCGATGTTTGTAATTGTTAGTATATTGTTAGTTATGCACTGTATTGTTTTTTTGTTGATTGTTTTCATGTCAGGCCTGAAAAAGGGCTTTACCCAGTGTCCTTACCCGATTAACAAATTTAAAAATAAATAAAAAATAAAATACGTGCCCTGTGTGGCATGCTACCTGCACAGCTTGTGCTCCCATGCCATGATGTTGGAGATAAAGGTCCTGTGTGCCTTTGGCTAATATGCCACAGGTTAATTCAAAAGAGTGACAGAGTCATGACAGCTGTGATCCAGTTGTATGTGTCATGTGTACTCTTAAAGCTGATGAACACACTGCTCACACATGCTGTGGACTACTTTGGAGCAGATATGGACAATGGTGGCCTTCTGTGATCAGTATTTTTTTTATTTTTATTTATTTATTTTGTTTACCGGGTAAACGTATGAGCCAAGGCCCTTTTTCATATGCGACCCAAGACTGTAAAACAGTCATAAGATGTTATACAAAAAGATAGCTTTTACATTCATTTAATACTAAAAATACAAATGTATAACATATTAGACAAACAGTATAATACGATTATTTAAAATAGCAGTGACATTGCAAACTACTCAACAAACGATGCTTCAATTTCTTTTTGAATAAATTATGACTACTCAAAGTTCTAAGTTCATTAGGAAGATCATTCCAATATGTTGGTGCTTTGATTGAAAAAGCTTGAGTGCCCATTTTAGTTTTAGTGACTTTCAGATTTAAGCAAGTAGAAGAATTTGATCTCAAATTTCTCAGAACTTCCCTTACAGATATCAGAGAGTACAAAGTGGAGAGACTATTGTGTCTCATTACATTATCCGTTATGCAACAGAGAGAGTAAATGGAACTTAAATTTGTTGGTAAAAACCCTGAAACTTGATATAAAGTACAATGATGAGTACTAGGAGGCAATCTATAAACAAATCTACAAATACTATGAAATGTCATTAAGTTATTTAACACATGTTTAGATATATTTGTAAACAAAAATTAATTATAATTTAGTTTTGAAAGTGGTATACTTTGGGGTATATGTTTCCTAGCTTATAAAGTTGACACATTCTGTAACCTGAATAAGACCCCTAGTTTCTGATTTACTGATTTTGTTAAAGTCAATATGTGATTTGAAAATGTTAAATTGTAGTCCAAATTCAGTCCCAGATATCTGAAACATTGCACCTGCTCCAAATAAATTAATTTTTTACCAAAAATGTTTAGTTTCCCTTATTTAGCTAACTTTTGTTTAGAGGCAAACATCATACTCTTAGTTTTTGAAATATTCAATGATAATTTTAAGTCCAACAGACAATTTTCTAGGTTCTGAAAATCTTCAGTCAAATCGTGAGCAATTTTATCTAATGTATTAGAACTTTTGTATAATATTATATCATCAGCATATAAAATTGCCTTATTCTTAAGGATTTTACTTGGTATAATATCCACAAATATGGAAAACAAAAGGGGTCCCAAGATTGATCCTTGGGGTACTCCCTTTTCCAATAATCTACTCTCTGACACTGATCCTTCATAATGGACTTGTAATTCCCTACCAGATAAATAATTATCCACCCATTCTAGTGACAATCCAGAGAATCCCTTGACAGCTAGAATCCTGAGCAGCAGGTGATGGTCTAAAAGGTCAAATGCCTTAGACTGGTCCACAAAAACAGCACCAGTGAGCTCACCCCTCTCCTTAGCCTCACTGATGTGATTTGTGAACCTGGCCAAGGCAGTACCTGTACTATGACAGTTCCTAAAACCATGCTGCTCAGGAGCCTGAAGCTCAGTAAATTGTAAATAATCACTAATGTGTTCCTCCGTCATCTTTTCTAAAATTTTACCTAAAGGGTGGAGAAGAGAAACAGGGTGATAATTCCCCAAATCTTTACTATCTCCTCCCTTAAAAATTGGCCTTATTATGTTTTTTTTTCCATTGTTGTGGAAAGATTCCTGTTTCTAAGGACAAATTGAATATTTTTGTCAAAGGTATGCAAATATATGAAGATAATAACTTAAAAACCTTGGCTGAATATCATCAATTCCAACATTTTTTAAGAGAATTTTCTTCAAAATTTACAGAACCTGATCGGACTCTACTTCCAGCAAGTTATGCGTACAATAGGTAAACACAGGGAAGCCACACTCAAGTCACAAAACAATAAAGCCCTTCAGGTTTAAACTAAGACTCAAAGAGCTGGGGCTTTTTGTACTAAGCTCTCCAGTTCTTGAAATCATCCTTGTGTTTTGCTACATGTTGCTATCAGTGACATTATTATGTTCCAAAATGAGTGCAGTTCCCTGTGTTCCCCTATGCTCCTTCTAAAGCTGACACAAGTTGTAGTGCTCCGTGGCATGGACTGCTATGTTCCTCTCTTATGGATGCAGTAGATGGCACATATCAATTAATTAATCAATCAATCAATCAATTCTTTATTTAACCAGGTGAAACACCATTGAGGTGAACTCATTTGCACGGTGGATCTGGAAGCAGTTTACAAACAGATACAGCATACATTAAAACAAGGGGCCTCGTAGGGGCCACTTTATCATTTCAAATAATTATGTAAGGCTGAGGGTTGCATAGAAGACACATGCAGTGATCAGGTACAGCAAGATTATGCACTTAAGTAACAGGCTATATACAGGGTATTCAGTATATACAATATATACAAACATGTAGTTAGGCACCAAGGTAACCAAGGAAACCAGGCCACCGTGGGGGAGTATAAGGCAGATGGGGAGAATACATGTATATCCAGAGAGGATAGGAAGGAGAGGATGGTGGTATGGGGAGGAGAAGTAAGGCCCATGGCTAGGAGGGGAGTGGACCACCATGAAGGTGATGAGAACAAAGGGGTTTAGGTGGTCGATAGCAGAAACAATTACACGTCTCCTTAAAGGAACTCAGGAAAGAATTGTTGAAGTGGGATAATTCCACCAGAAAGGTAAGTTTCAGGGTCTTTTGGACATTGTTCCAGTGGGCCAGGAAGGTATGGCTAAATGCCAAATGGCCATAGCATGTTCTAATCTTTGGGATTGTAAGGGAAATGTAGGACTGACTTCTTAATGGATGCTTACTGGGAGGGCAAGTAGGAAAACAGGTCCTTGATATATTGTGGAAGCTTATTAATGAAGATTCTATGAATCCAGAATACTACGTTTTCATAATGCCTGAAGCTGAGTGAACTCCAACCTATGGAGGCATAAAGTGCACAATGATGTGTGGAGTAGGGTGCCCCATTGATGAATCTAAGCACACGATGATACAGGGAGTCTAGTTTAGAGAGGGCTGCACTAGTGCTATGCCCAGACAAAAAAATCTGTGTAGACTAGGAGAGGCATAAAGTTAGTCTGTGCTAGTCTTTTTTCTGGCTTCCTGAAGAGTAAATGTCTGATTTGGTAGAATACCATAAGTCTTTGTCTTAATTTTTTGGAAAGCTCCTCCACGTGGTCTAGGAAAGACAGTTTAGAGTCTATCCACACACCCAAATATTTAGATTTGTCCACAGATTCAATTGACTCACCCACCAGGGTGGATACTTGGGGGACCATACCCGGTCAGTGATGATGGGGTTGTTTAATGCAGGGGTGAGAAGCATAGCCTTCGTTTTTTGGCATTAAACAGTAATTTTGAGTGTAGGAGGTTATTCTGAAGGAGGTTGAATTAAGTTTTGAGATCGAGACATGTAAGCTCAGTCATAGGCCTAGCTAAATATAGAACTGTATCATCAGTAAATAGGTGTGTATTTGCTGATTTGATTCCAGAGTCTAAGTTATTTATGTAAATGGCAAACAGTAGGGGGCCAAAGATAGAACCTTGGGGCATACCTCTTAAGAGGATCTTCATTGGAGAAAATTCACCATCTGCCTTGACCTGTTGGGAACGGTCAGTAAGATAACCAGTAAACCATTTTTAAAGACAGATTGTCAACCTCAATGTTTTGTAAAGCAATTAAGAGCAGGTTGTGATCCACTGCATCAAATGCTTTACTAAGGTCCAGAAATAGCGTACATATATAATTTTTGGTGTCCAGTGCTATCTGTCAATCGTTAGTGACCTTGGCTAATGCTGAGATTGTGCTGTGACAGGGGTGAAAGCCCGATTGGACTGGGTTGAGCAGTGAAAGATTTACCAGGTATTGCCTAAGCTGATTATTAACTACCTTTTCAAGTAACTTAGACATTTTAGGTAACAGTGAAATTGGGCAATAATTGTTTAGGTCACATGGGTCACCAGATTTGAATAATGAAATGACGTGGGCTGTTTCCCAAGTAGTAGACACATGTTGCCATACTAGCCCCTCCACACAAATGAGGAGGCATACAGGGAAGGGTACCACATCATGAACATCCAGGTGGTCATGGATGCAGAGGGCATAGTCACCAATGTGAGTGTCACATATCTGGGTGTCACACATGACTCCTACATATTAGATGAGTCAATTGTGAATCAACAGCTGTGTGGACTGAATGGCTACTGGTTGTGTGGTGCCATTTGATAGGTTTTCACAGACCTATCTGCACTACCTTGTGGTGGACAGCCTGACACAATCTCTTTCCTTCACAGGTGATAATGGCTATTCCCTGAAGCCATATATAAGGCCACCATTCCTTCTTCCAGATGGGGATGCTGAGGAGTGATATAATTATCAGGCACATCATATGGCACAGGGTATTGTGGAAAACTAAATTGAACTGCTCTAAATGTGATTCTGCAATCTGGATAAGATGGGCTGCACTACGATATCAGTACTCAGCAGGAAGTGCTGGGTCTTCATAACATGTGCAATGCTACATACTTTGTCCATTGCTAGACATGTTAGAAAACAAAAATTGGGGCACACTTACATATTGCAAAAAAATGAAGTAATTAATTTATAGTAACAAATCCAAAGTGCTCCCAAAGAAACCCACTACACAGTGATTGGTGGTGCTCTGTCACTTTATCAGGGCAGGTGTGGCTAGGGATGAAAAGACACCCTTTTAAATATAAGTCATCAGTCACATGGTATATTTGAACTGTGAAACCTCAAAGTAGTTAAAAGGTATACATGATTACATACAACCAATACTGTGTAACTGGAAATTATATCAGCTGATCTTACTATTCCTAATTTATACATTTTTAAAAAATATAAGTGTGTCTGCCAGTAACTGGTGATCCCAAAGAGTTTAAGTTAATGAAAACACATTGTTGTAATTGCTGCATACTATGAAACATCATCTGAAAACAAGTGCAGTCTAATAATCTCACAATGCATACTGTTGTACTATCAATCCCAAAATATGTAAAAAAGTGCAAATCAGTGCTAAAGTGCTAAAATGTAAACAGACAAGACAACCTCCCATGTAAAGCTATGTCTGCTAGATTTTCAATTCAAATGTATTATGCAAATTCATTTCAAAAGAGACAATAGCAGCAAATTAATTAATGTGATGTTGCATTGCATCAAAGGGAGGGCAACTAGGGAATATAAAAGTATTGTGCAGAATGAAACAAGTTAAAAACTTGAAAAGGGGTGACTATGGGGCTGCAAGGGGAGATTATGGAGCTGTAAAGAGAAGAGCTATGGAGGAATGGGGTTGTTTTAGAGGGAGGGAATTAAAGACAAGTTAAAGGGAGTATGGAAAAGGCTAAATAGGGCAGAGTTAAAACATATGTGGAAAACAGAAACAAGTATCACAATGTCAGTGTGTGCCCCCTTTTTTCCCCTATGACTTCTGCTTTGCCTTAAGCGGCGGCACCTGCAGTACCTGTGTAACGTGGGTTTGTTCTGTGTTTTATTTATACTTTTAGACATGTGCCTCTACTGCATAATGTACCTGGTAGTCCAGATCCTGGGGATGGTGCTGCAGTGGCGTGTGAGAAGCCTGCAGTTGTCTTTCACCAGGAGGCACTGAGCAGAAGGAAACCATGGTACCGACTAGGGCGGAACATGTTCAGTATGGGGTGAGTGTAATGTGTATGCATGTGGCTAGTGGGTGTGACACATCCAACTATAGCTGTGATGAGTGGCGCTGCTGTGCTGAGTGTGCTGAGCGTGCCTGCAAGTGATATTCCATGTGGTGTGTGTGTGTCTTTGCTGGCATGCATGTTATGCTGTGTGTGTGTCCTTAGGTGTCACCTGTGCTGCTGTTTGCTGTGCTGGGGCACCCTGCCCTTGTGGCATTCCACTATGTTCACTACATCCTCTATGCATGTGTCCAATGTCTGGCATTGTGTTGGTCTGCTGAACATGTCCTGCTGCTGTCTTCCCCACTGAACCCTGTTGTGTCAGTGTGCTGTATGCCAGTGAGGTGTGAGGTATGTTGTGTGCTGGGTGCCTGTTCAGTCATGTGATCATACATTAATTCTAGCACATCAGCCAAACAACTGACCTGACCCTGGAGACCAACCATGTCTGCCATGAGTGCACTCAGCTGCTCATTTTTTTTCCCTGCTGGCATGCAGCCTTTCCTGCTCCAGTGTCTCTACCTCTGGAAAATACAGGCAGCATATGGATGTATCCCCATCTGCCTTTTCTGCTGTCCTATTCTGTGTAGTGGACCCTCATCCCTGCTGTGCTCTGTGTCCTGCCAATGCATTTGTGTTGCCTGTACACCCTGTTCCTGTGGCCCTGGTACTGGAACCTGGTGCCCTTTTGGATTGTCTGGGCTGCTTCCCTATGCTGAGGCCCCCTGCTGAGTATCCATCCAGCGTCTGTCTTTGGTGGTGCCCTGTGCATTCTACTACATGGGTGAGGGTGTCCACGGCACTGTTAGTTTTCTCATGTTGCTGTGCTTGTGTTGTGTCTGTGTTGTCAACTGTAGTGGGGGCGTTGCTTGTGATTGTGATATGTGTGTCCTCTGTGTCTTTTATACTGGTGTATTATCATAAGCCTTGATTTTGTTGTGGCTGGTTGATATTGCCTGGGCTGCTAGCTTGTCAGTGGTGAGAGTTAAAACATGTGCTAGGCATCAGTGTTGTGCACATCACTGTGTATACAGCATGGAGGTATTGCTGTCACTGTCCACCCTGGCACAGCATGACTCCACTGTGTGCCTTGTACCTCCTTTTCCTGTATCTGTGAGCCCTCATCCTCTTCATCCTCCTGTGGTCAATAGTTGGCTGCAATATCAAACACAGGTTAGACAATTATGTTGTGCTGCAGCAATGTACCAGTATGTCTATATGATTTGATACTGTACAGTGTCCCAACGTACCTATGTGGCAGGATGTCCAGTCCATCCTCCTCCCAGTTAAGCGTTAACTGGGAGAAGATATCCACCTCCCTGGACTGCCTATGGATGAAGCTCAGTAGAGATGGTGGGCTACCACCATTCATGGCCTGTTCCCCTTCATGCTATGGCCAGTTTCCTCTTCACAACCACCCTTATGTCTCTCCATTTGTGCTTTATGGCCTCCAGACTCTCTGGCACTGGCTGATGGCATGATGGCCCTCCGAATGTCAAGCCAGATGCATGTCTTCTTGTCCTGTGGTGACCATAGGGATGTGTCCCCAAACAGGGTGGAGTAGTGCATGCTCATCTCAGTGACGGCAATGGTGATCTGCTCAGAAGTACTGTTATTTACCCTGGACCATTCTGTGTCTATGATGCATGCTATACCATGGTCATGGTTGATGGCGGTGGTGCTGTCCTCTGAGGCATGCTGCCTGTGTGCATGGCTTGTGTGGGACTACCTTCTTCCCTTATGACCAGAACTGTTGTTGCACCTGTGAACCAACTGCCATGCACTCTGCTGGTAGCTGTGGTCCAATCAATCACTGTTGTTTCCCTGTCACACATGTTAATGGGGTAGCAGTGGTATGCATGTTGGTATGCATTTCCATGTCTGTGTGGACAACCACATTCCTATATATGGTGGGGTCATAGTCTATGAGCTTTCCTTGGCCTACCCTTTGGATTTCTGCACTCAGTTGAGCACTGCAGAGTTCCTACTTCCACACTTTCTTTGGCAAACCCACTAGATGTGCATAGCTCCAGTTTGAGCATCTTTCTGTTCCACACTGTTCCACACCACTGCTATATTTATATTCTGTGGACGCAGCCAGGTGACATGCATAGGGCCCGTAGTTTATCACACTAGGAAGTTGCACTTGTGGATGATTACTATAGATGTAGAGTTTCTTTCAGGTAGTTTATTGCGAGCACAAACAAAGAAAACACTGTGTGAATGCCCCAGTGCTTTGACTGTTAGGTCTTCCTCTGGGCCCATAGTTTGCAGAATTCTTATGCTGTAAGTTTAATAAAATGGAAGTGAAGATGTATAGACAACAGAATAAGTAGTACAGCAGATCATTTATAGCTAATGAAATGTATTTCTGACAGATATGTAATTTTTCCATTAAGTGCAAGATACTGGGGTTCTTTGTTATGTAGAAACATAGTAAATGTCAGCAGACAAAGATCTGTCAGCCCATTTAGAGTGTAGCTGAAAACTTGGAGAACTGTGTTTGAACCCCACAGTCACCACTTGCATACTGTGTAACCATGAGCATGTCATTTAACTTCCCTGTGCTCCCAGGATGCACCTGGAAACAAGCCTCAGCTTAGTGTGTCTTTCCTTATCAACAATTGTAAAATAAAAAAGAAAATGAATCTAGTCTGCCCAATGCCAATATGCCAGGATATTACAGGAGCATATATATAAAGTACTCCCTTGTGGTTAGCGGTCCCCACTCCCCAATCCCAATCTCATTTACATGACAAAGTCAATACTGCCCTTGTGTCCAGTGGTCCCCCCATCCCTGATCCTTTATATACAAAAATGGCAATACTGCCCTGGTGTCCAGTGGTTCCTCCTCCCTATCCCCTAGGGTCTCATCCAACAATACCCAACAGTCCCTGGCATCTAGGAGAACCCCGCATGGTGGCAGGTTGTGACCCACCACCCCGCTCCTCTCCATCCCATCCAGGAGCTGTTGACAAGTACAGCTTTCCACTCTCCACCATGGCTGGCTAGTGACTGAGCTGTCAAGGAGTGCGTACTGTAACAGCTGATTGAACAGTATGCACTCCCTGACAGATCAGTTGGTGAATGGCCATGGTGGAGAGCAGGGGTTGTGCCAGTTGCCGACTCCAGGATGGGATTGGGGGAATGGGCTGGTGGGGCACTACCTGCCAGGGTGGGGGGGCCCTAGACACTAGGGATTGTTGGGTATTGTTATACAGGACACTCAGGGATGGGGAGGGGGACACAACTGGACACCTGGGCAGTATTGCCATTTTCATATATATGGGATCAGGGATGGAGAGGGAGAACCACTAGACACCAGGGCAGTATTGCCTTTTTCATATATATGAGATCAGAAATGGGGGGGGGGACTACTGGACACCAGGGCAGTATTGTCTTTGTCATATATATGGGATTGGGGATGGGGAGGGAGGACAGTGGCACATTTCCCTCCCACCTAGGGAGGGCTTTGAGGGTAGTGCGTGTTCTCTAAACCCTCCCAGAGGACACACTTCTAAGTACCATTAGACCAGCTTAGAAGTTTGCCCTCTGGGAGAGTTTAGAGAATCCCAATTTAGGGGATATGGCAGCTTGCATCTGCCACAAGCCCCCAGCAGCCTGGCACACCCAGCAGCTTGGTGCAGACCTGGCACAGGGTCAGTTTGGCAGACTGGTCCTGGTGTGATACAGGGTGCCTATAAGAGAATCCCCAAATCTGCAGATTTTGATGCAAGGTGCCCCTTACGCCACTGCTGTGTGATGCAGGTACCTTGCATCAGAATCTGAGCTTTGAGAATTGGGCTCAATGTATTCAAGTTTCAGGTGTGGGGGTGTAACTAATTCATTTAGTTTATGAGTTCACTACCTATTGTGCATTTTGTGGTGGGTCTGGTTGAGGGGTCAAGGGGGAACCTGTTGGGCTGGATTGGGCTGGGAAGTTAGATACTTGTTGGTCTGGAGGAAAGGGTAACATGTTTGCCTGGGAACTCTAGGGAGGGGGCTAGGATGAAACTTGCTGTGCATGAGGGCTGGGGATTCTAGGGAGCTGGGCTTGGGTGAAATTTGCTGGGATGGGGATGGTCAAGGGCCTCACACTTAAGCAGCTGGTTGGGTTCTTGGGAGAAGGATTCAGGCAACATGCTGGACTTTGGGGACTCTGGAGAGGGTACTGTACTATGGTGCAACTTACTAGGGTGGGGAGGAGGTAGCAGGGCAGCAAATTCTGTTTCAAATGCCCCCAAAATGCACCAAAGTGCACAAAGCAACAAAAATTTTCTAGGGGACTAGGTTGCCCCCAGATCCTCACCTGTAATTTACATGTTTTGTGCATACAGTTTTTTAAAGGGTGGTTACTGTACTGTTTGGTTGTGCAGGAGTAAAATGGACTGGTTGACTCTGAGTTGCTGGAGCTGCCTGATGTCACCCTCAGGGGTCCAGTGAAGTATCTGCATCTGGGTACAGGAATATGTAACCCACAGGGCTAGTGGTCACCTTCTTTTGGGAGGAAGACGTGACCCAACTGACAGGTTTCCAGTTTTGCCACATTCTAGAGAAGGCGATGATGGGAGTGGTGGTGGACTTGAAGGAGTTCAACACCCATTCTTTCTGCATTAGGGCTGCCGCACATGCTAGGGCAGAATGAGTGACAGATGGCCAGATTCAGGCACTTGGCTGATGGAGGGCACATGCCTTGGAACCATATATGTGACCACATTTACTTTAACCTTTTGTTTTTGTTTTCTTTCAGGTGGCATTTCCCAAGAAATCCAAGTGTGGATCTGTGGCCATTCCTTCATTCATTGGGCATCACTTACAGTTAGGCACTTCCTTGGGGTTGAGAACCTATATCTGGACTCCCACTGACACAGGTACTCTTTAGGGGATGTAGGGAGATGGGATGGGGTGACCTGCTCTTGTGGATCATGGCCATATCCCTGCTCTCATGGATACTGGCCATAGCTCAACAGCAGGGCAGGGTCCTCCCAGCATTTTAGTTGTACATTTGTGAGGGAATGACCTGGTGGTGGTAAAGTCTCTTGAGATGTTGCACCAGATGAAGGAAGACTCGGTTTTGATTCTGGTCACACATCATTCAATGGAGGCATTGGCACCATGGGACCCTACTGCAATCGAGATAGCCTACAGTTTGACAAACATGGCTAGGCAGAATCCTTTCTGAGGCATGATGAAATAATGATTAAAATACTGTAGTTTTATGCCTGGAATGGTGTGCACTTGTCTGAGATAGAGTATGATAGATTTCTAGCTGACTTACAAGGTGCTGTCGAAAAATCACTAAAATGAAATGCTCTGGGGGTGGGATGAGCATCAGGAGCAATGTTCATCTGGTGGTGGCATGGTGGTCTCACAAGGACTGTATGGAGGGGATAATAGGGAATCACACATCTTTTCTGGTGATTCACCCTGAAGCTACTAAGAGATGAGGGCATAGACTACTGTGAAGTTTTTCTTACACTGGGCAGTCAGAGGGATAGCCTCTTCGGGTATTGTCCCTGAGTGCAATGAACTCTGATGAGGGATGGTACATCAGCACCAGTCCCAGAGCCATCCCTAATACCTCAGATGCCAGTGTCCCTCATGAGATTGTACCCATTATGTCAAATCCCCTAGGGGTTAGGGGATGGGTGATTTATTATGATTTGATACACAGAATGCCTTACTGCAACTTCCTTGCTCTTCACATCACACTAATTTGACTGTAGCTTGGGTTAAAATTTGGTTTTACAAACACTTGTCTGGGGTAATTTTTTTCTCCAAAGCATGGTGTATGTCTCTGTCTGTTCAGGTGAGGGGAGGTTTAATATGGCCTAATAAGAAAATATATAGTACCCCTAAATTTATGGTCATACTAGAACCTTTGAATGTATCGTGGGCGCAGGTGTGGGTTGTAAGATACTTCTTGTTTACCATCCACCCAGGAGTGAGAAGGAGTTCCTGCAGGAGGTCATGGACTTCATCATTGAGATGGTATTGGAGGCCCCCAGGTGGTTGATACTGGAGACTTCAGTGCCTGGGTCGATGATGAACTCTCACAATTTGGACAAGACTTCCTCCAATTAATTATATTGTTGGGGCTCACACAGGTAATTACTGTTCCTCTGTGACCCATATACAGGGCCATTCACTGGATCTGGTGTTCCTGCTGGGGATGAAGATCTTGGATGTGGTGGTGGAACCCATTGGATGGTCTGATCACCACACTATTGGGTTCAGCTTCATGGACTCCCTAATAGACCTGCCCCTAAAGAGATGGTCCAGTACTGCCCATTATGGGGAGTAACCCCAGCTGGTCTGATGGCAGTTCTGCACCTATCGGGCAATGCGAGTGTTAGCAGGGATCCAGAGAGTCTACTATGAGCCTATAATAAAGCAGTGGGAGAAGCCCTGGATGCCATTGCTCCAGTCGGTGTTCACCCACTTACCCTTCACCCTCGGTCCCGTGGTTTGATGGGATCTTGAGAGAGGTGAGGTGAGGTGAGGTGAGTGGGAAGAAGGCTGGAGCGCTGCTGGCAGAAATCCGACCTGAATGATGACAAACTTAGATTGATATCCCATTATAAGGTGTATCAATCTGCAGTCTCCAGTAAGAAGGCAGAATTTCTGTCTGGGGAGATTGCAGCTGCACAAAATCGACCAGTCCAGCTCTTCCGTACTGTGGACACGCTGTGCAATCCAGCCTGTCTCCAGAATTGGAGAGCCTTTTCACAAGAGAAGTGTGAGGAGCTTGCTCAATTTTTCACAGATAAGATTGTGGCCATCAGGTCGGAGATCCATGTAGCTCACTCAAATGGGCAGAGTGGAGATCAGTGTGGTGACACTAGCACCCGGTTTGTCTGGTTGGAATTTGCTCGATTGGCAATCGATGATGTCATGAAGATGGTCCAGGGCTTACGACTGACTTACTGTGGTTTTGATCCAGGTCTGATGCGCCTCCTTGTGGGGTGCATGGAGGCAACAGGACCCGGTCCTCTCTCAGATAGTTAGGTGTTCATTAGAGACCGGGGTGTTTCTGGACACCCTGAAGGAGGTGGTGGTTCACCCCTCCTGAAAAAAACTTCTCTGGACCCTGACTGTCTTGTAAACTACAGGCCGGTCTCTAACCTACCTTTTGTAGGTATGGTTATTGAGAAGGCAGTTGTGTTGCAGCCCAAGGATCATCTGACTGCCCAAGACATCTGTGATCCTCTCCAGTCCAGTTTCAGGAAGAGACATAGTACTGAGAAGGCGTTGGTCTGGGTACTTAATGATCGCCTAATAGCAATTGATTGGAGGAGCTATTCCATCTTGGTCCTCCTTGATATCTCTGCAGCATTTGACACTGTGGATCATGGGGTGTTGCTGGAGCACCTGTGGCTTTTCTGTGGGCTTAGTGGCACAGTCCTCAGATAGTTCCATTCATTTCTCACTGGTAGGATACAGAGAGTGGAGTCCATGGTGTTTTCCTCAGCCCCTACCTCCCTGCCATGTGGGGTGCCACAGGGCTCTATGCTTTCCCCCATGATGTTCGCAGTGTATATGCTACCATTGGAAGATATTATTAGGTGGTACAGGTTAAGTTTTAACTCTTAATCAGATGATAGTCAACTGTACTTGTCCTTTGTGCCTGGACAATATATTGCTGTTACAGTATTTAACAACTATCTTCCTGAGATCCAGGATTGGATGAGTGACAGCTGTCTCAGGCTGAATCCAGATAAGACTGAGGTGTTGGTTGTGGACCCAGGTCATTGGTTGGAGGGATCATCAACTGGGCAGCCATACAGGCTTTGGCTGGGGGGCAACCAGCTGAGGACCTCTGACTGGGTGCGAAATCTGGGCGTCATGCTTGACAGCAGACTGACACTTAACACTCAGGTGGCGGCCATTGTCAAGTCCTCTTTTTATCATCTGAGGAACGTCACCTGGATAAAGCACCTGGTGTCACCTGATGACCTTCCAATATTGGTCCACACTTTGGTGACCTCGTGCCTTGATTACTGCAATGCCATATACAGTACCTAGGGCTACCGGGGGTGGACCTCCGTCACCTGCAGCTGGTGCAGAATGTGGCTGCCAGGTTGCTGCCAGGTTTACATAGATCTGACCATGTCACTCTTGTACTCCACATTTTGCACTGGCTGCCAGTGCAGTGGGGGAGCACCTTCAAGGCCAGATTACTGACATTTAAGGCCCTACACGGAGAGGGACTGAAGTACCTACAAGAGCTCCTTCACCCTCTCCACTCCACCGATGAGGGATTGATGCAGATTCCCAGGGTCCATTTGACAATATTGGGAGCTAGGTCATTTGCTTTTGCTGCTCCGACCCTGTGGAATTCTCTACCTCATCGGATAAAGGATTGCCCATCCATTAAGGCATTTAATTCTGCCTTGAAACCTTATTTATTTGAGTTGGCATATGCTGATATTTAAATTCCTGCTATGTTTTAGAAACTTGGCTGTATGTTTTTAAAAGTGCTAATTATATTGTGTTTTTAAATCTTACTCATACTAAGGACTGAAAAGGAGCAAAAGGCTGGGTAGCCCATCTAGCTCCTTAACCTACATGTAATAGGTAACATTTTTGTTTGAACTCAGAAAACCATCCAACCTGTTTTTAAATGTATTTCTATTTTGACTGACAATAACTGATAATGGCAAACTGTTCCAAGGTCCAACAATTCTCTAAGAGAAAAAGAAGGCCCCTTTTTTTTTATTTAAATTTGTTTCTCGTCAGTTGAAGTGGATGGACTCTAGTGTTGACAGATACTTGTTTAGGAGGCAGTATAGAGCAGTGGTCTAAGGCTCTGAGCTGCAAATTTGGTGATATCCAACAGGCCAGATCTGGGTTTGAATCCCACAGCTTCCACTTGCATACTGTGTGACTCTGAGCAAGTCACTTAACCTCCTTGTGCTCCCAGGTCACTCCTGTAAAAAAGCTTTCAGCTTAGTGTGCTATACCTGGTTAAACAACTAAATAAAAAAAAAAAAGTCCAATCCACATTTTAGTGTTAAATGTATATCCTGTATAATGTCCCATGTAAATAAAAGGTCCCCTCTAAGTCTCTGCTGTTCCAGAGACATTAGATTAAATTTTGAAAGTCTTTTCCCATAGGTCAGAGTTTTTTCTGAAACGACTGATTTTGTAACTCTTCTTTGTATTCTTTCTATTCTGAGTATGTATTTCTGCTTAAATGGGCTCCATAATTGAGAGACATAATCAAAATGCGGTCTAACAAAGGCCTGGTAAAGTGGCAACAGAATGTTTGGATCTTTAGAAGTTATATTATACCTAATTGCCCACCAAATTTTGTTGGCTTTACTAATATTTGTAATATGAAGGTCAAAATTTAGATTTGAATCAACAATGATATCAAGATCTCTTTTATTGTCCTTATTAGCTAAGACTTCATTATACATATAATACAGGTTTTTGGGATAATATTTTCTGAAGAGTAGAACACTACATTTAGAAATGTTAAACCTCAGGTCCCACTTAATGGACCAGGCATCTAAGGTATTTAAATCCCTTTGGAGAGCCTCAATATGTTCGGACGTACTGCTAATGTTGGAAATTTTGCAGTCATCAGCATATTTTGTAATTTTGCTTTGAAGATTATGTGATAAATCAGAAATGAAGATTTGAAAAATAGCTGGTGTTAAAACAGATCATTGAGGGACCCCACTTTCTACCAGTTGCCAAACTGACTTATGGTCATCGACAACAACTCTCTGTTTTCTATCTTTCAGCCAGTTGGCTATTCAATGTATAAACAAGGGATTAATACTGTGTATTTGCAATTTTTGAATTAATGCCCAGAGCGGTGCAGTGTCGAAGGCTTTTTTGAAGTGTAATCGTACCACGTCACATGGAATTCTTTTATCAAGGTTGTCACTAATGAAATTATAGAAGCCCAGTAAGTTGGTTGAACCTGAACGGCCTTTAACAAACCTGTGTTGGCTAGAATCGATGACTGCTAGGGATGAGGCAAGTTCATCCTTAATTATTCTCTCTAATATTTTAAAGAAAATTGGGGTGAGACTGATAGGACAATTATTATCAGGGGAGCATTTTCCCCTTTTTTAAACAGCGGTATAACATTAGCTGTCTTCAATTGGATGGCACAAGACCCAAATTTATGATTTTTTTTGTAGATAATCTTTAGGGGCAGGCACAAATGATCTTTCATTATATGAATGATGTCCCCTGAAATGCCATCAGGACTGGGAGAGGAACCTTGCTTAATATTATTAAGTTTGTCCTCGATAATTTCTAAGGAGATGGTCATGCTACCAGGCAGAAGGCCTTAGTCTATATCCTTATTGCTTGACGTTTTACTAAAGGCTTTGCAGAAATGTGAATTAAGTATGTCTGCCATTTCCATTGGATGAGATATGACTGTCTTGTTTATTATTTATGGTCCTATTTTACATTCTTGTTTTTTAATACAGTTTATATAACTAAACAGAATTTTAATGTTTCCTTTTTGTGCTTCTAAAGCAATGTATATTTCTGTATCCAGGTTTGCTTTTCTGATTTCTTTTTTTGCATTTCTTTTGAATTTTTTTAAATGCTAACATAGTTCTTGCACACTTGTTAGCTATATGTTTTTTGAACATTTTTTTTCTTTTTGATAATTTTTTGCAGATTACCAGATAACCATTTGGGGTGTAAGCAAAGTTTTCTTGTCTTTATTTTGGGAATAAATTTATTAGCTGTGTCTAAAATAATAGATTTAACAGATTGGGAAAACCCAAACCTCCCCAAACCAACAATATTATAGGGAGTCAAACCACATCTAAACTTTTTCTGCAATTTGGCTTGGTTCATAAAATGTTAATAAAACCTTGAATGTTGGCTAACTGGACCTTTTAAAGCACCAGATTAATTTCCCTGGTGTCTAGTGCACCCCCCACTCCCTGGTTCTCATTTTCCCTGGTGTCTAGTGGCCCCCACCCCCGGGTTTTCCTTTTCCCTGGTGTCTGGAAGACCCCCCATCCCCTACCCAGGCAAGGTAGTGCCCCACCACCTCACTCCCTTCCATCCCCGAGCCTGCTACCGACACAGTCCTCCATCTCCACCATGGCTGGCCACCAGGCTGAGCTCTATCAATGCATGAGCACATACTTATACAGGTAAGCACTTATTTATTCAGCTAATTCAGCTCTCTCTGCAGCCACCCATTGTGGTCAGAGATGAGAGCAGAGGGTTGTTCCATTCACCCACAGGGGGTCAGGACTACCACGAGTGGCTGCAGACAGAGATGTATTGTCAATGAATGAGTGCAAACTTGCACAGGTACACACTCTTTCATTGATAGAGCTCAGTCCATGGGGAGAGGGAGGGCTGTGCCAGTCACCAGATCAGGGATGGAGGAGCTGGTAGGTGGGGTATTACCTGCCATTGTGGGGGGTCTAATACAGGGTTGGTGGTACAGAGTAAACCAAGCGATGAATCACATAGTGTATTTTACCTGTTACTCTGTATGCCAGATATGTGCATAGAAATGCACTATGAACCATGACTGTACGGGGAGTGGGTAGGAACCATGTTGTTTTTGTTGTTTATGTCTGACTGAATGTATGTCCATGTGCATAACTGAAAAATTGACAGTTTTTTTTTAAATCCAAATCAGCTGGTCTGGATGCACCAACAGCATTGGGCCACACATTGTGTGAATTTTGCCAGTCTGGCCCACCAAATCTAGCATAGCCTGGTTCCAGCAGTCCAGTTGTCACTAAGTCTGGGGCATGGGTGAAAACTGGGGCACATTCTAGACCACATCAGTAAAAATCAGACAGGCAAAATTCATACAACTTGCACCAGTCTTGCTGAACTGGCCAGCGTGGCATTTATTGTTCTGGCCTGGTCCAGTTTTCACCAAGTCCCCACTTTCTGTTTTCCTCTTTTTCCATCACTGCCCAAAAATACTCGTGTTACATGCAGTCATTGAAAATGTCCTACCCACGTGCATAACTTTGGCAATTTTTTATATTTTCACTCCACATTTTCAACATAGCCATTTTTTTCATTCCACCTCATGAATGGTACTGCTGTCATTTTCACTTCCTGCCCAAGACCTGTTTTCTCACCTATGGCATGGAATGGCATTTTGCAACAGGTTTAAAAATCATCACCTATGCGGTTTATGAAGTGGTGTGTTAAGATGACTATGTTGAAAATTTGGGGCCAAAATATGAAAAAATTACAAAGTTATGACCATTTGTTGCAATTTCAGTATGCCTGCTCATAACTACAGTGATTTTCAACATTTTGATCCCAGATTTACAACATACCCCTCTTATTATTCCACCTCATGTATTTCATAGCTGAAATTTATCATATCCTGCCCAAAATGTGTTTTTGCACCTGTGTCATGGAATGGCATCACAGTTGTGCAGAATTATGTTTTGGTGGGGCTTTGAAAATTTTCTGTAACAGGCACATGTCCTGGATTAATCGTATGGCTTTGATGACAATTTGCTCATGCATCTATGGAGGGAGAAGAGGACTCCCCCACCAGTGCAGATAGTCACCCACCACCCCGCTCCCCCATCCCGACTGCCAGTCAGTGATCTGCCCAGCCCTCCTTTCACTTCCACTGCTGGTCACCAACTGAGCTCTGAATGAGTGCACACTGTATACAGTACGTGCTTATCCAAAACTCAGTCAGTGGCCAGCTGTGGAGGTGAGAGGAAGACTGTGCTGGTTGCTGGCTGGCAGTCAGGATGGGGGGAGTGTGGTGGTGGGTGAATACCTGAATGGGTGGGGGTCCACTAGAACACCAGGGATATGACTGTCTTTTCATGGCACATGGATCAGGGATGGGGATGGACCACTCAACTACTGGGGGGACCACTTGACTACCAGGGAAATGGAAATAGAATGAAAGGGACAGGGATCAGCCTCAGGGAAGAGGGAGGGACCACTAGACTACCAGGGAATAAGATATTATTTTACCTGGGGTGAAGAATCGGTGAACAGGGGAGGGACCACTAGAATACCAGGGAGATATATTTTGTGATACTGCGATAGTGCTACCACTTGTGGCACTGATGACTTGGGGTTGGCAGCAACCTCAGGAGTCAGAGGGTCAGCTGGGGTGAAGAGGATTGAGCATCCCAAGGACTGCTCTCCTCCTCCAGAGGGCAGGTTTCAATGAGCATGATGTTGAACTGGCCCCTGTGTAAGCCAAGGGAAGACAGCCCGAGCTCCAAGAGGTGAGGACATGGCAGACATCAGTGTGCTCACCTTGATATCAGAATATGCCACATCCCAGAGGGGAGAAACCAGAAAATGGTCCCAGTCATGCTGGATGACTGCCAACCTCTGCAGGCTCCACACCAGATAACTCAGGCACCCCCAGATTCGTAGAGAGACTCCTCACCAGCTCTGCCATTGAAGGGCACAGAGGGAGACTCTGGCAGAGAGGTTAGCCCTGGGAGATTTTGGGGTGACAGAGTTGAGAGGACTGATGTGAACATGGGAGGAGCTGGATGGGGAGCACAAAGTACAAATAAAAAAAATTCCGGGACAGTGATCAGACATAAGGGAGGGACCACTAGACAACAGTGATATGCAAAATAAAAAAAAATTCACCCTGCAAAATATTTCACATAATCCTCGCATTTGGGGAAATATTTTGTGGGTGTGAAATGTTGAAACCCCCCGTTTAAATGTAGAATTTCACTTGCAAAATGCTAGTTTTGTTGAGAATGGGATCACCACCTGAGGGTGAAATTCATATTTGAAAGCCAGGGGATAATATTAAAAGATTCTCCATAGTCTTAACAAAATCAGACAAATTTTCACCTAAGGACATAAAATTATTTTCATTCCATCGATCTACAAGGGTTTCAAAATTTACTCTGCCTAAATTCCTCTCAGTGAAATCCAAATGTGTCTCAGTCCAATTAGTATTGAATACGTGTTTGCAGATTTGAAATAATGAAATCCAACTCCTCTAGAACTTCATCCTTTTGTGACTCCAGGAACCCCATAGTGTCTAGATGAGCAGATTCCTTCTTGTTTGTGGCAAAGACATAATGCTTTATTTTTCCTAAAAACTCTAAACAGATACACATGAATTTGAAAATAATTTTTCTGTGGTGTAAGTACAAAATTTAAACCCTTGGAAAGTACTGCTTTGTCATCTTTTGTCAGTTAATTTTTGAAAGGTTTATAACTTGTAACTGGTTTGCTTTTTCTCTTTCAAAGTTCTTTTCAGAATTGCATTCTCTCCTCCCTTCTATCTCTCCTTGTTCTTTTCTAGAATATCTTGTGTCCCTGTCCTGTTTGTCTAAAAAAATTGACTGATTTGTTGATTGTTTGATCAGAGTTGGTCTGCAGTTCACTCTCTGTAACAGCCAAACTCTGTGCACCCTTTTGGGTGTTTGCAAATTCAGGTGGATTTGACTTGGGGTGTCAGCTTCTGGACCTGCTTCAGCTGTGTGACCATGCTCTATTTTTAGTAGTATTAATCCAATTAAAGGGAAGCACCAAGTTATGTCGGCAGCAACAATGCCGACCTCCCCCACAGCGATGACACAATACTAATGCAGATATTGTGCCACCTGTTCTGTGGGGGGCTGTGCCCACACTTCCCATGGGGGCTCTGCCCCTTACCGGACTTTAAGATTCCAACCCAGGTTGGAGTTGGTCTGAGAAGCGGGGCGAAAACCGGTGGAAGGCGAAACAGGGAGAAAGGACCATTACCGCGAATGTCGCCTTAATGGTCTTTTTTCCAGTTTCTCCATTGGGGTGTCTCTGTAAAGGGGTGCACCAAATTAAAGATATTTCCAGCATCATAATCTTCCTGGTTATGCTTCAACTTTCACTGCTTTTTAGTAATGAGTTCTTTCTCATACTTTGAGGTTTTCTCTTTTAAAGTGTTATTCAGTGCAACAAATCTGTCTGAAGAACTATATTTGCCTACCCCTCATTTTTTTTGCTTCATTCAACTCATCTGTAAATGATTCATATTTTTCACTGTCTCCTTTTATAATTAATTTAGTAAAGCTGACTGAACACTCCTCAGCTAACTGAATCCAGGCTGCATGGTTAATGCAATTTTCTAAGCCACATGAGAGGGTTTTTGTTACAAGGAGTGCTCTAGGAACTCGGCCTTTTTCAGTGTAAGTTTCTAAAGGTATGATATTGTAAGTTAAGTTCAGTACTTTAATAATTTCTCCAATTTACTGAAGGCTGCTTTAATGTCCCTTTCTGACAGTTGCTCACCTACTCTGATGTTGCTGGAACCAGTTCCCTTTAATCTCTCACATGCCTGCTGTCTCCTTGCTCGTAAAGTAATTGGGTCTCCAGGCTGAAGCTTGTGGTATTGTTGCTAGATCCAGGTGTCATTCCTTCATTTGGCATTCTCCACACATACCTATTAATTATTTTCAGGCTGAAACTGTACTTCTGGAGAGTTATCAAATTCTGGATGGGGGATAGGGCTGAATCTCAGTGGGGGGGATTCGTCATATATTGGGCCATCAATCGGCCAGGAGGGTGGGACCACTAGACACCAGGGATGACAATGGAGATAGAGATTTTAATGTTGGCCTGGATGGGAGGGGGGGGAATTTTTTTCTTTTTTTTGGCTATGTACTCGAAATTCCGCGCTTTGCAAAGGTGAAATTCTGATGACTTGAATTTTGCAAAATATTTCATGGTGCAAAATTCCTGATTTCACTGGAATTTTGCTGATGAAATTAAATTTCACTGCATCCCTACTAGACTACCAGGGAAATATTTTTTGTGATATGAGGATGGCAATCGGACAACGGGGGCTGGGGGGACCATTAGACTACCATGGAAATAATTTTTTTTTATGCAGAGTTGGTGATCAGATATCAAGGGAGGGGAGAGGGATCACCTGGGCGGTCATGAGTGCATAAATTAAAAAAAAAACTTTTCCATGGTTCCTTTTTTGCAAGTTGTGATAAAAAATATTCTTTTTAGCAAATTGCAAAACAGGATTCTTTTTCATAATTTATTTTTTTGAAATTTGTTAAAAAGGATGTCAGCATGTTAAAAAAACACATTTCTATGTGATTAAAAAAAAAGTAACAGCAGAATCCAATAGAACGGGTCCTGATAAGCAGAACACATAGGTTGCTTACTTCAGAAAACATCACTGTTTTCTGTTTTTTAACTTTGCTTGCCTCACTAAGAGAAAACAAGATAGTGGCAGCATGAAAAGAGATTCCCCATTTATGACACAGAATCCTGTTTTGAGGCTTACATCTGACCTTTATTTTTGAAAATAATGGGAAATTATAAAATGTAATAACTTTTGAACAGATTAATATTTTTTTACAAAATCTTCAAAAGGCACATCTGTGACCCAAGACACTTCCATCCTAACACATTTTGATCAAAATCCCAAGCCATTTTTGCACAGTGGCATGACAAAGAATTTTACAAAAAATTGTAATTTTCACATTTTTGACAAACTGTTTCTCTGCTCCCACACATCTGAACAAAACCAAACTTGCTACATCAAGAGATCATTGGCCCCTGATGTTGCATACAGAATTTCATGTGAATTGCTTAAATGGTTGTGATGTTATTAAAGTGCATAATGTTGAGTTTAACATAGAAGTGAAGATTTAACCCGAACTGTAGTGGTGTGATTGCACCCTTAATTACAAAAAAATCTGTTAATGCTCTAGTTAGGGATAAAGTCACAAAGGTAGGGAAATGTGGCATTTGGGTTTTCAAAGCTAACACCCCGCACCCACCCTGCACACACCAGCAGGCATCGGGGTGTGCCTTGGGGTTATCGGCCCTAATGCTCACCCCATTCCATAAGTAAATAAGCTGAGATGGGTACAGTATAGGAGAACAGGGTGAACGTTAGGGCTGATGACCCCAAGGAACACCCCCAATGCCTGTTGGTGTGTGCAGGGTGGGTGTGGGGTGTTAGCTTTGAAAACCCTAATGCCACATTTCCCTACATTTGTAGCTTTATCACTAACTAGAGCATTAACACAGTCATTTGTAATTTACTGTATTTCCTTACTTTTTGAGACAGTATAATCACATCCTTATTTGCCTGTAGAAGCACATGGCCCTCTGGCCCTGAGCACCCATCCCTCCATCGATGCTTATATGCACATAGCTGTGGAAGCACAGGGCCTTCCATTTATAAGACAACAGTGACAAAACTGTTAGCATAGCCATCTTATTACCCCACCTCACATACCCAGTACAGAACATTTTTGAATCCCTGCCAAAACATAATTCTGCTTAACTGCAATGCCATTCTGTGCCACAGGTGTGGAAACACATTTTGGGCAGGATTTGAAAAATGACAGCTGTGACATACAAGAGATGGGGTAATAAGATGGCAATGTTGAAAATCTGGGGTGAAAATATAGAAAATTTCCAAAGTTATGAGCATGCATAGGGAAATTACAATGAATGGTCATAAGTTTGAAATGTTAACATATTTTTACCCCAGATTGTCAGCATCATTATCTTATTACCCCAACTCAAGCACCCAGTACAGAAAATTTTCAAATCCCCACCAAAATGTAGTTCTGCTTAACTGCAATGCCATTCTGTGCCACAGGTGTGAAAACACATTTTGGGCAGGATTTGAAAAATAACAGCTGTGGCATACATAAGTTGGGGTAATAAGAGGGCTATATTGAAAATCTGGGGTTAAATTATTTCATATTTCCAATGTTACGAGTGGGCATAGCAAGACTGCAATGAATGGTTATAACTTTGGCATTTGCTCATATTTTGACCCCACATTTTCAACATAGTCTTTTTATTACCTCACCTCATAAACCCTGTAGCTGAAAATGTTCAAATCCATGCCAAAATGTAATTCCACACCACAGGTGCAAAAACACATTTTGGACAGAATTGAAAAATGACAGCTATACTAGTCATGAGGTGGTGTGAAAAATTAGCTTTGTTGAAAAGTTTGAGTCCAAATATTGAAAATTACAAAGTTATGCATGTGCATAGGAAAATTTCAACAAGCACACATAACTTGGCCATCTTTAGGAATTTGTTCACCAAATTTTCAGCATGGCCTTTTTGGGACCCCACCTCATGACCATTGACAGTGAAATTTCATTATTCAGTCTCGAAAGGTGATTTTGTGCAATGACCACAAATTTACCTTCCAGGCCTAATTAATGAAATGACAGTTGCAGTGTTCATGAGGTGGGATGTTGATCAGTGGGTGAAGGGCACCACTAGACACCAGGAAAAAGGGCAGTGGACAGATCAAACTGCAGTTGGCAGTATGAGTTCTAGCTGTGGGTGCAGAGTCAAGAAAATCCCACTGTTCTCATATAGAGAACGCAGGGAAAGCACTCCTCTCACTAAGTTGGCATCCAGTATTTTGGGTGCCCAGTAAACGTATTTCTGGCCAGTATACTTAAAAATGAACATCAGAAGCTAGCTAAACAGGTCCATTTAGCTAGATTCTGGTGTTTGTTTATTGAAATCACAGCATTTTTGTGTTATTTCTAAATTTGTTGGATCGTGGAAAAGGGCAACATGATGGTGGTTGGCACGGCACAAAAAAAATGTTTGGTGCTGTGTCAGACAAGTGGCCCAAAAGCAAAATGAGCATTTCTGGCATCAACATTTTATTTTTGCCGAAAAACGTTATACAAAAAAACATAGTTTTTTTTTATTATTTTATGTTGACCGGATAAGTGCACTAGATAAATCCTGCCTATTTTCAGGCACGACCCAGGGGAAGGGGATACAGATGAATGCCAGCTGACCTTGAACCAGATTAAGCTGTTGGTGGTATTTTTGGTGAATGAGGGAAATTTGGCCAGGACACCGAGGAAATGCCCCTACTCTTTTTGACAAGTGCCATGGGATGTTTAACATCCACCTGAACTACCACCAATCTAGGCAGATGGGACCTCGGTTTAATGTCTTATCTGAACAACAGCACTTCAGAAGTGCAGCACCCCTCTCATGCTGCACTACAGTGTCAGTACTGGGATATATTAACGCAAGTGCCAGATGTGTGAACTAAACCCACAGCCCTCTGATCTCCCGGCCTCAGAGGTGAGCATGCTACATACTGAGCCACTGATACTGCACATGCGCTGCTTGAAAAACCTTAAAGCTTATTAACTCTGGAACCCCTTGAAATTTTTTCACCGAACCTGTCAAAGGCACTACTGTACCTTGAGACATGACACATGTCCCTTGCAAGTTTGGGGCAACAGTTCCTTTCCATGTAGGCTGTAGGAGAGAGAAAAAAAAACAATTAAGTATAGGAAAAAATGTTTTTTTTTTTCTTAAAATGACACATGCAGATCTCAGAAACCACGGAAGTTGCCATCACAAAAATTTCTACAAAACAAGACTTTGCCTGCTACACAACACATACAAAATTTCAGTTCCTTCTGTCAAAGACAGCCTAAGATGTTAAGGTGCAAATAATTGAGTTTAACATTAAACAGGCTACTCAACCCTAACTATAGAGGCGCTATCGCACCCCTATAATTCTTTGCAAAAAAACTAGGTTAATGCCTAGTTGGAGTTCTGGATAATCCAATAAAGTAGGAACAGGACATTAAGTTTCCAACTCAGCTCCCGCCCACCCCTGAAGCAAATGAGGCGGAGTCTTCCTGAGTTGTCAACCTAATGCTCACCCCACTGCAGTAACAGAAAAGCTAAGATGTGGTGAAGACAGGTATGTATGCTTCATGAGTACATACAATGGGGTGAGCATCAGGGTTGACAATCCCAAGGAAGACTCCTCCCCTCATTCGCATTAGGGGTGCGGCAATGGTTTTAGGGTTGGAAACCCTAACTTCATATTTCCTTACTTTTGTTGTATTATCCTGAACACTTACTGATGTATTAATATAGTTGTTTTGCAAATAATTTCCTTACTTTTTGAGATAGTGTGATTGTAGTCTTAGGGCCCTGTGCTCCCACCCATCTATAGTTTTTGAAATAGAGAAATCATATCCTTATTTGCCATGCCTTCATAGATGCATATAGATACTGTGTGTTGCTGTGGAAGGGTCCTGTACTTCCATTGATAGGACAACAGTGAACAAATTGTCAGCATAGTCATCTTATTTCCCACCTCATGTACCCCAGTGCAGAACATTTTTGAATCCCCACCAAAACATAATTCCATGCAACTGCAGTGCCATTCTGCACCGCAGGTGTGAAAACACTTTGGTCAGGATTTTAAAAATGACAGCTGTGACATACATGAGGTGGGGTGTAATAACAAGGCTCTGTTGAAAATTTTGGGTCAAAATATTTACATTTTCCAAAGTTACGAGCATGCATAGCAAAATAGCAATGAATGGACATACCATGTTATTTTTACGTATTTTGACACCACATTTTCAACATAGCCTTCTTATGACCCCACCTCAAGAACAAGGGCAGAAACATTTCCAATTACTGCTCAAAAGATGAATTCGCCAAGTGACCACAAAATCACCTTTTGGGTGGGAGTTACATAATGACAGCCATATTATTCACGAGGTGACGTCCCCAAAAGGCCATGTTTAAAATTTGGGGTCAAAATGTAACAAAATGACATTATGCACCAAAGTTGAACCCCCCCATTGAAATACATTGAACTGCATTTACTGTACCTTAGTTTCTCATATTGCAGTCACTGGTTCCAGCAGCAAGAAATGTCTTTGATTGGAAAGTACAATAGATCTCGAACCTGAGACCTGTTCAGGTGAGTGAGGGTGTGTGTTGGAGTGTACTGGAGAGTGTGAGGTGGTGGGTGCTGAGTGGGAGGTAGGGATAGGGGGGCCTGATAGGTGAGGGACTGTTTTCTTTTGCAGGCTTACAAAAAAAAACATTGGGACAGTGATTGGAGTATGGGAAAGGGAGGAAGGACCACTGAACTACCATGGAATATATTTTGGACATGGGGATGATGATCAAAGAATGGGACGGGGGGAGAGACCAGGGACCTCTGGACTCCCAGGGAATATATTTTGACTTGGGGATGGCGATCAAAGAATGGGGGAGGGACCACTGGACTAACAGGGAATATATTTTTGACATGGGCAGGGGGATCAGAGAATGGGGGGACAACAGAACTACCTGGGATACATTATAATGACAGCTGAAATCAGGATCACCCATTCTGCCACATTCCCATTAGCACTCTATATTTCCTACTGAATGGTACTAGCTAATAAAAGACCATATAGAAAAAATGGGATGTGTACTTGCATATCTTCTTTTACCTTACTATGTAATGTGGCATGTTTGCTGCTAATGGGAATGATATTTTTCTGCTAAGTTAAATGTTTTTATATGTGCCTGTGTACTAGCTGGACCTCTTTTTGTGTGAGATATTTGTTATAAAGAAGATATGTGAGTACAAATCCCATTTTTTCTATATGGTCTTTTATTAGCTAGTACCATTCAGTAGGAAGCATAAAGTGCTAATGGAAATATGGCAGAGTGGGTGACCCTGATTTGAGCTGCATTTGTTTTTTTCTGTGGAGTGCCACTCAATACAGAGACTTAGTAGTGGAGCAACATCTATTTTTGCTATACATTATAATGGAAATTGGCAGTTGAGGGTGCCACTGGACACCAGGGAGCTATGACAGTTCCATCTGCCATAGACCTTTACTGTTTGCAGTCTTTTCAGTTCAAACAGTGAAGTTTGAACTGTAAAGAACTGTGAATGGGTGTTTTCAGATTGATTGATCTTTAACTAAATGAGGGGGATATGGTCCTCGCCCCAAAAAGACATACTTGCCATCAAAAGTTTAAAATAATAATATAATAAGGGAACTAAGCATGTGACTGAGACCTAAATACAGGTATTGGTCATTTATTAGCAAGTAGCATGTCTTTAGATATCAATCTGTCAAACAGAGGAAAAAAACAAGATGGTGGAAGTGCAAACAGTATTTCTATGAGCAGGAACAGTAATCCTTAACAATTAACAGTTCCAACTGTTTTCATTTACCTGCCTGTCTAACGGCTATCACAAAAAACATTATAATTCACAAATGGTGAGATATCTTCTCACCACACTATCCAAAGGAACATCCTTGGCACAGACCCCACCATCCCTGAAAATTTCAAGAAAAAATGTAATTCGCTCTGGGCTGTAGATGAGGGCAAAAAATCCCATTTTAACCAGTTGGAAAAAAGTGTTTTCCCCCCTTTCTTACCATTCCATATCTCAGAAACCATATGACATGTCCTCACAAAACTTTCCACATGTTGAGACACTGGTAGAATGACCACACATGCCAAATTTAGGGCTATTTCATGAAAACATGCCAAAGTCATTAAGGTACAAAATTTCAAATTTAATATAGAAGTGCTGGTACAACCCTAACTATAGGGATGTGACCACACCCATATATATATATATATATATATATATATATATATATATATATATATACACACACCTATCTATAGTTATAAATTTGCAAAAAAATGTGTTACTGCACCACTAACTTTATACCACAAAAGTAGGGAAATGTGATATTAGGGTTTCCCACCCAAATTCCACCCCCCGATCCCCCTAAGCAGCAAAAGGAAAACAATATTAGGGTTTGTGGTCTCCATAGCCTTGGTGAATCAGTGGTGGGGTCTTCCTTTAGGGGTTGTCAGCCATAATGCCCACACCATTCTGTGAGCAAACAACATCACACATGATTTCCTTTCTTCACACAAGACCCATGGGGGTTGAGGTGAGCATTAGGTTGACAACCAGCAAGGAACACCCCAACACTGATTTGCCAAGACTCCAGAGACCCCAAATCCTATTTTTTTTATTTTGCTGCTTGGGGTGGGTGGAGGCATTTGGTGGAAACCCTAATGCCACATTTCCCTACTTTTGTGGTGTTAAGTTACTCCAAGTGGTACATTAATGCAGTTTTTTGCAAATTATTTCCTTACTTTTTTAGATAGTATAATCAAATTCTCATTTGTCTGTGGAAGCATAGGGCTGTCTGGGCCCTGTGCTGCCATCCCTCTATAAATGCTTACATGTATGCTGCCATGGAAGTGCTGAACCTGGAGGGCCCTGTAGTTGCATTTCAGCCAAAACATCAACCAAATTGTCAGCATAGCCTTGTTATTACCCCACCTCATGAATGCCACACTGCGAATTTAAAAATCCTTGCCAAAATTTCAATCCCCACCTTTACATAATCATTCTGCACCACAGGTTGAAAACACATTTGGCCAGGATCTGAAAAATGACAGCTGTCACATTCATGAGGTGGTGAAAAAAGTTGAAAATTTGGTGTCAAAATATTTACAATTAACAAAGTTATGAACAAGCGTAGTAAAATTTCAATGCATGTGTATAAGTTTGCCATTTGTACACCTACTGGGTTAAAATGACATACGCTCTACGGCACATGACATGACTACATAGTAGGAATAGTGCAGTAGAGAAGAGCAAGAGGGTGCAAAACAGTGAAAGGATGTATGCACGGTAGTGCACCCTCTCACTCTTCCCTGTACAAGATAAGGATCCTGCAGGGATAAGGGTCCACTGAGCAGTTGCCATGGCTCGGTGGGATGAGTCACTGGCAGCAATGGAGGCAGGCAGTGCATTTGGGACCGGGTTTCAATTCCTGGTCCCAGATGCATGGATTTTTACATTTTTCACACTTTGTGCGATTTTCACTTGTGACATTATGACCCTGTGCCATTTTTATATATTTTGACCCCCAAATGTTCAAAATTGTCTTCATATGACCCCACTTCATGAACGGATCTACCATGCCACAGAAACAACATAGTTGTCAACATCCAGCACAGTGACAGGCACAATGCTGACAGTCAGCATTGTGCCATCAGAATTAAAATTTGTTTTTATGTGGCACTGTGCCTCCCTGCACCCCCCCCTTCTTGAAATGACAAACTCAGAGTTATTGTCGGGTGGGGAGAAACACCAGGAGAAACAGTGCCAGTGTACAGTGGGACCATTACAGTGACCTGGCATTATTTTTCACTGTAATGGTCTTTGCTGTGATCATTTTATTATGTTGATGGTATACGCTCATGAACAAGGGTGGTGAAAATGTTCAAATACTGCCCAGAAGGTGATGTTGCCAAGTGACCACAAAATCACCTTTTGGGCTGGATTTGTGGAATTCCATCAACATTGATTATGAGGAGGTGGAGTCCCTAAAAAGGACACATTGAAAATTTGGTGTCAAAATGTGCAATAATGGCTGAGTTATGTATCAAAGTTGAAAACACCATTGAAATACATTGAGCAGCATTTACCTTATTTTTTCCTTTTTTTTATTTTCCCCAATTGTTTAACCAGGTGAGACACACTAAGCTGGAAGCTTGTTTACATGTGCAACCTGGGAGCACAGGGAAGTTAAGTGACTTGCTCAGGGTCACACAGAATGCAAGTGGGGGCTGTGGGATTCAAACCCAGGTCTTCAGATTTGCAGCTCAGAGCATTAAACCACTGTGATATACTGCCTCCCAACCTTAGTTTCTCATGTAGCAGTCAGTGGTTCAAGCAGCAAGATGGGTCTTTGATCAGAGAGTGGATCTTGAACCTGAGACCTGTTCAAGTGAGTGAGGGTACATGGGTGCACTAGGGAGTGTGAGGTGATGGGTGTTGAGTGGGAGGTGGGAGTGGAGGAGGACTGATCGGTGAGGGACTGTTTCCTTTTTTGTAGGTTTAAAAAAAAATCAAGGGACCATTTTCTTTATTTCAGATTCAGTCACCAATGGGAGGGTGATGGGGTACCACAAGATACCAGGGAATATATTTTTTATTAAGGGAACAGTTATCGGGGGTTGGGATGTCACTAGAAACAGGGAAATTATTATTTTTATTGGTGCAATGATCAGCAGGTGGGAGGTGCCACTAGACATCAGGAAATCTATTATTATTAAGGGGACAATGATTGACAATTGGGGGTGCAATTATGCACCAAGAAATACATTATTATTAAGGCGACAGCAATCCGTGGGTGGGGGGGGTGCCACTAGACACTAGGGAAAGAGTATAAAGCAATGTGGTGGCAATGAGAAGGGTGGGGGGTGCCAATAGACACCAGGGCAACATTACACATTGCCAGAGATAGCAATGGAGTGGGGGGATGCCACTAGACACCAGGGAAATGGTGGCTTGCAGCTCATACTGTGACCACAACATGAGTTCTAGCTGCAGATGCAGAACTCAAGACATTTCTGTTGTTCTCATGCTGAGACTGCAGGTCAAGGCTCCTCTTGCTAAGTAGTGCACCTGGGATTTTGGGTGCCCAGAAAAGGCATTTCTGCACCTCTTTATAAAAAACAAGCATCAAAATCTAACTAAACCAGGCCCGTTTAGCTAGGTTCTGTCATTTGTTGTTTAAAATGCCTGCATTATCAGGTATTTTCCATGCTTGTGATTTTGTGGAAAAAATCAACAAGATGGCGGTTGGCATGGCACTTAAAAAGTTTGGTGTCATGAGAAGCAAGTGGTGCAAAACCAAAAAAAAGGTCCTCATCATCAAAGTTTTCATTTTGCACCAGAACATTATCTCAGAAACCCTAGTGCACAAGTGCAGGTTGGAAAACAATAACATTTAAAGCCTTATTACTCTGGAACCCCTTAGTATTTTTTTTTCACCAGACCTATCAAAGGCATTACCTTAGGACATGACACATGTCCCCTGCAGGTTTCGGAAAAAATCCTTTCCATGTAGGCTCTAGATGAAAGCAAAAAAGAAAAAAATCCACATTAAGAATAAGAACAAAGGTAGTCTTTTATGAAAAAAGTAATATGCTTATCTCAGAAACCACACAGGATGCTGTCACAAAAATTCCCATAAATCAAGACCTTTCCTACTAGACAGCACATGCACAATTTCAGCTGATTTCATTGAATGGTGCCAAAGATAATAATGTGCAAAGTTAGGGATTTAACACTGAACAGCTTACTCAGCTCTAACTATTGTGGTGTTACAGTGCCACTATAATCTTATAGGGGCATGGTAGCACCCCTATATTTAAGGTTGAGCAGGGCTTCCTGTGTTAATCCTCCAATTTGTACATTAATATCTTCACAATCGTTCAACTAGTTTGCATAAAATTATGCTTGAGCAGTTTCATGAGGTAAATCTCTCGATGTGCCAAGTTTTGTTCTGGTCAGATGTACAGATTCCAAGATCTGGGTGCTGAAAAGAACAAAAAATTAAATTTTTTGCAGGTTTTTTTTTTTTGTCACTTCCTTGTGCCCAGATGGTTTGGAATTTTGGTCTAAAATTTTCAGGGTAGAAAGGGTCTTTACCAACATATGTGCATTTTGCTGGTTTGGTGAAAAAATATTAATCTGTCCAAAGTTACTAAATGTTAAAATTTCAGTTTCTAAGTATGCTCAGTACAGTCTTTTGGATAGAGGATTGGAACAAAAAAAGAATGTGGTCTGAACGAAAAAGGATACTTATTCATTTGGGGCCAATATTTTTTGAGAAGAAGATCCTTTTTCAATTGTCTCCATCTTGTTTTACATTTTTGTTTTGAAAACAATTACAAAACCCACAAAAATGACATCCTTCTGAGAGATCAAAACATGTATCTTGCTAAGTGTGACTCCAGTAAGTGGATTCTGCAGTTAACTATTGCAGAACTGACCCCAAATGTCTTTTTTTTTGCTTTTACAATTCTTTCTCATCCCTTGCTTCAGCTTTAGCCTTATGGGCTTTTTCATTCAAATGAAAAGGGATCCCCTGATTAGGAAAAAGATTTTGGTCTTAATTATTTTTCAGCTTTCTCTGTACCACCTTTTTCATTTGAACAAGAAAAGGATCCATTCACATGGAAAAGGAATTGAGACGTCGTTTTTTTCAGGTTTTCTTGTGTGAAGGGATCCTTTTTCATTTTATATTTTTGTTCATATGAAAAAGGATCCCTTCACACAGAAAAAGATTCCAGACTTAGTTTTTTGCAAATTCTTTTTTCAGTTGAAGGAATCTTCTTTAGTTTCCTTTTTTTGTTTTATACAGAAAATGATTTTGCCAGCCATCCCCGTAATTCTGTTAATTTTCCCTGGTGTCTAGCGGCACCCCCACCTTCTAGTCACCATCTCCATAATTTTTATAGTTCTTCCCTGGTGTTTAGTGTTTCCCCGCACCCTCCGATCCCAGTTCCTATAATTATTAAAATGTTCCCAACTGTCTAGAGGTGGCCCCTTCCCTCTGATTACTGTAACCATATTTTCAATATTTTGCCCTGGTGTCTAGTGGTGCCCTTGACATTCTGATAGTTGTGCCTTTACTTATGAAGTATTTCCCTGGAATCTAGTGGCATCCCCCCTAGCCTCTGATTGCCATTCCAATAATTATTATATATTTCCCTGGAGTCTAGTGGCACCCCACCTCCAATCACTGTACCTGTAACTATGGTACTTTTCCCTGGTGTCTAGTGACATCCAAGATCTGGATAGCTGTTTTTTTTTTTTTTTTGTCATTGACTTGTGCTCAGATGGTTTGGAATTTTGGTATGAAATTTTCAGGGTAGAAATAGCGTTACACACAGATGCACCTTTTGCTGATTTGGTGAAAAAATATTAATCTTTGCCAAAGTTATTCAATTTTAAAATTTCAGTTTCTGAGTATGCCTCAATACAGTCTTTTGGATAGAGGATTGGAACAAAAAACAAGAGTTTGGTCTGAATGAAAAAGGATTCTTATTTGTTTGGGGCCAATCCTTTTTTGTGAGGAAAGAATCCTTTTTTGTTTGCTGCCATCTTGTTTTACATTTTTCTTTTGAAAAAGAAAATTAAAAAACCCACAAAAATGACATCCTGCAGACAGACCAAAACATGAATCTTGTTGATCAGAACTCAGTTAGGTAGATTTTGCAGTTATTTGTTGCAGAACCAAACCCCAAATATCTTTTTTGTTTTACATTTAAAATCCTGTTTCATCCCTCGCTTCATCTTTTGCCTTATGGGCTTTTTCATTTAAATGAAAAATAATCCCCTGAGTTGGAAAAAGGTTTTGGAGTTAGCTTTCAGCTTTCTTCATATTACTTTTTCATTGGAATAAAAAAGGATCACATCACAGTGAAAAGATCTGAAATACAAACAGACCACTTCTATTAAGGAGGCAGTATAGTGCAGTGGTTTAAGGCTCTGAGCTGCAAATCTGGTGACATCCAGCAAATCAGACCTGGGTTTGAATCCCACAGCTTCTACTTGCATACTGTGTGACCCTGAGCAAGTCACTTAACTTCCCTGTGCTCTCAGGTCACTCCTGTAAAAAAGCTTTCAGCTTAGTGTGCTACTCCTGGTTAAACAACTGAATTAAAAAAAAAATAATAATTAAAATTAGTGTAGTTTAGCCCCTGCAAGGCATTTTTTTTTAAATCAAGGATGGAAACGAGAAAGGAAAAGTGTGGTCCACTGGAAATTGAGGTCTGAGGTTCAGTTCCCAGTGAGCCACACCTTTACATTCTCATTTCTATCCTTGAGTCACAGGGGAAAGGAATTCAGACTTTTTTTTCAGTCCTTTTTTGCTTGAAGGGATCCTTTTTCATTTGATAATTTTGTTGCAATGAAAAAGGATCCCTTCCCTTGTAAAAATATTTTGGACTTAGTGTTTTGGCAATTCTTTTTTCATTTAATGGAATCCTTTTTCATTTCCCTTTTTTCATTTCATACAGAAAAGTATTCTTTCAAATGAAAAATGGATTTTGCCAGCCATACCCATACTTCTCTTAATTTTACATGGTGTCTAGTGGCACCTCACACCCTCCAGTCACCATCCCCATAATTTTTATAGTTGGTCCCTGGTATCTAGTGTTGACCTCACCCTCTGATCCCAATTCCTGTAATTTTTTTAATTTTCACTGGTGTCTAGTGGTGTCCCCCACCCACCTATTGCTGTTCCCGTATTTTCAACTTTTTGCCCTGGTGTCTATTGGTGCCCCCGACATTCTGATTACCATGCTTATAATTATTAACTATTTCCCTGGTGTCAAGTGGCACCCCATCTCTGAGTGCAGTACCTGTAATGTGGTACTTTCCCTGGTGTCTAGTGGTATACCCCCACCCTCCACATATGATCGCCATCCCTGTTGATGTTATTTGTTTTCCTGTTGTCTAGGGACACCCCCTCTCATTACTATCCCCCTAATTATTAAATATTTTCCTGGTGTCCAGTGGCACTCCTCCTCTGATCACTATCCCCATTGATGTTATCTATTGCCTGGTGTCTAGAGGCACCCCCGATCACTGTCTCCCTTGATGGTATTTGCTACTCTGGTGTCTAGTGACATCACCTTTTCTATCTCTGTCCCCACTGATGGCATTTGTTTCCCTGGTGTCTAGTGGCACACCTCTCTCAGATTGCCATCCCCAGCTGAAATAAATAAAATGGTTCCTCAATGTCTTTTTTTATCTGTACAAAAGAAAATGGTCCCTCATCTTTTGCGCCCCCCACCCTGATCTCCCACTCAGTATCCACCACCATGCAACCCCCAGACCCTGCCACTCACATCCTCACTCACCTGAACAGGTCCCAGGGTAAGGATCCCCTCTGCTATGGGAGAAACAACTTGCTGCTGGAACCGCCAACTGAAGTATGAGAAACTCAGGTAAGTGTGGTTCAATGTATTTCTATGGGTTTTTCAACATTGGTGCATAATTTTGCCATTTTTGCATATTTTTACACCAGATTTTCAAAATGGCCTTTTTGATACCTCATCTCATGAACAATGGTGATGGAATTAGCAAAATCTGGCCCAAAAGGCAAGTTTGCACTCAGTTGGATAAATCACCTTTCAAGAGGGATTTCAAAATTTTCACCACCCTTGTTCATGAGGTGGGGTCATAAGAAGGCTATGCTGAAAATTTGCTGTCATAAAATGTAAAAATGTCAAAGTTATGCACATCTGTTAAAATTTAGCTGCAGTCACAAGTAAATTTGGTAATTTCATATATTTTGACTCGAAATTTTCAAAGGAGGCATTTTTTTACACCACCTTATCAACGTCATAGCTGTCATTTTTCACATCCTGCCTAAACTGCCTTTTCCCATCTGTGATATGGAATGACCTCGTGGTGGTGCAGAATCACATTTTGGGGTGATTTAAACATTTTCAGTACCACATATATGTGGTGGGGTAATAAATTTATTCTGACAATTTGGTTGATATTGTGCTACAGTTGGAACACAGGGCCTGGCCCTGCACTTCCATAGCAACATACATATTCACACGGATGGATGGATGGAAGTGTAGGGCCTCCTGGGCCCTGCACTCCCATAGACAAATAAGGATATGATTACACTATCTCAAAAAGTATGGATGCATGGAATTGCAAGGCTCTCTGGCACTGTGCTCTGAATTGAAAATAAGGATGCAATTATATTGTCTGAAAAAGTAAGGAAATTCTTTGCAAAAAAAACTCTGTTAATGCAACATTTAGGGTTCAGGGTAAAGCAAAAAAGGTAGGGAAATGTGGTTTTAGTGTTTCCAACCCTAAAACTCCACTCCCACCCCTAAAACAAATCATGGGTGCAGTCTTCCTTGGCACTGTCATCCATAAACCTCACCGCATTCTATACACTCCAGAACCATATGCACCTAATGGGGTGAGCTTTATGGTTGACAGTGCCAAGGAAGAGTGCACCTTTGATTTGTTTTAGGGGTGGAGTTTTAAGGTTGGAAGTGAACGGGGGAGGGTGAGCAGTACAATGATGATTCATCACAAAGCTGTGACTCAAACCTGCTGCTGCAGACTTTGAAATACAGAAAGCCCCCTGCAAAGATCCCAAACTAAAGCCAGGAGACAACCCCTGGCATTACCGGCTAAAATGTTTATGATTTCTTGAAAAGGAAAGAATGCTGCATGCCACCAGTGCGCATGGCACAATATCAACAGACAAGTGAAGAGTGCTGGTATTCCAGGATTTCAGCCAGAACTTAAAGTACAGCTCTAAAGACAAAAAATTCCAGATATTAAGACTAGATTGGACCACATCAGAGGGGAGTTTGCTCCATGTACCCAGATAAACTCTGAATTACTAAGCTGTGATGTCCACCATGATTTTTTACAATGCCTGAGGAAGCAGAGGACTTTATTAATAGATAGGTTGCAGCCACAGAGTGTAGATCTTGGCCACAATCCACTCCCAGCCAAACTGATATTTCTATGCAGCACTATACTACTGGTACATCTGACCTTACATGTGACAGCTGCAGCTTGCTGCCCTCCCTGCACACCTTGTTCTGGGAGAAATGGCAGTATGAGGGTTCTCCTGTAAGGCTATGCTGCCTACATGACACTGCCAGGAACATGGAATTGACACTGACTATGGGTGCTCTAGCAAATCATGACCAGGTACTTTACATAACACAGTGTGTGGGGTCAATGTCTTGATATGTGGGGTGGGGCTGTGGCACTTCACTGAGAGGTCATTGAAAATGGAAATGGTCTGTACTGCTGGGATGTGGGATATGTGAGTGAGGAGCAATATTTTTTACTTACAGAGAAGATTGCTGATGCTTGATTTGCGATGTCACAAGATAATGATTAGGTGGCAAAATCAGCAATACTTTAGGCATACCCACCACCAGTACTTTACTATTTTGCCAACATCGAGGTGCCCAATTCCCATGTCGGCACTAGCCTTCCCCAAGGTGGGACACCGGAGAGCCCACTCCCAGTGTCCACAGTTATGTTCTACCCCCTAGTACTGAGGAACACTGGGAAGCCCACCCCCAGTGTCCTGAAATATTGACTTATATGTCACTGTAAAAAAGGAAATAGTCCCTCGTTGTCTCCCTGTGACCCCACCCCCCATTTATTTATTTTTCCCAGCATTGGGGAACCCAGTCCCCTGTGCCGGCAATGTTAGTTCACCCGTGTGCACATTGGGACACTGTGAAGCCCACTCCCAGTGTCCCCAAATATGTATAAAAGAGTTTCCTGTAAAGAAGAAAACCGTCCCCCAATGTCTTTTTTTCCTTGAAAAAAAGAAAATGGTCCCTTGTTGCCTGCCTGACCACCTCCCCCATTCTGACCCTCCCACTAAGCACCTACCAGCTCACACCCCTCCCCTTGCCCTATACTTACCAACAGAGGTTGACGGATTTCATCATTTGTGGGCCAGAACAAGTCTGCACTCTTCAAAGCCATACTGCAAACTGAAGAAACACTGTAAGTGCCATATAATGGCTGTCAATGGTATTTTGAACTTATGTTGATATCTTGGCCATTTTTTGATATATTTTCACCAAATTTTCAACATGGGCTTATTGGGGCCCCACCTCATGAACACTGTCACTGTCATTTTGTTAATTGGACCTGTATGGTGATTTCACAGTCGCTGTGCAAAATCACCTTTCGGGACCGAGTAACGAAATAAGAGTACCAGTGTTCATGAGATGGGGTCCCAAAAAGCCCATGTTGAAAATTTGTTGCAAAAATACCAAAACAACACCCAAGTTACACATGGTCATTGAAATTGTTCTATGCATGCTTGTAACTTCAGTAATTTTTAATATTTTCACTCCAAAATTTCAACATTGCCATTTTTTCATACCACCTTATGATCAGTACAGCTGCCATTTTTCACATCCTGCCAGAAACATGCTTTTGCACCTGTGGAGCAGAATGTCATGGTCGCTGAGCAAAATCACCTTTTGGGACCGATGAACAAAATGACAGTGTCAGTGTTCAGGAGATGGGGTTCCAAAAAGGCCATGTTGAAAATTTTGAAAAAAAAACATAAAATTGCCCGAGTGACACGCGTCCATTGAATTTATTCTACGTGCATGCATAACTTTGGTACTTTTCAATATTTTGCTGCCAAATTTTCAACATAGCCATTTTTCATACCTCCTCATAAGCAGTACAGTTGTCATTTTTCACACCCCATCCAAAATGTGTTTTCAAACCTGTGGTGCACGATGGCATTGCAGTTGAGCATAATTATGTTTTGCCTTGCATTTCGTAATTTCTCTATACTGGGATACATGAGGTGGGGCAATAAGATGGCTATGCTGACAATTTAGTCACTGTTGTTTGAGTCATGGAAGAGCAGGGCCCAGATTACTTGTGCCCCTGGGGCATCACAGCATTCAGGTTGCCTCAGTGTGGCTGTAGCACTGCGGAGGGTGGGTGGCTGGATGGCTGCCCTCAGCCTTCCATGAGGAACCTAAGGGCAGGGGGGATGTGTTGGGAAGGTTTCCCTGAGCTCCTACTGCACTACTGCACCTACATACAATTTCATGTAGATCATTTCAGTGGGGGCAAAGTTACAGAGGCACAAAAAAAGGTGAAAGTCTCCATTTTTGAAAATGTTAACACTTTTTTTGCAATCAGATAACTAAAAAAATAGGAGGCTTTGAAATCTAAAACATTCAGGTTTGCTAAATCCTGATCCAATGTATGGGCTTGTCCGGTGTTTAGCTCTAGCTGTTAAGTAGTTTTTAAAATATTTAATAAAAATATTCAGTTTCTGAGCATGCACAGTTCAAAAAATCAATGTTCTATTCATAACTGAATTTTTGCTAAAGCATCAGCTTGCACTATATGACACAACTGTCTTTAATAAACAACAGCTGTGTTGTATAATAATAATAATAATAAAGCTTTATTTTTATGGTGCCTTTCAAGTACCAAGGCGCCTAATAGATTTAAAATCAGAAATCAAACATCCAATTCCTGCTGCTATTGTGACTCATAGGTCAGGGGCAGGGCTACTGTCATTGTAGCCCTGTCATCCTGATGGTGCTGTGCCTTAATTAAACTGTTATCTGCACCCTGGGCCCCAATCCCAGGTGGCAATGTTTTTATTTATATATTTATTTATTTATTTATTTATTTTTTTCTTATTATTATCTGACACTGGGATGCCCACCCCGGTGTCGGATCCTTACCCCCTGTACAGCCCCTTGTGTTTTTTTAACACTGTCAACATCAGGGGATCCTATCCCCTTGCTGGCATTTACACCCCCCAGCCATGTGGGATATTGGGGTGCTCACATCCAGTGTCCCAAAATAGTTTTATTTTTTTTTTGTATTTCCTGAAAAGAAAAAACTGTCCCACAGCATCTTTTTTGTTAACCTGAAAAAAGAAAACAGTCCATCTTCATCGCTGCTGTCGTCCTCCCCCATACCAAACATCCCACTGAACACCCACCACACCATGTCCTCTTACTCTATATGTACCTACCAGGTTGCATGCTGTCATCTTCTGTGGACCGAGAAATGTTTGCACTCTTCAAAGCCAAACCATGAACTGAGGAATAAAGGTAAGTGCCATAAAATATATTTCAATGGTGATTTGAACTTATATTCATAACTTTGCCATTTTTGGACTTTTTTCACCAAATTTTCAACATAAACTTTTCGGGACCCCACTTCATAAATACTGTCATTGTCATTTTGTTAATCAGGCCTGGAAGGTGATTTTGCAGTTGCTGCAGCAAATCATCTTTTGGGATTCAATATAGAAATGTCATCATTAGTGTTCATTAGGTGGGGTTCAAAAAGGCCATGTTGAAAATTTGGTGACAAAATTCCTAAAAATGGCCGAGTTAATGAGCATTCATTGAAATGTTTCTATGCAGGTGTGTAACTTTGGTAATTTTTAATATTTTGACTCCAGATTTTCAACATATCCATTTTTTCACACCACCTCATGAACAGTACCACTATCATTCTTCACATAATGTCCAAAAAGTGTTTTTGTACCTGTGGCATGGAATGGTGTTTCAGCATGGATTGAAACATTTTCACATATGGCGTTTATCAAGTGAGGTCATAAGAAGGTTATGTTGAAAGTTTGGGGTCAAAATATTAAAAATTAAAAAAGAAAGAATTTACTAAGTAACATTGTTTGCAGGGATGTCCATTGCACCCCTGGGAACACGTTGCCTTACCATGCCAGTGATCTGAGTTCAGGTGTGAACTCAGTGAGCCAGTTCACTGGGACAAAGCTGATGGAGAAGGTGCTGCAGCATCCAGCACCAGCCCAGGCCTGGATAGGGATGGAGCAGAGTTTTGTGCAGATGCCAAACCCTGTGGTGGGTCAGGGAACCTCACCCACAAGGTATTGACATGTGTGCCGGGGCCTGTGGGGCTCATGAACTGCACCAGGACCATCTCCAAGATTGTATTTATCTAATTTTATGCAGGTCTCTTTGGAACCTGCACAAATAAGGATGAGACTGGTGCAAATGAGGATAAAATTGCACTATCACAAAAAGAAGGGACATTCCTTGCAAACAATTACGTTAATGCAGACATTAGGGTTCTAAAATGCAAAGTGCACGAAGACGGGAAATGAAAAACATTAGGGATTTGGGTCTCCAGAGTATTGGTGAATCTGTGGTGGGGTCTTACTTGGGGTTATCAACCCTAATGCCCACCCCTTCCCTCCCCTGATCAGATGAGGTCAAATGTGATATCTTCATACAGGGCCTATAGGGCCCTGCATGCATAAAACTCTGACAGATTATGTTTGGCATACTGTATCAATATGAGGCACTAGGTTGGAGCTGTATCTTGTGCTTCAGACAGGAGGCTATGGGCTGGGGTGTTGGGCATTAGGTTTGACAACCCCAAGTAAGACCCTACTACTGATTCGCTAGTACTCAAGAGATCCAAATCCCTAATGTTTTTCATTCTCGTCTTTGTGTGCTTTGCCTTTTACAACCCATATGTCTGCATTAACGTAGTTTTTTGCAATGAATCTCTCTCTCTCTCTCTCTCTCTCTCTGTGTATATATATATATATAAATATGGTATATTCATTTCAAAAAAACTTTGTTAATGCATCAGTTAGGGTTGAAGCAACAAAAGTATGGAAATGAGGCATTAGGGTTTCCAACCCTAACAACCCCCACCCCTACCACCCCATCCCTCCCCCACCCTCCACACACCAACAGGCATCAGGGTATGCCTTGGGGTTGTAGACCCTAACTCTTACCCCATCCCATGTGTAGGGAAGGTGAGATGGTACAGTATAGGAAAATGGGGTGAGAGTTAGGCCCGACAACCCGAAGACACACCACGATGCCTGTTGGTATGTGGAGGGCAGGGATGGGATGGGGTGGCAGGGGTGGAGGGGTGTGGGTTGGAAACCCTAACACCTTGTTTCCCTACTTTTGTTGCTTCTACCCTAACTGATGCATTAACTGTGTCCTACTACTCTTGGAAAGTGACCTTTCCTTACATTCTTTTTTATGTCTTAAGGCTCACAAAGGGCAAAGAATGAGTATATACTTCACAATTTTCTTAAAAATAAAGAAGAGAAAGGGAAAATATGTGAGCAGGAGAGCAATGGAACAGTTATTCTACAATATTGTAAGGCTTTATCAAGGCCCTTAAATAAGGAAGCAGTAGCTTGAAAGTCTGGTTTCAGTAACTCAAAATGAAAAGGAGAAATGACGAGCACTAAGAAAAAAACACCAGCAGTCACTGGGCCCCAACAAGTAGAAGGGGGAGGAATGATAAAAATGTTTTACAATTTGTAAGGAAAAAAGGCAGGCACTTATGGGACATGGGGGATGGGGCTAAAGGCCTCTAGAGATATGCAAGATAATAAGAGTCTCCAAAGTTCAAAGTGTTAGGGACCAACATACAATCTGGAGTGCATTTTATCAGAGGGTAAAAGAACTGCCACTTTATGTACATTCTAATTCATCTTTAATCTTGATGCAGCACCCTATAAGAAAAAAACAGAAAGAAAAACGTTTATCTTCTAGTTTTAAGGAATGGCTTGAGTTCAACATGCTCATTTAATCTTTTACCTGTATAGGCACCCATCTCAAAAATCCAGTAGTTTTCCATTTGGCTTAGCAGATCCTCTCTGCTATCCCCTCTGGGTCCCAATTTAACCTGCTTGATACCAATGAACTTTAGACTATATTCCTCCACATTTCTCACATTCTTCATGTGAACAGCCCAGGTATATTCTAAATTCTCATTTCTAATAACCCTACGGTGTTCACCTATTCTTTCCTTCCATCTCTTTTTTGTTTTACCTGTGTAATAGGCATTATATGTGCATATAGATAAGTATACCACATATGTGGTGTTACATTTGATAAGGTATTTTATATCATGCATTCTACCAGTGTGTGGATTCTTTACTATATTGCACTCATGTATACTCTTACAAAATATGCAATTGCCACATGTCTTGCAGCCCTTGGGGGGTGGGGTGAGCCAATTCCTGGGTTGTTTCACTCTCTGCGATGAGCTAACCAGTATGTCCCTCAAGTTTCTGGCCCTCCTGTATTACATCCTAAGAGGGTGTTTGGATGTTTCCAGAAGTCTAGGGTCTGCTGCCAGGACATGCCAGTGCTTTTTTTATGATTTCCTGGACTCTCCAAGATCTTACATTAAAGGTAGTGACAAAATTCCCAGTTTCACTAGTCTCCCTATTTTCACCTATCTTGCCTGCCAAAAGTTGTACCCTTGTTTTATTGTCACAACACTCTCTGGCTTTGTCTAGTGCTTCTGATGAATATCCCCTTTCCAAAACCTTTTCCTTTGGTTTGCTAGTTCACGTTTGAGGTCTGTTTCATCACTACAATTTCTTTTGGTTTTGTAGTATTGACTCTTTGGGATATTGTCTACCGTGTGGCAGGGATGACAGCTGCTAGCCATAAGTATAGTGTTCCTATCTGTTGGTTTTCTAAACAGGGTGGTAGTGATACTGCCCCTTTCAGCTGCTTGAATTTTCAAATCAAGGAACACAATTTCACTTTGGCTAGCAGTATATGTGAGCCTGAGGTAAGGGTCCGTTGCATGTAGGTATCTTATAAAATCCTCCAGCTCACTTTTGTCTCCCTGCCACGCCAGCAGAATATCATTAATAAAGTGCTTCCAACACACAATTTTGTTTCTGAAGAGATTATTATGGTTGTCCCATATCACTCCTTCCTCCCAGAACCCCAGATACAGGTTTGCATATTTGGGGGCCAAACTGGCCGACAAATCGGTACCCTTTTTCTTCTGGCATGTCTCATTCTGAAAGACAAATAAGTTCCCCTCTAGTTCAATTCACGTGAGTTCTACCAGAAAGTCTGTGTCAGGTTTGGCTCCCTTCCCTCTCTTGTTGAGATTGTATCTCATAGCTTTAAGACAATCACCATTGGGAATGCTTGGGTACAATGACTCAATGTCAAATGTCACAAGTAAATGGGATTTACTCACCTGGTAAAGGTGATTATCTGAGTACCCTTTATAGTACTCCGCAGTTAACACCAGTGGGTATTCCTTGTCCATCCTATAGATTGATGCACAATTCAATCAAATCAAAGGTGGGCGAGGACATCCCTCTGCCCTCATCAGAATATCTCAAGTGTGAGTCTTCCATAGCTATAAAATGAGAAAGAACAAAAGAACATACAAGCCACCAATACATCCAGCCGAGGGCAGAGTCATCGACTGATGCTCTTCCTATTGTGTTGGACCCTGTGACTATTGCCTGGGAGCTGTTACTTATATTGTGTGATGTGATAGAATACTTAGCCAGGTGTAGATTTTTACCTGTCACCTTTATTATAGTAATGTACATTATTCACTGAAAATAGACATAAATTTCAACTTAGAAATGGCATATTTTGTTTCATCATATCTGCCTGTAAACAACATTAGTCTCCCTTGGTAGTACTTTCACCTTGTCCAGTGTGCCATAAGGTGTTAGCTCCTAATGCTATCCTGACCTGATGGGTAAGCTGCTGTTCTGAGCGGGCCTTCGGAGTACTATAAAGGGTACTCAGATAATCACCTTTACCAGGTGAGTAAATCCCATTATATATCGTACCCTTTATAGTACTCTGCAGTCAACACCAATGGGACCTTAGTAGCAGTGTACCATTAGAGTGAATAAAAAACTATTTAAAAGACAAAGAACCTCTGTGCATAAACACTGAGGCAAGGGTTACCCCAAAGGGCATTTGGCTGAGAAGCCAAGTTTCAAGAAAATACAAAATCACACATGCCCCCACAGTGCAAAGCATCATGGGCTGCATATGCAAATCACCACAGAATGTTATGCTGGTCCAACTTTAAGCAGAATTGCATGGTGCCGAAAGGCCTCTCACACAGTTTGCAAAGGGTACTAACAGAAGACATAGACACGTGTTTCGTCCTACCAGGACTCATCAGTATGCCTCGTCAGTTTGACACCCCAGTAGAATGAACCAGCTACCCCTAAGGCAGTGTGCCTGGGATATATTGTGGTGAACCCATTAAAATAAAAAACTATTTAAAAGACAAAGAACCTTTGTGCATAAACACTGAGGCAAGGGTTACCCCAAAGGGCATTTGGCTGGGAAGCCAAGTTTCAAGAAAATACAAAATCACACATGCCCCCACAGTGCAAAGTTGGACCAGCAGAACATTCTGTGGTGATTTGCATATGCAGCCCATGATGCTTTGCACTGTGGGGGCATGTGTGATTTTGTATTTTATTAGAGTGAATACTCTCAGGTGGGTAAGAAGAAAGCAGATTAGTCCCAATCTCACCCAGGCTGTCCCCTGCTCACAGTACCATCTTGGCAAATGCAGTCCTTTCAGCAGATGCTATGTCTATTTGATAATGCCTGATGATGGTATGTATTGATGACCAGGTGGCCGCTGAACAAATGTCTTGTGAAGACACGTTTCCCCTTTCTACTCAGGATGTTGCTACTACCCTGGTAGAATGTGCTTTGAGGCCTTCTGGTGGTGTCTGCCCTACTGCCCTATAGGCCTTGTTAATGGTTTGCTTGATCCATCTGGCTACGGTGTCTTCGGAGGCTGCCTGTCCTACTCTGTGCCCCCTGATTCAGATGAATGACCTGTCTGCTTCCCCATGTCCCTGGTAATGCTGAGATATTTTTCCAGTTGACGGCCCACAACTAAAGGGTGGTAGGTCATCATGTCTGGGTGGTTAGATGGAGAAAAGTACGGCAACAGTACATCTTGATCCTTGTGGTACGGGATGCCACCTTGGGAAGGAAAGATGGTACTGTGTGCAGAATGACCCTATCACTATGAAAGGTGATAAAGGGCTCCCTGCAGGAGAGGGCCTGAATCTCTCCTATTCTCCTGGCTGAACAAATTGCTACAAGGAATTCTGTCTTAATAGTGCACCAGTGTAATGAATCTTGTTGCAGAGTGGGTAATTGTAGGGCACCTAATAGTAAGTTAAGTTGCCATGGTGGGCATCTCTGCCTCACCCTTGGTGCTGTTAATGTAACTGCCTTAAGCAGTCGGATGGTGTCAGGGTGCGAGCTGATGTTACCTATCCCTGGTAGTGGGCCCCTGATGGAAGATATAGCTGATGCCTGCACTCTGAGGGAGGCTGGACTTAGACCCTTGTTTGACCCTTCATTCAGGAAGTCTACAATTTATGGTAACCCAGCCACTTAAGGTGAGGTACCCATTTCCCTGCACCATCTGTGAAACGTTTGCCATTTTCTGAGGTAAGTCTTATTTGTAGACTGTTTCCTGGATTGTAGCAGTCAGTTCACAACCCTGGTATGGTATCCCTGGTTCAACAGTCTCTTCCTTTCAATAGCCATGCTGTCAGATTCAGGCTGGCTGGGTTCGGGTGTAGGACTGGTCCCTGAGACAGAAGGTTTGGCCAAGATGGTAGAGTCATCGGTGGGCTCACTGACATGGCTTGAATGAGTGAGTACCATGGCTGCCTCAGCCAATTGGGAGCCACGAACACCACTGATGCTCCCGTGCGTCGAATCTTGTGGAGCACTTTGGACATCATTGGGACTGGTGGAAGTAGATAGTCTTGTGTGAAGTTCCATGGTGCTGAGAGTGTATCAATCTCCTGGGTTTTGGGATCTGAAAAACTGGGGTGATAGTTGGGTAGTTGTGTGTTTGTCCATGATGCCATTAAATCGACTTGGAGAGGCCCCCATCTGGATTGTAGGCTCTTGAAAATGGATTTGTGGAGCCTCCACTCTGATTGGCTGATGGGACTCTGCTTAGCCAGTCTGCCTCTGTGTTGAGCTGACTCCTTTATCATTGCCTTGCTCCTTGTGCCCCCTTGTTTGTTTATGTATGCTACTGTGACTTGGTTGTCACATCGGACTAGGACTGGTTTGTTGGTGAGGAGGGGTGTGAAGAAGAGTAGTGTCGGGCAAACAGCTCTCATTTCTAGTACATTGATGGGTAGTTTAGACTCCTTCTGAGTCCATAGGCCCTGTGTCACATGATTGTTGTATGTTGCCCCCCAGCCCGATAGACTTCCGTCCATGGTGATTATTTCTGCTGTCGCCTGTGTTAGTGTTCTGTCTCTCAGTAATTGAGTTGTCAGAGTCCACCATCGTAGCCTGGCTAGTACGGGAGGTGGTGGTGTTACTCAGAATTTGATGTTTTTTGGGTCGTCTGGTCCCATGAGCCTATTAGATATCTCTGGAGTGTTCACATGTGTACTCTGGACCATGGAACTAGGTCTATTAGTGTTGCCATGACTCTCAGTAGCTGCAGGCAATCCCATACTGCCCTGTTTGGTCTGATGATCAAGCTGGAAACCAGTGTCTGGATGTTCTGGACTTTTTCGGGTGTGGGAGTTACCCTGTTGGTTTTTGTGTCTATTACTGTGCCCAAATGTGTAATGGATTGGGCAGGGATCAGTTGACTCTTGGCCTTGTTGATTATCCATCCATGTTGCTGTAAACAGCTGACTGCTAGTTGTGTGCTTTGCTGGGCCTGTTCCACCGTTCTTGCCCTTATTAGCCAGTCATCCAAGTAGGGGATGAGATGAACCCCTTGTTTCCTGAGATGTGCTGCAAGAACCACCAGTGCTTTGGTGAACACCCTGGGGGCAGATGCAAGTCCGAATGGTAGGCAGGTGTATTGGAAACGTTGTCCTTGGATATTGAATCTGAGGTAACGGTGGTGCAAGACATGGATGGGAATGTGAAGATAGGCATCCTTGAGGTCTATTGAGGTCAGGTAGTTCCCCGGTTGAATGGATGCCAGTGTTGACCTGAGGGTCTCAATTTTTTTTTTTGTAAGCCACTGACCGGTTGAGAAACTTGAGGTCTAGTACAGGGTGCATCCCCTCCCATTTTCTTCGGGACGACAAAGAACAAGGAGTAGACCCCTGTGTCTTTTTCCCCTGTGGGGACTTGCATGGTAGCAACATTGTTGAGCAAGTCCTGTATTGCCTCCTTTATTGCTAGAATTTTGATCTGATCCCTTGGCGTAGGTGATATGAATGGTCTGTGCCGTGTCAGTTTGCTGGTGAATTTGATTGCATAACCCTTGGTGATCACTTCCAGCACCCATTTGTCTGACGTTGTGTGGGCCATAGTTGTGCAAACCACCACAGCCTCCCTGCCAGTGGTAGGTTTGCCTGGGCCCACGCGTCTTCATTTCTTGTTACCCTGGGGTTTGAAATTTGGCTTTTGACTTCCATTGGAGCACTGGGCCCCTATATTGCCTTTTGCTCTGTTATTATATGCCTTGTGTTGGAAACAGTGTCTTTGGTGCCACTGCTTTGTGTGCTATGGATTGTAAGATTACATTTTGGGCTTAAAAAACTTGCTTTTGTTACAAAAAGGTCTGTCTGTGGGAAGGTAGATGTCCTTGTCTCCCTGCGCCTGCTTCCCTCCCCTTTGTTTGAGGTATGGGGTTAGACCTTCCCCAAAAAGTGTACCCTCTTTGAAGGGTGGTTTCAGAAGGGTGGTCTTGAACTCATTGTCCACCTGCCAGACTTTTAGCCACAATGCTCTTCTGGCTCTATTGGCCAGCACTGCTGTTCGAGCTCCGAATTTAAAGATGTCGGATGATGCATCCATGATATATTTCATGGCTTGGATGGCACACTCTGCTGTGTCCGCTTGGGGGGAGTCCTCGGGAATGTCCTCTGTAAGTATGTCCATCCATCTGTGGAGTGCTCTGCATGTGAACTGCATGGCAGCGTCTGCCGAACGTGCTATGCCCACCACCTCGTGAATTTTCCGTAGGTGTTCCTCCACCTTCTTGTCCATTGGGTCCTTTAGTGCTGCTGTACTTTCAATTGGAATGGTTCTGTGCTTGGACAGCTCCATGACGGGTTGGTCCACCTTGGGATCCTTTCCCCATTGGTCGCTTCTGTCGTGGCTGATGGGGTACCACCTGTTTACCATGCTCTTTTCTGGCATACTGGTCTGGTCTGGTGATTCGTATTCTCGGGTCAGAAGTGTGTCGAGGCTCTTACAGGAGGGAAAATGAACTTTCTTCTCTGGTTCTCCCATAGAGAGAAGTGGGTCCTTGGAAGTGGAAGGTTGGGCAGGCTGATGCGATATTTTGAGCGCTGCCCATACCATAGTAATCAGCTCATTGATGTTTTCCCCATGGCACATTCAGTTCGACCTGTCCGAAGTACCCTCCTCTGGATCGGCGGTGGAGTCAGATGCAGTGCTGTCTGTATCCAGTCTTGGGCATTTTCTCATGGGCTCCTGATCCGTGGCCCTCCGTGAAGGTGTAATGATGTTGTCACCTGATTTCATGCGTTCAAAAAATTTGAACAGCAATTGAGCGTGGTTGGCATCCAATGCGATTGGGAGGGTTGGAGGGGGCTGTGTTTCCAAGATGGAGTCCTCCTTTTCCATCTCTGTTAAACCCCTGTGTGGGGTTAGGATACACACCGCACATGTTTGTTCATTCTCTGGTATGGCCATGAATGATATTCTGCACTCCTTGCATGTTGTCATGATGTGTAAAAATGTGGAGGAATCAAGAGAAAAATGTATGAGGTGTGGTCCCCTTAAGTCATCAGGCCACATAATTATTTATCAGATTTTTTTGAAAACAGTGTTGCTGCAGTTCTGAATAGAGAACTGTATCAAAGGACTGAATAGGAGACCCAGATAAGATGGCGGCCATGAGATCTCGCTATAACTCACGTGATTTGGGACTGCTTTATAGGTCCCTAAGATGGCTGCTGAAATCTTGTGGGATTTCAAGCAAGATCTGTCCTGGGAACTGCATTGCCTGAGAGAGATTTGTGAGTTCTTGCTGGGGCCGCAAGGCATCATGAGGCTTGTCTGTTCTAGCAGACAAGAGGGCAGCGTGTGGCTACATAGTGTCTTGGAGGATGGGGGAGATGATTTTACAACCCCCGAAACAAAGAACTGCAGGAGCAGTGAGGCATGAATTGGCTCGCGCTGAAGAATGGAGGATCTGAGGAAAACGCCCAGGCTGAGCAGGAGGGGGGATCCATCCTTGCTGCAGAACTGCAGGTATGTGAAAAAATGCTGGCTTTTGTTCTGAATGCTCCTTCTCTGTGCTGATCAGTGAGAACCCTGCATTTGTAGGCTAGTTGTTTCTCTGGAGGCTGCTGCTGGAGGAGCCTCCTGGGAGTTGTAAGACAGGTGTGGTCCTGGATTTTTTTTATATTAGCCCTTGAGTTCGTGGACTTGTGTACTGTGCAGGGATCGCTACTGGAGATGATCCCAGACAGAGTTGTATCTTTGGGTTGGGGCCAGATTGAGGTTGTGGGCTTCTGTTCTGTGCAGGGATTGCTACTGGAGAGAATCCCTGCCAGAGTTGAGACCAGCTACTGTGTAAGGGTTGCTGTCCCACACTTAGGTGTGGTATTGTCCCGTATGGGCAGAGGTCACTACAGGTGGGACCCCAGCCTTGAATGGCATGGCAACAACGAGCAGCATTTGTGTGTTCTGGACCCACTACAGAAGGGGGTCCTGATTCACATACATCATTTGTTTGATGTCTGGTTCCTGTCTGTCTGTTTGAGTCCTTACAGCTACAGATAACTGGCGTTAGAATAGACACTTCAAACTAACATAATAGTACTGTATGCAGTTAGTAATATGCTGTCTGGCTATCTTCCAGGCTATTTGTGTTAATGTAGTAGAATTAAGTAGTTTTGTTTTACAGTACCTGTTCAGAAGTTTGAGTTGAGTGAGACTGTTGATAACAGTGAGAACGTGACCAACCTATCTTGATGCACAAAGTGAACTGGAGATATTCTGATGAGGGCAGAGGAATATCCTCGCCCACCTTTGATTTAATTGGATCGTGTATCAACCTATAGGATGGACGATGAATGCCCACTGGTGTTGACTGCGGAGTACTATAAAGAGTACGATATATAATCATTCTTTTCCAGGCTAACATGCTCAAGAACCCTTAGTATATCCCCTGTATCATGTATATGTGTTGGTAGCATGCTTACAAACATTTTAATATTGTCATCCACCATACTTGCAAATGACTCTGCAGCTGTACCAACACCCGAAATAATAGGTCTCCCAGGGGGATTTATTAGGGTTTTTTGTATTTTCGGCAATAAGTAGAACTGGGCTTTGAGTGGGAAAATCAGTAGTCAAGTATTTCTTATCTTTCTCAGTAATTAACTCCTCGTGCTGCTCATGTTAAAAACTCATCAATTTGTTTTTTTAACAGGCCCAGTTTCTTCCTGCTTATTGCTGCATAGTGGTCCTTGTTAACCAATTGTCTCTTGGCTTCTTTAATGTAATCTGTAGTATTAAGCATAGTATTACGATGCCAGCGCGAGTGAGTGTTGCTATAGCAATGGTTACTTGCACTTACGTTTGCTTTTCAGAAGCCGCCGACTTGCTCATACTCCACTCACTTTCTGTCTACAGTTGGCAGGTTGTTCTACAGAATGGCGCATAAACTTCAAATAAAATAAAAAAGTTTACTTACTTTTAAAACTCAGGCTGCATTACTCTGAAGCTCTGAGTGCAGGTTCTTTGCCACCATTAACATAGCTCGGTCACGCTACATTAATGGACAAAAACTTTACTGCGTGTGGCTTCATTTACACAGAGCTTGATAAATTGAAAATAAAAAGCCCACTTTGCATACTTTTTCAACTATGAATGGGTTATTTTAAACCTGTGCCTTCACCACCTTTACCCATAAGCACTGCTCGGTCAGGCTGCATTACCAGATGAAAAGTGAAGCTGTTTAAAGAACAACACAGACAACAAGTGGCAGAATTAACCAGATAATTCTTTTAAATTACTCTTTTCCTTAACAGACATGGGAGGATCAACCAGATAATGATCACATTTAACTGAAACATCACAATTATGGCAGGATTAAGCAAACCACCTTCTATAAATTAAACTTTTATTTGTGCCATACATGGATTACTTTTTCTCTCCCCACCACCCACAATATTTGTGCCCATTTTCTAAGATAGATATTCCACTACAGGGCATGCTGTCATGCTTTGATATACACATGCCTTGGGTGGCTGAACACACACCAAGCTGTGCGTATATCAGAGTGTGACCGCATGCCATGTAGTGGGTTATCTAGTATATATATATATATATATATATATATTTTTTTTTAATGGCAAAAAACTCTGTTAGTGCATCAGTTAGGGTTGATTCCATACCAACAAAAGTCTGGAAATTTGATGTTAGGGTTACCAACCATACCCCCCCACCCTCCACAGACCAACAGGCATCCAAGTGTGCCTTGGGGATGTTGGACCTAACTCCCTGTTAGGTGCTGGGGTGTGCCTTGGGGTCATCAGGCCTAACTCTCACCCTATTCTCCAATACTGTACCATCTCAGCTTGTTTACACATGGAATGGGGTGAAAGTTAGGGCCGATGACCACAAGGCACACACACCCAGTGAGCCCTGCATAAAGAAAATAGATCACATTTTACCTTGTTTGCTCAGCAAAGGTAGTGGGAATTAGGGTTGATAACCCCAAGGAACATCCCAATACTGATTCATCAAGACTCTGGAGATCCAGTACCCTAATGTGTTTTCATTTCCTACTTTGTGTGCTTTGCGTTCTTCAACCCTGATGTCTGCATTAACATAGTTTTTTGCAATGAATTCTCTTTCTTTTTGTGATAGTAGAATTGTATCATCATTCACACAGGTCCCAAAGGGGCCATGCATGACCAGCACAAAATGAAATAAAACAGTGGAGATATTTTTAACCCTGCTTCTAAATCAACAAACAAAGTTACACCTTTAAACTGTACCATCCTAGCTTAGATATAGTACTACTAATAAATATTTCTTACCTAGATCCTGGGGATTGTGAAGTGGGGCTTGGGTGGCTTGAGAGAAGTGAACATCCAGTCATACTTATAAAATAAGAATAGTGGTTGGTTCACAAAGGATCTGCTGCTCTTTAGTAGCTATCTGGGACAAATAAGGTATTGCAAGCATAAAACAGCACTTATCTGATAAATGTGGTCAGTGTCCTCCAGTGCCGGGGCTGGTGTCTTCATCATTGTAGTGGACCTGGAGATTTAAAGTGGAAAATGTAGTAGCTGAAATAGTTGTATTCCCAATTTTCATATGAATAAGGATTCCTCAGTTGAGCAGCACTCATTTTCAATGGGGTCCTTGTTACAAAGGTTACAGAATATATCACTGAAGTTGCTTACAAAAAATAGTATATCGTATACAAATGGAAAATAGATTAGTATGTGTAATAAAAAAAATGACTGTGTCAGGAGGAAAGGGATTTTTTTTTTTGGAATTTAAAGTTTGTTGGTCAGAAGGGTAGATACACGTACCACGGCAGAGACACTGCATCAGGAACAGACTTGGATTGCTCATGGAGGCAGGCATGAGGGATGTGGACAGGATTCAGCATCCTGGGCCCACTCTCCTCTTGAGGGGTGCAAGTTGCTCCACTTATCGACTGTCACCAGGACAGGATGAAGCCATGACCTTTTGTATGCCCTGCGACACTGACTGGATGTTGGACTACAAAAGTGATGGAAAGTCAAGGGGAGTGGATGTCCATCCCCTTCCTATTCCTGTCATGGGAGGAATCCTTTGGGGCTACCAAAGGTATAAAGTATGTTCCTGAGATGGAGGGGGATGGGGCTGTGCAGTTGACAGCAGTATGGGGCCTGTCAGTGGTGCAGGGCCTCCTGCAATCTGACCTTCATCCTGCCACATATACTTTTCCCCTTTGTTATTGTCAACCCGCTTGTACTGACATGTCTTAAATGCACATCAACCCCTTGTTATGGTAGGCTCCCTGGCTTGCCACAAGGTGTCATTTGTGTGCCAGTACATGGCTCTGTCCCTCCCCAGGCTAGGGCTGGTGCTACATACCGCAGTGCCTTCCACCCAGCCTCAGCTCATTCAACCAGCTCACTGAGCTCACATCCAAACTCAGGTCACTGGCATGAGAAGGCAACGTGGCCCCCAGTGGAAGAACAGCCATCCCTACAAACAATGTTACTTCATAATTTGTTTTGTGACATTTTGATCCCAAATTTTCAGCATAGTTGACCCCCCCCCCCCCCGGCAAACATGACAGGTGTAATTTTTTTAAAAATCTGTCCGAAACATCATTTCACATCACAAGTGTGAAAGCACATCTTGACCAGGATTTTAAGAATGATGCTTTTCAGGTTCATGGGAGATGTGAATAAATGGCTGTATTGAACATTTATCAATCAATCAATCAAATTCTTTATTTATCCAGGCGAACACATTTATGGTCAGAATACTGAAAATTTATGAGTGAGTGTTGACACATTTTAGCATACCTTCATAACTTTTTTAAATATGTTAAACCCAAATTTTCACCATAGTCTTTTTATGACACTACCTCTTGAACTGAGTAGGTGAAAATGTTCAAATCCTGGCCAAAATATCATTTTATGCAACAGTTGTGAAAGCACATTTTTGGGCAGGATTTGAAAAATTACACCTGTCATGTTCATGATGTGGTGAAAAAATGGCTATGTTTAAAATCTGAGGTAAAAATATTACAAATTACCAAATTTTTGAGCAAGCATTAGGTGAAAATGTTCAAATCCCACCCAAAAGGTTATTTTGTAGAATGATACCCAAACTGGATTAAAAAAATTCACCTACCTTGTTCAAAAGGTGGGGTCCCAAAAAGGCCATGCTGAATATTTGGTGGGAAATATTAACAGATGACCAAGTTATGAGTAAAAGCTCAAAACACATTGAAATACTTTAAGCACACTTACCTGATTTCATCAGTTCCTTATCTGGTGCTGGAGAGTGAAAACGTGTCTCTGATCAAGAGAGGATTAGCAGCATTGGACCCCTGGTAGATAAGTAAGAGGTAGGTTGGATTGTAGAGTGGTGGATGCTGGGGGGTCAGATGGGGATTGTAATGGCAGAAGCAGCATCAGACATCAGTGGACAGTTCTCTTTGTTACAGGGTGAAAAAAAGATGATGAGGGACTGTTCATCTTTTACAGGTGTCGCCACTGGAGATTGAGCACCTCAGTGTTGGCTTTATGTTTCATGGCACTGGGAGTAGACCCAATGGTATCTTAGTGCTGTGTCATAGGTGGTTTGAGTCAGCACTTGGGAGTAAACACCCCTGTGTTGGGATGCTGTTGTGGCCAGCAGGTGGGGGGAATCAGGAAGTATGATTGGGGGACAGAAACAGCATAGTAGTTGGCACCCATGTCAGAATGTATCAGATTACTGCTTGCACTGGGGCTTGGGCACCTCGAAGTCCAGTTTAAACAAATTAGGTGACTAAATGCCGCCTAAAGTACTGTATATGGCTTCATTCAGTAGGGGCTGGGCTATGCACTGATGCATAGCCCCACCCCAGCTAAATGAACACTTTTAAAATAGATACAGATGCTGTCTTTGAAGCAAGGAAGGTGGCAGCTCAGGACTGACAATGACAGAGCCAGAACAACAAAAGCACTTCAGGCTCAAGCAAAGGAATGACTCCATGTCAAAGACACAGTAATATTCTATTGCTAGGAAACATTAAAATTCACATTTATTGTAACATAAAAAGTGGTAGCACCCCCCCCCCATATGGTGCACTGATGTGATGCTTTATCAAGCATTAGGCTGCTGCAAGGAATGCTGCATTCCTTGCAGCAGCCTAACATCTTGATAAAGAATCAGTGTAATGTGAAACATTGCCTGTGCATCATATGGGAGGGGGGTGCTACTGTTTTTTATGTTACAATAAATGTGAATTTTCATGTTTCCTAGCAGTGAAATATTACCGTGTCTTTGACGTGGAGTCATTCCTTTGTTTCATCCTACAGATGCTGTCTGCAGCATCAGGATATCCCTGCCCCCTTATACACACACACATTCTTGAAAAATGGCCACATTAAGAAATGTGCTTGTAAACATTTAGTTATCCTTAGAATGCTTATTTTTTCTTACTGCACATGCTCAGAAATGGAACTGTATTTCTTAAAATTTTTAAAAGCTACTTTAATTTGGGAGGAAAAAAGCACACAAGTGCTGGTTCTGTGGTGTACCTGCTTAGCACACTGGCAACCCATATTCAAGCCCAGTACATCAGGAGCAATGGCCAACAGGGAGGCTAATAGAGTGTCTGCACAGATGTTTTCTTCCTGGGGGGGGCGCAGTAGAACACGACTCAGAGAGCGACACCAGGTGGTGTGTGGAGCCTTGCCCGCATGGGTGACCACGCATCAGCTGGCTCTGCCTCCAGAGTGTCACCATGGTGCATGCCATTGTGGTGTGGGGAAGGGCCCAGAAAATGGAAACTAGTACCTATCTCAGCCTGCCAGATAATGGATGCCTAGTCCCCCCAAGGCACAGTTCCCCTAGCAAACTGCTCCTGTCCCCCAAGCGCTACGTAACTCAGAGGAAGCCCCACAAATGCTACTCCCCTCATCTCCTCAGGGAGGGTGGCTCCCAGCAGAGGTAAACCAGATCTTCAAAAGATGTGGGGACAGACTTGAGAGCCAGGTGGCAGGAAACAGCAGTGAAGGGTGATACTGATGGGCAGACATGGAAGTTGAGCAGCCAGAAGGAGTGGGAGGTTGGGGGATGCTGGGGCAGGCACAACGCTCCCCCAACAAAACCACACACAATAGGTCAAACTGTATCAAACCTGCAGGTTTCAGCTTTCAAATCCTAGTTTTTTTATGTTCATGCATACACTGGCACAGAGCAAACTTTTTGCTGTAATAATGTATTGGAGAGTTGTGTCACTGTTGGTCCAGAGCAGGGCAGTCTGCAACAGGCTCGACAGTGTAACACCAGTCATCAACCAGGCTGATCATGGTAGAGTTCTAGACTTGCTGGACAGAAAATTCATGAAGTTCAAAGAAAATAGTGTCCCTTTTCTTTGATCCTAATGACACTGCCAGCAAGCACAGCTGATCAGTGTCATGATCACCCTACACCCCCCACACACCTTGACTCCCAGCTGTTGCAATAAAACTTGTTGCCTTTTACACTGCAGAGTCCGATCATCCTTAAACAATAAAATTCCAGCACTGGCACCAAAAAACAATTCTCTCTTCCTTATCACACTTAACTCTTTCGTTCTTAGATGTGTGTGTAGGACACTGAAGTCTGGGTGCAGTGCCTTCTTAAATACCACTGTCTATTAACTCATTATTACCTGGGCAGCCATTTTGTGTCAGGTTAACAATGGGTATTTCAGACTTCATATGAAGCTATTGGAAGTAATGAGAATACCCGAGATATAAAAGTATGGTTTGCTGCAATTTGGTTCTTATCATAGATGCTGCTACTTTAGATAGATATGACCTGTCCTTAGCTGCTGCTACATAGAATGCTGTTAGGCTGCTATTCTCCTCCATGTTTTATTTTTTCATCTGTTACCTTACCCTGACCTGGACTGGGTTCTGCTGGTGGCGTTCAAAAAAAGGAAAATGGTCCATCAATGTTTGTTACCCCGCCACCTTCGTCACCATTACTGCCACACAAACTCCTCTGTTCAGCACTTACTACCCCACATCCCCTACCCCTAACTTACCTACTGGGGGTCCAATGCCATAATCCTCTCTGGACTGGAGCAACATCTTCGCTCTTCAATGCCAGACCAGGAACTGAAGAAATCAGGTAAGCTACGGTCAATGTATTTCAGTGCTTTTTGAACTTGTACTCATAACTTAGTTATTTTTAATATGTTTCCCTCAAATTTTTAACATGGCCTTTTTGGGACCCCACCTCATGAAAAAGGTACTGTAGGGTAAAATTGTTCAACTCCAGTTGAAAAGGTGATTTTGCAGTTGCTCTGCAAAATAACCTTTTGAGCAGGATTTGAAAATTTTCATGAGGTGGTGTCATAAGAAGACTATGTTGAAAATTTGGTGTTAAAACATTAAACAGCAATAAAGTTAAGAAGTTTGTTGAAAACTTTCAACACTCACTCATAACTTTGGTAATGTTTAATATTTTGTTCCCAAATGTTCAACATAACCATTTTTTTCACACCATCTCATGAGCATGATGTGTTTTTCGAATCCTGTCCAAAATATGTTTCCTCACTTGTGGTGTGAAATTATGTTTTGGCCAATATTTTATAAATTTTATCCTATCATGTTCAAAAAGAGGGGTCATAAAAAGACTATGCTGAAAAATGTGGGGTCAAAATGTCACAAAACAACAAAGTTATGAAGAAACTTTGGATTTTTTTCAACTTCTATCACAAAAGTGTGGTGTGCACATTTGTGGAATACATACAAACAAGAGAGAGAAAGAAGTAAGTGCCTCAGCTGGGACATGAACCCAGACTGCCCAGAACACCATTCTGGTTGTACTACCAGCTGTGTCACCAAGACAACTGGAAACTGGGCCATCCCAGAGCACATTACTCTTTCTCCAATGCACAACCTGGTGCTGCACAAATAATTACAATGTCAATCACAAGAGTGTGGTGTGCACATTTATGGATTTTTTTTTCAGTGTTTACTCATAATATTGCAACGTGTGCAGATTTTGACAGATCAATTTCATAGTGCTATGAGTGAACTCTACCCCCTGAGGAAAGAGTCATTTACTCTTACTGCGCTGGGAAGTTGGTCATAGGAGAAGTCACTGTTTGCACATGTTTTAAGTTTTTATGAAATAAACATTATTGATTTAAGGCTGTTGTGTGCAGACTTTTGTGTTGTTTTTGCCCCATTTAGAATTTTGCACCATAGTTGAGCAGTGTGTGTGTATATATATTTATTTATTTATTTGTGGTCAGCATTTAATAGGTTCTCAATCTTTCCAGCCAGAGAAATATTGTCCTGCAACATGGAAAAAAGAAGCACAGCATTTGAATAATTTTTGACAGTGTAGTTTGCTCTTTCTAAATGTTTGTCTAATGTTTCTCAGCCTCTGTTAAGCCAGTTTTCAACAGTTTTACAATGCTTTATGATAGTATCCAATTTAGAGTCTAGTTTCTGTATTGCTATTAAAAGTATATAATGAATGGCGAGCCCCTTACTATTAACTGAAATCAAGCAGATTACAACCTTGTTATGCCATCTGTATGACATCACTTTGTTGTTAACCTTTCTTGAGTATGTCATATCAATGGTATAACCAAATGGAATGCTCACAACAATCAATATTCTGTAAAGTAATTCAGTAAAGTAAAGCAAAGTAATTCAATCCATGATTACACAATCTTGGTAGTCCATACACTATAAAATATAATGTATGGTCTTTGGTTAACAACCGCGCTGAAAACACTTCTCGAGGTTGCCATGACATCTGAAAACCTCTCGAGCTGCGCTTCTCGAGGCTTACAATGATGTCATGGCAACCTCTCAAAGTGTTTACAGTGTGGTTATTAACCAAAGACCATACATTATCCTCTATGTTATAAGATTTGTTTATATCAGCAAATGAATCCAGCTATGTCTGACCTGTGAGATGTATAAGCAGGAGGGTTTTAAATAGTAGCCATTTCTTTAAGAATGGGGCCAGGGCTTTCGGTCTCAGCTGCGGCTGCTGGATTACCTGTCATGGGACTGCCTGAGGCTACCAAGCCTAGATACTGATCCATAGACCCTGAATGCTCCATCTTCTCTGGGTTTGCTAATCTAGGGGGATACAAAACCTGAATTCCTTGCATTTCTCCTTTTCTTCTCTCTCCAATAATCTGTTTGTCTCTTTTTTCAACAGATTTGCTAGATGAACATTTAAAAGATCCATTGGGAGAAGTTTTCAAAGAAACTGGGCTGTAGAAATGCTGCAAAACTCAAATTTTGCTGGAGCACTCAGCAGAGCAAACAAAGCAGTATCTCCTACTGTCAATCATCTTGCATATCCCTGCTATATCTAATTAGTAATTACTCAAAAAAAAACCAAGAAGTTCACCAAGAGAGTAAGAACAGTAAAAAATTAAAATTACTCTGATAGGATGCAGGGTTTGGGTATATACTCTATTGCCTACAGAAAAGTCAGAGGGGATCTCTATTTTGTATACAGGGCATTTGGAAATTAAGTACTATGGGAATTGACTGGTCTAATAAAAAAGTCAACACTGAGCAGGGTAACTAGAACCTATGCTTGTCAGATACAAGGGGAATTTTATAAGACCACAAAAAGCAGTAGATGGTTTAGTCAGAGAGTTGTGAGTACATGGAACAGGAGAGGTACCGCCCACCCTGGAGGGTATTATTGCGCTTAGAAAATGGGTACTGTAAAAAAAAAAAAAGTTTAATAAAACAAGCTTTTTAAAATTAGTTAAAAATAAGTAGTTTAAAATAAGTTTTATAATAAAATAGTTCCTCCTCCTAGAGGAGCCTAATACTGGAGTTTGTTGTTATTGTTACTCTATATAGACACATCTGCAGAGATTGAGTGTCACAGTTGAGTTTTTTGACAAGGTTCACTGTCCTCAGCAACTCTACAACACACTGAGAGATGCAGGCTGTGGTTTTCTTTAATTTTTACTAGTAGCACTCTGCTCCTCCCCCCACCCCCACACACACACACACTTTTCGTGAAGTGCCATTACCACTACAAGGAAATTAAGAGAGACTGTGCTGGGCTGTTTCTGTGAAGAAAATACTAGCCTTGTCATGTTGCTTGGGCTGGCGGCTGGAGGATCGGGATCATGGTTGGCATAGGAACAGAGGTGCGCAGTTTGTAGACACAGTCCGTTGTTATTTCTGATCCCAACCTCAGATTTAAACCTGGAGGTTCTTTTTTTTTTTAAACAAGCAGCAGTCGAGTTGTAGAAGCTGGCAATGTAATCGGGGTCAGGTGGGACGCAGTGCATGTGGAGTCGTAGTTTACGGTCGGCAGCAGCACTATTGGAGATTTAAATTTTAAAAATGTACACATTGGAAGCAGAGCAGAGGTGGCGGGCGGGCGGCCCTCTGTGGGCAAGCTGTGGAGAAGCAGAGTACAGAGGGAAGGTCCATGGAGTTTGTAGGAGGAGGTCGATTAAGTAGCGGATACTTGGTCTCAGTACTAGCAGCCACTGTTCACTTCCCTAGAGCACTAACCCTGGAAGGCCGTTGAGAGAGAATGCACAGCTGGAACATTTATTAAATTTTGATGGTGTTTTGTGGAAATTGACCGAGGACTCATGATGGGGCAGGCTGGGGGGGGGGGGGTGTCAGAAAAGTATTATGGGTGGCTTAAACTGATGTTCATGTGGCGCTTTCAAAGTACTTTAAGTTGTTTTTTTAACAGCAACATAGTTGTCATGGTTGTGCCTTTGTGTGTCTGTGGTAGGGCTGTTTTGGCATGGGTAGTATCTCTCGGTAAATGACAAAAAAGATGGTGGTGATTTGAAATGATAATTAGTTGTATTAGCCAATTAGGAAGCAGTGTGAGCACCAAGATACTTAAGTGGGTGAAAGGGCACTATAGGCTGGTACTTTTTATTTCCTGGGCATCTATTGAAAGTTAATGTACCCCCGTGGCAAGGGTACTAGCCAATCAGATGCCAAGAAATAAAAAGACCATTTTCTAAGACTATCTTTAAGCATCTCCTAGACAAACATATGGGTGAAAAGAGATGGGACTATTTCCACTGACAAGTGGCAAGTCTAATATGGCTTCATGACCCATTGACTTGAAATCCATACCTATGAACCTATGAATCTATAAGTCCTCTTTGAGCTCCTGCATTCCCTCTTCAATATCCACTCTCCCACAGAGCTTAGTGTCATCTTCGAATAGGCAGATTTTACTGTTGATCTCATCCACTAGGTCACTAATAAAGATATTAAACAACACTGAGCCAAGTACTGAGCCCTGTGGAACCCCCCACTGATTATAGGCCTAGGCTTTGAGAATCCCCCCCACACTACCACCCTCTGACTTCTGTCCTGCTGCCAGCTCTTAACCCACCCTTACAGCTTCTTCCCAACTCCCAAATACTGCAATTTACTTAGTTTTCTATGTGGCACAGAGTCAAAGGCCTTGCTGAAGTCCAAATACAGGACATCAACTGGCTGACCCCTGTCCACAGTCTTTGAGACCCAATCAAAAAAGTCTATCAGGTTGGTCAGACAGGATATGACATATCCATCAGACATACCAGTATTTGACAGTTAAAAACAACACACCGTGATAGTGATCAGGAATTAAACCTAAATGTACTGGCCTGAAAACAAACTTGGTTGGTGCCACAGAGGTGATGCTCATAAAACATGCAGGAATGTTGCATTGAACGGATGTGCCGCAGTGCAATCACGTGGCAATAAATGACATACCACTAAGCACAATTGTAGTTTATTGCCTAAAATTAATACTAACTTATAAAAGTTATCTACTGCTTTTTATACAGTATCTGAGGTTTGTTTCTTTTCCTATTTGCTATATAAAAAATTTCTACTCAATTGTACTAGGTCCTTTGGGGCTAGTGGCCTTATGATGTGGTTAGCCCCCTCAGTGAGTATATGTTCTTTTATACCAAGTGCATACTAGCACAAGGACATTGTAGTAATTCATGACATTGTTACAAACAACAGAATAGGTTACATAAACATCAACTCACAATAGACTGTGATTTAAATAAAAATATAGACAGCAACATGCAAACATATCAAATATTCTGCAGAAGGAGGCATTATGGTCTATCGAGTCTGCTTGTTTGTGTAGCCCCTGATTCAGAGACTACAGTGAGCCCTGCCCCCACCAAGCCTGACCCTCCTCTTCACCATGTCCCACCCTCTCTTGAACCCTCCCTCCATATTTTGAGTGACAACCTCATATGCAGTTTTATTCAACTCCAACATCACCTGCTTGATAAAGAAGTGTCTTCTGAACTCCTTCATGAACCTTCCCACTACCAGCTTGTAACAGTACCCCCCTTGTGGTCTTGCTTTCACTGAGACAGAAAAGTTACCTGTTATCCAGCTTGTCTATATCTTTCAGGTGCTTGAAGGTTTAAATCATGTCCCCTCTCTTCCTTCTCGCCTAGATAGAGTACATGTTGAGTTCTCTTAGCCTGTCCTCATATGTCCTACTCTGCTGTCCCTTAAACATCTTTTTTGCCCTCATCTAAACTACCTTAAGCTGGTTGATATCTTTTCGGTTAGGGGATCCAGTACTGCGCACCGTACTCCACTTGCAATTGCACTAAGGATCTGCACAGTGGCAGTATAACCTCCTCCCTTATGCTCGTGAACCCTCTAGCAATAAAGTCTAGCATACCATTTGCCTTGGCCACTGCCCTCCTACACTGCATGTCCTGTTTAATCTTGCAGGTGATGGCTGTCCCCAAGTCCTCTTCCTCCTTTGATTCAGTGATCTTGACCCCCAGCATTAGGGCACACAGTCAAAGGCTAAGCATCTAAGCATTCATGTAGCTCTAGTAAAGGTATCAAAATAATTTAAACCACACACACACACACACACACACACACACACACACACACACACGACTGACGACTGTAAACAATTTTTACATCATTCAATTCCTCAATACTTTTTAATCATGTTTTATGTTACATAGTTTAGAACATGCTATACTGTACATATACAAACTTATCACAACAAATTACACATACCTACAGTAAGTAAGCAAACTTCTTCAATAAGTGAACAACTCTTATACAAAACAATTACCACTACATAACAATTAACATTTCAGCACAACTACTGACTTGGTAATTTCCAATCTTATAGCTTACTATTACAATACTTGGGGGCCAGCCCAGTGGTGTAGAGGGCTAAGGTGATGAGCACCTGACCTTCTGCCACAGCAGCGAACCGGGTTTAGAACTGGATGTGGGCCATTCAGGGCTAGTAGGAAGAGGGAGAATTGAGCATCCCTATGACAGAGGTGAAGTGTGTCCCTTTGTTTTTCTACCACCTGGAGGTGTCTGGGTGGTGGAGCAGCGGGACCACACATGACAGGGACCCCACATGTGGGGTGCTGGGGGCATCTCCATGGAGATGGAGCTCGCACATCATTCCCATTGCATTCCAGATGGGCCCTGGATGAAAATCAGGAGGAAAAATCCTTAAACACAGAATGAAGCTCGATCCCTCACAGGCCCCACACTGTTGAATGGACACCCCAGAGAGCCCTGTGGCAGAGGACAACATAGGGAAAGGTAAGCCCTAGAGAAGCTGTGTGAGGGGGCTAGGGTGGTTGGCCAGAAGGGGCAGTCAGGATAAACAAGGCAGAGAAAATGCAAACAAAAAAATCTAATACTTTCCAAGTTCTTTTCTATATCACATTAAAATCCATATCATAAATACTTATAACAATAAATTATTCAACAAAGACAACAACATCTTATTAATACATAAAGAAATTCTACAATACAAAAATATTAGAGTTACAAACAGTACAAAATTATCATTTAGATTTAATTGTTTCCATAGCAGGTGCATGCCTGCTCCCTGTCACTCAGATGGTGGCTGACTGGAGTAGTAAGAGGAAAGTCTGTGCCAGTCAACATTGCAGAGAGGAGCTCCCACCTAAGGTAAGATGGGTATGATAGGGAAAGGGGTCAAGGGACCTGAGTTGGTGGGAAAAAGAAGGGGCTCATGCATGTGTTCAGGGGTGGTGGGACCATTTGATGCCAGTGATGAAGTTGTTATTTGTATCAGAGGTTTTTGAATAGCAATCACAGAGTGGGGGACAGCTAGAAACAAGGGATGATTTAATTATAGGGATTGGGGGCTTCTGAACAATTATTGGGGGGTGGGAGACCACTAGATGCCAAGGATGTTTTTATTACCATATGGGGGGCATCTAAATGATGATAGGGGTGGGGGACCACTAGACACCAGTGATGACTTAATTATAGGTATCAAGACTATCTGAACAGTGATGTGGTGGGGGACCACTAGATGCCAGTGATGTGTTTATTATTATAAGAGGGCCATATGAACAGTAATCAGGGTTGGGGACTAGTAGACACTAGGGATGATTTAATTATAGGGATCAGGGGCATCAGAACAGTCATCACGGGTGAGAGAACTTTTAGATACCAGGGATGAAGTTACTATAAGGATTGGGCTTCTGGACCGTGATCAGTAGGTGGAGGACCACTAGATATCAGGGATCATGTTATTATGGGACTCATGGGCATTTGAACAGTGACAGGGTGGTGGGACCACTAGATTCCAAGGATGTATTTATAATTATAAGCAGGGGCATCTAAGAGGTTATCAGGAGTGGGGGACTGCTAGACACAAGGATGGTTGAATTATAGGGATCAGAAGCATCTAAACAGCAAACATAGGTGGGGGACTACTAGAGGTAAGGGACAGTATAGGGATTGGGGCTTCTGAACAGCCTTGGGATATGCAGGGTCACTATACACCAGGGAAGATTTCATTATAGGGATTGAGGGGAATCTAAGCAGTGATTAGGGCTGATGTGACCACTAGAGTCCATGGATGTATTTGTAATTATAGAGAGGCATGTGAACGATGATCATGATTGGGGGATCATTTAACACCAAGGATGAAGTTATTATCAGGATTGGGGGCTTCTGAACAGTGATCAGGGTTGTGGGACTACTAGACACCAGGAATAATGTAATTATCAGGACTGGAGATGTGTGAACAGAGATTGGGGTGGGGGGACAACTATAGGCCAGGGATGAAGTTATTACTGGGACTTAGGCCATCTAAACCACAGTCATGGGATGGGGAACACTAGATACCAAGGATGTTTTTATTATTATATGCAGGGGCATATGAATTGTGATAAATGTTGGGGGACCATAAGACATCAGGGAATTATAGTGGCACAGTAGTGCCTCTATATTTAGGGTTGAGTATGGTGTTTAATGTTAAACCTCTAACTTTGTAAAATAATATATTTGGCATTATTTGATAAAATCAGCTGAAATTTTGCATGTGTTGTCTAATAGGCAAGGTCCTGATCTGTGGAAAGTTTTGTGATGGCAGCTTGTGCATTTTTTTGAGATCTGCATATCTCATTTTTCTGTTGATGGCTTATTTTTTCCTATACTGAACATGGGTTTGTTTGTTTTTTTTGCTCTCACCTACAGCCCACATGGAATGGAATTTTGTCCCCAAACCTGCAGGGGACATGTGTCATGTCCTATGGTAGTGCTTTTGATAGATCTGGCGAAAAATTATTAACAATTCCAGAGCTGTAAGGCTTTAATGTTTTATGTTTTCCATTCTGAGCATGCGTAGTAGGGTTTTCGAGATAATGCTCTGGTGTGAAATGAAAAATTGGATGTTGCAGGACCCTTTCTTGGTTTCTCACCACTTGCTTCTCACAGCACAAAGGATTTTTTTGTATCATCTTGTTTTTTTCCCACTTGTATTAAAAATTGTGGAAAACATATAAAATGCTATAATTAAAAAAAAAAAAAGAACCTAGCATAATGGGACCCATTTGCTAGATTTTGATGTTTGTTTTTTAAAATAATGCCCAGAAATCCCTTTTCTGGACATTCCAAAATCCAGGATACCCAGCTTAGCGAGAGGAGCCACTCACCCACATTCTCTGTATGAGAACAGTGGGACTTTCCTGAATGCTGAAGCCACATCTGGAAGTCATGCTGCCAACTTCAGCTGAAGCAGTGAGCCAGCGATCCCCTGTTCCCTATCACTCTCTCTTTCTTTTTTAAAGCTTATACATAACTTGCATGTTGGACAAAGCATGCTGATATATATGCATTGTGATATAATAAAAAGTCCATTTTGTGTTAAGAAATATTTTAAAAAAAGATCTTATGGCAAATATAAATAGTGGAAACATCTAGTTTAAGCTTTCAGTTTATCGGTGTCAGTGTGGCTCAGTTGGTAGCACATCCGCCTCTAGACCAGAAGGTTGTGGGTTCTCGTCTCACAGCGGGATTGGACTTGCACCTAAAAATCTCTGGCATCTGAGTGCAGTATTGGGGGGTGCTGTACTGCTGGGCTGTGCCGTCCTTCGGATGAGATATTAAACCGAGGTCCCTTCTGCCCGTCCTGGTGGGTGTCCAGATGGAAGTAAAAGAACCCAGGGCACTCTTCACAAAGAGCAGGAAGCATTCCCGGTGTCCTGGCCAACATTCCCTTTCCCATAAACTGGTTCATGCAATTATCCAGGCTGTGTGTGGGTTATGATGTGTGATTTGGCCGCCACCACACATTCAGTCACTTCACTAGCAGTCTAGCATTGCTTGTAAAGCGCTTTGGGATACTGTGTATGAAAAGCGCTATATAAATGCTGATTTTTCTTCTATTGTAGCCTGTAATGTTTTGTACCCTCTAGTTTTGCTGATAATGTGGACAATACCAAGTACTGTTAAGATCTGTAGTTGCTTCCATTATTTTGGTGCAGTGTATGTGTTCAGCATTTTTTAGTATTGTAGGGTAGTTGAGAGAATGACTGGTAGAAGTAGTAGTAGTTAAGGCATCTAAGTGAGTTTAGAAGTAGGAGTAAGATTTTTATTTTTTATGGGTAGGAGTTCAGTATCTCAGTGCTGTGGTGTCCATAAACTATTGGCTCCTTTACTGGAGCCAGTCCTGTTTATTGAGCTCCTTGGAGTTGGAAATTGGGTGCCTGTGCAGCAGTGAAGAGCAATAATTGTCCTCTGGTTAACACTGGAGCTCTGTGGATGACTGAGTACTTCTACTGGCTGAGGCTATGAAAGTTTTTGAGGCACAGAGTGGTGCTGTGGGTTAGGCTAAGAGACCATTGGGAGCATGAAGATTCCTCAGCTGGGGACCTGACCCAGAACTAGATGGTGACCTGACCACAGGATATATCAGTTGGCAGAGTTGGAACTTAGAAGTGAACTGGACACTATCTCCTTGAATTGGTAATTTTGCACCTGGAGGACTTTATCAGATGTCAGCCATGTAGAGGTGAACTACTCCTTGCTTCTTCAGAAGACTTGTGTACAGACTGACCCCTGCAGGACTCCTGGTTCAGAAAAAAAAATTTTCTTTGTATTTAAAAAACTGCTGTCCTGAGTTTGGCTGGACTTAATAAATCCAGCCTGTTCTAATTGTAGTGTAGTTAAAAGTATAACCCAATCCAATTAATTGGCCAGGATTGCTGTACACAATTCCTGGCATTCCTGGCTTGCCCAGTCAGGCACAGAATGTGCCTGAGAGGGCCAGCCTGTGAACACAGCCAAGGGGGACTGCCTTAGGCCATCATAAAAGCAGTTGATTCAGAGAGAGAGAGACTAGCCCTCTTTCAGCCAGCACAATGGAGGTGGCATTTAGGGTCCAGCTTCTCCAGTTAAGCCTGCTTTCCACTGACCCTCATGGCATTCCTGCTTCCCCATGCAACTGTGGGCTCCCTCCCACCCTATTTTGAATTTCTCCCTGTTCCACATGTGTTTTTTTTCAATTTAATGTACCCAAGGCAGTTCTTTTTTATAATTTCCCTGTCCCTCATGGTGTTCCTGCATTCCCATGCCCTGTGTGCTCCTTCCTGTCCCCTTTTTGTTTATCACCCTGTCCCATTTAAGATTGGTTGGTATCACCTCTCTAGCTTTCAGAAGTACATCTGCCACTCATTGGCTCTCATGGCCTCCCTGCGCTACCTGGTCCACATGGACTTCCTCCCACTCTGATCACTCTGATCACCTAAATGCTTGTCCCATTTACCAACATAATGTTTCTGAAGTGGCTCTTCACTAGATCTGTTGTCACCACCCATATGTAGTGGACCTGCCTGCACCCAGTATCAACCCGCAGTCCCATCCAGCTCTTTTTGTTAACCCTCCTCTTTACCACTACTATTCTCCAAGGTGGTTCTCCACTGAAATGTAATAATTTTGACGTGCTTCCTTTGGTCATGGTTAGCCAGCAGGCATCACACTGACCCTTCCTGCCTTCCATTACTTCCACTCATATACCACAGCTCCCACTGGCTGCTTCTTTGTGGCTGCCTTTTCCACTGTGGTCTCTTGCTAGTTGCCTGGCCATTTATTTTGTGAGATGGTCCCTACAGTAGCTCTCTTCATGTACCTGGGCTTTTACAGTCTGAGTCGGCTTTAGTGGATCCTCACTGTTTCTTCCTCTGTCCACTGTTTTTCCACACAGTTGCTTACCTCCTACAAGCCTTGTACTTATACAGTGTCTGTGGGTTGTTCATGAGAGTGTTCATTGATAAGTTCCTTCAGTTTTGACTCTTTTCACCTACCAATACCATATCCAGCCATACTGCTTCAGTCCTGCTGTGAGTAGTGCTGTGATATCCCCAGCCCCAATGCACACCACCTTTCCCAATTGTATATGTTTGCTAGAGGAAGGTCAGTTGTAATGGAATAACATTTTATTTAAATTTCAGCTAGCACCTTGGTAGGCTTATTTTTTTTAAAATGCTATAATTGAAAGGTATTATTAGTCTGCACAGTTGGGTGAATGAACTCTGACCATCATGTGGCCACCGTCTTGGGCACAGTGATGGTTACTTCCAAAGACCTTTTTGTGATTTTGTTTTAAAGGGGATGATGTTTTTGGTTGCACATGTTCATTTATTTTCTTGGAAGTTTTACTGGACATGTCCATCGAGCACCGGAACTGTTCACCCATTAATTCCTTTCCTTGTATGCAAATGGTCTGTTGGGTTATTACATGCTAGCGATGCAAAGCCTGATAGATCAGTGTGGGTTCCACTGTTATACCACTGTATTTCTTGATTGCACTGATGCACATGGTTTTGAGTCTCCAGTTGGAAGGTTTACACAGGTTGAGATGGGTTACTTATACAAATGCCATCAATTTAGCAACAGTTCACCTCACAGAATAAATGGCCAGGCAACAGTTTCCAGTTAGCAACAGTAGGCAACAGAAGGGTCTAATATAACATGGGTGGATAATTAATACCAAATGTTCTGGCCCAAGTGGGTTTCCTCTTTCTTATGATGTTTTCTCCATTTTCATGGTCAGTCTGGAATTCCCAGCATCCTGGGGGTCTTGAGCTGGGAAAATTATTGTATCAATACAAAAAAAAAAAATTCTTTAACTAATAATTTGTTATGTCCTCTCTCTTTTTTTGTTCCCCTTCCCCAACATATCATCCACCATCCCAGCTGTTTCCTGTTTAGGGCTTGATATCAAGAGAGAAAATTCCCTTATAATCCAGTGCTTCCACCACCACCACCTCCAGTTGCCCAGTAGATCTATATGACAACTCCCTGATGGTCTAGTAGTTCCCCCACCCCAATCACCCAGTATATATATTTGAGAATTCCCTGGTGATCCAGTGGTTTCCCTCACCCATGACCATACATGCACCCTCCACCTTCCCATCTGCTGAGGACTGCCACACTGCAACCCCCCCACCCCCTCACATTGTGCAATGGTCCCATGCAAGTGGCAGCTTGTGCAGCCCTCCTCTCACCTCCTTGTCCAACTGTCATTTTACAGTCATGTAGTGTGATCATGTATGTGATCATGATCTGTGTCTGTCAGATGGTGACCAGCTAAGGAGGTGAGAGGAGGGCACTGCATGCTGCCGCTTTCATGGGACCAGCAATTGGGGTGAGAGGGTGCTGGTTGGGACCCTTGCAGCTGTGTGTGTGTGTGTGTGTGTGGTTGGGGAGCAGGTATACCCACTGGACCATCAGGAAATTTTCAAACATTTGTTCTGGGTGATTGAGGGTGGTGGAACCACTAGACTGTCAAGTAGTTGTCTCATAGATCTACTGGGTCGATCATGATGGGGTTAAGAGATGGCTTTCAGCAGTGGGGAAACAGCGCCACTTGGGGGACTTTTTATCTTTGACAAAAAGCTTTCAAAATGCAGCTGTGCCTGTTTGTATGAGGGGTCCTTCTTATTTGCATAGGCACAGCCGTATATTAGTGCCTTGGCATTGCTGGGTTTGAGAGGTGCTCCAGGGGCCCTCTCAGTATGGCCCTGCCTGGAGCACCAGTGCAAACATGGGTCAGAGATAATGCTAACCACATCTGTAATGGCACTAACCTTTGAATATCAGGGCCCTGGTCTTCTTTTCTTCACTTGACTGTTGTTAGCTATTTATTTTCTCATGGAACTACACACTTTCACCCTTCCTTCTCTTTCTCAGCCACTGACCCACTGTCATTTCATAGAGATTGCTGAAATATCTGCATCATCACATTTAATTTGCAGAATAAAAGGACCACTCTCTTGACCCAGCTCCACCATTTGACAAAGCTACACTGTACAGCATTACATAGGGAATATAGCTTTCTCTGTTCTGCTGTACTAACCTGTCACCACTGATTTGATGAAGTGCATTCAAGATCTGGCTTTAATTGACCCTACTGTATGTGTGCTATTGTTGCTAGTTTTTCCTGTTTACTATCTTCTGGTAGCCAGCAGCACCAGAAGATTGTTGAAGTGAGTTATTTTTTTGTCACTCCTCTTGAGGTCTTGTTTTACCACATCTATATACATAGATGCTTTGCAAAAAACTTCATTAATGCACCAGTTTTGTGCATTTTATTATTTTTATTTTAACTTTCCTACATCAGAACTACTGTGTTATGCATGGAGCGTTTGTTGGACCCTGTCAGTATCAACCTTTCTTCTGGGAACTGATTGAGCTTTGGAGCAGAGAGGAGCAAAGCAGAGCTATTTTCCTTTGGTGCTTAAGGTTTTGAACTTTGTTTTACTGCCTGAGACCCAGGTCATCGGTAGTGGTGAACAACATTTGTATCTGAGCCCCAGAAGTGCTGGTCATGGGTGGTGCTGTTGTCAAGAGATGTGATTATCCTGCCTCAGCCTGTGTGTCCATTCTAACTGGTACAGCATCCAGTGTTTGTGTAAACCTATTGGGTGGCAGCCAGAAGCCAGTCCAACAAAAGTCATGGCACTCACCCTCTAGTTAAAATAATTGGAAGTCCATTCACTGTTAGATGCCAAAACGTTTCCAATTTTATTCATAGCAGACTCTTAAACCCCCCCCCCCGGCAGAGAGAACCAAGATAACACCTAATGTTTCACCTGAACACAGCCACCGAGAAGCCCTATGATCACCAGGTGTTCCTGCTCATTTCATGACCCTTGGATTACTTGTCTGGGAGAATGCTGAATTTGACCAGTTGGTATTAAAGTGGATTCTTTCTTGAAAGGTCGTGGGTGGTGACAGAACACACATGTTCACCTAGTGCTTTCATTTTCTGCTATTTACGTTAAAGTGCTGGTTGCTTGTTACTACAGCTGCTGTGGGACAACTGCAATAGTCTCCTCATCTGTTGTTTAAAACATGGAATATTTCCCTGGTGAGAACAGGGTAACTATCCTCTACACTTCTTCCCCCCCTTCCCTCCATGTCACACATCCCCCCCCCATGTTTATATTAGCATAGCAAGTTGCCCACCCCAAGTACTGCTTCTGCTGACCCCTTCTCCCCTCCAGGTTGCCAGTCCTTGTTCCCAATATATACATAGTAGCACTGGGGTGTGCACAACTGGTGCCACCGAACAGTAGCCCAACACTGGGGCACCCAATCCCTAGTGTCAGAATGTCACAATCCCCTGAAAAAATGATATACCCTGAAAAAAAGAAAGCCATCCCTAATTTTTTTTGTTACCTGCAAAAAAAGGGCCCTTGCAGATCTGACCACCCAGCCTGACTTCCCACTCAGCAACCCCCACCCCACCACAAACCCTTCTTCACCTAAACATGTCCCATGGCATAGATCTACTCTTCAATCGATGACACATCTTGCTGCTGGAACCGGCGATCTTCGATATGAGAAAGTTAAGTGCAGTTTAATGTACTTAAACAGGGTTTTGAACTCTGATGTATAACTTTCTCTTTTTTTCATATTTTGACTCCAAATTTAGAACATGGCCTTTTTGTGACCCCACCAAATGACCAATGATGGGGGAATTATGCAGATCTGGCCTGAAAGATAATTTTATGGTTGCTTTACAAAACCACTTTTTGACCAGGATTTGAAAATTGTCACCACCTTTGTTAATGACAGTGAGGTGGGATCATAAGGCTATGTTGAAAATTTGAGGCCAAAATATTTAAAAATTACAAATTTATGAATGTACATTGAAATTGTTTATGGTAGCTCATAACTTTGGTAATTTTAAAAATTTTGACCACAAATTTTCAACATAGCCATTTTTTCGCACCACCTTATGAAAGTGACAGCAGTCTTTTTTTATACTTAAGCTTTATTTCCGCATAAGATTATCACAATACAGACTAGAATTCTCACAGCATACATCAAAGGAATTGTTATACAAAGGCTACATAGACATTGTTTCCACAACACAGACTTTTTACAGAAAACACGTCTGAATAAGTAAATTATTGTGATTTCTCCACTGTCTTTAAATTAATATATATTAGTAAATACCTTTAACAGTTACCATGCAAAATTTCAGCATCTGAATTTTCACTGCAAATACTTAGCAGTGTACTCATTAGTAGCTGTCTTTTTTCAAATCCTGCAAAATGTGTTTTTGCATTTGTGGAATGGAATGATGTTTTGGTGGCATGGATAGACGTTTTAATGGGGGCCCTTTGCATCTTCACTTGTTCACGCAGGTCCGGAATGAGGAGACAATTCCGCTGTCCAAATAGAAAGGAAATTCTTTGTAAAAAAAACTTCATTAATGCACCTTTTAGGGTAACTTAACACCACAAAAGTAGGGAAATGTGTCATTAGGGTTTCCAAGCCAAACTCCTCACCCCCAAAAGCAACAAAAGGACAAGACCACACAAGCAACCACAGACAGCCATCAACAGGTAAGACAAACATATACAACTGTTTCCAGATGACAAAAATGCAGGAACACTGATGTGCTACCTTTGTGGATTTGGATCTGCAGCCGCATAAGCACATGCCACACATGGGGCCTGTGCTCATGCAGACCCACCTGTGTGTGTATGTTGTACAGCATACATAAATACACGTGGCTGCAGAGACACAGACCTCATGGCAAGATAGTGTGATCTGCTACTGCATGGTTTTCTATATGCAGCTGTGTACCTGAAAAACTGTTACCCCCTAAACAGTTTATAGATTCACTGCTGAAACAATGATATCCACATTGCAGCACTACTTCCAGTTGAGTAATTGCAGGCCACACAGCAGCCTACCCTTCTGGAGTCAGAAGATGGTGTGTACAGTATGTCTTACTCCTGCAGCTGAGGAAGCCAGGACCCTCCCGGGCCTCTACTTCACCCGGCAGAAGTACTGTTGCAATTTTGGTAGCCTGGATTTTATGGTGCCTGCCCTTCTGCAGCCATAGTTCAGTGTGTATGCCTTACACCTATGGCTGCAGAACTGCAAGGTCATCAAGTGTGTGTATGTCTTACAGTGTGCATGAGTACCTAAGGATACAGAAGCACTGACCCTATGGGGCGTGTGCTTTTGTGGACAAAAGAACTCTTGTAATTTGTTATATTATGGATTTCTATATGTAGCTGCAGGGGTCTGTGCTTCTGCACACTGAAGCAGTGGTGTGATTCATGGATTTCTATCTGTGGCAACAAATGAGTGTGTATGTTTTGCAGCATGCATGCCACAGATACAAATCAACAAAGGCAACACATCAGCGCTACTGCATTTGCAGTAATGAGCTATGAATGAGCTTGGTACATCTAGCAGACAGACCTGGGTTCGATTTCCACAACCTCACATGCATACCATGTGACTCTGAGCAAGTCACTTAACCTACCCAGTGCTCCCGGGTCACCCCTGAAAACAGGCACCTGTGCTTAGTGGGCCTTACCCGGTTACCAAAGACTAAAATAAAATAAATCAAGTCGTGTCATCTGGAAACAGCTGTATGTTGTCTGTCTTACTTGCTGATGGCTGTCTGTGGTTGCTGATGGCTGTCTGTGGTTGCTGATGGCTGTCTGTGGTTGCTGATGGCTGTCTGTGGTTGCTTGTGTGGTCCTGTCCTTTTGCTGCTTGGGGGGGGGGTAGATAGGGTTGGAAACCTTAACATCACATTTCCCTACTTTTGTGGTATTAAGTTACTCTAACTGATGCATTAACAACATTTTTTGCAAATATTTAATTATAGGGGTTGCAGGCATTTGAACTGTGATGGGGGTTGTAGACCACTAGCTACCAGGAATAAAGTTAGTATAGGGACTGGGAGCATTTGAATAGCAAGTAGGCTATAGAAGACCACTACACACCAGGGACAAAGTTATTATAGGGCTGGGAGGAATTTGAACAGTGATCTGGAGTGATGAGACCGCTGGATGCCAGGACTGTGTTTACGGGTAGGGTGTATAAAAGGTTGTCAGGGAATGGGGGACTGGAAAGGCTCTGCTCAAGAGTCATGCACAGTGACATTGTGTGAAGATGCTAATGAGCACATAATTACATGCAAATAGATTCGTAGCAGCTTGCATGCCCTATGACTTATTAGCATACTGGCTGCTAAAAATGGCTCACATGGGCAAAGGCACTGTCCAGTTTGGGATGTGCTATCTCCCTTTTCCCTTGTGAATCATGGTCCTGCAGTGGGCTGTGGTAGCACAGCACATAGCTATTATGCACAGTACTCCCACAACTCCCATAGTCAGTGAGGCAGTATACACCAGTTGGAGTGTGCTGCCTGTCTGAATATGACCCTTGAACCTACTGTGTACTATCTTAAGTGCAGAGCTTAGGGGGTACACAGTGCTAACAGATGCCTGTGTGGTTTCCTGCTTAAGTGACTGTTTTAATAACTGATTTACTGTTAATTTCAAGTTCTGGAGTAGGTTAGTGCAGGAAGGGTGGGAGCGGGTACTGTCAGTATCACATGTGTGTTCACAATCTGACCAGAGTGTATCAATGATTTGAGTAAGTTCCTCCTCCACATCCTGGAGTGGCAAGGTAGGTATCCCTTGAGGTTTTTGGTCACCCAGTGAGCACTCTGCATTGGGTGTAGGCTGTCCTGCAATTAAGATAGTTGGTCACCCTTGAATTTTCTAATGGTGCTCTAATTAGTTGAACAAGCAACTGTGTTGGGCTTGATAATACTGGATTCTGTTCATCACGCCATGTACAGCTACATTCTTCCCAATCTCATAGTGTGTTCAACCCATGTATACTGTATATTTACTCTGCCTTTTTTTCACAATAAGAAACAGACAAATGTTCTGGAACCACAGACTCTACCACATTTAATGGCATGGCTGAAACGTCACTAGGTCCACTGAATTTTAAAAAGTAGGGTCCCACTTGTTGAGCCATTGAATGAGTGGCATTGTGAGAAGTACAGATTCAGATTAGGCAGCACTGATGCATGCCATAATAGGGGAGGGCACTATTTTAATGCTATTCATCTTGCAGGAAGGGTTGCTTGTTTAATTGAGCTGACTAAGTGCTAATTGTGATAGACCTCTACTAACGAACGTGTGGCAACAGCAAAATTGAATTTAATTTGAGTTAAGTCTGGCTTGCTCAATCCACGAGAAAAAGGTATGCACTAATAATGAGTTTGTTAGTTTTTCCTTCCATACAATGAAACAACTCATTTTATTCACAAATAACAAAAATATATGGATTACTAACTTTTCACTCAACTCATACACATTTTTAGTTATTGCCAATGTTCCTGTCTATACAACTAAAAATCAGTTACAGTATATCGGGTCACAAAAATGAAATTAAATGAGAAAAGCCCTCCATTAACAGACAGGATTAAAGAAATATAGAGAAAAGAGAAGGGCTGGGGTGGGAGCTTTGTACATAGTATTAATAACAGAGAAACAAGTCAACTCTAAAAGTTAGATTTACCTATATATAAACAGATTTAATCAATGCACACACACACACACGCACACACACCACAGGAAAACTGTTCCTATTACTCCTGTTCTCTATTAAGAGATGTGTCTCTTATACTGATCTATAATTAACTTACACATTCAAGGATAATTGAAAAATAAACCTAAAAAACAAATATGTGGCCTTATGCACTGTAGTGGGTAGTGGTATTCAAGAGCATATTGACCTCTCCATAACACCAGGGATCAAAACTGCCTTACAGAAAAAAACTATCTCTGCAGGGAGCCCATAATCTACATTGATAGTGATGCTATTGTACATACAGTTCTGAAAGTTGCCTTTTAACATGCCAATGATTGCACAAATGCTCTGTGACCACTGATGTGAAAAAATTGCAACAACTGCATGACTAAGCCCTCGGCATGGCACCAGGCAAATAGTGTAATACCACATCTTGTGCTCTAGGCACACATCACTGCCACAAATGTTGTCCCCTCACCACCTTGCCCACCACTACATGAACTTCTATTTTTTATGTACATAATTGGTCCGTCCTGATGCTCCCTGGGCCCCTAAATGTCTCCAAATCCTGACTGCTCTCAACTTAAGAAGTATGTTCATTTTTCTGAAACATTGTAAGCTTTGTGCAATTGTATGTTGTAATTGTATAATATTAATATCTTGTTTGTGCTTTAGACCAAGGGCATCTTTGAAAATTGGCAATATTATATCCAAAGGCCTTTATTTAAATTAAATAAAATGAAATGAATAAGAAACTAAAGTCCCTGACATCCAAACAGTTTTCACTACTAAGCCACATTCCCATTAATGTAATGTTTATCAGTGCTGTATACTAGATAACCTTTCCCCTTGCTAGCACAAAAATTGCAGCCCACAGGGCAGTACATTCTTGAAGAATTTCTTTCACCAGTTCTTGTATTCCTGACATTGCTACACAGTGTAACCACAGATAAGAACACTAGTGACCTGCTGTGCGCAGCATGACATTCCATTTGCATACCATAATTTTCATTAATTCTTCCTATCCCATCCCTTACTTTGAAACATAGAAACATTTATGTGTTTGAAATTATGTAACCAGGAAAGGCACACTGAACCAATGATAATTTCCAGGGGCTAACTGTGGGACAGTGAATAAAGAGTAAATAGTAACAATGAAAACAAGGTACAGTACTGAAGTACATAAAATAGCACAACTCATGAATCAATACAGGCGATCAACTGTTATAGTACACGAGATGTTTTAGGTCAATGTAGTCCTAGGGGAAAAAAGGGGAAAAAATAAACTTAATGTACAAGATAGGGTTTGTCAGAAATAATAGAAAAAGACAAACGTAATGAAAAGTAAATACCAAGTTTTATATGTCAAGGGCACAGAAGAACAGAAATTCAGAGACTGTTAAAGAGTAGGCTAAGGATTATGGGCAAGAGTAGGAGGGGAGAGAAAGTTTTGAAGACAGGATTTAAAGGCTAGATAAAAGGAGGAGATGTAGAGGGAGGTTGGAAGATTGTTTCAAATTAAAGAGAGTCAGAATGAGAATACAGATTTTCCAAAATAAGTATGACAGGCCGGAACAGAAAGACTGTGTCAGAGGAACAGAGACACTAGGTGGAAGGAGGTAAATAGGATAGGCGAATGCTAAGGCTATGGTAGGGATAAGAGAGGAAAACCAGAATTCAGAAAGAAGGGACACACAATGAAGCAGCTGATCAGAGTCCAAGAATGGCATGGAGATGAACTGATAAAAGAGACAGTAGTGAGTGAAAGGAGAATGTTTGGGGCAAAGCAACAGAATGGAAGAGAGGATCCAAGCTGGCCAGGTTGCTTTTGGGAGCAGCAGACCCATAGACCATGTCTGCATAATCAAACACTAGCAAGATCCTTTTTAATACAATTTGATGATGGATCTGGAGTGGGAGGCAATCCTTATTGTGATAAAGTGCTGCAAGTTTAGGACATAATTTCTAAGAAAGGAATGGCATTAATGTGTATGGACAAATCAAGGTTCTGATCAAGCCATACACCAATGTACTTAAAGGAGAGGACATCCCCCAGTTGGGAGCCATCAAAAATTTATGAAAAAAAGGGGGTAAGAGGGAAGCCTAGCTAGTTTTTACCTAGCACCAAAGGCATGCAAACAGCAACAAGAAGCTGGTTTGAGGAGAACCAGCACTGAACATTATCAAAATATGGTTGAAGCAGTGTTTTAAGATCTGATGTAGAGTTACCAGTAGCATAGAGAGCCGTGTCATCTGCATACATGTGTATGTTGGCAATGACACAGACAAAAGGGAGATAATTAAGAAAAATGGAGAAATGAATGGCACCAAGACTGTATGTTTCTGAAGAACTTTTTGGACTCCAGTCTGGATAGAGAGGGGGGAATGAAGTGAGCCACCAACCTGAACTGATTGGTAATGATCAGACAGTTAGGAGTGGAACCAATTAATTTCTGAGGCAGAGAGGCCCACATGCTTCAATTTCATCAAATGGAGAATGTGGTCAACAGAATCAGAAGGATTAGCTAGGTCAATAATGACAGCTCAGGTAATAAGGCCTTGATCCATCCCAGTGAAGATGGAGTCAATGATTCTAAAAAGAGAGAAAGCAGTGGAGTGGTGTTTCTGGAAACCCAGTCTATACCAACAGCGGTAACCAGAAGAATCCAGGAAGGATGAGAGCTTTGAGAAAACAAAGTATTCTTGTAACTTTGCAATGGTTGGAAGAAGGAAGATGGGGGACAGTTACCAGGGGAGGTAGGGTCTCCACGTTTGTGCAAAGAAATGACCTCGGACTGCTATTAGAGCTACGGTATAGCACTAAGAGTAAAGGAAAGACTGAGAAAAGCACAGGAACTGCAATAACAGGTGCAGAATGAATGAGCAGTTTTAGGTCAAACCCACTAGGACTAGTGGTTTAAGTTCAAAAAGCAGAGAAAGTGTCAGAAGAAGTGACAAGAGTGAGGAAGGGAGCATGAAGAGGGTCGTCAGGTGAGGAGGAAGGAGAGGTGGAACAGAGAGGAGTAGAAGAGGAAAAAGAGGGAAGAATGGAAGCAACACATGAAGTGAAAAATTCATTTAACAGGGAGGCAACAGCCCCAGGGTGAGAGATACATGAACCATCAGAGATTAGACTAGGTGTGGAAGATTGTCTTTGGGGATCAAAAAGGGAGTGGATAACCTTCCAAAACTTATTTGGGGAATTAATGTTAGTCTGGAGGTTTATAGAGAAATAATGAGATTTAGCTTCCTTAATAGATTTAGCACAGGTATGGTTGTTCCCAGCGGCATGGTGTTTTCCACCAAATGACAGTACACTGGCATGCAATTCACACACCATGTGTCTTGTCTGTCTAGCTGCATCACCCCTGTGACATTTGTTTTTATTCATTATGTGGGCTGTAATTGTATCTCACTTCCAGATGTGTCATTTGCAGCTGTTAGTTATGAACATGCACCATCTCCATGATGTTTTACCTGCTTTCTCTTATGGGCACACTGTAAACCCCATCAAAAACATTTTAGCTTTATTGTATGTAAATGGACTTCTTGTGTATTTAGTGTACCCTTTTGGAAACTGGTATCCCAAATGTCATGTTCAATTGTACTTATGCAACTGGATGAGATGTATGCTTGTGTGACTTCACTACATTGTGACTATTCACCTCTCTAGCCATGGAATATACCACCCTGTAGGGGTACAATGAAAGGAACCCTAGAGGAGGGTTCCCCCCCATAGGTGCCATGGGAAGAATCCCCTTGGCTAAAGGTAGCTTAGGAAGAAGCCCACGGGAAAGACAGATGAGCTGCTGGAGGAGGATAGGTGGATGGTGGGGCAATGAAGAGGTGAATGCTAGAACAGTCCAGGAGGAGTGGCCTTTTAAGGCCTGATGGGAGAGTGACATAGTTGCTTTGCCCATTGAACCTCAGGCTTAAAGCCTTCCCATTCAATTGTGCTTACGCAACTGGATAAGATGTATGCTTGTGTGACTTCAATACATTGTTGCTATTCGCCTCTCTATCCATTTTATATATCACCCTATGGGGCATGACACAAGGAAACCTAGAGGAGGGTTCCCCCCAATAGGTGCCACAGGAATAATTCCCTTAGCTAAATGTAGCTTAGGAAGAAGCCCAAAAAGAATACCCAGAAGGGTGTCGAGCATCGAAAAGGCAAGAAATCAGAAGATATCTAGACCAGAAATAAGTGGGACAGACATAGATAGGAAGGACAGGAGAAGAATGATAAAAGGCGAGGACAAAGAATGAAAGGAAATCTTCCCAGATTGCAGGCCTGCACTTAGACTGGTCATCCCAAATTAAATATTTAGGTCTTACACTCTCTCAAAACATGTCCCAAATGAAAAAACTTAATTTAGACTCTCTTCTTGCCATCATAGGTCATGACCTCGATAGATGGGCCCCACTCTATCTCTCTTTACAGGGGAGGATTAGCATAATCAAAATGAATGTCCTTCCCAGGGTTTTCTACCCTCTGAATATGCTAAACTTCTATCTTCCCCAGTCCTGGTTCCGCAGTCTCTGCAGTATAATTGCACAGTTTCTCTGCATAAAAAAACCCCAAGACGGTCATATGCTCGATTGGGAGTGGCCAAACAACAGGGAGGCCTCAGACTTCCCAATTTTTTTCATTACTATATAGCGAGCCATGTTGCCAAATATATGAAATGGTTGTCACCTGTAGTTCCACAAAGTGATCCTCCTTTCATTCCAATCTGGATTCAAATAGAATGCCAGCATATTAACCAGAGTGGGATCTCTCTATTCAGTTTGTTATACATTTCATCTAAAACTTGTTCAGCTTTTATCAAGCATGAAATAATTCAAACATCTATCAAGGTCCACTCCCAGCTTTGCAGGGTGATTAAATATGACCAAACCAAAGATATCTCCCAACCTCTATATTTGAACCCCAATCTTAGACTAGTGAGTCAATGTTTGACCCCTAAAGAAGGTTCTCTCTCCACTGAACTTGCAATCTCGGACTTACTAGTCAATGGATTACTTAGATCTGCGGTAGAGCTTCTCCCTATTTTGAACCTTCCAGCAAAGCAGGTGTTCTTACTTACTGATTTCTACTTTTGGGTCTGGTCAATGGGAAGTGAACCAACTAGACCTCATCACATTACTTTGCAATATGGCCTGGCAGCCCCATGCAGTGTCCCAGATTGTATCCAGCCTATATCCTACCCTCCATCCAGAAATACAGGGGACCTCAACATATTGATCTGACCAATTTCCTGATAAAACTTTTCAATGGGACAAAATTTGGCAAGCAGTTTATTCTTACACTGCCAACGATCAACTTAGAGTCATGCAGTATTACATATTACATAGTATTTATTTTACACCTGCCAAGTTGGTAGGTATGGGGAGGCACCAGGATCCTAATTGCAACAGATGTGGTCTAGAAGAGGGCACCTTGTTACATGTACTCTGGGACTGTCCTTTAATCAAACCCCTATGGAACCAGATTAAGTCCAAAGTAGACCCTCTATTGGGGTTAGAAAATCTTTTTCTCCCAGAGATTTGTATCATTGGCGATTACTCACTTGTGTCAGTCAAGGAAAGAAGGATTAGCATGTCCCTTATTTCATACTCGGTTAAAAAACTGGTCCTAAAGCATTGGAAAGATTCCATAGTGATTTCTTATTCTGAGTGGTTAAACGAGCTAGTGTTTAATCTCAGAACAGAAAAGATGATAGCCTTCCTTAGACATACTCCAGCCAGCTTTGATAAAAAATGGGGCAAGCTTTATACTCTTTATTCCATTCCTAGATAGTCTCATGCACTGCCTTACTTATAATGCATAAAAGGTACCATCCCCTGTGAGTACCACCATGATCATAGTTGGTCCTACTGCCTAACCAAGGTATACTCCTATCAGCGATCCAGAGGGCAGTATGGATCACTCTACACCATGATGCCTACACATTTTGATTTGATCAAATGAAGATCCTGTGCAGGGAAGGAGGGGATGGGGGGTGGGTTTGAGTGGGGGTTGGGGTATAGTAGTATAGTAATATAATAAAAATTATTTTTATTACAAGTTAGAAATAGGAGCCGATGTAAACAATGGCTCGACAGCTATATACACCTGGTCTTACTCATTGTGACATAGCTATGTTAAAATTATTGTGCTTACTTGTGTCCAAAAAATAAAGTATACTGAATTTCAAAACAAAAAAGAATGAAAGGAAATCTGACGAGATGCAGAAGGGCAGACTTCCTAAGGAGAGAGTGAACAGCCGGGGCCATCATCCGACTCCATGCAACAGCGGAACCTAACTAAGAAACCTATGAAAGCATGAACCCTAACTAATGTTAAGACCATTGACATGGAGGAGAGAAAAAACCCTTTGAGGAGGAAACCTCTGAGATCCAAGGCCTAGGACACCTTCCCTCCAGGCTGAAGGACGTTTTGATTAGAGGATGGCACCACTACAGCAATTTAAAGTAGAGATTGAGTAGGAGGAAAATAGTCCAATTTTTAGAGGAAGCTCTCGCTCTGTCCTTCTAAATGGACAGCTGTCGAAAAATGCGAGTGATGTCAGCAACTAGATGCTCAAAAGCAAGAGAGGAAGTACGATGATGGAAAGAAACCTTAAAGGCCTGAATGGTTGAAAGTGAGACATGAAATGAACTATGTATGATGATGGAGATGAAACCTGCCAGCCCCTAGCAAAGGGGCAACAGACATGAAAGCATGTCTCCAAGTGGAGAGCAGGATGAATTGCAGTAGCATGGACCAGGGAGGGTTATGCATGAGTGTTTAATGTGAAGGATTAGACCCACATAGAGGTCGGATGACTGAGGAATACCCAGATGTGAGCATGAGAAGAATGATAGTGATAATAACCGCAGGAGTGCGGCAGTTCAATGATGTAGCATAGGATTTCGATGAGGTAGCATTGGAGCATAAGGCCTAATGAAAAGTATGCTTGATTAAGCGATGTGCATGGGTAGACCTTGAGGTCAGACTGAGTGAAAGAGAGCAAGACTCAGGTGTTATAGTTAACTATGGGAAACAAGACGTAGGCACCGGGATACCAGACAGACTAGGGTAAGAGGAGGATACGAATAGGGAAGGTGATGGCAGGATAGGGAAAACCCCAAAAGAAACAAAGGCCAGAGAGAAAGAGAGGAAAGGAGGGTGAAGGGAATAGGAGGGGGGGGCAACAATAGGAGATGACAGGGGTAGACACCCCCGATACAGCAGAGAAAGTTAGGGAGAATTGAGGAGGCAAGCAACTGACGTGAATGAGGGAATAGTATGTGGGTCCACGAATAGCCCAAACAGCATGAGAAACAAAGAGCGCAAACAGCATGAGGGGTGCCTATAGAATACTCAGTACCGTGATGGACCCAAATTAGTGAGGTAGATGCAGGCAGGGAAGGGGGATGTGCATCCCAGGGGAAGCAGATGAAGCATAAGAAAAGGAGAGGAAGTTTTTTTTTTTTTTTTATATACTGTATTTGGTTTGTTTTACAAATTCAGTATCGGACACCCGCCCTCAGTGCAATATCATAATTTAAATATTGAGAACCCAGGGTGTGAAATTTGTAAAATATCATATCAAATGAGAAGAGGGGGCAGTTAATGAAATAAGTGCCCAAAACGATAATATGCAGTATAGACTGAGGAGGGAAGAAAAACAATGCCTCACAACAGAAAGATGCAGATGCATACCAAGTGAAAATAAATATATATGGAGTATAGCCAATAGGTACAACATGCGAACATACAGTATTCAGTATAAAAGGTCAGCTGGACCAAGGATTGCAGACTTAGAAGTAACACATGAGGATCAGTGAACTGTCATTCCACCGAAAAGGTTGCCCAGTTAGTATAGAAGGAACATGACCATACTCCATTCCTAGGCAGAATTTCTAAAATGACAGAAAACAACAAATAACATGGAAAACATCAGAATAAATCATAAGAGGAGGACAAAATCAAGGCGATCATTGAGACCCTCAGGGCTGAATGACTTGAGGTTAAAAATCCACATTGACTCATCAACCAGAACTAAATGGTACTGTAGGTCAATTGCGCTGGGTTGGCAAGGAGTGGCGCGGACATGCCCAAGACAGGAACACAGAATGCCACCTGAATGAGGAACAGCTGCAGCACAGGAATGGCTGCAGATGGTTGAAAGGAGCAGATCTGACTGTGGGTAGGAAGGAGAGAGAGCAGTGAGGAAGAGCCAGGCATGAAGGGGAAAGGCACATTCAAAGCGCCCTGCGATGCAAGGGGAATGAGGAGTGGCAGCTGGGAGGCAGGGGGAAGAAGAGCAAGAGGAAATGAGCAACACAAAGGAGCGCCCTGGAGTGAACCGGAGGGGTGAGACTGGAAAGGGCAATAGCACAGAATGAGGACTAGGGGTGAGAAGGATAGAGAACGAGCAGAAGTGTGGAGCCAGGTGCTGGGTGCTCTCAGGTGACGGCAGTCCTGAGCGCTGGCGAGAATAGGAGGAGGAGGAGGAGGGCAACCTGGAGCCCAGGCAGAACACAGAAGAGGAGCAAAGTGAACAGCAGAATGAGGTATGGGGAAGGGAAGGGAATGAAAGTGGATGTGGCTGGGGAGAACCAGCAGGTGGCCCAAGGCGGGCAAAGATACATGGGCAAAAGCCCAATTGAGAAGAAGAGAGAGAAGCAAGGAAACATAGCGCCTCCAGCCACAATGAAGAGACAAATCCTGGAACAGTCCAGGAGGAGTGGCCTTTTAAGGCCTGATGTGGGAATGACATAGTTGCTCCGCCCATTGAACCTCAAGCTTAAAGCCTTCCCATTAATATAACCAGAAATGCCACTGTTAAGAGTGTTTTACTGTGATGTGTGCCAGACAAATCCAGGTCCCACATCCCTCACAGATGCAACCCTCGAAACCCACTTTACACGTAACATTTAAACCTGGGCATTTAGGTGCTTTGAGGGACACGTTGGCCAACATGTATCCAGAAATTTCTGTTAATATCTCAACAAATGACAAAGTTGCTCATGATTTTATGTGATATTTATCAAGTCAGTTCTTCATAGGAGGGAAAAGCTCACCCTGCATCTTGGCACTCCTCACTTAAAACCACCTCCTCCCCCCCAAAAAATGCTTTTCCCATTTTGCATAAACCTGGGCAAATGACTTCAGGGAACACCTTAGAGAACATGTACTGTATATGGAGTATCTTGTATACACTTTAGGAAATACCAAATATATGACTGATTTGTGTGATGTTTGTAAAACAAAGGCTGGTCCTGAAAAGAGAGTGTTGTGCGGCCCTTTCCCAAATATCACACAGGTGTGTCTCTCAAAATCCACTTTAACCTTTTTGTATAAATGTAGACATGTTTGGGACTTCATGGGACACCTTGGGGAACATGTATCTGTAATGTCTTGTTAATACCATAAGAAATGCAAAGTTTTGACAGCTTCTGCTACACTTTCCCAAACACCATGCAGGTGCACCCCTCAAAAATCACTAACATTTTTTGCATAAACCTGGCCATTTGGGGGATTTCATGGGATACCTTGGGCAACACGCATCCTGCTCTGTGTCCCAAATGTGACCCTCCAGTTTCCTTTACATGTGGCTCTCCAGGTTTAGAACCATCAGGAGTGGGTGTAGTCAGCACCGTACCCTATAACATGGCATGGCAGAGTGCGTTTTCATATTTTTACTTATCTTTTTGGCATCTGGTTAGATGTGCAAAATGATATGTAACTGTGAATGCAGTAACACAGGTTCCACACTGTAGAAAATGTAATGGCAAAATACTCACTAAAGAGAATATGTAATAAGATGTCGATTGAAATGTACTGTTATTGGATTACTAACTCAGTTTACTTTCACGGGAATTTATCAAGCACTCTATTTTATTGTTGTTTTCACCCAACCCCCACCCCCACTCACACACAAAGACCACATACTGTATAGAACATGCTATTTCAGAGATTCATTCAAATAGCAAAAAAAAAAACCCTCATAATTGTATGTATTTGTCAGAGGTGAGGCCTTTATCGAGTTTCTCAGCTGTTCATTTATTCTGTCCCTTATTAATTTCATGTGGCTGCTGCCAAACTCCAAATGCTTCCTGGCAATTCTTGACACTTCATGGCATATGGCATTAGGTATGGGCCTATTTCCCATGCTCCCATCCCAATTCATGTTTTATCCATGATGCATACTGGTCATTGTCACTAGTTTTAGTTCTCTTGCCTTACTAGCTGGCACAAACAGCCTTTTATGTGGAGATGTCACAATAATCTTTCTGTCTTCAGTAAAAAGTACACATGGCACATGTTGAAAACTGTCAAGTTTATTACTTCTGTGCCCTCACTGCTCCCACTGCTTGGAAATGGCCCATCAGATTCCAGAAGCTGTATGAGTGAAGCAGGGGATGATGACTCAAGCAGATGGGAAATCACTGGACTGTGCATACCTCTGTGCATCTGTAACAGCTGGAGCATGAGACCCATCTTTTGCATAAAGCTCAATACCCTCTCAGCCATTTTTCACAGTTCAGTTTTATTACTGGCATTGGTTTCTCTTGTGCTTGTCCAAACATACCTGGAATTTCCTCTTGGTCCTCTTTGATTTGGCCATCCTGCTGTATGTTTCTCTATATCTGGATGTGTTATTTTCCTGCTTTTTCCTTCTTGTTTTCATGTTAGATTTCTCTGTAAATCTGTGGTTGTTTTCTCCTCACTTTCCTGCTCCATTTCTCTGAATCTCTGATTGTTCCTCCTCAATTTCCTCTTCTAGCTATTGTTTCACTTCAACCCTGCTGGGTTCCTCTTGTGTAGTGTTTTCTTCCTAATGTGTATTGTTTTCTTCCCAGTCACTTGATATTCTGAAGTTGTCCATTTTATCTACAGTCTTACGCAGTTACAAATAAAAAGGTCCATTACCATCAGCTGAACGGCATAAAATATTATATCGATAAAATTTGTAGCAAAATGTGTAAACAGTACCAGGTGAAAACAATAAAAACAATATGGGAGGGCTAAAGCCTGAGGTTCAATGTAGGGGAATAGCTCCTTCCAAATCCCCAGTAAAGGGCAGCCTCTCATGGCAGGTCCCCGCTAGGTGTGTTGCGAACTCATTCACCCTTCGCATGCACTGGGTTCCTGCATGGCTCGTGGGCTGTGCCACCTCCACTTTTTTCCTGTGGTTTCCATCTGCCCCTTCCCTGTTCATTTGTTTGCTTTTTCTCCCTCTGGTCTGTTTTCATTCCCTCCCTTCAGCTCATTGCTGCTGTTTTGGTCCTCTGCCTCCCCTCACCCGTGTCCCTGTTGTTTGTCTTTGATGTTTCCTTTTCCTCCCAGCTCCTGTTCCCCATGGTTCTTTTTTTTCTTTCATGTCCTACCTTGTTGCTATGTGTCTCCCATCCATCCCTTGTTTGTTTACTTTGATCTTTCCCCATTCTTGTTGCTCTCCAACGCTGCCCCTCTGCTTCCGAGGTCTGCGCCCTCTCAACGCCTGGCTCCTGGCTTTCCTTTGGCCTCCCCAAACTTCCTCTGCATGTGAAATTTCTTCTGTGCCAGAGCATGATGAGGCAACTGAATCCCCCGTTGTACTCTCTATTCCCACATCTATGAATCCTTTCCCTTCCCGTGGTCTGCATCATCATGAATGCCGGTGGCCTGATTTTAATGCATCACATAACTCTCAAATGTACTGTGCCTCTGTCTCATCCTTTGTCTCTTCTCCCTCACCCTGTTCCCATTGTTTATCTCCTGTCTCCCTCTAAGCTTTCCCTCTCAGCTGTCCACTCTCTGTGAGCTGCTTTTGGACTGCTATTATCTCTGCTGGACGACCACTGCTTTCCCTGGGTGCCTTCCCCATGGGTCTTTGTTTACTTCTGTTTGGGTGTACGCTGGCTGTTCCAATGCATGCTCAGTGCCTGGTCGCACTGTCACACTGAGGATGATTTTTGCTCAGGGTGTTGTAGAGTTTCAGTCTGTGCTCTGGCTGCTCAGGGAATCACCACCAGCTCCTTTTCTCCTTCCTGTATTTCTACTCTGAGGATTCCTCCTGTTAGTACTTGACTTTGGCCCCTGTTCTTATTGTTTTTACCCTTCCCTTGTTTACCCTCACATATTCCAACCTTCTGCAACTTCTCCATACCTTAACAAATTTATTACTTACACACACACACAAAAAATTTCCATTCCCTGACCCTCTGGCTTCCTGTTCTGCCTGCCCTTGCCCTGCCATTCCTTTCTCATTGACTCCATATCGGATCTCTTGTCTCCTGGCCTTTCTGATCCCTGTACTTCACTGCTTGGACTGTTTGTTTTTTGTTTCCTACATTCCCTTGGGTATATGCCTTTCTGTTTCCCTTCCTGGGGTGCGCCCCCTGCATGATTTGTGGGGGTGTACCATGTTCCTTATTCTGCCCTTCCCCGCCCTGTGTGCTCTTCCATTCCCTTGCCCCACTGCGCTTTGTATGGTCCTTTCCCCTCCTGCTCTTCCTCCTATCTCCCTCCAGTGGGCCGTCTCACCTCAACGCCATTATGACATTCCTTTCCTTACTCGGTCGCATGGCTCTCCTTGTTTGCCCTTGCTCTCTCCTTCCCTGTGCTGCTCCTCCCTTCCCTGCTACTTGTTTTCCAACCCCCCCCCATCCCTTGCTCTTCTCTTGTCCTGTGCTCCCTTTGTTTTCTTTTGGGCCTCTCACTCCTCAAGCCATCACCATGTCTCCTTTTCCACGCCCCCATCTCCCATCCAGTCCTGTGCCACCTCTGACCTCTCCTGGAGTCTGCAATTCTTCGTATTTCCCCACTCCACCATCCATTGCATAAGCCTTCCCTACCAGTTTCTGTCCATCCCTATGTTATTTATACCTTACCATTTCTTAGTTCCAGCATTCATATACCCTGCCCAGTCTGTCATTCTTAAGTTGCCTTGTTCTCCCCTTATACTTCATGACTTTCCGGCTCACCAAATTACCATAACACTCACAATTGCTCCCTCTCCTGCATCTCTTGTGGTAGTTCCCACAGTACTGCTGCAATTGGTGCTCCTCCTCGTATGTTTGTTTAGTTTGTCATTCCCCTTGTTTGTCCCTACAGTAATGTGTTTCTCCTGCCCATGTTCCCCATTATACCTACAGCTTGTCCTTTACTAGGACCTTGCCAGTGCCAGAGCCTCTTTTGGTGGTTCCTGCCCTTCCTCATTGCAGTGATGTTTGGTACATGTTGCTCAGCTGGCTTCCCTGTCATTCCCATGGTGGGGGACTGCAGTGTCACACTGGGGCATCATGGCCCCAATTAGCTGGAGCATGCTTTATGTTAGCTATATAATGTTACCCTGCTTTCTTCCTACATAGCTTTTTGTTGTCTCTACATTAATCATTGGCCTCGCAGCCTACCCTGCCCTAGAATGTTCCTTGTATTCCACTACTGTTCTGCATGTTCCTCACTGCATTCCCATATCTCCGCCTTAACAGCACTTACAGTAATCGTACTCCACCCGTCCTCTCACTTTTTACTTACTCCCATCCCATTTATCCTCTGCTTTGCTTACCTCCTTCTCCTCAGCTGTCTGCTCCCCTCTCCTCATTCAGCCCATACCAGCAGTCCAACAGCCTCTTCCCTACCTCTGCCTATTGAGGCATAACTGTGCAGGTAGGCTTCCCCTATCTACCGGGGATGAGACCCTGTTTCCTCTACCTTCAGTCTTGACCTGTTATACTCCTGTTCAACTTTCCACAGTCACCGTCTCTAAACTCTGCCTGGCATGGCATCGAGTGAAGGTTAGCTCGCCCCGACTAGTGGAGATGGAAGCCTGTGTCTTCCATCTACTGCTTCAGCCAAATGCATTCTATACCTGATATTCTGTTGCCACATTCCCTTCAGGAACAGGACCACTATACCCCGTTTGTCTTCAATATCCTACCTCACTCGACTACATCCTGCACTTCCATGGACTCGATGTACTTATGTAACCCCTCTGCAAATGGGGGTTCCCAAAAGTCTTCCAGGAGCTTGCCTGAATGCTCCAAGCCTGGGTGGTGTTCGACATCTGAGCTGCTTAACTGTGGTTGCAAGTGAGTGCTATTTGAGCCTCCACATACTGTCACTTTAAGAGCTGTCTGCTTGCAGACTTAATTAGTTTGTATGGGGGGACTGTGTATTTAGTGCTCGAATCCCGCCCAACCTGCAGCGTAATTGCTCCATTTTGTCGTTGCTGAAGGTGCAAAGGGAGCCCATCTGAAAGCTGTAACTGTTTGCCTGTAATCATTTAAAGCATTAGCAAAATTGCAGTTTGTCTAACCTGCCTTTATTGCAGCTGGGAGTCTGTGTGTGTTACCTCTCCATTTTGGACCTAAACTGCTGTGCTGGGCCAATTGGGTTAATTGGGTTAAGAGAGCCCTAAAATGGAGCCTGTGGATGAATCAGAACTTGGACTCTTAATTTGAGCCAGCCACAAGGGGATTGTATGGGCAGTGACTCTGGGAAATGTAGTTTTGACTTTGGCGCCTTTTTCTACCAACAGAGGGAGTCTTATTGTGAGTGACAGCTGAATCAGCCAACAGAATAGTGTGGAGCTAAAGGAAATGCCCTGCTCTGTGACTAGAAAGATCAGATCAGTTGTGGCAGTAAAGAGAGAAGGAGCTGTGTGCTTCTGTGGTGTATAGTTTTGCATGGGAAGTGCGTATGAGGCCTTGAGTTTCAGTCTGCAGCCTTTGTGAGTGCCAGTTTGGACTGAAGCTGAGTTGTGAGGAGAAAGAAGCACTAGAAGTGTGGAAACCAGGATCACCCTGTAGAAGACTGGAGAAATTGCTGAATCGCGCTGGGTCTGTCAGGAACTGAAGCTGCTGTGTGTGCTCCCAGGTATTTTGCAGTAATTGTGAATGGGACTGAGGAGCAGCCTGCCTGGTATAGTACTTTCCTTTTACATATAAATGTGTGTAGTGCTTGTGGGGAATCGCTATTTCAAATCCCCTGTACAGTGAATTGTGTGCTGAAGCTGAAAGTGAAACCCCAGCTCAATTCAGATTCAATCCGTTTGCTATCAACTGCAGTGGGGTCCAGTCACAAGGACCTTGTCCTCATGCCCTGCTCTTCTGGCAATCCAGAGGGACATTATCCATCCAATCCTCAGCTTGGGTGTTGTGAGTACAAATCAGGGTATTCCCCTGCAGCTTGTTTTTCAATTACAAGTGTGTCATCTAATTCTTGTTGTTTCACTGTTTCATGGACTGAGCCCTTCAGCTCAGTTACAATGGGGTGTTGTGCATATATTTTTTCTACAGGGCCTATCCATCTGCACCTGCTGACCAACCCGGAACATGGACCTGGCTAGCCCCCAACCTGGGTACCCAGAGTGTGACTTTTCAGACCCTGTATGTGTGCACAGTACTGTGATTTAATGTCACAATTAACCTGATTCCTCCCATGTTACTGCCCCTAAATAAATCAGATTTGTTGTTGTTATACTTGGTGTTGGTACTTATGGAAACAGTATTGTGTTTTGCTGTGTATGTTGTTTAACCTTATTTTACAGGAGGTCCTCAGAGACGTGCTGCAGAATCAGTCTCAAGGGTAAGTGGTATCTATATGAGTGAACAGTGTGTATCGTGGGGTGTTGGGGCTGTAACTCCGATGTACTGTATGAGCCACTAGAGGAATAAAAGAGGTCTCCAGTGTCCCAGAGGGCTGTGACCAAGCTAGTCTAACCACTACAAACCCTGACCTCTGGGTGGAGGCACCCGCCATAGGACCTAGGCCCCTCAACCTGTCTGTAGTGAAACAGGCAGAGATAGTAGCCCTTGGGATAGCGCCACCTAGGGGTTACACTTATCTTCACCTTGGCCTCCTCGCATTATGGATTTGGAATCTGCCAGCTTGTTCAATCTTCACCTCCACTCAGTGCATTAGACTCCTGGACTTCCCTGCTGCATGTCTTCAACCTCCTCCTGTGTTGTTGTGGCTTGCCTTCTGGCTCAACCTCCTCCAGTCTACAAATCTTTAGATCCAAGCTGCCATCTTCCCCCTCATTGCTACTCCAGATGATTGTAGTTCCCTATTGCCTTCCTCTTGGACATGTCTGCCTGCATTCCCCGTTGCTTCCTGCTGGATATGTGTCATCTGCTCATCTTCCCAGCTGTGCACCCGAGGCCTTCTGCAATTTTCTCCTTATGCTGCCTATGTCCCATCCTGAGGTCTTCCATCAGTGATTCCTGTGAATCTCCCTATTGGCAATTCCAGTTTGCCATCTCCTTCGGAGGTGGGAACCTCCCATGCATCCCCGCTGCCCTTTTACTCTCAGCAATGCAAGTTTGCCATCTCCTTTGGGGGTAGGGAACCTTGTGCCTCAACTTTGCAGCACCTTATACCAGGACTCGCTTCTTGGTCACACATGTATGCACCACCCAAGGCTTGGTCCAGTTTTTCTGCATTTTATTAAAGTATGCTGTGGCGCTTGCTCCCAGTTTTGTAGCTTACCTGCTCCTGCTGATGTCAATACTGCCTGACCTCTGCTGTCTTCTTATCAAGCTGTATCCTTCAGTTGGTGGTCTTCTGCTTTGGACTTTTCTCTCCATTCTCGGACTGCTGACTTCCTCCTCACCACCTTGCTGGCATGGGGCTCCTCCACATTTACTGTGTCTCTTTCTGGGCATTCCTACCACTATCGATGTCCAGCATCCCTGCCTGATCAACTACTCCTACCCGTTCATCTGTCTCATACTCCTACCTTGGCCATCATAACAGTTCCCTTCCAATGCTCTACAGAGTACCTGTTCATGTCACCTGAGGAAACCTTCTTCCAGCAACATCCTGTGAACAGCATGCATTATAGACTCTTATGTCACCATAGAATCATCAATTCTTCCCTATCACCTTCCAGGACCAATTTCTGGAATCCCATTCAACTGGACTACAGAAGTTCTTGTCACTCAACCAACTCTGCAGGATGCTTCCTTGTGTACTCTGTTAATTCAAGCTGTATGGGCATCCCTATCTCCCATATCTTCATAGGATCCAAGATTTAGTAGAGACTCCTTCACTTCTATCTTCTTTCCTGGAAACATGACCCTAATTCCTTCTGAGATCTATCAATTCCATAATAACCATCACTGTTAAGGATAGTGAGAACCGCAAGATACCTCATAGCAGTCCTGGCATCATCCATTTTACCTTTTCCTCACAGTCTTCTCCTACAAGCACTGATTCAGTTTAATCAAGTGTCTTGACTTGCACTCCTTTAATAGCTATTGGATGTTCCTAAGACCTTCTCCAGCTACTATCCCAGAACATGTATCATTGGCTATCTGGTGCCTAGCTGCCTTGCTAAAGTTACTCTGTTCGAGCCACTGTCCCCAGGCCCCTTTAAGTCACCATAATTCATAAAGCCATCTACATCGCTTCATCATGTTACCCTAAATCATTCCAGCTACCCATCCAGCAGTCCTTCAAACTCATCCCTAAGGATTTACATCCCATATTCCCTCCAGCGAAAACCATCCCAGAGAAGCAGGCTTCAATTGATTCTTCCATCTGCACATCTGCAACCAACCTGGCTGTCTCACTATCCCAGTCATACCCCACAACAGTCCTATATCTGACTAAGCATGCTAGGCACCCATGGCATCCTATGCTGCTCTCAACTTCCCCTTGCCACACCAGTCTATAGACTTATTCAAAGACCCATTCTCAGGCTCCCCTCAGCATTCCAACAGTGAATGCTCCAGCACTGAAAAGTCACCACAGCCACTTAAGCTCCTGCCATGGGCAATTAAGCCACAGTGATACCCATATCCACCATTTCCCATTAACAGTCCTTCTCAAATATGAGCCTATGCAATTCTCATTATAAGAACAATAACGCTAGTCAACCCACGACTTCATTGTACTGAACTTTCCAATTATTCCCATCGATATTCAGTTACCATCTCTACAGCACATATCACCCTTCCTTCATTGGTCAAAAATCTTCCACGTTAATCCCTACTACCAGGTACCTATAGCTTCTGTCTAGATCCTTGATCATCTCTATGGATGCCTACATAGTGACATATTGCACATTGCTGAACTCCAAGCCTTGAGACTCTAATCTGGATGTCAAACCCTCTACAAAGTCTGATAGATTACTTTAAGAATTCATAGCCCATCATACTTCCCACAGTTCAGAGTCTAGCAGCTCATTTAATCAACTCATGCTCTTCATACTCGCATTGACTCAATACCCCATTGAATATCAACCAATATCACATTGGAATATTGGACCACGCTCATCCCTTTTCCTGCTAGACTTAATCCATATTTGGGATCTGGACAATCCTTCAAAATGGATCTGCCTCTTCAGTCTCAGAAGTGACCTTCCAGAACGCATCATCCAACAGACTCTGAAGATGGAACATCATCTCTACGAACAGTTCATCTTACTCAGAAATTAGAATATGGTTGTAAAACCCTAGAATCATCTCCTCTTAATTTACCCTGAGGACAGGCTGGTCAGTAGCCATAGGTCTTCAGAGGTTTCCTCCACCTGTGTTTTTTTTCTCTTCTGCTTGCTACTGGTCATACTCTCCATGAGTTGGAGGAAGTAATCTTTTTGGGCTTTCTGTTTCTTACTCACTACCCGGCTTCCCTACTAAGGGTGGGAATAGACATAAGCCAAAAAGTAAACAACAGTTACATAAGCACTACCAACCCCATATTCTATTTACCAAAACATTGAATGGGAGGGCTAAAGTCTGAGGTTCAATGTGGGGGAATAGCTACTCCCATATCCCCAATACAGGTCCCCGCTTAGTGTGTAGTGAAACACCCACCATCCACCCCTGCCTCCTCCTTCTCCAGTGCTCTGCTCACCCTTGTTGCTGAGCTTTCTATTCCCTGCTCATTACCCAGTTTCCCTACCAAGGGTGGGAATAGAGATAAGCCAAAAAGTAAACAACAGTTACATAAGTACTACTAACCACATACGCTAGTCACCAAAACATTGAACTACATTTATAATTTAGGCAGGCTCTCATAAGAGAGACAGGTTTATGCTGCACTAACCCAAACACTACAGAGATGCACCCCTCAAAAACCACTTTACTTTTGCTGTAAAAACCTAGGCATTTGTAGGACTTCTAGGGACAACTCAAGAAACATATATCCGGATTTTTTGTTAATATCACAAGAAATACCAAAGTTATGATGGCTTCTGTGTAATGTTTGTGAAACAGACGCAGGCCCTGAGAAGATTGACAGAACTGTGCTGTACTTAACAAAACACCACACAGATGTACTTCTTAAAAAACACTTTACCCTTTTTTTATAAACCTGTGCATCTGCGGGACTTCAGGGGATAACTGGGTGAACATGTATCAGGAATGTATTATGTATTTTATGTACATGTTCTTTTACACTCTGCACTAACTTACTATTTATTTTGTTGAAATACAGTAGTTGATTGTACTTTACATTGATTGTACTTTACTTTTTTGTACATTAAGTTTTAATTATTTTTTATTGATTTACTTTTTAATGAAACAGAAGAAAGCTCTTTTACAGTGTTCAAGTGAAAGGGGTACACCTCAGCTGCGATGGTCTCCAGCGGTGGAGTAATGTCTCCTACAGTAGAGTGATGCCTCTGGTGGCAGACCAGCCATTCCAGGTCATCCTCGGTCCCAGTCTTACTTGTCCTGGGGTCCTTAGGTGGTGATCATCTAGGTCACTGTCAGTGGTCACCTACTGCAGGGCATCTGGCTCATTCCCCACCACCAGCTGCAGGGCCATGGTTCTGATCCCCTCCTGCAAGACACAAGAAAAAAAACAACAATGCTGTTGTACTGTTACATGTACAGCACAGCACGGTACGGTACATAGTGCAGCCATAGTAGGCTTAGGACTTATTTGGAATATTATTCAACAATTTAAAAAGTACAGAATTTGCATGAAAGGAACAGCAACAGTAGTTCTTATGTTGTAAGTCTTGCAGCCCAACCCTGACTAACCATGTATCTCAGGTACAGTTACTTGAATTCAGCGCAGACTACAATAAACTGTAATTGTAAGACAATACTTACTCCATCCATGTGGGTTGCCACCCAGAGAGCCCTGGTTGCCTGGTCATTATAAAGGGCTAAACTGACCAAGGCAAGGAGAGCAGGGATTGGTACTTTGTCTGTCGGGTGTTGCCACCTGTGCAGAAAAATGAGGACCTCCTGCTGTCTCACAAAAATGCCCCTCAGCTCCCCAGCTTGGTCCTGCAATAATTATGAAATATAATTAGTAACTGTGTATAACTGTACAAATACAGTGTAGACTGACATTAAATTATTATGGAATAAATCATCTAGTGACTGGTAATTGTGTATTCAGTAATATTTTCACATGTGTGAAAACCTCCTCCGGCTGCAGCTAGTGCAGAATGCAGCTGCCAGGTTTCTGATGGGCAAGTCTAAATTCTGCCACGTCACCCCAGTGCTGCATAAGCTGCGCTGGCTGCTGGTGCGGTGGAGTATCCTCTGTAAGGTGGGCTTGCAAACCTTTAAGGCCATACACGGGCTGGGCCCTGGCTATCTGTCGGATCTTCTTACACCTGCTGCCTTGGCCCGCTCCCTCCGGTCCTCCTTTAGGGGCCTCCTAGCAGTCCCCAGGATGAGGCTTAAAACTGCCGGAAACAGAGCATTTAGTGTTGATAGCCCCATCCTGTGGAACTTACTCGCTCCCTCCAACCATCAAGGAGGCCCCTTCAGTTGAGGTCTTTAAGGCCCGCCTCAAGGCTTACCTGTTTAGCTAGGCCTTCCCGGACAATGTCTTCTAGTCCTTCCAAGGTGTCCTCACCCTTCTTAAACATGTATACTGTATTTAGGGTTCTGCGTTGCTATAGACCATATTGATTTTATGCTGTTTTATTATTTGTGTGTGTTTTTAGTATTTATGTATTTATATTGATAGATTGTTTTATTGTACAGTACCCAGAGCCTCTTGGACTGGGTGCCTAGAAACATAAAATTAGCCTTGCTTTGCCTTTCTATGCTGCCACAATGTAGCAGCAACTTTTTACAGTTTTCAATAATAACGTTATCATTAACCATGCTGTTCATGACTCAAAGTACATTTTAAAACAATAAAGCATTATTATTACTATATCTTGTGCAATACTTAATGAAGTGGGCTTCTGTATATCCCACACCCAGCCCTCTGAGTTCCTGCAGTTGTGGCCCTCCAGGTTTAGAGCTATCAGGAGTGGGTGGAGCTGGCACTGTACACTTTGACAGGGCATGGACGAGTGAGTTTTCTTAGTTTTCTGCATCCTTCTGGCATCTGGCTAGATGTGCAAGAATATATGTACCTCTGGATACAGGGACACAGGCTGCACACTACAGAAAATTTGATGGAGAAAATGCACACAAAAGAAAATATGTAATAAGATGTCCATTTGGAATGTGCTGTAGTTTGCTGACTAAGTTGATTTGCTTTAATGAAAATTTATTGTGCACATTATTTTATTGTTGTCACCACTCAACCCATCCCAAGGCCACATACTGTATGGAAACTAGAGATGCAGCAAATTTAAATTCCGCCGGTGAAGTGAACGCGAAGTGAGCACTTTGCGTTGCCACTCCGCTACGCAGAGTGGGCAATGCAAAGTGCTCACTCCGCCTTGTCATTAACACTTCACGTTAAGGCAGAATGGCAACGAGTAAAGGCAAGTCACTGTTTTTAATGGACTTCGTGTTCCTCATTATGATTCTAAGTGACCCACTTGGTGTTTCAGATTTGGCAGCCCCCCACACAACATCACATGGCTTACAGTACTGTAAGTCACATGCTCTTTAGCTAGGCAGGAAGAAAGTGAGTCATACAAGCAGACACTTTTACTTTCTCCTGTGTAGACGGAGAGAGAGTAGTGTGTTTTGTGACTGCTGATACCTTGAGATCAGAGAGGAGGAGATTTAAACTTTGATTTAGACCCAACAGCTTTTTTAAAAGCTAAATTTTTTTGTCTTTTCTGTACTCTTTTTTACTTAATTTGCTCTTTCTGTAAATTTTATTTTTCTTACAGGCTTGAAATACATCCAAGTAACTATTAAAAAAAATTAATGTTGTGATTCGTAACGTGATCGTAATCATGATTTGTGACTGCATTTGTGACCGTGATGATGATGAAACACGAATGCCTACAGCTGTACTTCTTCGGGTCCCGATGAGGTGTGGCACAAAACTCCCCGACTTAAAAACACTCATTAATGAGTACAATGGTGGGGTGGTGAAGCATGGAGAGATACTACAAAACAGGCTTACAATACATCCAAGTAACTATTAAAAAAGATTAATGTTGTGATTCGTGACATGATCGTAAATCGTGATTTGTGACTGCATTTGTGACCGTCCATGATGATGAAGAACATGATTTGTATCCCGAATGACTCGTGATAATGGTCCTGACTTAAAAACGCACATTAATGAGTACAATATTCATGCAGAATTATGCACCACACCGTCCAGTATTCTGAAGGGAAGTCAAAGAAACAACTGTGACTTAAGTTAGAGATGGAGATTGGGCCCTAAACAAATGCAAACGCACAGACAGATTAAGATTGCGCTGTGCACTGAAGAGATGCAGATGCAAAGGCACAACACCTAACCAGTGCTCACCATCAGAAATTCAAAAATCTGGAAAAGAATTCCTTTTCCGGTTGGGGCAGGCCATGGGGGGGGGGGCAGTGTACTGCACTGCTGCAGTAACAGTCACTAGTACTAGTACTAGTAAAGATACCACAAAGAAGTACAAAAATTACACAGCTGCAGTGGATAGCATAGCAGGTTCACATTGCTGAAATTATGTGGCACAATAAAAGGTGTCTGATTTGATGACACGTGTCACATGCATACTCACACACACACTAAGTAATGCGTAGCAAATTGAAAACTTCAGTAATATAACCACATATTTTAAACAAAATAAAATTATGCACTGCTGCACCACAACAATCAGCGAAAAAATGGCAAGAATTATTGAAAATATTAATGTGTGTACATTAACACAGTTATACAAGAAAAATATCACCAAAATAGAAAGCTCTGTCTTTTTCTCCAAGTTAATCTACCTACACCACAGATATGCCCCTCACCCAAAGCACACTTCCACTGTCTCTCAGTACACAGACTGAATATTGTACATTAACATTCAAAATCCACACACAAACAATAAACGCTCAATGATATAAGCACAGGAGGGTTTCCTGTTATCGATGAACTAAAGTTTCAGGAAAACAAATGACCCCAAAAGGCTTTTTTAACAGCTTTTAGAAGGTTTGAATCACAGAGCTCTTAGAGCAGATTTTCTCCTACAGCTTCATACACACACTACCCCAGACTGAGGCTGTGCAGAACAATCTAGAGCCCATGTGACCTGAAATCCCATGAATCACTGCAAAATTCGCCTTTGGAGCTTAAAAACAAGGCGAAGTGAGGCATAGTACATTGTTTTCAATGTACTTCGCCTTAAGAATTGGTGGAGTAGTGGTTTAAGAAGGCAGAGTAACACAAAGTCATTGTTTTCAATGGACTTAAAGTACCCATCATAGCAGCTAAGCAGCCGTGTTGGAGCACTCATGAATCACCTTCCTCCAGCGGATCGCCACGGCGGGCCAAGTTGGGAGCCACTTCGCCCACCACTAATGGAAACATACTGTTTCCAGCCCAGTACTATGGTATTCTTTATTCACTTGCTAATTGCAAGTAGCTATATCCAAACTCCCGATGCCTACTGATAAGCCTTAATACCTGTATGGCATGCCATCCTCTCATAGCTTCTAGAGATAGACGAATTTCAAAAGGTTTGAAGGTTCTAAAAGGTTCTGATAAGGATCAAAAGGTTTGGATGGTTTTCTGATCCTTATTCGAATCTTTTAAAACCTTTTATGCTGCAGCATTAGTGAAACTTTGTAGTTGTCCCCGAGCATCCCCATTATTTAAAAATAAAATATAAACTTTTCCCTGGTGTCTAGTGGAACCCCCTTCCTATACCAGATACCCTGGCATAAAAGAAAAATGCCCCCAATATTTCCTGGTGTCTAGCACCCTGCCTTGTTATCTCTGATCAATCCTCTGTAGTAGTGTGGGAGAGTGGATACAGCTGAAGGAATACAGGACCTACAGGAAGATCTGGAAAACCTTGAGAGGTGGTCCAGGATCTGGCAGCTTGGCTTCAATGCCAAGAAATGCAAAGTTATGCATATTGGAGCCAAGAATCCTAGGACAGAGTACTACCTGGGTGGAGTCCGAGTATCTGTATCAGAGGAGGAGAAGGACCTGGCAGTGATAATCACTAGTGACTAAAGCACTCCACGCAGTGCAAGAAAGCAGCAGCAAATGCAAACAAGATGCTGGGATGCATATCTAGGGGGATCAGTAGTAGGAAAGAGGATATTATACTGCCCTTGTACAGGTACTGGTAAGGCCACATCTAGAGTATGGAGCTCAGTACTGGTGCCCACACCTCAAAAAGGACATTAAACCTGCTAGAGAGAAGGTCAACTACGAAGATGATAGCTGGTCAGCAGGGTAAGTCATACGAGGAGAGGTTGAGGACACTGAACATGTACTCTCTGGAAGACAGGAGAGAGAGCAAGGACATGATTGGGACCTTCAAGTACTTAAAAGGGATAAATAAGGTTGATAAGGAGAGTCTCCTAAAGTTGAGTAGCAACCATAACACGAGGGGGCACAGTCTTAAGCTGGAGCGTGGGAGGTTTAAGAAGGAGGTCAGGAAGCACTTCTTCACAGAGAGGGTGGTGGACACTTGGAATGCACTGCCAGAAGAGGTAATCTCACTGAATACAGTGGGCAGCTTTAAAAGAGGCTGGGACAGGTATAGGGGGAAGGTAAGGGTCATGGGTAGGGAGAATGGGAGAAGTAGGGAGAGGGGGCAGGGACAGTAGCTCAAGCTGTGGACCGTGCAACTTGAGCAGACTTGATAGACCAAATGGCCTTCTTCTGCTGGCTTCTTCGTATGTTCGTATGTAAAGAAAACAAAAACAATGCATATCCTTCAATAAATTTCTCTGGTGCCTAGTGGGCTCCCCTGCCTATCCCCACTGATCCCTTATCATAAATAAAAACTGTTCCCATATTCCCTGGGGTCTAGTGGACCCCCCACCTGAATGTAGATCAGGCAACTGGTACAGCCCTCCTCTCTCCACCATGGCCAGCTGCCAATCTGTCTGAACAATGAATGAGTGCTTACAAGTACAAGCATGCACTCTTTCTTTGCCAGCTCCCGTTCATTCCCTGAGGTCTTTGGGTGCAGAGGTACGTGGATGTATGTTTTGGTCACCGGAGGAGGGATCAGGATGGGGGGAACTGCATTGTGGACCCAGGATGCTCAATTCTTCCTCCTACGGCCGACCCCTGAGTGACCCGCATCCATTCCGGAACCCAGGTCACTGGCGTTGTGCAAGGTAAGGTGTCCAGCGCCTCAGCCCTCAACACCACCGGGCCTGCTTTGGGTCAAAGGGATTCTTGATATAGAAACCATCTCTCTCTCTCTCTCCCCCCCCCATCTGTTGCTCACATGATTGCTATTTGTGACTTACTTTTGTAAACAAAAAAGTGACATTTCAAAGCAATTTGTGGCATTTCTTTTACTGCAAGTTTTTTTATGAAGTTTATCCCAATTGCTTGTTGTGTTTTCCAGCAATATACATTTTTCTTTATTGACTTTTGTCATTGTAGGATACTTATTTGTTTGCATACTGGTGGGTGACAAGTGAGGTAATGGGCCTTGCCACTTTGGTAAAGTTGGGACCATGATGTCTTCACCATCCAGCAGTAGTGGTGACAGGCATAAATGTTTTGCTGGCACCATCTGTTTAGTGACAAATGTTCCTCTGGGGGTGGGGTGGGGATGGGGTTGGGGGGTGGGGAGTTGAGCTGTTGGTGCCTGCACCAGTATTGCTAGTTTTCTAGTTTTGGGTGGTATTATGTAAGCCAAAGGGCAGTGATGTCTACGGCAAGCATGAACAAAATGCAGGCAAACCTGCAATAGATGTGATAGCACTAATACTAGAAGCAGGTGCTGTTGGATGGTCATGGAGATGAACATAATTCCAGTAGTTACAGTGACTAAACTATGAATCATTATTACCTGAATAATGAAAGTGGAATCTACAGTTTGCATGGTATTCTGAGATTTACAGAGGCCACTGTCTTTTTGTCTTTTTTAACTGCATCTTTATGCCCCCTTCCTGACTCCAGTACCCGCCTCCTTCAGGAGCTCTAAAGGTGCACTTGACTCTGTGTACTTCTATCTATAATTGCCATCCTCCATGGAGCCATTGCTTACTCCCAAGGCAAGGATGGGGTAAGGGGGATTTACCCCCAAGTCTCTTGTGTCATCAGGCAATAGTGAATGGCCCAGACATACAATGGTCCCATCATTGTTGATTCAAGGGCCATTTTCATGCTTCCTCCAGCCTTTTAGACTGTCAGCATGCTGGGAACACAGTGTACGGGTAGGTATTATTGGCACACTGACTGCATGCTCAGCTGACATTTTCAGTTCCATTCTGCCTAATGCTGCACCACCACCTGAGGTCATGTACTTAGAAGTACTGCAACAAAGGCAGTATCCCTCCCTCCTCAGAACAGGAGAGCATCATCTGGGATACTCAGTCCTATTCCTGTGGTTGGCCCTCCAATGACCCGAGTTCCTTCTTGAACCTGGTTTACCAGCATCAGAAGTCATAACCTTTCCACTGCGCCAACTGTTCAGGCTGGCCATGTGTTTTTAAACCATGAAAAAATCTTCCAGCACAAAAAAGCTGTGTCACAGAATTCCACAAAAAAAGAGTTGGGGCAGAGTCTCCTCCCAGCCACAGCTCTGCCTCTACCCAGTTATACCATTGTTTTCTCCTAGTTACAGCAGTGACTTTTCTCAGTTTTATTAGTATCTCAGTTACAGTAGTGACTTCTTCCATATATTCTAGGGACTCTTCATAATTCTTTTTTTTTTGTTTCATGTATAAATTTTTACCCCAGTCAGCAGTCATTCACCAGGGGATTTACCCCAACAGTTATATATCCTGGTCAGGCTTGAGGTAACCCTCAGCAGTCCTACAAATCACAGCAGGGCTTTTCTTCCATTTTTCCCTGTTTTATTTCCTCTCTCCTCCCCTGGCGTGGGAGCAGCCTTGTCTTAGCCTCACAGATACACTGCACATAACACAGCAAACTCCTTGGTCAGGCAGCTGGGGCCATTGTGGTGCCAGAGCTCACCATCAACTCCCCCTCAGCTGAGGCACACTGCTGTGCAGCAGCTGTCACAACCTCACTTGCCTCTCAACCCAGTCACCTGAGTCTGCTGCTGACCTCAGGACATTGGCATGGCAGCATGAGTTACTGCTACTAGGTCACCAGGATGGTTGGATCTTGCCAGTTCTAACAGTGTCTTTTCCCAGTTATACTGCATCAGTGTCTCTGTTACATCAGTGTTTCCTCCTAGTCACAGCAGTGCTTCCTTCCAGCCTGGGTATTATCACAGTTCTGCAAGTGTCATTTCTCACATGTATGAATTGTGCTAGTGTCTCCTGCCAGTTAAACCAGTGCTTTGTTACAGCAGTATCTTCTCCCATTTATGACTGTGTATCCTCTTAGTAACAGTAGTGATTCATCCCAGATATACCAGTGTTTAATCACAGTACACATCAGGGTCTCTGACCATTAGCATGATGGCAGAGCTGTGGCTCATGATGCCGATGACCAGGATTCAGGAATGAGCTTGGGTCACTGGGGCCCAGCTGGAGGAGGAAAGGACTGAGCATCCCTGGGACAGTTGTCCTTTCTCGGGGTGGGGGATACAGCATCTTGTTGCTTGACTGCCACCTGGTTAAGGCCATGTGGTAGTGCAAGTGAACACTCACTGCAGAGAGGGACTGGCCATTCAATGCCATGCACACATGTGCACCACTGCATGAATACACGCACTGGAGTCATTGCACGCTGGCACCCTGGAGAAGATATGGAAGGACAACAGCCCTGGTCTAGTCTGGCATCCCCCACAGTCCCATGTATGATTGATGTGGCAGTCCATCCATTACCATGTTGGTTCTGAGTAAGTGGAGGATAACCTATAATTCCATGAGAAGGTCAGCAGTAGGAGTGCCACAGTACCAGGGCACAGAAGGCACAGAAACACAAGGTGGAAAATACTATAAATAAAATAAATACATTTTGCCAGCCAAGTTGCTGTGAAGTTGAATAACTTCTTATTTCATAAAGCAGAAGACGTTTTCCCAGCTTCACCCTACTTTGCCCTGCAAAGTTTTTTTTCTTACAAAAAGTTTGTTTTTTTAATAAACACACCTACATATTCCCAAACCTCTTCCCAACCCTTGACCATTAACAAGTATTTCTCCCCACATCATCACCCTCTAGCACTCATACACTATCTTTTTACTTCTCCTAGTCCCAAACTTGCATTAGAAAAAGTCAGTCAGTAGTCACACATTCCCTTCAGCACCCCCACATAATGTCTGTGGTTTTATAAACTAACTCATCCTACACCCACCAACCCAGCATTACAGAAGGACTCCCACCCTACTACCCTATAGCACTCCATCATTCATCTTTCCCCTCCAACAACTCACTCACCTCAAAACCAAGGAAAAATAATAGGTGTCATAGTGCAGCAAGAGGAGTGACCCTCCCTCCAGCAGCCACCAACTTCTAAATTAAACTTCTAAATTTGACATTCCTGGTAGTCTAGTGGTAACCACCCTGCCTGATCCCTCTCAAAACATTTGTAACCCCCCCATCCTTCCCTGGACCAACCACTCAGTACCCTTTATTCCCATCACTCATCTGCACTGACTCAACCAGGAATACAAACTACTGCCACTGGCAACAAACATCTGTTTCCACAGTATACGTGTGCTCTCTGTCTAAATACTGGTTTTGGTCCCATCCCTAACTAGATTTTGTTTTCTTAAATCTCTTTCTACAGGCATGCAGTCTGGCTTTCTCCCTTGGATCTGCATCCACAGATACCCCAGCAAAGAGAGAGAGAATGAAAAATGTTGTAAAGGCATAGATCAGGAAGCATAGGCAGACCAGGAGAAGGTATACAATTTGCATAGTGCATTTTATTATTATAAATAACAATAGAATAGAAAAAATTAAATTGTAGAGGATAGCTCTTCTCAAAAGCAGACAAACAAAAATTATTCATCTGAGTCTCTCTCTCAGTGTAAATCTCAATCTCTCTAGCTCTCTAAACGAACAAATCTCTGTAAGTCTAATGTACTTTAAGTTGCTTGTGTTTTGTTGATCTGCTAGCCCTATACCAGATCCTCCAGTTTTGATAGCTTGCAAGGCATCCAACCATTGCAGTTCCTGTTATTGTATCTCTTCTCTTCTCTTCTCTTCTCTTCTCTTCTCTTCTCTTCTCTTCTCTTCTCTTCACCTCTAGATGTTGAATCTTTTTTTCTCTCTGTTTCTCAATCTGTCTTTGTTGCATATCCAACCATTTCAAGAATGAAGACATGCTTCCAGGTTTTACCTCTGCTTGTTCTTCTTCTTTCAGTACTGGTACTGGCTGCACAGTCTCAGTTTGGACTTTTGTTTCTGCCTCTACTTTGCCTGCTATTCTTCTGGTAAACACTCCTGGGCATGCTGTTATATCCATACCTTTCTGTTATGCTTCCCTGGTACCAGGTCTGGTACCCACAAACAAACCTCATGGCACAGAGTATGCACACTGTCAATTGCACTTCTGATACCACCTGTTGTAGATGCATGGGTCAGGAAGCATAGGCAGATCAGAACAAGTTATAATATTTTCAAGTAGCATTTTATTATTATCAATAACAATAGCATAAAAAAATATAAAACTGCACAGGATAACTCTTTCTAAAGGCAGTACAAACAAAAATCTTTCATCTGAGTCTCTTTCTCAGTTTAAATCTCAAGCTTTCTTTCTCTCTAAAAAGAACATTGCTCTCTTTACATAAGATGTCTTTTCCTGGCAGTCTAAACCATGTATCCTGTTTTGTAAATTAAAATTCTTGCTTCTCGCAACATGTCTGAAAACATTGCCAGTTTCCTTCCTAAGGTCAGCCTGAAGAGCACATAGAGTCTTAACAGGTGTAACAAAATACAACATTTTGTCCCAGAGCTGGTTTCCTGCTGACAGTTCTGTAAACAAACTTGTGGAGAACAAAATGCATCTCATGGTTACCCCCTGTGTTCCAGACTGATATATTTTCTAATAAACTCAAATAGCTTTCTGCGATGAGTTCAGCAATATAATTGTATTAATTTACAAACCTATGGATCCTAGTTTCACATAAAGATTCACATGCACTTTTTTAACCACAGAGAAGCAAGGGGAGAAAGAAAGAATACAAACAGCAAATGAAGGAAGGGAAATAACAGGGAAAATTGTGGTAACATCAAAATGGCCAATTCCTAGGTGCCACAAGAAGAATTTGATTGTGCAATCAGACAGGCAAGAGACATACAAGAGGCAGCATAGGAGAGTACAAAACAGTTTCTTGCTTTCAACTCTCTCGACATAACAATTTGGACAGGGCCTTACTCCATGCTGTTACAAAAAGAACTGGGCTGAATCATTGATACCTACTTCTTCTCTGTCCCCCTGGTGCCTTGGTCAAGCAAGGCTATTCCCTCATTTCCCAGTACCCATGTTCAAGCAGTTGGCTAAAACCACTTCAGGCTTGGAGTTTTGGGTGGTTCCTACTTTGCAGTATTATCTGACCTTAACCACTCTGTGACCCAACTTCCTGTCAAAGATTAATTAGGATCTGAAAGAATGTGACCAGATGCAGTAGACATGGCATGTCTCCAAGTCTTTGTTTACTAATGACCACATCCCACTTACAGGAAGCCTTTCACAATGAAGGTCCATACCACTTAAGAATCCATGCAGGGCTTTTGAAAAGTTCCCAAAAAGGCCAGTTTTGTCACATTTGATCAATGCATCCTGCCCCCCGACCCCCACTTCTTTAGAAGGTACTAGTATTTGACAAAATATCTTAGACTACCTGCAAAAGTTGGCTGGTTGTCACAAGTCCAAAAATAGAATAACGTTTAAATGATTTGCTGACTCCTTGGAGCAGCATTTGGGGGTGGTACACTGGATACTGTTTGTTCATATTGGCACACACCAGTAGCACCCCAATGACATTTGAAAACATGTATAAGAAGTGTGATTAAAACTTAGTGGGTGAGCCGGGTTGAGCTTATTTATGTCATTAATTACTACATACAAATATACAACTTTGGGTTAATGTGTCCTAAAATACAACTAAACTACAGTCTATATGTGAAAGTATGGCTCAACTGGTAGTGCATTTGCCTCCGGGCCACAAGGTGATGGGTTCTAGTCCTACACCAGGACTTGGAATCATACCATAAACACTGGCACCTGAATGCTGTACTAGAGGAATACTGTAATGTCATGGTGTGTCTTCCTTAGAGGAGACATTAAACCAACCTCCCTTCTGCCCATCTCTGGTTCTTCACTGGAGGGTGTCCAGGTGGAAGTCAAAGAACTCAAGGCATGTTTTCCAAGAGTGGAGGCTTTTCTCTCATATCCTGGTAAACATTCCCCATCCCATTAAACTGGTGGAAGCCCTACTGTCTAGTGACATTGTGCTATGTTGATGTGGTGACATCAGACATTACTGACATCACTCGCTGTCAGGCATCTTCATAGCCTAGGATGGATTCCATGCTACGTGTAAGCAGTAATGGAGGAGTGATATGTTAGTGGCTTTCATGAAAATAAGTGATGTTTTTCACAGTCAAGTGTCTGAACTCCAGCTAGGAGGTATGTGCTGAGTACAGTGGGAAATTGCTAGAAACATTTTTGGACAGATCTCTTTCTAGAACTCCTTCTGTTATTAAGTAGACTTACATATTGTAGCTTTTGGCTATTACTGACTAAGTTCAGTCTTGAGTGGCATTGTCAGCCTATTCCAAATGTTTGACTTTGATCAGATAACCTAACTTTTGATTTACTTGGGTGAGAGTTTTTTTTAACAGTTGAGACATTTGTTTTGTTTTATAAGAATTCCAATCCCATATTTTGAAACAGAATGCCAAACTCAATGCAACTTGGAGCAGTTTATTCCTGCATAATTTCTGTTCATAATCCTTCCTGATAACTATTCTGTATTGGTGTGAGATATTAATTGAACTCATGTACTTCAATCAGAACTGAATTCATCACCATTTCTTAAAAAGTCAAATAAAATGAATTATGATATACACTATTGGTAAGTCACCTATAATAGCTATAGCATAACTCCTGGCAGTGTATTAGAGTACTGTGGGTGCTTTGATACATAGGCTGTATACTATTGTTTAAATGAATAAAAATATAAATATATAATGTAATACATATATATATATATATATATATATATATGTGTGTGTGTGTGTATTTCATACACTGTAGGAATTTGTAAATGCCATCACCCTGAATAAGTGATTGTAAGGTATGAAAAACGTGTATCTTTCCTCAATGTAGCTTTGTTCGAAATAAGTTTTGTCTGGGCAAGTGAGTTGTTTTTGAGTGTTGTCTTTGACTAGAATGGAACACACTGTAGCATTAGGATCAAGAACATAAGCTATTTCTAGACAACAACTGAAAGACTATTTTGATTGTCTAGAAAAGTTGCCTTAAAACATGTTACAAGTATTTGTAATTTGTTTTTCTTTAAATTAAGAATATATTAAACATCATAGCCCTTTTTTCATATTTTAAACGACAACTCTACACATTATACTGCAGTGCTGACAGGTTGAGAGTTACTGTATGTGAGCCATACGATATCCTGCTGGGGGAGGCAGAAATTGTTTCCTGACAGGAGAACCCAGAACAGGGTTCCTCAGTGCAAGGAATTAACATTTGCTTTCTTAGCCCTTATAACTTTGCCTGCCTTTGTGGTCTTCCTGCATTTTGAAGTACTGTGTATTAGAAGATACAGTACAAAAGCTTGAGAAAGGAACTAGAGGACTGTCAGTCATGCAGTATTTTTCTTATTTTTTGCAGTGGTGCATGAACCACCCTCTCTTAGAGCATTCAGTAAGAACAGCAGGTCTTACTGATAGATTTCTGCTTTAACCTCTTGTACTTTTGGATGATATTTGCCATATGCCTAATGATTGATAGTAAGATTTAATGAGGTCTTACAAGCAATTAAATAATCAAGGGTTCCTGCTGTTATATAGTGTAGCTTGATAGAACAGTGACAAACGAGGGACTATCAGCAACCTAATCAACGGGACATATTTCCTAGGGAACAAAATAATATTATCCTCCAGTGCATTCAGAGGACAAGGGAACACAAGGAGGACACACTAAAATGGGACGAACTATATACACAATTTATTATTATTATGGCTACACAATTTAAATTAGCTATGCCAGATTAAATCAGAAAGACAATTATGCCTGTTAAATATTTGTTTTCCAGTTGTTATACTGTACTACTAATGTGTTTATCTCTAGACATTTGCAGAATGCCCAGAATTAAAAACTGGCAATCTGTTGCTGTTATTACTAATAAATAATATACTTTTTACAGAACAATGTTTTAAAAGTGATTGAGAATGAGAGGGTACTGTTTATGTAGCACATACTCTGTTCTTCTGAACCTCTTTTGAGTTACAGTAGTTAGGAAGCGGACAGGGTTAACTAAAAACAGGAAAAAGCAAAAACACTATTTTAAAAGTCTTCTGCCATTTATCTTGATATCCTGTATCACTTCTATTTCCTTAAAGTGCAAGATCCTAGACTGGAACAATGTCAATGCCATGTAGAGATGTTGTGACATTTTCCTTCACATACAAATTTCAGGCAAAATTACTAATTTCACCTTCTCAGATCAATTTGCAAATTTGTGTAGTTTCCTAGGAAATTCACATTCATTAACTTTGCCTGCCAACTTCATTTGTAACTTTGCCTTTTGAATGCATTTGGACACAGTGGGCTAGATTTTCTGAGCCACATTAGACCGACACAAAGTGCACTGAACCCTTGCTTGTGTCAAAGCAGGGTATGCCAGGGAGCATGTACCATATTTTGGTACAACCGTTGTCTGGGTGCCAAAGTCCCCAGAGTTGCCTCAAGCAGTCCCATGTGCCAAATGGATGGCACATGGAAGGGGATTGAAGGAGGTAGCTGACAGCCCCTGCTGTGCGTAAACCTGGCCCTCCTTACTATAGGCATGCAGCCAGAGGGAGGTAAAGACTGCTCTGCCCATGCTAGGGAACAAGTATCATACACTATGGAAGAAGCCAACTGCACAGGGCAGAGAAAGCTGGTCAAGACACAAAATGTTACACACTGTACCAATGCTTGTCCTGCTGCCAGTGCTGCTCTGTCAGTTGTGCCCCAGTCAGTAGTGTGGAGCTGCAGTTTGCTCTGCAGGGCACCATGTTGTGCTTGGCTTGTTGGAGTTCACTCGGGGCTCATGCCTTGGGTGTGGCACTATATAGTCTAGGAGAACCCTGTGACACACATTCCAGAGTGCATGGTTGCCATATAAAAGCCACACTGTGGTAACATGCATAGCATGCAACATCCACTGCTGTGGTCCAAGTGTATCCCCAAGAGTGAATGGCAAGCTGTCAAATGCAGTGCACCCACTGCCATGCCAGCAGCAGACCGAGCAAGCAACATGGCTAACACACTGTGCCACTCAGAGGTATGCATACTAAGGCAATAGGGACTCACACTGGTGAGTAACTGACCACATCACAACAGGGGCCCTACCCCAGAGGATGTTACACAAGGGGCATTACAAACACCACACCAAGAGTTAGTTGGGACATGTGCAGCTACAAACACAGGCCTGTGAGCATGTGTCTCCCCCAATGTGCATGAGACCCATAGAACTGTGGAAGTCTGATCACCCTGCCATATTGTATCAAGCTGTGTGCACTGTCAGGATATGACATTGCCCAGTGTTGCACAACCTCTGACACAATGCCCTCCTCATTCATGATATACTCTACCTACAGATGACCATGCAGAAGGTATTGACAGCCAATGTTTTAGGGGCATGTATTGCATATATGTCTACTCACCTGAGTGGACACAGAAACATAGACAGTGATGGCAGAAAAAGACCGATGGTTCATCCAGTCTGCCCAGGTTCCCTAAATACCTAGGATCATTCTTGAAGCCTAATGTTCCCCAGTGTACTAATCCTCCTGTACTATACCCTAATTATCTTCCCTGTTCATGTCCGCCCAGGTAACCACTATTCACTTCATTCTTCCCAGGCCTGTTTGAACCCTCTTCCTGTGTTCACTGTTACCACCTCAGCTGGCAGACTCTTCCAGGGCTCCACCACCCTTTCTGTAAAGAAGTACTTCCTCACATCTCTTGTGAACCTCCCACTTGTCAGCTTCCATTCATGACCCCATGACCTTGAGTTTGTACTCAGGCTAAATCATTTCCCTCAGTTCACTTTATTAATGGCTCTGTACAGGGGTAGTATTACCTCTTTTCTCCTACTAGCAATCCCTCTCCTGATGAATCCCAGCAGTGCCCCTAGGAGGCAGTATAATGCAGTGGTTAAGGGCACTGAACTACAAACCTGGAGACCTGGGATTGAATCCCACAGCCCCCAGTTGCATACTGTGTTACCCTGAGCAAGCCACTTAACTTCCTTGTGCAACCAGGTTGTACCTGAAAAGAAGCTTCAGCTTAGTGTGCCTTTCTTGGTTAAACAATTTCCCCTTTCCCTTTATCCTCTTGACTTTACTATAGGCCTTGTTGCATTGACTAGTTTGTTTAAGGGAGTTACTGATGGTGACTCCTAGATCTTATTTCTCATTTGTAGTACTAAGTCTCTCCCCTCCCATCCAGTACTCCATCATTGGGTTCTTTTTCACTAGATGCATTACCCTGCACTTATTTGCATGGAATTTTAACTGCCAGACCTTTGACCACCTCTCTAATCTTAGCAGGTCCTTTTACATATTCATTATTCCTTCCTCACAAACTATCCTCCCAGATAGTTTTGTGTCATTCACAGATGGACACAATTTGCCCTGGATTCCTTTTCCAATGTTGCTAATGAACATGTTGACGAGGACCAGTCCCAGGACTGATCCCTGTGGAACCCCACTTGTTACAGCCTTCTCTTCTGATTTAACCTCATAGACCACCACCCTCTGTCCCCTACCTGCTAGCCAGTTTCACACCCAACTCACAAGAGTTTAAGCTGCCCCCAGATCCTCCATTTTCTTATGCAATCTTCTGTGTGGTACTGAATCAAAGGCCTTACCAAAGTCAGCCCATCAAAATAGTGAGGGCAAAATGGTGTGGTGAAAACTTCAATGGAAAAACAGCATGAGCACATACAGCAACCGATGGCTGCCCCCACTCCCTGAGGTGCATCCCCTCCGGAGTTGGTATATGTAGTAAGGGGGGGGGTTGGACAAAGCCCCCACAAAAAGAACCCTCACCATAAGTGCTCATGCTGTTTTCTCTGGGCTGTTTGTGTTGGTCACCGTTTACCCCTCGCTATTGTGAAGTGGAACTAAGTCAAAGTACAGCAAGTCTACCTCATGGCCCTTGTTTATCTTCCTTGTCACCCAGTCAAAGAAGACTATCAGGATGGTCTTACAAGACCTTCCTGCAACAAAACTGTGTTGTTTATCATCCTGGAGTCCATTGCTCTCCAGGTATTCTATGAGGTCCTCTTTAATCAGAGACTCCATCACCATTCCCACAATGGAGGTCAGGCTAACAGACTTATAATTCCCCTCGTTGCTCTTTACATAACAGTACTATGTCCAATAACATCTAATCCACTGGGACTACCCCAGTCCTGAGTGAGCTGTTGAACAACTTAGCCAGTGGATAAGCCAGTTCAGTTGCCAGCACATTTAGTATCCTTGGGTGCAACCCATCTGGACACTGGGATCCTTACAAATCTTGAGGGCTGCCAGCCCCTTCAGGACTCTTTCCCTGGTAAACACTGACAGACTCATTTCTGGGATTCACTTTGAGGCTGCTTTGATGCTGCCGTCAGGCAGGGGCCCATCTTCTTCCTTAGTGAAGACAGAGCAAAAGTAGTCATTCAGAATGGTGGCCTTCTAACCATTTTCTTCGATCACCCTACCGCTCTTCCACCAGTCATGAGATGCCCCCTTTTTATGTTTTTCACTAATATATCTAAAAAACTGTTTTCCCTTTCTTCACCTCTCCACGATGTACAGTTCTGTGTCTGCTTTTGCCTCCCTGATGGTCATCTTAGCCTCCCGTGCTTTCTGAAGATATTTCTCCCATTTTGCTTCTTCTTGCTTGTTCTTGTATTTGTAAAAGGCCCTCTTTTTGGCCCGTGCTGTTTCCCTGACTCTAGGTGAGAACTATGACTGTTTCTTTGATCTATTTATCTCTGTCACTGTTTTTACTCATGTCTTCAAGCCTCAAGAATAGCCCCCTTGATTGCTTTCCATTTCTTCTCCACCCACCTATGTCCCCCACCCCTTCTAACTTCTCCCTGACCAGTTCCCTCATCTTAACAAAGTCCACTCTTCTAAAATCAAGGACTTCTGTTTTTGAGTATGACTTACCTGCCCCTAGGGCCAGTTCAAATCACACAGAGCTATGATCGCTATTTCCCAGTGCCCCCACCAGTCTCATGGCACACACCAGCTCTGTGTTGGTGAGTGCTACATGTAGGACTCTGGACTGCCTGGTGGGTTCCTTAACTATTTGTACCAGGAGACAGTCATGAAATACATCCAGTGGTGACTGACTCTTAGTGCACTTGGCCACTGGGACTTCCCAATCAATGTCAGGCAAGTTTAGGTCCCCCACAACTACCACCCCCCCCTTTGCCACCCCTATTCTAAGTTCCTCCACAAGTACTCTGTCCCTTTCCTCTTCTTAACCCAGGGGCCTATAGACTGCCGGTAATCTTATCTTTCTGCTGGAGGCCATCATGAGTTGTACCCATTTAGAATCAGATGCCCCATCTGAACCTCTAATGCTCCATCTTCACTCACTTAAGTGTCCTCACTGACATAGAGGATGATCCCCCCCACTTGACCTGTGATCCCTCCTAAATAATGTATGTTCAGGGACCATCATCTCCCAGTTATTATTTTCTGTGGCCCATGTTTCTCTGAAGACCACATCTGCCTCAGTGTGTACCATCATTGCCTGGAGCTCACTAAGTTTGTTCCCTAAGCTCCTGGTGTTAATGCATACCCCTTCCACTTGTCCCCTGCTCTGGCTCTGCTTTTGACCAACTGCCTGTTATGCTTTCTCCCCTCTTCCTTAGTGCCTTTGCCTGTATTGTTTTCTCTTATAACCATTGTTCCCCCATACTGGGACCATGACACACCGACGTGTCATACGTGGCACATGGGAGGCAGGCTGCAGTGACACTTGGTAAGCTGCAAGCATGCACTCCACAGCACTGCACATCCTCATCTGTGCTGGGGTACATAAAGTTGTTTTTGTAGGTGGCAAATGGTGGAGCCTGACTGCCAATACACTGCTTGTAGTGGTACAGGGCTCGATGACACCATGGTTCCAGGGGCGATGGCACCCACACCACTGTGACAATCCACATAGAGGTTGGTGTCCACCAAGGGCTACTGATTGTGCTGGACAGGCACCTGTTTGGTCTGTAGTGTGTGTTATGTTGGCTGCCACCACTGCTCCCACAGCATGCATATGGCATCTTGTTACCTTCCTGGTTGCCATGGCACTGGGTGTGCTGTGTGGGTGCTGTGTGCCACCACATATATCTGCCCGGTGTCTGTCATGCTTCACTACAATCCCCTGACAGATCCCACATTGTCTGATCCATTATCTTGTACTTAGGTGACCAAACTGTTATGTTTGCCTTGGTCGTTCATGTCAGCACAAGCTGCAGTCAGACCAGCTGTGGCTGTTCTAAGCTCTAGCAGGTTCTGCAGCTGATCGGGGGCTTTGAAAATCCTGCAGATGGGGATGTTGCAACCATGATGTGGTGCAAGTTCCCTGTCTACCATGGCGCATCCTGCAGCTCAGCACAAGCCTGGCACAAGCTAATCTGGTGCAGGCAGCCCCGTTAGGGATGCAGGTTACATTTGAAAACTGGGACTGATGCAAGATCCAGCACAATGTGCCCTTACATCAGTTCTTTTTGATGGAAGCAGCTTGTGTTAGTCCTGGTCCTTTGAAAATTGAGTCCAGTTTCTCAGAATGAAGTCAGTGGTAAACAATAGTGCCTCAGAGTTACATAGAAGAGCTTCAACAGGTCACATGGTACATCTTGATACAGTCAGTCTGCTTCACGTTTGGTTTTGCATAGTTAGTCAGTGGAGTAGACAGGAGCCTGACAAGCTTTCTCAGCAGTTACTTGTTGGATAAATCAACAATTTACATTACTTTAACAGTTTTTGTTGTATTCTTGTTCATTCTTATTAAATTTTTTGTGTCCTTAGAAGTAATTCAGTTTTTGTTTCTTCTATATTTTGCCTTTTTTCAGTTATAACTTTTAGTAATAAAGCTTTATTTCCTCTCTTCCCCTTTGTTTCTGATTTCTGTCTCTCTCTCTCTCTCTCTTTCTCTCTCACTGTTTTGTTTATATTTGTGATAGAGTTTAGGCAGGGTCATGTTCTGACTCATGGATGAGCCATATGCCTCTGCTGGCAGTGCCAGGTCTGGAGACAGGAGGTAGGGACAGATGGAGGGGTGATCCAACAGCCCCTCTACAGCACCGCAGCAGCTCCCAGTGCAGCAGCTGCAATCCCCAGTGCAGTAGCATTCTCTAGTTCCCCCAGCTCCACAGCAGCAGCAGACTTAACCACCTGTGCCTCCCACCTCCCCTCTGTGGTATTTGTTTTTTATTACTATTTTACCTCCTCGCTGTGGGCTTCCACGGGGCTATGACCCCCCCCTCAGAGGGGATACATCCTCCGGCCCAACCCCCAGCTTGTCTGCCCCCTGAGGTTCCCCAGTGGAGTCCCCCCTCTTTGGCAGGGCCAGATGCAGGGGAGCCACCTGTCCCGCACCACCCGGTACATCAAATCTGGTAGTGGGGGGTAGACTTTGCTGAATCGGTCGGGCCATCACGGGTCAATGGAGCTCCAGCCATTTTCCATTTTCTCCCTTCCCTCCCCTCTGATGTAAGTACGTTGACTTCCAAGCCTCCTGACCCATACTACCCTCCAGCCACCTCTAGAGGGCAGTCAGCGGGAGTGACGACCAGTCCCCTTCCATGGAGAGAGGAGAGCAGTCCTCCAGATGCTCAATCCTCTTTGGCCCCTGCTGACCCCCAGTGGCCCAGACTCATTCCCAAACCCTGGTCACTGGTATGGCATGAGGTGTGGCTTCCAGCGCCTCAACCCTCAGTGCCACTGGGCTGGCTGTGGTAACTCTTTTGCCACCGGCTGTTCCCTCTGAGGACCCATGTCCTGGTTCCTCATGTTCTGACTCCCCAGTGCCCCATGCAAGGAAGCAACCCAGGTCTTCCTTCATTTGAGAAATTTTCACCATGGACCACAATAATGACAATGTTGTCAAATGCAATCTGTGTGATACACTGGTTAGTCATGGGAAAAAGGGCGGCCATCTAGGCATTGATGGGCAAGATACCTGCCTGAAGATCTCCTACCTGAGCCAGTGGGAGGCCAGAAAACAGGAAGTGGAGAGTGGTAGTGGCAGTGGCCCTTCTGTGCCACTGAGAGGGATGCACACAGTTTGACAACATTCATGATGGTCCCATGTGCACCTGAACAGCAACTGTAGTGAGGGACAATGACATGGGACAGCATTAGCTCTGGCATTGCCACTGGCAGCAAACACCGCAGGTAAGCTGGAACAACAGCAAGCAGAGATGGAGGACCTCCACCGCAGAGTTTCTTCCATGGAAGAAACTCTAAAGAAGATGCTTGAAAAACAGCAGGTCCTGCTTGAGAGAATGAACAAGATCCATTGCAGCAGTGCAGGGTGCCGTTACATCTGGCCCTTCATTTTTATTCAGTCATGCTTTTTTAGTCCTTCATTCTCCAATCCTCCTCACTAAGCCTCCCTCTTTTTCACCCAATCTTTTGCTCGAACTATCAGATACTCCCTCCTGTATCCTCTTAGTCTTTCCTCCCCCCTTGATTACAAATATATCTGTAAACATTTTAAAAATACAAAAATAATTGAAACTGTTTTTCCTGTCTCTCTGTCTCACTGTTTGATTCAATTCATTCTTGTCTTGATTTCTGTCTCAGATTTTTTCTCTCCTTCTTAAACAATTCAGTTTCCTATTTATATTTTCTTTAATGGTGCTGTGTATTACTATAGCAATCTTTTCCCTCTCTCTGCTGTTGTTGTTGTTAAGTATGGTTGTTTACAAATACAGTGCATTTGAAAAGTACAATATTATAAATTGTCTGATCCCTGAATATTTTTTCAGTCTAACTGTTGATGCTATGCTGTATCAGACACTCAATCACCCTGATGGACTGACTCTCTGCCTCCCACAACCACTTTTTTCATAGTTCTGTACTCACAAAATTTCCTCGCAAACAAGAAATTATTAAATTGTTGTAGCTACTGCGATGCTGCTCAGGTTGCACTCTCAGACAATATTTGTGGAGCACATCCATCGACACAAGTGCTCAAGCACAATATATAGGGATTTCTACAAACTTTACCATGATGATGAAACAGTTGCTATTTGTAAGCTTTGTCACACTCATGTTTGGAGGGGATAAAAGGGCAGCCACCTAGGCTGTGGTGGGCAAAACATAGCTAAAGTAAAATCACTTATAATGCAGGACTCAACACCAGAAGCAAGCAGCTGCAGGGGGACCCTCATCATCTGCATTAGTCAAGGTAGTCACAAGTGGCATGGGAATACCCGATGTGGAGGAAGGGGTTGGTGAGTAGGAATACAAAGAGGAAGAGGAGTCTGTGGGACTGCCACGTAGCGTGCAGAACAGCAGCAGGTTGAGTAGTAGTACAGTAATACCACCCCCAACATTGAACAACAGTGCCAATGCAGAACCCTCCCCCAAGTCTTAGTTTCATAAGAAGACCAAATGTGCAGCCCCAGCTGGAGTCAGATATTATCTCACCAGCAATGTCATCAAGATGACTTCAGCAGCTTGGTACCCCACCCCAAGAAAGGTCCAGCCTATGCCGCAAAGCATGTTTGAGTGTCATTCAAGGTACCCACCACATCTTGCCATTTCAAGGAACTAAATGCAGCAATAGCTGACATACTGGCTATTAATCTGTTACCTTTGTCGTTTGTTGAGAATGCGGGTTTTCAAATGTTGATGATTGTGCCTGTCCCAAATGGCAGATTATACCCTTACTTATTTACTGATGTGTACCATTCCTGAACTGTATGGGAAAAGTGCCGTGCCCAGTAACCTATGATATGCAGCATTTGTCATCGCAATGCATGCACCTTAGTATGAATATGTGGACCAGTGGTCAAACAGCTGTTAGCTCATATGCATTTACAATACACTGGGCACAGATGTCTGGGGGTAGTATTTGATTCGAGCATGGGAGACACTGCAGTAAGCCAAACTGCTGTGGTAGCAACACTCCGGATAGTCAACAGCATGCCACGCTGGCTATAAGGAATGCCAGTGGATCACACACGGATAATAAAATGTTAACTCCCCCAAGCAGTAAATGACCAAGTATTGCTTTACGCAGACAACGCTATGCTCTGCTTGTCCCATGTCCCACACTGACCCCACCGTGCTTGAATGCCAAATTCAGTCCAATTTCATTTCAGTAGAAAAATGGTTCCTTGTCTCAAAGTTACTTCTAAATTATTAAAAAAAAAAAAAAAAAATTATTTATTTATTGAGATCTTGGATAGTACCTGTGAGTGGTTGCTTGTTGATAGGTTCCACATCAGATACATTAAACAACAAGGTACAATACTGTGGACAAATATACAAATGCTGAGAAAAATATACATGGAGGTTACCGAATTCAAACACAGAGCACTGGGTATGCTGAGGCATTGTACAAGGTATGCCTGTGTCAAGAAGATAAGCAGACAAGATAGGGAAGGATACATTATGAGTGGGAAGGCTAGGTGAGCAGAACACAGAGGGCAGGGAGGGAGGATGGTAGGGATAGGTCAAGAGGGGGCAAGGGCCAGAGCTATGGAGTGGTAGGGAGGTGGGCAAAGTGCTGCGTATAGACTATCCTGCCATGACAGAGGCAAAACAAGTGCTAGAAGCAGATTGTTGCTGTGTGCAGAGCCTTAGCGGTGGCTCATGCAGTTACTCATATCAATGAGGGGCTGACGCAGTCTATGTTTAAAAGAGCCAATTGTTGTGGAGCTAGAGGTGTCAGGAGGTGGTGTATTTACCCAGCGGGGTGCACGGTGTGAGAACACATGGTGTGTCATGTTAGTGCAGCATCTGGGCACTTGGAAAATTTGATTGGCAGAGCTTCAGGTTTGTCTGGTATTCATAGGCAGTGACAGCAGGTTCTGCACCCCTGTTGGTAGCAGATTTAATGCAGTTTTTTTAGGCGAGAAGGAAGGTTTGATACCTGATTCTATCATTCGGTTGAAGCCAGCCAGCCAGCCCAGGCATGTGTGGGAGTCTTGGTGCATTTGTGAGTAGGCAGCAGGCTTTTTTAAGGCAACTGAGATCTGCTGGAGCACCGTGTCAGTAGCAGAACCATATATGACCAGCCCATAGTCAATCAGGGAGACAACTGAGCTGATGATTGCCAGGTTTAGTGCTTCATAGGTTAGACAATGCCTGTGGCAGTAGAGGATCCCAATTCTGGTATTAATAGTTCTTACAATTACATCAATATGCTTGGAAAAGGACATGGAGGAGTGTATTGTAACTCCCAGGTATTTGAAATGTGGGACACGCTCCAGTGTGTCACTGCTGTCATTCCTTATTGCCAAGAGATAGCTTTTTAGCTTGTTTGTGCTGTGGAGTAGAGCATAGTCTTTGTTTTTTTATAGTTCATGACCAGTCTTTGCTCTTTAAACCAATTTTCCACAGATGGAAAGCCATTTTGGAGATCAGGTTCAAGGAGTTCAGGGCACAGGTTATAGGTAAAACTCACCATGTCATCAGCATATAGGAGCATGCAGCAATGGCATGAGGCTGGGAGATTATTTAAGAAAACACTGAACAGCAACAGTCCCAGAATGGGCTCTTGTAGTACACCAGATCTGACAGGTCGGCTGTCTGATAGGACTTCCCCAATCCTCACTTTCTGGGATTGGCAGCTCAAGAACTTCTAAACCAGTTCACAGTTTCAGGTGCAATCCAATGTCAGATAGTTACTCAAGAAGGAGTGCATGATGAACCATATCAAATGCCTTTGATAGGTCAGTGAAGGCTGCCCCTACAAGGTGGCCATGGTCTAAGGTGTTATGAATGAATTCAGTAAATTTGAGTTGGGCCGTGATGGTACTGTAGCCACCCCAGAACCCGTGTTGCTCTGGGCATAAGAGTTAGTATTGACTAAAGTATTCCACCATCTGGTCAGCCACAATCCACTCGAGAGCCTTGGAGAGTGGCAGGAGTATGGAAATCAGTCTATAGTTGTTACGTAAGGACCTGTCCCCACTTTTGTGTATGGCGGTTACGGTAGCAGACTTCCATCTTTGGGGGAATTGGGAGTGAAAGAGGGATAGGTTTAGTATTCTGGTTAGTGGTCCAAGTATTTCATCCAGTGCCAAGTGAACAAATTTGAGGTCCAAGGAGTCCCCACTGTGCCTAGATTTTCCAAGAACCTTTTCAAGGTATTTCCTAGCATCTGGTCAGAGACCATTTTGAAGCAGAATAGCGACTGGTTAGGTGGTAGTGCAGGCGAACTCACATTGTCCCTTGATTTGGAGGTATTGAAGAAGTACCTGGGAAGCACACTGCTTAGATCAGTGAAAGTATGATTCAGCGAGTTGGCAATAGGCAGTTGGTCCAAGGTTGAAACTACCTCAGCAGTAAGCGTAGCAAGGGCAGTTTTGAGGTCTTTCCCTGTGATGTCATTAAGGTTGGCTCAGAAAGACCTGCTGCTGTTCCATAAATTAGTGAGGGCTTCTTTGTAATATGTACTTTTTGCATGGTGGATAGCTTTCGTACAGTCATTGCGGGCCTTTTTATATCGTTGAATGTTTGCTGTAGTCTCCTGCGCATGTGCTATTAGCCAGATATGATCTCGTAAGGCAAGTTGCTCCAGGAATTTACGGGTAATCCATGGGTAAAAAGGCCCTTTGGCTTTTCTTGTAGTAACTGGTGCATGTTTGTCACAGACAGCGTAACATTTCAACACAAAGAGATCACATGTGGCATCTACATCACTGGTTTTATGGAGGTCCTTCCAGTCAAAGAGATTTAGATCCGACTTTAGTTGTGGGAGGTGTCCTTTTAGTAGCAGTCATTGGTTTTATAGTTCTGGTAGGGGGTTTGCAGTAGTTGTTGTTACAATTGCATGTGACAGGGGAGTGGTCACTCAAAGAGTCGGGAAGAACAGTGAGATTGGAGATATGAGCAGGATGGTTGGTAAACACCCAGTCCAGCAGTGTGCTGCAGCCGGTGTTGTAGTTGACTCATGTCAGAGTCTCCACCATTTGGGAGAAATTGATAGCAGATAGGGTATCTTTGATAGAAGTGGAGGTAGGTGAGAGCCAAGTTATATTAAAGTCACTTAGCAGAACAATTTCTGTGTTTTGACTCAGAGTACTGATGTAATCCATCAGGTTGCTGACACCGGTCGTGGTTAGTTTTGGTGGAATATATACTGAGAGCAGAGTAAGCACTCTAAAACAATGATATTCACCTCCACTCACAACAAACACAAGAACCACCATGCTCAAATTGTTAATAACCTCAACTCCTCGCCTGAAATGGTAAACCTCTTTAAATACCTGGGGTAACATTAGATACTATGCTGTCCTACTCTCGGCACATAGATCTAGTTGTTAAATCTGCTAATGCAAAACTGGGATTACTACAGTATATCAAAACAAACATTGCTTTACTAATGAAGCCTTAAAAATCGCAGTGACTAGCTCCGTGCTGTCAGTCATTGACTACAGTGGCCTTGTGGTGTATGTTTTTTTCTATTTTTTTTATTTTAGTCTTTAATAACTGTGTAAGGCCCATTAGGCACAAGTGACTATTTTGAGGAGTGACCTGGGAGCACAATGAGTGGTTAAATGACTTGCTCGGAGTTACACAATATGCAAGTGGAAGTTGTGAGAATCAAACCCAGTTCTGCTGGATGTATCAAACTCATTCACAGCTCATTACTCTAACCTCTAGGCTATACTGCCAGCCCCCAGTATGGTGCTGCAACTTCTATGGTTCTCAAAAGACTCAAAACTGTCCTCAATGAAGCATGTAGGCTAGTTCTGGGAGATGCCCCGACTAACACACACACACATGCAAGCTATATTCCCAAATTGGGTGGCTCATCCTTGACTGTCGTATCCAGTACTAAATGTGCCTGCTCAACAAAACAAAATGTTCTTGGCCTAACCCCTCCTGGAATACGAGACCTTCTCAAGAACCTTCCTGCTCCAGATGTACCAGGGGTGGAATGACCTAACCTTGAATGTCCCTTTCTGAAGAACCACACAGGGCCAGTGATCCTTTGAATATTGTGCCCCAGTAATGCTAAACTCCCTCAGTGAAGACTTACAGAAGGAAACTAAACGGGGCCCTTTTAAAACTCTGCTTTGTGCATCCCTAGCCCAGGCCAGTGTGTACGACTGCAGCACCTAGCCCCTTCCCTCCACCTTCTCTTTAACCCTTCCTGTTCTCACTCTCTCTCCCTGTCTTCCACCTCCCACACCTTTAATATTTTGGTCTCTTCCCACACTCCCTCCTTTTTCTTCACTCCTCTTTCCTCCCCTGCCTCCCGCACCCCCACGTACCTTTGTATCCCTGCCCTCCTCTGCTTAAAGTCTGTATTACATTCCTTCCTTTTCCTCCTACCTTCCACCACTCTCTTTCTCGGTCCCTCTTTTCATCTTCTACTTTCTGCCCTCACCCACCTTACCACGACCCCTCCCCCTTATTACCATATTCCCCTGCTCTCACACTTGTTTCCCTTCTCACCTTCCCTCCATATCTATCCTCCCCCCGTCCATCGCCTTCCCTTATTCCCCCCTATAGCTCTGCAGATGGTCTTGTGCCAGCCCTCTATTTCTGGTGACCCAACCAACACTTTCTGAGCCCTAGGTCTCCTTCCTAGGGCCTAACCCTTATTTGTACTCTATCAAAAGAACTGGTGCTTAGGACTCATTTCTGGTTTCTTCAATTTACAGCAATTTAGACTGTAATAGACTGCTTGACTTTGTATTCTGCTCTAACTATAATTACTTGTCCTCCATTGTTCAACTGTTTTTGTATTTTGTTAACCCTTGTTCTACTGTTTTGTAATAATACTCCTCTGTTTATCGTTGCTCGATGTGGAACCTCTGTAAACAAGCCTCTGGCTCAAAGGTATTTCCTAGACTGTAATAAATAAATAAATAAATAAATAAAAATTACTCCTTAAAGAGACTGATAAGTGGCTTAACCCTTATTCACACAAGGTGGATTTCATTCTGAGAAATAATGGTTCAAATGTATTGAAATGCATCAGTGATGGGGGTTTCTCATAGTGCCACGCATGGCACAATGTCTTAATCATGTTGTATAATTTTTGATATATTCAGATACAGTATTAAGGTAATGCTGACTGTGGCTCATCACACCTCTGCCCACTATGCCCATTCTGGAAAGGCACATAGCCAGCTGCAGCACCTACAGGAACAGAACACTCTGCCTCAGCACTCTATGAAGTTGAAAATTGTGACAAGATACACCTTGACACCATATATGATAAGAGCACTTGTACGAACAGTATAAAGCCATGTTTGAGTATCTGCTTTACATAGTGTACATGCTGTGACAGTGTCGACATATCCATACCTCTGACAACAGATCAGTGGTGACTAACAAATGGCCTGATCATGATTTTCAGACCATTCAAGCTTGCAAACCAGTCAGTGAGTGGAGACACTGTCTGTATTTGTCAGGCCATATAACCTTTACAGGTATGGATGCAGACTGTTAAATGTACAGCAGGTGCTAGAGGCAGGTAGTAATTCCAGAAGGTCTGTCTTGATAGAGCACTTGCTCCATGTGTTAGACTGCTACTTCCATATTTCTGGCATTCTACAGTCTGCAGATTTTGGGATTGTCACCATGCTGAACATATGTTATAATTGTAACCTTACTTTGATCACTGAAGGCAGCTGTAACCAAGTTCAAAATTTGACCAATCTGTTTATAGGATGGGTACATGGGACACAGATGCTAAAACCCACTTATTAAACTCCTAAGCTGAACATGAGTTTTGCTGCCACCTTAGATGGGAAACCTGATGGAAAAAAATCAAAGAGAAAAGAACAAATCCCAACCATTCTGCTTTGGGATGTGCTGTAACCAGGTTGGACTGGAAGATATGCAGGAAATGGAGGAGGAGGAAGCAAATCAGGTGCAAGGACTGCATGCAGCACAACACGTGGTGGATACATATTTGGCAGACTCTAGGCACCATAGCATCAATAATGAATCCTTGCTGTACTGGAGTGGCTAGCTCATTGATTGGCTAGCACTGACATCAGTAACCATAAAATACCTTTTCACATTTGAGTATCAGTACTGAGTATGTCTTCAGTTAAGTAGGGGCCATTGTGATTGACAGGTGCACCAATCCAGCACTGAAAAATATTATCGTGCCAACATTTATTAAATGAATGTGGGGCACATTCCACAGGACACAGTCATATCATTGTTTCTACCACACAAAACTGGCAGTGGTGACAGAGATGATGATGATGAACATGAGGTAGAATTGGCAAATTGCCAGCTAGCAAGGTGGATGAAACCCTCATGGGAAAGAATTCCCATGTGGAAATGACTGTAGTCAGGATGACTGTAAGGGTTGCTTCCCAGACAGGGAAGCATAAAGTTCTGAACAGGGTCCTCTCCTCCATCGTCCTGGGTTGAATCCTCTATGATTCTCATATTACTCATTTAAAATGCCAAGAATCCCTCACTTAGTGTTTACACTTAAGCATCTTTTCCTGGCAGAGACTGATGCCCCTAAGATAGAATCTTATGCAACCGATAGAACTGAGAATGAAGGCTCAGTCTCTGCACTGTTGTCACGCTCCACTCTAGGCCCTTATGTCAGATTTGCTTCTCCGTTGAAGAGAGCAGTCACTCCAAAGTATAGCTCTTGTATTATAGTCTCCAGATCTGTTTCATTATTTTTATTTTAAGTATATCTGTATACTTCGTTAGTTTTATGATAACACTGCATTAGTTTAGGGTTTGTGTAATTTTTTTCATTGATTTTAAATGGTTCTTTGCTTTCCAATTGATTCCCAGGAACTGGAGAAGGCCATTGTATACCATGGTTCCTGCCTTTAGGGAACTGCATTTACCAGTTCTTATTCTATAATTGTCTTATAGGACACATCCCTGCCACCCCGTTCCTCCTGAAAAAATGAAATACACACCAAGCAATAGAGAGGAATGGCCACATCCATGCGTTGATTCATTTTTATAACCATAAATACAGTTGGCTATACTTGCGTTGCCAGGTGGTCTTGGTTGGTCTACACTGGAGCCAAACACTGGTCTTCCCCCCAACTGAGGGAAGCCACTCCATACTGCAAACCCATGTGAGTTACATGGACTCCAGGGTATGAGGAGTGACACTTGACCCACTGCTGTGATGTCCCTCCACATCTGGAGATGCCCAAATGCTGTGGGCCCTCATCTGAAGAGGCTGCTGTCTCAGCTGCCACCATATTTTTTAAGTGGTGATTCCCGGCCAGATGGCCCAGCACTCCCATCAGCCTCCAGGTGATCTGTCCACACTAGACAATGATCCCCTGTTACCACCTCTGCATCAACCAAACCAGTCAAAGTCAAGTTCACCTTCCATGATCACCATGGCTTACAGTCATGACTGTGACATCCTATTCTGTCCCCGTTCTACCCAGCCACTGTTGGAGAAGGTAAAAAACCCAAAAACCTGTGGGACAAAACTAGGAATATTCCTTGTAAACCCCTAAGGTGGTTCCCCTAGTGGGACAGCAAGCCCCCTACCTGCCTGCTGTTTCTCCTGCTTTTATGAAGCTGGGTCAAGGGCGGGTTTCATAGTAGGAGAAAGGAGTAAAGAGGGAAAACCCCTCTGGAGGTTGAAATTCTTTTTTTTTTTTTTACTTTATTTATCTCCATTCCTGGAGAACTCCTTCCAGCAACCTCTGGACTACCCAGCCTCTACCTTCCTCCGTGACTAATCCTTCTCCCTCATGCCACCAAGCACCACCTCTGAGTCTGAACCCTCGGGAGGTGGGGCCGCCCTATCTGACCAGGGTGCTCTATCTATAGGGTGAAGTGCCTGGCAGGAATGGACCCGCAGACAGGAGATAGCCCGGAAATGGAGGTGTTGGTTTTGGGCAGGCAAGGTGCCTTCATCTATCCCCAGGTTAGGGGTTTTTCTCTCTTTTTTTTCCTGTGTTTCCCCTCCCTCTCCCTGCTGAGCCTGGCGTAGCTCTGCTGCAGGCATTCACCGCACCGCTACAATCGGCGATCCCCTAGCTGCCACCAGAGGTTGCTTCAAGAGCAAGCGCACCCCAAACCCACCCCGGGAAGAGAGAGCAGTCCTCTGGACGCTCGATCTCTTCTGTCCCCTGCTGACCCCCGGTGGCCCTGGCTCAATCTCAAACCCAGGTTGCCGGTGTGGCATGAGTTGTGGCATCCAGCACCTCGACCCTCAGTGCCACTGGACTGGCCTCTTGTTTTAATAAGCCTGCTTTATTTTGTGCTGGTTATTGTGAGGTACCAGTATGTGGCCTTTCTTTTCTTACAAACTAAGATTTGAAGAGACTGAATGTTTTCATAAAAATAGTTTTGTTTTTAAAATCTTTTGTTGTTTTTCATGCGATACGTTATGTGCAGTCTGTCTGTAAGGAGAAGTGCCCCCCCCCCCCGCACCATACACACAGACTAGTTGGATATGCAGAATAGCATTTTTTCATGGCAGATTTCCCCAAATATGACAGACTACTCCAACCAAACAGTGGTGGTGCCCAGTGATTGTAGGATCTGGTGGCAGGCACGTAAGTGTTGCCAGTGGATAGTTAAAGGATCAGCAGAAAAAGCAGAGAGGACAGCAGTACCTGCAAGTAGCAAAAGTAATGAAGTGATCATGGGTTGGGACAGGATGGGTTATTGCATAGAATGGATAATGAAATATTCCTGCAAGGCTGTGCTAGATATTTTTTTTTTGTTTGTTTAGCAACCAGAGTCTGTGACCCCCCCCCCATTATACTCCACAATGCAGTTTTGCGTGCCTGATAATGACCCTATGTGCACTAGCCCTTATGGTGCTGTGCCACCTCACCTTCACTTTACTGCATGCTGGCTGCACTGTAGTCACTGGTCTTGATTCCTGCAGCTTATAAAGTGAAGGAGGATGATGATGGGAAAAATCCCTGCATACTCCTCCTGCTAGCATGGGGGCAGATACACCAAGGCAAGGAACTGATCTGCTGGACCTTTAAATCAGGTCCTGCTGTGAGAGGGGAGGAGAAACAAGGAATCAATCAGGCCACTGGACCTTCAGTTTAGCTCTGGAGGCTGGCGGGGGAGAGAAAGTAAACAGTCATGCTCTCATTTGAGCACCCCTCCCATTACAGCTAGAACCTGCTGCTGGCTTCCAACAGTCTTGGATCCTGCTGCTTCCGAGGGGGGTGAGAAAGTGAGCAGTCAGGCTGCTGTGGTCTCAAATCTTTCTGCAGAGAGTGGTGGGGGTAAAGAACTGACCATCAGACCCTTGACACAGCCCCTATGTATGCTAATCCAGAATCTTGCTATTGACGCCCCTACCAAACAATCATATATTTTCCTAATAAGACAAAACACAGTATTTTACTTTTATTTAACACAGCATTAAATTTATTGATTCGGAGGATATTCAATATATGTGGAATAGTGGGAAAATATATGATGTACTGTATATAGAAACATAGAAACATAGAAACATAGAATTTGATGGCAGATAAGGACCGCTTGGCACACCTAGTCTGCCCATTTCCCTACCTGATGGATAAGCTGCAGATTCTAGTTAATCTACAGCTTACTTCCTCCTACCCCACCTAGAATTGCCTTACTCCTGTCCCATGCATTCTTGAATTCTCCCACTGTTTCTGACTCCACAACCTCCTCAGGAAGGTTGTTTTATGCATCCAGAACCCTCTCTGTGAAAAAATACTTTCTAACATTACCTCTGAGCCGTTCCCTCTCTAACTTCAAATTGTGCCCCCTTGTTCTTGAGCATCTCTTCTTCTGAAAGATGCTATCCTCTTGTACTTTGTTAATTCCCTTGAGATACTTGAAAGTTTCTATCATGTCTCCCCTCTCCCTCCTTTCCTTAAGGGTATACATATTAAGCTGCTTTATTCTCTCCTCGTATGTCTTCTGTTGCAGACCCTGCACCATTTTGGTTGTCCTCCTCTGAACAGCCTCCACTCTTTTTATGTCTTTGCAGAGATGTGGTCTCCAGAATTGCATGCAGTACTCCATATATAAGCAAAATGTTAATATCTATAACAAGGATATACTGTAGCAACTGTAGCATTTATGTTTTGAAAATGCGTTAGCCATGTATTGTTCACATACATAGAGTATACTTTATATATTAAAGATATCCCAAACAATCAATTTTTGGATCTCAATAAATAGAGAATAGTGGACGGGTATCCATGCAGAACCAGCCTGTTGTGCCACAGAGAGGTTCTGATAACATCAGACCTTGAGAGCGAAGCTTGAGAGGTCTGATGGTATCAGAACCACGAGGTGGCACAAATAGGCTGGTTGTGTATGAGGGTGCTCATCCACTATTTTATATAGTGTGTAGTGCCCCCGAAAATCACTTACAGTTATTTTTTTAGCAGCCTTTTACTTTTTGCATGAGATGCATTGTTCTGTGGTAAAGGGTGGTTTCCAGGTTTACCGAGTGGTTGCTAAGGAGGAGGCATTGCTATGAGTCTAGCGTGACTTCCTATTGGCTGGCAGGTACAGTGGGAGGGTTAAGAAAAAAAAATGGTGGCCATAACGCTAGCTAAGGGTGATGGCTGTGGAGTAGGGGGTCATTTGTTTTATTTAAATATTTATTTGAACACTAAATATCTGGTTAATCCTGCATTTCCTTATATCTGGTTGATCCTGCATCTTGTGAGGCTCCAATGCGACTAATTTTACTGTTGCAGTGGGAGAGTGGATCCATCCATTTCAACCACCAAGGTAAGCTATGTGCAGTCTGTGTAGTGAGTGAGTGGAACCCCTAGAGGTTTTCAAAATGTTGTTTTGCTGCAGTAGGGTATTATCACGTTCCATGACCTTTTGAACTGCAGCAGAACAACATTTTGAGAACCTCCGGTTTCCATGCGCAGCAAGGGTCCACTATACACTATTGCATGGTTCTTCAGCAGGGTCAGTTTGAGGAGCAACCACTTGGGCCTTTGTTTGCACATGCCCGTGATCACTGTTGTGGCTGCTGTTGCCTGTTGGGGGAGGCAAAGGGGTGGAAAATGGGACCCTAATAGCCTTTCTCCCCTACCACCACTATTCTAGTTCCTTGTGGCAGCAGTGGGAAAAAAGTGCCTGTTTGGCCCAGAAATGGCTCTTTCCCTTTCTTAAGCACCCTGGCTTCTATTGAAAAGATAAAGATGTATGAAGTTGTATTGCTTAGAGAAAGTGCACCTATGTATAGTGTATGTGTATCTGGGGGTGTCTGTATACTGTGCACTGACAGTGTTCGTGAGTGCACTGTGTCTTGATATGCCTGTGAGCCTGACTACTACCCCAGTTAGTGGTTAGTGTTCATGTGCTTCTGAGAGCATGGTGCATGTTACTTTGTACAGTATGTAATGGAATGTATGTGTACCTGTTGTTGTGTGCCTGTTTCTGTGTACATGGTGATGCTTACATGTGTCTGTGTTTGTTTATGTGGTGTTACTGCCACATGTGAGGGAATCTGCATGTACTGTGCATCTTTGAGTGTGTGTCAATGAACTGCACATCTGTGTTTCATTGTGGATGCATCTCTGCCTATTGATACGTGCACCCATACAACAACTGTCCTGGTCTATTGAGAGGTGGTGTGAATGTGCATGAGCTTCTCTGTGTGTGGTTCTGTCTGTGTGAGTGTGTCTTTGTATGCAGTGAAAATGTGTGTCTGCTTGTATCTGTTACTGTTGCTGTTTATTGGTGTGTACATCTAATTCTTTCTGTTACAGCTTATTTAACCAGTATAGCCTTGCTTAGATGCTCAGGGTCACACAGTGAGTAAGTGCCTGTGATGTGATTTGAAACTGAGTTTCCTAGTTCTCATACCTGTGCGCTGGCCAGGAGGCCATTCTATTGTATTGGTATTCATGTGTACCATTTTTATGTTTGCTTGCACGCATGTGCAAGAAACATAGTGCGGTGATCCAAAATGCAGTGCCGTACAGTTGAAAGAGAGAGCACCACTTCAGTGAGCAGCGCTCCCCTTCCCAGCACACATGCATGCACACATATTGCATGCTCATGCGCTCCTCCCCCCATGCACACACACTGTATACCCAACAGGGGTGCCCAATCCCCAAACTACACTCCTCCCCAAAAGCTATGCAGGTGCCATGAGGAGCCCACCAGCATGGCAAAGATTGTTATAGCCAATGGGGTTGCCCTAATCACGTCGCTCCATGCTTCCCTCCCCAAAAAGCTACAGTGCCACGCTGGGAGCCCACCCAGCTGCAGTAAAGCTTGTTAGGCCAACGGTGTCAACTCGCCGGCTCCAACCCCCAAACAGCCTTCCAGCTGCCATGCTGGGAGCCCTCTCCAGTGTGGCAAATGTCCGCGCCATCTTAATAATAAAAACAACAACCTGTAAATAAAAAGGTCCTACGCAGTCTCCCTGCTACCACCGCACCACCCACTGTGCCCTGCCTCCCACCCCCCCTCACCCCATACCCTCCGGTCGGTGCGATGATCTTGGTGGACGGGAACACGTCTGCACTCTTCAAAGCCGACTGCTTAACTGAAGAAATGCTGGTAAGCTATATAATGTAATAAATAGGGGTTTTCAACTTGCTGCATATCTCAGGCATTTTTGGAATTTTGGCACCAAATTTTCAACATGGGGTTTTGGGACCCCTCATGAATTCTGTAACTGTCATTGGCATTAATCGGGCCCGAAGAGGTGATTTCATGGTCACTGTCGAAATCACCTTTCAGGACCGATTAACGAAAATGACAGCACCAGTGTTCAAAGGTGGGATCTCAAAGACTATGTTGCAAATTTGGTGAAATCATTCTAAAATGACTGTTTCTGAGTGTACAGTTCCCACAAGACGTTCATAAGTTCTCGAATTTTTAGTATTTGCACTCCAGATTTTCAACATTGCCATTTTACCACACCTCCTTATGAGCAGTACAGCTGTCATTTTTCACATGTCGATGAAAATGTGCTTCCGCGCATGTAGCACACAATGGTGCAGTCTGTGTGCTAAATCAATGTATGGGACACATTAAAAAAATCACAGTGACACTGTTCATGAGCAGAGGTCTTAAAATGGCTATGTTGAAAATTTGGTGAAAAAATTCCTAAAAATGACAGATTGATGAGCGTGCATTGCGCAGTTCCTCGCACTCTAAAGTAAGTTATAAATTTTAATATTTGCACTCCAGATTTCAACATTGCCATTTACCACACCTTCTTATAGAGCAGTACAGCTGTCATTTTCAACATCCGCTGAAAAATGTGTTTCTTGAGCATGTAGCGCACAATGGCGCAGTCGGTGAAGTGCATTCAATGTTTGGGACAGATTAAGAAAATCACAGTGACACTGTTCATGAGCAGAGGTCTTAAAATGGCTATGTTGAAAATTTGGTGAAAAAATTCCCAAAAACGACTGTTTTAGGAGCGCACATTGCGCAGTTCCTAAGCAGGCTCACAAGTTTTCAAATTTGTAATATTTGCACACCAGGTTTTCAACATTGCCATTTTACCACACTTCCTTATGAGCAGTACAGTTGCCATTTTTCACATCTCACCCAAAATGTGTTTCCGCACATGTAGCGCACAATGGTGCAGTCGGTGTGCGAAAGCAATGTTTGGGACAGATTAAGAAAATCACAGTGACACCGGTCATGAGCAGAGGTCTTAAAATGGCTATGTTGAAAATTTGGTGACAAAAGTCCATAAAATGACTGTGTTACAAGTGAGCATTGTGCAGTTTCCATGTACCCTTGTAAGTTCATGTATTTGTAATATTTTCAGTCCAGATTTTCACCAGTTGCATTTTTCCACACATCCTTATGAACAGTACAGCTGTCATTCTTCACAACATGGCCGAAATGTGTTTTCACACTTTTAGCACAGAAATGCATGGTCGCTGTGGGAAGTCATTGTTCGGGACAGATAAAGAAAATCACAGTGACACTGTTCATAATCGGAGATTCCAAAATGCCTGAATTGACAATCTGCTGTAAAAAATCTCCAACTAATTACATTAGGGGTGTGGGTTGCACAGTTTCTACGCACACTCATGACTTCACCAGTTTTTTTAATATTTTCACGCAGATTTTCAACATTGCCAATTTTTACACCTCCCCATGAACAGTACAGCTGTCATTTTTTACATCCTGCTCGGAATGTGTTTTTGTACCTGTGGTGACAAATGCCGTAGTCGCTGTGCAAAAGCAGCTTTCGGCTAACAAACTAATATCGCCACTGTTCATGAGCTGGGGGTCACAAAAAAACCATGTTGAAAATTTGGAGTGAAAATACCAATGAATGCCTGAGGTGTTAGGTTTCCAACCATAACGCCCCACCCTGTAGAGAATGACAGGCATCAGGGCTGTGACTTGGGATTGTTACCTGTAATGCTCATACCATTCCATCCCCACCCACACCCTGCAGCCACTGAGAGGCATTGAGGTGTGCCTTGGACTCTTCTCCCCCAAAGTTCACCTCATTCTCCTATACCGCACCCATCTCATTGTATTTCCTGATGGAATGTGGTGTGCATAAGGGCCAAAGACTCCAAGGCACACTGTGACACTTGTTGGTGTCTGCAGGGTAGGGTGTGGTGCAATGGCGTGGCCGTTGTGCCTGATGACCCAAAGGCACACCCCAATGCCTGTCAGTCTCTGTAGGGTGCTGGTGGGGTTGGCTTCAGTTCAATACTTCACTGCCATTCCTATTATGCAGCTCTGTAACTCCTACCCTACCGATGCCAATGCCAGCAAGCAAACATTCGGCATTGACAAATGCTTGTTGGCTTAGCTGCTATAAATGCAGAGAAACAAACCTTAAGACCATGGACTGAATCCTTCTACTGAAATGTAATTACTTTATAACCTGTGTGGGATACAGAGTAGAAGAGTCTGAGACACATAACTATGTCTAGCACATTAAAGAGCTTGTGTACTACCTAAAACTAATATTAGTATTTAAAAGCAGTCAGCTCTTACCTTTTATATCTTAGGTACTTTTTATTTTCCATTTGGTTAATAAGAATATTATTTAGCTGATGTAAGTAGGTGTGATGTGTGAGACAGCACTATGCCTGGCAGCTGATACATATAGCTCTAACCCCCCTCCTCCAATATTATCAGCACTGTGACTTCACTGACTGTGACATCAGATGCAGGCTCAAACTTTGGTAATTTTCAATATTTTTACCCCAAATTCATAACATAGCCATATCTTTACAGCACCTCCTGAATGTGACAGTTGTCATTCTTCAAATCCTGGCCAATATGTTTTTTACGTCTCAAAAGGTGATTTCATGGTACCTGTACGAAATCACCTTTCATCCAGGAGTTAAATATTTTCTCTGCCCTTGTTAATGAGATGGGGTCATAAGAAGGCTATGTTGGAAATGTGGTTAAAAAACATTAAAAAACAAAAACGTTATGAGCCTACCTTGATTTTTGTGAATGCAGGCTCGCAACTTTGGTAATATTCAATATGTTTACCCCAACTTTTCAACATGGCCATTTCTTTACATCACCTCATGAACGTGACAGCTATCATTTTTCAACTCCTGCAAAAATGTGTTTTTGCACCCAAAAGTTGAGTTTGCAGTCCCTGCGATAAAATACCTTTAAGGCAGGAGTTGAACATTTTATCTGCCCGTTTTCATGAGACAGGGTCATAACAATGCTACGTTGAAAATTTGGTGTGAAAATATTACAAACCTAGACATTTATGAGCCCATCTTACATTTTTCAAATGCACTCTTGAAACTTTGTTAATTTACAATATGTTTACCCCAAATTTCTCAGCTGCAGCCCTATTGGCTCTAGCCAGGGTTTGTTAAAAGGAGATAGGAAATTATTTTTACATAGTTAACTGCTCTTCCATCTTCCTTTCCCTGCCAGTGATGTATTTTGATATGCCTTGATGATTTTCTGATAAATAAATAATCTAGCTGTGGGGTGCCTTCAGATCTACATTGAGTTCCACTCTCCTCACCAGCTACTGCTCTTGATTTTCATATTTCTAAGACATTCTATGACATCAGAAACTCCCATTCCATGTTATTCATCAGAATGGCCTAGAATGGGTGTTTTTGATATCATAGAGTGTTCAGGCAGTATGAAAAGAGACCAGCAACTACTGAGCACAAAGGGATTCATGGTAGTTAAAAAGGCAACAAAATTAGATTATTAGTTTAACAAAAAAGGTCAAAAACATATCAGAATAGTGGGTAGCCAATGAAAGAACAACTAGACGGCATCTAGAGTTCTAAAAACTGTTTCCTATCACCTTTAAAAAAAGGGATTCTAACCCCTTGCCAGATGCTGCTGTTAGTCATCTGATCCTGTCCCCATTAGAGCCCAATATTGTAAATAACAAGACATTAGATATAATTGAAGCTTTCAGTCATCTATAAAATGTTGTACTTAAAGTTAGATTACTTTATTGGCAAAGGTTCTCCCTCCAGGCATATCTCAGTATTAATCACATCTCTTGCCATTTATGATTAACCAAACAACCATATTCATAGAAAAATGGGATCAAAAATTCAAGAGGCATTACCTCGATAATTTAGAAGGCAGTTTCTTCCATTTGGGAAAGCATACAAATAAACAACACTTTGTTTTAAAGAACACCAGAAATACAGATAATTACCAGAATAGAGATGCTTACACTAGCAGTTCTGAGTCTGACTAGTTTTTTTAGAAGAAACAGGGGGTAATGCTCATATACCTCCAAACCAACAAGCCCTCACTGAGAGTCAAAATCTACAAATAATAGAGCTTTAACAGGCCCCATTGGAGATTGCCCTCCTCAAATGTCTTCTGACACTCCTCTGGGTATAGGCCACTTTCAAGAAAGCCACCAAGATGAGGAACAAGAGGCAAGGTGAGGGGCAAGGCAAAAATGCAATTGTTACAGAGGCAGATAGTAGAAACCACAGGAAGTCTTCTAGCAGCAGCAACATCACCAGTGAGACAACTGTAGAGGAAGACATCAAGAGAGGCGAGGCCAGTAAATATTTCACCAGAACAGTACCTGAAAATAGGAGGCCTCACTAGAGATGGCTTAAATCCAGTGAGTTTTTGAGGAAATAGTAGGAGTCAGCCATCTTAGGAAAATTAAACTTTTAGCCTCCAATGCTGTTGTATATAACAAGGTTTTGTACTGCAGACCCTCCAGGGATAACATATGGGAGTCTTCCAAAATCCAAAATTGTGGGGATCAAGGTAAATGGATGTTTAAGTCTTGTTCCATCATAGTAATGATTGAGAGCCACCATTCCATTACTAAAGTACAACAGCAGAGAATATGATAGAGAGTCCCAGGATCCTTCTTACATCTCCAGCATACATCAGAGGTGGATAGGTACATCCAAACCGATGTGTCCAGTGTCCTATACCATCTACTCAGTATTTTCTTTTTGATCAATTGTAGTGTCAGATCTGGGGAGACTAGATGGGCTTCAAACCAACAGTTAGACCAGGCCTCACTATCTAGCAGTTCTTGTAGCTCAGTTGCCCACTTAATCCTGTGAGAATCCCAATTTGGAAAATGTGTTTCCTGTAGAGTTTTATAGATAGTGCTCATGCGACCTTTTGACAGCGCAAACCATTTGTGTAAATACTTAGGTCAGTGTGTAATAGGACATGACCCTTGAGAAAACATGGGGACAGGGTATGACAAATCTGGAAGAACTTCCATAGGTCCTGGGTAGGCAACTGAAATTCAATTTTGGAGTTATTGAAAAGATTTAAGCAATCCTGACCCTCAGTCTATTAAGCTACCTACTTGCTGGATCCCTTTGGAAGACCAGGACTGCCACATTATTTGGGAACCCCCATCTGAATTTTAGGATTATTCCATAGCGGCTCATAGGGTCCAAAATAACTGGGATCCCGAAAGAGCATTTTCATTATTCTATTCCAGATTTGCTTAGTAAATAAAATAGGTAAGTTAGGGTGGCAAGAGCTAGGAAAGGGATCCCATAAGGTAACCGCCAAAGGTATAGGGCCTAAAAGGGATTGCTCTATCTCTAACCAGAGGGAGGCAGTCGAGGAAAATGAATCCAACCAGTGCATGACTTGCCTTAGACCACTACAGGCATAATAAGTCCACAGCCAAGGAATGTTTCATCCTCTCTCTGTCACCAATGCACACAGAACTGTTCTACCAATATGTGGGTATTTAGCCTCCCAAATTAAGTTACATAGCAGCCTATCAAATTTATTCCAAAGGCCTGATGACATGGGTATTGCCAGGTTACTTAAACAAAAGAAAAGCTTGGGGAGCACCATCATTTTATTAGTGGCAATCTTTCTAGGAAGAGTTAAGTGGAGTTTGGCCCATCTATTCGTATCTGCCCATAGGGAATCAAGCAGGTCCTGAATATTCTTATGGCACATATCTTGGGGTCAACGGCTGTTGGAGACCATTTAATCTGTTTGCATCCTATTAAGGCCAAACTAGGATCTCCTTTATAAAGGAGCAAGAGCTCAGTTTTATTCCGGTTTACTCACAGTCTGGATATTGCACTGAAGGAGTCCATAATATCACAAACATTAGGGAGAGAAGATTCTACCCACGACACGGTTAGAAGAAGGTCATTTGCTTAAAGCAGGGTAGTGATTGACCTGTCTCCAACTCTGATACCATGAATATCCAGATGCTGCCTGAGAGCTGCATTTAATGGCTCAATAGCCAGTAAAAATAAAAGGGGACTAAGTGGACAGCCCTGCCTTGTACCACGAAATAGGGAGAAAGGGTCGCATAGAATACCATTAGCCAGTACCCTGGCCTGTGAGAAAGAATACAGAATCCTAATCCATGTATGAAAAACTGGACTGATGCCCATTGCTGTAAGAGCATAAAATAAATAATTCCACTCAATTGAATCAAATACCTTCTCGGCAGCTATGGCAACCAGGGCAGCCATGTCCGGTCCTCTGGTTGCGATCAGAATTTGGTTTATAACCACTCAGAGGTTATCACTGCCCTGCCCGCCACTCATAAATTCTGCTTGTGACCTATGAATTAATAAAGGAAGAGCTTTCTACTATCTGGTTGCTAAAACGTTTGCCAAAATTTTAGAATCTACATTAAGTAAGGAAATAGGCCTCTAATTAGAACATATAGCAGAGTCCTTGCTGTGCTTAGGCAGGACAGTGATAGTTGCCTCCTGCATAGTAGGGGGCATAGTACATGTTTCCTGGCTAGACCAATACAAATCTGAGAGTTTGAGGGACAGTAAAGATGCAAAGTCCTGATAAAAGTCCCTGTTTAGTCCATCTGGATTGAGGGCTTTACCAGGGCCAAATAGAATTGCCACCATCATCTCTGACAGGCTAATATCCTCATCCAGGGCCTGAGCTACCTCTAGAGGCAGGTGTGGGAGGGATAAGTTAGCAAATAAGGAGTCATATTCAATTTGTGACTGGGGTAGGGAGGATTCATACAGATGAGAATAATACTCTTGAAACATGGCGCTAATTCCTATAGGGTCTGAAATTAGCCCACAGTCTTCAGATTTAAGATAAGAAACTTGAGCCTCTACATATTTGCATTTCAGCTGGTAGGCCAAGAGCTTCCCAACCTTGTCCCCTGATTCCCAATATGTCTGTTTTAAGAAAAATAAGGCCCTAGTCACCTGTTGGTGGTAGATAGTATTTAACCAGTATTTGAGTGCTATGACGTGCTGGATCTGGGAATCCTGAATCTGATGGGTTTTTATATATGGCTTCCCCCAACTCTTTAAAGAGCACCTTTCATGATGGTCCAAAATGTTACAGCTTGTAGTCATTATATGCAGTACTAGAACTGAAAGGGTGTGTGCATTTGTTATTTTTGGCCAAGGTTTACTCTGCCTTCCATAATTTGGATTTGTTTTGAACCCTGCTGCACTTGCCTTTGCTGTTCAGCTGCTGGGTTGCTGGCTCCTGATGACATCACTATAGGGCAGATGAGTGACTCACACTGTGCAATTTCAGTATTGTTGCAAGGGAAAACTACCAGTACTCAGTGTACATACAGGGTGGGATATTCAGAAGGGTTGCGCATGGCGCAACACAGTTGCACCATTCACAACTCACTGATGTGCCCCAGCACGATATTCAAAAGGGGAAAGTGAGTGGCACAAATCCCAATGCACCAGGGCACATCAGTAATGAATGTGGTGCAAGTAGGGGGGGTTTGCCCATGCATACTCCGCACATCTCGATATTCAGCCCGGGATGTGCTGAGCAGATGTAGGCGCAACCATTACCTGCACTGCACACAGTTGAGCCTAAAAAAAACAAGAGCAACAGCTGGCCACCCACAGGTGAGCCACCATATTGCAGGGTGCAACTCGGCAGCTGCCTGCTGTGGGTGGCCACCCAAGCTCCCTCGGCACCGTTGGCGTCGGTAGTGCTCTCACCATGCCTGATCACAGGCAAGGTATTATATTAATTCATCCATCAATTGTGTTCGTGGACTGGGTTTGCCTGGACGCTGCATAAATTTGTATAAATGTCCAACTATTCAGGGCCCAGCGTTCTCTCTTTCACTGGGCTTCATTGAGCCCCACCACCCCGCCCCTACAGTCAGAAGCGGGCGGGCAGCTCCCCACCCACAAGCCACCCGGCCTACCCTACTCGACTGCATACAGTACGCTTGGCCTACTGGTCCACAGCGTGGATTCATTCCACATATCTGGACTGTAGCACGGTATGAGTCTGCACACCCATTGGCCCATGCTGTGGACCAATGGGCAATAGCCGTACTGTATGCAGTCAGTTGGCGGGCAGCCAGGCAGCTTGTGTGTGGGGAGCTGCCACCCACCACTGACTGGGGAGCAGGGTGGTGGGACTCAGTGGGGGGTGGGGTACCACTGGGCCACCTGGGATGGTTTGGATGTTCTATTTTAAAACCTATACCCGCGATCGGGCTGGAAGCGGTCCACTGGACCACCAGGGATATTGGATGATTTAATTCAATACTCATGCCCGTGATCGTGCATTGGAGCACATTGCCGGTGGGGGCAGGGGACGTAGGTCCCCAATGGCTGCTGCCTGGCAGGGCACCAGGTGCAAGTCGCCAGGGACTGGCGCACCTGTATGCAAATGGGGCCATAATGACATGCTAATGGCCCCATTTGCACCTTGCATGCATTATGGCCCCATTTGCATGTCCATCACTGAATATTGTGGTTGATGCACCTAGCACAATGGCACTTGCGCTAGCGTATCCCCCTGCTCCTCTCTGGCCACTTGCACTGGTGCAGTGCCTCTGTGCCATGTGCAATGCGAGTGGCCACAGTGCCATATTCAATGGTGCTGAGCCATGGCGCAGCACCGTTGAATATCGCCCAGACCATGCCCTGGCGCATCCCAGTTGCACTGCACCCGGCTTGCGCTCCTGCCAGGTGCAGTTCTGAATATCCCACCCACTGTGTTCCCCCTTCCCCAAGACACCCTGTTAGTAATGTTGTTTTGTTAAATTGACTCTGCCCTATAGTGATGTCAGCAGTACAACCCTGGGCCCACAGCAACACCAGGCTTGCTATAGAAGCTCTGGTACACCCTGCAGTTTGTAGAAGCTCAGAATGCAAAAACTAACTACAACAGACAGTAATGAAATACAGTTCCAGAATCAATGCAAGAAGGTGTAATTTATACATGAAAATCAAAAGGTCCATGAAAGGTGCTCTTTAATCTTAGTGGTGAGAGCTGTAATTTCCTGTTTCCTTAATGTATTTGTCTTAGAGGTATAAGAAAGAACACAGCTTCTAACAAAGGCCTTAAAGGCCTCCAAGAGTATAAGGCTGGAGGTGTGTAGAGTAGTATTAGTCTCAAAATAAAATGTTATCTCTCAGGAGAGCTAGTCGTTAAAGTCTTCTGAGCAGAGTAGTGCTGGATTGAAATGCCAGTAGGGACACTTAGCAATACTACCCTGGGGCACTCATAACAAATTGACCAGGCATGATCGGAGATAGTGATGGAAAGTGTAGCAATATCTGCTACATCTGAAAGAATTGTGGAACTGAAAAGAAAAAAGATAAGCCTACTACAAGTCTGAAACCTGTTGGACCTGTGGGTCTAGTCTTGGGTATCAGGATGATGAATTCTTCAGCAATCCCCTAAACTAAATTCCAAACATAAATGCTTTACGGCATTCCTAGACAGTGGGTCTGAGGGAGCTCTTATTCCATGAGGAGTTCTATCCAAGAGCGGTCTAAAACTAATCTGTAATTGCCACACAAAATATTAGTTATAGGCAACTGCTACAGATCTGAGATGGTCTGAGCCAGCTGTGAAAAGAAGCCTGGTGTGTCTGTGTAACCCCCGGACCCCTGCCTTTTTGCAAAACGACAGGTGGCACGCTGTTGAAGCTGACAGCAGTACCTGGTGAGGAAACACTAGCATGAACAGTAAAAGAAGGTGACAAGACTTTCTATAGATACATTAGTGAAAGGAGAAAGTCCAGAGGGGGTATTGCTAAGCTTAATGGAGAAAAGGGAGCATGTGAGGAGGAGGACCCTGTAAAGGCATCTATCCTAAATAGATACTTTTGCTCAGTATTTACTGAACAGAAGTAGGCAGGGCCACAGCTCAGCATCATGGACACAGGGGGAGGGAGGTGAGCACCACTCCTTCACAAAAGAAAGGGTCCTACAAGAGCTTGCTAAGCTCAGGGTGGATAAGGCAATGGGACCTGATGGCATAACATCCCAGGGTACTTAAGGAGCTAAAGGAGGAACTAGCAGAGCCATTAGCAGAATTGTTTAGTGAGTCTCTGAGCACAGGAGAGGTCCCAGAAGACTGGAGAAGGGCTCATGGATCCCGCCCACAAGAGTGGCAGGAAGGAGGCGGGAACTACAGACCGGCAGTCTTACCTCAGTAGTGGGTAAGATTATGGAGGCACCTTAAGGAAAGGATAGTGCAACACCTGGAATCCATAGGGCACAGGATCCAAGACAGCATGGGTTTACAAAAGGAAGGTCCTGTCAAACTAATCTCATAGATTTCTTTGACTGGGTAACCAGAGTGGTGGACCAAGGGGAGAAGTTGATGTCACCTACCTTGACTTCAGCAAAGCTTTTGACACTGTTCCACATAGAAGATTGATAAATAAGCTAGGGTAGGCCTGGGGTGGGTCAGAAGTTGGTCAACTGGGTGGCAAATTGGTTGACTGGCAGAAAACGAGAGTGGTGGTAAATGGTATACAGTCAGAAGAGATGCAAGTCACAAGTGGGTACCCTAGGATCAGTCCTGGGGCCAGTCCTATTCAACATCTTCATTAGTGACCCACGAGATGGACTAGAGGGTAAGGCTTGTCTGTTTGCAGATGACACCAAGATCTGCAACAGAGTAGATGATCCAGATGGGGTGGGCAGAATGAGAAGAGATCTGATAAACTAGCAGAATGGTCAGAAGAGTGGCAACTGGGATTTAATGCAAAGAAGTGCAAAATCATGCACATAGGGAAGAGAAACCCTGAGCCACTTGTAGGCTGGGAGGAGTTGCTAGCAGTCACAAAGGAAGAAAGAGACTTGGGCATCATCATCACTGATGACCTAAAATCATCCAAGCAGACCTCTAAAGCAGTAGGTAAGGCTAGGGGGTGTTAGGGTGTATTAGTAGGGGTATCACAAGTCGTAAGAGGGAGGTAATAATCCTCTGTACAAGACATTGGTTAGGCCCCATCTGAGTACTGCGGCAGTTTGGAGGCCACACCTTCACAAGGACATTAACCAAATTGAGGCAGTCCAGAGAAGGGCAACCAAATGGTGCAGGACTGCATCAGAAGACATATGAGGACAGATTAACCGAGCTCAATATGTATACCCTTGAGAAAAGGAGAGAGAGAGGTGATATGATCGAGACATTTAAACACCTTTAAGGGCATAAACAAGGTGAAAGAGTCTAACATGTTTAAATATAAGAAAATAGCAGGACAAGAGGACACAGCATGAGATTAGAGGGAGGCCGATTAAGGGGAATGTGAGGAAATTCTTTTCACAGAAAGGGTGGTAGATGCATGGAATGGCTTACCACAAGAAGTGGTGGCTATGAATACAGTGCAGGGCTTCAAACAGGCATGGGATAGGCATAAGGGAGCAATACAATGACTATGAATAGATAGGTCACTGACAGAGCAAAGGCTGATGGCACATTTATAAGGTAGAAAAGAAATGGGCAGACTGATGGGCCTTGTGGTCCTTTATCTGTCAACTTCTATGTTTCTACGCTTCTATGTTTCTGGGGATTGTTGGGGAGGATAAGGTTACTCGGCACAGGGGGCCTAGGTTTGGCTACTGTGCACAGGGGCACCCAAGTAAATCCAAACACAGGAAGCAATAACTGTAATGTCCAAAACCAGGAATGGGATTCTACAGTGTGGCTTTTATTCACCTCCAAACTGAACAAACAAAGCATAGACGGATCCCCACGGGGCTACATTCCTGATAATGCAGATAAGAGACAACAGAACACTTCTTCACTATTTCCAGTACTCAGGCTCTGAACCCACCAGTCACACAGCCTGGACTTGCACACAGCTTTGGGTACACAGCCTGACTTGTACACTACTTGGGTTTTCCCCATGGGCCCAGCTCCCCTGCCGGCCACTTGATCCACGGTCCATTTTGGGAAATGAACCAGTTTTCCTGTTGTGGCTCCCCAAACCACCTTACAGCCTTCGACTCCTAGAGGGAATTTTCCTTCCAATCCCACGTCTGGGTACTTCCCTCATCACTGGCCAAGTGCATGAGGCAAAGTAGAAATCCACAGAGCAAATCTGTAGAGGTGGACCTGGTCACTAAAGATGGGGGGTCTCCCACCTCCAGCTCTCACAATCCATACCCGGCCATTTCTCTGGAAACTAAACAACTCTTTTCTGAAAGCTTGCCAATGTAGATTACTGGGTAGATGTATGTCACATCTCCCCTACATGTCTTGACTCCCATTAGTGCTGGACTTGAACATACTTTTACTTTTGGCTAAGCCTATTACTCTAGGCCTCCCACTACTTCAGTAGTCCAATCCCCACTATCACACAAGTTCCAGGGTGAAAACATGGGCCCTTTAGAAAGAGCAGACACTCACCCTCCGGTTGCAGGTGCCCCAAAGGCGATTCACAAATCTTCTTGTTTCCCAAAACCTCTTGAACAAATAAGGCAGCTTCTCCACTAGTAGAAAACCAGGGGGTTGCCCCTGGAATATGCAGGAAACCTTTCTGCCCCATCCCCTGAGGGATCGGGCACTGAGACCCGAATCAGCGGTCTCCACCACTTTCAAACTGCTCCTGTGTCTCTCTTCTTGGTGGAAACATACACCCTTTTCCAACTGTAGCCCTATGTCAGGGCTGAGACTCCAAGAGCCTACACTGAGCTGCAGTGCTGCTCTCTCAGCAAGCTCCATACCCTAACTGAACTACAGACTGCTGTTCAAACCTCCCAACATTCTATTCCAATTCCCTGCTGCAGATTCCATTGTGGCTCATGCAGCTGCGACAGTTCTACGGTGTTGTCATCCCTCAGTCTCAGCTGAGACAGAGAACAGAGTGAGACAGGATGAAATCCATTTAACTGGAGTTTCACAAGCTGCCTTCCCTACCTATCACTAGGTCTTACTGGGATTCTAGTAACCCTGGGTAACAAGGGGATTACACTCACCCTTGACCAGGAAAATGACTGTCCGCAGTCATTGTTTACCCGGCCTTAGGCCATCCCACCCTATGTGCTACCTACGGAGGGGGGTGATCAGGCCACCTTCTATCATGTGCATGCACAGGCAGGCAACACTAATGGCCTAGAGGCCTTTAGCTGGCATATCAGCCTCTACTCTATCCACTTACTATGGATGCCTAGTGGCTCTGGTAAAACTGCCCAGAGCATAGCCCTAATAGCTTAGACAACACCTACTGCAGGTCAGGGCCACAGCCTGTCTATCCCCCCTAGCCCTCTAGGGAAAACCTATCTGCCTTTCAACTAATAGCCAAAACAAAAACAACCTGGGGACCTCCCCGACCTTGGGCACCCTGCAACCGCACACCAAGAAACTAATACCACATTATTATATCACTTTACTGCCTCCTCCCTACTCCCACAACCACACCTGTGGAAGGAAAGGGTTAATACTGTAACAACAACAATAACAACACCTCAGTACTTTACATTCTACACACCAAAGTACTGGTGAGGAACTCCGATGAGCCCCTCCTCCTCTTCTTGTCTTCTCTTCTATCTTCTCCAGGAACACCTACAAGAAAAAGAAAGACAACACACACTCCTAATCTGCATACACAGTCTACCTAAACCCCTACCATCAAAACACTGAAGAATCATCCTAACATACTAAAATGCCAGCAGAATAGACCTAACGGTCTTTCGCGTCTGCTCGTTTGGTCAGCCCCCACCCTGGGAGCTCGACCTTGCTTGCCCCCACGCCTTCTCTGGCTTCTCCCTTCCCAGTTCTGGATATTCTCGCTGCATTGGATTTTGCCTCCAGAACCCTTCCCTTGTACCTGCCCACCCCCTCTTGAACTTCTCCACTGTCTCTGCCTCCACCAGCCCCCTTGGCAGCGCATCCCATGGCTTCACCACCCTCTCAGTGAAGTAGCACCTCCTTCTTTCTCCCCTGAATCTTCCCCCCCTCCAGCTTCCACCCATGCCTCTAGTGGCCCCTCCTCCTTCCTTTGAAGCACCCTGACTGTTCCTCCCCTATTTACCCCTTCATGTACCTGAAGAGCTCTATCCCTTATCCCCGGTCTCTTCTTTCTTCCAGTGTCTCTCATGTTTAGCTCTTGAGCCTCTTCTCATAGGTCCTGTCCCCAAGCCCCAAAATCATTTTGGTTGCCCTCCCTCTGGACCCTCTCCAGGAGTTTAATGTCCCTCTTTAAGTGTGGCCTCCAAAACTTCCGCATGGTACTCGAGGTGCGGCCTCATCAAGCAGTTATACAGAGGGAGTATCCTTCCCTCCTTCTGGAGGTGATCCCCTAGCTGATGCATCCCAGCATCCTGTTGGCCTTGGCTGCTGCCCCTCCTACAAGTGTCTGAGTTGTTCATCTTGACATCCACCACCACCCCCAGGTCCCTCTCAGCCATTGAGGACTTGTAGCAATTCCCAGGGTGTACACTTGGCCCGGTTTCTGGCCCCAGGTGCAGTACCTTGCATTTCCCTGCATTGAACCTCAGCTTCCACTTTCTAGACCATCTTTCCAGAGCCTCCAGGTCCCCCTGTAGAGCCACCCTCCCCTCCTCCCCAAAAATCCCCAAACGATTTTTTTTTTTTTTTTTTAGGAAAGGTAGAAAAACAGTATATATATTAGAAAACAACAACGTTATTTACTATACACCTTTGGGGGATGGAGTGCCCTAAAAGTCCCAACTAATGACCACAATGCCTGAAGGCTAGTCCAATAAAGAGTGTCTCCTGGGCTGGAGCCCGGTGAAGCACAGTTCTAACAGGCCAAAGTCCCGAAGGGGAGAGTCTTTGAGGACAGTTCACACATTTTGGAGTCTGCTAGTGTAGGGCATGTACTGCAATGTCATAAAGATAAAAAAGCTCAGACTTACCAGCCCCTTGTAGAATGGAAAATTCTGAACCGACCTGCACCTCTGATGAAGACTCTTCCTGGCAGCATTTCTTCCGATACAGCTGGAAGGACATCTTCTGGGAACCACAGGAGGGCACATCTGGAAACTGCTGGGATGATGTCATCTCTGGAGATGGAACCTTAGAACACGAACAAAAAGAAAACAGCTGGTCTGACATCATCCGATTACTAGGCGATGAAACAGGATACAGCTGTGCTGGTGTCCTCTCTGGATCTGAAGTCATCTGGTGGGCCAGTCGATGGATTCTGGAAAGGCCAGTACACTGTAGAACCGATGAATGTGGGGCACCTGAGTCCTGGATGTCCATACTGGTGGATCAATAAAGGCACTTCACAGGCTGGTGTGGCAGTATTGACTACCACTGCTTGGCTTTCCATTTAGTAGGCATGGGCACATTTGCTGGGAGGTCCTTGCACTGAGGCCAATAGTACCAGGGGTCAGGAGCTTGAATTATTACCCCATCTGGGCACACATAATTCACACAGTGGGAGATTTCACGTCCCTCTCCATCCACTATTTGCACTCTGTCCATAAACAGTGTCCTGCCTCTCTTCCACTGGGTATATTTCTCATGAAACAGTCTGTTTTTTACATGCTTGGTTGCCCCAGGATGCATACCTTTCATTGCTTCGGCCAAGATCCAGGATTTCCTGCTGTTCTCAATCTCCTCCCAGACTTTCCAAGGAAAGGTAGGAAAGGTCATACCATAGATCTCATTTGCCTTTCTCCGAACCAGTCTCTCCTCCTCTTTACTAGCTTTGGTCAACCTGAGACCGCTAACCTGGCTTAGGGGTGGCCAGTCCTGGTTCTGCCAGCTTCGCATCCTTAACGAAATTAGAAACGGATCCCTGACTTCTTCTTCTTGCATAGCCAGGGCAGTGGCATCACCACTCTCTTCCATGCATTCCTCCGAGGCAAGAGCTTGAGGCTGTGTACCCGTTCCTTTTTCACAAGGCCACATAGATTCCCCCTCATCTTCTTCCTCACGAAGGATCTGAGGTCAGGAGTGAGCAGTCGTCCTCACTCCTGAGACTATCCACTCATCACTAGGTGTGGAGGTCGACACCTCCCATTCAAAGGCCTCCTGCATCTCATCTTCTCCTATGAGACTTGGGCTAGCCCCCCCCCCAGGGGTCTACTGATGCTTTATCCGAACTTTCCTTCTGGGATACAGCATCCAAAACTTCAACTTCTGGTTCCGTCTCTAACTCTGCATCCTCTAGCTTTGCGCCACACTCCCCAGAGGGGCTTTCTTCCACAGGCTCCACCTGGTGCTGTGTGCTGCCAACTACAGATTCCTGAACCTTTTTCCATGTGGGAGCCAAACGAATTTGAGGCACTTTATACAAGCCATATTTTTCTAGGCATCCAGCACAGTGAGGAATCATGAAGACGTCCCTTCCAGCTCTCAAGCATATTTGACACACATGCACTGGAAAACCAGGAATCGCCACATGAGGAGGCAGTGGTCCTCCATAGCACCACTTTTCAATATCCCTCAGTCTATTCACTGCTGCTGTTACTGCAACCTGGGCATGATCCAGGTAACGAGGTGGTCTTGAGGACATAACTGCAGAAAAACAAACAAAAGCTTCACTGTAACTGAAAGTCCCACTTTACTGAATACTCTCTTTAGTTTTAAAATGGCTCCTGTGCTGCTGTGTTTACTTTACTACCCCACCCTGTAATGGCGGCGGCAGCACTCCTGTGCATCAACCTTCAGAAATTGGGTCAAGCCACTGTGCACCCGATTTACACAAACTACTGATAACTTTTGCTCAAACTGCACAAACTTGCACTGTTCTTGTTTTAAACACATTTACTTGATTTTCCACGGACTTTTCACTTGCTGGAAACATTTATTTTACTCACAGTCCCTTAAACCTTCAGGTTTTTTAAGCACAGGATTGCCTGTAAAACTAGTGCTGCACATTTGGCTACAACTCACAGTCTCTCTCTTGCTTTAAACTTTAAACTGAGGCTAAACTCATTACTATGCACACAGTCAATGGCTTAACAGACTTGCACTTGCTGGCAGGACTTGACACAGTCGTTACTTGCAAAGCGACTACACTGCTGCACACATATTTGGCTGGCATAGGGCAGAAAATCATTGTTTGAGCACTTTTCACTGTTAGTACTTACTGTTATCAGTAGCAGTTTGCTGCGATGGGGAAAAATGGCCTGCAGCCAGTTCTTGGAGGCCTCAGAACAGAAACAGGCAGGCAGTCCTGCCGATCATCTCCTCGACCATCACACTTGGTAATTTAGACAATCGAATCGTGGGTTGAGCCAGATTTCAAACAAGCAAGTCTATTTTTAAAAGGTTTACGGCGCTTTTAACATTCTGCGATGCTCCTCCACAAGCCAGTACACGCACTCCACTCACGCTCCCTCTCGAATGCTGGGGCAGTCACTGTAGAGCTGGCTGAGGGGCCGGACTGATTGCAGCCTCACCAATCACATGATGCCATGCAAATGAGCCTCTTCTTCCTCGCGAGTGCTCTTCTCAAGGTGATCATCGAGCAGGCAAATTTAAACTGCAGAATGCATTTTTATTTTCTCAACTGACTCCATGGCGGGAGCCCATTTCAGCCATTTAACATAGCCATTTACACTGCAAGTCTCTCAGTTCATTTAAAAGCATTTCCAATGTCCAGGGCACAATTTTCCTGTTGCTACCTCTAGTCTTCCACACTTTTCTTTACCACAGTTCTTTTTTAAAAGCATTTCAAAACGCTGTAAACAACTGATGCAGGACAAGGGCACACTCTTTGGCTTTACTGCTCCTTGATAAATAGTTGGCAATTTAAACAGCAGCATAAGATCCACAGCACACCGCAACACACTAGTTAGATTGCTTCAGCTTTTTGGGCTACCCACTTCCAGATAGCCAAAATGTTAGCCTCTTGTCTGAGCACCTTCCTTCCCAGAATTAAATCCAAAGTGGTGCCTCTGTTTTTGTAAGCGCCGGACCCCTGCCTTTTTGCAAAACGACAGATGGCATGCTGTTGAAGCTGACAGCAGTGTCTGGTGGGGACTGGGTTCGGGGAGGATGAGGTTACTCAGCACAGGAGGCCTAGGTTTGGCTACTCTGCACAGGAGCACCCAAGTAAATCCAAACACAGGAAGCAATAACTGTAATTTCCAAAACCAGGAATGGGATTCTACAGTGTGGCTTTTATTCACCTCCAAACTGAACAAACAAAGCATAGACATGGGGCTACATTCCTGATAATGCAGATTAGAGATGACAGATCACTTCTTCACTATTTCCAGCCCTCAGGCTCTGAACCCACCAGGCACACAGCCCAGACTTGCATGCAGCTTTGGGTACACAGCCCGACTTGTACACTACTTGGGTTTTCCTCATGAGCCCGGCTCCCCCAACGGCCACTTGATCCATGGTCCATTTTGGGAAATGAACCAGTTTTCCTGTTGTGGCTCCCCAAACCACCTTACAGCCTTTGACTCCTAGAGGGAATTTTCCTTCCAATCCCACGTCTGGATACTTCCCTCATCACTGGCCAAGTGCATGAGGCAAAGTAGAAATCCACAGAGCAAATCCATAGAGGTGGACCTGGTCACTAAAGATGGGGGGTCTCCCACCTCCAGCGCTCACAATCCATACCCGGCCATTTCTCTGGAAACTAAACAACTCTTTTCTGAAAGCTTGCCAATGTAGATTACTGGGTAGATGTATGTCACATCTCCCCTACATGTCTTGACTCCCATAAGTGCTGGACTTGAACATACTTTTACTTTTGGCTAAGCCTATTACTCTAGGCCTCCCACTACTTCAGTAGTCCAATCCCGACTATCACACAAGTCCCAGGGTGAAAACATGGGCTCTTTAGAAAGAGCAGACACTCGCCTCCGGCTGCAGGTGCACCACAGGCAATTCACAAATCTTCTTGTTTCCCAAAAACTCTTGAACAAATAAGGCAGCTTCTCCACTAGTAGAAAACCAGGGGGTTGCCCCTGGAATATGCAGGAAACCTTTCTGCCCCATCCCCTGAGGGATCGGGCACTGAGACCCGAATCAGCGGTCTCCACCACTTTCAAACTACATCTGTGTCTCTCTTCTTGGTGGAAACACACACCTTTTTCCAACTGTAGCCCTATGTCAGGGCTGAGGCTCCAAGAGCCTACACTGAGCTGCTGTGCTGCTCTCTCAGCAAGCTCCAAACTTCAACTGAACTACAGACTGCTGTTCAAACCTCCCAACGTTCTATTCCAACTCCCTGCTGCAGATTCCATTGTGGCTCATGCAGCTGCTACAGTTCTATGGTGATGTCATCCCTCAGTCTCAGCTGAGACTGAGAACAGAGTGAGACAGTGTGAAATCCATTTAACTGGAGTTTCACAAGCTGCCTTCCCTGCCTGCCACTAGGTCTTACTGGGATTCCAGTAAACCCGGGTAACAAGGAGGTTACATCTGTATTAGGGGCGTAAAGATTAACCAAGAGAACCTGAGAACCTGAGCACTGTACGTCTTACCCAATAGGAGAATCCATTGTCCCTCATGATCCAAGAAGGCTTGGTCCACCTTAAACCCGCAGCCCTTTTTCAACAGGATCAAGACTCCCCACTTCATGGATATTTAAGTACTAGAAAATACCTGTCCCACCCACCCTTGCAACCCAGCACATACACCCATTAAAACACATTTTGTGTAGTATTTGAGAAATGACAGGTGTCACATTCATGAGGTGGTGTGTAAAAAATGTTAAAAATGTTGAAAAGTTAAGAGTCAAAATATTGAAAATCACCCCAGTTAAGAACATGTGTTGAAAAACTACAACCTACACTGATAATTTTATTGTTATCTCATATTTTTAACCCAAATTTTCAACATAGCCTTCTTATGAGCCCACCTCATGAACAGGTGCAAACAAACTGCTCAAATCATGTCCAAAAGGTGATTTTGCACAACAAGTGAGAAAACACATTTTGGTCAGGATTTGGAAAATGACACCAGTCACATTCATGCGGTACTGTGAAGAAATGGTTATGTTGGACATTTGTGGTCAAAATATTGAAAATTACCAAAGTTATAAGACTGCATTCATAAAATGCAACCCAGGCTCATGATGTTGCTGTTTTTTTAATATTTTTACCCCAAATGTTTGGTATAATTTTCTTATGGCCCCACCTCATGAGCAAGGGTAGAAAAAATGTTCAAATCTTGCCCAAAATGTAATTTCACACAATGACTGCAAAATCACTTTTTGGGACAGATTTGCCTAATTTCACTGTCATTGTTCCCGAGGTGGAGACCTGAAAAGGCATGTTGAAAATTTGGGGCAAAAATGTTTAAAAATGACCAAGTTATGATGACAAGCTTAAAACCCCTTTGAAATACATTGAACCACATTGCTGATTTCTGAAGTAAGTGGTCCAGTGTTGAAGAGTGAAGATTTTTTTATTTATTTAGTTTTTGTTGACCGGGTAAGTGCACTAGACAAATCCTGCCTATTTTCAGGCATGACCTGGGAGAGGGGGATGCAGATGAATGCCAACTGACCTTGAACCAGATTAAGCTGTTGGTGGTATTTTTAGAGAATGAGGGAAATTTGGCCAGGACACCGGGAAATTCCCCTACTCTTTTCGATAAGTGCCATGGGATCTTTAACATCCACCTGAACTACCACCAATCCAGGCAGATGGGACTTCGGTTTAACATCTAATCCAAAAGACGGCACCTCAGAAGTGCTGCACCCCTCTCATGATGCACTACAGTGTCAGTACTGGGATATTAACCCAAGTGCCAGATGTGGGAACTGAACCCACAGATGTGTCTGTGGTCCAGAGAGGATTACGGTGTTGGACACCTGGTAGGTAAGTAAGTGCTTGAGGAGATGGTTGGTTGATGGGTGCTGAGTGGGAGGGTCGGGTGGGGAACAGTTACGGCTGTGGCAGCAACAGACTTCGATGGATAGTTTTCTTTTTATAGGGTGTATGTAAAAAAAAATATGAGGGATTGTTTTCTTTAGTTTAGGTTTTGACACTGGAGGATTGGGCACCCCCAGTGTCGGTGTTATGTCTGGCAGCACTGAGGGTGGACTACCCGGTGTTGCAGAAGCAGAACAGGCATGGTGGGGGTACCAGCCAGCATGGTGAATTTGGCACCCTGGTGCAGGAATATTAACATGAATTGGACCGGGGGGGGGCATTTACAGTGGTGGCAGCAGCAGACAACAATGGACAGTTTTCATTTTGCAGGGTGTATTAAAAAGAAAAACTATGAGGGATGTTTTTCTTTATTTCAGGTGGAGACACAGGGATACTGGAGATTGGTCACCCCCAGTGTCAGTGTTATGTTTGGCAGCACTAGGGGTGGGCTTCCCGGTGTTGCAGAATCAAAATGGGCAGGGTGGAGAATCGCAGCTGGCACTGGAAACTGGGCACCCCCATGCTAGAATAGTAACATGGGTTGGGCTGGCGGGGTGCAGTTACAGTGGCAGCAGCAACAGACATCAATAAATAGTTTTATCTTTTACAGGGTGTAATTAAAAAAATACTATGAGGGACAGTTTTCAGTAGGCTGATCATGACAGATCTGCTATGCTTGCTGGGTGGCATTATGTAGATCAAAGGAAACAGCTGCCATATGACTCGGTCAGCTCTCTCCTTTGAACTACACAAAGTTTCTACCCAGCAAGTCGGAACACTATCCTGACCACCCTGGCAGATGATTGGCATGACACTGATGAGCTCCTTGCAGACCACTCTGCACTGGACTGACAGTGTCACACCTCTCAAAACCCACTCTCCTAACAAAATGTTCACTGTGCCTGTGCACATGGTGAACATAAAAAATTACAACCTGTTTTCAGAACATGGTTAAACGACAAATGCAGATTTCATAAACATAAATTAAATACCTCAATAAGAAAAGGAAAATAACTCCAAAGAATTTAAGGCAGTTAAAAATAGAAAATAGTATAATAAGGCTCTTGATCATAAAAAGTTACAACAATCATCATGGAAAGATTTAAGAATGCCTACATGAGCCAATATAACATTGTCTTAGAACATTGTAGCTAGAGGAACAAAAAAAAAAAAAAGGAAGCAAATAAAGTAGCACCAAATGGTCTCTCCTCTTATGTTACCTTTTACCAAAATACGTTTTCTTCACCATTGGAGAGGGAGATTCAACCTTTACAATTTTATGTGTATGATTATAACCAAATAAATATCACTTTTGAAGAAATCCACATAACATTGAAGAACATGAAATCACACAACACTCTTTGCCCTGACTACATTCAGCTGACAGGTATAAAGCAAATTTAGACTAGCGGGTCATTTTACTTTCTCACCTCTCTACTAAAATTACAGAAATTACCTCTTGTTCCAACCTCTGGGGACCATAACTGTTCTTATTTTTAAAATTAAAGCTCATCATGCAATCCCCTTATATACAGGCCAAGTTTCCATTTAGATAATATGCAAAAAGCATTCTCTAGCATTATATTAAATAGACTGAACTCCTGGCTCAGGCAAAAGACAATCCTATCTGAAGCACAACTTTGATTTCGAGAGGACAGATCCACTATTGACAGTTGCTATAAATTGCACCACCTAATGGCAAAATATACACTGATTAAAAACAGTTATTTTTTATTTGGCCTTCATTGACTTCTCTCAGGTCCTTGACATGGCTAGCCAATATATGCTTGGGTAGGAGATGGGAAGGACTGGCATTCTTCCACATTTCTTTTCACATGTGGTTCACTCGTATTTTCAGACATGGGCTCGAGTCAGATTATTCACTGAGGGTGTACTCTAAGAAAAAAACATGGATGTAAAACAAGGGTGCCTCTTGACACCCTCACTTTTTAATAATTATATTAACTATATTCCAGGGGAGCTTAACAATCAAACTTTCATAACCTAAAGATTTTAGATGAAAGTTGTGGCTGTCTGGCTCAGCCACACTTTAAAATGTTATGTAAAAATAAAAAAGTTAAAGATTAATAATAATATTTCACAAATAATGTTGGTTGGTGAAGACCTAGGAAAGTTATACTGGTACGTGAAGAACTCTAAATTTCTAAAGGTATTATGACAATTTCAGGATTAGATTTTCAGATAACGTTAGCTGAAACCAAAATATTGTTTACACTTAGAATAGGGCACAACAACAAATCAGGTAATCAACTGTTTAAACCATCTAAATGGTGAAAATTGTAGCAAATGTGCTCAGCAGGTTGCACACTCGCCTCGAGATCGGAAGGCTTTGGGTTCTATCCTCACACCAGGCACTTGGGTAAAATCCCAATACTGACACTGTAGTGCAGCATGAGGGGGGTGCTGCACTCCTGAGGTGCCATCTTTCAGATGAGACGTTAAACCGAGGTTCCATCTGCCTGTTCTGGTGGTAGTTCAGGTGGATGTTAAAGATCCCATGGCATTTCTTGAAAAGAGTAGGGGAATTTTATTGAGGGAAAAGGGGTAAAATTAAATTCAAAAAGCATACATAACTTCACATACCTTTAAACCATACTATGCTAACAAAAGAAAACCAACTACTATGATTCTTATGATGTTTTCCCGACCTATCTTAAATTCAGGAGACCTCAAAAACCCAGGTACATGCCTTCCACATAGTTTGAAATTTCTTTTCTGTCGTTGTCTTTTTATCTTGGTCATATAATTGTCTCAAAGAGATATTTACATTTTTAGTAGAACCTCTTGGGTGATAAATTTCTGCTGTAAAGTCCATTGGCACCTTGCTTGCCAGATATAATATTTAAATAGAGAAAAAATAACTTGCAAAAATTCTGGATTCAAACATTTCCCCCTTATCAGGTATACTGGACATATTAGTTCTTGATAAGTTAAGGAATAAAATAATTTATTTTCCATGATTTTGTGACTAAATCCCACAGGTCTGTTACATATCCACACTCCAGCAACAGATGTTCTTGTGTCTCCAGAACCTGGTGGCAATCAGGTCTGGGGCACAATCTTTCTTGTATCTGTTTATGTTTGTTGTTATTTTTGACATTCAGTTTCCCATGTATATTCAACCATACTAAGTCCCACGAAAGGCAAGAATTCTTGGGTTCTGAAGTTGTGAGAAGGCTCTTTTATTTTGATGGGTTGCACAATAGGGTAAAACTACTTGACCTTGAATAATTGCCTGTATTATTATATCATAAATTTCTTGTCTAGTTACCTGAAGTGTCATGCTACAAGACACTTTCCATTTAATCAATTTCTGAAACATATTTTTCACATATCCAGGAATTATCTGTACTCTTGTTAGTAATCTAGGTTTCCCTTGAATCCAAGCTTGCATATCCAAGTTTACCCATTCTGTTGTCATTTCTTTTCATGGTTTAGCTTTAGGTTCAAAGATATTAGTCAATAAGAAAACACTATAAAGAAAGCAATAGGATTTGGCATACCCAACCCCCCTTATTTTATACTTCTATAGGTAATCTCTCTCTTCACAGGGTTCAATCTACTCCCCCATAGTGCCCTACAAAAACACTGTATACTCTAGTTTCAAACTGAGTGTGGGGGGGGGGGGAGGAACTGATGTATAAAAAGATGGGAATGGTTAAACTCTTATTAATAATGCTCTTTTCTTTTTAGCTAACTATCTGTCCATCATGTTGAGGATTGTTCTGCTTTCTTTAATTTCTCTTCCCAGTTAAGCAAAGCTAGATCCCCTTTCCCAAAGGAAAGCCCCAGGATAAAAAGGGGTTCAAATAGTAAGGGAATAGAAGCAAAAGATATTTTCCCTGTGGTGTCTTTTCCTAAATACACATATTTACTTTTCCATGTATTTTTTGAGATCCTGATGCCTCAGAGAACCTTTCTAGCTGTTTTTTAACTTCTGTTTTAGGTGTTTCCTGGTTTACCACCAAGACCACATCATCTACATATGCCAAAGTTTTTAAAGGCAAACTGTTTCTTGTTAGCTGCAACACCTTAATATTACTTGAAGTCATTATACTATGAAGAAGGGGGTCTATGCAATACACATAGAGCAAGGGGCTCAGGGGGCAACCCTGCCTAACCCCCCGTGAAATTGTCTGGTATCCCCTAACCATCCAGTTATTCTTTTTTTTTTACATTATTTCCCTCTGGTCACAGCCTGTGGAACCTCTCTCGGGCATCCTGCCCATATCCTGCCCGACTGTGCCTCCTCTCTCCACCCTCCCCACAGCCAGCACCCCTGGTTTAACCCATCCAGGGTGGGTCGCAACCTCCTCTTTTGGGCACTCTTCTAAGTAAGTCTCTGGCTGCAGGTTAGGGCCCTGAGAAGGAACTGGAAGGCCAGTCGAGGTGAACCCGGCAGAGGGCAGGGGGGGCAGGTGCTGTCACCTGTTCCACAGAGTCGGTGTTTTCCTTGTTCTGGTGGTGGCCTCCCCCCTTGTGTGGGCATGCCTGATACAACAGCACATGGCAACCCTGCCTGCATCAGCCATGCTGTACAGTGTGCAGCCCATGCACTGCAGTGCTCCTGATCTCCACCAGGAGCTGCTGGTGTACTGGGCTTTCTAATGCCCATCCCCTGAGGAGGAGAGCCACCCTGCGGGTGCTTAATCCTCTACCCACCCCTACCAACCCCTGGCACTTGAGCTGACTCCCGAACTTGGGTCACCGGCGTAGCGTGAGGTGTGGAGTCCAGTGCCTCAACCCTTAGAGCCACCTGGCCGGCCCATCCATTTATTCTTGGAGTGACTTTTGCTGATCTATAAAAACATTGGAACCATTTCACAAAGGTGTATGGTATCCCATAATCCTCTAGAACAAGAAACGTATAATCATGGGATACAGAGTCAAAAGCCTTTTGTTGATCAATACTTAATACATACCCTTCTTCAGTACCCACTTGGGATCTTTGGAACAGTTCTCTTAACATTATTAGGTTGTCCTGTATTCCTCATTTTGGACTTGAACATGCCTGTACCTCACTAATTACTGTATGGGAAATGTTTTGCTAGCCTTTTTGTTAATATTTTTCTCAGAATTTTAAAATCAGTATTCAAAATACTGTCTGGTCTCCAATTCCTCATATCTGCTTTATTTCCCTTTTTAAACAAAAACATCAGGTCAGCATTTGCCATAGATTTAGGAACTTTTCAAGCCTGTAAAATGTCATTATATAATTTTACTAGTTCAGGTACTATTGTTTCTATATTTACTTTATAGAATTCTGAGATAAGACCGTTGTTTCCTGGTGAGGTATTGTTTTTTAGGGTTCTTATTGTGTAGTTTACCTCTTCTTCTGTAATGTCTCCAATTAACTCTTCCTGTTTGAACTCTGTTCATTTCTGTAATGTTTAAATGTTTAAAGTAGTTCTCTTGCCCTGATATATCTGGTGGCATGGAAAAAGTCTCCAATACGTATTTATTAACTATCTCCAACATTTCATTTTTCCCTGTTACCCTTCTACCTTATGTGTCTTCTAAATGTGTTTTTACTTTATTTTCTGTTCTCATCTTTGTATCTTTGAAAGGATCAAAGGTTTTTTTACTCACTGTTCCAAATCGAATTTCATTTTGTATAGTCTTGGCTCTATTATATTGTTGAGTGTACATTTGTTTTTTTATTTTATTTATTTGGGTTCTATAATCTTGTTGTTTGGTTTCTGTATAAGAAATTAACTTATGTAATTGTTTTCTTAGTGTAAGATAGTCTAAGTAAGTGTTAATTGCCTGTGTCCCTGCTTGTTTCTGAAAAAGAGTTCTAAAACTCAGCTTTGTATCTTCCCACCAATCACCAGTCGAGTCATACAAGCACTTAACAGATTTCCCAGCTGTCCATAGTCTAGTCATCTCACACTTAATTTTCTCTATTTCCAGTAGGTTTGCATTTAAGCACAATGGCTCTTTCCCACATACTGGAATATCTTCCCATGAACATTCTAAAAAAAATAGCCCAGGGATCTGAAAATGCTAAGTCCCTAGTAGCCACCTGTTTTATCCTTCATATTTGAGATATAAAAAGAAACTATATTCTTGTCTGTAGTGTACCCCTACAGTAAGTATATCCCCCCCGCTTGTGCAATTCTCTGTATGCATCTTTTAGGTGTGTAATAACTATTATATCTTTTAACGCAGTAGAGCTGCAAAACATTTTGGAAGTTTTGAGGCCTCTGTCAGATTGATGAAGACCACAATTTAAGTCCCCACCCCATATCACCAACCTAGCTGTGTGCAAAAAGGGTTGTATTTTTTTTTTTAAACAGAGATATCCTCTAGGTTTTTATTTGAGGAGCATAAGTATTTATTACTCTCAATCTGGTATTATCACACTGGATATCTAGAATCAAGGCTCTACCTGGTTCCAGGTCAACTAATCTTGTGACTTTTAAATCTTTGTTTGAGAACAAAATCCTCAGAGGTCCAACCCTTGAGACCAGAAAGAAACCCCTTTACTCAATAGTTTTGTGGCTAGCGCTATTTCCTGTAAGGTTTTTAACCTAGTATCTTGGATACATATTATGTCAGAGGAATGTTGCATCAATTCAGACAGTATTGTTAACCTTCTTTTAGTACTCTTGATGCTGTTCACATTTACTGTTATGATTTTTAAGGTGGCCATACTAAGAAAAAGTGCATAACCAAAGGACCCCCATCCCTACAGCTGAGATCTAGTTGCCCATTTCTTTTTCCCTATTTCCCCTTGGCCACTATCTTCTTTTCCAGAAGAAAGATCTTTAATAGAGGAGGTAATGGATGAGGAATGTGATTCACTGTCCTCTTCTTCTGTTCCTTCGTTTGATTCTTTATCATGTAAGGGAATAAATTTATTTGAAGTCACCAATTTCTAATTCCTTTTATATGCTTTCCGTTCTTTCTCTTTAGGTTCAGTTTTCTTTCCCACTTTTGATCTGGGTCTTTTTTTGTAGATTACCTGTCTAAAGGGTACCTCAGCTGGAGGTTAAGGGGGCATCTTCATCATTTTAGCAGTGTCAGTGGCTCAGCAGGTAGCACACTTGCCTCTGAGGCCAGGCAATCAGAAGGCTGTGGGTTCTATCCCCACATCAGGCACTTGGGTTACATCCCAGAACTGACACTGTAATACAGCATGAGGGGGTGATGCACTCCTGAGGTGCCATCTTTCAGATGAGATGTTAAACCGAGGTCCCATCTGCCTGTTCTGGTGGTAGTTCAGGTGGATATTAAAGATCCCATGGCACTTCTCGAAAAGAGCAGGGGATTTTCCCCAGTGCCCTGGCCAAATTTCACCCCATTCACTAAAATACTACCAACAGCTTACTCTGGTTCAAGGTCAGTTGGCATTCATCTGTATCTCCCTCCCCTGGGTCGTGCCTGAAAATAGGCAGAATTTGTCTAGTGCACTTACCCGGTTAACAAAAACTAAATAAATCTGATCCTGTGGATTCTGTGGAGTGTCTATAAGATTATTTTGAATAGTTGATGTTTCAATAGAATCATGTACTGCCTCCATGTCCCATTCTGTATAGCTTTGTACCTCCATTCCAATATTTTGTTAGAATAGGGTTGACTGCCCAGTGTGACTTGTGGAGTCTATGGGGGGTCTCTGTTCCCATTTTTCTTGGGATTTCCATTCCTAAAATTCCTGAAGGTTCCATTTGTTGAGTTGTTTCTTTTTGATGGTTAGGCCAATTCATTTCAGTACCCTGCTGTTCCCTCTCTTTTTCTTTTTCTTTCTTTTTGTGTTTTTCTCGCATTCTTCTTTCTGAAGCTTGTGCGCATCCTTTTTTCTGGGACTGGGTTACAAGTGCTTCATGGGCCGAGCCTTCCTCATTCTTATGGGATGCCCAAGGGCATCTGATATAAGAATGGCCCTTTTCTTCACAAAGGTTGCATCGAAATGTGTTTATACATATTGCTGCAGTGTGATCTACATCAAGACAGTGAGTGCTTTTGGGGGTGTCACAGGCATTGATTAGATGTGTCCAAGATCGACACTTATGGCAGGATTTTGGTTGGCCTGGGTAAAACAGAGAACTGAGGTCTCTGCCTAGATAGAAGCAACTTCATAAATGAATAATTCCTGTATTTGACATAATAAGTTTACATTTAACCTTCCACACCCCTGGTCCAGATTTGTTCAGAATCTATTATGGGGAGGGGTATTCCAGAACCTCACAGTGTTTTTTTAGCCAAAACAAAATGTTTACCCCCTCATTTTTGAATAAGATTGTTGAAGTCCTTACAGCTGGTTTAGTGATGGATATGGCTAAAAAAGGGGTCGGGGAGCCTTTCATGGAGTTATATTTCACACAGAATCTGTTCAATGCATCTACTGTTTTAAAACTAATATTGTAGTTATGTTCATCTGTGTGAATGAGGGCAAAAATTTCTGAAGAGTAGAATTTTAGGAAATTCTGTAACAGATTTCGACCTATATACACTCTATCAGGAGAATTTTCAAGACCCCCTTTGTAGATTAGCCTAATGGCATTCCTCCTGGGTGCTAGGTCCCCCTTATTTTTAAAGAGATCAGCCATGTGTAACGAAGATTTAAACTTTTCATTTTGGATGGATCCTGTAGGTTTTGCACTCCTACAACTATAATGTTCTTCATGTGCAGCCATTACATTTGGAAGCCCTAAAGCAATGTTCTTTTCTTTCTAGAATCCTGTTGACTCATGCAGGGAAGCCCTTTCTTCAACAATATCAGTGGTCCCTCCAGCAATATTCCCATCTATATCAATAATCTGGGGTTCTATGTACATTTGTTTTACAGTTTCTGTCTATATAGGCACAGTTTTTTCTTTGTTGGGAACATTCGCTCCATTTTCTTTAAAGTTAAGAGGTTTCCTCTTATTCATACTGCCCCCAGTCGAAATGTCAATTTTTTCTTTTTTTAATGACTCATTTCATTGAAACATTTTAGGGGAAACCACAGTTTTATCTGTTTTCATGATTTCCATATCAGTAAAACATGTTACCACTGGGTCATCAGGGTCTGAAATCCAGGCGCCACTCGGTTCTGCAACCCAACCTGTGTTTTGCAATACTTCAGCTGCCGACCATTCCTCCTTCAGTTGTCATCCTTTTTGTTCAGTTTTCTGGCTCCTCTTTTTTAACATTGGCCCCAGAGTTTTTTGTACTGTAAATCCTTCATCCTGCTGCTGCTGAATTTCTTTGCTGTTTGATGTGTTTGTATCGCGGTTTGACATTTCTGGGTTTGGCATTTTACCAGCTGTTTTGCCACTGGGTGCTGTCATCTGTTGCAGACGCTCACCCACAAGTTTGTATTTCTTCTCCTCATCCATTATTTGCTGTAGTAGTTGCTGCTTTTTTTCCATCAAAGCCTGTCTCAGAATTTTCTCCTCCTTGGAAATTTCTCACTAAGTGGCTGGATAAGCTTGTTCTGTATCTATTGACATACCAGCCATCACCTCAGCAGGATCATAATTCTGAATTTCTGTTGCTATATCCATGAAAATCTTTACCTCTGTCTGTAGATCCTCCAGACAAAACATTTCAAGCTCAGTAACCATTTTAGAATTCAGTGATATTGGGGAAAATTCTACATTTCCATCTATTTGGGTCTCTGGTAAGTTGGAGGTAGGGGAAGAGACCTGCTCCCCTTCCTCCCACACATCCTGACTCCTCTGTATTGTACACACAGTGGTCATCCTGCCAGATAGCCAGCTGTTCCCTCTGATAGAAGAGTAGGGGAATTTTGTGGGGATGAAGGTAATAAGAATTCAGAATCATAGCAATATATCACAGACCTAACAGTCATAGACTACCATGAAACAAAATGAGAGACCAATGAATCTAACAAAAGTACAGCACTAATAGTAAAACAATAAAGAAGTCCGACTACATCAAAACAAACTTATGTCAAAACAGAAAGTCACGGTTTCTCCATAATTGTCTCATGTGACTCTTTGAACAGCAATTTGAATCCCTGATGTACACTTTCTGTATCTCTTCTTGAACAGTGTTCAGTAAACCATCATACGGTACAAAATGCTGCTGCAGGACCCATTTACATCTTGCTTGCCAGAGGTAATACTTCAAAATGGCAAACAATACCTGTAAAGTATCTTTCAAAAATTGCTGCCAAACTGGGGTCCAAACCACATAAATCAGTTCTTGATAGGTAAGCAATTGAAACTGCTGACCTCCCCATGACTGTGCAACAAAATCCCCACATTGCTTAGCATAATCACATTCCAGAAATAAATGTCCATGTGTTTCTAAGATCTGATGACATGACAGTCTTAAACAATACCTCTCCTGTATGGCTTTGTGCTTATTGTTACCTTTAACATTTAGTTTACCATGAGTAGTTAACCAAAGGACATCCCAAACAAAGACAGGAAGTCTCTTATTCAGCACCTGCTGAAACATACCTGCACCATCTTGAGGACCACAATATGGTAAAATTATTTTTTCTAAACATTGTGGTCGTACCAACCAGTCATAAATATTAGTCCTTGGTTTCAAATTTTCCATAACACATTCTACTTTCCATGTTATGATCAGCTGAAATAATTCTTTAACTTCTTTTGGAATTACTTGTATCTTACTTAATAATCTACCTTTCTTCTGGTCCCATGCTCTAAAACAAGGTCTTACCCATTCCAATAATAACACATACCATGCCCTATTGTGCTTTAGTTCAGGTTCAATCACATTATAGTAAAGAAATATACTATAATAAAATGCAATAGGATGAACCATCCCTATCCCCCTTTCAGACTTCATTATTTGCCTGAACTGTGAGGGAACACTGTAACTGTTTCCCTAGTTCCATAACCTATCCTGAGTCCTAGGCATCCAGCTCTCAACTGCCTTCAGTGCAGACTAGAGTACTGCTGGCCCTATGGATCCATCTCATGTTGTGAGCAAACCCTTTAATTTCTCTCTGCACAGTTCAGTTGCAACTGCATGCTAGCTACCTGTTTTCCGGCTTAGGTCCTCTACCTCCCTCCCTTATGCTCTGCCATACTCACCATGTCCTCCAAGCTCCCCACCCTCACTATTCCCCTTCTGTTTTATTCTGCCACTGCAGTGAGCACCTACCTTGTATTATTTGTGTCATATGATGTACTGTCACTGTTGTATATAAATCTATTGTGTACTGGTATTAACCATGCCCATCCTGTAAATGATTACTGTATTTATTTGTTGCCTTAATGATATATTGTCACTGTTGTATGTAACTCTATTTTGACCAGCCTCAACCAGGTCCATCTTGTAAATGAGCTTTGCTCAATGATGTCCGCCTGGATAAATAAAGATTTTGCTTGATTGATTGATTGATTGATATGTCACATTTCTTTTGATGGGGTTTAATCTGCTCCCCCACAATGCTCTGAAAAACAAACTAAATAATCTAGTATGAAGAGCCTTGGGGGGGGGGGTAAATATAACTAACATACAATAAAATCAGAATGAGTAACGACTTACTCAAAAAAATCAGTTTTTGCTTAGAGAGGGGATTCTGAACCCATCTAACCAAAGCCTTTTCTGCATTTTGCAATTTCGTATCCCAATTTAGAAAAGCAACATTAGCAGGCCCAAACTGCAATCCTAATATCATGATAGGATCTCTAGTCGGGTTAATGCCAGCATACTGCCCATGAAGCGACTGCTCTCCCTCCAGCTGATACCATATACATTTATCCATATTAATGCAAGATCCTGAGGCTTCTGAAAAATCTTGAATTCTTGCTTGCACTACACTTTCTTCAGTATTTGCATCAACTATCAACACCACATCGTCTGCATGAGCCAATACTTTTAACAGTGGGAAGGAAGCTGACAAACGCACCCCTAGTATTCCAGGATCTCGTTTAACAGATTGTAGCAAAGGATCAATACCAAACACATAGAGCAACGGACTCATGAGACATCCCTGCCTGACTCTATGACAAACTGGCACTCTATGTAGCCCTCCACCCATTCACCCTTGGTATTATAGAAGCTGATCTATATAAAGATTTGATCCATGAAATATAAATCAAAGGAACACCATATTGCTGTAAAACCAAAAATAAATAATCCTGAGAAAGGGAATCAAGAGCTTTCCTTTGATCAAGGCTCAAAACATAACTGGGTTCTCCCTTTGTAGAAGTTCTACCAAATAATTCCAGTAATAAAATCAAATTGTCCTGTATTCCTCTATTAGGGATAGCACAACCTTGTTCAGTACTAATTAAACTCTCAGCACGCTAGCTAAATGAGTGGATAAAATCTTACTTAATAAGTTTAAATCAGAATTCAATAAACAACTCAGTCTCCAGTTCAGTAACTGAGTCCTATCCCCCTTTTTAAATAAAAGAACTAATTCAGTTTCTACAAAATCAACAGAAATGTCAGCAGACAGCGACAACTCATTAAACATAGTAGCCAAATCTTTACACAAAATATCACTGAAGAATTTATAAAACTCTGCAGGAATACCATCCATTCCCACAGTAGCATTACTTTTAGCCGTTTTTATGACAGCTTGAACTTCGTCTTCGATGATTAATCCAACCATATGTAATTCTAACTCTTCAGAAATAGATTATTTTTCTAGAGATTTAGCGGATTGATCAGTATTGCATATAACAGGTTCAGTACCAAAAGTATCAATAAGATACTGGTGCATAAGTTCTAAAGGAGAACCCTTATCAGTATGTGACACCCCATTCCCATCTTTCAATTCAGTAATATGCTTCGTGTTATTCATCTTTTGACTATCCTTAAAAGAGTCAAAAGTCTGCTTTTTACTGACTGTACCAAACCTTAATTCCTGCTTCAAAGTTCTGGCCCTATTTTACTGAAAGTGATACATAGCTTGCTTTACTTGGTATATTTGTGAACTAAAGTCCTGTCCAGAAGTATCAGCCAAAGAAATCAATCTACGTAACTGTTTCCTATATTGTAAGTAGGTAAAATAAGCATCTCTATTTCATTTCCCTGCCCAGCATTGCAAAAATAATTTCACATCTTTTTTGGTGTCTAACCACCACTCTTGCAGAGTATCATACATACATTGAACCGACAGTCATGCTTCCCATAAGTTCTTAAAACCAGAAACAACTTCTTCATTATCTAATAAAGAAACATTTAACTTCCATGCTGGCTTTTCATGTACCTGTTCTGGATTCCAACAACAATCAATATACACTGCAGAATGATCTGAACAGGCTAGGTCCTTACCAGTCGACCTTATGACCTCTACAGATTGTGAGACCCAAAGATAGTCTATCCTTGTCTTTTGTAAACCCTTAAGAAATGTGAAACCGCCAGTACTATGTAAGGAATGATAGGCATCCCTCAATTTAGCAGTAACAATAATTTATTTCAATGCATTGGAATCACAGAACAGTTTATCAGTTTGTAAACCTCTATCTTCTCTTTGAATACTGCAATTGAAATCACCCCCCATATGATCATCCTAACTGTACACAAAAAGGGCTGAATTTTATGAAAAAGAGCAACCCGTAAAGCCTTCCCTTGAGGTGCATATATATTTATCAATCGCAATCTGTGTTGCCTATATGACACATCCAACAGAAGAGCCCTACAAGGTTCCAGATCAATTAATCTGGTAACTTTTAAATCTACATTAGAGAACAAAATGCCTAAACCATCACATCGGTCCTGGCCTTTGGACCAGAACGTGACCCCCGATGCCATCTGGTGGTACATTTTGCTATCTCTCGAAAAGATTTAATCTGAGTATCCTGCGAAAAAACAATATCTGGGTGTAAGCACTGTAATTTTTGAAAAATCACATCCCTCCGTGTTTCATTCTTTATGCTGTTAACATTCAACGTTAAAATACAGAAATCAGCCATTTATCAAGGAAAAATGAGGGGAAACATAATCAACGTTGAGATCTGGTAGCCCAGCGCTTTCTCCTGGAACATCCCTCATCCATGTCTGAAGAAGTACCCCTTGAAGATGTAACCGAGGATGTATCAGACCCAGAATCCTCATCCCCTGACATAGATGGCACAGCTTCAGGAAGTAAAGGGGCATATTTATTAGATCATGAAGTAATTCCTGTTTTAGACAACTTTTTCCTCTCTTTTCCCTTAGGCTCTGGAGGGAGTCCTATTTTCCCTAGAACATTTTTTATAAGCAACAGTTTTAAAGGGAGTCTCAGAAGATGCTGCTGGGGATGGGAGGCACTGAAGACCACCCCTGAAGAATCTGTCCATCACTCAATTCCTGTGCCATCTCTGAAACCATATCCTCTAAGTCCAAGGGACCATTCTGCATCTCATCACCTGGTACCTCCACAGATGAAGCAGGCTGAACTATGTCTTCCTGTGGGTCTAAGATTGGTAGAGTGGTAACATCCATTTGCATCTGCTTGCCATCACTAACAGGAGGTTCAGAAGACATAACTCCCCCTGTTATGGGAGGCTCTACCTGTGTCTTCATAGCCATAGGAGCATTAGATTCTTTAGGAACAGCTGTTTTATTCTGTAAGATGTCTTGCATACGTTTTTCTGAGGCCTGAGCACAACCTTTCTTCTGAGCCTGAGTGATTAAGGCCTCCTGGGATGGACAATCTCCGGAATTATTATAGGCCCAGGGACATTTAATATAAGAGCGACCCCTTTCTTCACAAAGGTTACAGCGAAAGACATTCTTACAATTAGCTGAAAAATGATCTGTCTACAAACGATGAGTACATTTAGGGGTATCACAGGCATTACTTAAGTGAAGACGAGAGCCACACTTGTGGTAAGATTTCGGTTGTCCAGGGTAGAACAACGAGTCTCTGTCTTTCCCCAAGAAAAAAACAACCAGATAAATGCACAATACCACTGTTAGTTGTGAACAATTTACACTTTATTTTTCAGCCTCCAGTCCCAAACTGCTCAGAATCTATTGTGGGTGTAGGATGTTCAACTACCTCACACCATTTTTTAAGCCAATATAAAATATCAGAGATGTCCACACTTTCGTTCTTAAAAAGAACAGTAATCATCCTAACAGCTGGTTTAGTGATTGGAATTGCTAAAAATGGGGCCCACAATGGAGAATCTTTCAGGGAATTATGCTTAAGCCAAAATCTATCCAGTGCTTCCACTGTCTTGAAACTAAAATCATAATTACTATCATCCATTACTATCAGCTATCATCATATGAATAAGGGCAAACACTTAGGAAGCATAGAATTTTAAGGAGTCCTTCAATAATTTTCTCCCAATATAAACATGGTCCAGGGGATCTGGCAAACCCCCATTATACATCAGTCTAATAGCGTATCTCCATGGGGCAGGTTCTTTAGTAGAGGACTTAAACAAGTCCGCCATACATAACAAAGGCTTAAACATCTTTTGCTTGTCAGGTTCTTGTAAAATAGAAGGTCCAAGCCCCACTGGCAAAGTTTCTGTATTAGGTAAAGATGCAGGCAAATTCAGGGTTCGATTAGTACCTACAACACCTCTGCCAACTAGCTCTTGTCTACTAGGGCCAGGAATCAGAATATTCCTATCAATATCAAGCAACAAAGTCACATCTGTAGCAGGCTGAGAAACCAAACTCATTCCCCTCACATTTGAAGCAAGCCCAACACTCTGTACAACGTCTGAGGTATAGTCTTTGTTTTCCACTAATAATTCCCCAGAGTCAGTAAATTTCATAGCAGTGTATTCACTTACTTTTTGAGCAGTGGGATCTGGTCACCAACCCGTCGGAGTACAAACTCAGCCTGCGGCCTGTAAAGCACTCTCCGGTAGTCGGTCTTGCTCCTGCACAGCGGCAGCAAGATCCTGTTTCGACAGCTTTTTCCTTGCAATTCCTAATGTTTTGCCTTGTAAACCTCTTTGTGAGGTCAGAAAGTCCTGTGGGTTAACAGTGTGGTCCGCAACAGTTTGGAAATTCACTGAGGTACCGGTGTTCTCCCAAGCCTCACATCTGGGCAATCAAACCTGCTCAGTTGCTCCGGTAACACCAGCACACACTCCCGCTGCAACACTAGGTGGTATGGCAAACGACTCTTGTTCTTTCAAATCGTTAACTTCTCCCGAATCCGGACTTGATAAAACATCCACAACTATAGCCTGTTTGCAGGAAGTATCCAAAGTAACACTGACTAAAGCATCAGCAACCTGCACAGAACAGGCAGAATCTTCCAGTCCAGACATTTTTGGTGAAAAATTCACTTCTTCAGGTTGGGTATCTCATGTAATTGAGGATGGGGAGGAAACCCGCTCCCCTACCTCACAAGCATCCTCACTCCTCAACATCTGGGACAAAGTGGCCATCCACACTCAGGACAGCATCTCTCCCTACAGTTCAGTAGGGGAATTTCCCCGGTGCCCTGGCCAAATTTCCCCCCATTCACTAAAAATACCACCAACAGCTTAATCTGGTTCAAGGTCAGTCGGCATTCATCTGTATCCCCCTCCCCTGGGTTGCGCCTGAAAATAGGCAGCATGTGAATAGTGCATGTACCTGGCTAACAAAAAACAACAAAAAAAACAATAAATTAAAAACCACAATTTTATATGGGTGTGAAATTTGGGGTCAGTGCAATTTTGATCCTTGAAGAAAATCATGTCTGCACCATAAACATCTTTGCTTCAAGTTACTATTGTTCATACAGTTGCTGAAAGAGTAGAAGTAGGCTTTATGACCCATCAAGACAAGCCTCACACTTCTCAGTGGTAGAGTTTTAACTTCTTGTATATTATATATTTATATTATTTGATCTTAAAGCTATTCTTAGTTACACATGATATTAGAAATTCAGTTAGAGAATTCCACAGGTTAACAATCGTCTGAGTATAGCAGTGCTTTCTTGATCTGTTCTGTATTTATGTCCTTTAATTTGCTTAATGTGCCCTTTAGAAAGTGCTTCTATTTGTTCATTCTATGTCCATAGATGCCATGAGGATTGGGTCCTTAACAATATCATACATTAGTAAGATATCACTTCTAACCCTCCCTGTTTTCAAGGCCTGCATATTTTGGATTTCTTTTTTTTATATCAACATTGTTTCTCTGTCTGCAATCATCTGGCCGCTGTCTCCTGCACCCCACATGGTCCCTGGCAGCTCACTCGTACTGGGCTAGCACACAGAACCCGCGGTGGGGACCCCCAATTCCGGGCCACCGGGCATGGATCTAATACCCAGATGTGATTCCACTCGGGTCTTTGGGTGTGCAGAGGTAGGGCCATCAAGCCGCCACGACCGATCACCATTTTCAGCCATATTCTTCTCCGCTTAGGAGTACAGATGTGCAATGATGTCTATGCACAATGTACTGACGTCCGCCTTACTCATCCCTCTAGATGCACCGCAACTGTAGTGCCCCTGATCTCCACTGGGGGCCACTGCAGCTTGGTGCAAGCCTGGAACCCACCCCATGGAGAGGAGAGCCATCTACAGACACTCAATCTGCTCCCTCCCCTGCTGACACCTGATGGCCCAGGCTCATTCCCGAACACAGGTTGCCAACATAGCGTAAGGTGTGGTGTCCAGCCCCTCAACCCACAGTGCCACCGGGCCGGCCATATTTTGGATTTCTAAGCATTCAGTATACAACTTTTTTCCATCCCCTAAAGTGTTTTATTAAATCTTCTTTGTGTTTTTTCTAGTCTGTGTAAGTGTCTTCTCTTGTAGGCAACCAAAACTGTGACCCATAGTCTAAATAAGGCCTAACATATGTACGGTGCAATTGTTCATTATTTTTATTGTTTTCTTAATAGTATAAAGTTTTGTTTGACTTACTGGCTTGTGTGTTTATTTGGCTGTTCATATTGAGGCCTTTGTCTATCATTACAGCCACATCGTTTTCAGAATCCATCTATTCTATTGTGGTATTCTGTAACAATCAGCCTTGGTATTATTGGGGCCCATGTGAATTACTGTATGCTTTAGTACATTAACCTGCATGGTGTGCAGTGATCTGAGTGAGTTTTATGGATTGTCTCAATTTGAGCTACTCAATAAAACTGCTTGTAGTAAGAGCTAGTGTCAGAAAACATCAAGGAGAACTTTGTAGCAGATATAGCAGTGAGCTGCACTCGCTCAAACAGGATATGTCGATTTGTTTGGCCAAGCCCTGCCAAGCTGGTTGTTTGGCATAGTGATTTGAGACACTGCCTGTGAAGCTGGAGGACCTGGGTTTGGGTCCTGGTGTGAGAGAGATTTTGTTTTGTCCTGTTTTTTTTTTATATTTCGTCTATGTCCACCCCCCTGGTGTTGATAATCATTAAATTGGGGTGGGGGTGGAGCATGGGGGCACAGCCCGCCACATAAAACTGTTTGTTTTGTTGTCTGGTTTGGAAAGTTAGTGATCCTCGCTGTTTGCGGTGGTTGATCTGATGTTGCTTGCATCGTTGGCTTCGGGCAGTTTTTTAGTCACTCTTTTTGGTTGATGACTTAAAAAACTCACCCTTATCACATAAAACCACTTGCTCTCACCATTTGTTTGCTGGGTTGCTAAGTTTAATCCAAATGGGGAGTCATGTGATGCCTTGGTCGGAGTAGCAGCTCCTAACCTGTGCTCCTGCATGCTCCATGGATTTTCTATTTAATTTTCTATTATTGCAGTCCTCTTTTGCTAATCTCGGTTGGAAACGCTTGCAAGACATCCCTGCTACTGGATTGCTTTGATTTATTCAGAAACTGCAGCATTGTCCAAGGTAGAAATGTGGCAGGCACCTCTGTGACACACTCCTCCTCAGATCCCAGATAAAATTAGCAAGCGGCCGAAGGCACAAGAGACAAATGCCAGATGCTCTACTACCTCAACTCCGGCATCACTCCTACTGTTGGAAGAATGTTATCTTTCAGAATTTCAACCACTCTAGGACTCTATTCTGGAGCTTAATGAAGAACTTAAATCCCTGAGAACTGACTTGGGGGGCATGGGCTGGTGTGTGGGTGACACGGAGTCCCATACATCCTCAGTGGAAAGGTGGTGTGGCCACCTGGATCCAAAGGTCACTTCTCTTCGTCAAAAACTGACAAAAATAGAAAACAAACTTGAGAATTTAGAGGGAAGAAGCTGAAGAAATAATATAATTGTCTTCAGACTTCCTGAATAGGATGAAGGGGCCACTGCAATATTATTTACACAGAAGCTTCTAGAAAAAGTTGCTGGTCCTGCTCTTAATGATCCTACCTACATTATGGAGTGTACTCGTTGTTCACTCAGCCCCTGACCTCCAGCAAGATCTCCACCTCATCCCCTTATTCTAAGATGCAAAATTTCCTGGATAAACAGCATATTCTCCAGAGGGTTAAGGAACTTAAAGAGATCACCTGGAATGGCTCCAGGTTATGTATAACCCAGAATTTACCTGCCCTCACAAGGCAGAGAAGGGCTATGTTTCATCCCATGGTGACTAAGCCTTTTGCAGTTGGAATAAAGTTTCATGTTGTATACCCAGCTTGTCTCCAAGTGTCTTTCCGAGGAACCTGGCACTCGTATGACTCAGCCGAAAATGCTACCCAAAACCTGTGACTATTTATTTATTTCAAGAATCTGACATTACCTTTGAGCAATAGCTCTTTTACAAAGGTTCCACATCAGGTACAACAAAGTGTGAACAATTAAGAACAAGAAAACAAAGGAGGGTGGAGCCCCAGTGTAAGCAAATTACAAGGGTGAAACATTACTAACAGAGACATAAGCTATCTGGTAAGTGCAAAGAAACGTGACATGACCAAACATTGTCGGGTACATAGGTATAACTTACAACAGCCAAAGGCTAGGCACAAAGGTATAATCTTCAGTAGCCATGGAGCTAGATCCATCTACGTAGTGGAACTGATGTAGACAGTTAGGGGTGGGGGATCCGGGATGTGGGCAGTAGCCCTGAGGGGGCTTTTTTAAAAAGGGTGTGGGAGGTGACTTGATCCATGTTGGTTAGCCAGGCAAATGTGTCTTAAGACTTGCAGGGCTTGGAATGCAATTACTGCCTACAGCAACAGGTCATGCTTCCAGAGATGTACTGTTTAAGCTCGGTCTTAAAGGCAGGTAAGCTCGAGTTTGTCAGTAGGTGAGCCGGGATCTTGTTAAGCCACAGCGGAGCATGGTACACAAATAACCACTGTCCCAGTGTTGTTTTTCTGAAGGGGACCACTAGGGAGACCCAGGAGTGGCCTCTGATCTGGTACCCAGATCTACAGGCAGGCAGCAAGACACTGATGAATGGAGCCATTTTGCCTAGTAGTGATTTCTTGCCCAACAGGCAGGTTTAGTATTTTATTCTGTTGGGTAGGTTAAGCCAATTGGTCTGCTCAGAGAGTGAGCATGCATGCGTAAGCTGGTCTGCCCCAAGTGTTAGCCTACATGCCTTGTTAAAGGCCATTGCAATGCATGCATGTGCAGTATTGGAGACGGCCCCATACACCACAAGTCCGTAGTCGATGCGTGACAGAACTGAGGAGGAGACCGAGAAATGAATGACTAATGGTGTGAGGTATTGCCTGTGCCTATAGAGCACACCGAGCTTTGCATCTACTGCTTTTGCCACATAGTCAATGTGCTGCACAAAGGAGAGGGTGTCATCAATAATAACCCCTAGATATTTGAAATAGGGTACCTGCTCCAGCGGGGCAGCCTTGCTGTTGGTGATAGTAATGGCAGAGAGGGTTTTCTTGTAATGGGGACTAGAGATGATCCTTGTCTTTGACTTTTTATGATTGAGGAGCAGCTTTTTTTTTACAGAACCAATCCTCCAGCTCATTGAAGGAGCTCTGAAGCTCTGCCTGCAGGACCATGTGCTGCTTGCTGCTGCACAGAATGATAGTGTCATCCGCATACAGGATGATCTTGCTCTCTCAAGCTTCAGGGAGTCTATTTATAAATACACTAAAGTGGAGCAGTGCCAATAGTGACCCGTGGGGGATCCCTAGTGAAACTTCCCTTGAGGGAGATATGGCTGTCCCAATTTTGACACTTTGTTATCTGTGGGATAAGTAGTCTTGGAACCAGTGGACCCCTTCAGGTGAGAGCCCCAGGTTTAGTAGGTCAGTAAGAAGGATGTGGTGATTAACAGTGTCAAATGCTTTAGAGAGATCTATGAATATAGATCTCACCAAATGGTCCCCGTCCATGGCCTTGTGCACGTAGTCAGAGAACTCCACCAGGGCTCTAGCCATGTTGTGGTTCCTGTGGCATCTATGCTTTTGTGGGTATTTGGAGTTCATACTTATGGATGTACTCAGTAACCTGGTCTGCCACAATCCTTTCTAGGGCTTTAGAGAGAGGAGAGAGGATGGAGATCGGCCTATAGTTGGCAGTGTTGGACCGATCCCACTTTTTAAAATTGGGGTGACCAGGGCTAACTTCCAGGTTGAAGGGAACTTCTTCTGAGCAAGGGATTTATTAAAGAGCCTGGTAATTGGTCTCAGTAACTCTTCAAGTACTACTGCCACAAGCTTCATGTCTAAACCATCACTATATAGCCTTGTTTTTCCGAGCACCTTACATACGTAGGTTCTGACTTCACTAATTGTGACCTGTTTAAAATAGAATTTTGGATGGGAGGGGTTATATTGGTCTTGTGAAAGGAGATGTTCTGGGCTGTTTAAATAGTCTGGTGGCAGGACAGCACTAAGATCAGAGAATGACAGGTTAAAGGATTTGACTATGATGTGCAGGTCAGTGGTATGAGTCCCATTAATGGTGAGCATTGTGGGGTGTCTCCTGTTTTCCTTTCCAAGCAGGTCTTTGATGTTGTCCCAGGAGTGTCTACCATCCCCCCAACTGCTGTTTATCTTCCCTTTGTAATGTGCTGCCTTGGCTTGCTGAATGAACAGGGTGCACTTGTTTTTTGCTGCCCAATAATTTTGCCAGTCAGTGGGGTTGCCAGAATTTCTAGTTAGACACCAGAGGTTATCCCGCTCCCTCATACAGTTGAGTAGGTCATGGGAGACCCAGCCATTGGAGGCTGCCCTTATCCTTCTCTTTCTCAGTGGTGCAAAGGTATTGCAAATACCATTGAAGGTGTCTACAAAGAATTCCAGGGCCTGGTTGATGTCATCAGTGGCATCAATTGGAGACCAGCAGGTTTTGGCCAGGGCAGCTTTAAAGGCCCGTGTTGCCCCACACTTGAGAACCCTGTTATGTACAGTGATGGAAGGTTCTATCTTTTCTTTTGTCACCCAGGTGCAAGCCACTGGTGAATGATCACTGAGGCAGTCTGGGAGAACCGTGACATTTGTCATCTTATTAGGACTGCTGGAAAGAATCCAGTATAGAAGGGTTCCCTTACCTGTGTTCCAGGTTAGCCTGGTATGCTCAGAGATCATTTGGGTGAGATAATAGCTGGTGACCTGATCTTTAAGATGGTCAGCATCTTTGCTGATCCCATTTAGATTAAAATCCCCAGTAATGACAACCTCAGAGTTGTCCTTCAGCTTGGAGATGGTTTCCAGGGCAGGGCTGAGCCCTGATTTGGCTTTTTCTGCTAGCAGGTATACACAGAAGACAGTGAGAGCCTTACTCTTTCTGCTCAAGAGAAGCTTAACAGCTAGCATTTCATAATCACTGGCGCCATCAGGAACAGGCAGTCTACTCCCTTTTAGCTCATGCTTTACATAGATGAGACAGCCTCCGCCTCGTTTACCCAACCTGTTAAGCCAAAAGGTTTCAAAGCTCGTTAAGGAAATGAATTTATCCTGAACCTTGGGTTTGAGCCAGGCTTTTACCGACCTGTTCAAAGATCACTGAAGAGGACCTTCTATCCATTCCCTCATTGAGCTGAAAACAGGTAGAAGTTCTGCCTGAAGTTGGCTATGTGAGTTCACTCTTCCGGGGCACTGCCTGCATGAAAACTCTTTTTGCACTGTTTAATCTGGATTGTTTCTTTAATTCTATATGTGTCCTCTCCCTTCTGTCCTAATTTGAACTCTAATGACATTCCACCTATTCTATCAACCTGGGCTCTATAGATACTGTGACCAACTTATGTAAGTGGCTGATTTTCATATTTATACCCTGTTACCGCACGTGCGGCTTTGGTTTCTAAAGCTGTGGTTTCTGCATCAGAGTGGGATTGAGGTTTGATGCATGTTTTGGTTCCTCAATGACCAGTCTGGCCATAGACCTGTCAACTCTGTGCGGCCTTACATATGTGCATTCTGTCAACTGGTCTCTGTAGTGAAACCCAAACTTGTGGAGCCTACCAGCATTTATTGTTTGTATGGCTTTCCCTCCGTTTCTTTTTTTTTTTTTTTACTAAGATCGAGCCATAAATTGGCCATTTCTATGCTGCTCCCTCTTCAGCTTACTACAATTCTGCTTCAGTGTTTGGCTCTACATCGCATGAGAATCCTGCATTGTTTCAGGATCTTGCTCTGATGTGCAATGTTGCCTGGAATTGCAGCTTGCAGTGTGCTCGCTGAAGTGCCCTGCTCCTTTTTTTTTTACAGACTCACAGAAACTGATGGGTTGGTGAAATATACAGGAAGCCTTTTCTTCTCCAGTTTCATGTTATTCTCTATATTCCTGCTGAACAAGTTTACCTGCTGCTTTCTGAGCCTCAATTCCTGGTACATCTGTATAAACAGCATAAAGGGGCTCTTTTTTTCTAAGACTGTATGTAGTGTATTACATTATGTTTCTTTGCTGGCTACTTAACGCATTTCATTTAATTTCAGCAGACTGATTCTAGAAATCCTCACAAGAATGATGTGTTATATGTTTGAACCTTTCACTTATGGATGTCTATTCAGTTTTTTGGCTCCATTCTACATACAGACTTGTAAGACCCATCTGACTTCAGGACCTGTTTATGGTTCAGTTTTTTTTATTCCTTTTTTCTGGGTTTTGCTGGGCTTTAGATGGTAGGGAAAGACTGAGTAGTTACTAATGTGTTTTTTAGTGTTTTTTACTGGTTTAGTCTCTAGTGTTTTCTAGATGTTATACTTATTATCTGCTTTGTTTGTAATACTGTTATCTATAAGTAACGGGGGTCTAGCCCTATAGTCTGGTTCATATTTATAGACACATGCTGCTTAAAGTGGAAGGCTGGATCTAGGGACTATGGGGCAGTAGGCTATTAATGGGCAGGGATGTCATGAACCTGACGGAGGGGGGGGTTATGGACCTATAGTTTGGGGGGGTGAGTTGTAGATATTGGACTCATGGTCTTATGACATTTCCTTTTCTTTGGGGAGTCAGAATAGTGTTACATTATACTGGATTCTTGGCTTGTACCTGCTTTCTTGACTCCCTTTTTTCACCTGCCCCCTACTGCCTCTTATGGGTTGGCACCATGTGGAACCAGGATCCTGTAGCCTACTAAAGAGGATTTGGTCTGTTTTCATTGCTGTTTAAATGGTGTAGTTGTGTTTGGCAGAATTGTTTTGGGGGGTTGTTGTTCTTTCTGGAGGGGATTCTGAATTTACCGGGATAGTTGTCTTTTATACTGGGTTAGAGGGAAGGGGGTGGTGGAGCTGACTTAGAGGGTATTGAGATATGTATGGTCTGTGTTTTCAGTTAGGTATTATTTACACCCTGATGTAGATGTTAATGGCTAATTCCTTATCATATGCATCTTGGAATGTTATGGGAGCCAGGTCTCAGGTTAAACATTATCAGATACCCAAACATTTGTCACAGCTGTGTAATATTGCCTTTTTTCAGGAAACTCACCTGCTGACTGCAGAAGGGAATTTATTCCATAGGCAGTCAATAGGTCAGGTTTTCGCAGCTGGCGGAAGCATGACTAGTAAAGGGGTGGCCATTTTGGTTACTAAAAATGTTGCTTTCCAGAGTACTCAATGTTTTTCAGGTCCTAATGGCAGGTATATTTTTGTCAGAGGGGTACTTGATCAGGTAGATGTAATGTTGGATAGTGTTTATGGCCCCAATTCGGATAATCACCCTTTTTTTATGGAGTTGGCTGGCCTTCTTGCACCGTTTCTGCCCATTTCATTGGTAATTTGGGGGGACTGGAACCTCTCTACGACCCAAGAAAAAAGGTCCGTCTCCCCATACGACTCACAGGGGAATTGCCAAACCTCACCCAACAACTAACACACTGAAATCTGGCCAATGGAAAATCATGTACACAAATGCTCACAGCCTGGGAAATAAGATCCCAGACCTGCAGGCAATAATGTCAGAGGCTAAACTGGACATAGTAACAATTAGTGAGATGTGGTTTACCAGTAACCACACTTGGAAAACTTCAGTACCTGGCTATGTACTGTTCAGAAGAGACTGAGGTACAAAAAGAGGGGGTGGAGTGGCCCTGTATGTCAATGAAAATATCAAAGCTACAGAAATTCAGAATACACAAAAGGAGCCAGAAGAACTGTAGGTCACCCTGGAAACAGGAAATGGGACAGCCATAAGAACTGGGGTTGTCTACAGGCCCCCAGACCAGGGGGAGGACATAGACTCTTTACTGTTAGAAGATATACAAAACATGACAGTTAAAGGGGAGGTTCTGATAATGGGAGACTTCAACATGCCGGATACAGATTGGTCAACACCAGCAGGAACATCTGCCAGAACTAGACACATGGTGGATTCCCTGCAGGGGGAGGGCCTCAAACAACTTGTACAACAACCCACAAGAGACAGGGCTATCCTAGATCTAGTACTGACTAACAGGGAAGGGATCACAGATCTCCAGGTAGAAGGTCACCTGGGGGCCAATGTCCATCACATGGTATGGTTCAATTTGGCCACTACATCTAAATCATCCCATTCCAAGGCAAAAATATGGGACTTCAGAGGAGCTGACTTTGATAAGATGGCCAACAGAGTTAAGCTAGCCCTGGCAAAAAGAAACACAGGTGAGGGGGTACATGCAAAGTGGGCAAGCATTAAGGATGCAATACTTGAAGCAACATCCCATTGTGTTAGACAGAAAAGGAAGTGCAAAAGAAGAAGGAAACCACTTTGGTTCTCAAATACAGTAGCAGAAAAGGTCAGAGCCAAAAGGGTGGCCTTCAGGAAATATAAGGGAACACAGCAGGATGAAGATAGGGAGGCATACCAAACTGTCCTAAGGGAAGCAGGGAAGGCAGTAAGGCAGACAAAGTCCCAAACTGAGGAAACACTAGCACGAACAGTAAAAGAAGGTGACAAGGCTTTCTATAGATACATTAGTGAAAGGAGAAAGTCTAGAGGGGGTATTGCTAAGCTCAAAGGAGAAAAGGGGGCATGTGAGGAGGAGGACCCTGTAAAAGCATCTATCCTAAATATATACTTTTGCTCAGTATTTACTGAAGAGAAGGTAGGGCAGGGCCCACAGCTCAGCTCCATGGACACAGGGGAGAGGGAGGTAAGCACTACTCCCTTCACAAAATAAAGGGTCCTACAAGAGCTTGCTAAGCTCAGGGTGGACAAGGCAATGGGACCTGATGGCATACATCCCAGGGTACTTAAGGAGCTAAGGGTGGAACTAGCAGAGCCATTAGCAGAACTGTTTAGTGAGTCTCTGAGCACAGGAGAGGTCCCAGAAGATTGGAGAAGGGCTCATGTGATCCTGCTCTACAAGACTGGTAGCAGGGAGGAGGCAGGGAACTACAGACCAGTCAGTCTTACCTCAGTAGTGGGCAAGATTATGGAGGCACTCCATAAGGAAAGGATAGTGCAACACCTGGAATCTATAGGGGCACAGGTTCCAAGACAGTATGGGTTTACAAAAGTAAGGTCCTGTTAAACTAATCTCATAGATTTCTTTGACTGGGTAACCAGAGTGGTGGACCAAGGGGGAGCAGTTGATGTTGCCTACCTTGACTTCAGCAAAGCTTTCAACACTGTTCCTCATAGAAGATTGATAAATAACTGGGTAGGCTCGGGTGAGTCAGAAGTTGGTCAACTGCGTGGCAAACTGGTTGACGGGCAGAAAACAGAGAGTGGTAGTAAATGGTATACAGTCAGAAGAGATGCAAGTCACAAATGGGGTACCTCAAGGTTAAGTCCTGGGACCAGTCCTCATCAATATCTTCATTAGTGACATTGCAGATGGACTACAGGGTAAGGCTTGTCTGTTTGCAAATGACACCAAAATCTGCAACAGAGTAGATGATCCAGATGGGGTGGGCAGAATGAGAAGAGATCTGGATAAACTAGCAAAATGGTCAGAAGAGTGACAAGTGGGATTTAATGCAAAGAACTGCAAGGTCATGCACATAGGTAAGAGAAACCCTGAAGCCACCTATAGGCTGGGAGGGGAGTTGCTGGCAGTCACAAAGGAAGAAAGAGACTTGGGCATGATCATCACCGATGACCTGAAATCATCCAAGCAGACCTCTAAAGCAGTAGGTAAGGCTAGGGGGATGTTAGGGTATATTAGTAGGGGTATCACAAGTCGTAAGAGGGAGGTAATAATCCCTTTTTACAAGATACTGTTTAGGCCCCATCTGGAGTACTGCATGTAGTACTGGAGGCCACACCTTCACAAGGACATTAACCAAATTGAGGCAGTCCAGAGAAGGGCAACCAAAATGGTGTAGGAACTGCATCAGAAGATTTATGAGGACAGATTAATGGAGCTCAATATGTATACCCTTGAGCAAAGGAGGGAGAGAGGTGATATGATCGAAACATTCAAACACCTTAAGGGCATTAACAAGGTGAATGAGTCTAACATTTTTAAATATAAGAAAAATAGCAGGACATGAAGCCACAGCATGAGATTAGAGGTAGGCTGATTAAGGGGGAATGTGAGGAAATTCTTTTTCACAGAAAGAGTGGTGGATGCATGGAACGGCCTACCTCAGGAAGTGGTGGCTATGAATACAGTGCAGGGCTTCAAACAGACATGGGATAGGCATAAGGGAGCAATACAGATGAGTATGAATAGATAGGTCACTGACAGAGCAAAGGCCAATGGCACATTTATAAGGTAGAAAAAGAAATGGGCAGACTGGATGGGCCTTGCAGTCCTTATCTGCCATCAACCTCTATGTTTCTATATTTCTATAGATCTGGACAGAATGGGTAGGACTGTGGTAGGCCTGTCTCCCACCCAATGCTTTATTAGAGATATGATCTCCTCCCATGGACTATGTGATCCATGGTGGGTTCTGCACCCACAGGACAGAGAATATACTTTCCATTCTCCCGTTCATGGTACAAAATCCCATATCGATTATAGTTTGCTTAGTGAAGCAGATATGCATGGGATTTAGGATGGGGGAAGTGCCCTGAAAGTCCTTTCAGATCATTCTCTGGTATAGTTAGCTCTCTCTCTAACCTCCAGTATCCAGAAAGACACTCCTGGAAGTTAAATAATCAACTCCACAAGGATAAATACATCATCTATAGGATCAAAAATCAAATTGAAGTTTTTATTTCACACAATGCCGGCCCCATAGATAAAGGGGATCTTGAATGGTGTGCCCTTAAATGCTTCCTTAGAGAAGAATTTATCATGCTGGCCTCCAAGTGGAAGCATGTTCGGTTGCAGAAAGCATCTGAACTTTTACAACTTATTACTTAGAACAATCCCTATCCTCCCAAACCCCAAAGGAGTCCCATAAAGATTTGATGATCTTGAGAGACAAATATGCAGACCTTCTCAGAGAGAGGGCTGAATTTACTATTCTGAAAACTAAGTCTAAATCTATTGATATGGGGAAGAAGGCAGGCCACCTGTTGGCTTTATGCCTTCAACAGCAGGAGGTATCCCACCTAATCTCTTCCATTAAATCTCCAAATGGTTCAGTCAAAACTCTACCCAGGGAAATTGTGAGAGAGTTTGAACACTATTATAAATACCTTAATGGTTCATTGGCTAACCCACCTTTGGATTCCCGTATCAAAGAATACCTGGCAGCTACTCCTCTACCACAGTTAACTGAGGCCCAGCAAGCTTTCTTAGTCCAACCCCTGACACTCTCTGAAATCACATCAGCTATCGAGAGTTTGGCCTTAGACAAAGCCCCTGACGGTTTTACACATAATTTTTACAAGTGATTTGCTAAGGAATTATTACCTCTGTTACACCATTTTCTCCTTTATTTATATGAGTCGGGCATCTCAGACCCCACTATTCTTGAGGCTATGAACATTCTTTTACTTAAACTGAATAAGGCACTAGATTTGGTACCTAGTTATAGACTGATTTCTCTATTAAATTATGTCATTAAGATTCTTACTAAGAGTCTGGCCTCAAGAATTGGTGCATTGTGGGAAGGGCTGATTAGTCAAGAACAAGTAGGTTTTATATCTGCTTGTTCTTCATTGGATCATTTGCATAAACTCGATCATATTTTCTCCACATCCAGTAATTCTGTTACTCCCATGGTGTTGGTCTCCCTGGATGCGGAGAAAGCATTCAACAGAGTTAATTGGGAATTTATGGTCTTTACATTAGAAAGAGTTGGTTTCCCAGGAGCTTTTCTTTGCTGGATCAGTTATCTATTCTTGTCCGAGTATCAAAAGTTTTCCTCTAATCTCCAATTATATTCTGGCATGAAACAAGGCTGTCCCCTCCCCCCTTATTATTTAATTTATATCTAGAACCCTTATTAAGGAATCTGAAGGCTACCCCTGGTCTGTCTGGAATTTCAGTGGGCTCCATGAATCTCCTTCTGTCTGTATATGCAGATGATATTTTGCTGCATGTTACCCATCCTCAGAGCACTATCCCTTTGGCTTCAATCAATCAACAATCGATCAACATTTTGTTTATAAAAAGTGCAATTCGCAAATGATCAGAGTGCTTGTACACTGATTAAAATAACAGTTTTAGCAGAATTTGGTGGTTTATCTAATTAGAAGCTTAATCTAGATAAATCAGTAGTTATGCCTCTAACCATGACAGTTGCTAAAATCAATATTTTATCTATTGGAATGAAATGGGCCCCACAATCCATCAATCATTTGGGATTACATCTCTCAAAAAGCTCATCCCTTATGCGGAAATGTAATTTAGATTACCTAGTTAGCACAATACAACAGGATCTAAAAAGATGGCAGACTCGTCCCCTCACCTACTGGGGGAGAATTAGTATTATTAAATGTATGTTCTTCCTAAGATGTTTTACCTGATTAGCATGCTTAACCTCTGGATCCCAATTGCATGGTTTTGACATATTCATGTTATGCTTTCCAGTTTTATACTGTATGTTCTAATAAAGTTGCAAGACAGACCTATAAAAAAACTGACTGCCCCTAAACAGAATGGAGGCCTTAAACTCCTACACTTTACAGCTTATTATTTAGCAAGTCATATTATCAAACTTTTTAAATTGTTCTCTTCATTGCCTCCTGTTGTTGACCATTTATATGTTTCTATTTGGTTAGAACTAGATTTGGAACTGACTGGTAACGTTGCATCATCCCTGTTTTTCACCCCTTTGAAACTGATCCCAGTGAGTTTGGGAAATTCTGTTATTGGAACCTCACTATGTATTTATTCACAGTTCTGCTCTTTATTAAAATATTCATTTACTAAAAATGTTTTGCAACCTGTTTGTCACAACCCCAATTTTAAGATTGGGGGCTGAGTCATAACTGAGGATTGGTTACCCCAGACTGCTGCTGTCAGAGTAAATGACTTGCTTTGGTAAGGGACTCTCATTTCTTCCCAGGACATTCAAACTCAATTTAATCTTGGTACTGTTGCCTTCTTTAAAAATATTTCATCTGAGACATGCTTTATTACACTGGCTTGGACCTGGTAACTGGGTGCTTAATCAGTCGGAGCTCCTGCATCCTATTAAAGAGCTGGTTCAAAAGCCACACACATTTGCCAATTTATATACCTTTTTATTGGGTAAATTATTTCTGGATTTTGATGGACCTCCTCTTGGGACAGCTATTTCCCCCATGATCACTCTCAGTGGCAAACAATCTGGAAAGAAACATACTCTTATGTTTCTCAAGACAGGTTAAAGATAACCCAGCTTAATATTCTTAATAATTTATACTTTATACTTAGGAAGCTTGCTAACATGGGTAGGGTAAAATTATCTCTCTGCACCAGATGTGGACAGGATGAGGGTTCCCTGCTACATATCTTTTGGTCTTGTCCTAAAGTTGCACCTCTATGGAGTTTAATTCAAGCAAAAGCGGATCCCCTTCTGGGACTGGAATGGTTATTTACACCTGAAATTTGCATATTGGGGGATTTCAACTCAGTTTGGGTGAGGAAGAGGAAATTCTTCATGGTTTTAATTTATCTTTCAGGAAAGAAAGTTGTCTTAAGGCACTGGTTAGATCAGGCTACCATTTCATATAGGGAATGGCTGCAAGAGCTACTTTTTAACCTCTGAATGGAACACATGATTGCAAATCTTGGTTACAATTATGTCTTATTTGATAAGAGATGGGGCAAGTTACACAATCTGTACACAATTTAAGATTGTTTGTCATAATTTGCACCCATATAACCTGGACTCCACTTAGTGTGGCTCTGTTTATTAGATGGCTTTCTTGCATGCGTCAATGTGGTGTTTCTTTCTAGTTACTCCACGGGGTTGGTAGGGGTGGGGGGTGAGGGGGTTTTATTGTTTGTTGGATGTTTGCTTGTTTTTTTTGCTTGTTGTTTTATTATGGTTGTAATTTAATAAAGTTTACTAAATTAAAAAAAATAAGTTATGCAGAGGTTAAGTCAGAGCTGGGCCAAGTTATGATTTGGAGAGTATATCAAGAGGATCACGAGGGCTGCAGGAGATGGGAGGGAGCTAGACATCATTTTCTACCTAGGGACAAATGAGCTGCAAGGGTCACAGTAAGGGCAGTGCAGGGTGTTGGAGAAGAGCCTTAAGCAGGTAGCATGCATAGTGGCTTTTTCTGAGGTGTTACCTATGTTCCACCACAGAGATACAAGAGTACTCTGCACTAGAGCATTTAATGACTGATTGAAAGCATAGTACAGCTTCAGCTACATGCAGGAATGGGGGAGACAGGCTAGGAGAATATGGACCTCTATAAGGGAGATGGCCTGCATCCTTCTGGGAACTCCACAGTCCCTGATCGGAGGTTTAAATGCTGCCTGGATCCACATTTAAACTAGTCAATTGAAGGCAGTAAAATAAAGTGAGGCACCGATTGCCCCCAGATAATGGAGCAGCAAGGAAGGAGGACCATGGGGGAGAAAACTCTTTCATGGCAGAGGCATAGAAAGGGATAGATAGGGATAAGGCAGAAGAAAAGGGTGGTGAAAAACCAATTAAGTGAGTGTAAAACACTGAAGGGTTCAAGGAATAGGGAAATTAAAAAGTAGCAGGAAACTTAGCAGGATCTTTAATGAAAAACACAGTCAAGATGGGGATAGGGAAGCAAGGTAGTGGGCAGTGTGGAGGAAAGGTGAGAAGAGCCATGTACACCAATCCAAAGAGTCTTGGAAATACAATTCCTGACCTGGAAGTTGTCATGGTGAAAGGTGACCTGGATTTAGTGGCTATTGCAGAGTCGTAGTATACTGACTGGAACATGGCCATACTGGGCTACTCTATGTTCAGGAGAGACAGGGCAGGGATGAGATGAGATGAGTAAGGGTTATTTTATATTTGAGGGAGGGAATCAAGGCTATAGAAGTACAGGAGCACCGGGGATGAAAACAAAGGGCTGGAGATAATGTAAGTCACCCTGGAGACAGACTCTCTGGGGCTACTATCCATACCAGGGTGGTGTGCAGGCCTTCAGCACAGTGGAAGTAGTTGGATAAGGTACTTGGGGAAGTCATCACCAGAATTGCAAGTAAGGTGGGAGGTGCTACTAGTTGGGGACTTCAGTCTTCAAGCCTTCAGGCTGTAGCTTCCACAAGGAGTATGGCCATCCTGGACTAAAGGGGCTTTTCTCAGGCAGTTAGTCACAGAACCCACTAGGGATGGGGAAGTGCTGGACATGGTGCTTATAAATAGGGACAACATGGCAGACATCACACTTGGTAGTTCTCTGGGAACTAGTGATCATCATAAAGTGTGGTTTAACATCAAGACAAGAATAGAGTCTAACCACAGAAAGATGAGGGTCCTGGACTGTAGTGGATTGAATTTTAAAGAAATGATGGCTGCCTCAGAGACTGCCTTGTGTGTGTGTGTGGGGGGGGGGGTTGCCAGGGATGGGTGGTGGAAACATAGGCAAAAATAAGGAAGGGTACAGTATAACTAAAACAACTAACCTCGGTGTGAAGGAATCGAGTAAAAGCAGGATTAGAAGAAAGAGACCACTGTGGTTCTCTAAGAAAGTGGCAAAAGTAGTGAAGGAAAAAAGGATTGAATTTAAGAGGTATAGGGAAACACAGAGGGAGGAAGACAGAGTGGTATACAGGGAGGTACAACTAGTATAACAGAGGGAAGTAGCTAAAGTGGTGAGGGGAGCAAAGGCACAGAAAGAGGAAAGAATCACCAAAGGGGTCTAAGAGGGATAAGACTTTTTTCAGATACATAAGTGAGAAGAGGAAAGCAAATGGAGAAATAGTGATGATTAGAAGAGCAGAGAGGGGAGATTGTGCAGAAGAAAACCAAGGAAAAGTAAACATCCTGAACAGGTATATTTGCTCAGTCTTTACAGCTGAGGTTGGGGGTACCAGGGAATAGCAGGAACAGAGGAAGGGGGAAGTGACTCAAGTTCATTTTCAGAAGAAAGACTCCAGAAGGGACTTGTAGCTCTGAAGGTGAGCAAAGCTATGGGACCAAATGGGATGCATCCAAGGGTTCTAAAGGAACTCAGAGAGGTGCTAGCTGTCCTGCTGACATCCTTCTTCAACAGTTCACTGTAAATAGGCATGGTTCCAGAAGACTGGAAAAGAGCTGATGGGGACCCTCTACATAAAAGCAGCAGCAGGGAAGAGGCTAAGAACAATAGATAAGTTAACCTTACTTTAGTGGTGGGGAAAACATTGAAACCCTGCTGAAAAAGACAGAGTGCCCGATTCCAAAATGACTTATGCACAGCGCAAGGTGCTTTACACCAGACCCTATGGCATAAATCACTCCTTGCACCATGTATTCTGCAAGTTGGAATTCCAAGTTGCAGCTTGCGCCATGCCGCAGGCGGGTTGCACCACAGGTGGGCTACACCACCCACTATGCCCACAATCCACTGCAGCATGGTGCAAGGGTGGGTTACTGCAGCACCTGTGCCCTATTCCAGAAGGGCAGCTGCCATAACCCACTAACGCAATTCCAAGTTGGCACATGGCACAGTGGGGTTAGATAAGCATGGAGCCGGTCTAAGGGGCATCCATCCTGGCAAAATGATGGATGCCTCCCCGCAGCACCATGGTACACATATTCCCATGTCCCATGCACACCCCCAACACAGTGATGCCCCCCATCCCCTGAGTCCTGGGTGCCACCCAGGTCCAATGTGTGCCATGTCCCCCCTTGCAGCTGTGCCAACCAGCCAACCCCTCCATGGTCCACTGAGGCTTGCGGTGGTTGTATGGGGGGGCTCTGAGGGGGCAGTTAATTGACGGCTGCAACTTGCAGCACTCAGGTTCATTGCACCATTCCTGTGGTACAAGCCTGTGGCTGCTGCAAGTCATGGGTTGTAGGTGCCGGGGATCCTGCCTGTCTTGGAAAAGGGCACAGGGTCCCCAACATAGTGCCGCATGGCACAATCCACATACGCCCACGAGTTGCACCATGCAACTTGGAATCAGGCCCAGAGTATCTTGAATCCAATGGGTTGCAAGACCACAGACAGCATAGATTTGTGGGGGTAAGAGGTTATGCCAAATGAATCTGATGAATTTCTTTGACTGGGGGACTAGGGAAATACATCAAGGGAACACAGGAGACATGGCGTATGTGGACTTCAACAAGGTCTTCAACACTGTGCCACACTGGAGGTTCATAAAGAAACTGAGCAGCCTGGGGATGGGCTCCAAAGTGGTGAACTGGGTTAGAAATTGATTAATAGATAGGAGACAGAGGGTAATGGTAAACAGCTCTCACCTCACATGAATGATGGAGGAGTGACCAGCAGCTTGCCACAGGGCTCAGTACTAGGACTGGGCCTCTTCACTGCCTTCATAAGTGACAGTGCTGAGGAAGAAGGAAAGGTATGCTTCTTTGTCGTTGATAGCAAAACCTGCAATTGGGTGGAGAGAATAATCAGGGATCGGGGGAAATTTGAGGAGTGGTCTGAAACATGGCATTTGGAGTTCAATGCCAGAAAGTTCAAAATAATGCACCTAGGGTATAGGAACACAGGTACTGAGTGTAACATGGGGAGAAGTATTGACAGTCACTAAAAAGGAATGGGACACTGAAGTGTTATATCTGATGACCTCAAGGTGTCGGGGCAGTGCGATAAGTGGGTAGCGATCATGGGATGCTGAGGTACAGAAGGAGGGGTATATCCAGCAGGAGGAGGGAGGTGGTGTTGCCACTGTATCGCTCACTGGTGAGATCTCACCTGGAGTATAGTGTCCAGTTTTGGAGGCCACATTTCAGAAAGGACACAGACCAGAGAAAGGCAACTAAAAAAGCACAGAGGTTGCACAAAAAGCCCTATGAGAAGGGACTGAGGGGTCTCAACATGTACACCCTGGAATAGAGGAGAGTGAAAGGTGACATGATAGAAACCTACAAGTACCTCACAGGGGTTAACATGGTGCAGGAGAGAATCTTTCAAATGAGAAGGAGCACCAGGAACAAGGGGCATGTAATGAAGCTTTGGGGGGGGGGGGTTATGAGAAATGTGAGGAACTATTTCTTCACTGAAAGAGTGCTAGACACCTCGGAGAGACTACCAGTGGAACTGGTGGAACCAAAAACACTGTGGGGCTTCAAGCATGCATGGGATAGACATAGGGTTGTATTAAAAACATGAAGGAGAGAAGGTTGTCTGAGAACAGTTAGGGTCTGCAGCAACAGAGTACTCAGGAACATCTGGGCAGACTGGGTGGTCAAAGCGGTTCTTTTCTGTCAAAAAATTTAATATTTTGTGTTTCTAGTAGTATTGCTGACCTGATCATTTGTAAGTTTTAACTCTCCTATTTCATCAACAGCTCTAGTGAATATCTCAAGGACACTCTGATTGAAAAGAGATGTTGTATTGATGCTAAATTTAAATTTCCTTGGCAACATAAACAATGTAATTAATCTGCTGAATAGGCTTGGCTTTGGTTAAATGTATATTTTACCCACATTAGAACCCTTTGTATGTACAGTATATTAAGTTTTACTGAGAATTACTGAACTAGCTGGACAATATGATTTGTCACTAGGGAAAAGTGAAACATTAAGTAAATGGATAACAAAATTTAACAAAGTCCTTGAGTTACTATTGTACCTATTTCTTTGGCTCCACAAGTCAGGTGATTAATATCCATCTAGCGCTTTGTATCTCATCAAAGCAATTTTTTTGACTGCACATTACTCAAATGATGATGATCTCTCAACCCCTTGACCATGCCAGTCTTACACTACTGATAATCTATTGCATGTTGTTCTCATTTCTCCGTTTTAATAGTAAAAGGGATGTTTTTTTCTAGTCATATACAGTATTTCGTAAACTGTATGATTGTAAGGAGAAATTACTACTTAAGCAGTTTAATCCTATACAGACTAGACAATTTTTTAGAATTATTGAGAGGAAAAGGAAAGTAATTCTTAGGGAGTCCTAAAATTCGATTATAAAATGGGTAAAGGATTTCAAGCAATCTGATTGGTTGTTAGCCATGCATTAGATGTGTCTAATGCATAGCTGGAACTAGAACCCCCATTTAGAATACAGAGGCCCATTTTATAAACGCACACTTGGGGATAGTTTCTAATGCATGGCTAGTGGACTGGACGCACTCGGCCTGTGGCCTTGTGCCTCACTACATCCCCCAAGCCATGCATTAGAACTGTCTAATGCACATCCCATCATGTCTTATTGCTTACTTATATAACGATTTGGAATGTTTCATATCTACAGTACTTTTGCTGGTTTTAAAAGTGCTGTAAAAGGAGTTGTCTTGTATACTGATTTTTATTGCTGTGTGGTGGAGTCTGTCAGGATGCAGTACAGTGTCTCAGATTATGGCATGACAAAAAAATAATAAATAGCCTTGTTTCCTGCCATAACCCTGCTGCAGAATTCTGAAGTATTGTGTTACATCCTGGCAGGCTTCACTGCACCTTTTATCCTTTTTATGGCTGCAGTAGGTGGAGCCTGCAAACATTTTGCATGTACAAAAGGAGTGATGTCATGTTTTCTGTCTGTGGAACTGACTGAAGGTGTAAATAGTCTCCTCTACCTTACTCTCCTCCAAGAAGTGTTTTCCACCCTCAAATAAATACACTTTCATGTTAGTCAATGGTTGCAGGGTACTATTTTCTTTCTTAAATGGGCAGTGCAAGAACTGGAACCTGAGTAGTGGGAGGAAGATTTTTTTTTTTTTGGAGTAAGATCCATCCCACCTCCACCTGAGACACTCCTTAAGATCCACCCCTACTTTTTTTTTTATTCATATAGGAGGGGCATGAGGTGAAACTGCATCTAGTTGGAAATGCAGTACTGAGCCTGTGTGGTTACTGAGTTTTACTTCTCTGTTTTTAGAGTAAGTTGAAGCATCTTTTTCACTTGATAAATGTTTGTAAAAGTGTAAATCATGTTTGCTAGTGCAACTGTGAGTTATGTAACTGTTTTTTGTAGATTTGACTCCTGACTTCTTTTCATGACAGGCAGTATTCCTAGAACAGACTTTGCCTTTGAAGCTCCTATAAAGTGCTATTTTTATATCACTGTGTAGTTCCTCACTTTTTAGGTGCTTCAATGGTAAAGCCTTTTCATGCAGGAATGTTTACTGCCTGTCATAAACAGAAATCAAGAGTAAAATCTACCAAACACAGTTTAGCAAGTTAGCTTCAAAAGCAAAGCATGTTTGTGCATGGAAAGATGTTACAGAAACGAAGACATGCAATTATTTCAAGTCTGCAAGTTAAGCAACTATTTTTTTTAATCAGCCTTGCCTCAGCTTACATTCCTATCCTCAACAGTCATTTTCACAAATAAATTCAGAGAGATATAAAGTCCCTCCTGTTGGGTATATGATGTTATTCACACCCATCCTCCAGCCTCGCCCCCACCACCTTGCTTTGTATTTTGCATCAGCTGTAGCATTTCAGTACAGCTAGAGGTGACAATGCATATTTTTTCTGGACTTGCATTGTTAAGTGAACCATCCCCAATCTGTATCCTTTCAAAAACTGCTTTATGTGGTGTGCATACCAGCATGGTTGTTTCACTCTTATTTACAGCTTAACACCTTTATCAGTTTTTAATTGTAATTTGTTTGCCCTTTGAATAACAAGGGTCAATACCTATAACTTCCCATTTTCTTTATTATGGTCACATTGATTTCTGAAGACCCCCTTGTAAGCGAGGTGCAAACACAACTTGGTTTTCTTTGTCTTTTTTTGCCTGTGTAGTTTTATTAAGCTTGTAACCATAGAAACAAGGGTGCAAAGCACACATCTTACAAGTAATGCCATATAAAAAAACTAATGAAAATATATACTGATTCCTCCCAGTTCCTGGAAAATGGATTTTTTTCACTAAACAAGTTACAACTACTGAAAAATACAAAAACTATAAACAACTGTGCAGTCTGACAGGTTCATTTAAACCTCTTAGCTGCAAACTGTGACATTCATAAATCCAGTAAGGTTCTCACTGAAGCTATCTCCTTCTCATGTCTCCTCTCAAATTGTCAAAAACATTTCTTCAATGTGGACAGTCAGGCATTCAAGTTGTTCTCAGATTAAATGTTACTTTTATAAACATAGATTTAACAAGGGCATCTTGTAAAATACTGGTTTGTTTAAATGTTAGTTGTGGTCATGCTGATATCACATTATTCAGACTCGGTTCAGTATCTAGGAATTCCCATTTTTTTGGTTTTTATGATCCAAGTTATTTTATGATGCATGTATTTTATGAAAATCCTAGGGCCTATCTTACTGCTGTGCACAGCTACTAAGCACTCCAACTGTGATTAAAAAATGACAAGTGTAAAAATAAATAAATTAAAATAAAATTGTATGTAGTCTACTAAGTACAGTAGACTGGTACAGGACCTGTAAAACAACTATTAAGTCATATAATGGTATGAGAGAAACACAAAGAAGTGAAACCCTAGAACCCCACCATCTGAATCAATGGGGAATGCACATTTCATGAAGCGTAGTAAAAAAAAGATGCAACACAAAAATCATAGAAATATAGACTTTGACACATATAAGGACTGCTTGGCCCACCTAGTCTGCCCATATCCCTACCTACTGGATAAGCTGCAGATCCTAGTTAACCAACAGCCTATTTCATCCTACCCCCCAACAAGAATTGCCTTATGTCTGTCTCATGCATTCTTGAATTCACCCACTATTTTTGACCCCACAGCCTCCTCACAAAGGCCGTTCCATGTGTCCACCACCCTCTCTGTGAAAAAATAATTCCTCACATTACCCCTGAGCCATCCCCTCTCTATTTTCAAATTTTGTCCCCTTGTTCTTGCACACCTCTTTTTCTGAAAGATGCTACCCTCTTGGACTTTGTTGATTCCCTTGAGGTACATAAAAGTTTCTATCATGTCTCCCCTCTCCCTTCTTTCCTCAAGCGTATACAAATTAAGCTCCTTTAGTCTCTCCTCCTTTGGCTTCTGTTGCAGACCCTGCACCATTTTAGTTGCCCTTCTCTGGACTGTCTCCATCCTGTCGATGTTCTTGCAGAGATGGGGTCTCCAGAACTGGATGCAGTACTCCAGATGGAGTCTCACAAACTATCTGTTCAGAAGGATAACAGCTTCTTGTTTTCTACAGGTGATGCCTCTCACTATACATCCCAGTATCTCCTAGCCATCCCTACTGCCTTCTCACATTGCTTGTTAACCTTTAGGTCATCTGATATGATTACCCCCAGGTCCCTTGCCATTTGTGTTGTTGTTACTGCTCCCCCCCACACACTGTGTACTCTTCCCCTGGGTTTTTGTTTCCCAGGTGCATTACTTTGCACTTCTTTGCATTGAATCCAAGCTGCCATACTTCTGACCATTCCTCCAACCTTGCCAAGTCCCTTCTCATCCTTTCCACCTTCCCCTGTATATCAACCCTGTTGCAGATCTTTGTGTCTGTAAAGAGGCATATTTTTCCTTCCAGCCCCTCAGCAAACATCATGATGATGAGTTGAGGTATCTTTGCATGGTATGGTCAACCCCCACATCACAGATGCAGTCCCTATTCTCTACAGTAAGATGGAACATCTTGGTGTAATGAGTATGGAATACTAATTTTGTGATCAATATCATGAGTGTCACTGTTTGTTCTAGGCAAAATCTGCCCCCCTCAAAAAAAAATGATAATATAGAAATATTCCCAAGGTGACATATGCATTGTCATATATTAAATAACAGTAGCCTAATATCTGAAATTGGACTGATCCAAACTCTGTAATTCCTAGGTACAAGTCTGTGCATAACAGAAACTGGAATAAGTGTTGCTATGTAAAATAGGAGCACCCATGTGTTATCTGTGAAAAATGTATGTATTATCCTAAATATTTTTTTGTTCCAGTTGTATAACAGACAATAGAATAAGTGGTGTTATGTAAAATATGAGCACCCATGTGTTATCTGTGAAAAATGAATGTATTTTCCTAAATATTTTTTTTTGTTCCAATTGTGCATAGCGGAAAGTGTCAAAGTCCTGATGTCAATCACAAAAGTAGCAATCAGTAGTCCATAGATAAAATGTTGCATCTTAATGTAGAGAATAGGGACTGCATCTGCAGAACAGGGGTTAGCCATGCCATGTAAATATAGGCCAACTGAGTCATGATGTTTGGTTTGATTGACCTCAGTGTGAATAATGAAATGTGCATTGCTAATTGATTCTGATGGTGGGGTTCCAGGGTTCTGAATCAGTCTGTTTCTATCACTATGAGTATATGTTCATTATACAAAACCTTTATTGCTTACCATTCCTTCCATTAAAATCGACACCTCCATATTTTTTCCTAATAATGTGTCTGCCTTCCTTAGAATAGAAAATAAAACAAATCTTACTGGTTAAAAAGCATTGTGTTGTTTCTCCAAGTATCCTTCACAATTCAACACAATCTCACTAACTTCATAATGCAGCCATGGTGGACCTGACTAGACTTTGTTTTTTTAATGACAAGTATTTGTTGATCAAGTAAAGATTAATGAATCAGGCTGTAAAAGGAATTTTAACTACATCACCATAATGTTGCTACAGTCATCAGAGGACACATATGGGTAATACTGAAATAAGCAAAGCACTTGACCATTTCCCTTTAAATGTTTTACCAAACGCAAGTAAGGTAACTGATGTAAGCAGTATGACATGACAGGGTGTGCATTATAGTGATATAATCACACCTCTCTGGTGCATTGCTGAGCATGCAGCCCAGCTGAGTACCGTTACATGCACCAGAGAAAGGATATTAAAGAGCTGATGATGCCTCAAAGAAAACTTTGAAAACCATAATACTTAGGTACAAATCAGCTTGCATTCCATATACTATATATTCTATGGATTTTGCCTACCCATTATGTATTACTGACAAAATGTCCATGAATAACTGATATTTATCCCTTGGAGTTCATCTGCCTCTATAGCTTATTCTCTACTTCATTTCATAATCCTTTGCTGTGACATCACACTCCGCTGTCATATGAGCAACTGTGACATCACAAGCAGTGCATTATGACCTCAGGTAGGGAGAAAGCAATAGGAGTAGATGAACTCTTCAGGAGCAAAGATTCTGTTTTAATGCAGATTACCTCAGTGATAAATAATGGGGATGAGAAATACTGAACTAGTGTGAAATATGTACTGAACTGTGCCTAAATATTATGTTTTGCTAAAGTTGTTATGAATGCATCAGCTGCTCTTTAAATCACCATAATGGTACGCTCATGGCTGTCTTTTTGTACTTATAGTATGGCTTTTAAATGTCTGACTTAAACTTAATACAAATAAGAAAGCAGTTAAAAAGATAAAAATGATGATTTTTTCATTGAAATACAGTATGCTTCCAGTGACATACAGTGTGCTTCTATTTTAACTTTAAAGGTAAAATAATAGTCTATATTTTGGTAATGGGAGGGTAGCTAACAAAAACAAGACATTGAAAGCCATGTGTGGCACACACTTTATTAAAAAAAAAACATTAGTTGCCTTATTTCATTTCAAACCAGTAGAGGTAAATTTTAAAGCAAATGTATTTAAAACTGTTAAACCTGCCAGTTGTTGGTGTAAAGGGGGTAGATTTCTTCTATAAACACCCATTACTGATTCAAAAGCATGTGCTATAAGGAACATCAGGAATCTTATGAAGTTTTGTTGTGCCTCTGCCCATGTAACTGGATTTTCCCACCTTCCTTCTCTTTGCTTATATTATTGCACTCTTTCCACACCCAGAGCCTGATTCACAAAGACTAGGGAATGATACAAGGTGCTGGTGTCAGACAGACTTGACACAAGGAGCTCGTTATGCTGCACCTTGCATCATTCCCAATTCAGGAATGCAGACTGCACCAGAATGGGGACTGTCTGTGCCAGTTGGGCTTCTGCTGACCCTGTGCCCAGTGCATGGCTTTGGCATGGAAGGTGGGGGCATGCACTGGTGCATGGCTGTGACATCCCAGTCCCCGGGATTCAGAAAGGCTGGCCATCCCCCCAACGTTAGACCACCCAGGGCTGATCTAAGGACCTTGCACCAAATCGGCATGGGATAGAACAAAGCTGGTTGGTGCCCATAATGTGTTACCCATGTTTAGCAACTGTAAACAGGGATTTCAGATGAAGGCTGTGTCAGAGAATGTAAGGATACAGGGCAGTACCACAGCTATATCAGTTGAACATACTCTGTTGCACCTGTCTAATGACAGCAGTCTGTATGGCATGTTGGCATGGCTGTGGATCACCAATCTGCTTTTGCTGCATGCTTTGTGCTGGTGCCCTGGCCTGCCCATGCTGCATTATCATGCCGTTGTCTTTGGCACATGGCTGCAGTTGCGGCAATCTGGATCTTTAGGCACCTGGATCATGGGGGTTCCAGAATCAGGTGCAGAGTCCCTGACACACGTGGCATTGATGCAGGTTGTGACAAATAGCAGCTTGCATCAGTCTACAAGGCTGTTACAGAATCACACCCCCTGTTTCTAATTCTTTGTCTTTTCACACATTCAACAGATGGAATGTTTACCACAGAATGCAGGATTTCAAAATTCTTCACAATTCCACTGTTAGAATGTTCCTGTCCCATCAAACACACAACAAAGGCCTCATGTGGAGTCATAGCTTTAATTTGATCACTGGCAGGGTAGGCCTCTGTATTGTCCCTGGTAAGCAAGTAATGACTGGAGGAGGATTTTTCATGGTCATTAAATAAAAGCTAGTAATGAAAACTGTAAACAGTACTTAATTTTTCTGATTTGTTTAATTTATTGATGTGTGTTAGGAGAGTATGACAATCAGGGAAACAGCTTTTATTTAGTTTTTTTTTATTTAAGGAAGTTTTGTTTTTAGGGACTAGTGGAAGGTTTCTAGTTAGTTAAGGTCGCAGTCATGTGTGTGATAGCAGGTCAGTTATCAGTATAGAGGGGTATCTATTAGATTGGGCTACTAACAAGTCAATTTGGATTTAGGACCAGGATGACTGTGCCCTATGCTGTCATCTAACTGGTGATGCCCAATTAAGTTTCATTTTTAGACTCTTTTTATAAAATTTCATTTAATCATAGCTTCATCTTGAGTAAAACTATAGCTAATCTGCTTAGAATAAGACACTGATTTCATGATAGGTTTTAGAGTTGAAAGAATAAAGTACCAATCACACTACACAGACACTGTAAAACAAGTGTGATTTTGAGGGCTATTGACAAATCAGCACTAGTGGTACACAACTACAGAAATAACTTATTTGCTGCTGAGTTTTCTTTGTTGGAATTCACAAACTAAGTTGTCTTTTAGTTTTGCAATATTCATTGATGCAAAAACAAAGTCATGCTTCCCATAAAGAGTAAGTTTATTCTTTTTTATATGTATTCTTTCATCCCTTGTTTTGTCACTTAACATAATTATCTTCTTGTCATTTATGCTCATTACAACACTCAGAAATAGTCAAAGGCAAAGACTTCTTGCTGGTTGCTACACTGCTGACATATGTTAATCAACTGAAATCCCACTGCCCCGCAAAATCTCCAAAGTGTACTGGTGTAAGATCACTTGAAACTATCCCAACAGTTTTCCAAATTCCCACAGGGCAACTATGCCAATAAACAGTCTCGTTACCTACTACTTATTCAGACATTCTATATGAAATATGTATTTATTTTGGGGTGTGTAGAAGTGCATTTCCAGGATAACCTGTGACAACAGCCTGTCATAAAAGTTAGCAAGTCCTGAGGTGGAAATAACAGACACAGGAACTGCTTATTGGCATTGCAACTATAATGCATAAACATAATGCAAAAGTCTTATGGGATGTTTATGCAAATCCTCATGAACATTTAGACTGGTTTTGCTTTAAGCAAGAATGCATGGTACCAGACAACGTCTTACACAATCTGTAAAGACTGAGAACAGAAGACACAAACACATGTTTTGTCCTACTCAGACCTCAGTAGTGTGCTCATCTGTATCTTGTCCCAGAGGCAATACAAACCAGCCCTTATATGGTCTTATGGGTTTGGGTCATGGGGAGCCCAAAATAGGAAAGCAAGCTAAAGAATCAAGGAAACTCAGTGCAAAACCCCAAAGACAAGGGCTATGCAAAAAGGGCATTGGGACACTAATGAGTCCTGAGTAGTATGAAACAAGTTTCTGTGTCTTCTGTTCTTAACCTTTGCAGATTATGTGAGAGGTGCTTTGGCACTATGCATTCCTGCTTAAAGCATAAACAGTTTAAATTGTTATGGTGATTTGCATATATATCCCATGATGCCTTGCATTGTAGGGGCATGTGTGATTATGATTTTTTTTTAAACCAGGCTTTGTTGCCAATGCCCAATCTGTTTTGTTTTTTAAATTCAAGTTTATTGCATATTCAGGCACTTACACAAGAAAAAAAAAGAAAAAAAATTTATTTTCTTCATATATAGCTGTTTACATACAGGCATTTCATAATAATAAGGTTTTATATAGCTGTTTTCCACCAGTTACAATACTTTTCAATTTCAATAACTCGACCTTTATCTATGTAAAAGTATTCCTTCATATTGGCTTCCAGTATTTCTTAATATCCCCTTTACTGCCCCCATACAGCCCTCCTCCCTCACTCCTCTCTCTTACTCATTCCCTCCCATATCCACATCCTGGGCCATCAGCCACAAGGTCCATCGCCCTACAAATCTTTGTGCTCTTGAATTTATTCTATAGGTAATCTCCTCCATGTCCCGAATTTCGTCTATAATTGACACCCATTCCATATATGTTGGCACATCCGGAGAGAGCCATTTGCTAGTTATAGCCTTATGGGCTGATGTTATGAGTATATTCCATATATACCCTTTATCACTTCCTTTTATTTCTTTTGGTCTCACCCCTAGCAACAGTTCCCTGGGACCCAGGTTAATCTCAGGTAGGAATACCTGCTTTAGTTTTTGGGTGATTTCAGCCCAGAATTCTGTTAGGGCAGGACATGTCCAAAATACATGTAAGTAATCTGCCTTATCTCTCCCGCATCCTCTCCAGCACCTATCCCATTTAAATTGGGTCAATGGTGTAATAAAAAAATCTCATCCTTACTTTCCACTCAAACTCCTTCCACATCGGGGAACTAGTGGTTTTAAAAACCTCTGCGAGGGCGAAGTCCCAGTCCTTCTCTTGTATTTCCTCTCCCAGTTCCAGTTCCCATCTGTGTTTAATTTGGGTGGCTCCCCCCCCCTTGTCTCTCAGCACCTTATATATGGCAGAGATCTGGCCTTTGACTCGGTTTAACTTCATTATCTCACTCATGATGTTTACCAGTCCTCCTGAGGGTTTGGCTTGTTTAAAGGAAGTTTGTAGGTTGTGTATGTACGTTCTAATTTGTAAATATCTAAAGTAGTCTGCCTGTCTTATCAAGAATTTTTCCTTAATCTGGGCAAACTCCGAGACCATGTCACCCTCCAAAAATTGATTGAGAGAGTACAGGCCCATTCTTCCCCATCTCTTAAAGGTGAGGTGTTGTCTAGCTGGGGGGAACTCTGGGTCCCATGCGAACCATCTCAAGGGTCACGTTTCTTCCCCTTAACCTATGCTTATTCCACAAGCGTCCCATGGCCCTCAGAGTATTCCCAACAGACATCAGAGCAATGCCAGCATCTCTATTTTGGGCTCCTGGTGTCATCACTCTAGCTCCCAAAGGCACACCATCCATTGAGGCTTCTTCAATTGCCTTCCAATGAGCGGAATATGCCCTTGCTGACCACAAGAGGGCCCATCTTAATTGAGTAGCCAAGAAATAATCTTCCAGGTTAGGGATATTCCTTCCCCCATATTTTTTACTAGTTTGCATTATTTCAGTTTTAATCCTGGGTCTCTTTTTATTCCAAATATATTTTATAATCATTCTTTGCCAGATTTGAAATTGGTTCTTGTGTATTCTTATTGGGAGGCACTGGAACAGGTACAAATATTTAAGGAGAACGTTCATAGATACTGATTGAATTCTTGCATATAGAGGCAGATTCAAAGCTTCCCACCTTTTGATGTCCTATCTGAACTGGATTACTAGTGGTTCATAATTAATTGAGAAGAGTGTAGTAAGATTTTTGGGGATTTGGGCGCCCAGATACTTTATTTTGGTTTTATTCCAGTTCAGATTTAATAATTGCATTATGCTTGGGGAGGGATTATAGAAAAATCTCAGGACCTCAGTTTTACTTTTATTTATTGTATATCCTGAGTATTGACTAAATCTATCTATTATGGACCATAATTTAGGGATGGAAGTTTAGAGGTTTGTTATATATAGGAGAACGTCATCTGCATATAAGGAGATTTTATGCTTCTCTCCACCAATCTTCACTTCCTCCACACCCTCCTCCTCCCTCACTGCTTGGGCCAGGGGTTCTTATATATATGTCAAAAAGGAGGGGTGACAGTGGGCAGCCCTGTCTGGTTCCCCTACCCAGACCAAACCTCTGTGAGATTCCCCCGTTTACTCTCACGAATGCCTGTGGGGAAGCATAGAGGGCCTTAACCACTTCTAGAAATGTTGGTGGAAATCCCATGCTTTCCAGGACTAAAAATAGGAAGTGCCAGTTGACTTTGTCGAACGCCTTTTCTGCATCCAGGCTCATGATGCAGGTAGGAATGTGTTGTTTACTGATGGTGTCAATGACATCAATAGTTCATCTGACACCCTCAGGTGCCTGTCTACCTTCTATGAATCCTGTCTGATCCATGTGGATCAGGCTCCCAAGGAAGAACTGAAGCCTTTTAGCTATTATAGCTGTGAAGACTTTATAATCTACATTAAGTAGTGAAATTGGTCTATACGATCCACAATCCTTAGGATCCTTTCCCTCTTTTGGAATCACAGTTATAGTTGTATAATTCCACAAGGGGGGTACCACCTCGCCTTCCAACCAAACCTGATTATATACGGTCTTTAACATGGGGGCCACCTCGGCTATGAATACTTTATAAAGTTTACTTCCAAACCCATCAGGCCCTGGACATTTACCCGCCTTAAGGTCTCCCACCGTCCGAGTAATTTCTTGGTGGGTGATGGGGTGTTCCAAAACCTTTCTTTGGGCCTCATTGAGCTGAGGGAGCTTCAGGGCTCCTAGAAAATTCCGCGCCTCTTCCCTCCTTTTGTGGGTGATATAATTGCTTGTAGTATGTCACTAGCGCATCTGCTATTTGTCCCCATTTATGTGTGATATTTCCCGTATTCGGGTGTCTAAGGGCTACAACATGAGCCTGGGCAGGCATCTGTTTTAGTCGATAGGCCAATAGGCGCATAGCTCTTGGCCCCCCCTCATAATAAGATTGTTTGATATAGGACAATGCCTTTTCAGTCTCCTGTAAATGTATTTTTTGAAGGTCTGACTTAACTTCTCTTATCTGTTTCTCTATTTTCTTGTTGAATTTTAATTTCTGCTGTCCCTTCAAAGTTCTAAACTTTTCAGTGAGTTGTTCTATTTGTTTGCCCTTTCCCTTTTTTTGTATGTGGCTATCAAGATCAGTTTACCCCTGACCATTGTTTTGATCGTGTCCCACAAAATTTGTGGCATGGTGTTCGGGTTCTTATTTATTTGAATGGTCTGCTTTATTACCCTTTTAATTTCTTCCCTCGTCTTTTCATCCCTGAGCAGGCTTACATTTAATCTCCATTGCATTGTTTTTTTAGGTAACTGCAAGTCCACCTCTGCAAAAATGGGTTGGTGATCTGATAGGGTTTTGGTGCCCACCCACATGGACTTAAATACAGAGAGGTCTTTACCATATGTGAAGAACATATCCAGCCTTGAGTATATTTTGTACCTTGGAGAATAGCATGTGTAATCTTTGGCTAATGGATATTTCTCCCTCCATATGTCTACCAAATCTGTATCCCTCAAAAGTCTTTTCAGTGGCTTAGAAATCCTCCCATTAGGTGCCAGTATGTTTGAGGTGGTATCTAGAGACCTATTCAAGACCACATTCCAGTCACCTCCCGCGATTACCATCCCCTTTGCTTTTTCCACGAGTAGTTTAAACAGGCCCACGTAGAAGGTTGTAGGTGAGCCCAGTGGTGCATATACAGTAAGCAGGGTTACTGACATGTCCTGAATTCTCCCCACCATCATTACGTAATGTGCCCCTTCATCTGCAAACACTGACTCTTCTGTAAATGGGAGAGACGCCGGCAGAAGTATGGCCACACCCCTCTTTTTCCCATTCCTTAGGGATGCATGATAAATATTTGGAAACCCTTTGGTTTTCAGTTTCCCCACCTCCCCCAGAGGCAGATGTGTCTCTTGCAGGAACTGTATTTCACACTTTTGGTTTTTTAAGAATTTTTGAAGTTGTTTTGTTTTAATAGGACTATTTATGCCATTGACGTTGTAGGATAGTATTTTGGATTTAAGTGTCGCCATCTTTAGATTTTGTAATCTTTGTCCCTGGTCTGTTCCCTTTAATATTATAGTGAGAGCTAGCCTCTACCCCTTTTCTAGCTTTTGTTTTCCCTTCTCCTTTCTGTGGGATGGACAGCAGTCCATTCTCCCAAACCCCTTTGCCAGCCTGTATTAGCTTATAAATATCTCCGTGCCTTTCATTATGCCAGATATACCAACCATATTTGCTGGTTCTCAACCACCAGCTAACTTGAACAGTAATAGAACCATATTGCCTTTCTCCCTCAGTAAGTGGGGGTGTAACTTTTCCAACATCCTGTAACTTAGGACTTGTTAATAAGAACACATCAACCATTAAAATAAAACAGTTAAACACATTTCACAGGGTATCCCTCCCTTTATAGCTATTACACTGTATAACTTTCTTCTCTACTATAAATGTATCAGAGGGATTTTCTTCCCGGATATCCAAGCTTCCTAGGTCAGTCCACCCTTCGGGGTTTGGACTGGTATGTGCCTTGTTTGAGACACCGTGCCCTTTATGGCGGTATGGGCTAAGCCTCCTATGAGCTTCACTTTTGGGTCTCAGCCCACAGCTCAGAGGCAGAATCGACATCAGCAGAACCAGAAGGCCAAAAAACATTATTTTAGCTTGATTCGCCTATCCCCATCCCTCCCCCAACCCACTATTTGGTTTTTTTTCTGAGAGGTTCCCCCCTCATGACCTTTTGGCTAAAGGGCATCCACCTTTGTCCTCCCCCCCACCCCCATATTCATTGGGGCACAGGAAGAAGAGAGTAGAACAATTTACCATTCATTGTGTCATAATCCACAGCCCCGGCACTCTCTCATGAGATTCCCTCTGTTTTCAGCCTTCCCATAACTGTTTTGTATCTCAGGAGAGACTGCTATACTCTTTCCTTCTTCCCGTTTCAGCATTCCTTCATCTCTCCGTGTCCAGCAGTCTTTCAGGGCATATGTTGAGAGATGAAGGAAAGAGGAAAAAGTGCCCCCACCCAAAATACTTCTAAATTCCTGCATACTCCTTCAACCACCTTTAAACCCCCATCCCAAAGGTTCCCTTCCTCCGTCCCTCCACATCACGCCAAAGTCAATTTATGTAGCCCCAGAGTCTCAGTACCATTAATCAAGCCCCATGTGTAGGGAAGGCCTTCCGATCATGCTGCGATCTATTCTAAGTCCTTATTTAAGTGTTCACTACTTCTCAGGGAGCGTCATCCACCAAGCCATCTGTCATTGGCCCTTGTGCCAAATCTTCCTGCTCTTCTTGTGGCTCAGCTCCATGCAGCTGTATCGGAGATACATAGGACTTCAGCAGCACCACGATGTCGGCCTTCAGGGTTGTAGATTGAGCCCTGGACTGGTGGGCCGTCCCTTTACGTGCCACTGACCATGCCGATCACCGCAACTCTCTTTTGATGTGCTCCTTTTCAAGCCCCAGGACTGAAATTCCCTCACCCTCCAGAAAATCTTTTGCTGCCAGCAAATCTTCAAAAATTTTGGTGCCTTGTCTGGTTTCCACTCTCACCCGAGCATGATACAGCACCTGTGCCTTTAAATTTTTCAGCCGGAGCTGTTTAAGGATGGGCCACATGGTTCGTCACGCCTCCTGCACTCCCGTCGTGTAGTCGTTGTCGAGCATGATTCTGTGGGGCCCATACATAATCTTTTTCATTCTCCATGCTCTCTTCAGTATCTCTTCCTTCGAGTTATAGCTGGTCATTTTAATAACGAAAGACCTTGGGCGGGAATCCGGGCTAGAGGGGTGCTGTGCCAAGGAGCGATGTGCATGATCCATTGAGATGTCCAATTCAGCAGGTAATTTCAGAGTCAGCCGCAATATTTTTTGTAGGAAGACAATTAAATCAGCTGTTCCCTCTTTGGCCCCTTCAGGAATACCATAGACTCTTAGATTCTGCCATCTGCTCCTACCTTCGAGGTCATCTATTTTTGCTCTAAGCTCCCTCTCTCAGGCCATTAGGTATAGCAGGAGGTGATCATGATGGTCTGATTGCTCTGTAACTGTTGTGAGACCCATCTCTAGTTTGTCAGTTCTACTGTATGTTCGATACTTCCTATATCTGTCTTGAGCTCCTTAAGTGTTGCATCTATTTTCTGAATGATTTTAGCTGTCTGCATAATTGATGTCACTAATTGAGAGAAGTTGTCTTCCTGCCCAAGCTCCATTGCCATCAGAGACCCTTCCTCAGCAGGCCCCTCTAATCGGGAGGTTTTCCCTCCTTGCAGCAATAGTTGCAGCTTTCGAGCCGGTGTCTGTACGTTCCCGGTCAGTACCGCTTTCGATCTAGTCATCTTGGCTGGTGATTTTCATGTCTTGAATTTGTGGATGCCTTTTGATTGTAGATTGGGTTGGGAGGAATGTTAGTCTAAGCAGCCATTCAGGTTGCTGACATCATCGGAAGTCGACACTGGTTTGCCAATGCCCATTTTGGATTACCCTTACCACAATGCTTCTTTGCTCAGTTTCTTTGTCTTTTTAGCTTGCTTTCTTATTTTGGGCCCATCATGACCCAAACCTTTGAGACCAAATAGGGGCTGGTTCATCCCCCCCACATGAGATGCAGATAAGGCATGCTGATGAGTCCTGAGTAGGAAGAAATACATGTCTGTGTCCTCTGTTGTCAGTCCTTGCATATTGTTTGAGGCCCTTTCGAATCATGCATTCCTATTTAAAGTAGAACCAGACTGAAATGTTATTGTTATTTGCATATACATCCCATGATGTTTTGAATTATGCGATTATGTGTGATTTTGAATTTTTTTGAAACCTGACCTTGTTGTCAATGCCCTTTTCAGGTAACGCTTGCCTCAATTCTTTTGTGCTGAGTTTCTTTGTCTTTTTTGCTTGTGGTTTTATTTGGGATTACTATAACCCATACCTTTAAGACCACATAAGGACTGGTTTGCTTCTCCCCTGGGGTGAGACATAGCTGTGACACATTAATGAGTTCAGAGAAGGACCCAACACGTGTCCGTGCCTTCTGTTCTCAGCCCTTGCAGATTGTGTAATTTCCCTTTGGCACCATGCATTCCTGCTTAAAGTAGCACCAGCCTAAATTGTCATGGTTATTAGCATATACAGTACATACCATGATGATTTGCATTATGGGACTATATGTGATTTTGTATTTATTTGAAACCTGCCCTTTTTGCCAATGCCCTTTTTGGGTAACCCTTGCCTCAATATTTTAGTGCTGACTTTGTTTTGTCTTCTTAGCTTACTGTCTTATTTTGGGACCACCATGATATAAACCTGTAAGACCACATATGGGCTAGTTCATTCTTAGATGTACTGTGATTCAGATGAGGCACACTGATGAGTCCTGAGTAAACTGAAACATGTAACAGTGTTTAGTAGATCATTGTTCTATTTTGGAAATCCATCCTTTTCAAAATGCTGTTCTACAACAGTTCAAAGGTCATGGAATGTGATTGTACCCTTCTGTGGTAGAACAACATTCTAGAACCTCCAGAGACTGCACAAGTCAGTTTCATTGTGAAAGAGAAAAAACACAATGTACACATTTCACATAATACTATACACTACAAAAAATACAGAATGAGCAACTTTATGTATAACCATGTGTGATTTTGCATTTCTTTGAAACGTGGTTTCCCGGCCAATGCCCTTTGGGGTAACCCTTGCCTCGGTGCTTATGCACTAAGGTTCTTTTTCTTTCAGTGTGTTCTGCCACCTCGGGGTTCTGATTCCCATGGACATCTCAAGCTTCATTCTCGAGGTCAGAGGGAATCGGAACACCTCTGTTGCATAGCACCACTACAGCTCTGTTGGAATTCACTGACTTCATTCAACAGTCCTTGGATCAAGGCACTCTGGTAATAGCAGCTTTCATAGACCTAACAAAGGCCTTCGATACCACTCACCACCCAATACTCCTCCAGCAATTGTCTTCTGTCAGCTTCTCCTCAGACACAACTCTGTGGTTCAAAAGTTATTTGATGGACCACTCTCAATGGGTGAAAATAGCCAATGTCATCTCTGACCAACAGTCTGTTCATGCTGGGTTCCCTCAGGGCTCTATTTTGGGATCACTATTGTCCAGCATTTTTCTCAACAACCTCCCTCGCTCTTGCCAACAAAGGTTCCTTCTCTATGTGGATGATACTGTCATCTTCACCAACAGCCCCAACCCTGAGCAACCGGAGCAGCACCTTCAGCATGGCTTTGAGGAAGTAGAGGCCTGGTTTAACAAATACAAATGGACCCTGAACTACAAAAGCAAAAAACAAAGTCATGATGTTCAGAGGCATTCATAACAAGCATACAGTAAATCTCATGTACTCACCATCAGAAACAGTCTCGGAGTACCACTTGACCAAGTACAACATTTTAAATATCTGAGGGTTACCTTAGACAGGTGTCTTTCCTACAGCCAACATATTGATTATGTCGCTAGGGCAGTCTACATCAAGATTGGACTACTCTACCGGCACAAACACTGCCTGATACAGGAAGCCCTTCAACTTGCTATATATAGTTCTGTCATACCCATTGTAGACTACGGTCTGGTAATTTATGAAGCAGCCTCTCTGACATCCCTTTGCAGGATCTCCATAGCTCTGAGCAAAACGTGCAGACTACTCACTGGGACAACATGGCTCACTTGTACTTGTGAGCTGTATTCTCAAACTGGCTGGCTTCGACTTAGTAGCAGGATCTAATTCCAAACCCATCTGCTAGCCAAAAAAGCACTTCTCAACCTACTGCCACCTGGTACCACAAGTCTGCTTAGCCCACATTGCAGCAGCTCCCAGTGCACACATCACTCACTGAACCAAATTCTCCATGTTTCTAGATGCTGGACAATGCAGTGGCAAGAATCATTTGCCCACAGAGCACCCTACTGGTTCAACGCACTTCACATAAATATATCAACCATACTTAGTCTTGGCCAATTTAAGCTTCTGCTGTATCAACATCTCACCACTAAAATTCTTGTGACTGCTTTGTCTAAGGCTCCTCCATCCATGAGCAATATCCTGACCTGTGCTCCCATACCTCACCACATTCATTTTCCACTTCTCTTTCCCATCTTACCCAATTTGAAAAGGTCACTGGCTGCCTCTTCCTCTACCTATCCCCTCAACCCCCCCCATTTTTTATTTGAGTGGCAAGGACCCTGGCTGCTCCCTCCATCAATCCCTTCCCACCTCCTTATCCTACTCTTTCTGTCCTTTCAAACTTAACCCTATTATTTTATTGTATTTTTCACAGTATTTTACTTTGTCTGTTCCATTTGAAACTATGTATATCTCTCCTGTTTGTTTGTTTGTTACCCTTCCTTCTGAAATGGAACCTTTGTAAAAGATTGTCTATGTTCAAAGGAATTTGTAATCCGAGACTGAATAAAGAAATAAAATAAAATAAAGAACACACTGGTTGTGCATAGTTGCCCATCTGGTATTCTCTATTTTGTGTCTTCTGTTTTTAAGTTAAGAGGTCCTTTGTCACCATGCATTTTTGCTTAAACCAGTCTAAATTGTGATGAGTTCCATGTACCTTGCATGATGTTTTGCATTATTGGCATATTTGTGATTTTGTGTTTCTTTAAAACCTAGCTTTGTTGCCAGTATCTTTATGGGGTAATTCATGCCTCAATGCTTTTGTGCTCAGTTTCTTTGTCTTTTTAGCTTGCTTTCTTATTTTGGGCCTACCGTGACCCACGCATGTAAAATTACATAAGGGCTGGTTTTATTCCCCCTGGGGTGAGATACTGATGAAGCACACTGAAACCTGGCTTTGTTGCCAAGTCTTGTTTTGGGTAACCCTTGTTTTAGTACTTTGTGTTAAGTTTCTTTGTCTTTTTACTATAATGTATATATTATAGTGGTATGGTAGCACCACTATAGTTAGGGCAGAGCAGGGTCATTTTCTATATTAAACCTAAAACTTTGGGGCAAGCTCTCTTGACATGCCAAGTTTTGTTCCAGTCAGGTGTGTGGATTCTGAGATCTGGACAGTGAAAAAAGTGAAACAAATTGGAGTTTTTTTTGCTATTGTTTTGCCATTGCCTAGCACCCATACGGTTTTGAATTTTGCTCTAAAATATTTAAAGAAGAAAGGGCTTAGGCCACAGTGGTGCCTTTGCTGGTTTGGTAAACAACTATTAATCCATTTCAAAGTTAGAAGAATTTTAAATATTGGTTCCGAACTTGTTTACTATGGTTTTTTTTGGATAGCTGCTTGGAATGAAAAATGAGTTTGGTCCATATAAAAAAGATCCTTTTTTGATCAGGGGTGATCCATTTTTGTGAGAGAAAAAAATCCTTTTTTGTATGGCCACCATCTTGTTTCCATTATTTCAAAAACAATTTTCAGAAAATCCATAGACGTGAGATCCTGCAATGACACCAACACATGTATCTTGTTAACCGTGACCCTGTTAGATGTATTCTAGAGTTACATTTTGAAAAAATGACCCAAAAATATGTTTTTATACATTTTAAATCTTTTTTTGTAAGTTGATTTTTTTTTTTGTATGACTTTACAAAAAAGGAATCGGGCCTTAAAAAAAGGATTCTTTCATATGAAAAAAGAATCAGAAAAAAATTTAGTTCACATTTTTTTCATATGAAGGAATCTTTTTTCATTCATACGAAAAAGGATGCCTTTATACAAACAAATCGACTTAAGCTTTTTCGCCAGATTGTTTTTTCATAGGAAGGAATCCTTTTTGGTTATATTTTTTTGTTAATATGAAAAAGGATGCCATCATATGAAAAAAGAATTTGTACTTTTTTTCAGATTCTTTTTTTGTATGAAGGGATACTTTTTCATGAGGTTGTCTTGTTTATACAAAAAAGGATCCATTTATACAACTTATTATTTTCCACATTTCATTACAAGCCATAACTCCTTAAATATTTGGAGTTAAGGGACAGTCCGTATATCAAATTAAGGGTCTTAATGAGTACTACAGATGAAACACATAATAACCTCCCCCCCCAAAAAAAATTAGGGCCCATATAAGAAAAACATAAAAATAAACAAAATCCCATAGGATAATATTGGAAGTTTAACAAGCCATACAGCCAAGCAAATATATTGCTTTTTGGGAGAAATGGTAGTGCAGGGCCTAGAGGTCCTTGCATTTCCACACCAACATGAATGTAAGCATCTATGGAGGGAAGGAAATGCAGAGTGTGCTTCCATAGGCAAGCTGAAGAGTACTTTGCAGGTTATGGTACCTGTGAATGAGGATATGATTGTTATCTCTCAGTCTGAGGAATTTTTGTAAAATCTTTTTAATGAATTAGTTAGGGTTCATTACAGCAACAAATGTAGAGAAATGTGGTGTTAGGGTTCCCAACTCTAAGACCCCACCCCAACCCTGCAGGCAGCAAAAGGAAAAAGCATTATGGTTTCACCTCTCCTGAGTCTTAGCAAATCAGGGCTGGGGTGTTCCTTGGGGTTGGCAACCCTAATGCTTATCCCATTCTGATATAGTCTGCACATCTTGGCTTCTTTACTGATGGAATAGGGTGAATGTTAGGGTTGACAGCCCCAAGGAACACCCCAGGCCTGATTTGCGAAGGAGAGATGAAACTGTAATGGTTTTTCATTTTGCTGCATGCACGTTGGGAGTAGGGTGTTAGGGTTGGGAACCCTAACACCACATTTCTCTACATTTGTTGCTTTAATGTGAACCCTAACTGGTTCATTAACAAAGTTTTTTGCAAAGAATTCCCTTAGTTTTTGAGATAGCATAATCATATCCTCATTCACACAGGTCCATTTGGGACCTGCAAGAACATAACCATTTGCCTATGGATATATTTATACAGTGGTGCGATAGCACCACTGTAGTTAAGGTTGAGTGGTGCTTTTTATGTTAAACCCCAATTTTTGCACTTTAATAACTTTGCAACTGTTCAAGGATTTGCACAAACTTTTGCATGCACAGTTTTGTGGGTTAGATCTTTTGATGTACCAAATTTTGTTTCAGTCAGATGTGCAGATTCTGGGATGTGGATAGTTAAAAGACATAAAAAAATCCTGTTTTTTTTTCGCTATCTTTTACCATCACTTAGCATCCAGATGGTTTGGAATTTTGGTGAGAAATTTTCAGGGTAGAAAGGTCTTTCCTTAGAAGGATTTCTTTTGCTGGTTTGGTGAAAAAATATGAATTAGTTTCAAAGTTATTAACTTTAAAAATTTCAAGTTCTGAGCATGCTCAGTCAGTGTAAAAAAATAGCTGTATGAAGTTTTTGTATGGGGAACCCATTTTCATTATGGCAATAATCTTTTTTTTTCATTTATCACCATCTTGTTTTCTGTTTTTCCCTAACAATTCAGATTTAGAAAACCACAAAAATGACATTCAGGAGAGCAATCAACACATGTAGCTTGCTTACTGGGATCCCCTTAGGTGGATTCTGCACTTAACCATTGGAGAAATGCCCATCAAATGTTATTTTTTTAAGATTATAAATCTTTTTTTGTGACTCATGATGCACAAAAAGATTATTTTTTCTTACCACGAGTCACAAAAAACTGTTTTTTTGTGGGGAAAATCCTTTTCCCTTTGCTGGCATCTTTTCCCTGGTGTCTAGTGGCACCCCCATTGTCCAATCACTGTTCCCATAATAAAATACATTTCACTGGTATTTAGTGGCACCCTCATCGCCCTGTTATAGCTCTCCATGTATTTTTTTTATATTATATAGTTTATATTTCTCCCTTGTGTCTAGTGGCACCTCTACCATGTGACTGCCATCCCTGTAATATAGCATATTTCCTTGGTGTTTAGTGGCACCTTCCCACCCTCCGATTGCCCACCTGAACTTTGTCCACAAAGTCCAGTCCTTGATGGGCTGTGTATTGGGACTGTCAGCAGCTGCCCGACAAGCTTCAGTGCAGGACATTGCTTTGCAATGGGTGATGGAACAGTCCCATCCTACACAGCCTGTCCTACACAGTCTGTAACCCTGTGTGCCCAGATCATAGAATGGTGTCCACAGAGAGTGGCTGCACAGTAGTACCAGAGAGGGGAACCACTCACTAAACACTTCTGTGCCACTCACAAATACATCTGCAACTCACAGATTTCTTGGTGCCTTTCTTTGGCATCTTTTCCCTGGTGTCTAGTGCCCCCCACCCCACCCCCTGATTGCCCTACATGTATTTTTTTTTCATATGCTGAATTTGCTCTATATATGAAACATTGTGTTGCTTGCTAACCCTGTAAAACTGCTGTAGCAAATGTTTTAACACTAACTGTTTGGAGCCCTAGCCAACTCTTGGCTAGGAGGAGGAGTTGTAGTCCGAGGTTTCCTCATTACATCTCATTTATACATTTATAACAGTGTGTATTTCACTTTTTGACTGGAGACTTGTTATTCTGTTAATAGCAAAGTCTAAAAACACTTTTAAATACTGGATTTTTAATTGAGTTACTGCGTGGGGTAGCGCGACCTGAGACTCCACTTCCAGGTCTTTTTGGCTATTTATAGCCTGCCCTGCTGCGTGCGCTTACTTGCTGCATTTGCTCTCTATATATTATACAGTATGCTTGATATTTCTCCCTGGTTTCTAGTGTCATCCCCAAATGTTCACTTTATCCCTGGTGTCCAATGGTGTCCCTCAGCTTCTGATGGCCATCCCGCTTTATGTTTCTGCTTGTCCTGGTGGCTAGTGGCATCCCCCATCCTCTGACATCTGCTGGACACTGAAAAAAAGAAAATGGTCCCTTGATGTCTGTTTAAAATCTGTTAAAAAGGTCCATCTGGGATGCAAACCCCACCCCAACTTCCCACTGAGCACCCACCACCCCACAATCCCCAGACCTCCCACACACCCTCAGTCACCTGAACAGGTCCAAGTGTAAAGATCCACTTTCTGATCAAAGACGTGCCTTGCTTCTAGAACCAGTGACTGCTGTAGGAGAAATAAGTGTGATGATCTAGCCCTGATGTAATGGTCTAGAGATGCTCTACTCTAAAGGTGGTGAAAAGAGATGAGCAAGGCACCAAGGTCTGAATTATGTGGATAGGATAATCGTTACCCAGACAAGGAGAGGCAGGAGTCATACACAGAGATTGGATGAAGCAAAGACGTTTATTAGACAGGAGGGGATGGAGGACATGGTCATACAGAAACATACCAATGACAAAAACAGTAGGGAGTATGGACAGCATTATGGATATCTAAACAGTAACAACTAAACTCTAAAATGTCTAAACTCTAGATTATTATTCTCTAAGGGTGCACCACGGCCTATTGCCACTATACTCCTAAAATTCCTTAGCAGTATCCTGTAAGAGCAACTAGTACATAGACAGAAATCAGGTGTTCTTCATTACCCACAATACAATATTTGGTTTTACAATGACCATCCAATTCTCAGAAAGTCCAAATGTCTGTCATCTTTGTGCGCACCATCTTTCTTAGTTGGTAGCTACAAGGGAAGTAAAACAGAACTGCAGAACCCTAATCACAATTCCCAGCAAGGACCTAGTTAAGGCCACTGGGGTGGTGAGAGGTTTGGTAAACATACCATATGTTTCTTCGGCAAAAGCCCACTCTCTCCAAGGCCGCCGGAATGAAGAACCAAAGCAACTGGTTCCTGAAATAACCCACTGAAAACAAAGGGTTCCTCGGCCAAAACCCACTTCCAGGGTTGCTAAGGATGAAGAGAGATCAGGACCTGCGTGGCGACGAATCCAGTGGAGGACTACCACGACCTGACTGATGCTGCAACACTCTAAGGGCCAGCTAAACTTGGAAGGAACTCTGACAGGACCAGAAACTAGAAGAATCTGGAGAGATGATGGTTGATTCTGCAATCCTAGGATCAGGAACTAACACAAAAACAAAGAAATGGTGGATGTGTCCTGTACTGGGCTTCGATGGACTCGACTTTCGGCGAACGACCAGGAAGGGCGCAGACTAGGATCTCCAGGATGAGCACACTCTTCTGTAGAGGGCGACCAACTTCAGGACACCTGGAACAGGAACCATACGGAATGACACTGGCACGGCTGTTGTGATGCGTTTGGGTGGGCGTGCAGCCCGGCTGAAGACAAGAAACGGGCGGGTACGACTTGTATGACTGGCGACAGACTCGACTTCGGCGGATGACACAGACGGAAAAGATGAGCTGATGGACGATCCCACAGGAATGAAGAATGCTGAGAAGATGTCTTCTTCTGAGTAGAGACTGATTCAGAGTACGTGGTATTACAGACCACACTATGGGACTGCAGTGTGGTAGAAGACAGAGACTGTCTTCATACAGTAGTAACCATATAACTGAAAAATGCCCAGAGAACTGTGGAATGGTACAATAATTTGCTGAAGGAGGGCAAATTATAACTTTAGGAGTAATTATTACCGATGAGGGCCAATGTCCAGGTACTTAGGGCAATAGTTCAGGTACTTAGAGCAATAGTTCAGGTACTTAGGGCAATAGTTCAGGTACTTAGGGCAATAGTTCAGGTACAAGCAGTACAGTAGTTACAGTAGGTTCCCAGTATAGGCAAATTGAGCACTCTTAGACAAATCCCTGTTTCTAAATGTAGGGTCTTCCTGAATAGGCTCTCTTCCTGGACGTCATGTCAAAGGAATCCTCCCTTTAGTACCACTAGGCTGGCTTGCCCTATTATGCTAGGCCAGGGCCTCACTTTAGTACCACGAGGCTGGCTTGCCCTATTACGCTAGGCTGGGGCCTCCCTTTAGTACCACTTTACCTTGGGCCTAATGCCCTACATTTACCTCGGGCCTGACGCCCTACTAAAACTTGAGCCTGGTGCCCCACTTTCTATTGGGCCTGGTGCCTTCTCTGAAACTGGGCCTGGTAGCCCTCTATGAAACTGGGCCAGGTAGCCCTTTTAACTGAATTGCTCCTTTTAATTGACTGGCCCCTTTAAATCTCTCAAGCTCACTGAGCCTGCTGTCACTCCTGAGGAGAGCCACCTCCTCAGTCCCGCCCCTCTAATAAATATTTAACAGGCCCTTGCTTGGCCACCCTGTGTTAGCCCCTCTCCATTGGCATCGCTACCTCCCTGCCCCCTCTGAATAATTAATCTGTGTCCTAGCAACCAGAGTCTCCCCGTGGCATTTGGCTGCTCCTCTTCTAGGCCTTGCGCACTAAAGAAATAACAGTCCCTTCAATAATTTGGGCAGACAGCAAGTATCAGTGTGCTACTGCCGACTCACCGCACCACAAGCTTCAGACGACAACCAGGAGGCAGGCGGTACTCAGGCAGAGGGAGGGAGTGATCGACCAACAGGCAGAGAGGGGGATGATTCAAGGGACCTTGGAGGGCCGACAGGACAAGCGGCGATGTGGCGCTTGCAAGCCGCCTATGAGGGGCTAGAAATTAAGCTTTTAAAATAGAAGGGGCCCAAAATAAATAAATGACGGGGCTCTTCAGCCCAAACTGGTCACTTTCTTGCTTTGTGGTGCCCCAATGGCACCACTGATCGTGCCACTCAACTCCGGGGCTAAAGCAGCTTCTGGATGTCTACACTAGCTGGAGCTCGAGCAGGCACACAGAACAGTCCTTGGGGAACGCCTGCAACCTATCAGGTAAGCTCTCCTGGTTCCCCTTAACTTTCTGTGTCCTCTCTACTCCACAGCTAGCAGGAACTACTCAAAAACTGAAAAACTTTTCAAAAGCTAACACTTCTAATTCTAGAGTGTTTTGGACTGGAATGCTGTGCATGAGCAGCTCAGCACACCATTCCATCCAAGCCATTGTTATTTGTGCTGCAATTACATCTACTTTTTGACAATACTGTAAAGTGCAGAGGGCACTTTTTCTTATTATTTTACAGTTTCCCCATTGTAGGGAGAGGAAATTCACTTAAGAAGGGCCCCTTTGTCATTGTACCTTGCTGCCCTCACCTCAGCAGGCACCCTGGGTACCTGTAAGCCCCTAGTTTATTTAACTTATTTTTCTGGAATGCTCCAACTTTGGAGCATTACAGATTCGGGCCCGCCTAAAAATACATGTCCCCATGTATTCCCTTTAAAACTTTATAAAATATTTCTTAAACATTACTTCTATAGGTTTCTTAGAATATATCTTTCCACCTTAACATTCAACATAAACTTCTATGTAGATTAATTAAAACATTTTTAAACATCTATAACTTTTCAGAAAACTTTCTTACTTAAGTGACCATGTCTGTGGATTACTTTTAACAGTACTATCCAGAAAAGGAAGGTGCTACTTAATAAGCTTCCGATATGTATCTTTTCGGGGGAACACCAAAATTGGACCTCTGTGACCTACAGATCTGAGGAACCATGTTATCATTAAAAATACACTCTATCTCCTGGAAATCTACAGGCCTATGATTTACTGTAGGCTTAGTAACTGGACGGTAGGACAGAATCATATGGGATGCGTGAACCCAGGGATCAGCACACCACTGCATCGAGGACCCTATGTCAGTGGGTCCATCCATGGTACGCTCCTGCCTCTCTTTTGGCACTGAGTTAGCATTTTCTTCCACAGTTCCTTGAAGTATATAGGGTTTGAGCTGGCTTTGATGTACCAACTTTTCAACTCCCTTCCTATTTTCTGCCTGGATCGGGTACACTTTGAAGTCAGGATATGGAATTGCTACAGCAATATAAGGCTCAGGTTCCCATTCCACAAGCGGATTGTTGCCTTGATTGGTTTTCTTCACCATGACACGTTCTCCCACAGACAATGAAAGGCTTTTTGGTGTAACATCATCCAGCTTCCTTGGTCCTCAAGAATTAACACATTCTTCTGGTTCAGTCCTCATCTCAGGTTCTGTTTGGCCGACAACCATTTTACTCTTGGACTGTACCCCAGGGGCCAGACAATCGGACTTTCTCTGGGCATCATTCTGCTGGAGGTACTCAGCTTCAGGTGATACCTTACATGGCTGGATTTGTTTTCTCTGCCAATCCTCAACTATACACTGGATCTTTTCAATTTCTTTGTGGAGCACTTTTCTCTCTCTGTTATTCTGGAGGAGCCGTGTGGTTTGTTCTTTGGCCTCCTTTTCTTGCCATTGGAGAGTTTCCCTGAGGAATTTGCATTCTTGCACCAGTTCCATCTTATTGTGTAAAATTTCCTCAGCTTGCTCTTCTGGTTGGCTTCTCAAGTTGACTCTCACTGTTGCATTGCTGTGATCGATTCTTTCGATTTCTCTCTGGGTGTCTTCATATAACTGGCGCCTTGCTCTTTCGGTCTCTGGTCAGTCAGTTCTCCGAAGGCCTCGCTGTTGTTCGTGTTCATCAACATCACGTCTTCTGTAGATGGGTCTCCTCTGGCCAGCAAACAAATCCATCGGGCATCTTCGTCTTCTTTTCGGTTGTCTTGTAAAGAGCCCTCTCTTCCAGCCATCTTTAAAGTCCTGCACCTCTTAGCAGACTTCAATCACTTTGTGGATAAGAGCCGCGATCTGCTCCATCCATTCCTGGTTTGGATTCCTTTTCACTTTCTGGTGAAGCTTTTGGGGTTGAGACCACTGGGTGTAGGCCTTGTTGGAGTCTGGAAAATGGTTCTGACAACTCCCCAGTGGTGCTTCCTCATATTTGGAACTTGGGTGAAGTAGCCTTTCTGAACATGCCTCCAGCTGCCACGCATCCTCCTGTACCAAGCATTCAATGGGGCATTCCGGCCATGCCACACTCTGGGACATCATCTTGTGTTGGCAGGCTGCTATTTCCTCTCCCATCCTTCTGGATCCCCACATCCTTATGGCCTTTTCTTTAAAATTCTGGAATCGAGCATTGGGATCTTGCCAATGTAGCAAACGCAGCTCTCTTTTTAGAGATTTGCTATTCACTCCCTCTGTGAACTTCTCCATCAAGGTTCGATCAGAGTCCTGAACCTCCCTTGGGTCGATCTTCTCAATGGCTCTCAGTGCCTCCTGCAGACTTAAGGCATACTCCCGTAGCATTTCTTGGGGCTGTTGAGTGCGTGAGAAGAACTGCAACTTCAGGTCAGAGATAGTTTGCATATCAAATGTGTACTGCAAGCGACGAAAGATCTGGTCGGAAGTGGCTCTCTCCCTTTCTGACCAGGACTGGACCTTAAGATGGGCAACTCCTCTCAACTGCCCTATCAATATCTCTATCTTTTGGTCTTCCGGAATCTGATACAGCCGGAACACGGACTGCATCAAGGAGCAAAACTCTTCGAATGTACTGGAGTTTCACTATCCTGTTCCCCAGTATACAGCGGAAGCCAGGGTGCTCCTAAGTAATATGGCATGGATACAGGTGACCAGGGCACCTGACCTGGACCTTCTTCAAGTCCTCCACACTGTCTGCTACTGCCTTCTATTCCAAACAACATCTTGTTCTGTGTCTTCTTCGGCTTTGAACTCCTCGGAACATTTTCTATATCCTGCCGACTACCCCAAAAATGTTGTGATGGTCGCTGCACTGGTAAACCTCGGGGTTCTTCACTTGGAGTGGTGAAGGGAACTGTCTCACTACCAGCAGCACTAGCGACACCCTCAGCAGGTGGGATGGCGAAGGGCCTCCTGCGGTCCGAATGGGGTTGGGCTGATGGAATCACCCGAGGTTTACCAGTGCAGTGACCATCACAAAATTTTTGGCGTAGTCGGCAGGATATAGAAAATGTTCCGAGGAGTTCAAAGTCAGAGAAGACACCGAGGCATCAAGGTCTGAATTATGTGGTTAGGATAACCGTTATCCAGACAAGGAGAGGCAGGAGTCAACTTAGTGCTTCGATGCCCGAGGGGCATTTATTTTGTACCAAGGGTAGAGAGACACAGCCACAAGAGGGAAGAGGGGTTGCCCAAGAATAATAGGGCAATAAACAGCGAAATAATTTTATCTACCACTACTAAGGTTATTACCACAAGAATAAACTTTAGGCCTACTGCCACTCTTATTCTGACATTATTATATACTTCAATACTCTAAATGAGGATCAGGTGACATAAGCTACTCAGAACTGTACCAGGGCAATTATTATCACATATTTCCATAAGAGTCCAGATATTACAAGAGTCCAGAGATCCGGCGTCTTCGTGTACTCCGTTGTTCTTCGTTGGTAGCTACAAGGGAAGTAAAACAGAACTGTAGAACCCTAATCACAATTCCCAGCAAGGACCTAGTTAAGGCCACTGGGGTGGTGAGAGGTTTGGTAAACATACCATATGTTTCTTCAGCAAAAAGCCCACTCTCCAAGGCTGCCGGAATGAAGAACCAGAGCAACTGGTTCCTGAAATAACCCACTGAAAACAAAGGGTTCCTCGGCCAAATCCAACTTCCAGGGTTGCCAGGATGAAGAGAGATCTGGACCTCCGTGGCGACGAATCCAATGGAGGACTATCATGACCTAACTGATGCTGCAGCACTCCAAGGGCCAGCTAAACTCAGAAGGAACTCTGACAGGACCAGGAACTAGAAGAATCTGAAGAGATGATGGTTGATTCTGCAATCCTAGGATCAGGAACTAACACAAAAACAAAGAAACGGCGGATGTGTCCCGTACTGGGCTTCGATGGACACGACTTTCGGCGAACGACCAGGAAGGGTGCAGACTAGGTTCTTCAGGATGAGCACACTCTTCTGTAGAGGGTGACCAACTTTGGGACATCTGGAACAGGAACCATAAGGAACGACACTGGCACGGCTGTCTTGATGCATTTTGGTGGACGTACCTTCGAGCTGTGAAAACAAGAAATGGCAGTTACGACTTGTACGACTGGCGATGGACTCGACTCCGACGGATGACACAGACGGAAAAGATGATCTGATGGATGATCCCACAGGATTGAAGAATGCTGAGAAGACGTCTTCTTCTTACTAGAGACTGATTCGGAGTACGTGGTATTACAGACCACACTATGGGACTGCAGTGTGTAGAAGATTGAGACTGTCTTCATACAGTAGTAACCATATAACTGAAAAATGCCCAGAGAACTGTGGAATGGTAAAATAATTTGCCAGAGGCGGGCAAATTATAACTTTAGGAGTAATTATTACCGATGAGGGCCAATGTCCTGGTACTTTGGGCAATAGTTCTGGTACTTAGAGCAATAGTACAGGTACTTAGAGCAATAGTTCAGGTACTTAGGGCAATAGTTCAGGTACTTAGGGCAATAGTTCAGGTACAAGCAGTACAGTAGTTACAGTAGGTTCCCAGTATAGGCAAATCGAGCACTCTTAGATGAACCCCTGCTTCTAAATGTAAGGTCTTCCTGAATAGGCTCTCTTAATGGATGTCATGTCTAAGGAATCCTCCCTTTAGTACCACTAGGCTGGTTTGCCCTATTACGCTAGGCCAGGGCCTCCCTTTAGTACCACTAGGCTGGCTTGCCCTATTATGCTAGGCCGGAGCCTCCCTTTTGTACCACCGACGGAAACGCCTATTCGCTAAGTTGAGGCCTGCCCTTAGTACCGCCTCACCGGGCCCTGTGCCTCGTTTACCTCGGGCCTGGCCCTACCAAGACTTGGGCCTGGTGCCCCACTTTCTATTGGGCCTGGTGCCTTCTCTGAAACTGGGCCTGGTAGCCTTCTTTGAAACTGGGCCTGGTAACCCTTTTAACTGAATTGCCCTTTTAATTGACTTGCCCTTTAAATCTCAAGCTCTCTGAGCCTGCTGTTACTCCTGAGGAGAGCCACCTCCTCAGTTCCGCCCCTCTAATAAATATTTAACAGGCCCTTGCTTGGCCATCCTGTGCTAGCCCCTCCCCGTGGGCGTCGCTACCTCCCTGCCCCCTCTGATTAATTAATCTGGGTCCTAGTGACCAGAGTCTCCCCGCGGAGCTCAGCCGCTCCTCTTCTAGGCTTTGTGCACTAAAGAAATAACAGTCTCTTCAATAATTTAGGCTGACAGCACGTATCAGTGTGCTGCCGCCGACTCACTGCACCACAAGAATCAGACGACAACCGGGAGATGGGCGGTACTCAGGCAGAGGGAGGGAGTGAACGACCAACAGGCAGAGAGGGGGATGACTCAAGGGGCTTTGGAGGGCCGACAGGACAAGCAGCGATGCAGCGCTTGCAAGCTGCCAATGAGGGGCTAGAAATTAAGCTTTTAAAATAGCGGGTGCCCAAAACAAATAAACGACGAGCTCTTCAGCCCAAACCGGCCAAACTGGTCATTTTCTGGCTTTGTGGTGCCCTGATGGCACCACCGATCACGCCACTCAACTTTGGGGCAAAAGCAGCTTTTGGACATCTTCACTAGCTGGAGCTCGAGCAGGCACACAGAACAGTCCTCGGGGAACGGCTTCAACCTATCAGGTAAGCCCTCCTGGTTCCCCTTAACTTTCTGTGTCCTCTCTTCTCCACAGCTAGCAGGAACTATTCAAAAACTGAAAAACTTTTCAAAAGCTAACACTTCTAATTCTAGAGTGTTTTGGACTGGAATGCTGTGCATGAGCAGCTCAGCACACCATTCCATCCAAGCCATTGTTATTTGTGCTGCAATTACATCTACTTTTTGACAATATTGTAAAGTGCACAGGGCACTTTTCCTTATTATTTTACAGTTTCCCCATTGTAGGGAGGGGAAATTCACTTAAGAAGGGCCCCTTTGTCATTGTACCTTGCTGCCCACACCGCTGCAGGCACCCTGGGTACCTGTAAACCCCTAGTTTATTTATTTAACTTATTTTTCTGGAATGTTCGAGCTTTGGGGCATTTCAGATTCAGGCCCGCCTAAAAATACATGTCCCCATGTATTCCCTTTAAAACTTTATAAAATATTTCTTAAACATTACTTCTATAGGTTTCTTAGAAGATATCTTACCACCTTAACATTTAACTTAAACTTCTATGTATGTTAATTAAAACATTTTTAAAACATCTATAACTTTTCAGAAAACTTTCTTACTGAAGTGACCATGTCTGTGAATTACTTTTAACAGTACTATCCAAAAAAGGAAGTTGCTACTTAATAAGCTTCCGATATGTATCTTTTCCGGGGAACACCAAAATTGAACCTCTGTGACCTACAGATCTAGGGAACCATGTTATCTTTAAAAATACACTCTATCTCCTGGAAATCTACAGGCCTATGATTTACTGTAGGCTTAGTAACTGGACGGTAGGACAGGTTCATATGGGATGCGTGAACCCAGGGATCAGCACACCACTGCATCGAGGACCCTATGTCAGTGGGTCAATCCATGGTACACTCCTGCCTCTCTTTTGGCACTGAGTTAGTATTTTCTTCCACAGTTCCTTGAAGTATACAGGGTTTGAGCTGGCTTTGATGTGCCAACTTTTCAACTCGCTTCCTATTTTTTGCCTGGATCGGGTACACTTTGAAGTCAGGATACGGAATTGCTACAACAATATAAGGCTCAGGTTCCCATTCCAAAAGCGGATCGTTGCCTTGATTGGTTTTCTTCACCATGACACGTTCTCCCACAGACAATGAAAGGCTTTTTGGTGTAACATCGTCCAGCTTCCTTGTTCCCCAAGGGTTAACACATTCTTCCGGTTCAGTCCTCATCTCAGGTTCTGTTTGGCTAACAACCATTTTACTCTTGGACTGTAGTCCAGGGGCCAGACAATCTGACTTTCTCTGGGCGTCATTCTGTTGGAGATACTCAGCTTCAGGTGATACCTTACATGGCTGGATTTGTTTTCTCTGCCAATCTTCAACTATACACTGGAGCTTTTCAATTTCTTTGCGGAGCTCTTTTCTCTCTCTGTTTTTCTGGAGGAGCCGTGTGGTTTGTTCTTTGGCCTCCTTTTCTTACTGTTGGAGAGTTTCCCTGAGGAATTAGCATTCTTGCACCAGTTCCATCTTATTGTGTAAAATTTCCTCAGCTGGCTGTTCTGTTTGGCTTCTCAAGTTGACTCTTACTGTTGCATTGATGTGATTGATTCTTTCGATTTCTCTCTGGGTGTCTTCATATAGCTGGTACCTTGCTCTTTCGGTCTCTGGTCAGTCAGTTCTCCGAAGGCGTCAGTGTTGTTCATGTTCATCAACATCCCATCTTCAGTAGATGGGTCTCCTCTGGCCATCAAACATATCCATCGGGCATTATCATCTTCTTTTCGGTTGTCTTGTAAAGAGCCCTCTCTTTCAGCCATCTTTAAAGTCCCTAACCTCTTGGCAGACTTCAGTCACTTTGTGGATAAGAGCCATGATCTGCTCCATCCGTTCCTTGTTTGGATTCCTTTTCACTTTCTGGTGAAGCTCTTGGGGTTGAGACCACTGGGTGTAGGCCTTGTTGGAGTCTGGAAAATGGTTCTGACAACTCCCCAGTGGTGCTCCCTCATATTTGGACCTTGGGTGAAGTAGCCTTTCTGAACATGCCTCCAGCTATTGGATCCTCCTCTACCAGAGTGTTCAATGGGGTATTCCGGCCGTTGCCACTATGGGGCATCATCTTGTGTTGGCAGGCCGCCACTTCCTCCCGTCCTTCTGGATCCCCTCATCCTTATGGCCTTTTCTTTAAAATCCTGGAATCGAGCATTGGGATCTTGCCAATGTAGCAAAAGCAGCTCTCTTTTTAGGGATTCGCTATTCACTCCCTCTGTGAACTTCTCCATCAAGGTTCAATCAGGGTCCTGAACCTCCCTTGGGTCGATCTTCTCAATGGCTCTCAGTGCCTCCTGCAGACTTGAGGCATACTCCCGTAGTGTTTCTTGGGGCTGTTGAGTGCATGACAAGAACTGCAACTTCAGGTCAGAGATAGTTCACATATCAAATGTGTACTGCAAGCAATGAAAGATCTGGTCAGCAATGGCTCTCTCCCTATCTGACCAGGACTGGACCGCACGATGGGCAACTCCTCTCAACTGCCCTATCAATATCTCTGTCTTGTGGTCTTCCGGAATCTGATACAGCCAGAACACGGACTGCATCCTGGAGCAAAACTCTTCCAATGTACTGGAGTTTTCACTATCCTGTTCCCCAGAATGCAGCGGAAACCAGGGTGCTCCTAAATGTCTGGCATGGAAAAAAGGTGACGAGGGCACCTGACCTGGACCTTCTCCAACTCCTCCACACAGTCTGCCACTGCCTTCCATTCCAAACAACATCTTGTTTTGTGTCTTCTCCGGCTTTGAACTCCTAGGAACATTTTCTATATCCTGCCGACTACGCCAAAAATTTTGTGTTGGTCGCTCCACTGGTAAACCTCGGGGTTCTTCACTCGGAGTGGAGAAGGGAACTGTCTCACCACCAGCTGTGCCAGTGACACCCTCAGCAGGTGGGATGGTGAGGGGCCGCTTGTGGTCCGAATAGGGTTGGGCTGGTGGAATAACCCGAGGTTTACCAGTGCAGCGACCATTACAATATTTTTGGTGTAGTCGGCAGGATATAGAAAATGTTCTGAGGAGTTCAAAGCGAGCGAAGACACTGAGGCCCCAAGGTCCGAATTATGTGGATAGGATAACCGTTATCCAGGCAAGGAGAGGCAGGAGTCAACATAGTGTTTCGATGCCTGCAGGGCGTTTATTTTGTACCAAGGGTTGAGAGACACAGCCACAAGTGGGAAGAGGGGTTGCCCGAGAACAATAGGGCAATAAACACTGAAATAATTTTATCTACCACTACTAAGGTTATTACCACAAGAATAAACTTTAGGCCTACTGCCACTCTTATTCTGACATTATTCTATGCTTCAATACTCTAAATGAGGATCAGGTGACATAAGCTACTCAGAACTGTACCAGAGTAATTATCATCACACATTTCCATAAGAGTCCAGATATTACAAGAGTCCAGAGATCCGACGTCTTCATGTACTCCGTCATTCTTCATTGTTAGCTACAAGGGAAGTAAAACAGAACTGTAGAACTCTAATCACAATTCCCAGCAAGGACCTAGTTAAGGCCACTGGGGTGGTGAGAGGTTTGGTAAACAGACCATATGTTTCTTCTGCTAAAGCCCACTCTCTCCAAGGCTGCCGGAATGAAGAACCAGAGCAACTGGTTCCTGAAATAACCCACTGAAAACAAAGGGTTCCTCTGCCAAAACCCACTTCTGGGGTTGCCAAGGATGATGAGAGATCAGGACCTGGGTGAAGACGAATCCAATGGAGGACTACCACGACCTGACTGATGCTGCAACACTCCAAAGGCCAGCTAAACTTGGAAGGAACTCTGACAGGACCAGGAACTAGAAGAATCTGAAGAATTGTTGGTTGATTCTGCAATCCTAGGATCAGGAACTAACACAAAAACAAAGAAACGGCGGATGTGTCCTGTACTGGGCTTCGATGGACTCGACTTTCGGTGAATGACCAGGAAGGGCGCAGACTAGGTTCTCCAGTATGAGCACACTCTTCTGTAAAGGCGACCAACCGGGACATCTGGAACAGGAACATCACGGAATGACACTGGTACTGGCTGTTGTGATGAGTTTCGGCGGACGTACCTTCGAGCTGTGAAAACAAGAAACGGCGGGTACAACTTGTTCAACTGGTGACGGACTCGACTTCGGCGGATGACACAGACGGAAAAGTTGATCAGATGGATTATCCCACAGGAGTGAAGAATGCTGAGAAGACGTCTTCTTCTGAGTAGAGACTGATTCGGAGTATGTGGTATTAGAGACCACACTATGGGACTGCAGTGTGTAGAAGATTGAGACTTTCTTCATACAGTAGTAACCATATAACTGAAAAATGCCCAGAGAACTGTGGAATGGTACAATAATTTCCTGGAGGTGGGCAAATTATAACTTTAGGAGTAATTATTACCGATGAGGGCCAATGTCCTGGTACTTAGGGCAATAGTTCAGGTACTTAGAGCAATAGTATAGGTACTTAGAGCAATAGTTCAGGTACTTAGAGCAATAGTTCAGGTACTTTGGGCAATAGTTCAGGTACTTAGGGCAATAGTTCAGGTGCAAGGAGTACAGTAGTTACAGTAGGTTCCCAGTATAGGCAAATCGAGCACTCTTAGAGGAACCCCTGTTTCTAAATGTAGGGACTTCCTGAATAGGCTCTCTTAATGAACGTCATGTCTAAGGAATCCTCCCTTTAGTACCACTAGGCTGGCTTGTCCTACTACGCTAGGCCGGAGCCTCCCTTTAGTACCACTAAGCAGGCTTGCCCTATTACGCTAGGCCGGGGCCTCCCTTTAGTACCACTAGGCTGGATTGCCCTATTACGCTAGGCTGGGGCCTCCCTTTAGTACCACTTTACCTCGGGCCTAATGCCCTACATTTACCTTGGGCCTGACGCCCTACGAGGACTTGGGCCTGGTGCCCCACTTTCTATTGGGCCTGGTGCCCCAATTTCTATTGGGCCTGGTGCCTTCTCTAAAACTGGGCCTGGTAGCCCTCTTTGAAACTGGGCCTGGTAGCCCTTTTAACTGAATTGCCCCTTTTAATTGACTTGCCCCTTTAAATCTCTCAAGGTCTCTGAGCCTGCTGTCACTCCTGAGGAGGGCCGCCTCCTCAGTCCCACCCCTCTAATAAATATTTAACAGGCCCTTGCTTGGCTATCCTGTGCTAGCCCCTCCCCGTGGACGTCGCTACCTCCCTGCCCCCTCTGAATAATTAATCTGGGTCCTAGTGACCAGATTCTCCCCACGGCGCTCGGCCGCTCCTCTTCTAGGCCTTGCACCCGTCATCCTCCTCCTGGTACCCCCCTCCCTCCAGCCTTACATCTGCCCTGGGTTAGTAACTGCACCAGTTAATCCCCACCAACATAATTCCCACTCACCCTACAATGTCCATGTACTCTGGCCTACAACACCCATCTCCCAGCCACTCCCCTCCTCCCTCCCAGCCCTTTCTGGGTGGCTCACTAACCTGCCCTCCCCACTGCAATCCCTACCCATCCCTGCTCCTCTAGGTCCCACCCCCAACTCCTCCTAACCGCAGGCAAAATTCATATCCGTGCCCTGGCCAGAGCTGTTGTCCTCCTACTACTCTTAACAGGCAATATCCACCCTAACCCCAGCCCCACCCTGACCACCACAGCAGGTGGGCGTCCCGGTCTGCTGATTGCCTCCATGAATATTTGCAGCGTCTTGAAAAAATTTGACTACCTCCAATGCTGGGTTTCACGGCACAAACCCAACATCATTGCGCTGGTGGAAACTTGGCTATCTAATTCCACCCCTGACACCTTTGTCACCCTCCCTGGCTACACCCTATATCGTGAGGATCGTGTAACCAAACGTGGGGGAGGCTGTACTATCTACACCAGGAACTCTCTCACTGGTCTCGCCCTCCCTGCACCGGACCTTGTTAGTGGGGCTCAGGCCCTCACCATTAAGCTTACCCTGGACCCCGCCAGGTCACCCCTTTATCTCACCACTGCCTATATACCTCCCAGGAACAAAAACCCAGCACTATTATCTTTAACTGACTATCTTGCCACCCTTCCTCACAGTGCTGATCAAATTATTGTTGGGGACCTTAATGTGAACTGGCTGTGCCCCTCCTCCTCCCCCACTCGGGACTCCTTCACCGCCCTGGATCTAGCCCAACTAGTCTCCCAACCCCACCGTATGAATCCTAAGAGGTACTAGCACCCTCCTAGATGTCATCATCACTAACACCCCCAAAAATCCTGGACATCCAAGTCCTCCTGATTCACTCAGTGACCATTCCCTGTGCTGTTCCGCTGGATGGCCATCCCACCCGACCCACTGCACAGCGCGCACCCGCTGGGCGTTTCAGACGGGTGGCCTGAAAACCTTAAACAATACCTTGATAGCAAGACTGGTCCCCCATTCTCCATCGCCACAATATTGATACCGCCCTTGCCTTCTTTACCCTTACCTTTAAGAAAGCCTGTGACCTCTTTGCTCCCCTCACAACGCGTCCGATCCAAAGACATAACCTGCCCTGGATTCCCTGCCCTCTCACACAGCTGCTGAGGCACAGGGATAATCTTTGACACCGTGCCATAGAAACTAGGCGACCAGCCAGCAGACAGGCCTACAATGCTGCATGAAATAAGTGCATGGGCTATCAGGGAAAGCCAGGCCGACCACTATCGAGCCACCCTCACCGCCTCCTGGGGGTGCTCCCTGCTACTGGGACAAGGTCAAACAACTGAATGGGAACACTCGCCCTCCCTTCCCAGATTACCACCAACAACACCACCGTCACAGACCCCGCCAACATTGCAAACCTCCTCAACACCACCTTTACAGACCTTAGCCCTATCCTCCCTGTAACTTCTTTGACCAACCTCCTCCCAACCTGCCCCTGCCCTCCATCGCCTTGCTTCTACCTATGTAGGGTAACTACCCAGGAAGCCAGACTGCACCTGACCCTGCACTAAAAGGCAACAGTCCCGGTGACAACAACCTGGACCACAGAATTCTCCGGCTGGTTCTTGATCAGGTCCTCACCCCACTCACCAGCCTTCTCAACAAATCCCTCTGCCTGGGACAATTCCCCACCTCATGGAAAACTGCAACTGTTACTCCAATCCATAAAGGGGGCGACAGGTCCCTAGCAGGGAACTACCGACCGATCTCCATTCTCCCACCCCTTTCCAAGGCCCTGGAAAAACTAGTTGCCACACAAATCACTGAATACCTGACCAAATACAACATCCTTTGCCCTGAACAACACGGATTCCGTGCAGGACACAGTACTAGCACAGCTCTTATTGAATTCGCATCCTTCCTTCACTCCTCCTTGGACGCTTGGCTCTAGCGGAGACCCGTGTTCTCGACCTATCAAAGGCCTTTGACATGGTCTCCCACCCCCTACTGCTGGAAGCCCTCTGTCATGCTGGTTTGCCACTGGACCACTCAGTTGGTGCTCCAGCTACCTATCCGCCGCTCCCCAGCGTGTCAAAATTGGTGGGACACTTTGCGATCTCGACCGATCCTCTGGGGGTTCCACAGGGCTCCATCCTGGGACCCCTTCTCTTCTCGCTATACCTTAACACCCTGCCCAGTGCTTGCCCGGGGAACATTCTGCTGTACGCAGATGATGCCGTCATCTTTGCCACCGACTGTAACCCCTCATCCCTCCAGGTTTCCCTACAATGTGCCTATAATGACGCTGAAACCTGGTTTAAAGAGCAAAGATTGGTCCTAAATCTTAAAAATCTAAATCCATGCTCTTGCCCACCCTCAAAACAAAGCTTCCAACTCCTCTCCATGATCCTCTCCAGCTCAAACAGCAACTGGAGCAAGTCCACTCATATAAGTACCTAGGGTCTCGTTTGACTCAGCCCTCACCTACCATACCCACATCGAGCACTCGCTTCTGCAACCAATATCGACTTGGTATCTTGTACCGCTATAAAACTGTCTCCCCCAATGCCCTCCGGCTTGCAGTTACATCCTCCATACTATCCCTAGTTGACTATGGGCTACCTGTCACGGTGCTGCCAATACGACTGCCTCCAACAAAATCCGCCTCATCCTAAATAAGGCATGCAGGCTTATCACTGGGGCCCTAGGCTCACACACACCTGCCAACTTTATGACTTAGCTACAATAGCAAACCTGACGAACGGCCGCAATACCAAACTTGCCTTACATCTAAAAAAACCCTGCTAGGACTTTTTCCTCCCGGGCTGACATCCTCCCTCTTCCTAGCCCAGCCCCTAGTCAGCACTCGGACCTCCTGCAAGGCCACCTTCCTGGTTCCTTGAGCTAGGACTCACTTGGACAGAGGTCTCTCCGCCATAGAGCCCCTTCTTGGTACCACGCACTTCCTCGCGCCATCACTGAAATCCCCACCATCTCCAAATTCAAAAATGCCCTCAAAAGCGAGTTGTTCAACAAGCGTTGCTGCACCTGTGCATAACGGATGCACAAACACCCTTTGTCCTGACATTGCCCACCGGGCTGCACCGTCTCCTCACCTCCTTATTTCTACCACCTAGATTACTGCCATATCCCACTGCCTACTGTCTCGCTACTGTCAAGAACTAACCATGTATGGCATTTTATGATACTGCTTGCTGTGTTGTCCTACTAGTATGCAACACTGTTACCGAATCAAACTTCCAGCTGTACTGTCCCTGTTCACATGCCTAACGTTTCTGTAATCTAACACCGTGTAACCTGTTTGACTGTTTTCACCTGCAAATGTCATACCTTTATGCTGCTAAACCCTGTATTCTACCCTGTTATCTATTGTACCTGTACCTGCACTGTATAATACCACCAATGTATACTGTATCCTTGATCCAGTTATGCTTGTCTCTTTATGCTTATGCTCGCTTATAGGATGTCTTTGTATCTGTATTATCTCACCCTTCTATTGACGAGGTACCTTTGGAAATGAGCCTCTGGCTCAAAGGTTGTAAACTGATTGCAATATAAATAAATAAAGAAAGAAAGAAAGAAAGAAAGAAAGAAAGAAAGAAAGAAAGAAAGAAAGAAAGAAAGAAAGAAAGAAATAACAGTCCCTTCAATAATTTAGGCTGACAGCATGTATCAGTGTGCTACTGCCGACTCACTGCACCACAAGCTTCAGACGACAACCGGGAGACGGGCGGTACTCAGGCAGAGGGAGGGAGTGAACGACCAATAGTCTGAGAGGGGGATGACTCAAGGGGCCTTGGAGGGCCGATAGGACAAACGGCGATGCAGCGCTTGCAAGCTGCCGACGAGGGGCTGGAAATTAAGCTTTTAAAATAGCGGGGGCCCAAAATAAATAAACGACGAGCTCTTCAGCCCAAATCAGCCGAACTGGACATTTTCTGGCTTTGTGGTGCCCCTATGGCACCACCGATCACGCCACTCAACTTCGGGGCAAAAGCAGCTTCTGGACGTCTTCACTAGCTGGAGCTCGAGCAGGCACACAGAACAGTCCTCGGGGAATGTCTTCAACCTATCAGGTAAGCCCTCATGGTTCCCCTTAACTTTCTGTGTCCTCTCTTCTCCACAGCTAGCAGGAACTATTCAAAAACTGAAACACTTTTCAAAAGCTAACACTTCTAATTCTAGAGTGTTATGGACTGGAATGCTGTGCATGAGCAGCTCAGCACACCATTCCATCCAAGCCACTGTTATTTGTGCTGCAATTACATCTACTTTTTGACAATACTGTAAAGTGCACAGGGCACTTTTCCTTATTATTTTACAGTTTCCCCATTGTAGGGAGGGGAAATTCACTTAAGAAGGGCCCCTTTGTCATTGTACCTTGCTGCCCTCACCTCTGCAGGCACCCTGGGTACCTGTAAACCCCTAGTTTATTTATTTAACTTATTTCTCTGGAATGCTCCAGCTTTGGGGCATTACATATTCGAGCCTGCCTAAAAATACATGTCCCCATGTATTCCCTTTAAAACTTTATAAAATATTTCTTAAACATTACATCTATAGGTTTCTTAGAATATATCTTACCACCTTAACATTCAACTTAAACTTCAATGTATGTTAACTAAAACGTTTTTAAAACATCTATAACTTTTCAGAAAACTTTCTTACTTAAGTGACCATGTCTGTGGATTACTTTTAACAGTACTATTCAGAAAAGGAAGTTGCTGCTTAATAAGCTTCCGATATGTATCTTTTCGCGGGAACACCAAAATTGGACCTCTGTGACCTACAGATCTGGGGAACCATGTTATCATTAAAAATACACTCTATCTCCTGGAAATCTACAGGCCTATGATTTACTGCAGGCTTAGTAACTGGACTTTAGGACAGGTTCATATGGGATGCGTGAACCCAGGGATCAGCACACCACTGCATCGAGGACCCTATGTCAGTGGGTCAATCCATGGTATGCTCCTGCCTCTCTTTTGGCACTGAGTTAGTATTTTCTTCCACAGTTCCTTGAAGTATACTGGGTTTGAGCTGGCTTTGATGTACCAACTTTTCAACTCCCCTCCTATTTTCTGCCTGGATCGGATACACTTTGAAGTCAGGATACGGAATTGCTAGAACAATATAAGGCTCAGGTTCCCATTCCACAAGCGGATCGTTGCCTTGATTGGTTTTCTTCACCATGACACATTCTCCAACAGACAATGAAAGGCTTTTTGGTGTAACATCGTCCAGCTTCCTTGGTCCCCAAGGGTTAACACATTCTTCCGGTTCAGTCTTCATCTCAGGTTCTGTTTGGCCAGCAACCATTTTACTCTTGGATTGTACTCCAGGGGCCAGACAATCTGACTTTCTCTGGGCGTCATTCTGCTGGAGGTACTCAGCTTCAGGTGATACCTTACATGGCTGAATTTGTTTTCTCTGCCAGTCCTCAACTATATACTGGAGCTTTTCAATTTCTTTGCGGAGCTCTTTTCTCTCTCTGTTATTCTGGAGGAGCCGTGTGGTTTGTTCTTTGGCCTCCTTTTCTTGCCGTTGGAGAGTTTCCCTGAAGAATTTGCATTCTTGCACCAGTTCCATCTTATTGTGTAAAACTTCCTCAGCTTGCTGTTCTGTTTGGCTTCTCAAGTTGACACTTACTGTTGCATTGCTGTGATCGATTCTTTTGATTTCTCTCTGGGTGTTTTCATATAGCTGGTACCTTGCTCTTTCAGTCTCTGGTCAGTCAGTTCTCCGAAGGCCTCGCTGTTGTTCATGTTCATCAACATCGCATCTTCTGTAGATTGGTCTCCTCTGGCCATCAAACATATCCATCGGGCATTTTCATCTTCTTTTCGGTTGTCTTGTAAAGAGCCCTCTCTTCCAGCCATCTTTAAAGTCGTGCACCTCTTGGCAGACTTCAGTCACTTTGTGGATAAGAGCCGCGATCTGCTCCGTCCAGTCCTGGTTTGGATTCCTTTTCACTTTCTGGTGAAGCTCTTAGGGTTGAGACCACTGGGTGTAGGCCTTGTTGGAGTCTGGAAAATGGTTCTGACAACTCCCCAGTGGTGCTCCCTCATATTTGGACCTTGGGTGAAGTAGCCTTTCTGAACATGCCTCCAGCTGCTTCGGATCCTCCTGTACCAAGCGTTCAATGGGGTATTCTGGCCATGCCACACTATGGGGCATCATCTTGTGTTGGCAGGCTGCCACTTCCTCTCCCGTCCTTCTGGATCCCCACATCCATATGGCCTTTTCTTTAAAATCCTGGAATCGAGCATTGGGATCTTGCCAATGTAGCAAATGCAGCTCTCTTTTTAGGGATTCGCTATTCACTCCCTCTGTGAACTTCTTCATCAAGGTTCGATCAGGGTTCTAAACCTCCCTTGGGTCAATCTTCTCAATGGCTCCCAGTGCCTCCCACAGACTTAAGGCATACTCCCATAGTGTTTCTTGGGGCTGTTGAGTCAGTGACAAGAACTGCAACTTCAGGTCAGAGATAGTTCGCATATCAAATGTGTACTGCAAGTGATGAAAGATCTGGTCAGCAGTGGCTCTCTCCCTTTCTGACCAGGACTGGACCTCATGATGGGCAACTTCTCTCAACTGCCCTATCAATATCTCTGTCTTTTGGTCTTCCGTAATCTGATACAGCCGGAACACGGACTGCATCCTGGAGCAAAACTTTTCCAACGTACTGGAGTTTTCACTATCCTGTTCCCCAGTATACAGCGGAAACCAGGGTGCTCTAAGTTATACGGCATGGAGAAAGGTGACCAGGGCACCCAACCTGGACCTTCTCCAACTCCTCCACACAGTCTGCTACTGCCTTCCATTCCAAACAACATCTTGTTCTGTGTCTTCTCCGGCTTTGAACTCCTTGGAACATTTTCTATATCCTGCCAACTACGCCAAAAATTTTGTGATGGTCGCTGCACTGGTAAACCTCAGGGTTCTTCACTTGGAGTGGTGAAGGGAACTGTCTCACTACCAGCAGCGCCAGCAACACCCTTAGCTGGTGGGATGGTGAGGGGCTGCTTGCAGTCCGAATGGGGTTGGGCTGGTGGAATCACCCGTGGTTTACCAGTGCAGCAACCATCACAAAATTTTTGGCGTAGTCAGCAGGATATAGAAAATGTTCCAAGGAGTTCAAAGCCAGTCGAAGACACTGAGGCACCAAGGTCCGAATTATGTGGATAGGATAACCGTTATCCAGACAAGGAGAGGCAGGAGTCAACTTAGTGCTTCGATGCCTGCAGGGCATTTATTTTGTACCAAGGGTAGAGAGACACAGCCACAAGAGGGAAGAGAGGTTGCCAGAGAACAATAGGCAATAAACAGTGAAATAATTTTATCTACCACTACTAAGGTTATTACCACAAGAATAAACTTTAGGCCTACTGCCACTCTTATTCTGACATTATTCTATACTTCAATACTCTAAATGAGTATCCAGTGACATAAGCTACTCAGAACTGTACCAGGGTAATTATCATCACACATTTCCATAAGAGTCCTGATATTACAAGAGTCCAGAGATCCGGCGTCTTCATGTACACCGTCATTCTTCATTGGTAGCTACAAGGGAAGTAAAACAGAATTGTAGAACCCTAATCACAATTCCCAGCAAGGACCTAGTTAAGGCCACTGGGGTGGTGAGAGGTTTGGTAAACAGACCATATGTTTCTTCGGCTAAAGCCCACTCTCTCCAAGGTTGCCGGAATGTAGAACCGGAACAACTGGTTCCTGAAATAACCCACTGAAAACAAAGGGTTCCTCGGCCAAAACCCACTTCCAGGGTTGCCAAGGATGATGAGAGATCAGGACCTGCGTGAAGACGAATCCAATGGAGGACTACCACGACCTGACTGATGCTGCAGCACTCCAAAGGCCAGCTAAACTCAGAAGGAACTCTGACAGGACCAGGAACTAGAAGAATCTGAAGAGATGATGGTTGATTCTGCAATCCTAGGATCAGAAACTAACACACAAAAAAAAGAAAAGGCCGATGCGTCCTGTACTAGGCTTCGATGGACTCGACTTTCATGACGACCAGGAAGGAAGCGACCAGAACTCTCTAGGATGAGCACACTCTTCTGTGAGGACAACCAACTTTGGGACATCTGGAACAGGAACCATACGGAACGACACTGGCACAGCTGTCGCAAGTGCGTTTCGGCGGACGTTCCTTGAGCTGTGAAATCAAGGACGGCAGGATCGACTTATACGACTGGCGACGGACTCGACTTCGCCGGATGACACTGACGGAAAAGATGATCTGATGGACGATCCCACAGGAGTGAAGAATGCTGAGAAGATGTCTTCTTCTGAGTAGAGACTGATTCGGAATACGTGGTATTACAGACCACACTATGGGACTGCAGTGTGGTAGAAGACTGAGACTGTCTTCATACAGTAGTAAACATATAACTAAAAAATGTCCAGAGAACTGTGGAATGGTACAATAATTTGCTGGAGGAGGGCAAATTATAACTTTAGGAGTAATTATTACTGATGAGGGCCAATGTCCAGGTACTTAGGGAAATAGTTCAGGTACTTAGAGCAATAGTTCAGGTACTTAGGGCAATAGTTCAGGTACTTAGGGCAATAGTTAAGGTACAAGCAGTACAGTAGTTACAGTAGGTTCCCAGTATAGGAAAATCAAGCACTCTTAGATGAACCCCTGTTCCTAAATGTAGGGTCTTCCTGAATAGGCTCTCTTCCTGGACGTCATGTCTAAGGAATCCTCCCTTTAGTACCACTAGGCTGGTTTGCCCTGTTATGCCAAGGCTGGAGCCTCCTTTAGTACCACTAGGCAGACTTGCCCTATTACGCTAGGCCAGGGCCTCCCTTTAGTACCATGAGGCTGGCTTGCCCTATTACGCTAGGCTGGGGCATCCCTTTAGTACCACTTTACCTCGGGCCTAATGCCCTACGTTTACCTTGGGCCTGATGCCCTACCAAGACTTGGGCCTGGTGCCCCACTTTCTATTGGGCCTGGTGCCCCCACTTTCTATTGGGCCTGGTGCCTTCTCTAAAACTGGGCCTGGTATCCCTCTTTGAAACTGGGCCTGGTAGCCCTTTTAACTGAATTGCCCTTTTAATTGACTTGCCCGTTTAAATCTTTCAAGCTCTCTGAGCCTGCTGTCACTCCTGAGGAGAGCCACCTCCTCAGTCCCGCCCCTCTAATAAATATTTAACAGGCCCTTGCTTGGCCATCCTGTGCTAGCCCCTCCCCATGGGTGTCGCTACCTCTCTGCCCCCTCTGTATAATTAATCTGTGTCCTAGCGACCAGAGTCTCCCCATGGCGCTCGGCCGCTCGTCTTCTAGGCCTTGCGCACTAAAGAAATAACAGTCCCTTCAATAATTTAGGCAGACAGCACGTATCAGTGTGCTGCCGCCGACTCACCGCACCACAATCTTCAGACGACAACCGGGAGGCGGGTGGTATTCTGGCAGAGGGAGGGAGTGAATGACCAACAGGCAGAGAGGGGGATGACTCAAGGGGCCTTGGAGGGCTGACAGGACAAGCGGCGATGCAGTGCTTGCAAGCCGCCGACGAGGGGCTGGAAATTAAGCTTTTAAAATAGCGGGGGCCCAAAATAAATAAACGACGAGCTCTTCAGCCCAAACCAGCTGAACTGGTCACTTTCTTGCTTTGAGGTGCCCCGATGGCACCACCAATCGTGCCACTCAACTTCGGGGCAAAAGCAGCTTCTGGACGTCTTCACTAGCTGGAGCTCGCGCAGGCACACAGAACAGTCCTCTGGGAATGGTTTTAACCTATCATGTAAGCCCTCCTGGTTCCCCTTAACTTTCTTTGTCCTCTCTTCTCCACAGCTAGCAGGAACTACTCAAAATCTGAAAAACTTCTCAAAAGCTAACTCTTCTAATTCCAGAGTGTTTTGGACTGGAATGCTGTGCATGAGCAGCTCAGCACACCATTCCATCCAAGCCATTGTTATTTGTGCTGCAATTACATCTACTTTTTGACACTACTGTAAAGTGCACAGGGCACTTTTCCTTATTATGTTACAGTTTCCCCATTGTAGTGAGGGGAAATTCACTTAAGATGGGCCGATTTGTCATTGTACCTTGCTGCCCACACCTCTGCAGGCACCCTGGGTACCTGTAAACCCCTGGTTTATTTATTTATCTTATTTTTATGGAATGCTCCAACTGTGGGGCATTACAGAAGGGAAGTGTGGTTCAATGTTTTTCAATTGGATTTTCATCTTTGGTGCATAACCTTGCCATTTTTGCATATTTTGACACCAAATTTTCAACATCTGCTTTTTGAGATCCCACCTCATGAACAATGTCAATAGAATTATGCAAATCTGGCCCAAAAGGTGAATTCTTAGTCACTTGGTGCAATCACCTTTCTGGCATGATTTGAAAATGTTCATCGCTCTTGATCATGAGGTGGGAGTCATAAAAATGGCATACTGAAAATGTAGGCTCAAAATACGCAAAAATGGAAAGTTACTTGCATACACTGAAACTTTGCTACACATACTTGTAACTTTGGTAATTTTAAATATTTTGACCCCAAACTTTCAACATAGCCTTTCTATTACTTCCCCTCATTAATGTGACAGCTGTCATTCTTCAAATCCTGCAAAAGCTGTGATTTCACACATGTCGCATGGAGTGATGTTGTGGTGATGTGCGGTTACATTTTGCTAGGGATTTTGGAAGGTTGATTAATGCACACATGAGATGGGGTAATAAGAAGGCTATGCTGACAATTTCATTGCTGTTGTATTACAAATGCAATATACAGTACAGTACATGTATGCATTTATGGAGGGCCCTGCACACCCACAGGCAGATAAGGATACAACCAAACTATGTGAAAAATTAGGCATGGAAGGAAGCGCAGGACCCTCCAACAGTGAAAGAAGGATTCAATTATACTATCTAAAAAAGCAAGGAAATTCATTGCAAAAAACATCATTAATGCAGTAGTTAGTGTAATGCAAAAAAGTAGGGACATGTGGCATTAGGGTTTCCAACCCTAACACCCCACTCGCTCCCTGCAGGCAGCAAACCAGGTGTAGGGTTTGCTTTGGGGTTCTCAAGCCTAACGCCCACCCCATTCTCATACACTGCACACATCTCAGCATCTTTACTGATGGAATGGGGTGAATGTTAGGCTTGAGAACCCCAAAGGTAAGTGTCTCCATTCTAATGATGATATTCACCAGTATTATCCAGTCCTTCAATATAGGGATATCATGTGTCAGCCAGCATTTTATTATAAACTTTCTGGCTGCCACCGTAGACTTTCCACCATGTATATATTGGCTGGGTAAACACAAAGAAACATACTCTCAAGCCTTTGCATCAGTGCAGGCAAAACTGACTTGCAACAGCAGACAGAAGGAGAGTCCACACTCATTCAGAACAAATCCACAGAAATGCAGAATAATAATGTGGACTCATAACGTGGACTCATGGTGCTAATAGTAAAAACTTGAGCTGCAGCACCTAAAAGCCCCAGCACTTTGGGTCTTGAATATGACCTTTTGTTAGTGGGCATAACTACATTAACAGCTATGCACAAATTAACTTAATAGTATATAATATAGCATTGCAACCTGCTGTTAATTTGCCTTTATAAATTATCTCATCTGTTATATTGTATGCCTTATGTTGTTTTATTGTATTTGTCCACAGGACACATCTGGAATTGAGTGGTACTCTGCTCAGCATGCCTTCCTGGTAAAATTCTTAAATAAATAAATAAATACATACATACATACATACATACATACATAAATAAGTTATGAGATAACCTCATAGTCTTCAGGTGAAGCTACCTCTGGCTGCAAGCTGCAACACTGGACTTAAGATTTGCAAGAAAGTGAGTAGTGCTCACAACAGAGGGAGGTGAACTTTACAATTTATAATCTTTGGTTTGAAGCAGATTCCTTAGGAAAGTTAATATTCTTCAGGTGGAGGATACGCTCTAACTGAAGGGTGAAATAACAACTTAGAATTATCAGAAAAGGCAGTCTTTCAATCAACAGAGGGAGGTGGAGTTTGCTTTACTTGTGTTACAAGTGTTAAGGTTTTCAGTGCAGGAAGAGTTTAAACCCACATAGGCTAAATACTGTTTTCTGTGTCTGCCCTTCTGCACAGCTGACGTGTTTTGGGCTGACTGTTTTCAGAGCACAAGTCACCAGGCTCTTTTGGAGCTGGGGAGGTTTACCTGTGTCTGACTTGGATGTTTGGATTTTTCTCTGTTTGATTAGCAGGGTATTTTCTCTGTCAAATTGGTTTGAAGCAGTATTACAAATTGTTGTGTATGGCATCTTGCTGACAGGAAGGCACTCATCGCATTGGTAGGTCAGAGCGTTTAGCTGATTGTTTCGTGAGGGCACAGTTTTAGGCCCAACCCTTCCCACCTCACCCCACCCACTCCTGGAAATAGTTCATTTATACCTGGGGTTCTGACATCATTTCCTCAAGAGGGCAAGGTACACATCACTGTCATATCCTGTCTAGCACACTGCACTGACAATATAAGCATACACATTATATAAATACATATATTTCTATATAACGCACCAATCACACACACACACACACAAAAAAAAAAATAAACAAGGTAGACAGTTATGTGCGGAGTAGTACAATGTAATGGCTGTGGGGCAGCAGTCTTCCAGGAGTCTTTCTGGAGGCTGAGATGCTGCCCTGTTTGCAGGCAACTATCTGCCCTGAGGGAGGAAATTGCCCATCTTCAGGCCACACTGGACAGTGGCAAGGGAACCTCCCCCATCCAGGGAGCACCACAGCCACCACCACTACCTCAGAGGTTGCGAAGAAAGCACAGCAGTTGGACCACAGTGGGCTCAGGGAGGGTAAGGGTGGTGGAACAGAGGCACACCCAGTCAGTTGTTACACTCCACAATCCATACACCATTCTGGGGGAGCATAGTTCCCCTATGGATGCACCCGCAGAGGAGACTAAGGAGGGTGCAGACAACTGTCATAAGGGAGGCCCTCAGGAAGGAGGCAGAGGGCACCACAGGGAAAGAAAGCAGCTCCTGGTGGGGGACTCAATTATTAGGGGGATAGAACTGGGGGGAGCAGGGAAAACTGAAGTAAGGTGCCTGCCTAGTGCCATGGCTTGGAGGGACAGGAAGCGCATCCTTAGGATCACGAGAACAGTTGCACAGGAGTCTGAGCTGGACATCATTGTCCACCTATGGACAAATGACTTGGCTCATCATGAGATTAGAGCAGTGCAAAAGGACTTTGTAGAGTTGGGGAGGGGCTTAAGACAAGTAGCACACACAGTATCCTTCTCAGAGGTGCTGCCTGTCAGTGGCATGAGTGAGGCGAGGGTACTTTGCACCATGCAGTTTAACAAATGGTTGAAAAAATGGTGTGGAGCACAGGGGTTTGGCTTCATTGGGGATCAGGGTTCCACCTGAGGGACACCAGCCTATACTGGCAGGATGGTCTGCATCTGTCCAGGAAGGGAACAAGTCTTTAGCAATCAGTTTAAATGCTTCATTGGCAAGCCTTTAAACTAGTCAACAGGGGAGGCACTGATAAGCAGAAGGAAAATCCCAGCCTCCCCTACAAAACAGGGTACTAAATGAGAAAAGACCAAGGTAGAAAGGTCAGTGGGGGTTGCCGCTACAGAAGGTAAAGCCATCAAAAAATGGAGAGCAATGAGTACCAATGCCCATAGTCTGGGTAACAAGCTTCCTGAATTAGTGGCCTTGATGGTGGAGGAAGATCTGGATGTTGTGGCAGTCACAGAAACATGGTGCACACAGAACCATGACTGGGACGTAAACATACCAGGATACACTATCTACAGGAGGGACAGGGAGGGTAAAAGAGGAGGAGGAGTAGCTCTCTACACAAGAGAAGAAATCAAAGCAACAGAACAAAGGGTAAACAGGGAGGAGACGAAGCACTGTGGGTCAATTTGGAGGCAGGCAATGGCACCACAATCCACAGGGGTTGTATACAGACCCCTCTCAGGGGAGGAAATGACAAGAAAATGATAGAAAGTATACTTAGAATGGCAGATAAAGGAGATATTTGATGGGTGATCTGAATATGCCAGATGTTAACTGAAGTGCAGTTCAGCAGCCACTTCTAAGAGTGGGTTATTCTGGATGCCCTATAGGGGCATGCCTTAGACAACTAGTATTGGAGCCCACTCGAGAAGGAGCAATCTTAGACCTGGTTCTCTCAAACGGAGATGAATAGAGGATCACAGATGTAGAAGTGGGTAGCCATCTGGGAACTAGTGACCATCGAACAGTATGGTTCAATAAACACAGCAATAGAGTCAAGCCATACAAAGACAAAGGTACTGGATTTTAGGAGGGCTGACTTTGCAAAATGGGTGAGTGCCTAAGGAATGCACTAGCAAATGGGCAGGAAGGAGGGTGGAAGAACAATGGGAATAATAAAACTGCCATCACAGAGGTAACAAGCCTTTGTAAAGCAAATAAACAAAATGAAACGAGGTAAGAAACCACTATGGTTCTCAAAGGAAGTGGCAGTGAAGGTTCAAGAGAAAAAGAAAGCATTCAGGAAGTACAAGGAATCACAGAAGGAACAGGACAGAGAACTGTATCAGTTAAAGCAAAAGGAAGCTGGAAAGGCAGTCAGAACAGCAAAGGCCCAAACCGAGGAAAAGATAGCCAACTCAGTTAAGAAGGGGGATAAAACCTTTTATAGGTACATCGGGGAGCAAAGGAAGACCAAGGGAGGGATAGTGAGGCTTAATAAAGGGATGGAGGGTGGGCAGAGGGTGACTGTGAAAAGGCAGAGATACTAAACAAATATTTTTGCTCAGTATTTACAAAGGAAGAGGGGGAGGTACCTAAAACAAACAGTAGAAACACTCTGGATACAGAAGTTGATACCAGCCCATTTACAGAAGAAAGAGTTCTGAAAGAGCTCTTAAAACTGAAGGTGGACAAAGCAATGGGGCCTGATAGGATTCATCCCAGAATTCTAAAAGAACTAAGGATAGAACTAGTGACACCACTGACTACCCTCTTTAACAAATCATGGGAGGATGGGGTGGTACCTGAGGACTGGAGGAGGGCAGATGTGATTCCCCTTCACAAAAGTGGGAGCAAGGCAGAAGCAGGAAACTACAGACCTGTTAGTTTAACCTCAGTGGTAGGGAAAATGATGGAATCACTTCTGAAGGAAAGAATTGTCATGTATCTAGAGGACAGAGGGGCACAGGACCCAAGGCAGCATGGATTCACAGCGGGAAGGTCATGCCAGACAAATCTGATAGATTTCTTTGACTGGGTGACCAAAGTAGTAGATCAGGGAGGAGCTGTGGACATGGCCTACCTAGACTTTAGCAAGGCATTTGACACAGTCCCACAAAAGATTAATATACAAGTTAGCCAGCCTGGGAGTGGGTCCCAAGATGACAGCCTGGGTAAAGAATTGGCTGAAGAATAGGACACAGAGAGTAATAGTAAATGGAGTCCACTCTGAAAAGGGTTAGCAGTGGGTACCGCAGGGTTCAGTATTAGATCTGTCCTCTAATGTCTTTATAAGCTTGGCATTGCAGAGGGACTGAAGGAAAGTATGTCTCTTTGCAGATGACACAAAGATCTGCAACAGAGTTGATGCACAAGGTGGGGTGGAAAGGATGAGAAGGGACTTGGCAAGGTTAGAGGAATGGTCAAATGTATGGCAGCTTAGATTCAATGCTAAGAAGTGCAAGGTAATGCACCTGGGAAACAAAAACCCAGGGGAAGAGTACACAATGGGGGTGAGATACTAACAACAACAAAAAAGGAAAGGGACCTGGGGTAGTCATATCAGATGACCTAAAGGTGGGCAAGCAATGTGAGAGGGCAGCAAGGAGGGCTGGGGGATACTGGGATGCATAGGGAGAGGCATCACCAGCAGAAAACAAGAAGTTATTATCCCTCTGTACAGACAGCTGGTGAGACCACATCTGGAGTACTGCGTGCAGTTCTGGAGACCCAATCTCCACAAAGACATAGACTGGATGGAAGCTGTCCAGAGGAGGGCAATCAAAATGGTGCAGGGTCTGCACCGAAGACATATGAAGTGAGACTTAAGGAGCTTAATATGTATAGCCTCGAGGAAAGGAGGGAGAGGGGGGACATGATAGAAACTTTCAAGTACCTCAAGGAATCAACAAAGTCCAAGAGGGTAGCATCTTTCAAAAAAAGAGGTGTGCAAGAACAAGGGGCACAATTTGAAGATAGAAGGGGGCAACTCAGAGGTAATTTAAGGAAGTATTTTTTCACAGAGAGGGTTGTGGATGCATGGAACAGCCTTCCAGAGGAGGTTGTGGAGTCAAAAACAGTGGTGGAATTCAAGCATACATGGGACAGTCATAAGGCAATTCTAGGGGGTGGGGGTAGGAAGAAGTAGGCTGCTGGTTAACTAGGATCTGCAGCTTATCCATTAGGTAGGGAAATGGGCAGACTGGGTGGGCCAAGCGGTCCTTATCTGCTGTCAAATTCTATGTTTCTATGTAAGTAAATAACTTATTTGGTACAGTTAAAGTCAAAATGGTTAGAACATCTTAGCACATTTTATAGAACACCTGGCAGTTGAATTTCAATGCTAAAAAGTGCAAAATAATGCACCTGGGTCACCTGAATCCAGGAGAGGAGTACAGGATTGGGAGGGGGGAGGTTATGGCCACCACAAAGCAAGAAAGAGACCTGACGTTCATCATATGAGATGACCTAAAGGTGAAGCAGTGTGAAAATGCATGGGGAAGGCAAAGAGAATGCTAGGATGCATAGGTAGGGGCATAATTAGCAGAAAGATAGAGGTGATGATGCCACTGTGCAGATCACTGCTAAGGCCTCACCTGGAGTACTGTGTTCAGTTCTGGAGACTACATCTCAGGAAGGACATACTGTAGACAGGATGGAGGCAGTCCAGAGTAGGGCAACACAAATGGTACATGGGCTGCACCAGAAGCTGTATGAAGAAAGACTGAGGGACCTTCTATCTATTCATTGGAGGAGAGGAGAGGAGAGGAGAGAGGAGAGGAGAGGAGAGGAGAGGGTATGATAGAGACATTCAGGTGCCTTAGGGGTAAAAACAGGGTACAGGAGGGAAGCATGTTTCATATGAAGCATTGCATATGGACAAGGGGACATGATATGAAGCTGGAGGAAGGAAGGCTCAAGGTGACTGTCAGATAGTACTTTTTCACAGAAATGGTGGTGGATCCGTAGAACAGCCTTCCAGCAGAGGTGGTAGAGGCTAAAACAATACAGGGGTTCAAGAGTGCATGATATAGACATAATGGTACCCCTGGAGATAGGCAGAGAAGGCATGCCATAGATTAAATAGGATCTGGGTTGTCAACACTGAGTAGGGAAATGGGAAGATTAGGTGGGCCGTATTGTCCTTAGCTGCTGTCAGAATCTATGTTTCTATGTAAATGCAAGTAAAAACAAAGTTCCAAATAATCCACAAAGTAACAAAACTTGACACATCAAAATAAAAATTCAAAAATGAAATCTAGAGACATGACTGAAAAAATAGGAATGGAGGTCTAATAATATGTCTGGTGGAGCTGGTGTAAGGCTGCCTGTAGATCAGTGTAAAAGTATTGAACTTCAGTACTAATGTATGTGCTACAGCTCATTAAAGCCTAAATTCGAAGCCCAAACTAATCCAAACTCCTAAACTTGGCTAAAAGGCATACCTCTCAACCTGCCAGGTGTTAGATCAAAATCAAGGACACCTCCCCTCGGGTCAAGAAGAGTACAGGGGAGCAGTCTCTGTCTCTCTATCTCTCCTTCTCTTAATCTTCAGTGCTTCAGCAAGTCATGGTCTCGGGCTCAGTCAAGAAATCACACTGACACTGTGGAAGTCTCATCAGCATAGTCAGGAATAGATGAGGTGAGACTTACCCTGGGGGGGGGGGGTCATCTCTCTTTTTAAGTCCTGGTGACAGACCTGATGGGGAACCTGTAAAGTGTTTGAATCATCACCATGGAGGAGGGGGGCTGATGCTGAGCTTTAGTTTAAAATCCATATCTTTGGATTTTTCTTTAAATGTAGCGTGTCTTTGTGAAACATGAGTCTGTGACCCCACAACCTCCCTGGAAGGACCTCTGATTGGCCATTAGTGCCACATGAAGACATCAGATGCCAACAGACATTTGAAGATCAATGGCAATGATTGATTGTTAGTTAAAATTGATCCATGTTTGTGTTTGTTTGATTAATAAAGATATTACTATGCCACCTTATGCTGTCTTCTGTTTATTTTGTTCACAATGCAATGTATAAGTAGTCAATTGCATGTAAGTTACTGAAGTAGTCTGTTTTTTTTTAAAGCACTGTTTGCTATTGACATCATTCAAGGATTGACGTCAATGACAGCAACGTGAGAGATCTCCTTCCAGAACAGCTAATTAGCTGTCTCAGGATATTAATAATTGTTTTATTCCCAGGCAAAAAGGAAACAACGAAACAAGCAGAGACTGTTGAATGTCACTTATGTTGGTGAGTTGTACAAAGCTCAAATTTAGCATAAAAAACAAAAGCATCTTTACAAATCAGAAGTTGTCTAGATAAGCCACAGACTCTAATTAATGAATGCACAGGACTGCCAACATTAAGCAAGAAATACAGCTGCTCTAGCTTGCTTAGTAGTGATGTGCATGAAACAAAATGGTGGAACTGTCTCTTTAGCCAGATGTACCATGTTTCACAAGGAGTGCTAAGTGGCAAAACTTCTCGACCGGACTTTGATCGCCATCGCAGCCCACTCACTGGCTGAAAATGAAATATGGGAGCATCACACACAATCTGCTCCAGTCTGTAATTCAAAGGAAAATTTAGTAAGATGGGAATGCTAACTGGAAAGAGAAACTAAAACTAAAATGGTCAAATTTCTACAGTTACAGCTGCCTGGTAAATGGCAAGTGAGCAATTACTTTCAAAACGAGCTTCTCGAGATACAGAACTATCCGCATCAGCATGGAGCCGAGCCACTGGCAGACTTCTGAAATGTAAAGATGCTTTTTTTTTTCAATAAATGTGAGCTTTGTACAATTTACCAACATCAGTGACATGCAACAGCCTCTGTGTGTTTCCTTTTTTTTTCTGCTTGCATTGTGAACAATATAAACACAAGACACAGCACAGGGTGAATTAGTAATATCTTTATTAAACAAACACAAACACAGATTAATTTTAACTAACCCCAATCAGTCATTGCCATTGATCTTTAAGCCCCAGAAAATTAACCCCTTCAGCAGTTCAGCTATTGTTATAGCACAGTGGCGTGCTCCTCCCACCAGTGCTGTCCACTTTCTACTGTAGCATGTTGTCAAATCTGGACTGTCTGCAGATGAGCCGGGACCTTGGGATGGGCTGAGAAAAATTGGGAAATCCCAGAAAAATTGGAACACTTCAGAGATACGGGACATGTACTGAACTGATGTTCACAATAAGTAAACTGATTTCTCCAAACACTTCCAAGTTACAGTTTTAAAATATTTGATGCATGGGTAAGGGTTACTGTTTTAGTTGACTTTCTATACATCGCTGCTGTATGCTTTAAGTGTTTGCAAAGACAGCTTCCCAGATCCAATGATTTTAATTGAGCCAGAAATTAAATCTTTTATTTTTAAAAGTAAAAGCAATGCTCCAAACCTGAAAGTGAACTGGAAGAGAGCGTGGAGACAATAAATAGTCCGCAGGGGGTGGGGGTTGGGGGTGAAGAGCACTGTGGTGAATAGCCAGGACTGCATGTACTTGTGCTTCAATTCCACTGAGGAAGGACAGTCTAGATATCCAGTCATATGATTCCACAGCTCTGTCTTCTGTTATGTGACAGCAATGTGTCAGCATGGTGACATCACCATGCAGCCGTAATGAAATGAGAATGAATCATATGTGTGATCAATAATCCTTTTTCTGCTTTTTTTCTGTTTAAAGCTATTCTGATGAGATATTTCTGAAGTCAGTCATGAAATCAGCCTAGAATTGGAACATCAATAATTTATTTAGGACCATAAACTTAATGAGTTCTCTGTATGATGTGTATGGATAATACATTGTTTCAATAAGGGAACTTTCTATCTGCTGAGAAATCATGATAACTGAAAATAGCTGTGTTTGTTTCAAAACTAAATTCAGTGACAGAGGAATAATGTATGGAACTTTCTTATTGAGAATTTTTGGAAATGTAAGTCAAGAACTTTTATAAAAGCACTTACTGTTCTAAGATATGGATGCTAAAGCTGTGGACTCATTTATTTACTCTCTATATTTGCAATGATTATTTAAGTTGAACAATAACATTTTGATTGATGAGTTAAATGATTTAGAAAAATATTCTGCATTAGGCTTACAGTAATTCATATTACCTGTATCATCACAAACATAGTCTTTCTGTTTTGTTCTCATTGCTGCTCTGACTGGGCATTGTCATACTGTGGAACATTTTGTTGTTTTCTCTCACAGTTTGCAACAGTTCTTGACTCTTGAAAGCATGCTCATGTTGTACCCATATTTAAGGCTGGGGATCCCCTCACCCCTGAAATTTATAGACCCATCTCCCTCCTTCCTCACCTTTGTAAATGACTTGAGAAAATCATTCACCACCAGTATCTGATCATCTAGAAAAATACCACCTCCTGTGTCTTCTCCAGCATGGCTTCTGCAAACACCATAGTACCTCTTCTGCCTTGGCACTTTTCTTGAACCATATCCTTAGAAATCTGGGACAAGGGCAGGGCCACAAGCGCAATGTCTGTGGATCTGTTTAAGGCTTTCGACCTCATAGGCCACCGTCTCCTCTACTCCACCCTGTTAAATTTTGGCTGCTCACAAGATATGGTCACATGGTTCTGTAGTTACCTCTAAGGCAGGTCCTAATCTGTCTTCATTGGTTAAAATTCCACTGCTCTGTTACTTACCCACACTGGTATACCTCAGGGCTCAATCCTGGGACCTCTACTTTTTATATGTTTAATAATGACGTCCCTGCTGAAAACAATTGCAAGGCCTTCCTCTATGTGGATTACCTAGTCATATACCACAGCGATAATTCCATAGAGTCCATGTTCACCACCCTCACAGCAAACTTTGGGGCCACACAAAGCTGGTTCCTCTTCAGAAAACTGCTTGTTAATGAGAAAAAGACAAAGGCCATGCTCTTTGGTGCTAAGCCATTCCTAGCAAAGGTAGCTGGGTCAAATACCCAACTCTTGATCGCTACCCCTGCCAGCCCTCCACTCGAAACTGCCCCTGCCTTTAAATATCTAGGTATCACCCTTTACCCCTCCCTTACTTTCAATGAGCACATCAGCAACACTGTGATGAAAATCTGCTACAAATTAGGTGCTGCCTACTGCCAAAATCAATGTCTGTCCCCTGAAGCTTGCCTAGCCATTGTCCAAGGAAACCTCCTGCCCCCCCTTGACTTCTTCTCCTCCGTATACTCTACTATGTTCTCCTCCCTACAGACCCACTTACATACCACATACAACTCCATCTGCTGCTTTGTCCTTCAAGCCCCATTTACCACCCACTACTGCTCACTATACCAGTCCCTAGGGTGGCTCTCTCTGCAGGGCCATTTTGACTTCGTTATGCACAGCCTCATTGACAGTGCACTCAGGAATCATCAGCTGTCCCCCTCGGCCTCACTACTCACTGACAGAGTGGTCTCTCAGATTTTCTGGGCCTCCTCTGTTCCCCCACTGGAAGTCCCTTGCACTACTACTACCATGGGTAGTAAAGTCTTCTCTGTCTCTGCCCCTTCTCTCTGGAATAGACTTCCTTTGTCCATCTGATCATCCCCCTCCCATCAGTCTTTCAAGGTAAACTTAAGGGCATAGCTCCTGACTGAGGCTGCTTGTACCTGCAGCTGTTCCCCAGGTGGTACCAGGGCCCGTATCCTGGCATAACACCTTTTTGTGCCCTCACCCTACCTCCAGTGCCCCTACCCTCTTGCACTGTTCTGCTCCTCTGTTCAATCTGGGTTTGACTACCTGTTTTATTCTCTACTGTTAGCAGGTTCTGCAACTTAATTTAAGTTGCATTTCTGCCTATGACTTGTGCCTATACTACTCCTGGTGATAGACTGAACCTTCATTTTAGCTGTATTTATTTCCTTGGCTCCCCGCTGACTGTATGTACATTGCATGTAATACTTTACCATAATCCCCATGTTAAGCCTTTTATATTGCATAGCCACTTAATGTATGTCACTATGCCAGTATATACTGATTTCCCTGAAATATTTGTACTATGTAATGTGACCTCATACCAAGTGTTTTCATATGTCCTGTTTTGTTCTGGTTGTACAGTAGCTCTGTATTGTATTGATGTTTGTTGTGTTTGCCACCCTGGTGGCCTGGGTCACAACTGAAAACAGTCCTCTGGATCAGTTTGCTCATGCGGCTATGAAAGAAAGAAAGAAAGAAAGAAAGAAAGAAAAAGAAAGAAAAAGAAAGAAAGAAAGAAAGAAGGAAGGAAGGAAGGAAAGAAAGAAAGAAAGAAAGAAAGAAAGAAAGAAAGAAAGAAAGAAAGAAAGAAAGAAAGAAAGTAAACAAACTTCCTGTTTTCTGTTCCCTCACAGTCAACTATAGACAGGGTTTTAAAATTTAAAACATTCATGTCGGGGGCCCTAGAGATCCAATCTCCAGGCACGATGTCTTCTCTGTCAGCTATGTGGATTGGTGCAGTAGTTTCATAGAAATATCTTTTGAACTGCAAATGTTATGATTTTACTTGCTGTTATTGTGTACTGGATTGTCTGCTGAGTGCAACAATATTGCATTTACTATTGGAAACCCAAAGAAACAGCAGCCAGAGGCACAGAAAAAAAAAACAGCCACTGCCTGGAAAGGCCAACAACGTTTCCAGCAATGTAACAGATAGCCCTGTCGTTTCACCCACTGAGCCCCCATGGCAACAGATGGTATCTTCTATTAAGGCAATAGATGCCAAAGTGGACAAGACACTGGTCAAAGTTGAAAAACATGATGCCATACTAACTGCTCTTACAGGGTCAGTTGCTGATGTAGAGCGTAAAATGGTGACCACTCAAGCTGCGGTCACCTTGCTCTCTCAGGAAAACTCTCAGTTGAGTGGGTAGTTTGAGGCCCTCCAGAATGAAGTCTGTGCTCCATTTTGTATGGGTACCGGAGGGTGAGGAGGGAACTGACATCTTATCTTTCTTTGTCTCTTGTTCCAGTCATCCCTCACTGTTCATGGGGACTTTGACTAGGGAACACCAAAAAGAGCTTACAGGATTAACCCCAGGGTGTGACTGATTAGCAGTAACCAGCCCAGACAGTGCTTGTGTGCACCTCTGGAGTACAGATTCTGGACACTATAATTTCAGGTGCCCATGCAGAATATCCTCTTACTATTAATGATATGGATGTTAAACTGTTCCCAGACCTCTCTTTTCAAATGAGGGACAAGAGGATGCGATTTGACTGTCTGTTCCATTGTCTTAAATCTCTGGGGATAACACACTCTTTCTTTATACCAGCCAGACTCCGGATCAATTATTGGAGAAAATCCTGGCAATTTACAGATCCTAAGTAGGCAGATCACTGGCTGCAAAGAATGGAGTCTGAGTTTGTGGCCAGGATGGCTACAGAGGATTCAGCAGGTAGTGCAGAGACTTTGGGAGGTGACTGAATTGTGTGCTGGTTGCTCTGTTGCCTTTTGAGTAAAGAACTTGAACTGCCTTATTAGTAGTAACTGCAAAGTTACACTGGCCTCTCCACCTGGCAGTTACTCGATCCTCCTGACCTCATGGAGCTGGGTTTGTCTTGGACTCATTTTGGGATTGGGCCTAGTGCCCAAGTCGCGCAGGCCTCCAGAGGGTAAAATGATTTTCCCCATGATATTCATCTGTATACCCACGGACTGTGAAGGTGCGGAGGTGATTGATCTTCAGTTCTAATTACTGGATCACAACTGTTTGCTTTTTATTACTGTTTGTTAGCAATGTTGACTATCACTTTTGCTTAATTATACTGTGCTGTTCTAGCAGAGTTGAAGGGGAAGTTCTCTTTCCTTCTTCCTAATTAAGCTGAATTGGATAATTAGCAATCTGTTAGATTGCATACTAAATTTTGGGGGTAGTTCTACCTTGAATGTTGATCTCCACAGCCTTTGAGGTGGCTAGCATTTTCAGAATAACTTTATTACGTATTTCAAATGACTTTTGGGACCCCCAGTCCTATTGTACTAGAATACAGAGAGCTTCAATGTTCTTGTTAATTATTGTGAATGCTAATTGCCTTTTTTCCTACTTCCTTTTATGAGGATATGAATTATGTTCATGTGTCTTTGAAACTAATAAACATAAAGTTATAAAAACACTCATGACTATCACATTGGCAGAACTCACTAGCAAAGTCCTTCATTTTCTTTGGGGCATTGGGATTATAATCTTTTCTGAATTTTGTATGTGGTGATCCAGATACTAGCTTGTTTGTTGAGTGTCCCACAGAAGCAGTAACCACTGCGACAAGCAAAGAACAGGAGAGTTCAGCAGAAACAAAGATTTCAATGCACACCGTATTCAAAGACTTAGAAGGCATTATTCTTAAGATTAGATGTCATCATTGGATTAAGATGCCACCACTTAAAGGAAAACTGTATAAATTAGGGGGCTCCCACCCCCGAAAGGCAGCTTTCAACACTAAAAACGGTGTTTTTCTTGCACCACAACTGAGTGTATTTTACTTGCGAAAAGTCAGCTACCCGGAAGTATGGTGGACGCTGGGGGGGTCCATTAACTGTAATGGTGTGGTGCCACACCGCTCACTTCAATACAAAATGTATTGAAGCGAGCAGTGTGACGCTGAACCATTGTAGTTAATGGAGCCCCACAAGCGTCCACCATACTTCCGGGTTGTGGACTTTTCACAAGTAAAATAGACTAAGTTGCAACCTGAGAAAAATGTTGCTTTTATTATAGAAAGCTAAACCAGAGAGTAAGTTTTTTGGGTGTGGGAGTCCCCTAATTTACACAGTTTTCTTTTAAGACATGCATCTATGTAAACTGAGTGCCCCAAGTTAAAAGAATTACAAAGCTACCAAGGTACAGCCAAGAACATGAGACATTCCTTTCAGATTGGACAGACACTTTACAAACTCGTTCAACTCAGCTTATATATTGTTTATAAGAGGCTACAATGCACAGCAGTCTGGACTAGAACAAGAGCTGAAAGAAAAACAGACAATGCTAACAATTTTTAAAGGTAATCCAGAGTTCCCTGATTTTGAAAGAAAGTGAAAGATTGCTGTGGATAAACAAGAAAAGAAAATCAGGCTACTAAGCATCAGAAATATGAGTGCAATTATGTGAACTGTGAAAAAAACAGGTGTTTATTTGGTTCAAATCTAACAAAAGGAGGTATAGCAGAAGCAGAGGTCACCCAAAGTCCATCTTAAAACAAAACAGATGACCTGCACTAGTTACTATTTATCAACTAGTGAATCAGAAACACATAACCAGGAAGTTGTTTTCGACTGAGAGCAGTGGGATGTGACACTGGCTCCTCGCAGGAGACTGATGGTAGTCTCGTTCTAGACAGTAGAAAATGCACCAGACATGGAGCAGAGGACGGCATTTCAAAAGGGACATCAGGGAAGAAGCCCAAGTTCCAGATCAAGTGAATGTTGTAAGCATCTCATCTCCAGTCCTAAATGGACTGAAACTGCCTTACTTCATAAGGGATTTTCCTTTATTCCTGCCCAGGAAGTAAATCCACTTGATCTCAATTTAGACCTTTACTGCCTGACACCGTGCATCAATTTGAATTTTTTTTCATAAAATAGAAATGGGATGACCAAGAGACAATACAGCAGTGCAAGAACAAAATGCACCTGCCTGTTAGTCAAAAAAATGCCCTTACTAGTTGGATATGCATAAGTATCACCATCTGTATTCAGTACTTATGATCATGATTTGAATAACATGGATATGGAACAGAAAGTTAGCCTGATTTCAGACACCATGCCAGAGTACTGACCTAAATCCATATTTTGTCCTCCATTTTACCAAATGGTTGCTGTTATTGAGAGACAGTGTGAGCAGTATTTCAAAAGACTGTAAGATTCTCTAATTCTAACTACTATCACAAGCTCTCCAAACAGGTAAAGGATGCATTGCTAAGGTTGGAGCAAGTCAAAAATCTGATTATCAAACCTGCAGACAAAGGTGTATCAGTAGTGGTGATGGACACTACTGATTATATCTCAGAAGTTGAGAGAAAATTGTCTAACCCTACATTTTATAAGAAACTGCCTTCTGACCATACACTGCAATATAAGAAAGAGGTCAACCAGTGTCTCATTACTTGTGTGGATAATGGGATTATACCCATTTATGTTATGGGATATCTTAAAACAGAACATATTATTCAGGCCACATTATATCTACTCCCAAAAATCCACAAACATTTGCCTACACCCCCCCCCCCCCGGTCACCTAATTTTAATCAGAATTGGGACATTAACAGAGCCCCTTTCCAAAATAGTGGACAGCCACATTAAAGAGATGGTGCTCACTTTACATAGATACATAGACAGTGTCAGCAGATAAGGGCCTATGGCCCACCCAGTCTGCCCGTTTGAGCTTGTAAGTTCAGTTTATGTTTTCCTAGACGTCTGTTGCCCCTAACCCCTGACCTCCAGAATTCCTTTATGTCTATCCCATGCATTCTTAAATCCCGTGATTGTTTCAGCCCCCACCACTTCCTCTGGCAGGGTGTTCCACTTGTCCACCACCCGTTCTGTGAAGAAATTCTTCCTCATGTTTCCTCTGAATCATCTTCCCTCCAACTTCATCCCATGCCCTCTAGTCCTGGAACATCTTTTTCGCTTAAAAATAGTGTATTCCTGCACCCTGTTCCTCCCTGTAAGATACTTGTATGTCTCTATCATATCCCCCCTCTCTCCCTCATCTCCTCCAGGGAGTACATATTCAGTTCCTTCAACCTGTCCTCATAGCACTTGTGATGCAATCCATGTACCATCTTTGTTGCACTCCTCAGAACCTTCTCTACCCTGTCTATGTCCTTATGTAGGTAAGGTCTCCAGAAATGTACACTGTACTCCAGATGGGGCCTCACTAGCATCTTGTATAGTGGAATTATGACCTCCCTTTTCCTGCTGGTGATGCCCCTGCCTATGCATCCCAGCATCCTATTTGCTTTACCTGCTGTCTTGTCACACTGTTTCCCTACCTTGAGGTCATCAGAGATGATAACCCCAAGATCCCTTTCCTGCTTGGTGCATGCTATATCCTCACCCCCTCAACTGATATATTGTGCCAGGGTTTTTGTGCCCCATATACTTTGCCCTCATATATCCATGATCACAGACACATTTTGAACTTATTGGAAGATATGTAGGTGGAAGATAACTGGTGGCTGTACTCTATGGGGAGTGAGTTACTGTGCACAAATTGTCACCTAGCCAGGTGGATTAGACACTCTCTGCCATTTGATGGGTAGTCAGACATCTTTTGATGTAGAATTCAAGGATTTCCTGCTTAAATGTGCTCACTATATCATCATTTGTAACTATTTTCTCTTTCAGAATGAGTACTGATTGCAACAGAAAGGTGCTGTGATGGCAGTTACTTTTCCACCAAACTATGCAAACCTTTATTTAGGCTATTAGGAGACACAAGTGATCTATGGCAGTGAGCTCAATCCTTTCCACCATAGGACTGACCTTTGGAAGAGATACATGGATGACATATCGATAGTGTGGAAGGGTGACAGTGAAGAGTTGGACCAGTTTGTGTCCTATCTGGAAGACAGTAATCCAAATTTATATTTTGCTGGCTGGGAAGATCTAAAAAGAACTATTTTCTTAGTCCTTGTCATAAGTAAGTTATTGGATGGCACAACTGCCACCAATTTGTTCCATGAGCAAGCAGATAGGAATAATTTGCTCCACTCCTCCAGCTGCCATCCCAGACACACCATCTGTAATATACCAAAGACCCCATTCCTTAGGGTATGTTACAGCTGCAGTAATGATGCTGATTTTGAAACACACAGTACAGAATGAATTGGACATTTCAGTATTAGGTGATATAGGGAGGATGTGATACAGAAGGCTAGACACTTAACTGAGGACAAGGACAGGGCTACTATCTTGCATGGAAAAGAGAATTCTCTGAGAAATACACAACCACAGTTAAATTGTGTGACTACCTGTTATAGACAGAGTGTGGGTATCAGAAATATAAATAAAAATTGGAGTATTTTGAGATCTGACTCTATGCTCAGAAACTACACACAGGAAAACAACATTTTGTGTATGAGAGGGGAGAAATTTAGCAGACAGTGTCATACACAGTCTGCAACCAACTTAGAAGACCCCAGTGGCCACCACTTGGCTACTTAAATTGCCATGTGACACATTCCAGTGTAGCCACTGTAAGTTCTGCCCCAGTGCATTGAAAGCTATCAGTTTTACTGCAGTTAACTCTGGGGAAGCTTTTGAGAAAATAAGTTTCATAAATGGTGATACTTGCAATGTTGTTTATCTGGCAGTACGTAACTGTTGCACCTTTTGCATGGGCAATGAAATCACTTCCCTAGAAAGTCTGAATTGGGGAGCATTTACATTCCATTGCAAATAGTGATTGGAATAATGCTGTATCTGCCCAGGTGAACTTACCATGGGAACCCAATAATTATGCCTTCAAGTTGTGTGATATAGAGAGATATATAGGAAAAAGAAGTGGTGACCTACTCAGTCTGACCCTTAGAAGGGAAGCTTTTTTGATTTTATAGTTGGGGGGACTTTGCATGCAAGGACTGAATGAGACAATTGAATATTTACCTTTTCTAAAAATTAAATGAGAATGAATATCATTGGTGTGATTAATAATGTTTGTTTCTCTTTAAAGCTACAATATTCTTATGAGATACATCTGAAGCCAGCCTTGGATTCAGCCTGATAGCAGAATGTCCATAAGTTATTTAGGACAATGTATAGAATGACTTAAATGATTTAGCAAAATATTCTGCATTAGACTTAGTCTATATTATCTGTATCATCACGTATATAGTCTTTAAAATTTATTGCTACTGTTGTTGTTATTATACATGCAGTTTTGCACTGATTACAATTTGTGATTTAACATTTCTCAGTAATGGCTAATACTGCACCCAAAACATCTAAGTGTCATACTGTCACTTTAAGAAATATATTATTTAAGCAGACACAATAGCAGCACTCAGACCCCTACCCCAACAAAGCCCTACAATGAAACTGATCAGGGGTTCTGAGTTTGGGCCTCCTCAGCTTGCTGCCACTGCTATTACACAAGTGTACCCTGTATTAATTATTTCTGTTCTTTTTACATATCTTTTTGCACAAATAATTGTAACTCTATTTGGCCGTCACTGGTGCTGGTTTTTCTGTTTTGTTCTGATAGCTAGTGATGCAGATGTGCAGGGCCTCAAGACATAAATCCATGGGACAATCCATGGAACTGAAGAAGCACAAGGACCTGTACTTCTATGCAGCTACAGATGCAGACAAACAGGGCCATCTGGGCCCTACACCAAGGGAAGAGTACAACAGAGCCCTGAACTTCCATGTACTATAGAGTCAGATGTGTGGGGCCTTCTGGGTCCTGTAACAAGAGAAGAATCCTATTCTCCATATGTTGCTTGTTTTGTTTTTCCACTGATGTATTTTTCAAAAACATTATTTTCACTTTCATATATTTTGGTACCAAATTTTTCATTTTTTAACATTTTCAATCACAAACATTTTCATTTTTGCAAGGCTCAGTTTCATGAGAATTGCTTTTGTGATGCAGTAGTGAGACATATGAAAGTTACAAATTCAGTAGTGAAAAATACAAAATTGAAAATATTGTTACTAAGTAAGTTAGTGGAAAAAAATAACCATATAGTGAGGAGGATTTTTCTCTTGACAGAGGTCCCAGAGGACCTTGTGTATCTGTATCCATAGCTGCACAGAATCACAGGGCCCAGAGAGCCCTGCAGTTCTACAGTTGGATGGACCCTTCCCTTGGTGCAAGGCTGAGATGGCCCTGCTTGTTTGTATCTGTTTTCACAGACCACAGACAGCCCCATGGGCAGACACATAGATTCTTGTCTTGGAGCCCTGTGCATCTGCATCCATAGCTGCACCACAGCCAGGTGGATGCTTCTCTTGGTGCAGAGCCATGCAACATCTCTCCCAGCCCTGGAAAGGACAGTATAGTGTTGGAAGCATGGAAACAGGTAACCATAGCGAGAAGGGAATTCTTCTCTTGGAATACTGCCCAGAGGGCCATGCTCCTCTGCATTCATAGCTACACAGACTGCAGGGCACAGAAGGCCCTGCACTTCTACTGCCAAATGGACTCTTGATCTTGCATGTATGCACCTGTAGCCACAAGGAAATGCAGGGTCCATAGGGCCTTGCACTTCCATAGCCCTCCAGACTACCTCACTGACTGTTTGCTATCATAGCTGCACATCTGCAGACAAACACACTCTTCCCTTCGAACAGGGATCAGAGAGCCCTGCACATCTTGATATGTTCACACAGATCCCAATGGGGCCTGTGTTAATGAGGATATGATTCCACTATCACAAAAAGAACATAAATTAATTTATAAAAACTATATTAATGCAGACATTAGGGATAAAGAAAACAAAATGGGCAAAAAGTAAGTAAATGAAAAGCATTTAGGTTTAGAGTTCCACAGGGCCCTGCATGAAGAAAGTTCTTCTGTGTAGCTATGGATGCGGACACAGAGAGCTCGCTAGACAATATGCCAGGAGAAGAGTTCTCTTCAGTATATGGTTAATTGTTCCCATGTGGCCAACACTGCATGGTCCCTCCCAAGGCTTGGAAGGGTACTGCATGACTTTGCTCCAAAGGAAGACTTCATCTGGCTGTGGTGCAAGTACAGATGCAGACATGCAGGCCACAAAAGAAGAATCTATGGGGCTGTCAGTGGTGCTGTTAAGATGGGCTGTTAATGTGCAGGGTGCTCTGGGTCCTGTGCTTCCATGCACCCTGTACGTCCATGTGACTATCTATGTAGAGAAGCCGGGTCATCTGGGATTGTGCAAAGAGAAGAATTCTCTTCACTATATGGTTATTTGTTTTTTTCCACTAATGTACTTTTCAGTAGCAGTATTTTCACTTTCATGTTTCACTATCAAATTATTCATTTCTGTATGTTTCACTACCACATCATAACAGCAACACTCACAAAAGTGATTTTCTTGAAAGTGAAAACATTTGTTAGCGAAAACGTTATAAAGTGAAAAAATATGGTAATGAAAAATATGAAAAGTGATAATAATGCTACGAAACAGTACATTAATGGAAGAAAAACATGTGGCCTTTAAGTGAAGTTGATTCTTCTCATGGCACAGGGCCAAGGGAGCCATGCACTTCTGTATCAATAGCTGCACAGATATGCAGAGCCCTAATGGATTCTTCCCTTGGTGCAGGGCACAGATGACCCTGCTTGCTTGTGTAACCCTCCACTGGCCACTTGTTTAACTAGTAAGCACACCTCCCATATTTTTCTGTCTAAGCAAAAGAGAGGGGTGGGGGTACAGAACACAATATTACAGACAAATGACCATCACTAAACCCAGGTCCTGAGGAGAGAAATTTTGCCACGGGTAATGCTAGGTCTGAACTTCTGGATGGGTACCCAGTAATTCCACACAGGAAGCAGTAACAAGAATGTCCAAATCAGGCTGGGATTCTTGAGTGTGGCTTTATTCTAAAGAATGGTACACATAGCAAAGGTGGACGCCTAAGGGTTTACACTTCTTGGCACAAGGCAATGCAGAACAACAAAAAGTCTATAGTGAACAGAAACTCTAAACTTCCCATATTGCATAGGATTTAGGACTATTTTCAGTGGCAAAGCCTCAGCTGAAACATACATTTCTTCCAGTGGCACTGGTCACAATGGAGCACACAATTTCTTCTAGTGGCACTGGCCACAACTTAGAACATTTCCCATATGGCATAGGATTAAACATTTGGCAATGTGGCAACTGGCCACGACGGAGCACACTGATGCTCAAATTAGCGTAAACCCACACCAAGGGGTAAACTTTCTCTTCAGGCATTGGCCACCATGTCCTGAATAAGCAGGAGCCCTTATGGAACCTGTAGTGCTGAGCTCGTCGCTCCAGATGGGGGATTGCCCACCTTTTGCTTCCTTAGTCCATACCCAGCCATTCTTTCAGAGTTTCACCTCAAACATTTAGTAAAACAGCAGAACTATGCATCTTGGAATGTCTTTCATATTCTGCATAAGAAACACACTACTTCTGAGTGTAAATTAAAGTCCTGAACAATGTGACAAGTCTCACTGGGGACTCCATGATCATCAGCCAATTTTAAGGAAGGATGGAAACATTCTCAAGCATTGAACAAACTTGGTGTATAATTCCCTTTGTCAGAGTACATCCCAAAAGAAAACACAGGTACATTCCTCCTGGGATACCCAATGTCAGATTACTCACAGTTATACACAAAAAGGCAGCTTCAATGTCCTGGATCAAAGTCAGGGGATTGACCCTTGGATCCATTCTGCAATCCTTCTCATCTCACTGGGGATGAGAAGAAAACCAGGAACTCCTGCTAGATGGTTTCCACCACTTCAACAGGCAGGCAGATTGTTCTCAGCACTAGGGTGAGAAAAATAGGCTCCCCTTAGAGCCCACACTGCAGCTCTTCACTCCTTCAACTGCTCACACTGAACTCCAACCAATAACCACTGAAAATTCTAAAGTTCCCCACTCACAACTAGCTACCATGGCTTATACTGCTGCGAGAATTCTAAATGACATCACCTCTCTCTTCTCAGCTGAGACCAAGTCAATAGAGAGGGAGCAGGTGAAAATCCATTTAGCTAGTTATTCACCAACTGCCTTCATTACCTAGCACTGACACTGATGAGATTCTAGTAACTCCATGGGACCAGGGGGCTACATCTGCATTGATAGTCACATGGAAATGCAGAGCCCAGAGGACCCTAGGCTTCTGTAGCCACATGGAATGTCACATGGATTCTTGTCTTGGGGCCCTGCATGTGTACATCCATAGCTGCACTGCAGCCAGATGGACTGTATCCTTAGCACAGGGCTCTGCTCATTTACATGTGTAGCTGTACAGAAGTGCAGAATGCATGGCTAGCCAAAGTACTTGTTTCCATATGTTTGAAGTTTTTAAAACAATATAGTTTTTCAGACACATCATCTTCACTTTTGTCATTTTCACTACTATAGAAACACAGAAACATAGACTTTGATGGCAGATAAGGACCACTTGGCCCATTCAGTCTGCCCATTTCTTCATACCTACACAACTACCGTAGTCCATACCTGATCTACAGTTCTTTTGTCCTCCTCTCCTTCCTTTACACTATGATTCCCTTGTGCTTACCCCATACATTCTTGAACCCCAACCCTGTTTTCACCCCACCACCTCCACTGAAAAGCTGTTGCATCAATCCTACACTTTCTGTAAAGGAGCACTCCCTCACATCTCTTCTGAATACACCCTCTCCAGCTTCAAAGCATGCTCCCTTAGTTATTGAGCACCTTTTCTTTTAACATATATGTCCCTCTTTTACCTTATTTACCCCCATGAGGTATTTAAAGATCTCTATCATATCCCCCTCCCTCATTTGTTCCAAGCTGTACATACTGAGGTCCTTAAGTTTCTACTCATAGGGCATGTGATGCAGACCCGGCATCATTTTAGTTTCCCTCTTTTGGACTGCCTCTACTTGATGTCCTTCTGGTGATGTGGTCTCCAGAACTGGGCACAGTATTCTAGGTGGGGTATTACCAGTGATTTGTACAGAGGCAACACCACCTCCCACTTTCTGCTGGTGATACCCCTCCCTATGTACTCCAGTATCCCACTAGCACTCTGTACTGCTTTGTCACACTACATGGCTACATTTAGGCCATCCTATATGATTACCCCAAGTATCTTTCCTGCTTGGTGGTCATCAATACCACTCCAACCATTTGGGTTTCTGTGTCCTAAGTACATTATTTTGTACTTCTTCACATTGAAACCCAGCTGTCAGACTCTTGACCACTCCTCTAGTTTTCTCAGCTCTCTGCTCATCCTTACCACTTTTCTCTGGAGTGTCCACCCTATTACAGATTTTGGTATCATCTGTAAAGAAGTAGACCTTCACTTTCAGCTCCTCTGCAGTGTCACTTATAAAGACATTAAAGAGGACTGGTGCCACTTTCTTTTACTTCACTGCCACAGCATGAAAGCAGTTCTCACTAAAGTGATTCTAACATTAGTGAAAATGTTTGGTAGTGAAAACATTAGAAAGTGATTTTCAAGTTCCTGGAGTGATTTTGTTTATTTGGTTTTTGCTAATGTAAAGCTCCAGATATCCTTAGAATGATCATTTTTGGAACTGAGCATGCTCAGAAAAAGGACAATTTCTAACTGATGTTTTAAAAATTATATAATTTTGAAACTTCAAACTTGCTAAAGCATTTACTTTGGGTCAGAGTGTATCAAACCAGTGGGTTCCATTTTTTTTTTAACTACAGGAGACCAAAAATAAATGTATTTGGATAAATTTTAGCATTTTTGCACCTCTGTAACTTTGACCCCCAAACCAAATGACACAAAATTTTCAGGCACCAGAGACTCTGCCACAGACTATAAGCAGACCTAGTCTCCACCAAATCAGTCAAGCAGGAGCACAGTTATTAAGAAGCAAAAATTGGGATGTAACATATTACTCAGCTCTAATATGCAGGCGCTACTGCACCTGTATCATATATATATAGTATTGTCATTAACGCATTAGTTAGGGTTGCAGTGACAAAAGTTGGAAAATGTGGTGTTAGGGTGTTAGGCATGCAGGGTGTGCCTTGGGGCTGTCAACCCTAACACGCATCCCATTCGATAAGTAAATAAGCTGAAATGGGTACAGTGTAGGTGAATGGGGTTTGTGTTAGGGCTGACAACCCTAAGACACCCCCCCATGCATGTTGCTGCATGCAGTGTGGGGGTGGGGTGTTAGGGTTGGAAACCCTAACACCACATTTCCCAACTTTTGTCACTGCAACCATAACTGATGCATTAATGAAGTTTTTTTTCAAAGAATACCCTTACTTTTGGAGAAAGCCCCATCCCACCATAGATGCATACATGTATGTTGCCGTGCAAGCATTTCAGACAAAACAGCAACCAAATTGTCAGCATAGCCTTGTTGTTATCCCTCCTCATGAATGCTGGGCTGAGAATTTTCAAATGTCCACTGAAATGTCATTTCATGCCACTGCAATGTCATGCCATGTCACAGGTAACAAAACACATTTTGGCCAGGAATTGAAAACTGACAGCTGTCAAGTTCATGAGGTGATGTAAAGAAATTACTATTTTGCAAATCTGGGGTGAAAACATTGAAAATTATGAATGTTAGGAGCAAGTGTAGTAAAATAGCAACAGATGCACAGAACTTTGCCATTTTAACATATTTTGACCCACATTTTCAACATATCCTTCTTATGACCCCATCTCATGAACACGCATGGTGAAAATGGTGAAATCCAGCCCTAAAGGTGCTTTAGTCAAGTGATTGCGAAAGCACCTTTCAGGCAGGACTGGCGAAATGACACCAGCATTGCTCATAAGAAGGTGTCTCAAAAAAGGGTATGTTGAAAATTTAGGGTCAAAATCTTTAAAAGATGACAAAGTTTTTCCCCACAGTTGAAAAGTCCATTGAAATACATTGAACCAAATTTACATTAGTTTCTTAATTCCATGGTAGTCTAGTGACCCCCTTCCCCACCCCATCTTCATTCCCATATAGAAATATATATTTCCCTTATAGTGTAGTGGTCCCACCCCCTCTCCTAATGTCTGATTGCTGGCCTTGTATAAAAATATATATTTCCCTGGTAGTCTAGTGGTCCCTTGCACCTCCCATGATGTCTGATTGCCATGCCTGTATGTTATTAATAAAATTCCCTTGTAGTCTAGAGGTCCCTCTCCCCTCCCTGATGTCTGAACACCTCATTCCAAAAAATATACCCTGGCAGTCTACTGGTCCCCACCCCTCTCCATGATTGCCAATTTCCCTTCTGGTATTCAAAACAATATTCCCTGGTAGTCTAGTGATCTTACCCCTCCTACCCGATCACCGATTGTCCTCCCGGTATTGATTTTTTTCACAAAGTTTCCTGGTAGTCTAGTGGTCCCTCCCTTCCTGTGAAATATGAAAAAACAACCCTGGTGGTCTAGTGGACCCCAACCCCCACCCTGTGAGGTACTGGCTGACCACCACCCCGCTCTATCGCTGTCATCTTCTTTAAGTGCTAATTGAACATTCTTTGGCTGTAGCACTTTAAGTGCAACCAGAGAATTCAAGGCTCACAATCCATAAATTGGACCTCTCACTAAGCTGGGTACCCAAGATTTTTGAGGTGCCCAGAAAGGGTATTTGAGGGCCACTGAAAAGCAAAAAAAAAAAATAGTTAAGCAGGTCCAGTTTACCTAGGTTCAGGTGTTTTGTTTTTTTAAATCATCTTTTTATGTATTTTTCAACTTTTTTTAAAGGTTTGTATCAGAGGGTTAGCCTCCAAACCCTACTGCACATGTTCAGAAGTCAAATTTCAAAACCTTGTAACTCTGGAACCTATTAATATGTTTTCACTAAACCATTGAAGTCACCACCTTGGCTGAAACCCCTTCTGCCCTGAACGTTTTGAAACAAAATTCCAAACCATCTTTGCTGTTGGTGAGAGCACAGAAAATGGCCAAAAAGTAATTGTTTTCTAGGTTTTTCAACTTTCATAACTCGGAATTTGGATGAATAACCATCACATATTTTCACAGGTTTTGAGAACTTGCAACCTGGATTGCATGTGCAAAACATAGAAATATATGATTGCTGGCAGATAAGGCTTGCTCCAGTCTGCCAATTTTTGCTACCTGAATCTACTGATTGTGACCCTGTGTGGTCACTGTTTGAGCTCCCTTCCCATAACTAGTGCTCCTTTAAGCCTATTACATGTGCGTTTGAATCCCCCCACTATGCTTGCCTCCACCACCTCCTGTGGCAGGCTATTCTATGTATCCATCAACCTTTCAGTGAAGAAAAGCTGTCTCACACTTCCCCTCACTCTTCCTCCCTCCAATTTCATGTTGTGTCCTCTTGTTCTTGTTCCTCTCTTATACTGAAACAAGTCTTCCACATGCACCTTATCTATGCCTTTCAGATACTTGAAGGTCTCAATCATGTCATCGTGTTCCCTCCTCTCCTCCAGAGTATACATGTTAAGGTCCTTTAATCTCTCCTCATATGGTTTCCAGTGCAAGCCCTGTACCATCTTAGTTGCCTTTCTTTGGACTGCTTCCACCCTGTCAATGTCTTTAGGAAGATGCGGTCTCCAGAATTGTACACAGTACTACAGATGAGACCTCACCAGCATTTTGTACAGCGGCATCACATTCTCCCTTCTCCTGCTTGTGATGCCTCTTCCTATGCACCCCAACATGCAACTGGCTTTCCCTACAGCCTTGGTACATTGTTTGACCACTTTAAGGTTATCTGTGATGATAATCCCTAAGTTGTTTTCTTCCCTCATCCTGTAGCTTGTTACAGGGTTTCTTTTTCATCCCAGGTGCATTGAATTTCAGTTGCCATGCTTTGGACCACTCTTCCAGCTTATGCAGATCCATCCTCATATTATCCACCCCCTCTAGTGTGTCCACTCTATTGCAGATCTTGGTGTCGTCTGCAAATAGGCAAACCTTTCCAGCCCTTCTGCAATGTAACTAATGAATAGATTGAAAAAGACTGATCCTTGAGGTTCTCCACTGGTAACCCCCTTTTCCTTGGATTGGATTCCATTTACTACCACTCACTGCTTTGAATCCTCCAGCCAGTTTCTGATTTAGTTTACTACCTTTTGTTCCTACCTTACTTGTTGTTATAAAATGTACAGGAGTATTTTTCACATTGTATCTGCTGCTTATTTATCTTTTTATGCAATAAAAGTTTTTACACATTAATTTTGTGTAGACATTAGTCCAATTATAATTTCATTTGAGCTAGGGTTGTTTTATTTTAGTTGATCCCTAACCTCTGCATTAATGCAGTTATTAACAATCAATTCCCCTTCTTTTTGTGATGGAGATATTGTATACAGCAGCTGCATAAACACAGGGCCCTCTGGACCCTGTGGTTCCATGCAGCTACAGATGCAGACACACAGGGCTCTTTGGGCCCTTTCCCAATGGAAGAGTCTGTTTGGCTGTAAAATGACTGGGCCCTCTAGCTCCTGTGCTTCTGAGTAGCAACAGATCTATATATTAAGGGCCCAGAGGGTCCTATACCAAGGAAAAAAGTCAGTATGGCTGCAGAAGTGTTGAGCCCTCTGGGCCCTGGATTTCTGTGCAGATATAGATGCATATGTTCAGGGCACTCTGGGCCCTGTGACAAGGGAATACTCTTTCATACTTTGGACATGCAGGCCTTCCACCCCTGCAGTTCCATATAGCTATTGATGCAAAGATTCATGGGGCTGTCTGGGGGCCTGAAGACATGCATAGCCTTTGGGTGGCTACTGATGCAGATGTGCAGGGCCAAGAGTCCTTCTGGCTGCAGAAGTGCAGGGCCCTGCTTGTCCATGCAACTATGGGTGTTGAAATGCTGAGCCCTCTGGGCCCTATGGGGACACACAGAGAAAAGCAGCACTACACAAATCTCAGAAAGGTAGAACTTTACTTAATTCAGTGCTTCTGAACATAAAAATACCCCAGTGCTTTGAGGGATCTAAGACCTCTTCATCAGGAGGTGGCGTCAGATTCAAATGCATGTTACTTTTATACAGGTAATCTGATTGCATCATAATCATGTGACATACAAATTATAGTCAAAAAATTCATTTTATAAAATAAATCCAAAAACTTTTAAATCCAAAATCTTTTAACATGCTTGTCTGAAACAGCATTATAATACAACAGGGGATATTGAGATAATTATATCAATTTTGTTTTGCAATTCATTTTTTAAAAAAAGGTAAACCTCCCCTGCTGATCAGAAATAGAGCAAATTGATTATTATTTCTATGATATCTTAAGCGCCGCCATTAAAGGTGTGCATCAATAAATGCAATATATGATATGTATTCAGACAGATTTAAAATACAACACACAAGATCATTATTAGGAATAGACATGCTATAAAATATTTCAACCAATCAATATTAGCTATCAAGCAGCAATTTTCTAAATTTAACATATTTTTTCTTTCATTACCTAATTGCTATTTCATAATGTATTAAATACATGGTTAGAAAAGAGAGTAGATAAAAAAAAACACTAAGTGGTGTACTTAGAAAAGTCCAAGCACAATCAGAATATTATAAATACATTGTGAGGTGCAGTTCCCTATTAATACCTCCTGGATGAACACAGTTTAGGCTAAAAATCCATCTTGATTCTTTTTGATGCAATTTTGTAACTCGGTCACCTCTCCTAATCTGATGTTTAACATGCTAAAGAAAAGTGAATTTAACTTCATTCACCTTTTTGTCATGTTTTTCAAGAAAATGTGTACCAAGTGCTAAATCAAGACTGAAATTTCTGATACCCCTTATGTGTTCTAACACACATTCTTTAACTTGTCTAGTTGTCATACCAATGTAGACAAGTGGACATGAATACTGGGCAGCATAGACAACAAATGAAGTAGAGCGATTAATAAATTCCTTAATTGCTACAGTAGAATTGTTAGGATGTGTAAGTTCCTTATTCTGATTGACATATCTACAAGCCATGCAATGGCTATATTTGTAACAACCAACTGGTTGTACAGTAAGCCATGTATGTGGCCTAACAGGCACAGCATAGTGCCTGTGACTTAAATGGTTACCCAAGTTGTTAGCATGACTCTACAGTGGATGATCCTGGGAGGCTGGGAAAAGAGATTTCCTGAACTGGTTTGTTTTAACAAATGCCAGTTTTTCAAAAAAGTGTTTTTTTTTATTTGTGGGGCTATGCTATTATATTCTAAAATACAACTGATGGTATTATCCTAGCTAGTATTTCTAATTTGGGGTTGAAGCAGGATAATTCTATCAATTTGTGACGCCCTATGTAAAGCCTCATCCAAAATTTGTTTGTCGTAGCCTCTAAAGGAAAACCTCTGATGCATTTCTGTTGCTTGCTCTAAAAAAGTCCCTTCTAAAGAGCAATCACGCTGCAGGCACAGAAATTGTCCACATGGAAGGGAACAAATAAGGGAGAAACATAGAAACATAGAAGTTGACGGCAGATAAGGACCGCAAGGCCCATCCAGTCTGACCATTTCTTTTTCTACCTTATAAATGTGCCATCGGCCTTTGCTCTGTCAGTGGCCTATCTATTCATACTCATTTGTATTTCTCCCTTATGCCTATCCCATGCCTGTTTGAAGCCCTGCACTGTATTCATAGCCACAACTTCTTGAGGTAGGCCATTCCATGCATCCACCACCCTTTCTGTGAAAAAGAATTTCCTCACATTCCCCCTTAATCGGCCCCCCTCTAATCTCATGCTGTGTCCTCTTGTCCTGCTATTTTTCTTATATTTAAACATGTTAGACTCTTTCACCTTGTTAATGCCCTTAAGGTGTTTGAATGCCTCGATCATATCACCTCTCTCCCTCCTTTGCTCAAGGGTATACATATTGAGCTCTGTTAATCTGTCCTCATATGTCTTCTGATGCAGTCCCTGCACCATTTTGTTGCCCTTCTCTGACTGCCTCAATTTGGTTAATGTCCTTGTGAAGGTGTGGCTCCAATATTGCACGCAGTACTCCAGATGGGGCCTAACCAGTGTCTTGTAAAGAGGGATTATTACCTCCCTTTTATGACTTGTGATACCCCTACTAATACACCCTAACACCCCCTTGCCTTACCTACTGCTTTAGAGGTCTGCTTGGGTGATTTCTGGTCATCAGTGATGATGATGCCCAAGTCTCTTTCTTCCTTTGTGACTGCTAGTAACTCCCCTCCCAGCCTATAGGTGGCTTCAGGGTTTCTCTTCCCTATGCGCATGATCTTGCACTTCTTTGCATTAAATCCCAGTTGCCACTCTGGAGGGTGGATATGCACTTGTGGCATACAATATTGAATTAACAGCTGTTGGCTATATAAAGCCTTCCGTGGTAACAATATGTCCTGGCCTTGCTTGTAATTTTAAATATAAAAAAGTGATATTCTCTCTATTGATTTCTGATATAAAACTCAAATTTAAATCATTCTCCTTAATCTAGGATATAAAATCATTAGCCAACTGTTCAGTACCACCCCAGACAATAAGCAAATCATCTATGTATCCTGTCCCAGGACACGCTATTCAATGGTTATTGGTTTTCATTATTAGAAAATGAAATACTTTTCCCATCAACCTAAATATAGGTTGGCATAACTTGGCGCAACAGTCGAACCAATGGCTTTCCCCACTTGTTGTAAGTAATATGTATTCTTGAAAAAAAAAAGGCTTGAAAGGGCACAGTGGAAATCTGCAAAATCCATAAAAGGTTTGGAACACAAAAATATAGAGAACACTTAGGCCCAGATATTCAAAAGGTTGCGCATGGTACATGGTGTTGCACCATGTACATACTGACTTTACCGAATTCGATATTCAAAAGGAAAAGTCCGTGGTACAAATCACGATGCAATCGGAGTGCATCAGTAATGTATGCAGGCACAGGTGGGGGGGGTGCCCATGCATAACCTGCACAGCCCGATATTCAGCCTGATGTGCAGAGTCATGCATGCGCAACCCCTACCTGCGCCAGCACAAAGTTACACCCCCAAAAAAAGGAATAACTGATGGCCACTCACAGGTGGAGCTGCCGCATTGCAGGGTGCAACACGGGCAGCTGCCACTCAGGTGGCCGCCAGTTCTGGCTGAACCTGGTGACACCTCCATGCCTGATCACGGGCATTTGTAAAAAAATAGAATACTTCATCCTATATCCCTGGTGGTCCAGTGGACCTCTATCTGCCCAATCACGGGCATTTGTAAAAAAATAGAATAATTCGTCCAATATCCCTGGTGGTCCAGTGGACCTCTATCCGCCCGATCGTGGGCATTTGTAAAAAATAGATTGTTCCAATATCCCTGGTGATCGTGGACTCTTCGTTTTATCACGGCATTCAGAAATAGATCGGTCTATCCCTGTGGTCTAGTCTCCTCGGGCCTAGCCTCACCCGCCCCTCTCGGCCGCTAGGCAGGCCGCCCCACCCTGTTGCCCGTTACCGCCCACCAATCCAATATCTGAATGTGTAGTGCGGTATGCACACCCATTGGCTCACTGCCGAACCAATGGGCGTGCAGCCCTACGACGGTGTCAGGTTGGCGGGCGGCAGGGTGGCAGGTGGGTGGTGCTGACAACCGCCGGCTGACTGTGGGGGGAGCAGGGCGGTGGGGCTCAGTGGACGGGTGGGGAGGGGAGTACCCCTAGAACACCAGTGATATTGGACCGATCAATTTTTTTTTCACAGATGCCCGCGATCGGGCAGTAGTATTAGTACTGCTCTGCCCCCTCCCACAAGGGTATAAGTTCTCCTTCAGCCAATGATGGTGGGCACTGCAGGAACACGAACAAATCATGCACATACTAACATGTATGAGCACCCCCCCATGCTGTATCTTTGGAGGGGGAGGATCAGGTGGCTTCATGTTGTGACCTAGTCCTAATGTGAAGCCAGATGTACTCCACTCTGTCACCCGATACAGTGTTAATGTATGCTTATCATTACTGAACTTTGTAAATGGATTAACTATGACAATTTAATAAAAATATTTACATAAAAAAGTTATTAAAGTGCAAAGACTGGGGTTTAACATTGAGCACTCTGCTCAACACTAATATACATGTGGTACCACACATGTATAATACATATATATAATATTCCTTGCAAAAAACTTCATTAATACACTAGGTAGGGTTAAAGTGACAAAAGTAGGAAAATGTGGCATTAGGGTTTTCAACCCTAACACCCCACCCCCTTACAGGCAGCAACAAGCGTGAGGTGTGCATTAGGGTTATCAGTCCCAATGCTCATCCCATTCCATGAGTAAATAAGCTGCGATGGGTGCAGCAAATTAGAATGGGGTGAGCATTAGGGGTGACCATGACAACTAGGGTTGACAGAGACAACTGAAGCAGGTGGAAAGGAAGAAACGGAGAAATTGGGACCTCATAAGAAAGATAACTGGGGAGTGGGGAAGAAGCAGGAAAACAAAAATGGGAGCAGAGGGAGGACAGGCTGCTGAGCGTGGAAGGCAATGGTAACCAGTGCCTGCAGCCTGGAAAATAAAATCCCAGATCTGGAGGTCTTGTTAGTAGAGGTGGACCTTGACATAGCAGCTGTATCAGAGACATGGCACACTGCAAATCATGGGTGGGACATAAATGTACTGGGTTATGCTCTGTTCAGGAGGGATGGGGGGTTAAAAAAGGGGAGGCGGTCCTGTACATCAGAGAGGGTATCAAGGTGACAGAGGTGCAGATTAGGTAGGGGGAGGCTGAGATATTGTGGATCACCATTGAAACTGGCAATGGCACAGCTATACGCACAGGGGTGCTCTACAGGCCTCTGGCACAGGGGGAGGAAGTAGACAGGGCGTTAGTGTATGAAATACATGAGATGGCAACTAAAGGTGAAGTCATATTGCTGGGGGACTTCAATATGCCAGATTTGGATTGGGCCACCCAGGCAGCTGTTTCAACCAGAAGCAGAGGCATCCTAGATTCCCTACAGGGGGTGGGTCTCAGGCAGCTAGTGCTTGATCTAGTTAGAGACAGGGTGATTCTTGACCTAGTAATGACAAATGGGGACAGAATTGCAGATGTCTGGGTAGAAGGGCCACTGGGGTCCAGAGACCACCACATAGGGTGGTTTAGCATGAGGACAGAGACTCAGTCAAGTCACACATAGAAACATATAGAAACATAGAAACGTAGACTTTGACAGCAAAAAAGGCCCACTTGGCTCACACAGTCTGCCCATTTCCCTACCTACTGGATAGGCTGCAGATCCTCTAGATCCTAGTTAGCCAACAGCTTACTTCCTCCTACCTCCCCACTAGAATTGCCTTATGTATGTCCCATGCATTCTTAAATTCCCCCACTGTTTTTGACCCCACCACCTCCTCAGGATGGCTGCTCCCTGTGTCCACCACCCTTTCCATGAAAAAAGACTTTTTCACATTGCCCCTAAGCCATCTCCCCTCTATCTTCAAATTGTGCCCCCTTGTTCTTGCACATCTCTTTTTCTGAAAGATGCTACCCTCTTGGACTTTGTTGATTCACATGAGGTACTTGAAAGTTTCTATCATGTCCCCTCTCCCTCCTTTCCTTGAGGGTATACATATTAAACTCCTTTAGTCTCTCTTTGTATGGCTTTTAGTGCAAACCCTGCACCATTTTAGTTGCCCTACTCTGGACTGCCTCCATCCTGTCTATGTCCTTGCAGAGATGAGGTCACCATAACTGCACGCAGTACTGCAGATGGGGTATCACCAAGGCCCCTAGAATTCTGCTGATGCAGAATTTTGCTCAGAACTTGTAATCTACCGCAGAACTTCTGCGATGCTGCAGAATTCACTCTTCTTGGTGAGTTTTTATTAATATTTCTGTTTATCCATATAATCTGTTTCCCTTTCCCTCTTGTTATATCCAAAACCCCCCTATATGCTCAGAATGTGATGTTATCATTGCTATAACATCATACATTAGTTAATGAAATGGCTGCATTCTGCAACAGAAATGAACAGTCACTTATCTACCACAGCTCCCACTGCCAGAGACGGTGGCACAGCACATCAGGCATGGTGATATTTGCTCAACCTGCACTACAGCCTAATAAAATTTTCAGTCTCATATTATTGCACTAGGGCCAACGTAAACAAAACCTTGTCAATAGCACAGACCTGTTAAGTCCATACCTCACTTTGTAGAAACCTATTTGTGCCTTTAAGGTATAGAGATGCCATCTGAAATGAATAACTGGTAAAATGAATTTAACTGTCATTTTTGAGAAAAATAAAGTAGTTATGCCCAGAAAAGTGGAATATAATAATGTGTAGACCTGTTGGAAGAATAGACCTGTTAAATAAATAATTGCACTGTATGCATTTTTGCCAGGGTTATTGATTACATATTGTCATTGGTTGATAGAATCACCTAAAAGTTATGGAGAAATGTTGTGTGCAGGGACAGCTGTAGGGCCAAAGGGTAGCATGCTGTGTTTCTGTGCTGGCAACTCAGGTTCAGAGATTAGCTCTGGGAGCTGGCTGGGCAGCACAAGGATTGGTGGAACACATCACTGCCTGGGAAGGTATGGTGCAGTGTTCTGTCACATGGTGGACACATTGTGATGGGCTAGAGAGCACTATCTCACTATCGGTTCGCATGCATGTCATGGCCTGATGGTGTTACGCAGTGTGTCAGGGAAAGCAGGTTGACATGAAAAATGAGTTTTGCAATAACTTCTCTATTCCATTTCTAATGGGACCTGTATGAATGAGGATGCAAGTGCATGGAAATAAAAAAAAAGGAAAAAATATTTATATATATATATAGATATATATATCTATATATATATATATATATACATATACACACACACACACACACACACACACAAACAGTATCTCTCACCACACACACACTTATATTTGTATGTATGTTACAGATTGCATATAAATATATAAGTAATGCACAGTGGGAACCTCTTGAGTGGTGTAGAAAGCACATACACATATATAAGTGATACACAATGGAAACCTCGTTAGTGGGATAGATAGCATGCATATAGAAATACATTATTTATCACATAAGATCCCCTCTGCATATCTCATTTATGCAACAGGCTAGGATCTTAAGGGACAGACATTTGTTTTGCTTTTTTAGGCATAAAATTATTTTTATAAGTCTGTTATTTTTGAACTAGTGTTACTGTGCTTTCCACTATCCTGATTGCTATAACTACTGTCATGAAAGTGAAGTCAGGATGACAAGCTGACACTGTGATGTGGTTGTTTGTTAGTGCCGCAGAACTTCCGCAGAAATTACAAACCACCGCCACAGAAGTTCTGTGGCAAATGGTAGTCTTGCCGCAGAACTTGGTCCCACTGTGCCGCAGAAAAGTAGGAGCCTTGGGTATCACCAACTGTCTGTAGGTAGGGATAACAACTTCTTGTTTTCTACTGGTGATGCCTCTCCCTATGCATCCCAGTATCCCCCAGCTCTATTTACTGCCTTCTCACATTGCTTGCCTACATTTAGGTCATCTGATATGACTACGCTAGGTTCCTTTCCATTTTTGTTGTTGTTATTACCCCCCCCCCACTGTGCACTCTTCCCTTAGGTTTTTGTTTCCCAGATGTATTACTTTGCACTTCTTTGCACTGAATCTAAGCTGCTATACTTTTGACCATTCCTCCAACCTTGCCAAGTGTCTTCTCATCCTTTCCATCCCCCCCTTGTGTATCAGCCCTGTTGTAGATCTTTGTGTCATCTATACATAAAGGCAAAGGTTTTAGATTTCAAAAGGGTGGACTTCACTGATATGGGAAGAAATATCAGAGTAGCCCTGGAGAAGAGGAAGGTGGGAGGGCTGTTGAAGAGCAGTGCAGATACCTAAAAGGAGTCATAGTGGAAGTGACAAACCAATGCATCAGGTTGGTGTCTAAAGGCAAGAAAAGGAGGAAGCCACTGTGGTTATCGAAAGAGGTGGCAAACAAAGTCAGTTCAGTTCAGTTCAATTCAGTTTTATTACAGGATTGGCTCCACTGAGCGGGCTCATTCACGAGGAGGTCCTGGTGTGGCAAGACAATTCCAAACAAGTGTGCATTCGACAGACATATAAATTAACACATAGGGCCAGATATTCAAAAGGGTTGCGCCATGCGCAATAGGGTTGCGCCTGTGCAAGTCCAAACTTGCTCCATTCTGCGATATTCAGCAGGAGGCAGTTGCGCCACAGAAAACATGCTGAGCAACAGCGCAATGCAAATGAATGCATGCTGAGCTGGAGGGGGAAGAACCATGCATAAACTGCACAGCCCGATATTCATCCGGACTGTGCAGAGTTGTGCAGACGCAACCCCCAACCTGCGCCTGCAGGACTTTGAGCCAAAAAAAAAAAGGCTTAAGTTGAGGACCACCCAAAGGTGAGCTGCTGTATTGCAGGGTGCAACACAGCAGCTGCCACCTGTGGCTGGCCCCCAACCCAGTCCCTGTGCCCCCCCTGCAGCCCGATCATGGGCATAGTGTACTCCCCACCAGCCCGATCACGGGCAGCAGTGTGGCTCCCCTACTCCCGTACATATCCCTGGTGGTCAGTGGACGAAATGCCCGATCGCGAGCATCAATGTGGCTCCCCCTCCTCCCGTACATATCCCTGGTGGTCCAGTGGACGAAATGCCCGATCGCTGGCAGTATATGTAATAAAACCACCCCTCGAACATAGCCCTGGTGGCTAGTGTCCCCACCCACCCACTCATGACCCCACCACCCGCTCCCCGGCGGCGGCGGGCGGCAGCATCCACCCACCTGCCGCCCGGCGCCGCCCGACTGACTGCCGGTAGGGCTGCGCCCGTGGTGCAGACAAGAGTCAATGGGCATGCAGCCCATACCGTACATGACAGTCCAGATTTGTGAATGATGTTCATTCACAAATCTGACTGTCATGTCATATATAGGCTACATGCCCATTGGCTCTTGCTCTGCAACAATGGGCATGCAGCCTCTACCAGGCAGTCAGTCACGGGCAGGTGGTGCGGTGGGATGCTGCCGCCCACTGGCTGCTGGGGGGGAGCGGGTGGTGGGGCTTCGTGGGTGGGTGGGGGACACTAGCCACCAGGGCTATGTTCGGGAGGGGTTTATTACACATACCGTCCGGCGATCGAAGCATTTCGTCCACTGGACCACCAGGGATATGTACGGGGATTTATCACACATACCGCCTGGCGATCGGGCATTTCGGTCCACTGGACCACCAGGGATATGTATGGGAGGGGTGGGATTTATCACACATACCGCCTGTGATCGGGCATTTTGGTCCACTGGACCACCAGGGATATGTACGGGGAGCCACATTGCTGCCCGAATCGGGCTGGTGGGGGGGAGTACACTATGCCCGCGATCGGGCTGCAGGGGGCGTCGGTCCCCGACGGCTGCTGCCTGGCAGGGTGCCAGGCGCAAGTCCTCGGGGATCGGCGCACCTGCATGCTAATGACATGCAAATGGGGACATAATCACATGCAAATGGCCCCCCCTTCGCCTTGCATGAATTGTAGCCCCATTTGCATGTCACCTTTTGAATATCGTGATTTTGCGCATGGGGCAATGGTACTTGTGCCACCGCAAGTTGAATGCTCCACTCTGTCAACTTGCAGTGGTGCAAGTTCCACTGCGCCATGCACAGTGGCTGTGGCTGGGGGTGATATTCAAAGGAGTTGCTCAATAGTGCAACTCCTTTGAATATCACCCAGGAAACACCCCTGCGCAACTATTTTGCGCAGCTCAAGGGCTTGCGCCTATGAATGGCACAGTTTGAATATCCAGCCCATAGTATACAGTATTACAATGTAAAAGTATTGATTTATTTATTTCAGTTTTGTTAACTGGGTAACCCCACTGGGCCCCAAAGGTTCCTTTTTCAGGGGCGATCCGGAATTAGTTACATAGAGTACAGAAAGGACATTTTGCAACACAGTGCAAACCAATAACAACGTTTGCTAATAGACAAGGCATTGTACATCAGGGAATCATACAGTCAACAGTTAGACAATACATTTCACAACCACATTTGCCTACAATTCTGGCCTGGGTGGTATTAGTAAGCAACAAAGAATGACAACACACTTTACTAATCTTGGGGTCTGAGTAAGAGCCAACAACCGAGCAGATAGGTTTGGTGTGGTCTAGGTTTCATTCAAGGGCAGAAACATTTGCTGATGTCCAGTTGGTGTATCTGGAGTAGTGATGGGCGAAGTGGCCAGAATTCGCTCCACGAAGTGATTCGCAGAGTGAAGGCAAATTCGCAGAGTGCTCCGCAACACGAAGCGGAGTACTTCGCATTATAATGGGTAACGTGACGTCCATTGAAAACAATGACTTTGCATTACTCCACCTTCCACTTCACCTCACTTCACCTTGTTTTTAAGCTCCAAAGGCGAATTTTGTAGTGATTCATGGGATTTCAGGTCAAATGGGCTCTAGATTGTTCTGCACAGCCTCAGATTGGGGTAGTGTGTGTAGGAAGCTGTAGGAGACTATCTGCTCTGAGTGCTCTCTGGGATTCAGACCTTCAAAAAGCTGTTAAAAAAGCCTTTTTAGGTCATTTTTGTTTTGCTGAAACTTTAGTTCATCAATTATAGGAAACCCTCCTGTGCTCATATCATCGAGCATTTATTGTTCATGTATGGATTTTTTTTTTTGAAATTAAGCTTTATTAATTTTATAAAGTACACCATATCACAGGTTTACATCGGAACTGTCATTGAGTCACTTAGCAACCTTCGTTGTACACCAAAGCCATAAGTGTAAAATGTAGTAGAAAAAAGGAAACATCCCTGTAACCTTATGCCACCCTCCCCCCCAACCCTAACCCACCCAGAGTGTGCATACTTGGTACATCATATGATTTTATCATATCACCATGAAACAATAAAGTTAGTGACGAAATTGGTGGGGACATAAAGCATCAGAGACAAATCCAGACAAGCCCTAAAGTAGATACAACGTGTATAATTTACCCCATTTTTTGTGAAACGAGTCAATACGATTATGAGAACTAGCAATGAGTCTCTCCACATTAAAGCAAGTTGATAGGTCTTTCAGCCACTCGGTGTATGTTATGGTTAATTGGTCCATCCAGTGCTTGAGCACCAGCCTTTTAACCACCATGGAGATTAGCACCATGTGGAATCTGAGTTCCTGGTTCTCAACATTGGAATAAATACCTAAAATGCATATTTCTGCAGTGAACAGTCCATCCAGACCCAAAAGAGGATCCAAATTGGACTGAATAGAATGCCACAAGGGGGTCACTTTCTCACATTGCCAGAAGATGTGGAGCAAATTCCCTTCTGATTGCAAACATCTGGAACAGAGAGGGAAGGGAAGCCTCCCTAATCAAGCCAATTTGACCGGTGTATAGTACATGTTATTTAGTATATGATATTGAATAAGTCTGAACTTATCCTGAGTGTGATATCTATATAGGTCTTTCCAGATTCGTGCCCAGTTAGGGATGAGATCTGGCAGAAGAGAAGTCCAAACACTAGAGCCCGAGAGGGAGTCCGGATATTTGAGACCCAACAAATAGGAATATATAGATGAGATCCCATGGGATTTGGTGGCTAAATCTTGAAGTTGAGAGAGAAAGGGACTGACTTGTGAGCAACGAAATTTGGTACCAACATTAGTGCTAATGAGGTGTCTCAGCTGATATACCTTAAAAATATTATTATTGGGAACATTAAGCCTGGCCATAATATCCAGAGAAGGGAGAAGAGAGTCCTGAGAGTATAAATTCTCCACCAGGGCTTCGCGTAATTGAGGAAGCCAGTCTAAGGTGATCATTGAGCCTCCCAACCGAATGTTGGGATTTAGAATAAGAGGTTGTGCCAGGTCTCTTTTTGGGGAAATTTTGAGATAATGCAGACATTGAGAAAGGACTTTAAGGGAAGTGATAATGGTCAGATTTTGTATTGAGGTTGGGAGTGCTGAACTGGGAAGAAAGAATATGGTCGGAGAGCAGAGATTGGCCTCCTCAAGTATTTGTCTTTCGATTTGGAGTCAGATCGGGAGGGATCCCTCAGCCCTGTTTGGGAGCCATCTGCCCAGTTTGGAGAGGTGGGTAGCCCAATGATAAAACATTAGGTTAGGGAGGCGGAGTCCTCCCTTATCTTTGGGAAGGCAGAGTTTAGAGAAAGAGCATCTGGGAGATTTACTTTGCCAGATAAATTGAGAGAGAGTGGAATGTAAATTTTGCAGATAAGAAAGGGGTAACTAGAAATCCAGTAAATTAAGAGGGTAGAAAGTCTGGGGTAGAACATTCATCTTGATGATGTTGATTCTACCTAAAGAGAGATGGAGTTTGGACCATCTTTGAGGTCCAGTTGAATATTGGTCATTAGGTCATCCAGATTAAACTTCTTGAGTAGAAGTGGGTCACTGCTGAGGTGTATTCCCAAGTACTTAATCGATTGAGGAGACCATCTCATGCCAAATCTAGTAAAGCTAGCTTTGTGTGTGAAGATATTCAAGGGGAATATCTCTGATTTAGCTAGATTCAGTTTGTAGTGAGAGAGGAGGCCATACTGTGTAATAACCTGAAGGGCGTGTGTTAACGATGTTTCGGGATAGGCAATATGGAGGATGATATCATCCGTGTAAACAGAAAGGACCAGCTCTTGTTGTAGCCCCAGGCAGCCCTGGATATATGGGGATCGTTTGATATTAAGGAGGAGATGCTCTAAATATAGATTGAACAAAAAGGGAGAAAGGGGACAACCTTGTCTGGTACCTGTAAAAAGGTGGAACAGTGAGGAAAAGACACCATTACAATAGATCTTAGCCGAAGGAGATCTATATACTGTCTGGATCCACCGAATAAAAGAGGTTGGGAAATCCATTCTGGCAAGCGTTGCCCATAGAAATTCCCAATTGACTCTGTCAAATGCTTTTTCAGCATCTAGAGAAATTAGAGCCATCGGAATATGCGATGTTTGAGCTGCATGAGAGATATGAGAGAGGGTTCTAAGGTGGTCAGCAGGGGACCGGCCTTGCACAAACCCTACTTGCTCCGGACTCAGAAGGTAAATCCAAATCTTTTTAATCCTCTCGGCTAAGATCTTGGTTAGAATCTTAATATCACAATTTAAAAGAGAGATGGGGCGGTAGCTTGCAGGATCTTTGGGTGGTTTATCTGGCTTGAGGATTAGCACAATCGTGGCTTCTAATAATGTAGGATCTATGGTATCGGCCTCAAACATATACTCATAAAGCCTGAGGAGGAGAGGGGCTAGTTCCTTACTAAAGGTTTTGTAAAAATTAGATGGGTATCCATCGGGGCCAGGTGATTTATCAGGAGCTAGAGAGGCGATCGCCACCTCTACTTCGAGCAGAGTGATGGGGGAGGTGAGGGTCATTTTATGGTGTGGGTGGAGGTGAGGAAGATTGAGATCCTCTAAGTAGGTTGAGATGTCTGAAAGGGATGTAGGGGAAGGGTGTCTGCTGTAGAGCTTGCTATAGAATTCTTCAAAGATCTGGGTAATCTCTCTGGGTGTTGTTTTAACTATGCCCTCCGGTGTTTGTAGCATCGGGATCAGTCTCGAGCTCTCTGTTTTTTGCAGTCTGAGAGCCAGTAGTCTGCCGGCCTTTTCGCTTTGGTCAATATATTTGGATTGGGTTTTTAAAATACCGTATTCTGCTTTTTCTTTTAGCAAGTCCGCATATTCGTTCTTTAGTTTTAGCAGAGATTTTAATGAGTCAGAGGGGGAGGAAGGGGATTGTGAGTGCTCTAGTTCTTTAATTTTGGTTAGCAGTGAGGCTGCCTGGGCCTCCCTGCGTTTCTTCCTCAGTGAGGCAATTTTAATTAACTCTCCCCTGAGGTAGCATTTCAGGGAGCAACATATTGAATCTTCTCTCGGGGTAGAATCTTTATTGAATTCCATGAAGTTAGAGATTAGGTCTTTAATATGAGAAACAGTCTGATTATCCTTGAGGATTTGGGTGTTTAATTTCCAGATAGTGTCCCGCTGAAAATTAGGATCCGGGGAGATCCTTACCCAGACTGTTGAATGGTCTGATAACACTATCGGCTCGATACCTGATTGGAGGAGACCAGGAAGGAGTGAATTACTGGTCAGAATGTAGTCTATTCTAGACCATGAATTATGTACCTGAGAGAAGAAAGAAAAGGACTGGAGTGAAGGGTTAGTAAGCCGCCAGGGGTCGCATAATCCCAAAATTTGCGTGAAGTCCAGTAAGGCTTTTTGGGCTGGGGTTGCGGGTTTTATTGGCATGTAGGTTCTGTCAAGAGCCTGACTTGGTGGGACGTTCCAGTCCCCTCCTAGTATTAACTGTGAAGGTAGAAGATTACCAATCCTATCTGCTACAGTCATGAAGAACTCTGGGTTCCCTCCCCCGGGCCGTAAACAGAGCCAAGCACAATACTGCAGTTATTAAGACAACTTTTGACCAGTGTGAACCTGCCCTCTGGGTCCGTTAGTTTCTCTTCTGCCAGGAAAGAGACGTGGTTCTTAATTAAAATGGCCACCCCTTTGCTTGCTACTGTTCCACTTGCAGAAAATACTTGAGAAAAACCAGACCTATGTAACCAGATTGATTCATTATTTGCCAAATGGGTTTCCTGAAGCATAAGAACGTCAATCCTAAGTAAATCACAGTGTTTAAAAACATGGTGCCTTTTAGTTTTGTCTCTGAGCCCCCGTACATTCCAAGTAGCTATCTTAATTGACTCCATAGCCATTCTTGAACTATTATGCTGAGAAAATGAGAATTATTATACATCCAAAATGAGAAGTTATTATGGCACACTCTAGAACCCCCTTTAAGCCAGCCCACTCTACACAGAAAAAGGCTCCAAAGCCCCTGATATACAAGTACTGCCAGGAAAATGTTAGTAGCCTTGAGCCATAATTGGAAAATTAGGTCCTGGATCCAGAAACAACCCCCCCATCCCCCCAAAAAGAAAAGAAACCCATCCAACTATATACACAGTAGTTCCAAGTTTGGACAAGTGTAACCTGGATAAGCCAACAATAAACACCTGGAACTAAAATCCTAATGGCGAATCTCAGGAGCTTCATATAACAATACCCTTCTGGTATGGTAATACTACGTGAATTGGGGGATAATCTGCTGGACTGTGTCACCCAGCAACCTATAAAGCTGACCCCATAGGATTCCCCTGTGGATCACCATTCCCCCCCTTTATTAGCTCATGAGGCAGCTTCCTATGAGCATATCCCATCCTCTCTCTTCAGTAGTAGCTTGAAAACCATTCCCTGTAGTGGCCAAGGAAAGTGGCCCTATAGGTTATCAGGTCTGGAGGCTAAAATCAACCTAAACGTGGGGGTTATACCTCTCGCCGTCTTTATGCTGTTAAGAAAGACCGCTTGCCATGCCATGTGTGTTCAGGCCCTAATAGTGAGTCCATTCCCAAGTGTGGGTGGAGAGCAAGGAAATTTAAACCCACCGTCAGGTTAGGCGAATGATTATCCCACCACTACCGGAATGCACTGGGGGGCATAATTATTGCAGGACCAAAGTCGGTCCGTGGCAAAATCGGTGAGCTGCAACTGAGACCCTGCACAAAGGTTCCAGGGCAGTCCCTGGGAAAGCCAAGGTGCTCGAGGCCTTCAGAAAGCGAGATAGACAAGCCTCCTACCCACTACCAGGCAGCTCAGCCCTACTTTTAACAACGAGAGCAAACAGGTAATAAACAAGAAGTTATCTATTCTTTAACAAAAGAGCAACAGTCCCGATGTGACTACTTGTTAGTAAAGTACTTAGTTCAACCATCTTTAAATAGGTTGGGAAGCTTAGAGGCTAAATCCTTGGTAGCTTGATCAGGAGATTCATAGGTGAACGATGATCCATCAATTTTAACTTTTAAGTTGGCTGGATATAACATCCTGAACCGGATACCTGCCGCAATTAGTTTGTGGACAATTGGGTGAAAGGCAATTATTTTCTGTCTAGTCTCAATCGGAAGGTCTTGTGTGATTCTAATCTTGGATGGCCCCCAGGTTATGGATTGTAGCTCTCTAGCTTTACTGAAGACATGTTGCTTCTCTATAAAACTTAATAACTTGATGATGATAGGGCGAGGAGGGGAATCAGGTGGGGGCTTCGGCCTCAGAGATCGGTGGGCTCTTTCAATGTGGTATTGAGGATTCAGTGGTGAAGGCCCCACGACCTTGTGAAGGAACTTCTGGAGAAACATAATAGCGTCTGAGCCCTCTTCTGCCTCAGGTAACCCGATAATTAGGAGGTTATTCCTCCTACTTCGCCCTTCTAAGTCCTCCATTTTAAGTTGGAGCTTTTGGATCTGGTGTTTCAGTAGGGTGATTTCTGGGTCGATTTTGTCTCTCCATCTTTCTTGAGAAGTAATTCTAGCCTCCGAGTCGATCACTCTGCTGTTTAGTGTGGTGAGGTCTCCTTTAATCGATTTGAGCTCAGAGGTTATATTTTCCAATGCCTCTCGAGAAAGTGATAATTCTTGGAGGAATCTCTCCTTGGATAGAGGGACTATCGGGGGGTTAGCACTGCCCACCTTATTCAGGTTCCCGGTGCCCTGGTTCCTCGCTTTCTTTGAGAGCTTTTCAGGCTTGTTTGGTGGAGTGTGCCAAATAGCGGCCTGCTTCATCTCTGCCTCCATCTCCATGATAAAGCTTTGCGATGCCAAGATACATGGATAAAATCGATAGGCAGAGGTTAAAGGATCCCCAGCCGCTGCTATTGTGCACTTTAGAGGGCTAAAACTGAGTCTAGAACGATTTATAACAGATGGTTGGTAGGAGCCCAGGGTAGGTGCAGCTTTCAGGCAGCTTGCATCATGTGACTTCCCCGTGTATGGATTTTGAATGTTAATGTACAACATTCAGTCTGTGTACTGAGAGACAGTGGAAGTGTGCTTTGGGGAGGGGCGTATCTGTGGTGTAGGTAGATTAACTTGGAGAAAAAGACAGTGCATTCTGCTTTGGTGATATTTTTCTTGTATAACTGTGTTAATGTACACACAGTAATATTTTCAATATTTGTTGCCATTTTTTTACTGATTGTTGTGGTGCAGCAGTGCATAATTTTAGTTTGTTTAAAATATGTGGTTATATTACTGAAGTTTTCTATTTGCTATGCGTTACTTAGTGTGTGTGAGTAAGTGTGTGACATGTGTCATCAAATCAAACACCTTTTATTGTGCCACATAATTTCAGCAATGTGAAGCTGCTATCCACTGCAGCTGTGTGATTTTTGTACTTCTTTGTGGTATCTTTACTGGTACTAGTGCTAGTAACTGTTGCTGCAGCAGTGCAGCACACTGACCACCCCCCCCCGCAGCCTGCCTGAACTGGCAAAGGTATTCTTTTCCTGATTTGAATTTCTGATGGTGAGCACTGGTTAGGTGTTGTGCCTTTGTGTCTGCATCTCTTCAGTGCACAGCACAATCTTTATCTGTCTGTGCATTTGTATCTCTTTAGGGCCCAATCTCCATCTGTAACTTACACAGTTGTTTCTTTGGCTTCCCTTCAGAGTACTGGACAGGTGTGGTGCTTATTTCTGCATGAACATTGTATTCATTAATATGCATTTTTAAATCAGGACCATCATCACGAGTCACTCATGATACAAATCACGTTCTTCATCATCACAGTCACAAATGCAGTCACAAATCACGATTTACGATCACTTCACAAATCACAACATTAATTTTTTTAAATAGTTACATGGATGTATTGTAAGCCTGTTTTGTAGTATCTCTCCATGCTTCACCACCCCACCATTGAACTCATTAATGTTTGTTTTTAAGTCACGGAGTTGGACAGTGTCCGCAGTACATACACAGATTGGAAAGAAGACTGACTGCACACGTACAGTTTAGCACAGTATACTTGCACTGCTCAGAATACAAAGTGTCACGCATATGGAAGACAACAAAAAAAGGGCATAATTACATACAAGGGTCAGGGATGGTGGAGGAATACATTTTATAACACAGTAAGGAAGGTGTGGGGGGACACATGGTGTGAGGAAAAAAAACTAATGTGGGATCCCATGGTGATCCGGCAGCAGTTCCAGCATGGACATAATTTGCAACTGATGTCCCTCTATGTGATCCAGCTGCTGCTCCACATCACTCATCCTCTCGTTTTTCTCCTCGACAGCACTCCAGAGAACTGCCAAGTCAGCCTATGTTACACGCAGTTCTCTGGGGTCCACACATTTTACAGGCTAACCTGCTGGTGGTGGTAGTGGGGGTGGGGGTGCTGGTGGAGCAGCAGGTGCTGCTGTGGCCCTCCTCTTCTTAGGGATGCCGCAATGCACAGCTGCACCCCCTGCCACAGAATGGCCAGCAGGTGCAGGCATGGCCTGTTCTGTGGCAGCCTGCTACTCCAACTGCTGGTCATTGAGCATATGGGTGTGCTGGCCCCCAGCCCCCAGGTGAGTCCCCCGGGGGCCACGGCACACCTTCACCTCACATAGGCAGCACTTGACCGCACTGCTGTCCCCCCCGACACAGTCAAAAAACTGCCAAACAATGGAGGTGCAGAGAGGACCAGGCACAGGCAGGGGATGGCCAGATGAACTGGCAGCCAGCTGGTCACGGTGCTGAACAGGGATGGGATCCACACCTGGGCCCGGGACAACAGGCACGTCCTTCTGGTGCTGGACTTGGTGGTGGTGGTGGTGGTTCAACTGCCTCAGAGTCAGGACAGGAGGTGGTACTGGTCCTGCTTCCGGGGGGGGCCCTCTCAGAAGTTTTGAGCAGTCCAACAATAATGGGCACCCATACCCTCCACACACGCACATGGTACAACGTTAACCACTACCACACTCTCCCAGAGCTGCCTCCACCCCTAGACATTCCCTCACCCTGGTCCATCTCTCCTACTGAGCTCCCTCAGTCTGAGCAATCACTACTCACACTGTCACACAACATGCACACACAGTCACACAGACACAGACAAACAACTACTTATAAAGGTAAAAAAAAAAAATTTACAGAAAGAACAAATTAAGTAAAAAAGAGTACAGAAAAGACAAAAAAATGTAGCTTTTAAAAAAGCTGTTGGGTCTAAATCAAAGTTTAAATCTCCTCCCCACTCTGATCTCAAAGTATCAGCAGTTACAAAACACACTACTCTCTCTCCGTCTTCACAGAAGAAAGTAAAAGCGTCTGCTTGTATGACTCACTTTCTTCCTGCCTAGCTAAGAGCACGTGACTTACAGTACTGTAAGCCATGTGATGTGTGGGAGGGCTGCCAAATCTGAAACACCAAGTGGATCACTTAGAATCATAATGAGGAACGCGATGTCCATTAAAAACAATGACTTTGCCTTACTTTGCATTGCCATTCCGCCTTAACGTGAAGTGGTAATGACAAGGTGGAGTGAGCACTTTGCATTGCTCACTCTGTGTAGTGAAGTGGCAATGCGAAGTGCCCACTTCGCGTTCACTTCGCCAGCGGAATTTAAATTCACTGTATCTCTAATCCAGAGCCATTCCAGAAGGTTCCCAAGGAGGTTGATTCTTACAGGTGAGGAGGGAGCTTATTCCACAGTACAAGTACGGCATGGATTTAGGATTTACTGTCAGCCATTGTCCTAACTCTTGGTACCTCTCGAAGATTTTTGCCAGTATTGCAGAGCTGTCTACCTGAGTGCTTAGGAGCCACTAGGCCAGCAAGACTTAGTGGGGGGTGGACATTTATGAATTTGTATGTATTGCACAGTAGAGGATACCGTAGCCTGCAGCTAAGTGATGGCCAGATTAGGGAGGCCAGTACTGCGCAGTGATGTCTCCTCTGGTGGGACATTGTCGTAAAGTGTGCTGTCTTATTATATATGGTGTGTATCCTGTTTAGCTCCTGTTTTGTGATTGAATGTATTACCAAGGCAGCGTATGTTAAGGTTGGTAGGAGGATGTGTTGAACTATGGTGATCCTAGTTACAGGTGTCAGTTGCCCATTCAGATGGTACCACAGCTCTAACCTTTGGTGGATCATTTTGGTTAACTGATCCATGTGGAATTTCAGTGTGAAGCCTTGGTCCAGTATTAGGCTGAGGTACTTGAAGTACCCTACTACCTCTATAGGGGAGCCTGAAGCTATGACCAACGATAGTAGGGGGCTTCTGTCATGGCCTAGAGTTCGAGGTCCAAACATAATGGCTTTTGTATTTTTAGCATTAAATATCAACCTATTGTTTAGTTACCATTTTTCTAGTTGAGCAAAATCAGACTGCAGCTGTTGACCCAGGTCATCTGTGCTGATTGAGGCTCTGTATAGTATGGCATAATCTGCATACTGGACCACAGAGCTGCTTACACAATGCCTGTTTAGGTCATTTACAGACAGTGAAAACAGGAGGGGTCCCAGGACAGAGCCCTGAAGTACTCCCTCCTTGATGGGGAGTGATTCTGATGTGGCACCTCTCCACTTGATCTGTTGTAAGCGGTTTGACAGGTAGTTGCTGAACCAGTTCAATGAATGCTGATCCAGGCCAAATTGACTCAGTTTATCTACCAAAATATTGTGGTTCACCAAGTCAAAAGCCTTGGTCAGATCGATGAATATGGCCCCTGTAGGGGTGCCATCATCTAGGGCCTTTAGGATATCCGTAGAGTTTCTGATAAGAGCTGTGTCAATCTCATGCTTTCATCTGAATCCATCCTGAGTGCTTGCCAGCAGCTGGTGTGCCTCCAAGTAGGCACAGAGTTGGTTGTAGACTAGCTGTTCTTGCAGCTTGGCCAGTATGCATAAGAGGGAGATTGGTCTGTAGTTGCCAATGTGTTCCCTGGGGCCTCCCTTGTGGATAGGCACCACATAAGCCTGCTTCCATGTGTTAGGTATGACTCCTTCCAGCAATGATCTATTAATAAGCCATGTAATGGGTAAGGTAATGGCAGGAGCAGCAGCCCTGAGCAATCCAGGGTCAAGGCCATCTGAGCCAGCTGATTTCTTAGCCTTACTATTCAGAAGTAGGAGAAGCACTTCATTGGGAGGTATGATCCGAGGGTGAAAATGAGGGTGCTGAGGGTTCAGTTTCTCAGTGCCCAGCAGCTCAGAGCTTCGTGGGAGAGAGCCGCATTATAGTTTACAGGGTCTGTGAAGAACCTGTTGAAAGCAGTGGCTGCCTCCTGGCCCTCACTAAGTGTTTGTCATTGTAGACTATCGTACCTTGGGAGGGTTTACCACTATCCTTCACCAGGGTGTTAACCTGGGACAAGAAGGACCATGGGTCAGTTAAGTTGGCATCCTGGAGGTTCTTAATATAACCTCGCTTAGTCATCTTGGTTGTTAGCTTCATTAGTTTCTTAGGTACCTGTATGTTTTCTGGTCTTCTGGGAGGGTAGACTCCCTGTACTTAACCTAGGCCTTGTCCCGCTTGATCATCATGGATTTTAGCTCAGGCATGATCCATTTGTAGCAGTGTCCCTTTGCCCTAAGTTCCCTAAGTGGAGCGTGCTGGTTTGCTTCTAAGGTGAAGGTATTTGGAAAATATTCCAAGGCTTCAGCAATGTTGGGGAACAGCCAGATAGGGCTTCGGTCAAGACTGGATACGTGCTCCTGGAAGGCCTCCGCAGAGAATTTAGAAAAATGTCTGGCTGTGAGAATTTTTGTAGGGACTTTGGGCAGGCGGTTCTTCCATATGCAAAATATTGGAAAGTGGTCACTTAAGGCATCCACCAGAGTACCAGTCATTTGAATGTTTAGAGGGTTGGATGCCAATACCCAGTCTAGAGTGGAATGGTTCCCTGTTTTGGCGTTATGCCTTGTGGTCTCAGTGATGACATGGGACAGATTGGCATCCATAAGTGTGGTCCTTAGAGTCTGCTCAGTGTCAGGGGCACAGTTCAGGTTAAAGTCCCCTAGAATTATCATCTCTGAGGAGACAAGTCCTGCTTGCAATCTGGCAAGCACCTCCAGGGCATGGGGGGCTACCTTGGGAGGGTTGTATAGGCCCCCAATTGATAGATACTTGGCATGACCAAGGGTAATCCTAATAAATATTGATTTGGAACCAGTGCAGCCAATGGGTGGAAGGGAGGCAATTGATGGCTTCAGGGAGTCTTTTACATAAATAAGTACCCCACCCCTTTTTCTGTCCTCCGTATCTTTTCTGAAGGTACAATAGTTAATTAGATCAATCTCATGGGTTAAGATGTGGGGGTTTAGCCGTGTCTCAGATATTGCCAATACATCTGGCTTATGTAAGTCCACCCAGCCTTGTATTTCATGTACTTTGGGGGTGTAGACTGCAGACATTCATGTGGGCTAGTCTTAGACCCCTAGAGGAAACCCAGTTTGGGTCATGAGGGGATCCAGTGATAAAGTTAGCCACAGGGGTTCTGGGTTTGGGCTTCATGTCCCTGGCCAAAAGTATCAGCAGTACCAAGGTTAGGCTTAGTACTTTTGGAATTTTGCATTATGCATCTCTGCACCCTTTTCTTCTGGAGCTATGGAACAGTAAGTAGCAGACCCCTTTTCTTGTTAACTCATGCAACACCAGCAGTGAGTCAGCTGTACTCATTTCAAGTTGGTGTTGCTTATAAGGTTGGTGGTGGTCCTGAGGTCCCCAGGATGGGTTGCAACCATCTCTCACACTGAAGAGCTGATCCACCCAACCTATAGCGCATATGTACATAATTACCAGGAAAGTACTTCTGATTGGCATAATTTTCAAGTTCTTGTGCCCGTCCACTGTGGCTATGGGACCCAGGGGCCACCTATTTCCTGGGAGTGGCATGTCTGCACTGTTCTGTCCCTGTAATACTGGTTTGGCGACAAGGGGACTCCACCTCACATCTCTACTGGGCCCCTTGTGTATTATGACCTCTTCTTTTTCTTTAGGTGTTTGTCAGTAGAGGCTTCCCTAACATCAGGCTGTGGGTTTAGGTCTAACAACACCCCTGATGACAAAGGAACTTACCCAGAAGAGATGACTTGTTCAGCAAATAGCATGTGAAGAATATCCAAGTAAGTCTACTTCTGTTTAAAACAACACAGATTTTCTAATCAAGTACATAAACTTGTTGTACCATGAATAGCCCCATATACCTCATTACATTCCTAACAACTCCCAGGCTAGTCTGCCATTTTAGGCTGAGTGACCAGATGCAGCAGGCAAGCTCACCACTCTCCAGGCTGCAGGCACTAGGACTTATCAGTAAAGCTACTAGCTCCCAGTTCAGACTAGTCTCTGGCAGGGAGATATACTTATTAAGACTAATAAGACGTAACTTTCATGCTACAATTAGTTAGGCACAAGCAAAGTGGAGAAACTCAAAGAGTTAGGTTAGTTTTGACAACCCCTTGTGGGTTTAAGGGTCATTTGTGATAAGCCTTCCCCCCACAGTCTTGGGAACTCCCTCCAGGTACTGAAACCACCAATCCTAGCCCTCAAGGGCAGAGCTTCAGTCCATTTAACAGTATGGAGGAGGGGGAGCATGGGTGGGAAAAATTCTGGCTCAGAATAATAGTTCCTCTCGGTCTAGTTAGGCAGGACCCGACTGGCTCAGCTTTTGTTACAGAAGGGCTCCGGTGAGCTTGATCAGCTGCCCCATTGTAGAAAAAATGGGCTTTGGTTCAGGAGTGGGCTTCAAGGAGCAGATTTACAGAAGTGAAGGTGCAGGGGACAAGAATAATAAACCAGTATACAAGCTAATACATAGGTAGGATCTAACAAGCTAATACATAGGAAGTATCTAACTATAGGGGAACATACAATCTGGTTGGCAATTTTTATTTATAATTCTGCTACAAATCAGAGTAAGGGAAGACAGTTTAAGAGCATGGTGATAAGTGCAGTAGATGTTATTGAGGATAGTGGTCAGACGGGTGGGGCGTGAGGTCAGGGCAGTAATGTTGGTGATGGATGTGCAAAGAAAAGAATAAAAATGTAAAAAGATGGGGGACAGCATCAATGAAGAATGGTGGTGACAAATTGCTGCTGGATGGTGGGCAAACTAACAAGAATTCTGGTTACTTATTGGGGCGTACTATCTTGAATGCGTTTTTGGCCATGGTCTTAAAGCAATTTAGTCAGTAAGGGCTAAAAGGATGGGGTTCAGGAAACAAAAGAAGACCCAGGGGGATGAAGACAGGAAGGTGTACCTAGAGTGTCTAAGGGAAGCAGGGAAGGCTGTTAGGAGCATGTAGGCGCAGACTGAGGAACGATTAGCACAGATGGTGAAGAAAGGGGACAAGACATTCTACAGGTACATCAGTGAAAGAAAAAAAGAATGAGGGGATTATAAGGCTAAAAGGGGATGAAGGAGTGTGTAAGGAAGGGGACCTAGAAAAGGCAGAAAAAGTGAATAAATACTTCTGTTCAGTATTCACTGAAGAGGGAGAGGGTCAGGGACCACAGTTGGGCAACAGATACAGATGGGGGGGGAAGGAGGTGGACATTAGTCCTTTCATGGTGGGGAGAGTCCTGGAGGAGCTCACAAAGCTGAAGGAGGACAAAGCAATGGGCCAGATGGCATACACCTGAGGACATTAAGGGAGCTGTGAAGAGAGCTTGCAGCACCTCTGGAAGCAATGTTCACCAAGTCACTCAGTGCAGGAGTGGTCCCAGAGGACTGGAAGGGGGCACATGTAATCTCTCTTCACAAAAGAGGAAGTAGGGAGGAGGCAGGGTAACTATAGGCCGGTCAGCCTCACCTAAGTGGTGGACAAGATCATGAAGGCACTACTGAAGGAAGGAATAGTGGCATACTTGGAATTCAATGGTGCCCAGGATTTGAGGCAACATGGATTCACAGCAGGAAGGTTGTGTCAGATGAATCTAATTGATTTTTTTGACTGGGTGATGAAGGGAGTCAATCGAGGGGAAGGGGGCGGTGGACGTCACCTACCTCAGTTTCAGCAAGGCCTTCAACACTGTCCCACATGAAAGGCTGGTTAACAAGATGGCTATTCTGGGCATGGGGCAAAAGGTGGTAAACTGGGTTAGGAACTGGATAATGGACAGGCAGCAGAGGGTGATGATAAATGGGATCCAATCCAGGGAGAGGGGGGTGACCAGTGGGGTACAACAGGGATCAGTCCTTGGGCCGGTCCTGTTTAATGTCTTCATTAGTGATATTGTGGAAGAGCTGGAAGGAAAGGTCTGCCTGTTTGCAGATGACACCAAGATCTGCAATATTGATAGAAACATACAAGTACCTAAAGGGTATAAACAAGGTTTGGGGGGGGTAGCACCTTCCAATTTAGAGGGAGTACAAGAACAAGAGGGCATGATATGAAATAAGTAGGTGGCAAGTTAAGGGAAAATTAAGTGGAAATGTGAGGAAGCTTTTCTTTACAGAAAGGGTGGTGGACACATGGAATAGTCTGGCACAAGAGGTGGTGGGAGTGAGCACAATGAAGGGATTTAAATATGCCTGGGACAGGCATAAGGGAACCATAGAGGTGGGAAGAAGTGGTGAAAAAGCACTGAACAGATAGGGTCAGAGGCTGCAAACAAGTGTAAGGCTTACTGGGAGACTGGATGGGCCTAGTGGTCCTTATCTGGAGACAATTTCTATATATATTTCTAAGTATGTATGTGTGACAACCCCAAGCACACCTCACATCTGTTGCTGCCTGCTGGGTGGAGGCGGGCTGTTAGGGTTGGAAACCCTAATGCCACATTTCCCTACTTTTGTCACTTTAATCCTAACTAGTGCATTAAAGTTTTTTGCAAGGAATTTCCTTACATTTTGAGATAGTATAATCGTATCCTTATTTGCCTGTGGGAGTGGCCCTGCACTCCAATCCATCCATCCATGCTTTCTGAGATACTGTATTCATATCCTTACTTGTCTCAGCCTCACCCTCCAAGCCTGCATTCAAATCCCTCTATAATTGTATCCTTTTTATCGTGTGGGAGCATATGGGCTTTCCAGGCCCTGCACACCCATCCATCCATATTGTGATTCATAACTTTTGAATAGATGACTATTTTTGTACCAAACCAACAAAATGCACATCTGTGGGACACCAACTCTCTACCTAGAAAATGTCATATGGAAATTCCAAAGCACATGGGCACTACAGGTGTCAGAAGAAGAAGAAAGCAGCAGCGAGTATTTTCATTTGATATTTTCATTCATAAATTTTTAACGGAAAGCTATTTTTGCACCAAACCAACAAAAGGCACTTCTGTGAGACCACCTTTTTACCCTGAAAATTTCAGACCAAAATTCCAAAGCACATGGGAGCTACAGGTGTTAGAAAAAGAAAGCAACACCAAGTAGGCAAATGGAGAAAGATTTTCCCTCACGAAAAAGGATTATGTCATATGAAAAAAGATTATATTTTCATATCATGAGTCATGAAAGGGACTTTCCTGACCCTGGACATTTGTTACTGCTATTAGCAACACCTTCTCTATTGTGTGCCTCTCTGACTGTTGTGGCCTTTTTTGCTGTAATCTTTTGTCCTGAGCCTGCCAACCATGATGCCCCATGGAAATACCACTTAGCGAGCTATAGTATGGCTCTCTCCTTGCTAAATCACATCCTTCTCTCCCCTCTCTTAATACTTTACTGTGTGAACCTTACCCATCTGGATCATTTCTGGCCTGGGGAATCTCCATAGGACAACCCATGCAGCCACCTACCGCTTCAGCCAGTCTGCCTTCTCATATACCCAATATTACGTATGCCAGTGCCCTTGCACCTCTCTAGGGATACCAAATCCAGGAGCTACTCAGAACCATATCACACCCTTACAACCCTCCTGGTCTCCACCCACACCACTAACTATTTCTGTTCATATTGCAGTGTTCGGCCTAGTATTCCCCCGACTTGCTCTCTCTACTACGGCTATCCTCCTCCAGGACCCCCTTCCCCAAACATAGTCACCACTTGCTGCTCATATTCCTGTATATGGGGCTTAAGAAGCTTCTACTACTCTTGCTATGGTATACCATGATATGGGCATCAGCAATTGGGTGCTTGCAATAACGGTGACTCAATTCCGGTGCATGTCAACGGGGCTACTGCTGAGGAAGGGCAACCGGATGGGGGAGGTGGGCGCATTTAGTGACAGAATGTCGCTATATGTATATGCATGTGGGGGGAGTGAGCGTGACAGAAGGGAGGGAGGGTTGGTCTGGCATGGTTAATGTAGGGCTGCTGAGCAGCTGGCCCCATAGCATGGTGGGTGGGTGGCAGCCTAAAGCTGCAAGGATTCCAGGTTTGGGTCCGGGCGCACCTACATTTTTTTGTGCCCCAACTGAAATTCTTTTTTTGTCCAGATTTTGCACCCCCCGACATGTACTCCCCTGGAGTTAATAATTCTATAGTAGGAGGGTGCAGGGGGCGCAGTCCCCCACATGAACATTTACAATCTAAGTCCCTGGTGCCGTTTTCTTGTGCACTGCAGGTGTACATCACTGAAATTGATTTTTGGCGATGTACACTCACCCTGCTGCCGATCGCAATTGTGCTTTCACCTTAATGACATAAATCCCTTGCTACTCTGTTCAGGACACATTGAACTAAATCCTGGACCACCTCTACCTATTCCTGCTCCCTCAGATCTACCTCAACTAAAAGGTCTTAGCTTTATACATATTAATGCCTGCAGCCTGCTAAAGAAAATGGATTTAATTCAAGCCTGGGTACTCCACACTACCCCAGGTGTACTTATAGTTTCGGAGTCCTGGCTGAAAGCCTCCACACCTAATTAAGCTATCAATATCCCATCCTACAATGTTTACAGAACAGATATGATATCTAGGGGTGTAGGGGTTGCAATTTATGTTCTAGACAAATACATGGTCTCTGTCCTCAACTCCACAACCCTGCCTAAGGAATTTGAAAGTCTCACTTTAAAAATGTCTCTATCGGCTAACAAGTCAGTCTACATTTCAGGCTGCTACAGACCCCTTCTGGTGGACTGAAGATAATTTCCTACCTCCACAGGATACTAGGAGCCACTTACTCTGAATTTACTTGTATGGGGAACTTCAACTTGGATTGGAATTCTCATTGCTCTGAACCTCTAAAAAATGTCTGTGATGGACATGGGCTTACACAACTAATCTGGGATGCCACTCACTCTAATATTAAGAATCTTGGGCACAGCACTATCCTGGACGTAATCTTTACCAACAGGCCCCATAAAATTTCTTACGCCGGGGTATTTCATAAGGACATTAGTGACCATAGCACCATTGCCTGCGTGAGGCACTCCCCAAAAACAACCGGTCCACCTAATTTTTGCCTACAAAAGGAATTTCCACAAATTTAATATCTTTGAGTTCCTGTCCAATCTGAATGGGATCAAATGGCAAGATTTTTACCAACAGTTGATGAGCATATATCCACTTTCTCAACCTTGTACTGGACGTTATTAACAAACATGCCCCAATGACGAAACTAAGGGCTAGTGAAAAAGCCTGTCCTTCGTTCTCCAACTCGTTGAAATCCATCTTACATCACAGAGATCACCTATGGAAAAAAGCCTGCAAGACAAAATCTGAAGCCGATTGGGCTGCCTTCAGAGCAGCAAGAAACCAACACACCAGATTTATTCGGGCAGAATAAGCCAAGTACTACCAGTCTGCTTTGGAGTCATCCAAAAACAATGCTGCTAAATTCTGGAATATTATTAGGGAAACCGAAGGGCATAGTTCACCTTCACCCCTCCCAACTAAAATAGTCTCAGGGGACATTACCTACACAAATAGTGATGGTATTCTGGACCAGTTAAATAATCATTTTGCCACAGCTGACCTAGTCTTTGATTCTTCTCCCGTCAGCAAGCTATTATCCCTGCCACTTGCTTGCACCCTGTCATCACCTTCCTCCAAAACTAGACCTGGCTCTTCATAATGTAGTTTAATGTCCTATCTCACTTAAGCAAGTTGAGGATCTCTTGCTCACTGTTGACTCTAAAAAAGTGCAGGAGCTGATCTGTTTGAACCTTACTTTCTAAAGATAGGATACTATGCCCTAGCCTCGCCTATCACCCACTTGTTCAATCTGTCACTTTCCCAAGGTATTATCCCTCCCATTTGGAAAACTGTTCATGTCATCCCTTTGTTTAAATCTGGTGACCAATGCAACCTCAATAATTACTGACCTATTTTACTTCTGCCCATTCTATCTAAGCTTCTTGAAAAGCTGGTCAATGCCCAACTCAGAGACCACCTAGAAGCTGAAAATATAGTGAACCCCCTGCAATCTGGGTTTTGCCCAAAACATAGAACGGTATCTGTTCTAGCAAAAGTTACAGATGACTGGTTAACCTCCCTTGATGCTAAGCACCATGTTTTCACCCTTTATATATATATATATATATATATATATATATAAGCAAAGTGTTCATCACTGTTGACCACCAATTACTATTGGACACATTAAATAATTTCAGTCTAGATGACACCTCGCTAAATTGGTTCTCCTGTTATCTTACCAACAGGTGGCAATAGATTAAAGCCAACAGCACCCTTTCCCATTTAAAACCTATCCTGAGAGGAGTTCTGCAGGACTCCATCTTAGGTTCATTACTATTTGCCGTTTACATTAATAATATTAACAACAATGTCAGCACAGTAAATGTACACCTATTTGCGGATGATACTGTGTTATATGTTTCCAGGCCTAGTCTCCAACTTGCCTGCCTCAAGTTACAACGTGACTTTGACCTACTTTAACACTACTCAATAAACCTCAAAACTACTCCTCAATGCTAAAAAGACAAAAATTATGCACCTGTTCCCTAATATCAAAGATGTTCCCATTGACTTCTTGAATGCAAATTTTCAGATTAAGACCATCCTGGGAGAAGTACTGGATCCCGTTGAGAAATTTAAATATCTCGGCTTCTGGATGGATTGAAAACTATCCTTTGTAACACATTTAGAGGAAATGGGCAAAAAACTTCGCCAAAGGCTTGGTCTCTTCTATCGCATAAAGCTCTTGCTTATCCAGGATGCCAAACTAAGGTTGGTCCAAACAACCTTTCTCCTGTTAATTGACTATGTCGACTTTCTCTACAGCCATAGTCCAAAGTCAGCTCTAATTACCCTTGACACAGTTTATCACAGGTCCTTAAGATTCATTACAAATGCTCCTTTCAACACCCACTATAGCTAACTTTAGCTGCAGGATGGTTGGCCATCCTTTAGTGTCAGTAGGTGCTCTAACCCTGAAACTCCCTCCCTACATCTGGTCCATGTTTAAATGTGCCTTCAGGGTGTACACTATCAGGAAGTTCTCATACTCCATGGATTAGAACCCAGTTTGGTTCTTCATTCCTAAGTTATTCCCTGCTGACCTTATGGAACACTATACAAAAAACCCTTAAACTTAACCTTACAATTGGTTTGTGTACATTCAATCCTTGATCGGGCGTATGTTGAAGGATGAAGAACACATTGCAAAATCAGTGGGTAGAGGGGACAAAACCTTTTACAGGTACATAAGTGAAAAAAGAAAGGCAAAGGGAGGGATAGTAAGACTGAAGGGGGAGGATGGGGGCCACGTGGAGGATGACAACAGTAAAGCTGACATATTGAACAGGTATTTCTGCTCAGTATTTACTGAGGAAGAGGAGGGTAATGGGTCTGAAGGGAGTACATGGGGTGAGAATGGTGCAGAAATGGACACAAGTCCCTTTACATTAGAAAGGGTCCTGAAGGAACTGGAATTAATAAGAGTTGATAAAGCAATGGGGCCAGATGGGGTGCACCCCAGGGTCCTTAAAGAACTAAGAGAGGTGGTGGCTGAACCTCTGTATCCTGTTTAGCCGATCACTGGAAACAGGGGAGGAACCCAAAGACTGGAGGACAGCAGATGTAGTCCCCTTATACAAAAGCGGGAACAAAGAGGAAGCGAGGAACTACAGACCAGTCAGCTCACCTCGGTAGTGGGAAGATCATGGAAGCACTACTGAAGAGAGACTGGTGGAACATCTGGTTGTCAGTGGACTACAGGACCCAAGGCAGCATGGTTTCACCAGGGGAGGTCATGTCAGACCAACCTCGTTGAATTTTTGACTGGGTGACTAGGGAGGTGGATCAGGGAGGCAGTGGACATGGCCTATCTGGACTTCAGCAACGCTTTGATAGTGTGCCACATAGAAGACTATTACACAAACTGGGGAATATGGGTGTGGGCAGGACAGTAGTGCAGTGGGTAGGTAACTGGCTGGGTGGCAGGACACAGAGGGTGGTGGTAAATGGCTGTCACTCCACAGAGGGAAGAGTGACCAGTGGGGTACTACAGGGATCAGTGCTGGGACCGGTTCTGTTCAACATCTTCATCAGTGACATTGTGCAGGACCTAGAAGGTAGGATTTCACTGTTCGCTGATGACACAAAGCTCTGTAACAGAGTAGACACACCAGAGGGTGTAGACAGAATGAGAAGGGACCTGCAGAAACTTGAAGAATGGTCAGGGATTTGGCAGTTGAAATTAAATGCAAAGAAGTGCAAGATAATGCATATGGGGCATAAAAACCCCTGGCACAATATATCAGTTGGGGGTGAGGATATAGCATGCACCAAGCAGGAAAGGGATCTTGGGGTTATCATCTCTGATGACCCCAAGGTAGGGAAACAGTGTGACAAGGCAGCAGGTAAAGCAATAGGATGCTGGGATGGCAGGGCAGGGGCATCACCAGCAGGAAAAGGGAGGTCATAATTCCACTATACAAGACACTAGTGTGGCCCCACCTGGAGTACAGTGTACAGTTCTGGAGACCTTACCTACGTAAGGACATAGACAGGGTAGAGAAGGTTCAGAGGAGGGCAACAAAGATGGTGCATGGATTGCATCACAAGTCCTATGAGGACAGTTTGAAGGAACTGAACATGTAGTCCCTGGAGGAGAGGAGGGAGAGCGGGGATATGATAGAGACATACAGGTATCTTACAGGGAGGAACAGGGTGCAGGAATACACTATTTGTAAGCAAAAAGATGTTCCAGGACTAGAGGGCATGGGATGAAGTTGGAGGGAGGATGATTCAGAGGAAACGTGAGGAAGAATTTCTTCACAGAACGGGTGGTGGACAAGTGAAACACCCTGCCAGAGGAAGTGGTGGGGGCTGAAACAATCACGGGATTTAAGAATGCATGGGATAGATATAAAGGAATTCTGGAGGTCAGGGGTAAGGGGCAACAGACTTCTAGGAAAACATAAACTGAACTTACAAGCTCAAATGGGCAGACTGGGTGGGCCATAGGCCCTTATCTGCCAACACTATCTATGTATCTATGATTAATGTAATTGCTATGTTTGAACCTGCTTACTGTAATCATATATATTCTCTCTGACTCCTGGCAATTAATCCTCCCCCTACTCCCCCACTTCCCCTCTGGCCCAGTTTGCTTCCAACCCTCCTATTCCCCTCATCCAACACTAGTACTAAGCACTTGTATATCATCCACCCCCCATGTCTCCCCCCCTCGATGCTTCTTTGTTTTCTGCATTCTTCATCCCTCCCTTCCCCCACACCTGATCTCCTCTCCCCTCCTGTTATATTTCTGTAACCTGTATTACTTTTCCACCTTTGACCATCCTCTATTGCTATAAAATCCCTCGACCTTGCACTCTATGTCCTCTTCTATTGTTCCAATTAACTTTTTTTTGCACCTATCATTTTTCATAATTGCTGGACTCAACTAGCTTTACCTGTATAGGCACCTGTATTAGACTTGGAAACATTTTGCTATTCAGTATTGTACCTAGTTAACTTCCTTTTGTCTGCTTTTACTTTATATGGTAACTCAGCTGTATTTGTATTGTACCACTGTAGGTGTTCTGTATTTTGTATTGTACTTTTGTCCTCCCAGAACCTCCTTGCAAATGAGTTGTCGTAATGATGTTATCCTGGTAAAATAAACTTTGAATTCAATTGAATGAAAAAAGAATTCTATTCTTAAAAGAAAAAAAAACATATCAACTGCATTTCAAAACCTTGAAAGAGCAGCTGACACCTCAAAAAAAAAACTTCTAAAAACATAATATTAGGTACAATTCAGCTTGCATTCCATATATATTTTACAGATTTCTCCTCCCTGGAATTCATTACTGAGAAAATTTGCATGAATACATCATATTTGTCTCTTAGTGTTCATATGCCTCTATAGATTACTCCCTAATTCAGATCATAATCCTCTGTTGTGACATCACAATCTATTGCCATATGAGTAACTGTGATGTCACAAGCAGTGTATTAGGACATCAGGTAGGGAGAAAGTAATGGGCATAGATGAACTCTTCAGCAGCAAAGATCCTGTTTTCATTCAAATGACCTCAGCAATAAATAGTGGAGAGGAGAAATGCAGAACCAATGTGAAATACTGTACAGGTTGTACTTTGTAGATTCTTTTTTCGTATGACGAGTCACCAAAAAAATTATTCTAGTCTTAAAAAAAGTACATTACAATGGCATTTCTTCAACTTGTAAGTGAAGAATCAAGCTAATGGGGTCCAGATAAGCAAGATACATGTGTTGGTTGCACTGCAGAATGCCATTGTTGTCGCTTTTGAAATTGTGAAGTTGCAGGGAAAAAAAGGCAAACAAGATGGCTGCATACAAAAAAAAGATTTTCCCCTCATGAAAAAGGATGGTATCATACAAAAAAGATTCTGTTTTTGTATCATGAGTAGAGATTCTGTGAAATAAAATTTCGCCAGTGAAACTGCCACAAAATCAGCAATTTCCCCATGCAAAATATTTTGCGAAATTGCAAAATTTCACCTGTAATTTCACCCACAAATGGGCATCATTATTATGATATCTCTAGTGGTCCCACCCGCTGGCCAATCACAGGCCAAAATTTAAGATAAAGAATCTCCTTGGAGTCTAGTGGACACCCCCCAAGCTGATCACCAGCCCAAATTGAAGAAAGCCCACCCACCCCCGTCGAGATTTATCCTGATTATTTCCCCATCACCCAAGCTGTAAATTAAAATAAATTCGAGTTCACTCCTGGTGTTCAGTTGACCTCTTACACTTACCTTATCATCAGATAGTGTCCATTTATTTTCAGTATTCCTGATCGGGCTAACGGCATAGTCCTTCCACTCACCTTCATGGATGGCAACCTGACTGAGTGCTGCAATGAATTAGCACCCTACTGTAAGCACATGCTCATTCACTGAAGTGGTCAGTCGGCTGCCGCCATGGAGATGAATGGGGGCTAGCTGGTGGCCCAACTGGTACTGGGGGTGGGGTGGGCACCATCTGGATGATAGGGTGGAGGGGTGGGGGTCCACTAGACACCAGGGAGTGGAGCCAAGAATTTATTTTAATTTTTATAGATTGGGGGATGGGAATAATGAAGGTAAATCTTGGTGGGGAGGCTCTCTTCAACTTGGGTCATGATCAGCCGGGGTGGGGGACCACTAGACACCAGGGAGGGAGATTCTATATCTTAAATTTTGGCTGATGATCAGCTGGGAGGACCACTAGACAATGGGTCATGCATGGGCTAGTGGCAGTGATCTGCATAAGGACAGAAGGAGGCAGGCCAAAGATAGATGTTAATAAGTAGAAAGCAAAGCTCATTTTAAGTCATGAGTACTAATTTTAAGCCTTACCTAACTATCAAAGCAGTGAAGTAATTGCTGCCTATGTGTGTCTCTATGAATAACTTTTTTACACCGAGAAATACAATATGAACAATTACTGCTTTACCCTAGATAAAAATAGATACTATATGATACTGTAAATGCTAAACATACTGGATATGCATCAGCAAGGGGGATAGTGCAGGGCAAAAGAGAACTCCTCCCTTGTTTTCCAGGGAACTGAGAAATGGAAGAAACACAAGTTATTTCTTAATCATATTATGTTCATCATTGACTTATAAATGACTTTTTTTTAAGTCATTCTATGTGATAGGATAGTATTACTAATACTTTCAAAGACTACCCTTCCTTCTTTTAATAGTATACACACTTGTGATACATTTTAGCTGTTTGTTTGTTTGTTTTTTGTCTAGAATGGCAAGATGAACATATGCTGATCCTTGGGAGTTTTCTCTTCTCATTTAAATACATAAACTTTTTTTGTAGCTTTTGCTATGCGGTGCATGACTAGGAATGAGGAGCACAAGGTCATAATGTCGCAAGACATAATGCTGCAGCAATATACTGCATTGCCAATATAGTGTGATATATTGCAAGTGGCATATGTCTTTCTTTTGCAGGGGCTATGCCCCACATATCCTCCATTACGGAGGGGCTGCACCCCAACACCTCCAACTAAAATAACCAACTCCGGGAGGGTTTATTTAACTCTCGCACAGTGCTAAAATAAAATCCTTGCATCTGGGACCAGGAATCAAAACCCAGTCCCAAATGCACTGCCTCCCTCCCTTGCTGTCTGTGGCTTATCCTGTTGAGCCACCGCAGCTGCTCACTGGCCCTACCTCCCAGCAGAGGTCTCATCCCCTGCCTGGGAAGAGTGAGAGGGTGCACTACTATGTATACACCGTTTCATGGATTTGCACCCTCTTGCTCTACCTATCATGCTGTTCCAGTTGTGCAGTTTTAACATACGCTATTAAGCATATGAGATACTAGCCCAGTAGGGAAATTAGGTTATTATACAGGGATAATTTACTGTAAATAATACTTAAAATGGCAAAATTTCTTCAGCAAGTTGTGAATCTTGCCATTTAGCAGTCAAGATTTTGTCTGTAGAGTGCCAAATTTCACATTTCACTACCACAAAATATTTCACAAAATGCATGAATTTCACAAAATATTCCACATAACAAAATGTGTTAATTTCACACAACACTAATCACGAGAACTGAAAAAAATAATTTTAATCTTAAAAAAATTCAACAGCATTTCTTCAACATTTAAATGCAGAATCCTGCTAACAAGGTCCAGAAAAGCAAGATACATGTGTTGATCATTGTCCAGAATGTAATTTACAGTATGTGTTTTTTTCCAGATCTGAATTTTTAGGAAAAAGGGAAATCAAGATGGAAACCAAACAAAAAAGGATTTTCCTCTCATGAAAAAGAATGACATCATCATGGAGAAAGAATTTTTTTTTGTTTCATACAGCTATCTCGAAGTGTTTACTGAGAATGCTCAGAACCAATATATACAATTTTAAAAATTAAATAACTTTTGAACAGATTAACATTTTCTCACCAAACCAGCCAAAATCATGTCTGTGGGGCAGCCCCTTTCTGCTCAGAAAATTTCAGATGAAAATTCCAAAACATCTGGGTGCTACAGGTGTCAGAGAAAAACCCATTAAAACCAATAGGAAAAAAAAGTGGTGAAAATTTAATTTTTGTACTATCCAGAACTCGGAATCTACATATCCAACCAGAATGAAACTTGGAACATCCAGAGATCTACCTCACAAGACTGCACATGCACATTTCATGCAAATCTGTTGAATGGTTGCAAAGTTGTTAAAGTGAAAAACTGAATTTTAACATTAAATTGCATACTCAACCCTAACTATAGGGCCACACCACACCCCTATAACACAGATATACTGTTATATAGTGACCATTCTGATTACACTTTTAAGTTTTTCTGTGTGATTACCTTTTAAATAAATGTCAGCTAAACAGCATTCATATGACGTTACTTTGTAAGAACAAATTTAGTAATGCCACAATTAGAAACATAGCAGTTACACAATAGATTTGCTGTTACAATTTGTGATAACTATTGCATGTGTAGTTGCCCTTGTAAGACCAAATTACATAATGCCAGAAGAGTTGCAGTGATACTTGCACAACAGATTTTCTGTTACACTTTGCAACAACTATCAAATGTGTACTTACACTTGTCAGAATTAATTGATTTATGCCAAAAGGGAGACAGTAGTAGTTGCATGTGGGGTGCATGCACCAGGAACTTTAACTCATGGTTTAATGAACTGGTGCTGTGAGGAAGGGTTTGGATTCATTGGTGACTGGGGACCCACCTGGAGGGATGGAGGCTTATTCAAGCCTGATGGCCTGCACCCATCCTGGAGGGGAATCCAAGCAGTCAATGATAAGTTTAAATGCTACATGGACACGCATTTAAAGTAGTCAAGGGGGGTGGCAGGCCAGCAAGGAGGGTATCTAATTGCCCACTCCCCACAGCTAGCAGTGGAACCAGTGAACTGGAGGAGTGGATCTGTCTACAAAGCAGTGTGCAAAAGATGGAGATAAGTGCCCAAGAGGTGGATAGGCAGAAAAGGGGCAACATTAAACAGAAGGGCAGACAGCAGGGAGAACCAGGGATAAAGGACAACCAGGGAATGGGGCAGGAGTAGAATAGCTAAACAGTTTAGGGAGGTCAAATCATGGAAAGCCATGTGTGCCAATGCCAGGGAGCCTTAGCAACAAGATGGAGGATTTGGAGGCTGTCATTGTGCAGTTGGACCTGAACATTGTGGCCATCACAGAAACCTGGTATAATGATAACCATGACTGGGAGATGGCCATACCTGGCTACAACATATTCAGAAAAGACAGGGCAAGCAGGAAGGGAGGAGGAGGAGGAGTGGCACTTTATGTGAAAAATGATGTAAGGGCCACAGAGATACAGGAAGAACAAAATTGGGGAGAGATACTGTGGGTTATGCTGGAAAGGAAAGTGGGGCCAGCCACCCACATAGGTGTGGTCTATAGACCACCAGCCCAGGAGGAAGAAACAGATAGGGAGCTGATGCTAGCCATCCAAAGGATGGCAGACAAGGGTGAGGTAGTGCTGGTTGGAGACCTCAATTTTCCAAACGTTGCCTGGAGCATCCAAGCAGCAGCATCAACTAGGAGCAGATTTATCCTGGACTCCCTTCAAGGTGCCTTCCTCAAGCAACTGGTCATGGAACCAACTTGGCAGAAGGCAATACTGGACCTTGTGCTCACAAACAGGGACAGTGTGATGGGGGTAACAGTGGGAGATCACCTGGGGAACAGTGACCAATCAATCATTGTGGTTTGAAATCACAGAAGGAGCAGAACCAAACCACACAAAAACACGTATCCTGGATTTTAGGGGGGCAGACTTTGGTAAAATTGGGAAATGCCTGAAAGAGGCATTAAGGGGAATGGGGCAGGAATCAGGAGTTGAGGAACAGTGGGCAGCATTTAAAATGGGGATTACAAGAGCAACAGAATTATGCATTAAGCAGGTAAGCAAGGGGAAAAGGAAGAGGAGGCCATTATGGTTTTCCAAGGAGGTAGTGGAGAAAGTGAAAGCCAAAAAGATTGCATTCAGACAACACAAAAAGACACAGGCAGAAGGGCATAGGGAGAAGTACCAGGAGAAGCAAAGGGAGGCAGGGAGGTCAGTAAGGGAAGCCAAAGCTCAGACAGAAGAGCACATTGCAAAATCAGTGGGTAGAGGGGACAAAACCTTTTACAGGTACATAAGTGATAAAAGAAAGGCAAAAGGAGGGATAGTGAGACTGAAGGGGGAGGATGGGAGCCGCGTGGAGGATGACAACAGTAAAGCTGACATATTGAACAGGTATTTCTGCTCAGTCTTTACTGAGGAAGAGGAGAGTAATGGGTCTGAAGGGAGTACAAGGGGTTGGAATGGTGCAGAAATGGACACAAGTCCCTTTACACAAGAAAGGGTCCTGAAGGAATTGGAGCACAAGAGTTGATAAAGCAATGGGGCCAGATGGGGTGCACCCAGGGTCCTTAAAGAACTAAGAGAGGCGGTGGCTGAACCTCTGGCAATCCTGTTTAGCCAATCACTGGAAACAGGGGAGGTACCCAAAGACTGGAGGACAGCAGATGTAGTCCCCTTATACAAAAGTGGGAACAAAGAGGAAGCGGGGAACCACAGACCAGTCAGCCTCACCTCGGGGGAGGGGAAGATCATGGAAGCACTACTGAAGGAGAGATTGGTGGAATATTTGGTTGTCAATGGACTACAGGACCCAAGGCAGCATGATTGAACCAGGGGGAGATCATGTCAGACCAACCTCATTGAATTTTTCAACTGGGTGACTAGAGAGGTGGATCAGGGAAGGGCAGTGGACATGACCTATCTGGACTTCAGCAAGGCCTTTGACACTGTACCACATAGAAGACTATTACACAAACTGGGGAATATGTGTGTGGGTAGGACAGTAGTATGGTGAGTAGGTAACTGGCTGGGTGGCAGGACACAGAGCATGGTGGTAAATGGCTATTACTCCACAGAGGAAAGAGTGACCAGTGGGGTACCACAGGGATCAGTGCTGTGACCGGTCCTATTCAACATCTTCATCAGTGACATTGTGCAGGACCTAGAAGGCAGAATTTCCCTGTTCGCTGATGACACAAAGCTCTGTAACAGAGCAGACACACCAGAGGGTGTAGACAGAATGAGAAGGAACCTGCAGAAACTTGAAGAAAGGTCAAGGGTTTGGCAGCTGAAACTCAATGCAAAGAAGTGCAAGGTAATGCATATGGGGCACAAAAACCCTGGCACAATATATCAGTTGAGGGGTGAGGATATAGCATGCACCAAGCAGGAAAGGGATCTTGGGGTTATCATCTTTGATGACCTCAAGGTAGGTAAACAGTGCGACAAGGCAGCAGGTAAAGCAAATAGAATGCTGGGATGCATAGGCAGGGGCATCACCACTAGGAAAAGGGAGGTCATAATTCCTCTATACAAGACACTAGTGAGGCCCCACCTGGAGTACAGTGTACAGTTCTGGAAACCATACCTACGTAAGGACATAGACAGGGTAGAGAAGGTTCAGAGGAGGGCAACAAAGATGGTACATGGATTGCATCACAAGTCCTATGAGGACAGGTTGAAGGGCTTGAATACGTACTCCCTGGAGGAGAAGAGAGAGAGAGAGGGGATATGACAGAGACATACAAGTATCTTACAGGGAGGAATAGGGTGCAGGAATACACTATTTTTAAGTGAAAAAGATGTTCCAGGACTAGAGGGCATGGGATGAAGTTGGAGGGAAGATGATTCAGAGGAAACATGAGGAAGAATTTCTTCACAGAATGGGTGGTGGACAAGTGGAACAACCTGTCAGAGGAAGTGGTGGGGGCTGAAACAATCACAGGATTTAAGATTGCATGTGATAGACATAAAGGAATTCTCTAGGTTGGGGTAAGGGGCAACAGACTTCTAGGAAAACATAAAGTGAACTTACAAGCTCAAATGGGCAGACTGAGTGGGCTATAGGCCCTTATCTGCCGGCACTGTCTATGTATCTATGTATTACTTTATGCAAATTATGTAAGTATACAACACGCAAATGTGCAACTAGTTAACAACTTCATAGTAGGTACAGTACAGTTACAGTGTAGTTGCTTCATGAGAACTGTGTGCAACTACACAACAAGCAAATCTGAAACTTTTTAACAACTACATAGTAGTTACATGTAACTGCACAATAGTTACAGAGTAATTACAGTGTAGTTATTCAGTAGCGATGGCGTGGTTAATGACACTTAAAATAAAGTTTTACAGTTTCTGGAAACATAAAAATGGTGCCTTTTCAAAAAACAAACACCTGCACTTAGGTAAACAGGACTGTTTATCTAGATTCTAGGGTTACTTTGATAAAAAAATACCCAGAAATACATATTCTGGGCAGCACAAAAAACTAAAGTTGCCAGCTTAGTGAGGGTTGTGATTCTTGTTACGTGAGCCAAGAGTAACCAAGTTCATGACGTGGGATCAAAATGTCAAATGAAAAATTTATGAGGAAACAGTGTACAAGGCTGGTCTTTGGCCCAGTAGGTAGCGTGTTGTGATCTTGTGTCAGTGAGCTGAGTTCAGGGGAAAGCTCAGTGTGCCAACTGGATGGGATATGAATGAAGAGATGGCATTGCCATGTGGCACCACCCCCAGCCTGGGGAGGGACAGAAGGGATGATACAGTGTTTGACGCATGGGTAACAAGCAACCATATTGTGAATATAAGTCTTTTCTTGCCATAGAGCCCATAGAGCCCTGCACCTGTGTTCTTGTAGCTGCATGGGCCCTGTGCTTCTGCAGCCAGAAGAACTCTTGGTTCTGCATGTCTCTGCATCTGTAGCCAGCCAAGGGCCCTGCACCTCTATAGCCTACCAGATAGCCCCACAATTTCTTTGCATCCATAACCACATGGAACTGCAGGGCCCAGATAGCCCATTGAGATTTACCTATCTGCATCTGTAGCTGTGTAGAATACAGGACCCAGAGGGACCTAGCACTTTCACAGCCAGATGGACTCATCAGATGATGCAGGGCCTAGAAGGCCCTGTGCTTCAATATCTGTAAGCCCTGCACTTCCACAGCTTCCGTATATGATTCCACTGCCACAAAAAGAAGGCAGATTGATTGAAAATAATTGTGTTAAATCAGAGATTATGGTCCCAAAAAAGTAAAAGCACACAAAGTAAGGAAATAAAAACATCAGAGTCTGGAGTCTCAAGAGTCCTGGTGAATCAGTGGTGTGGTGTTATTTGGGATTGTCAACCCCAATGCCCACCCACTATGCTTAGCATACAGTAAAAAGTTATACATGATCTGTTGCTTCACACATGGACTGCAGGGTCCTGTGCAAAGAATGTTATGACTGATTCTGTTGGCCAAACATAGTGAGTCATACTTCTTTACCTCCAAACAGTATATGAGTACAGTATGAAGCTTAGACTTGGACCTGTACCTTGTGTTCAGGCAGGAGGCTAGAGACTGGAGGAGGGGGTGGCTGGCAAGACCATGATGAAGAATTTCATTAAAGGAAGAAAAATGACTCAGCCAGGACCTGGGACATAGTGGACCTTCCATTGTTGTAGGCCATTGATCTTGGTGGGAGTGGGGATGGTGGTGTTCAGCACTTTGACAGTGGCCTTCTGATGAGGGGGCCACTGTCACCAAGAAAAGGAAGTCAGGGAAGTAGCAAGAAAAGGTTGGGGGAGCTGTTTCAAAATGCAGAGTTCTGTAAGTACAGGCATGAGTGTATGAAGTGTATTCACCCGCACTCATTCAACAGGTGCAAATTGGGTATCACCTTGCTGCAGCCCTTTTGGATGTGGCACAACAGGTCTACCAATGCCAATAAGGGTGGATTGAGTTAAGTCTTGGTTGCTTGATTATCTGGATCGGGCAGCCACTTGCACCCTGGTGGGTGGCTTCAGGTAAGGCTTTGGAATATCATGCAATGGCCCTTGTAAATCAAATGAGGCTGGCAAACTGAGATCTCTCAGGGAATGATTGGAGGTTGTCTGTGCCAAGCTGGTGAAAGAAAGTGGCAGCAGGTAGGATTAGTGTGCCTTTCAGTGCACCACTCAGACCTGACTTCAGGGTATCATCTATTAGCCTAGTCACCCAGAAGGTGCAGCGGGAAGCTAGCCCAGTGGTGTGGAGGGCTGAGGCAGCGATGCCTTACCTTCTGCCACACTGGCAACCCATGTTCGCAGTGTGAGTTGGTCACCAGGGGTCGGCTGGGGTGGGAGAGGATCGAGCATTCGGCGGACAGCTCTCCACTCCTGGGGAGAGTGGGGAACATTTTGGGGAACATTAGAGGAGGCTAGGTGTTGGCATGCCAGGTCCTGTACAGTGGGGCACAGACATAGAGCAGCCAACAGGTGTGCTGTGTGCAGACACGCGTGCAGCGTACCCATTGTCAGCATTGCACGCTCCCCTCTACATCGAAAAAAAGCATAAATTGCAGTCCAGTTGAGCAGCATGATGGTTGTCTGTCACATGTGCTGCTTACCAGAGGGCACCACCCGAACACTGGATCCAGTCCTGGTGGGTTGAGTTGGGGGATCCCCACCATCCAGCCATGGAGGGTAAGCCATGGGGGTATGAAGTTGAGTGCCCAAAGGTCAGAGGATGGGGCTGAGTGGATGGTTGAATGGAAGGGGCCGACTGGGACCATGGGAGGAAAAGAATAGAAGCAAAAAAAAAAGAAGGTGCAGGGGGAGTTCAGAATGATTAATCATTTGTCTTACCTAGAAACCAATTTTGTGAATCACCACATTTATCTGCAGTACATGACAGTTTCTCATGTGCTGTTCAATAGGGTAGCCAAAGTTGGTCTTGGTGGGGACCCTGTAAGCTAAAGCAGACACTGAGTCTACATTCAGGCTTATGTTAATATACCCAGAGGACAGGGATTTATTAGATATGAAGTTTGATGGTCGGTACTAAGTCATAAAATACATTCCAGTAGGGATGTACTGTGGCACGCACCAAGTTTAAACAGTTTATCATGTTCCTGCACTTGGCACTGGCAACCACATGCAAGATGGGTTGGATGGAAGTAGCACACTATATGGACAACTTCCTGTTCATGGGCAGGCTTGATACCACAGGTAGCGAGCACATGATGCGTACCTTCCAGGCATTGTGTGCATCAACTTAATTGTTCCCTTGGCATAGGACAAGACAGAGGGACCATGCACTATGCCATCATTTTGGGCAATGAGATCGAAACTGTGGCCATGGAGTTTCACCTATCACAGAATAGGGTCTTGGCACTGAGGGTGCTGTTGGCTATAGTAGCAAAGGCATGTACGATTACCCCACATGAAGTGCAGCAGCTGCTGTGCCATCTCAACTTTGCTTGCAAAGTAATTCCCATGGGAAGGACCTTCCAGCTGTTTGACGAAGGTAAGCATGGGATGTCAAAAGCCTCACCACAGGATCAGGGTGTCAGAGAGCATGATAGATGACCTGGAGTTGTGGCTGGCTTTCTTGAACAGTTTCAGTGGGGTGGTGATCTGGCTTGAGGTACCCTCCAACCAAGAGCTTGAGCCATTTATAGATGCATCCAGAGGATTTGGCTTTAGGGCTTACTTTCAAGAGGAATGATGCATGTGGCAGTGGCCACCTTCCTGGGGGAAGATGGTTTGATTTCACTGTTGGAATTTTTCCTATCACGGTTATCTAGGTAGTATGGGATGAGTATTTTAGAGATTAGAAAGTAACCTTCAGGACAGACAACACTGGGGTGGTTCACACTACAAATGGGCAGCAAGGAGTCAGGGGTCCTCAGGGTAAACTAATGTGTCTTTGTGTTAAAATGTTTAATGCTAAATAGCCAGTTGAAACCTGTGCATGTGCCAGGTATGGGTAACAATATTGTTGACACTCTTTCTTGTTTGTAGTGGCAGAGTTTGCTAGTAGGATGTGCTTGCGGGGATGAGCAACAGGAGCAGTGCTCATCCTGTGGTGGCATGGTAGTCTTGCAAGGACTACAGTACAAAGGGAGCAACAGGAAATTAAAGTACTGCACTGTTGATTCACCCCTAGGCTGGCAAGAGGTGAGGGTTCAGATGGCTGAAGTACTCCCTATGGCGGGGGGGGGGGTTAGAGGGACTGCATCTTCAGGCATGACCTGCATGTGTAGCACCTTCACACATATAAGGGGCACATCCATCATCCTCCCCTTATGCCTTGGAGACTGGAGTTCCTCCAGAGGCCATACATTTTTTCATATCATCTTGGTGTAAGGGAATGGATGAGATTGTAAAAGGTTTGCCTATCAAAAGCCTTGCTATGAGTCCCTTGCTGTGCACATCATGCTAATAATAATGTAACTTGGGCTGCCATTTGGTTTTACCAAGCAGCAGCGGGAAGAGAGGGCTTCTTCTGGGTATTCACCATCCCCCCCATCCGAATTGGCAGCCGTCTGCCTGCAACACCACAAGGACTCCACAGGTCACCCTAGAGGACTGTGCCACTGCAGATTCCAGCACAACAGCAGTGGTAAGAGAGGGCTTCTCCCAGGTCTTCACCCCCCCAATTCAAATCGGCAGCCATCTGGCCGCAACACCACGAGGATGCCACAGGTCACCCCTGTGGACCCTGCCACTGCAGAATCCAGCACAGCAGCAATGGGAAGAGAGGGCTTCTCTCAGGTCCTCACCCACCCCCCCACTCCAATCTGAATCAGAAGCTGTCCAGCTGCAACACCACAAGGACACCACAGGTCACCACTGTAGACTGTGACATAGCAGAATTCAGTACAGCAGCAGCAGGAAGAGAGGGCTTCTCCCGGGTCCTCGTCTGCCCCCTCCTACCATCCGAATGTCAGCCATCCACCCTCAACATCACATGGACTTCACAGGTCACCCCTGTGGACTCTGCCACTGCAGAATCCAGCACAGCAACAACAGGAAAAGAGGGCTTCTCCTGGGTCCTTGCCTGCCCCTCCCCCATCCAAATTGGCAGCTGTCTGACTGCAACTCCACAAGGACTCCACAGGTCACCACTATGGGCCTCCCACTGCAGAATCCAGCGCAGCAGCAATGGGAAGAGAAGGCTTCTCTCAGGTCCTCGCCCACCCCCTCCTGTCCAAATTGGCAGCCATCTGCATGCAATACCACCAGAACTCCACAGGTAGTATTGCTTGATTGTTTCTAGACAGTGCACTATTGCATGCCATGTGAAGCTGCACAAAATGGCCTCTCACCCCACGGATGCCAACAGTTGCCCTTCTGTGTAATGGAGATCTCCAGAGGTAGCTTGCCCCCCCTTCCTGAACTTTTGCAGCCGAGAACCGGATTCGTGTTTTAAATGTCCATATCTCAGCACTGCAAGTAGCGAGGCTAAGCCTCCATTGCTGCTCACTCAATTGAATATGTGTTAGTAAATAGCCTAAAATTGTAATAGCAGCACTGTGTGAAGTTCTCTAAGCTCAGATAGAATGATAACCAAGTGATACTGCTGATCAGAATATGAAGTCAAAAGTGTAAGCAGGTTGAATTTACTGCCTAATATTGACAGTGTAGAGAATGCTAGCTGCATTGAATCAGTGAACATTTATTATTTATTATTTTATTATTAGATCATCAGTTTACAGACCTTTGAGTTATAGACTCATTTACAAAGGCACCTCATCAAGGGAGCAATACATCACAGCAAACAAACAGTACAGTACATACCGCTTAGATTAAAAAAGCAACCAGTGTTACAGGTATTCACTGGTGGTACACGCTTGGTAATAGGTAGATCACAGTAGTCATAATATAGGTACATGAGTACCACGTCAGGTAGCAACCAGAGATATTTTATTGTATAAATATTGTATTGTACACATTATGCTAATAATAATGTAACTTGAGCTACAATTTGGTTTTACCAAGCAGCAGCAGGAAGAGAGGGCTTCTCCCTGGTCCTCACCATCCCCCCCCCATCCGAATAGGCTGCCGTCTGCCTGCAACATCACAAGGACTCCACGTGTCACACCAGAGGACTCTGCCACTGCAGATTCCAGCACAACAGCAGTGGTAAGAGAGGGCTTCTCCCAAGTATTCACCCACCCCCCCAATACAAATCGGCAGCCATCTGGCTGTAACACCACAAGGATGCACAGGTCACCCCTGTGGACCCTGCCACTGCAGAATCCAGCACTGCAGCAATGGGAAGAGAGGGCTTCTCTCAGGTCCTCACCCGGCCCCCTCTCCAATCTGAATCAGAAGCCGTCCAGCTGCAACACCACAAGGATACCACAGGTCACCACTGTAGACTGTGACAGAGCAGAATTCAGCACAGCAGCAGCAGCAGCAGGAAGAGAGGGCTTCTCCCGGGTCCTCGTCTGCCCCCTCCTACCGTCCGAATGTCAGCCATCCACCCTCAACATCACATGGACTCCACAGGTCACCCACAGGTAGTGTTGCCTGATTGTTTTTATGAGAGAGCCCTGTTGCACGCATGGCACTGACTGGGGAATAAGCCCACCCACCAACCCCCACCCCGCCGTCCCTGGGGGTGCTCCCTTTCATACTCCTACTAATATGCTTCTGCTGACCCTCATCAGATTTAGTGCTCCCATCTGCAAAGGTGCAGCCCATCTGTTTCTCCCACTCTACCTCCAACTTACCGGCTTTGCTCTGCTCACTTCCTGCATCCCTCATCCAACAACTCGCTAACTCATTTCCAACAGTCTCAAGCAGAAACTTTTTCTCAGCTCACCCTTTACTTGGCCCACTCCTGTCACTGACTTCTCCCAGCCAACTGCCCCCTTGCTTGAAATTGCACCTACAGTGCTGCCTTAGGCTCCTATGCTGATCTTAACAATCTATCCCATACCTGTCTGAGCTTCTGTTAGGCACTGACATCCCTACCCTGTCTTCCAGGCAAACACTTATATCCACTCTGGTGTTTGGACTCCTTCAACTGTCTGACACTCTGGCAGACTCACTACCACTCTCCAGGGTCCATCCAATGCAATCCCACCTCCAATCCCCAGTGATTTCCACTTCTCCAACATAATGGCAACTTCCCAGCAAACCTCCCACTCATCAGTAATAATTTACTACAAAATGAAGCTGTTACAACTGCCCGCTCACAAAAGAAGACCCCCTCCATTGACCCCAGTTGGTACAGCTCCTCAAAACTAACCTCCTTGTGGACTCGCTTCCTGCACCTCTCCCCAGCCAGTGACATGGAAACAAACTCCGGTCCTGTGTCCCTCCCACATATGGAATGGCCGCAAAGGTATTAAAACTTGTCACCTAAACATTCATAGCCTTATGGCAAACAAGATTGACCTTGAAGCCTGGATAGCTCACTACTCTCCTGACATACTCAGGATCTCTGAATCTTGGTTTAAGCACTCCACCCTGACGCTCTTTGCAACCTCACTCACAACTCCTTACTTCAGCTCGACTGCCCCTCCCTAAAGCACAGTGGTGGCCTCCTCATTTACTTTAAGTCCCACCTCAACTTGTCCATGGTCCCCCATCCCACCATCGACTCTCCACCATGTGAGTTTCTCCATGCCATGCTCACCACTGGTCAAGCCAAAGAATTGCACATTATATGTGTATACAACTCACCAAAAGGTTACACTGCATGGATAACTGCTCTCATCAGTTCCATCCTACCCTGTACTAGTCAGCACGATACTATTGTTATGGGCAATCTCAGTCTTGATTGGCTCCGTCTCTAGCAGAGTTCCTATGAATTGCTTATCAGTACAGCCTGCCTCTCCTATATCATCTCTGATCCAATGTTCTCCTCCTCAAGTGGCTCATCCTCCACCTTGTTAGACTGGATGCTCACCAACCATCCCGACATGATCACAGAATCTGGCATTCTAACAGATTCCATCAGTGATCACTCCCCGACCTACTGCCTTTGGAAAGCCCATACCCAGAAAATCCCTCTCAAAGTCCTCACTTTCAGAAACCTTGCCAGCCTTGACTCTGTCACACTTACAGCCAAGCTACAGCTCATAGATTGGTCCCCCCTTCTATCCACCTCTAATGTAAACACTGCTCTGGAACTCTTCAAATCACACATCTTTAATCTACAAGATAGACTCTTTCCAATCACTAGGAGGAGAATTAGGATCTCTGCTGCCCTGTGGCACCACAGTGACCTCCTCTCTCTCTCTCTCTCTCTCTCTAAAAAAAGGAATCACCTCTGGAACTCCCACAAGGCATCCTCTGATCCCCAGGATTGGCATATATACTGTGCTCTGCAGAATAGCTGCAAAAGAGACACCCGGTAAGCCAAAGCTCCTTTTGCAAAGCTCCTCCGCTGATAACCCTTGCAGATTCTGGGGTCTCTTGAAAGGGCTCCTGGGTGCTCCTTCTTGATCCTCTACTTCTAATATGATAAAAAATGACTCACACTGCAACAACTACCTCACAATAGCCAATGATTTCAATGTCCACTTTACAGATCTCTCCCTCTTCCTATCTCAATCTCCTCCTATCCAAGACCCTTACCCCCCACAACCCACCCTACTTGCTACCTGAAAGTGGGTTCAAAAAGTGAGTTTCTGCATGTCCTTAAATCCTTATCAACGAATGATGCACCTGACCCCAATGGGATTGAGACCAAGATTCTAAAAGCTGGGGCCCAGCACCTTACTGTCCTGCATCACCCACATCTCCAACCAATCCCTCACCTCCAACATAGTCTCATCCCTCTGGAAAGTAGCCAGGGTAGACCTAGTTCCTTAAAAAGGGGTCTCAAATAACATATCCCAAAATCATCCGATTGCCCTACTGCCCTTCCTAGTTAAGCTCCTCAAAAAAGTAGACACCTCTCAACTTACAATCTACACTCTTATAACCTCCTCACACCATGCCAACACAGCTTCCACAAGGGCCATAGTACATCAACTGCCCACTTTAACTTCTCCAACATCAAAACCACCATGGATTGGGGCTCACTCATGGGGGCCATCTTTATAAACCTATCCAAGGCTTTTGATCACATAGACCACTCTCTTCTTACTCATAATTTAGCCACCCTGGGCTTATCCCCCCTCCCCACACCACCTCATGATTTGTCAGCTACCTATCTGAGCATATTCAGTTTGTCAAATGTGACACAGTTTCCTCCCACAATCTGCCCATCACCCTCACTGTCCCCCAGGGTTCTATCCTCGGCCCTCACCTATTTTCTATTTTTACAAATCATCACCAGCACCACTTCCCCCTCAGTCATCATGTATGCAAATGACATAACCCTATATCACAGCACCCAAAGGTCTGAACACATCAACTCACAGCTAAACAAAGACTTCACTCTCATACAAAAATGGCTCATGGAAAACAACCTGGTTCTTAACGCCGCAAAATTGCAAGCAATGTTATTTGGATCCCAGACCAGTCAAGTCTCCTGCCCTCTCCCTCTAGACATCAGATGCATTAATGGCTCCCTTCTCTCCTCAGTCCAGGAATTGAAATACATAGGCATCACCCTAAATCCTAGCATGGATTTCCACCTCCATGTCACAAACAAATGTAAAGCCACCAACACTCATATTGGGATGGTCTACCACCTTAAACATCTTCTCACACCCCCTGCCCGGAAGACCATTGCCCAGGGTCTACTCCTCCCCTGCCTACAATATGGGTCCCTACTCATCTCTAATGCCCTCTCTGGTTCCTTGTACAAGTGGGACATCACATATGGTAATGTCTACCGCTTTGCCTTTTCACCCTTTCATCTCATTCACCACTGCACACTCTACAACTCCCTAGGGTGTCTATCCCCCTCAGCATTGCAATCCATTGCATTAGGCTGCTTTAAACATAAACAACTACAGTCCCCCTGTCCTGCTATAACCATCCCACCCTCTCCTAGTACCAATGCTGCCTACTTCCTCAGATCTTGCAGTCTCACCCAACTTGACATATCCAGGTGTGCTACCAAAATGGGTGAACAGGTCTTTTCATCTTTCACACCTAGACTCTGGAACTCTCTTCCTCAAACAATATGTGGCTCCTCCTCCATCCTGTCTTTCAAGTTGGCCCTCAAAGCCCATCTCTTCCAATCTACTACCTGTAAATGCTTCCAGGCCCCATGTCCCCTTGACTCACAAATCTGACCTCCTGCCTACACTACCTATTTCTCTATTCTCACCTCACCCCCTCCTGACCAGTAGGTCTCACAGTCCCCAACCTTTATGTACTACACCACTGGTACTCTACACATCAGCATATTGCCACTAGTGGTCTATAGAGTATAATGAGATAACTCCAGCCATAGTGCTTATCTATGTCTCGATGTAGGTCTCACAGTCCCCAACCTTTATGTACTACACCGCTGGTACTCTACAAATTGGCATATTGCCACTAATGGTCTATAGAGTGTAATGAGATAACTCCAGCCATAGTGCTTATCTATGTTTAAATATGGTAAAACAAGACTGTACACCCACTGCCCTACTGCCTGTAATGAAAAATCCTGATGTACATGGATGCTCTCTGGGTATCCCTTATTGTCTACCCTGTATTATTCCATGTAAACCCCTGTCTCTAAGTCTCTCTTTATAGTTGTTGTACAATTGTTTGTATAATCAAAGTTGTCTGTTTAAGCACCTGAGGAACTCCCTGACAGGGGAAGTGGTGGGGGCTGAAACAATCACCGGATTTAAGAATGCATGGGATAGACATAAGGGAATTCTGGATGTCAGGGGTAAGGGGCAATAGACTTCTAGAAAAACATAAAGTGAACTTACAAGGTCAAATGAACAGACTGGGTGGGCCATAGGCCCTTATCTGCTGACAGTGTCTATGTATCTATGTATCTGTTCCCACTTGTTTGTAATGTACTGCCATCACCATCACAATGCTGTGTTTTCATGAACTGTGATCTGCTTTTGTGGAAATGCTAATGTAAATTATTTGTTCTTGTTCTTGTGTAGTGTAATCTCCTGGGTTGTACCTGAAAGTAGGCTCACTGTCGTCTAGTGTACTTATCCAGTATCCAAAAACCACATAAATAAATACATAAATAAACACATGGCCATGGACATGGAGAAACATGCTGCACACACATTACTGAACACATGGCTGTGGACTTGGAGAAAAAGGCTGCACGCCAAACAGGTAGTGCATCAAAATATTTTTAATTAACAAGTAAAAAAATCATGAGAGAGGTGGGCTAACTCCCCAACATATTGTTTCTACAAGGAGGTTTCATCTGAGGTGGAGTTAGCTCAGACTGCACTTCATAAATACCCCCACACTATTAACAGAAATACAGTTGGTTAATTAATCCATAAACCAATAAAAAGTGCATAATAGATAGCACAAACATGTGAATATACACATATTAATTCAAAAAAACTACAAAAACTAGCAGAATATGTGTCGCAAATGTATTTGCTCAGATGTCTCCAAAAATGTAAATTGCCAAAAATTCATGTAGGCTCAACAAGAGGTCTGATGTTGAGAATAAAACATTAATACACCTCTAGGTCCCTTCTTATGAATCAGGATGACATTTGCTTCCATGCACTCTGGTTTTGCTTTTCCTCCTGAAATAGAGCTTGAAATGATGTCAGCTAATGGACTTGCCAGTTCATCTGTAAGTTCCCTCAGAAGTCTGGGATGAAGCCCATCCTGACCTGATAATTTATTTGGGTCTAATTTGGATAGTTTATTTTAATGGCAATGGCCTTAAATGTTATACTTCTAGTTCCAGTTACAATAGTAGTTTTACAATTAGTATCTTTTTACTGGTAGATACTCAAAACATTACTAATAAATAGGTCTGCCATGGTTGAAACATCTGTGATCAGTTCATTACCCATCCTTATAGGACCAATTTTTGGTTGCCCATTTTTGGTGCTGCTGCTAATGTAACCAAACAAGTTTTTTTTTGTTATCCTTATTATTAGAGGCAAGTCCCAACACAAATTCCCTTTTAGATTTTTCTATATAATTTTTGCACTGGGTAGCCCTATCCTTGTATACCTGCCATGTGACTAATGATGGGGTATTCCTATAAATAGTATAAGCCCATTTATTATGCCTAATTATATCTAATCATACTTTTTATAGTTTTAATAACCATATAGGAATTTTACCCATATTATTGAACTTTACTTTCCCAGGTACAAAATTCCAAATACAGTACTGTGGTTTGGAATACAATTTGTGCCACTAATGGGCATAGATATTTAACAAAAATTTTCCTCACAGGAAAAGTAAATATTTATTATTTCACACACAGTTTAAGGTGACAATTCCCAGGGAGGACCAAAGAGCCCATTAAGTAAATCAAAAAGATGGGAAATGGAAGATGGGGGAACAAAAATGGATTAAACATCTGGGGCCCTATATTCAAAGCTTTGTGCAGTGCACAAACTGATTGCACCAGGTTTGTGTCGGACTAGCACCGGGCCCCCATATTCAAAGGGTGAAATGGTGCTGGTGCAAACGGTTAGTGCCAGTGCCAAAAAATAATGTATGCAGGTGGTAAAGTGAGGGTCTGGGACATGTGGGCACTATGTGATATTCAAAAGTATAGTGCCATGCAAAACTCAGAAGCATAACCCATAGCGCGGTGCTAGTTAGTGCCTATAAAAAAGCATGTCTTAATCCATGCCAAGCACAGAGAGGAGGAGGTGACACTGCAGGAGACAAAATGGCCTTTGCAAACAACATTGTGCTACTCTACCTGATGGATGCTGTTATAAATGAGGAGAAGAGGGACCAAGCTCATCATTGCCCACACTGTAGGCCAAGGAGGAGATACGCTGCCAGAAGGGGAAGGAAGGAAACATATTCAATTCAGTGCTTTAGAGTAACTGGTAATTGCTATTTTTCTTTTAAACTTAGATTGTGGGCTTTTAGTGACACTGTACTTTCTTTGTTGTCTTTACTTAGAATTGTTTTTGGGCTGTTGAAAATTTAAAACGTAGTGGTGGTGTAATTCTGTGCTGTCTTTAATTGCTGCAAAATTTTATCTTGGCTTGTCTGACTGCCCTGTAGTTGGGTGAAGGGTGTTAATTGTCTGGCCTCTGACCTCAGCTACGTGATAACTGGAGGTGGGGCTTAGTCAGAGTTGAGGTAGCAAGCAGAGTTTTATTTTCTCAGAAGAAGCCAGAAGGGGAAGGAAGGAAACATATTCAATTCAGTGCTTCAGAGTAACTGGCAATTGCTATTTTTCTTTTAAACTTAGATTGTGGGCTTTTAGTGACACTGTACTTTCTTTGTTGTCTTTACTTAGAATTGTTTTTGGGCTGTTGAAAATTTAAAACGTAGTGGTGGTGTAATTCTGTGCTGTCTTTAATTGCTGCAAAATTTTATCTTGGCTTGTCTGACTGCCCTGTAGTTGGGTGAAGGGTGTTAATTGTCTGGCCTCTGACCTCAGCTACGTGATAACTAGAGGTGGGGCTTAGTCAGAGTTGACATAGCAAGCAGAGTTTTATTTTCTCAGAAGAAGCCAGAAGGGGAAGGAAGGAAACATATTCAATTCAGTGCTTTAGAGTAACTGGTAATTGCTATTTTTCTTTTAAACTCCCTTCCCTTCCCCCAACTCTTAATTATATGCCCTGTTAAATCTGATTGACAGGAGCTAAACACAGGGTATAGTAAGGGGGGTGTGAAGTAGGAGGGGTATAAGGGGGAAGAATCCCACCCTCAGCATGACAAGTGTTTTGACTCATTTATTTATTTATTTTTTTGTTTGTTTGTTTGTTTGTTTGTTTGTTTGTTTGTTTGTTTTTTTAAAGAAAATTATCTGAGGATCAGTAGCAGGATTTTTAGGACAGTAAATTAATAAATAGCGAACTAGGAGAGCTTCAGTAGCAGACAAGTAGTGAAATAGCAGTATAATTGCAGTATAATGTGGGGATTGGTGCAATGCAACGTCTGTGGGGTAGCCATATTCAGGCAGACCTTCTGGACACTGAGGTGCTGCCCTATCTGCATGCATCTCTCTGGACTGCGGGATGAGGTAGCCAGACTCAGAGTGGAAGTAAACTGGGTCAGGAGTACCATCACCCCTATCTAGAGACCACCCAGTCCAATGCAACTGCCTCAAAGGATGCCAAGAACGAGGAGCACTTGGATGACAGTGGGCTCAGGAAGGGTTAGAGTGGTCAGGCAGAGGCACATCCCAGATCCTATTCCACTCAAGAACTCATATGCCACACTGGCAAATGAGGACAACCAAATAGAGGTACCCAGAGAAGTGGAAGGAAAGGATGTGGAGGTTAGCCAAGGAGGTGACCTCAGTGGGGAAAGCAGTGGACCCCAGAGGAGGAGGAAGCAAATCCTGGTGGGGGACTCCATCATAAAAGGGATCCAGCTAGGAACACAGGAGGGGGAGGACAGGGAGGTGAGGTGCCTACCAGGTGCCACGGCATGGAGGGATGGAAGGAAGATCCTGGGGATCACTGGGAAGGCAAGACGGAGGTGAGCTGGATGTCATTATCCACCTAGGTACTAATGACCTGGCAAATGGGGAGCCAAAGGAAGTTCAGGAAGAGTTTAGGAAATTGGGAGGGTCTCAAGCAAGTAGCTACTCTGTCACTTTCTCAGAAGTACTACCTGCGAGAGGCAAGGGAGAACATAGGGGTGCATGCACCAGGAACTTTAACTCATGGTTGAAGAACTGGTGCTGTGAGGAAGGGTTTGGATTCATTGGTGACTGGGGACCCACCTGGAGGGATGGAGGTTTGTTCAAGCCTGATGGCCTGCATCCATCCTGGAGGGGAATCCAAGCACTCAATAAGTTTAAATGCTACATTGACAAGCATTTAAACTAGCAAAGGGGGGTGGCAGGCCAGCAAGGAGGGTGCCTACTTGCTCACCCCCCACAGCTAGCAGTGGAACCAGTGAACCAGAGGAGTGGCTATCTCTTCAAAGCAGTGTGCAAAAGATGGAGATTAGTGCCCAAGAGGTGGATAAGCAGAAAAGGGGCAAAATTCAGCAGAATGGCAGACAGCAAGGAGAACCAGGATAAAGGACAACCAAGGAAGGGGCTGGAGTAGAACAGCAAACAGTCTAGGGAGGTCAAATCATGGAAAGCCATGTGTGCAAATGCCAGGAGCCTTAGCAACAAGATGGAAGATCTGAGGCTGTCATGGTGCAGTCAGACCCTGGACATTGTGGCCATCACTGAAACCTGGTGTAATGATAACCACAACTGGAGATGGCTGTACCTGGCTGTTAAACATATTCAGAAGAGACAGAGCAGGCAGGAAGGGGAGGAGGAGTGGCACTGTATGTGAAAATGACATAAGGGCCACAGAGATCCAGGAGGAACAAAATGGGGAGAGATACTGTGGGTTAAGCTGGAAAGGAAAATGGGGACAGCCATCCGCACAGGTGTGGTCTATAGACCACCAGCCCAAGAGGAAGAAACAGATAGGGAGCTGATGCTAGCCATCCAAAGGATGGCAGACAAGGGTGAGGTAGTACTGGTTGGAGACTTCAATATTACAGAAGTGGGCTGGAGCATCCCAGCAGCAGCATCAACTAGGAGCAGATTTATCCTGGACTCCCTTCAAGGTGTCTTCCTCAAGCAACTGGTCATGGAACCAACTCGGCAGAAGGCAATACTGGACCTTGTGCTCACAAACAGGGACAGTGTGATGGGGGTAACAGTGGGGAGCACCTGGGTAACAGTGACCACCAGTCATTGTGGTTTGAAATCACAGAAAGAGCAGAACCAAACCACACAAAACACGTATCCTGGATTTTAGGGGGTAGACTTTGGGAAAATGGGGAGATACTTGAAAGAGGCATTAGGGAATGGACAGGAATCAGGGGTTGAGGAACCGTGGGCAGTATTTAAAATGGGATTACAAGAACAACAGAATTATGCATTAAGCAGGTAAGCAAGAGGAAAAGGAAGAGGAGATCATTATGGTTTTCCAAAGAGGTAGCAAAGAAAGTGAAAGCTAAAAAGATTGCATTCAGGCAACAAAAAGACACAGGCAGAAGGGGATAGGGAGAAGTACCAGGAGAAGCAAAGGGAGGCAGGAGGTCAGTAAGGAAGCCAAAGCTCAGACAGAAGAACACATTGCAAAATCAGTGGGTAGAGGGACAAACCTTTATAGGTACATAAGTGAAAAAGAAAGACAAAGGGAAGGATAATGAGACTGAAGGGGGAGGATGGGGGCTGCGTGGAGGATGACAACAGTAAAGCTGACATATTGAACAGGTATTTCTGCTCAGTCTTTACTGAGGAAGAGGAGGGTAAGGGGTCTGAAGGGAGTACAAGGGGTGAGAATGGTGCAGAAATGGACACAAGTCCCTTTACAAGAGAAAGGGTCCTGAAGGAACTGGAAGTAATAAGAGTTGATAAAGCAATGGGGCCAGATGGGGTGCACCCCAGGGTCCTTAAAGAACTAAGAGAGGTGGTGGCTGAACCTCTGGCTATCCTGTTTAGCCGATCACTGGAAACAGGGGAGGTACCCAAAGACTGGAGGACAGCAGATGTAGTCCCCTTATACAAAAGCGGGAACAAAGAGGAAGCAGGGAACTACAGACCAGTCAGCCTCACCTTGGTAGTGGGGAAGATCATGGAAGTACTACTGAAGGAGAGATTGGTGGAACATCTGGTTGTCAAAGGACTACAGGACCCAAGGCAGCATGGTTTCACCAGGTTTAGGTCATGTCAGACCAACCTCGTTGAATTTTTTGACTGGGTGACTAGGGAGGTGGATCAGGGGAGGGCAGTGGACATGGCCTATCTGGACTTCAGCAAGGCCTTTGACACTGTGCCACATAGAAGACTATTACACAAACTGGGGAATATGGGTGTGGGGTACTACAGGGATCAGTGCTGGGACCGGTCCTATTCAACATCTTCATCAGTGACATTGCGCAGGACCTAGAAGGCAGAATTTCACTGTTCGCTGATGACACAAAGCTCTGTAACAGAGTAGACACACCAGAGGGTGTAGACAGAATGAGAAGGGACCTACAGAAACTTGAAGAATGGTCAGGGGTTTGGCAGTTGAAATTCAATGCAAAGAAGTGCAAGATAATGCATATGGGGCACAAAAACCCTGGCACAATACATCAGTTGGGGGGTGAGGATATAGCATGCACCATACAGGAAAGGGATCTTGGGGTTATCATCTCTGATGACCTCAAGGTAGGGAAACAGTGCGACAAGACAGCAGGTAAAGCAAATAGGATGCTGGGATGTACAGGCAGAGGCATCACCAGCAGGAAAAGGGAGGTCATAATTCCACTATACAAGACACTAGTGAGGCCTCACCTGGAGTACAGTGTACAGTTCTGGAAACCATACCTACGTAAGGACATAGACAGGGTAGAGAAGGTTCAGAGGAGGGCAACAAAGATGGTGCATGGATTGCATCACAAGTCCTATGAAGACAGGTTGAAGGAACTGAACATGTACTCCCTGGAGGAGAGGAGGGAGAGAGGGGATATGATGGAGACATACAAGTATCTCACAGGGAGGAACAGGGTGCAGGAATACACTATTTTTAAGTGAAAAAGATGTACTTGGACTAGAGGGCATGGGAAGAAGTTGGAGGGAGGACGATTCAGAGGAAACATGAGGAAGAATTTCTTCAAGAATGGGTGGTGGACAAGTGGAACACCCTGCCAGAGGAAGTGATGGGGGCTGAAACAATCATGGGATTTAAGAATGCATGGGATAGACATTAAGGAATTCTGGAGGTCAGGGGTAAGGGGCAACAGACTTCTAGGAAAACATAAACTGAACTTACAGGCTCAAATGGGCAGACTGGGTGGGCCATAGGCCCTTATCTGCCGACACTGTCTATGTATCTATGTATCTATGATGTACCGGCAAAGGGTCTCCTTCAAGACCTTCACAGATGAGCTTCTTGCGTGCCGGTACAGGATGAACAGGTTTATTTTGAGGCAGCTTTGTGACCTCCTGCATATGCAGCTGCAATTGAACACTAGACAGCCATGTCATGTCAGTAGAGGAGAAGGTGACTGCTGTGATGTACTTTCTAGCAACTGGTACGTTCCAGAGACCAGTGGGAGGTACCATGGGATTGTTGCAGTCAGTCATCTCATGCCCTTTGATCCAGTTCCTTGATGCTTTTCTGCCACATGCTGTTGAATTCATAGTATTCTCCAGCATGGCATGAGAGTGCAGAGAAACCATGCAGCAATTCTATCGGGTTGCCCATCTATCAGCTGTACATGATGCCATTGACTGTACCCACATTGCCATCCATGCATCACCTGGTGAGGGAGGGGGATGTGTACATAAACTGGAAGGGATACCATTCCATCAGTTGTCAGGTGGTGTGTGATGCAGTGGGGTGCATCACCAGTGTCAATGCATAGTACCCCGGCAATACCTACGATGCCTTTATCTGGCATCAGTCCAGGCTTTGCCAGGCCTTTGAGGATGTCAGGATTACCAGTGCGTACCTTGTCTGTGAGTACCAACAGCATGCACAAGGCAACCACAACAATGGCATAATAGTGACAGGAAGATTAGGCAAGGTGGGGTTGGGACTGAGAGGCAGGATGAGCAAACCTGAAGTGCAGTTAACAGGCTATGAGAGTGACACAGTAAACAGTGGCTAACACATGTACATGTGTTCTCAGGGGGACAGTGCATATTCCTTGAGACCCTGGCTACTAACACTACTCCTGCGGCTGACAACAGGGACTGAGGAGAGGTACAATGAGGCACACGCCACCACAAGGAACGTGATAGAGAGAGAGTCTTTGGCATACTCAAGATGCAGTTCTGCTGCCTGGACTGGTCTGGCGGTGCCCTACAATATAGCCCTTGTAAGGTATGCCTTATATTTCTAGCGTGTTGTATGTTACATAACATGGCACTCAACTGTGGTATACGTGCACCTGAAGCCGAGGTACAGCCTGATAGTGATGCAGAGACAGAGGTCCAGGGTATAGCTGAGAAACTTGAGAGGAGAGATCCACAAATAGCCCAGAGGTCTCAGAAGCACTGCAGCAATATCTTCACCACACTGGCATGGATTGGCAGGTGAGTGACACAAACACAGACAACAACCGTGTGAGCAATAGTGCTTTAAATACAGTTTTAAACATAGTGCAACACACGAAGCAGTGCAAAGGTGGGAAGAATGAAATATGGTTGTGTGTGAATGTGTGCAAGGGGTACTGTGTGTGTGTGAAAGGTGTGTGTGAATGAACTATGAGCACAGTGCTGTGTGGGGCTGTGTGTTGTGTGTGGGTGCAGGGTGTACAGGTGCATGTGCGCATCAGTATGTCACCATGTTGTCAGGCATTACCGATGGCAGCCACCACGGAGCCTAAGGGACCCCTGCCTGTTGTCTCCTGATGGGGGTGTATCCAGCATGCAGGAACCCATTGGGGATGATTGGGGCATAGCGACCATCCTTGGGCAGCCACGACCATGGCGTGGCCTGTCAGGTGATGATACAGAGGACTGGCCACCCCTGCACCATGCCACACCGGTGGAGGACCATGATGCACCAGTACCAGTGGACACAGACCTGGTGGACTGTATGCTGGAACTCCATTGGGGCCCACTGGCAGCATGCTGATGCCATGTTGCAACATTGCACCACTGCCCCATGCTAGATGCATCCTTCACTGCAGCCGTGTGCTCCCTCACAGCTGTAGTGAAGTCACTGAAGCAATTCCTCACAGTATTCAGTACCCTAGTGGGGCATTCCTCTGCCCGCTGCTCTGTCTGCACCCACCCAGCTGATACAGTCTCCCAGAGGAGGGAAAGCTCCTGCCTCACTTCCCACCAGAAGGCATGCAGGTCCTGCTGTGCTGCTGTCTCGGACTGAAGAGCAGCCTGGAGGATTGTCCATCACGCACCTGTTGTGGAACATCACCCTGCACAGCAGCTGTATCAGTGGTGGTAGTGGTTGCTGTTGTGTCTCTGCAGCGCAGGGTGGATGTCTGGACACCTGGCCTGCTACACCCTGTGGCATGTCCCCCACAGGCCACTGATGCATGTCCAGGGGTGTGTTCTGGTCAACTGGGTGGACCTGCATGCTGTGTTGTTGCAGGTGTTCATGGGCAACAGTGGCAGGCAGCTGCATAGCATGTACAGTGTCACAGGGAGCAGAGGTGGCAGTTGTAGTCTGTGATGCAGGGGCAGATGTTGATGACAGGTGTTCCACTGGCAACATTCCTGCTAGGGGCACCCAGGGACCCAGCGGTAGTTACACCCTGGACACTGACAGCGGGTATAGCACCGCCATGCTGTTCATCATACACGAGGTGGGGTGGTACAGGCCTCATCTCTAGTTCAACAAGATAGTCCAATGAGGGAACAAAGATAATGTCTGAGTCCACTCCCTTGTATTCATCATCCTCATCATCACCATAGCCACAACTGCAGCAAGTCCACTGGCCATGGGTGGTATTGTCGTGGGTGGCTGTGCCCTCACATGCTGAAGCCCTAAGGTTGAAGGTCTGATGTCCTCTGGCTCTGCCTCAGCAGGACTCTGATGTTGTACTGGTGTGATGATGTCACCCTGTGCTTTGGGGTATAGGAGATGTGTGTGTGGCATGTACAATACACAGTCAATAAACCTCACTGCCTGATCATGCAACACCATAATGTGCCGCACACGCACAACTGTATGCCCTAATCCTGTGCCTCATGCATGCAGAACACCACAACCAGTGTGCAGACACCCGCAGCCAGGATATGCTGCACACAGTGTTGGTGTCCACCCCCCCTTCCCTCTCATGTGGCACTTACAAACAATGCAGTGTTTGCAAGGCACAGCTGACAGGGAGACCAGTGTGTGACTGCCACGTGCCATATCCATGTGTGTTTGTCTCCACACAATTGAGGTATGCGGGACACATTCAATTGCACACGTTGGCTGTCCAACTGTGATACAGTGGCATGGCACAGCAGCCACACATGGCAAACTCCACTACACATACCACAGCTTTACACACACCCATACAACATACAGTTCAACCACATGCACCCATGTGTGAAGCAAGCAGTCCTCACAGAAGCCACCACAGTGGATGTGTGCCCACATGCCCCTATGTGTGACATGCATGGGATGATTCAGCCCTGTAAGGTACTCACATGCCCGATGGAGTTGTAGTGGTGTCTTGCAACTACCACCCTCTATCTCCTCCATGGACACAGGCCTGAGGGTGGAGACCACAAGTGCCATTGTTGGGTCGCTGAGACACAGGTCTGCAGGCATTGTGCCCCCTCCTGTCCGATTCATCTCCATCAGCCACCATGCCTCATCCTCCTTGGCACATCACTGCATATCACACCACCTCTTCTGGACAGCATCCATCAACTAGCCATGATCACTGACTGCATTCACCTCAGCAATTATTTCTGTCAATATCTGGCAGATTGTGGCAACTGTGTTTCTGAACCCCAGCATCTGTTGTTCACGTTTCTTGTACCCCTCCACCAGGGCCCTCTTCTCATTCATGGAAAATTTTTGATCATGCAGTCATGCCTGTGCATCACTATCACCTGCAAGGGACATAAAGGAGGGTCATGGTGAGTTACTGTCAGCAACAGTGTGCCTGAGTACATTTGTGTGCATGTATTTGTGTGACATGATGTAGAACACGACAATGCAGATGGGACAGGCAATGACAGTGGCAGTGTACCCGTGCCGTGTGTCTGTGGTGTCACCCAATGTTACCCATGTACTGTCCATGGCCACAAACACATCGCCCTGAAATCCATGACTGTGAATGTGTGTGTGGCACAGGTACTTATAAAATGGGGCAAAGGATTTCAAGCAATTTGATTGGTTGTTTGCCGTGCATTAGATGTGTCTAATGCACAGCTAAAATTAAGAACCCCATTTAGAATACACAGGCCCATTTTATAAGTGCAATAGGTCCCTCCAGGGATATGCATTAGATAGCTTTAATGCACAACTAGGGGACTGGATGCAGTCGGCCTGTGACCTCGTGCCTCACTACGTCCTCCTAGCCATGCATTAGATCTGTCTAATGCACACCCCATCGTGTCTTATTGCTTACATATACATTGCATACCTGTGTGTTCAGTGTCATCCTCAAATGATAGTGCACAGAATGCACTATGACTGTGCAGTGATGCATAGGGTCGTGGTGCATGCACAGGTAACACAGTATCCATGTGGGTTGTGTGCATAGCACATTGCCCAAGCACACACCGTTGTGTTCATGAGGATTGTGTCACTAGTATGCTGCTGGCCACAGGTGAGCCACACATTCTGTGTGTCGTAGTCATTCCCAGTGTACAGCCTGCCATGTACACACCTGCACACCTGTGCTGTAACAATGCACAGCATTCCAGCTGTGCCACTCACTGGTGACCATCAGGCCAACATATCACTGACAGGCACAGTAGCCATCCACCACATGTAAGTGGGCCACAGTGTATATGTGCTGCACCTGATCAGCCACTGTCTGCATGCCACAGGTGTACAATGGTGTCCTGTGTACTGCAGTGCATGGGCCTATGTTGCTGTGTCGTTCCCCCTCCCTCGGTGAGTGTGATGGTCCTGTATGCCATGTACAGTCCCATGAGTAATAACTCCCCCAGCCAAGGTGTGTCACTGCACATGTGGGGTGAGTGCACATTGCATACAGTATCAGAGCTATTATTGCTATGCAGACCTCTCTGTGGCACACACACACCATTGTCCTTCAGACTCACACACACATGACCCTTGGCCACTGGTTGTGTACACTGTAACACAGTGACAGTGTGGGCACTCCAGCAGTGCTGCAGCATGTGGCCATCCAGTGCAGTCTGTATACAGTCCATAAATGAGCAGTACAGCATCACAGTACTCTGTATTACGTATATGCAGCAAGTATTGCGTACAGTGTGTGACAAAACATTACTGAAGCATGCAACCTGAATGTTACTCACCAGCCGCAGCATTATCATGTTCCTGGCTCATCCTTCAGGGTTGACAGAATCTCCCCCCAGCTGTGGTACCTGTCAGCTGCAGGGGTGGAGTGCTGATAGGCCTGATACAGGCCAGCTGGGCAAGTCACAGGTTAATGTATGCAGGGCAATCTGTAATGAGATGCTAATGTGTGTGTTTGCACCTTGAATGTGTAATGGTGCTAATTTGCATGCTGGTTTTGAATATTGCAGGATTTAGTGCCGGGCAAAAACTTAATGTCGGGCAAACGCATGGTACCATGCTGGAGTGGCCTAGAGCCACGCTATCCCATTATTGCGCAACATGCACTGGGCCTGCGAATCAATAACGTATCACCGGGGTCATGGTTGGGTCATGCATGCATGCACACAACACCAGACCTTGCTTGGCACTAGTTGGTCATTGTATGGACACGTGTAACACACAGTATGGTGGTACGGCACCCCTAGGGCATGCCAAGGTTTCGCCTGGGCCGTGCATGTACACTGAGGTAAGGGTGTGCTAGCATGGCGCTAGTGGTGTTTGCAGGACAAGTTCATGTCTTGCTTGCCACTAATGCAGCCCTTTGGGAAACTTGTGGCCTAGCTGTGTGGCAAGCACTTATAACTGTGAGGGAGTTGACTTCTGCAGCTACTCTGCCTTGTCTTGACAGTATGCCAGCTGGTGCACACCAAAGAGCTTTGGTCCAGAAGGATCACAGGAGAGGGGAGGCAGAGCCGGCCAATATCATCCAGCTGGTGCTGGAAAGGGGGTGCCAGCTCTTTGGGTCTGTCCAGGAGGGGGACAGGCCCACGAGGCAAGTGTGGACCTCCATAGCGAGGCAACTAACACACCATATGGGCATATCCCATAATTGTGAGCAGTGCCAGCATCAGTATGTTGGCCTGCAGAGGTGAGAGAAGGAACAGCTGCAGAGATTCCTTGACATGGTCAGGGATGGCAAGGTGCCAGCACCAGGTGAGTGACTGCCAGGGATGGGTAAGCTACAGTCCTGTCATAATGTGTGTGCATGACCATACACACATGTCTGATGTGTGTATGGCCCTGCACATGCTACAGCAGTGATACGGGGGGCCCAGGACTATGTGTACAGCATGGCTGCCAGTCTGGTGTGCATGCTGGGCTGCACTGTGTCTTTGTTGGTACACATACACACAGTGCACTGTGCCTGATGCACATGGAACAGTGATCTGTGATTGACATAGCCATGTGCAACATACTATTGCAGTGCGCACACAACCCACACATGTGCCATGTGACTATTGCATTGGGTAGGAGACAGTGACATAATTATGTTGTGTGTGGTCTGTGAATTCCAGTATCCATGTTATGCCTCACAGTGTTGTTCTACATTGTACCCACAGGCGGCCTGGAGTGCTGGAGGGGCAGCCACAGCAGTGGCAGGAGGAGCCAGGGCAGCTGCCGGAGCAACAACGGGGCAGACCAAGGAGGAGACGTCAGTGACGGGCAGCGTGGGGCTGCATGTGAGTATGCTGATTCCGGATATGCTTGCTGTATAGCTGTTGCACCTTGGTGTTTGCTGTTTTGGCACTGTTAGGGGGGGACTGCTGTACATTGACATGTGCTATGCATGCACAGGTCTGTGGCGGTGTACTGGGGTACTTGGGTGCTGTTGGCATATGGTACCCGTCACATGTTCAGACTCTCATATCACATTGGTGTCCGGTGTCTGCCATTCCCACAGGGGCAGTGGTATGCCCATGTTGCTGCACATGTGCAGACAGGACCCAGGAGTGGCACTGAAGCTTGTAGTGTCTTATATCCCTCTGTCATGTGTGCCTGCATTGCACTGCGGACTGGCATGCACATGCAGCCACATGGGTGTTGTGTAGTGTCATTGGTGTGTGTCACAGATTGTGCTCTATAGCCCTGTAGTATGGTGTCCCGCTGCTGTGCGCCTGCATGCACATTATGCTGCTGCATGTACATGCTGTGCTGCCCTCATGGAGATGCCATTGGATACCTATCTTGTGCTGTGTGGGCACTGTTGTACTCATACACATTTGGACATCTCCTGCAATGGCAGAACTGTTTACTGTGCATGCTTTGGTACCTGTCATTGTATGTTTGTCTTGTATAGTCTTACTTGGTGACACATGCATTACTAGTGCCACGGTTGGTTGCCTTACTGCCTTTCATGGGCATATATGTGTATTACCTGCTTAGGGTGGGTGTGGTCATGTGGTGTTTGGATGTGTGCATATGCCTGTGGTGAACATATGTACAGCTTGTTGCAGCAGTTGGACATTGGTGTTGTGACTCTTCAGGCCATACATGAAGGGTTGTTGGGGCACACACCATGTCACTGTGTGTACAGTGCATACTGCATCCATTTTCTGGATGGCCATGCATGATGGTTGCACTGGGGTTCATACATCCCATTACTTTGCCATTGCCATGCATGCATGTGTGATGCATCCCTGTTCTGTGCACATGTGTGCACTGTGTACAATACAGGGCTGGGGGTGTGAATATGGGCATGCGTAGATACTCACAGTATGTGGTGGCAATGTGCTCCTCACATGTCCTGGACATGGTCGGTGTGGTCCTTTGCTTTGCACAGAGTCTTCACCAGTGGTTCGCCAGCTGTACCACACATACTTGCGTTCTTCAGGTCAGCATGTAAACCTGTTGTGGTGCTGTGCAGTGTCATTGCTGCCCACTGTGTGTGGCTGGTTTCACACCATGTGTGGGGGTTTGCCTTTGTGCTGTGCCACTATTTAATGGTTCTTGTACTGGTGCATGGTGACATGCTGGACACACATCATGGTATTGTTGTGGGGGGGCACTAGTTTTACTGCATGGGGGTGGCACTGTGGGCATGGGTGTTCTTCTCTGTGAATTGGCCATGTTGTGTATCATGGGGTTTGCAGTGGCCTACAACATTGAACACTGTGACATTGAGCAGCATGTCCCAACATATCCGATGCTATGGTGGTCTGCTGTGTCTCTTGTGGGGTGTGTTGTACACACGGGGGGGCTGTGTTGTTGTCTTGTGGCAGTCTGTGCTTTGGACATGCATTTGATTAGGTCACATTCTTGCTGTTGCTTTCTGGTGGATGACAGGCATTCTGCTTGCCTTGTATTTGCATGTTTGCATTGAGTTCTCTACTGCTGCTGACAGGCACAGGTCACTGCCACACGTTTTGTGTGCATTGCTGTTTACAGGGCTATGGTTGTCGGGACATGCTGTCCTCCCCTGGGCACACATCTGGGGGGGTGTTATTGCTGAGCGTCATTGCGATTTTATCCTCACATGCTCATATCTCTGCCCCTAGGTCCCCGGAGGAGGTCCCTGTGGGACACCAGGCCTGAGGAAGGAGAGGGCAGAGATGACCTACTGTACTGCCTGGTGAGGCAGCAGCATACGATAATTGAACAGCTGGCAGTCCTGATCTCAGAGACAAGGCATGTGGCCAGGATCATGGATGAGAGGCTGTCTGCATGGCCATCTGACCTGCCGGCTGATCACATGCCTTCAGACACCTGACTGCATCCACCGCCTTGGGGCCTTCTATCCGCCCCCATATATAGTTTTTATATTGGATTGTGTGTTCCCTGTTTCCCCTCCCTTGTACATAGTTTCTATCTTTGCTACTGTTCTCCCTGTTCCCCCAACCCCATTGTAAATAGTGTGTTTGTTGTTTTGGGTTCCCTGTGCCCCCAACCCCCATTGTACATAGTTTTGTTCCCCTATTGTAGTCTCTGTTCCCCCAACCCCTTTTGTTTGCTATTGCGTTGTTTCTTGTTTGGTTCTTCATTCAAATGTTCTTCTTCATTTGGATTTGTTGTTTGCTCTTCTTATATGATATGGTTTGCATTTTTGACTTCCTGTGTCCTGTGTGTTTCTTGCCTGGGTGTTTCAACATTGGGCAGGTTGCTGGGGTCTTTGGGTTCCTGTTGCTGCTGCATGTGTGGTAACATGGCAGTGACTTTGGGTGTTACATTGCTATTGTCAGTGTTTTCCCTTGCTTTCTGATGTTTTGTTCAGGTATTGGGCTCACTGGCTCAGCTTGTGCCCCTTTTAGCCATTTTGCTCCACTCTGTACTGCGTTTCTGTGTGTGTTTGCACTACCTGACAGCTTGTTATTTTCAGAGCTATCTTATTTGCTATATTCAGTGCTGTCTTGCTTCCTGGGCTATTTTGCACTGCCCCTCCAGCTCTTTTTGCCCTGCTTCATTAGCACGATATATTCAGCAGGTATAGCACAGGGGATATCCCTTTTGAATATAGCATGCTATTTGGTCCAGGCTAATTTAACATGCCAGGCAGTGCTAATTTTGCCCAGAGGCTCAGCTTTGAATATAGGGCCCCATGAGAATGTGAACAATGAAGTAAAACAGTTCATTAAGAAAATAATGTTTTATTATTTATTTAAATTATCTACGTTGTGTTTAACCAAAAGCTATATCCATTAGACCAAAACTAGACCAAATGTTGAGAGACAATCATTGCAAACAGCTTGGGCAAGTTTCTGACACCACTGAACAAGAGCTGTAATAAAGACACAACACTGACGCGGTAATTTAAACATGAACTTCACCATTACACAAGGAGGAGTCAGATATAAATCACATAGAACTAATAAGAATGGTTTAAAGTCAGCCTGGTCATTTAAACCGCCAGGTGAAAGAGCTCCCAGCGTTACAATCCATTTGGTGTCCTGCTGTAACAAATTATGCAGCCTATCACTTCTTCTTGGCAGAGATTTAACATGGTCAGAAGAAGCCAGAAGGTGAAGGAAGGAAACATATTCAATTCAGTGCTTCAGAGTAACTGGTAACTGGTATTTTTCTTTTAAACTTAGATTGTAGGCTTGTAGTGACACTATACTTTCTTTCTGTGTTGTCTTTACTTATAATTGTTTTTGGGCTGTTGAAAATTTAAAAAATAGTGGTGGTGTAATTCTGTGCTGTCTTTAATTGCTGCAAATTTTATCTTGGCTTGTCTGACTGTCCTGTAGCTGGGTGAAGGGTGTTAATTGTCTGGCCTCTGACCTCAGCTACGTGATAACTGGAGGTGGGGCTTAGTCACAGTTAAAGCAGCAAACAGAAGTTCATCTTCTCAGAAGAAGCCAGAAGGTGAAGGAAGGAAACATATTCAATTCAGTGCTTCAGAGTAACTGGTAACTGGTATTTTTCTTTTAAACTTAGATTGTAAGCTTGTAGTGACACTATACTTTCTTTCTGTGTTGTCTTTACTTATAATTGTTTTTGGGCTGTTGAAAATTTAAAAAATAGTGGTGGTGTAATTCTGTGCTGTCTTTAATTGCTGCAAATTTTATCTTGGCTTGTCTGACTGTCCTGTAGCTGGGTGAAGGGTGTTAATTGTCTGGCCTCTGACCTCAGCTACGTGATAACTGGAGGTGGGGCTTAGTCACAGTTAAAGCAGCAAACAGAAGTTCATCTTCTCAGAAGAAGCCAGAAGGTGAAGGAAGGAAACATATTCAATTCAGTGCTTCAGAGTAACTGGTAACTGGTATTTTTCTTTTAAACTTAGATTGTAGGCTTGTAGTGACACTATACTTTCTTTCTGTGTTGTCTTTACTTATAATTGTTTTTGGGCTGTTGAAAATTTAAAAATAGTGGTGGTGTAATTCTGTGCTGTCTTTAATTGCTGCAAATTTTAGCCCCCCTCCCACCCTTCCCCAACTCTTAATTATATGCCCTGATAAATCTGATTGACAGGAGCTAAACACAGGGTATAGTAAGAGGTGTGAAGTAGGAGGGGCATAAGGGGGAAGAAGACCACCCTCAGCACGACAAGTGTTTTGACTCATTTATTTATTTATTGGTTTCTTTTTCCTTAAAAAAATATAATCTGAGGATCAGTTACAGGATTTTTAGTACTGTAAATAAATAAAAAGAGAACTAAGAGAGCTTCAGTAGCAGATAAGTAGTGGAATTGCAGTATAATGTGGGGAGTGGTGCAATGCAGTGGCTGTGGGGCAGCCATATTCAGGCAGACCTTCTGGACACTGAGGTGCTGCCCCATCTGCATGCATCTCTCGGGACTGAGGATGAGGTAGCCAGACTCAGAGCGGAAGTAAACTGGGTCAGGAGTACCATCACTCCTGTCCAGGAACCACCCAGTCCAATGCAGCTGCCTCAAGGATGCGAGAGCGAGGCACTTGGATGACAGTGGGCTCAGGGAGGGTTAGAGCAGTCAGGCAGAGGCACATCCCAGATCCTATTCCTTCAAGAACTCATATGCCACACTGGCAAATGAGGACAACCAAATAGAGGTACCCAGGGAAGTGGAAGGAAAGGATGTGGAGGTTAGGCAAGGAGGTGACCTCAGTGGGAAAGCAGTGGACCCCAGAGGAGGAGGCGAATCCTGGTGGGGACTCCATCATAGAGGATACAGCTAGGAACACAGGAGGAGGACAGGGAGGTGAGGTGCCTACCAGGTGCCACGGCATGGAGGGATGGAAGGAAGATACTGGGGATCACTGGGAAGGCAAGACAGGAGGGTGAGCTGGATGTCATTATCCACCTAGGTACTAATGACTTGGCAAATGGGGAGCCAAAGGAAGTTCAGGAAAGTTTAGGAAACTGGGAGGGGTCTCAAGCAAGTAGCTACTTCTGTCACTTTCTCAGATACTACCTGTGAGAAGCAAGGGAGAGCATAGGAGTGCATGCACCAGGAACTTTAACTCATGGTTGAAGAACTGGTGCTGTGAGGAAGGATTTGGATTCATTGGTGACTGGGGACCCATCTGGAGGGATGGAGGTTTGTTCAAGCCTGACGGCCTGCATCCATCCTGGAGGGGAATCCAAGCACTCAATGATAAGTTTAAATGCTACATTGACAAGCATTTAAACTAGCAGAAGGGGGTGGCAGGCCAGCAAGGATGGTACCTACTTGCTCACCCCCACAGCTAGTAATGGAACCAGTGAACCAGAGGAGGGCTATCTCTGCAAAGCAGTGTGCAAAAGTTGGAGATTAGTGTCCAAAAGGTGGATAAGCAGAAAGGGGCAAAATTCAGCAGAAGGGCAGACAGCAAGGAGAACCAGGGATAAATGACAACCAATGAAGGGGCTGGAGTAGAACAGTGAAGCAGTCTAGGGAGGTCAAATCATGGAAAGCCATGTGTGCAAATGCCAGGAGCCTTAGCAACAAGATGGAAGATCTGAGGCTGTCATGGTACAGTCAGACCTGGACATTGTGGCCATCACTGAAACCTGGTGTAATGATAACCATGACTGGGAGATGGCCATACCTGGCTACAACATATTCAGAAGAGACAGAGCAGGCAGGAAGGAGGAGGAGGCACTGTATGTGAAAAATGACATAGGGCCACACAGATCCAGGAGGAACAAAATGGGGAGAGATACTGTGGGTTAAGCTGGAAAGGAAAATGGGGCCAGCCATCCGCTACAGGTGTGGTCTATAGACCACCAGCCCAGGAGGAAGAAACAGATAGGGAGCTGATGCTAGCCATCCAAAGGATGGCAGACAAGGGTGAGGTAGTACTAGTTGGAGACTTCAATATACCAGACGTGGACTGGAGCATCCCAGCAGCAGCATCAACTAGAGCAGATTTATCCTGGACTCCTTCAGGGTGCCTTCCTCAAGCAACTGGTCATGGAACCAACTCGGCAGAAGGCAATACTGGACCCTTGTGCTCACAAACAGGGACAGTGTGATGGGGGTAACAGTGGGGGAGCACCTGGGTAACAGTGACCACCAGTCATTGTGGTTTGAAATCACAGAAAGAGCAGAACCAAACCACACAAAAACACGTATCCTGGATTTTAGGGGGGCAGACTTTGGGAAAATGGGGAGATGCTTGAAAGAGGCATTAAGGGGAATGGGACAGGAATCAGGGATTGAGGAACAGTGGGCAGTATTTAAAATGGGGATTATAAGAACAACAGAATTATGCATTAAGCAGGTTAGCAAGAGGAAAAGAAAGAGGAGACCATTATGGTTTTCCAAAGAGGTAGCAAAGAAAGTGAAAGCCAAAAGACTGCATTCAGGCAATACAAAAGACACAGGCAGAAGGGGATGGGAGAAGTACCAGGAGAAACAAAGGGAGGCAGGGAAGTCAGTAAGGGAAGCCAAAGCTCAGACAGAAGAACACATTGCAAAATCAGTGGTTAAAGGGGACAAAACCTTTTACAGGTACATAAGTGAAAAAAGAAGGACAAAGGGAGGGATAGTGAGACTGAAGGGGGAGGATGGGAGCCGCGTGGAGGATGACAACAGTAAAGCTGACATATTGAATAGCTATTTCTGCTCAGTCTTTACTAAGGAAGAGGGGGGTAATGGGTCTGAAGGGAGTACAAGGGGTGAGAATGGTGCAGAAATGGACACAAGTCCCTTTACATGAGAAAGGGTCCTGAAGGAACTGGAAGTAATAAGAGCTGATAAAGCAATGGGGCCAGATGGGGTGCACCCCAGGGTCCTTAAAGAACTAAGAGAGGTGGTGGCTGAACCTCTGGCTATCCTGTTCAGCCAATCACTGGAAACAGGGAGGTACCCAAAGACTGGAGGACAGCAGATGTAGTCCCCTTATACAAAAGTGGGAACAAAGAGGAAGCAGGAACTACAGACCAGTCAGCCTCACCTCAGTAGTGGAAAGATCATGGAAGCACTACTGAAGGAGAGATTGGTGGAACATCTGGTTGTCAATGGACTACAGGACCCAAGGCAGCATGGTTTCACCAGGGGAGGTCATGTCAGACCAACCTCATTGAATTTTTTGACTGGGTGACTAGGGAGGTGGATCAGGGGAGGGCAGTGGACATGGCCTATCTGGACTTCAGCAAGGCCTTTGACACTGTGCCACATAGAAGACTATTACACAAACTGGGGACTATGGGTGTGGGCAGGACAGTAGTGTGGTGGGTAGGTAACTGGCTGGGTGGCAGGACACAGAGGAGGGTGGTGGTAAATGGCTGTCACTCCACAGAGGGAAGAGTGACCAGTGGGGTACCACAGGGATCAGTGCTGGGACCGGTCCTATTCAACATCTTCATCAGTGACATTGCACAGGATCTAGAAGGCAGAATTTCACTGTTAGCTGATGACACAAAGCTCTGTAACAGAGTAGACACACCAGAGGGTGTAAACAGAATGAGAAGGACCTGCAGAAACTTGAAGAATGGTCAAGGGTTTGGCAGTTGAAATTCAATGCAAAGAAGTGCAAGATAATGCATATGGAGCACAAAAACCCTGGCACAATATATCAGTTGGGGGTGAGGATATAGCATGCACCAAGCAGGAAAGGGATCTTGGGGTTGTCATCTCTGATGACCTCAAGGTAGGAAACAGTGTGACAAGGCATCAGGTAAAGCAAATAGGATGCTGGGATGTATAGGCAGGGGCATCACCAGCAGGAAAAGGAGGTCATAATTCGCTATACAAGACACTAGTGAGGCCCCACCTGGAGTACAGTGTACAGTTCTGGAGACCATACCTACATAAGGACATAGACAGGGTAGAGAAGGTTCAGAGGAGGGCAACAAAGATGGTGCATGGGTTGCATCACAAGTCCTATGAAGACAGGTTGAAGGAACTGAACATGTACTCCTGGAGGAGAGGAGGAGAGGGATATGATAGAGACATACAAGTATCTTACAGGGAGGAACAGGGTGCAGGAAAACACTATTTTAAGCGAAAAGATGTTTCAGGACTAGAGGGCATGGGATGAAGTTGGAGGAGGATGATTCAGAGGAAACATGAGAAAGAATTTCTTCACAGAACAGGTTGGTGGACAAGTGGAACACCCTGCCAGAGGAAGTGGTGGGGGCTGAAACAATCACGGATTTAAGAATGCATGGGATAGACATAAAGGAATTCTAGAGGTCAGGGGTAAGGGGAAATAGACTTCTAGGAAAACAAACTGAACTTACAGGCTCAAATGGGCAGACTAGGTGGGCCACAGGCCCTTATCTGCCGACACTGTCTATGTATCTATGTATCTATGCTCAAGTGCCCTAAATCTAAGGCCTCTTAGATTAAATCTGTGATCGGGGCTTTTCCTTGAAGTACAGACCCAAGGCATTAGTTGTGGATTTATTTATGATGGCATGGGCATGTTCCTGGATGCAGCACTTCAGGGACAGGATAGTTCTGCCAGCATAAAGGAGGCTGCATTGGCACCCCACCACATAAACAACAAGATCTGTGTATGTACAGTATCAGTCTGATTGGGTGAAGGGAGAGGAAATGTGGCCCACTTTGACAAGTACACATTTAAGGACTCCAGGTAGACAGAAAAAAAAGCACCTTGTATACTCCTTCAGTAGTAGTATACTATGCATGCAGTACTCTGAAAATGTTACTTTTATAAGTTCACAATTAACTGTATTACTGAGCAATGTGATCTTAGCAATGATTTAGTGCATTTTCATATAGACTCCTGAACATGACTGAGCCATCCAGATTTATTTATTTCACTGTTGCCTTAGTTCCTTCAAATCAATGATACCTGTGTAGCTTAATGATTTCAAAATAGCAATGGAGTGGCAAGCCAAGGGAATGTACTGATAGTGCACTGTGTTTTCAAGATGAATGTTAGCAATATGTCTGTTTATAAGGCCACAAACAGTTTACTTAATTCAGAGATACAGCAAATAAAATCATGTTCAAAATACTAATTAACATGTCGCGTGGACAAGCAGGGACACCAGTATGAAAAAGATCACATATTTTTTTAAAACAAAATAAAATCCCTGAATGATGTAGACATGTTCATAAACCTTACATCATTTTACTGTCATATTTTTTCTATATATACTTTATTCGCCTTCTCTCCCCTGGCGGCCCCCATCTGCTTGACCTCCTCCAGCCCCGCCACCTGGTTCTGCCAGGATCTTACCTTTGTTTAGCCATCCTGGCCACAGAATAGGCTGCCCAGCCTCTGGTGCAGAGCATGTAGGGAGTAGAGGCAGGCGTAGTGCTCCCGCTTCACTATGCTGAACACTTCACGTATTGCCCCTCAATCCGCATAGTGCTCCACAACACGAAGCAAATTACTCCACCTTTAAATTAGGAATGCGAAGTGCATTGCTTCAATGCACTTTGCACTACTTTGCATTGTTTTACCACCTTCCCTTAATTTTAATGTGAAGTGCCATTGATTTGGATGGACTTCGATTTGCTTCACCTGTTTATTGTTATGTGAGGTGAATTTTGCATTGATTCATGGGATGGCAGATCACATGGGCTCCGTATTGTCTTGCACAGCCTCAGTTCTGCGTAGTGTGTGTAATGGAAAGCTGGAGACAGTTTGCTGTCAAAGCTCTGAGAATCGAACCATCGAAAAAGCTTGAAAAAATCACTTTTGATCCAATTATTTTGGTCCAAATTTAGTATATCGACTGTAGGAAACCCTCCTTTGCTTAGATCATCAAGTGTTGATTGTTTTTCTGTGCATTTTGAATGTTAATTTAGAACATTCAGCCTGTGTACTGACAGACACTATTGAAGAGCTTTGTGGGAGGGGGGTACCTGTGGTGGAGTGAGATTCGCATGAGAAAGGCTGTCTTTCTGTTATATACTAGTGTGTGACAGTATTTGTGTGTTTATGTACACACAGTAATACTTGAAGTAATTTTTGATAATTATTTTCTGTTTGTTGTGGTGTAGTGCATATTTTTATTCTGTTTAAAAAAAGTTGGTTATATAGTAAAGTGCACTGTTAAATTTTCTGTGCATTACCCGTAGTGTGTGAGTGTGTGTGCGTGCCATCAAGTCAGACACATTTTATTGTGCCACACAGTAATCACCTCAGTCTAAATCAGTTATACATCTGAAGTATTTTTTAATGCTTCCTTCTTTCTAGATAGTGAACCGCTACTGCAGCACCCCCCACAAGCCCCCAAAGGTATAATTTATTTTTCCAGTTTTTGATTCGTGTGACCACTGGTTAAGATGTTTTTGTGCCTGTGCCGCTACATCTCTTTATAGTGTGCAATCTGCGTCTATGCGTTTGCATCTGTTTAGAGCCCAATCAGCATCTGTAAGCCACAGTTGTTATTTTTGGCTTCCCATCCACCCCAAATTTCAGAAATATCAATTTGTTGTGAATTTTTTGTGTAATCCCAAAAAATGCCTGCAAAGAGACATGCATGCAAAGATGCTTCTGGCCATGGAACTGCTGCCAGTGGCAAGAGTGGCCGTGGGCATGGTAGTAGTACGCAGCAGAAGTGCATAGTTTATACCAGTAAAGGGATTTCACCGACTATGTTTTTCACAGCACGATCAGTAGCTTTAATCATTGTTGGAGATGCTGTTGTCCCCACTGGTGGTAGTGAAGTTGCTGATGGCATAAGTATTGCCCCAATTTTAACCCATGACAAGTTAACTGGTTTCCCAAATATTATAGAATCTAAAGCTTAATATGTATAACCCGCAAGGAATGGGGGGGCATGATAGAAGCTATCAAGTAATGAAAGGGAATCAACAATGTACAAGAGGGTAGCATCTTTCAGAAAAAAGAGATGTGCACTAATAAGTGGGCAAAATTTGAAGATGGGGGGCAGATCAGGGGTGACGTCAGGAACTATTTTTTTATGGAGCGGGTGGTAGGTGCAAGGACAAACAAACACTAATGATCAATGTTATGGTGTGAGAGCAGCAGTTGAAGCATGCCCATTATTTTGAGTTGGCACACCTTCATGCGCTCCAATCGCTGCTCCACGTTGTCAATCCGGTGGTTCACATGGTCCGACTCACTCCACATCAGGCCTAAATCGGCATGTTGGCAGGTATTCATGCAGGGTTGCCACCATCACCTGCAGGTCGTGGAGCAGCCTCTTGCTCCATGGCCTACCCTCACTTGACACCATGTGCAGGTGGAGGCCATGCTGCCACCTGTTGCCCAGCAGGACCAACAGGTGCATTCCTGCCCTGTTTGGCAAGCTTGGCCTGCCAATCTGCATGATGGTGGTTGTATAGGTGGGTGCGCTCACCACCACTACCCAGATGACTTCCCTTGGGGCCATGGTGCAGCACCTCCTCACCACACAGATTGCACTTCACTGCACTGGTGTCCACAGGCAGTGTAAGAAGAACTCCCACACTAATGAGCTGCTGGGAGGACTGGGCACAGGCAAGGGGGAACCTAGATATTGTTGCCGGCTGCTGCTGGTGTTCAGTTGGGGCTGGGGGTGGGGAAACCTGCTACTGCAACTGCTGCGGCTCCTCCTGCACTTCCTAATGAGCTGCTGGTGCAGGGGCCATGGCAGGTGGTGGCACTTGTGGGGGGGGCACTGGTAGGTGCCACCAGAGGTGGTGTTTCCTTAGCACCACTACCTTCTACTTCAGGGAAGGGACCGCTGGCCCAGAAGGTGCTCCAGTTCAGACGCATGGTTTATATTTTTTGCCATCTCTCTGTCTCATCCCAAAGTGGGGTATATATTTTTTGCTATCTCTCTGTCATCTCTCAAACACAGCTCTTTCTCCCACACTAGGTAAGGCAAAATTGAAAGTCTTACACTCCGTTGCATGATTAACTTCCTGCCTGAAGCATGTGACCTGCAGACTGTGAGCCATGTGATCTGTGGGCTGTTACAATGCTCACTCACTTCTCCTTTAAAAGAAAATAAAGTGAAGTAACGTGGAGTCATCATAACTCAAAGTCATTATGATGCGAAGTGGCGAAGTACCACATTTCAATGGGCACTCCGCATAGCTATATAGTATGTTGAGGCAGAGTGGGTCACTTTGCCTCTGCTACGCTAGCGAAGTTAAACTTCACTGCATCTCTAGAAGGGAGTCAGTCATCATCTGCCACTGTGGGATATTTTCCACCATTTTCTCACAAACCCTTCCCATTGCTGGGGCAAGACGCATTAGTGTGTGTGTGTATGTGGAGGCGTATGCATGCTACAGAGTCTGTTAGCACCCACCCTTCCATTAATGCCCCCCTCCCATTCTACCCTCAGGCCTCCACCTGGGGGCAGCCACCCTCCCTGAGAGAGGAGAGATGTCCTCTGAATGCTCAGTCCTCTCCCTGCCCGGCTGAGGCCCAGCAACCCGCTCACCCACGAATATGGGTTGCTGGTGTGGCAGGAGGTAAGGCACTTATGCCTCAGCCCTCCATGCCACTGGGCCGACTATTTATTGTCATATTTTGCTAGTTGGATAAAACATCATGAGATTCACAAACACACAGTATGGTGTACTGTGAAACACAGACAAACCATAAAGAGAATACCTTCATGGTGTAAATTTAAGTACAAATACAGTGCAGGCCAGCAAAAAGTAAAGTCCGCTAGAAAACACAAACTGATAACCCCACTGAGGCAGGAGGCTTTTATTTGTGCTGCCCTGCCATTTGTTTGCACTTGAATTTGCAACATTAAAGGCAGTAATCTTAATTTTTAGGTCAGCAAGAGCTTCAGAGTGCACCACATTGTGTGTCTTGGACTTGTGGCATGAGTTAACTGCTCCTTGGTGCGACATCAACTGCAGCACCAAGAATGTCCCTCTTTTGGTTTTTGGTCTGTATTTTCTACTGTAGTTTGATTTTTATACATGAAAGCCACACTGATCCATGAGAGCTTGCATTCAAGTGCTTCATTTAGTGTGGGTTATATGTTGACCTGTTTTATTGACAGGGGAATGTTAGCTGTGTAAACAATTGGAATGCGTGGGGCCAAGGGGGTTCCTCATACCACTTTTATATTCCTAGCTACACATTTTTTCTGTTTTCTCAAGTAAACAAGTTACCAATGAAAAACTCTGTAACCCTTTATGTGTTACATGCTAATCGACATGGTTTTTCAATCTTTTGTAAGTATTCCTCATGCTGTTTTTTTTTTTTTCATACACAGACAGAGGTGGTTTGACAGTGTGCCAGCCTCACACTAATACACAATATGTGTGGTTAGAAGACAAGGCATGTTACAATGGCATTCAGTTTAACAGAGTTTAATGCAGCTGGAGGCTGCCAAACTGTTATCTGCTGACAGTTACAGTAAATCAAAGAACCCTAGGATGAGGGTGGGGACATCATTTCTCATCAAAGATGCCTAGAAGGAGATTGCAGAGATATTGATTCCTACTTCTTGAAGCCGATGTGTACTTGAGATGCTGTCCTAGTAGAGAATTTCAAAATACAGTGTTATAAAAAGTGATGTATCATTGGGCATTTTTGTTTCAGTGTTACAGACACAGCATAACTGTCTTAATGAACTAAATAAGTTTGAGGGTAAAAATTTTTGGGAAATTCCAGAATGTTAGGCACAGGTGATGCTAATGCAACCTATCACAGATGCATACATACTCACATGCAATCACAGGTAGTTCATTACAAGTCACATTTACTGTATAACACCCTCTATATTTACCCCTCTATTTACTCCCTATCTGCTGTAGGCATACAGAGGCAAGAAACAGTGGAGATTGCTTCTCCTCCCTCTCTATGGTAAGCCTACAAGGACAGTAATCAATAGGGTCTGCAGCTGCTCTCTATCTAGGGTAGGCCTACAGAAAAAGGTGCTGGGGTGTACCCTAAGACAACTGGATTTCCTTGACACGTGTCATCATTTCTATCCTTCTAGGTGGGTTTATGCTCATTCCTTGGCTCACCATGGCAGTTATGCCAGGTTGGACTATTTTCTCACAACCCTTGAACATCTTGATACTCTCTATGATGTCCACCATGGGCTTTTGCATCTTTCAGACCATACGCCTCTGTACATTCTTTTTAACTTGGGTAAATCTCGGTGTCAAACAACTCAGTGCCTTCAACCGGGCCTTTTGTATGACTGTTGCTTTTGGAGAGACTTACTGCCCAGGTGTTTCAGTTCCTTTTTGAGAACGATACAGGAGATGTTACTCCCAGTATATTATGGAACACCCTTAAATCAGCTGTTCAGGGCACTATTATTGGTCATTCTTTGGCCCTTCACAAGGAACATGAATGCCAAATTCAAGACTTGCAAAATATAGTGTATACGCTTCAGTTATTTCACATTCAAGGGGATGACTCCGTCCGTGAGTAATGTCTGGAGGTCAAAGCACAGCTCCAGAGTTTGCTGGATCAGAAAGTGGAACATGCCCTTTTTTGGGGCTTCAGTGGGCATAGCTCTGCAGATCTCTTGCTATGAGAAAAGGACCCAGCACAATCCTTCTGCGGAAACAACATATTGCAGTTGCACCACAGTTGCCTCTGCATCCATGGAGCACTTCACTCATTGTCTCAGTTGGAAGTAGCACTGCACTATTTGTTGTGTGTCAGCAGTCATGGCAGATCATGGCACACTCCACCATGTCCAAGATGGCCAATAAACTGCATTGTGAATGTGCGACTACTAGTGCATATAAAGTACAATTTGGTGGCCATCTTGGTAATGGCAGACTGTGCTGTGTTCCGCTGAGACTGCTGATTTCTTTTTCTTTAAAACTATGCATATCCCTCCACCTGACCCTTCCTCTCAGCACCCACCACCCCACCTCCCCCAGAAACATAATAGTGACACTGGGGGTGCCCAGTCCCGCAGTGTTCCGATCACAAATACTTACTGAGCCCCCCCCACAAGGTATCCCGTGATATGGGTAAGTCAAATTGAACAACTCAAAATGAGCGACTCAGTTAGGCCACCTGCCATATGAGCTAATGTGAAATTTTAGCTAGGCACAGTTAGAGTGAGGATAGAGGGTAAGAATGGTGATTGTACTATAGAGCGATAGGTAGATGGAGCTATAGGAAAGGAGCATAGAACAAATAGTTTGGCCAGGCAGTTCCCAGCTGGCCATTTGGTGAGTGTATGTGGTGAATGCCTATGGTGTAGGAGGATCCGGGTTTGAAGCTGGCTAGTGGTGAGGGTATCATTCATTTTATTGTATATATTGGATACTTAATTTTTTTTTGCATTCCCCTATGATCCCATTATGTGGTGAATGCTCCCCCAGTCCACAGGTTGTCCCCATGAACATCCCCCTCCTGAATTTTCTCCTGTGTCTCAGTGGCAGGCCCCCCCCAGAGTTGATTATAATTATATTGGGGGGTGCAGGGATCAAAGCAGCCTGCATGGGGGTGTGGGGGGGTGAGAAGCCCCTTGTTTTTGGATCTGTTGTCATGTGACTCGCCATTTTTGTAATCAGCAATTTGCAGTCACCGATGTTGCAATCACTATTGTCTCCTCGTCCATATCACAAGGACCTCCAATACCTTGCATATGTGATTATTTGTGATTTATATATATATATATATATATATATATATATATTTATAGTCCCCACCCACTTGACTCTCTCTCAGCACCCACCCCCAGAAACATAACAGTGGCAATGGGGTTGCCCAATCCCCAGTGCAGGAATCTTCAGTTTTTTGGATTTCTTTTTACCTGTAAAAAAGCTGTCTATTGATGACATTTGTGGCCATTGCACTCCCCCACCACTCAACCCTCCCACTCACCACCCACACACCCCGCATCCTCCAAAGCCCTTACTTACCCATCGGGGGTCCAACACTATAATCCTCTCTGGACCACAGACATGTCTTCACTCTCCAGTGCCAGACCATGAACTGAAGAAACAGGTATGTGGTTCAATATTTTTCAATGGTGTTTTGAACTTTGTGGCATAACTTGGACATTTTTTCATATTTTTGTCCCAAATTTTCAACATGCCTTTTTGGGGACCCCACCTCATGAACAATTGCACTGTCATCTGTCCTGAAAGGTGATTTTGTGGTCCCTGGTAAAATCATCATTCAGGCAGCAGTTGAAACTTTCCTCTGCCTTTGTTCATGAGGTAGGGTTATAAGAAGGCTATGTTGAAAATGTGGTGTAAAAATATTTAAAAACAACAAAGTTGTGAGCCTACATTGAATTTTGTGAATGCAGGCTCATAATTTTGGTAATTTTCAATATTTTTCTCCCAAACATACAACATAGCCATATCTTTATAGAACATCATGACTGTGACAGCTATAATTTTTCAAATCCTGCCCAAAATGTTTTTTCACATTCCGAAACATGATTTTGAGGTCCCTGCGTGAAATCACCTTTTGCACAGGAGTTGGAAAAATTTCTCTACCCTTGGTCATGAGGCGGGGTCATAAGAAGGCTACACTGAAAATCTGGTATCAAAATATTTAAACACAACAAAGTTATGAGCCTACATTGAATTTTATGAACACATTCTCTTAACTTAGGTAATTTTCAGTATTTTGTACCCCAAATTCCTCAGCTGCAGCCCTATCGACTCTGTCCAGACTTTGTTTATTTAAGACATCATTACTAAGAATGAGGGCTCAGAGGGCTCATTCCTTGGCTCGCCACCTTCAGATACATAAAGTAGTGGTTATTGTCACTTGGCTCTGTAATCCCGATACCGGTCTCCTGACACATCATGAGGGGGACATTTTGAACATTTTTCGCAGTTTTTATACTAATTTATATATGTCAGAGGGGGGTCTTCCTTCTGACCAGCAGATCCTTTCTTTTTTAAACCAGGCACATCTCTCTGCTCTTACCCCTGAATGAGCTCAGGCTTTTTTTCTCTCCTATCTCCATGGATGAAATTACAGCAGGTATTTGTTCGGCAAAGGTTGGAAAGTGCCCTGGAATTGATGCATTTTCCTCTAGATTGTATAATTTTTTTATTTATTTTTTTATTGGTCAAGACAGCATTTACACATCTGGCAAATACAGTTGACCATTTATCATTAACCTTTTCCAGTTTGTTATCTGTTAGATAATGCAAAGGAATGGTGTCAGTCACAATTGCAAAATACTGTAGTAGCAAATTTTAACTTATACACACACACTGTTTTTATTCAATGAGCCTCAAAATATTTCTGTCTGTCTGACCTAGTTGTTAGCAGGCAATGGAAACTCCTTCAACTAATGTCTATTAAAATGTAGGGGTTGGAGGGAGAGACATCTTCTCCTGCCCCCCCAAATCCAGGGAGGGGGAAGGTGGAGGATCCATGAAGTGGGGGGGGGTCTTCATTCAGTCCTTATTTTGACAGGGGTTAGTCCTTCCCATAGGATTTAGGGGACAAAAGATGGGTCCTTTTGGGAGTAGTATAGTATCCAGCTCTGCCATATCCTGAGTAAGGCCTCCTGTTTATTTTGGAGTTTGGCTGTCATATATTCAAATCTATGGATGTCTTTTACTAGGCTGTGTCAGTCTCAAATTGTGGGAATAAGAGGGACATCCATTTATGGGTAATGGTCTTTTTTGTAGCCAAAAGGAAGAGAGGGAGCAGGGTGTTGGTCCAATTTGGTCTGTGGGGAGGGAAGATGGATAGCATTACAATTTCAGCTGTCAGTTTAATTGTTTCACTGAGACACCCGTCTAAGTCTATTTGAAATGTTATCCAAAAGGGCATTAGGGCTGGACAATACCAAAAGATGTGGCCCAGGTCAGCTAATGGACAATGACAGTTTCTCCAGCATCTACCATATGAGGCTAGCAGATATTTTGCTAGCACTGCCGGGGAACGGAAGTACCGGGACTGAAATTTCCAGGCAAATTTCCTCCATATACCTGATGATGTAATCTTAATTGCTTTTAAAGTTGTTTCTTGCCAGAGTGGGAAGGGGGTCTCAAGTTGTAAATCTTTATTCCAGGCTTCTAGTATCGAGATTGATGAGTCACCATATTATCTTGCAACATTCTGTGTAAGTGACCTATGAGGTTTCCCCAGGGGTTGCTCATTAGAGTATCCCTGAGCAAAGCCCACAAAGTTGGCAAAGGGCTAGGGAAGCAAGTGGGGAAGTCCCTTTGTCGTAGGATACAGTTTCTCACCTGGACATAACAATATTGGTCCTCTTTGGGAAGAGAGTATTTGCGTTGTAAATCTAAGAAAGATGAGACTCCTGCGGTATTGATTAGTTGATGCTAGTAACTCAGGCCTAACCTGCACCAGGTCTTAAATGTGCTATCCAGGAAAGATGGATAGAACCTTTCATCTCTGGAGATTAGGGTAAAAAAAAGAAACATTGTTTAAATGTTTCTTTGTTCTTAAGGATCCTCCAGACTCGTAGAATCTGTGCCATGAATTTTGAGAAATCAAGTCAGCGGTGGGGAGAGGGCAGGTGAAGAAAAAGCAATTTTTTCTATATCATGAAGGTCATTTATTAAAAATTCTATTTCCTTCCATCTGGAAGAGTGACCAGGAGAAAGCCAGAGACAGAAGATTTTTAGGGAAGCTGCAGTTGCATATTTTTTTTTTAAGTCAGAGAGGTTAACTCCCCCATGATCCTGGGGTAGAAATAAGACAGACTGACGTATTCTTGGCCTCTGGTTTTCCCAAATAAAAGTTGAAATTAATTTATTCCAAGATTTAAAGTAAAAGGCAGCTGGGAAGGTCTGGACATTTTGGAATAAGTATAATAAACGAGGCAGAATATTCATCCGAATGGTTTCTATTCTTTGAAAGGAAGTTCATTTTAAATTGCCCCATCATTTTAAGTCTTCTTGAATTTGAAGAGAGGCTGGTTCGTAATTTACTAGTTCCAAATGTTCCAGTTTGGAGGATATTTGGATACCTAAATACTTAAACTTGGTGGATCTCCATTTTAGGGGTAAAGATCTTTTAAGGGTATGTGTTGGGATAAAATATAACATCATAGCCTCCATTTTTTGCTATATTTAGTTTAAAGTTAGCTATTTGTTCATATTTATTTAGAACTTCCCAAATTCTAGGTATAGATAGCTTGGGGGAAAGGACTGACAGCAGGATGTCATCTGCAAATAGGGAGATTGTATAGGTCTCTTGGCCTAAGGGGATTACTTCTATCCGAGGGTCTTGTCTTATGGCCATGGCTAAGGGTTCCATGTAAAGGGTGAATAAATAAGAAGAAAGTGGACAGCCCTGTCTTGTAACCTGTTGTAAAAGTATAGGGGGTACTATCGCTCCTTTTAGACGAATATATGCTTTGGGTTGTGAGTATATTGTTTTTAGCCAGGATAGAAAGGGGTCAGGGAAGGAAAAGCATTTAAGAGTATCCCAGAGGAACTCCCAATATACTCAGACAAAAGCCTTTTCAGCATCAAAACTTAGAATAGCTGTGGGAATCTGTCTGGTGTGGATATATTCCATTAATAGCATGGTTCTACGTATATTCTCAGTTGTACTTCGTTGTTTAACAAATCCAGCCTGGTCAGGATGAATAATTGTGGGGAGGAGAGTTTCTAGCCTTGAAGGCCAAATACCCATATGAATTTTATAATCAACATTAAGGATTGAGATAGGGCGATATGAGGCTGGGTCCGTTGCGTCTTTGTTTGGTTTAAGTAGAGGGGAGATCACTGCATAGTGCCATGAAGGAGAGGGGGATTTGCCACTGCCCTAAAAGTGGAAAGAAGCGAAGGGAGGAGAAGCCCTGCAAACTTTTTATACCATTCTGCTATAAGGCCATCCGGGCCTGGGCATTTATTAAGTTTTAAAGCTATGATTTGAGAGAAAAGTTCACCTGGGCGTATAGGGGGCATTAAAGAGGTTTGTTGCTATTCTCTTAGTTTTGTGAAAGGTAAATTGGATAGGAATTCTGTTTTATCCCTAGGAGAGGAAGCTGGAGGGAGGAAGTGTATAGCATTTGGTAGAAGGCCTTAAATGATGCTCTGATATGTTTATCGGAATGGGAAATTTGGTTCGTTACAGGGTGCCTAGTTTTTAAAATTGTTGCAGTATGCTTTCCGTTTCTTAATCTCCTAGCCAGTACCTGTGTGACCCTAGTTCCCCCCTCATAGCTTGCCTGTTTTAAGTAAATCATAGTTTCTAAAATTTTTTAATCCATTATATTTTGTATTTCTTTTTTAAGTTCCCTTATTCTATGTTGGATTACTTTGTCCGCCTCTTTATATAAAAGTTGGTACGTTTGTAGTTGTTCAGTATAGTGTTTGTATACAGCCTCTACTTTTCATCTCTTTCTGGATAAAAAAAGCTATTGTTTCACCACGTATGGTGGCCTTTAGGGCGTCCCATATGATAGGGTCCGATTGATCACCTCCGGTGTTTTCAGTGAGGAATTGTGGAGTTCTGACCTTCATGTATTCCAGGTATTCTGGATCTTTCAAAATGGTAGGATTAAGACACCATAGTTTCATTTTAAGGGGTTTACTTAAGTTAATTTCTAATAGTAAAGGGTGGCGGTCTGATAGGATTCGGGGGCCTATTGTTAGATCCTGGACTGAGGAAAAATGCTCGCATGATATGAAAAAGTAATCAAAATGGGAGTAGGTTTGAAAGTGGGCTGAGTAGTTGGAATATCCTGGATCTGAGGGGAAAAGTCTCCTCCAGATGTCCTCTATGCCCAGGTGGTCAAGTGTTGCTTTGAAATATCTTAAGGCAGTGGAGGACTGATATACCTGAGGGGATGAGGTGTCTCGGTGTGGAGATAGCAATAAATTGAAGTGCCTTTCCTTTATTAAAGTACCTTGATGGACTGACAGGACCTTTTCAAGGAAGGATTGAATCACTCCTCATGTAAATTGGGGGGGGAGGTGGGGAGGTAGGTGTTCACTGAAGTGACCATCTGGGAGTAAAGCATCCCAATAAGGATTACATAACGTCCTTGAGCATCGGTGATAACTTCTTTCACCTCTAAGGGTATACTGAGAGGGAGTAAGATTGCTGTGCCACATCTATAACCACTGGAATGGGAGGAGGTATAGACTTTATACCAGTGACCCCACTGTACAAATTTTATAAAATGTTGACAGTTGGAAATTGACAACTCATTCAGGCCTAGATACGCCTGTAGATGGAGTCTGAAAGCATAGCCACTCAGGCCAATAACACCTGTAGATGTACTCGTCTGACTTACACTCAGGCCAGGAAATGTCTGAGGAAGTCAGCAGTTTTTACCCTAAATATTAAACAAACCAAATTGCTTAGAATTGATTTCATAACACCGTCAGAAAGGTAATTTTGTGCTGAACAATTTTGCTGCTGATACTTTGTCTATCATGTATACTTTAGGAGTTATTTGCATTTGTTTAAGGTATGGTGTGCATGGCTGACATCTGTCTCTCAAGCCTCACCTAAGCACCTTGAATAAATCTGAAAAAAAAAACACAGTTGTTTGGTATTTCAGCTAGTATAAAATAAAAAATAAATGGATTACAATTGATTGCATAGCACCGTTAGAAATGTAATTTTGTGCTGAACAACTTTACCACTCATACTTTGTGTGTAGCAGTTACGGTTCAAGAGGTAACTACAGCACCTACCTTCCCTGCTAAGTAACCACAGCAGTAGGGTCCTCCTAGCACCTGATCCGCGCCATGATCCTTCTACCAGGCCACCTGACCCTGCTCATCCCTATTCTGTTCTCTCTCCCTCCCTTCCTTTCCAACATGCCACCCACCTCTCCCACACCCCCTCCCAAATCCTGCCAAAGCTTGTTGAGCTCTCCCACTCCTCCAGCCCGGCATCTACCTCCCCTTTCACCCAAGAATGAACACACTCTGCCACACATCCCAGTCCATTTCTTCTCAACCCATCGCTCCCCTGGGTCATTTTTCAACTTATTCCCCTATGCCCAGCTCATACATGCCATCAATCTAAGAGACGTCTGCTCGCAGTCAATCATATACAGCTATTCGCTCACTACCTAACTCTCACTCTCCTGCTCCTTGCAGCAGGTGACATCCACCCTAACCCCGGCCCCAATACTACCCCCCCATAATGCCTCTCTCCAACATTGGCCTCTTCTTCACCTCACTCTGGGGGCCTTCTCCCAAGTGGCCTGCTCCTCCTGCACCTAAATATAATAAGTCTTGTCCACAAGCTTGACCCCCTTCAGGTTCTTGCCATCCACTATGCTCCAGATATCCTCACCCTGTCTGAAATCTGGCTCAACAAAAACATCAATGACTCCTCTGTCGCTATCCCAGGCTACGTTATGGCCCACCAGGATAGAGCTTCTAAAGGTGGCAGAATAGCCATCTACGTAAACTCGGACTTGCACTATTCAGTGGTCCTGCCCAAGTCCGAACCAAAAGTCCTTGAAGTAATACTAATTCAGCTTGTCCTTCCCTTCTCGCTACCAATCTATATTGCCAAGATATACTGCCGACCTGGTACACCAGCTTCTGCTGTCACCGACCTCCTCAAGCAAATCTCCCGCCTAACCACTACAGGGGAACTCTATATTATGGGCAATCTTAACCACAATTGGCTAGCTCCTGCCCTCAACAAAACCAGGACTGAAATTTCTGCCCTAAACCTCTCACAAATCATTACTGAAGCCCGCAGCTTAACCCAAAATCTGTAACCCTTTCGCTCATAAACTGGGACCTTACCAGACACCCCCAGCAGGTCAAACAAGCCAGTATTCTTCCTGACTCCCTCAGCAACCACCACGTAACCTTCTTAGTGCGTAAAATCCACCGCCCAAAATCCCCCATTAAATTTGTAGTCCAACGCTCCTATAAATCCCTCAATCTATCCCCTGTATTAGATGACCTTACGCTAGCAAACTGGGCCCCTGCCTCTCCTACGATCTCCATTGATGATGCCTTCCTACACTTCAAAAACACAATCCTCAGCATCTGGAACACACACGCCCCACTGCGTTGTACAAGAGTACAAGGAAACTACCTCCTCTGGATCACCCAAGATCTGATTGCATGTCAAATTGCACAGGACAAAGCCTGGAAAACGCATAAATCCTCACGCCTCCCACAACACCTCTCCACATACTGCATGCTCCATAACAAGTGCACCAGAGCCACTCGTCTTGCAAAAGCAGAGTACTTCAGCAGTTCCCTCCAGTCAAACCTAAATAAACCCTCAAAATTCTGGAAGGTCATTCACTCCCTTTTCACCCCACTGGCTGCCAATTCCACTCCAATGCTAAATGTTAATAACTCTCTCCTGTCAGAGCCCACAGCAGTCGCCACTGAGTTCTATGTGTACTTCTCCATTTGTGCTGCCACCCTCCTCTCTTCCCTGCCCAACACTACACCTCTCGCACCGCCTACAGACATAATGACCCAGACTAGGCCTCACTCCTTTTCCTTCAAAGACATCTCTGCAACTGAGGCCCTAGATGCATTACTTCCTCTCAACACTTCAAAAGGCAAATCCCTGGATGGATTAGACCCCAAACTTCTATACCTCTCTGCCCCCGCTATAGCAACTCCGCGTGCCAAACTCCTAAACCAGTCCTTTGCTGCCACTGCCATTCCCCATGCATGGAAGCATGCCATTGTCATCCATCTGCCAAAAGGAGGTGCCCCTACCTCCCCCTCTAACTACTACCCTATCTCCCTCCTCCCAGCCCTAGCAAAACTACAAGAGCGCCTTGTGCTCACCCAACTTACCTCCTTCCTCACTGACTCCAAATTCTTCACGCCATTCCAGTCTGGCTTCAGAAACAAACACTCCACCACCTCTTCCTCCCTGATAAGTCTTACAGACACTATCCAGATAGGCATGGACAGTGGACTGATCACTTCAGCCATTTTTGTTGACTTTGCAAAAGCCTTTGACACTGTCTCCCACCTCATATTGCTCGAATCTTGCTGAATCAGGACTCTCTGTTGCAACCACAAACTGGTTCAGATCATACCGCTCTGATAGAACTCAGTCCGTTACAGTCTCAAATGCGATCTCCACCTCCTTCCCCAAACTACCGGTGTCCCACAGGGGTTGGTTCTTGGTCCCATTCTGTTGTCTGTATTCCTAAATGACCTGCCACTCATCTGTTCTACTTCCTCAATCCACATGTATGCAGATGATACTGTACTTCTACTATTCGGGTTCCGCCCCTGGTGTGGTACAATCAAACCTCCAAGCTGACTTCAACAAGGTACAGCAATGGTTTAGCTCACACCAGCTCTCCCTAAATGCAAAAAAAACTGTCACTATGACCTTCCGCACATGACAACGCCTGGCCAGACTCCCCTCCCTTCCCTACTTCGCCACCATGGATGGTCAAAAACTTGAAGATGTCTCCTCGTTCCGAAACTTGGGGGTTTAGCTTGACAGCCATCTCTCCTTCTCTGACCACATCGATGCCACCTCAAAAAAACTACGCCCCATGCTCAGTGCACTATAGAGGAACTGCACCAGCCTCCCTCCCTGAGTCTGACGTGAACTGGTCCTGAAGATGATACTGCCCTCCATCGACTACTGTGTCATTGTATAAAGTGCAGCCCCTAAGTCCACCCTATCTAAACTGGACACACTTTATAATGCCTTCTGCCACTTTGCTCTCAATGCCTCTCCCCTCACCCACCACTGCGACCTCTACCAAGCCTTGGCACTACCATCCCTCGAAAACTGCTGCATCTCTCACTGTGCTAAATTTGTCTCCAACCTATGGCTCGGGTCCATCCCTCCTACCTTGCCACCGTGCTCACAGATGCCCACCCCTCCATCATCTTAGATCCAGTGACTCCGTAACTTTCAGTCCCTAGGTAGAAGACCTCTGCCGGTCAAGCTGCCTTCTCACACTGGCTACCCAAGCTTTGGACGCCCTCCCACCGCAAATTCGGCACTCCTTCTCTTCCTACTCTCTGTCTACCACCCTAGCAAACTTCCTTACTACAAATTGCTCCTGTCCCTGAACATGCCATGCCCCACTATCCCCTCCCCAATGCCTGACCAGTGGCCTCAGCCTTGCTACAGAAGCTGGCATATAACCCCAACCTTGCACTTATGTCCAGGGCCTATTTTGCCCTATGTACTGTGTATAATTGTATAAATGTGATATACGTCCTCTGTTGTTTACAGCTGTTACTACTGTGCTAATTTACATTGTCTGCTGCTTCTTGTCACAAAAATTGTTATTTGATACTATAGTATACTAAGCATTCAATGTGCGCTGCTTGTATATGCATGCAGTCATGTATCTTTATGCTGCTTTTTATTTGCTTCTGTTAACTGTTCACTTGATAACCTGTGTGTTATCATATCCATGTGTACCCCCCTCCCCAGGTTGCACTGGGAGAAGAGCACTTGTTGCTCAGTGTGCCTTTCCTGGTGAAACAGTTGCAATAAATAAATAAACATTTGTTTATGGCCTGCTGATTGTGGCTTGATTTTGCTTAGAAAGGCCCAGGATGCAGTGCTAAGAGTATACAGGGCACAAGTGGTGGAAATCTCAAAGAGCTCTTGTGGTGTAAATGAATTAAACCCTTACTTCATCCCCTCAATCATTACCCCCAGGTGGGTGATGCCTCTCCTCCTTCATGGTAATATGCCATTATCATGGCTCTCCTAAAACCACATGAACATATGAAATTGTCGGCAGATAAAGGACTTATGGTCTATCAAGTCTGCTCAATTGTGCAGCTAGCAGCCCTTATACTGCAGCTGCCCCTCCCTTGACCCTCCCCCTTACCTTCTCCCATCCACATTTGAAGCAGCCCACTGTTCTGCAGGATACCACATCCTCTGGCAATTCTTTTCACCCAGACACCACCCTCTCCATAAAGAAGTGTCTCCTCATTTCCCTCCTGAACCTTCCCACTTCCAATCTCAGTTCATGCTGTCATGTGCCCCTCCCACCTTATTTTGAAGAGTCTCACTGTGCCTGTCTTATTTATCCCTTTCACGTACTTGAAGGTTTCAATCATGTCCCCCCATCCCTCCTCTCCTCCAGGGAGTACATGTTCAACTCATCCCCTAGCCCCTGGATCATCTTTGTTGCCCTGTGCTGCACTCCCTCCAGTAACCTAATGTCCTTCTTCTGGTATGGTCACTAGAACTGTATGCAGTACTCCAGGTGTGGTCCAACCAGCGATCTATATAGCAGCAGTATCACCTCCCCCCTACTGGAGGATATGCCCCAGGCAGTACAACCCAGCATCCTGTTGGCCTTTGCAGGGGCCTTTCTTCACTATGCTAAGTTGTTCACTGTGCCCGTTATGATCACCCCCAGATCCTTCTCCTCCTCTGTCTTGGCTAGCTGAATCCCCCTAGCTGGCAGTTCCTACTTGTGTTTTTTTGCACTGAAATGTAGCACCTTGCACTTCTTGGCATTGAACCCCAGGTGCCAAGTGCCTGACCACGCCTCCAATTTCGCCAGGTCATCTTGCAACCCCTGCCACTCTCCTAAGCCATGCACTACTGCCCCCATCTTGGTGTCATCTGCAAACAGACTGATCTTGCTCTTGATGCGTATTGAGATGTCTGCTATGAAAACCGGGGAAAGATTTGACAGTTCCAACTTCTTACCATCCCATTTCAGTTCTGAACTTTGATGATAAGTTATTCATGTGCAAATTGGTACTCTGAATGGAGAGCCTTCTCCTCTCCTTGCTAGACTGGGACCAGACAGGATTCGTGCAATGTCATCAAGCACATGATTGCATTCATATAACATTGTTGCTGATTGAGCATGTTATTTAACATTCTATACCCCTCGTCTTGACTAGCCTGGATGAAGAGAAGGCCTTTGATTGTGTATCTTGACCCGTTTTGTGGGCAATATTATCGGTATTTGGTTTTCCTTCTGCTTTTTTATTATTCTACGGTCCCTTTGTTCTTCTCCATGGGCTTATGTTAAAATCACTGGAAGACTTTCTTTTCCATTTGTGCTAGGGTGTGGTACTAGGCAGGGCTGTCCTTTGTCTCCTGTTTTGTTTGCATGATGTATTGCACCCCTAGCTTCCCATATTTGTCAGTCTTGTGATACCCAGGGTATTCCACTAGGGAGACGGGACTATTGAATTGCTCATTTTGCAGATGATACATTGTTTACAGTTACTGATCCTACAGTACTTTATCTCTCCCAGCAGCCCTTCCCTTGCCATTCTGATTTGCTTTGAATCACTTGCTGGTTTTCGTTTGAATTGGCCAAAGACTGAATTCTTAACTTTTAATTATTCTCCTCCCTCTCATATTAAAGCATTACTGGATATTCATTGGAATCGTAATTCTTTAAAATATTTGGGGTGTATCTGACCAACTGTTTAGAGTATTTGAAATTGATGAGTTTTGAACCTCTGACAAATTATGTTGCCCAGGATTTATCTAGGTGGTTGCATCTGCATCTTTCTTTTTTTTTTTGGAGAGTGGAGGTTATTCATATGAATGTTTTACCTAGGATACTTTTTTAATTGCAGACTCTCCCCATTTTTCCTTCTTCCTATTATTTTCGTGACTGTCATAAATGTATTTCTCATTTTCTTTGTAATGTTCACCCACCTAGAATTTGATTGTCCCTCTTACAACTTTCCATTGCTAGTGGAGGGATTAATATTCCTAATTTTTGTTTATATGCTTTGGCTACTCAGCTTCAGTTGGTGTGCATGTGGACCTCCGATCAATATCAGGCCCATGGGAAGGACACTGAATTTTCCGTTAATGATCTCTATAATATTGGCCGGATTCTTTATTCTTTTCCTCCAAATTACTTTCCTTTGTCTAATTTTTCTTGGTTTATGGCCATTACACTCCGGATCTGGCAGTAGGGTTTGTTGATGGTATTTGGTTGAGCTGGCCCACTTGTTGAAGTACCAGTCTGGAACCGAGCCAATCTGCTCAATATTTCAGACTCTTTCTTGCACAGATGGGTGCAGCGGGGCTTGGTTTATTTGTATCAGTTTTTGGATTCAAAGGGGGTTCTCCCTGTTCTGATTCACAAACAAAGTATGCTTTATCATCTATGGATTTTTATAGGTATTTACAGATTCATGATTATATTCCTCATCTACTGATCGGTTGCAGATGGCTCCCAGACGTTATTCCAGCTTTGATCACTCTGATTCATTTCCATCAACAAGGTGGAGTTCATGAACATTTAATAGGAGGTCTGTATACTTCCCTTTGTGATGAATCTAGTGAATCTATTTCTTCCATCTTATTTCATTAGAACAGGGAACTGCAGACTGGTTGTGATCTTCCCCTTTGGCAGCAATACTCTCTTTCTACTTATAAGCTTTCAATAGCCCCTTATTTCAAGGAATTGGCTTGGAATGTAGATCTTGTTTTTTTTAAGATCCCAACAATCATGATGAAGTATTTGGGGAGCCAGGCTGGGGCTTGTTGGTGGGCATGTGGCAAACCCTGTGTGGATCAAACCCATATTTTTTGGTACTGTCATCTTTTCATGGTTATCGGTTGGATATTGTGGCTGCTCTTAAATCAATGTTTGATCTTCCACAGCCCCTGCCCCATCTTGGTTCTGCTACATATTCCACCCTATTTGTGCAAGATTCAGGGCAGGCAATTAAAACTTTTACTGATTTTATTAGTGTGTACTAAAAAAATAACTAAATTGTGGTCGCAATCGAAGCTCCCTACATTTTTACAATGAACCTCACTAGTGGATATTATTTACCAGTAGGAGAAACAACTTATTATTATTTAAATGCATTGCCAGTGTTCGAGGAGACCTGGAGTAGCTGGGTGATTTATAAATTTTATACCAATGCCCGTAATCTGGGTAACAAGCTTCCTGAATTAGTGGCCTTGATGGAGGAGGAACATCTGGATATCGTGGCAGTCACAGAAACATGGTACACACAGAACCATGACTGGGACGTAAACATACCAGGATACACTATCTACAGGAGGGACAAGGAGGGTAAAAAAGGAGGAGGAATAGCTCTCTACATAAGGGAAGGAATCAAAGCAACATAACAAAAGGGTAAACAGGGAGGAGAAGAAACACTCTGGGTCAATTTGGTGGCAGGCAATGGCACCACAATCCGCACAGGGGTTGTATACAGACCACCCTCTCAGGGGGAGGAAATGGACAAGGAAATAATAGAAAGTATACTTAGAATGGCAGATAAAGGGGAGATATTGCTGATGGACGATCTGAATATGCCAGATGTTAACTGGAGTGCAGTTGCAGCAGCCACTTCTAAGAGTGGGGTTATTCTAGATGCCCTACAGGGGGCATGACTTAGACAACTAGTATTGGAACCCACTCGAAAGGGAGCAATCTTAGACCTGGTCCTCTCAAATGGAGATGGAGAGAGGATCACAGATGTAGAAGTGGGTAGCCATCTGGGAACTAGCGACCATCGAACAGTATGGTTCACAATAAACACAGCAATAGAGTCAAGTCATACAAAGGCAAAAGTACTGGACTTCAGGAGGGCTGACTTTGCCAGAATGGGTGAGTGCCTAAGGAATGCACTAGCAAATGGGCAGGAAGGAGGGGTGGAAGAACAATGGGGAATAATAAAAACTGCCATCACAGAGGTAACAAGCCTTTGTGTGATGCAAATAAACAAAACAAAATGATGTAAGAAACCACTATGGTTCTCAAAGGAGGTGGCAGTGAAGGTTCAAGAGAAAAAGAAAGCATTCAGAAAGTACAAGGAATCACAGAAGGAGCAGGACAGAGAATTGTATCAGTTAAAGCAAAAGGAAGCTGGGAAGGCAGTCAGAACAGCAAAGGCCCAAACCGAGGAAAAGATAGCCAACTCAGTTAAGAAGGGGGATAAAACCTTTTTTAGGTACATCAGGGAGCGAAGGAAGACTAAGGGAGGGATAGTGAGGCTTAATAAAGGGGGTGGGCAGAGGGTGACTGTGAAAAGGCAGAGATACTAAACAAATATTTTTGCTCAGTATTTACAAAATGAAGAGGGAGATACCTAAAACAAACAATAGAAACACTTTGGATACAGAAGTTGATACCAGCCCATTTACAGAAGAAAGGATTCTGAAAGAACTCTAAAACTGAAGGTGGACAAAGCAATGGGGCCTGATGGTATTCATCCCAGAATTCTAAAAGAACTAAAGGTAGAACTAGTGACACCACTGACTACCCTCTTTAACAAATCATGGGAGGATGGGGTGATACCTGAGGACTGGAGGAGGGCAGATGTGATTCCCCTTCACAAAGTGGGAGCAGGGCAGAAGCAGGAAACTACAGACCTGATAGTTTAACCTCAGTGATAGGGAAAATGATGGAATCACTTCTGAAGGAAAGAAGTGTCAAGTACCTAGAGGCCAGAGGGGCACAGGACTCAAGGCAGCATGGATTCACAGTGGGAGGGTCATGCCAGACGAATCTAATAGATTTCTTTGACTGGGTGACCAAAGTCATACCTCTCAACCTTTTGTCCCCAAATGTGGAACATTGCCTCTCAAAATGTGGAAAGAATGGGCAAAATGTGGAACACTTAATCAAATCTTTACAGTAGAAGCTCACAACACTGTGAAAATGTTTGCATTTATGTTCAGAAAGTCTGCTATTAATTAAAGTTATATATTTTGCATCATTTACTATGGAGTTTTGCTTTAAAATGTTAACACTGAATGTGGGACAAGTCCTCACAATGTGGAACAGGGAGCTTTTGTGAAGTAAAATGAGGAACGTTCCTCGTAATGTGGTACAGTTGAGAGGTATGACCAAAGTAGTAGATCAGGGAGGGGCTGTGGACATGGCCTACTTAGACTTTAGCAAGGCATTTGACTTAGTCCCACACAAAAGATTAATATACAAGTTTAGCCAGCCTGGGAGTGGGTCCCAAGATGATAGCCTGGGTAAAGAATTGGCTGGAGAATAGGACACAGAGGGTAATAGTAAATAGAGTCCACTCTGAAGAAAGGGGGGTTACTAGTGGGGTACCGCAGGGTTCAGTATTAGGACCGGTCCTCTTCAATGTCTTGATAAGCGACATTGCAGAGGGACTGGAAGGAAAAGTATATTTCTTTGCAGATGACACAATGATCTGCAACAGAATTGATGTACAAGGTGGGGTGGAAAGCATGAGAAGGAACTTGGCAAGGTTAGAGGAATGGCCAAATGTATGGCAGCTTAGATTCAATGCTAAGAAGTGCAAGGTAATACACCTGGGAAACAAAAACCCAGGGGAAGAGTACACAATGGGGGGTGAGATACTAACAACAACAAAAATGGAAAGAGACCTGGGGGTAGTCATATCAGATGACTTAAAGGTGGGCAAGCAATGTGAGAGGGCAGTAAGGAGGGTTGGGGGATACTGGGATGCATAGGGAAAGGCATCACCAGTAGAAAACAGGAAGTTGTTATCCCTCTGTACAGACAGCTGGTGAGACCCCATCTGGAGTACTGTGTGCAGTTCTGGAGACCCAAGCTCCGCAAGGACATAGACAGATGGAAGCTGTCCAGAGGAGGGCACTAAATGGTGCAGGGTCTGCACCAGAAGACATGTGAAGAGAGACTAAAGGAGCTTAATATGTATAGCCTCGAGGAAAGGAGGATAGGGGGACATGATAGAAACTTTCAAGTACCTCAAGGGAATCAACAAAGTCCAAGAGGGTAGCATCTTTCAAAAAAAGAGGTATGCAAGAACAAGGGGCACAATTTGAAGATGGGGGGGTTCAGAGGTAATGTAAGGAAGTATTTTTCACAGAGAGGGTTGTGGATGCATGGAACGCCTTCCGAGGAGGTTGTGGAGTCAAAAACAGTGGTTGAATTCAAGCATGCATGGGACAGTCATAAGGCAATTCTAGGGGGTGGGGGTAGAAAGAAGTAGGCTGCTGGTTAACTATGATCTGCAGCTTATCCATCAGGTAGGGAAATGGGCAGACTGGTTGGGCCAAGCGGTCCTTATCTGCCATCAAATTCTATGTTTCTATCACTTATTTGTTCCTTAATTTGTGTTCTTTTGGGTGAGATCACCAGTCTTTTGTTTACTTCTCTTGTGTGGGGGGTAATCAGTATTTTGTTTTGTGTCCCCATGGCCTGTCCCCTGCCTTGCACGCCCTATGCTGTACATAATGGATGATTTTTTTGGTTAAGCTGTATATATTGGTCTTTGTTCATCTTATCTAAGGTTGCTATGTTTATGTTACCGTCCCTGTACTGTGCCTGTTTTTTGTTCTTAGAATGCTCATACCCTTTATTGTTCAATAATTCGAGGCAAACAAATACACATCGCACCAGAACAGCATAAGAAAAGGATTTAATAAAAATATATATCCACAAATGTGACAATAAATACCTTGGTGCTATGCAGATAGTGAAGTGCAGAAAAAGTGTTCTTAGAATGCTCACCCGTTTAGTGTTCAATAATTTGTAAAGTGTCTGTTACAGTTTCTGGTTATGCAATGTTCTGCATTGAAGATTTGTACTACTGGTTCACTGTAACTGTTGTTGTATTTTTCTCTTCTTGTTAAATAAAGATGTTATTAAAAAGAAAGAGACAGGTGCTGGGGGTCTGCAATTACTCCCTAACTAAGGAAGGCCCAGAGAGGCAGATTGCTGAGTGGTAATGACAAACTGTTAGGGAATGGAAAGGAGTTGTTGCAGAACTGCAGCAGTGGCTGACAAGGGCTGGCTAAAACAACATGATGAGGGCAGGGGACATGTCCCAGCATCAGGAAGGAAGGTGCAGAGTGGTGAGCTGTAGTGGGCGTGGGGCTGTGGTATTCCTGGGTACATTGAGGGAGGCAGGTGGTTGCCCAGCATGCAGGAGGTTAAGCCACTTGTTGGTGGAGGTAAGGCAGCTCAGGTGGGAGTTAGCAGCACTAGTAAGGGGGAGAGTAGGTTGGGCATATAGAAGGGAGAGGTTGGGGGACTGACCAGGTGGCATATGCAGGTAGGAAGGAAGGAAAGGGTTGGGGGGGGCAGACCCAGATGCCTTAGGCTCCTCTACCTCAGAGGGTGAGGAAACCAAGGAGGGATGGAGTGGAGAGTGGTGGGAGGAAGGGAGGAGTCAGGTTGGAGAAGGCAAGAGTGGGAGCACCTGCCGGGGTACTAGTGTGAAACAGAGTCCTCCCACTGACTAGGAATAGGGATGGTCAAGGTAGGAAGGGGGGTCCAGTTTAGGGAGAAGGTTAGACAGGTGATGAAGGGGTGAAGGGGATAATGGTATAAATTGCGGGATTGAAAGGGGTGTAAGGAGGGGAGGAACAGTATGGGGTCAGAGGTACATGAAGGCAGAACAGAGCTAGGGGTGGGAAGCAAACAATGAGGCTGTGGAAGGTAGAGGGGTTCAGTCAGACAAATGGGGGCAAGAGGGAAGGTCAGGGAGTGCAGCTGGGGGAGAGCAGTTAGGTAAGGGTAAGTCAGAAGACAGGTAGTATGGGAGGGAAAGAGAATGGGGCAATGGAGGAGGAGTCATAGCTCTGGATAACTCAACAGAGAAGAGAGTACAGTGGAAGTGGAAGGGGGAAGCACACAAAAGCAGAAAGGCAGTGTGTATGCCAGCCATGATGGCAGAATGTGTGTGCCCAACAGACGCTGGAGACAAGGGGAACCTCATGTAATAATACATTTAGGTACGAATGACCTAGCTGGGGAACGAGGAGGAGGTAGTACAGGAGAGGTTTAGGGTGGTGGGGAGAAATTGCAGGGGGGTGGCTAGACCAGTAGCATTCTCAGAAGTGCTACCAGTACCTAGAGCCAGCACAGTAAGGAAGAGGATAATTGAGGAATTCAATAGCTGGCTGAGGGAATGGTGCAAGGGGAAGGTTTTGTTTGCATAGGGGGCTGGAAGGAGACCTGAAATGACGAAGCCCTCTATGCATCTAAAAGTCTGTGTCTCCACAGGGGGGGGGTTCCAGGGTGCTTAAAGACAAGCTGTGGTATTACATAGATAGAAGCTTTAATTTAAACTGGGGGGGAGTGCAAAATGGATCATTACATCCAGAGTTTCCAGGATGAGTGGGCCATCAGGATTCTACCTTAGGCCAGTCAGGTTGAGTTGGAAACAGATTGGGATGGAGAGCAAAGCAAAAATCAGCAGGGAGCAAAGGGGAGAGCATCTTTGGTGGGGTAGAGAAAAAGACACAAGCACACACAAAGGAGGGGACATCAGAGAAACTGAGGAGGGATCAGGTGGAGTGAGGGGCAGGGGGCAGTCAGTGGTGGGTAAGGGAGAAGGAAACCCAGCTGAGGGGAAGACAGACATGGAGTCATTATGGAGGGTGATGTCCATAAACTCAAGAAGCCCAGGAAAGAAAAAGGATGACCCGCAGAAGCTAATGGCAGACAGAAAGAAAGGTGGACATTGCAGCAGTCACAGAAACTTGGGCTACTCAGAACAGTAACTGGCATCACTCTATCCCTGGGTACACGTTGTATAGAAGTGATATAGGTGTAGGGAATGGGGAGAGGGCATAACTAGCATGAGGGAAGAGGTAGAGGAGGGGATGGCAGAGGTATTGTGGGTGCAATTGCAAACCAAAAAGGGGAAAAAAGTAAGGTTAGGGATAGTATACAGACCACTAACCAGGAGGAGGAGGAACGAGATATGGAGGTGGGGTCCATTATCAGGGTGGTTGTAGGCAAAGGGGAGGTGGTGTTAGTGGAGCAGGTGACTTCAATGTGTCCAAAGTAGATTGGAAGATTCCAGCCACAACCTGTGCCAGGAGTCAGTTTGTCCTGGATGTCGTTCACAGCCAGTTCCTGACCCAAGATATAACTGAACCAACCAGGGAGGGTGCCATCCTGGACCTGGGCCTAACAAAGAGGGACTATGTTCAGGATTTTAATGCGAGTGCATGCCTACACACATGGTTTGCCTTGGCGGTGGATTGTGAGCTGCCTGTGTGAGCTGCTGCGAATTGAGTTTAAATGTGAGCTCTGTAGGGGCACGTTTTATTTATTTTCTGTATGTATTGCATTTTGTGTTTATTTTGTTTTGTGACTGTTTTTATGAAGGCTAAGTGTTAAAATTCTAAGACGTGGTGCTACAGATGGAACACCGATTTGGATTGTGGATTGCGGTTCAATGGACTGAAACGCTGAAACGCTGAACTACTAACACGCTGGAACTGCTAATACGCTGAAATCTTTCTTAACCACTGCTTACATGTGAAATTATTGAAGGACTGAATGGGATTTGGACAGTGGGAAATTTCGGCATTCTGCGTTCGTCTTTTCGGATGGCAAAAAACTGCAAGTGCACCTGAATAAAGTTCTATTTCATACTTTCTGCAAGATTTTGGTAGCACCGGGATTATGGGGGGTTCATTCTCCCTTTGAAGGATAGTTTTTTCCGGTTGACTGTACTGGCATTGGTACTGCCCGATGAACTGGTGAATGGGCGAATTATTGATTTAGTGAGAGTGATTTTTACAGTGTTACGATTATCCCCCCTTTTCATGTTGAGTTTGTGAGGAACTTTAAAGGGGAACTGTGTGGTGATTCGTGTAGGGGATCTATGGGAAGATTTGGACTTTCCTGAGCTGGATTGCTTTTGAAGAGATTGGCTGTAAGAAGCATCTTGCCATAAGGGACGTTGGCTGTGGAAAAGCTGCTGGTGTGGTGAGAGTGCATCCAGCGGATGCTTGTGGGTTCCTTAATATAGAACAGTACCTGATGAGGTGTGTCAGGAGGGGGGTCTCTTCTAATATCTTTGGGACAGGGTGGGGGAGGAGGTCTCCCATGGCCAGACGTGGTTTCTCAGTGGTGCTGAGGGGATCCTGGGGGTGCTCTGGGTGCTCCTAAACTCCCGGTGGGTCATGCCGTGGGGCCTGTCCTTCTGGGGTTGTAGTTGTAGGCCATTGGGGGCTGGTTTCCAGGACCTAAAATTGTCTCCTTGGGAGTGGGAGCCCCCTTAGGTCCCTGTTTAACACACCTCTTATGTGCTGTATTATTGGGGGTCTCCTATATTTTCCTAGACTATCAAAACTGCCAAGACTATCAGACAATTATGGCTCTGCATAAGATCTATTCCTGAGATATTATTGTTGTACTCGCTGATAAATTAGTTCTGGTGAGAGTGGAACTAAGGACTGAGCAATCTAATTTGGACATCTGTAGAGACTGTGTTATGTTTATTTGTTATATACTCTTCTTTGATTCTGGTGAGAGCAGAATCAAGGTGTGAGCAATTTATCATTGGATAGATTTAGAGTTTTGATATTATGTTCTTTTTCTTTTATTATTTGATATTTTGTTTTAGGTTCCTTTTGTTGTTTTGCTATTTAATTCATATGGTCTAGTGAGAGCAGAGCTAGGGATTAATATGGCATTGGCATTGCTCTGGGGAGGTGAGGGCTTTCCAGGGCTATTTAAGTTAATTAGTTTTTTTTTTTTTTATGATTAGAGTTTGATTGTTTTTTTTTTCTGAACGTTTGTTTGAATTAGATTTATGATTTTTTGAGCTCTGTAGTAATTGAGTACCTGTTTAAGTCTGTGTAGGATGTGCTGTTATTCTGCCTTCACGGTTGTGCACTACTCACCCTCTGCTCTTCGTGTCCTCTGTCCTTTTTTCCCTCCCCCTTTGGAATTTAGTGTTTACCAGTGCTGTAGAGCACTTGGTATAGCACGAAGGAGGTGCAGGAGGACGGGGGGTGGCGAACAGTGGAGGATGAGTGAGCGGGGTCATCGAATTGGGGTCGTGGGAGTTAAGAGACACCCTGGGGTGAAATGAAAATCAGAACGTGGTCCGCCATGTTTGGTTCCCATACCCAAGGGCACAACCGAATTGAGTCAGCAGGTGGTTCAGGAGGCACAAGGCGTTCATCTGACTCGGGTGATGTTATACAATGCCAGGTCAGTCAAAAACAAGACAGCAATTATTGCTGATCTTGTGGAAATGGCTGACCTGGCTGGATGAGAATTCTGGCCCCATTTTGGAGGCTTTAGTTCTGGCCGGGTACTCAGTAATACACTGTCCAAGATTGGACTGCGGGAGGGCGGGGGGTGGCTGTCTGTTTTAAGACCAAACTCAACCTCACTAGTGTATTGGTTGGGGAGATGAGTCATTCGAGTGTGCCATTGTAACGGGTGTAGGTTGTTGGATTGTTCTCGTCTATTGTCCACCTGGTGACGGGAAACGTTTCCTTCAGGAAGTGGCAGATTTCAATGCCTGGGTTGACGATGAACTCTCGCAATTTGGACAACACTTCCTTCAGTTGATGTCTTCTCTGGGCCTGACACCGGTGGTTACCTCCACTACTCATAGACACGGTCACTCTCTTGACTTAGTCTTCCTCCTAGGGATCGAAGCTTCTGATTTGGAGGTGGATCCAGTCAGGTGGTCTGATCACTGCACTGCGGGGTTTAGTTTTATACCCCCCCTCTGGTAGGCCTACTCCTACGGAGATGGTCGGGTACCGCCCTTTACGAGATGTAAGTTCTCAGAGCCTAATGGCAGTTCTTGACCTATCGTCATCCTTGTTTGCCAGCAATGATCCTGAGACTCTTGTGATGGCCTATAATTTGGCCGTCTCGACAGCTTTGGATTCTATTGCCCCTGTCCGTGTTCGGCCTCTCTCCCTTTACCCTTGATCTCCCTGGTTTGATGGGACTTTGAGGGAGTTGCAGAGACTAGGTCGAAGGTTGGAGCGTTGTTAGCAGAAATCCACCCTTGATGCCGACCAACTTAGATTGTTGGAACATTATCAAGTCTACCAATCTGCAATCTCCTGTAAGAAGGCAGAATTCCTGTCCAGGGAGATTGCAGTTGCTCAGAATCGACCAGCTCAGCTTTTCCGTACAGTGGACAGACTGTGCAACCCAGCCTGTCTTCAAGTGAAGAGAGCTTTTTCACAATTAGAGTGCCATGAAATTGCTTGATTCTTTGCAAATAAGGTGGCCGATATCAGGGCAGGACTCCAGCTGGCACACTCTATGGGTGTTGCTATTGATCAGTGTGAGGTTACTACACATGCTGTAGATTGGATCCTGGACCTACTTCCCTAATTTTGGGAGGTATTGAGGTTATCAGTCTAGTCCTGGCATGGATTGTCTGGTGCTCTTTGGAGTCTGGAGAGTTTCCTAGCTCTCTGAAAGAGGCAGTGGTGACACCTCTCTTGAAGAAAGCTTCCCTGGACCCGGATTGCCATGCTAACCTGTCTCCAACCTTCCTTTTATAGGGAAGGTTATTGAGAAAGTTGTGGCTGCACAACTGGAAGACCATTTGACCATCCATGACATCTATGAACTACCCCAGTCTGGTTTCGTAAGAGACATAGTACCGAAACAGCACTGGTTCAGGTGCTCAATGATCTCCTGGTGGCAGAGATCAGAAGAACCGTTCCGTCTTGGTCCTTTTAGATTTCTCTTCAGCTTTTGACACCGTGGACCACGAAGTGTTGTTGGGTCATCTGAGGTTCATCTGTGGACTGTCGGGAACAGTCCTCAGGTGGTTTTCATCTTTTCTCATGGTCAGAACTCAGAGATTGGTGTCGGGGATCTATTCCTCTGACCCTACTTCTCTGTCATGTGGATTACCTCAGGGTTCGGTCCTCTCACCCATGTTGTTTGCAGTGTATATGCTGTCCCTCGGAGACATTGTAAGAAGGTATGGGCTGAGGTTTCACTGCTATGCTGAAGATACCCAGCTCTACCTATCTTTTGCACCCGACCAGAATGGAGCTGTATCAGTCTTTAACAACTGTCTGAAAGAAATCCAAGACTGGATTCCAGTTGGCTAAAGTTGAACCCAGAGAAAACTGAAGTGTTGGTTGTGGATCCAGGTCGTTGGATAGGGTGGTTGGGGGATGGTGCGACCTCAGGTATTTTTCTTGGTGGCACCTCAATCCCGATCTGTGAACGGGTGCATAACCTGGGGGTAATTTTTGATGAAGGGCTGACCTTGCATTCGCAGGTGTCGGCAGTCGTCAAAACTTCCTTTTATCATTTTAGGAATATCTCCAGGATTAGGCACCTTGTTCTATCTAATGACCTTCCAACATTGATCCATGTCTTTGTTTCCTCTCGCTTAGATTATTGCAATTCCCTTTACCTAGGGCTTCCTGGGGTAGAAATCTGCTGCTTGCAGCAGGTGCAGAATGCTGCAGCCCGGCTTTTGATGGGGTCTTTGCGATCTTAACATATTTCGCTGGTGTTGCACGAACTGCACTGGCTCTCAGTTCAGTGGTGGATCACCTATAAAGTCAGCTTGCTGACTTTTAAAGCCCAACGCAGACTAGGCCCAGACTACCTGAAAGAGCTCCTGACTCCCTACCAGCCCAGTCGATCACTCCGCTCATCTGGCAAGGGGTTGCTAGAGGTTACAAGGGTATGTTTAAAATCTTCTGGTGCAAGAGCTTTTGAGTTCGTTGTGCCTACCTTTTGGAATTCTCTACCCCATCGAATTCAGGCATGCGCAACTGTGGAGTCATTCAAGCAGGCTTTAAAGACCTATCTGTGGCTTCAGGCTTTTAATAATTGAGTTTGCTGTATATTTTATGATATGTTTATGATTTTATGGTATATGTTATGTTTTTAATATGATTGGTGTTTTAAAATGTGAGGCGCCTTGGTTTTGGATAAGGCACCACGGCCCAGATATTCAAAAGAGTTGAGCCATGCACAATAGGGTTGCGCCTGCACAAGTCCGAAATTGCGCCATTCTGCGATATTCGGCAGGAGGCAGTTGCACCCCCGAAATCATGCTGAGCAACAGCGCAATGATAATGAAGGCATGCTCAACCAAAGGGGGAGGAACCATGCATAAATGGCGCAATGCGATATTCAACGACTTGCACCATGCGCAATAAGGGAGCAAGTGGAAGTTGCGCTATAGCGGAAATGAGCCAAAATAAAAAGGAGCAAGGGAGAGGCACAAGAACACTACAGGGAAGCCACATGAGGCAGAACCCTAGGCAGACAGACAGGGCAGGAGGGACAAACAGGGCAGGCCAGGGAAAGGGCACTCTGAACAGCCAGGCACAGAGAAGGTGTGGGGAGCCACACAGCACAGAGGCCAGCACAGGCAGGTGTTCTCGGTGCAGGGGAAGTAGCAGCCAGGGCAGTGGGAGGAATACAGCAACAGCTGCCGGGGGAGGTGAACACAAGCCAGGGACATGGCCAGTGCCACCTTCCAGATGGAGGCCGTTATGAGGGGGTTGAGAAGGTGGGCGGCAGGGGGGCATGGCCTTGGAAGGGCCCATCAGCGGTATGCCCCCAACAGGCAGTACCGAGCCCACACCAGCTTTGAGCTGTACACTGATACTGAGATTGTGGGCTGGTACCGCCTGAATAGGGCAATTCTGAGGCGGCTCTGTGAGCTGTGCAGTGATGTGATGCAGGCACCCACACAACGGAGCCATGCCCTGTCAGTGGAGACTAAGGCAACAGCCTGCATGTGCTTGCTCGCCATGGGTACCTTCCAGAGACCAACTGGGGACACCACAGGCATAACCCAGTCGGCTACATCATGCCACCTCACCCAATTCCTCAGCACATTGCTGCCACATGCTGCGGAGTACATCCATTTCCCCAGCACAGCGGCGGAGTGCACAGCAAACATACAGGAGTTCCACAGGGTAGCACGTATGCCTGGCATGCTAGGGGCAATAGACTGCACCCATGTGGCCATACGCACACCACCTGGCCCCGAGGGAGCCGCAGACATCAATCGCAAGGGCTATGCTAGCATCAACTGCCAGGTGGTGTGCAATGCCAGGGGGTGCATAATTAATATATGTGCCACGCACCCTGGGAGAGCACACGATTAATTCATCTGGCACCAGTCAGCACTGTGCCACAGATTCGAGAGTAGGGATATCCCCACTTGACACCTAGTGGGTGAATATGCAAACCACATGGACAATCATAGGGCCTGGGGGGGACATGGCCAGAGGTGACATGGGTAGTGGCCTATATGGCCTGGGGCAGGGCGATGCTGATCACCAAACTAACCTCTGCCCTCTACACACAGGTGACAGTGGATACCCATCCCATCCCAGGCTGTTCACACCCTACCGGAGGCCTGCAACCCCATTGCAGCAATGCTACAATGAAGCACACGCCACCACATGTAATGTCATCCAGCGGATGTTCGGGATGCTGAAGGCACATTTCCGTTGCCTGGACACCTCTGGTGGTGCCCTACAGTACAGCCCCGTGGGCTATTCCTGGCCTGTTGCATCCTGCACAACATGGCCAATGAATGTGGGATAGCCATACAGGTCGAAGAGGGGGACAGCGATGGGGACGATGGGGATGCCGGTGACGATGGTGATGGGCAGCCCTCCCTTGGCCGACGGGATCCCTGACTGATCCGGCTGGCACAGCTGCACCGGGACACCATCACAGAGGAGCATTTCAGCCAACCCAGGTAAGTCATGGAGCCATGTGCAACCACTAGTGGCTAAGGCACAACCCACAAACACGCATGGACACACACCAGGGGTGTATGCCATCAAGGGAAGTGACAGGGCACAAAAGCACTCACACAACTAGGGATGGGTGAGGATTAACATGCCACATGGACAGACACACACACACATGCACACACACAATGCACCAAACCTGCACAGAGGGCAGGAGGCACACCGACCCAGAATGCCAACCCTAGCAACACACATGTCCACAGGCCACCACGCCCACTGCCTGTCCATGTGCGTGTGTCAGATGCTGAGCACCATTGCACATTGGTGTACAGCCCAATGCAGGCATCATCATGCACATGCAACTGCGGACAGCAGCCAGGAGGGTGTGCAGGTGGACTGTGTGTCCACGTGCAGGGCCGGGTACCCACCCATGCACTGCCCACTGAAACACACAATGCACACAGGGCAGCACCAGACAGTAGCTGCGCTGGGAGACAGATCAGTCACGTGACACAGTGCCCCGGCCGCCATGGATGTGTGTGCAGCCCCGCTGAGACCTGCCAGCACTGACAGGCTGACCACTGGCCTCATGGGGTGGCACCGATGGTCCCCCAGGGGTTCCACTGCATGAACGTGACTGTGCTCGTGCAGGGGTCTGCAGCACACCGAACATGCCTGCGCCAGGAGTGCTCAGGATGCCCACAGCTGAACCCGGTGTCGACAGGGTGGGAGTCGCACGATGCTGGGAATGGGGGGTGGATAGTGCACTGTGTGGTGTCCGTGCTGCATGGGCACCTGACTGTGTGCCCATTGTGGCCATGACAGCAGTGAATACCTGTGCATGCCTGTCAATGGCAGCAATCACATCCTCCCGCAAATGGTCCATCCTTGCTAAGATCAGTGCAGTGTCCCTGCTGCGACGCTCCTCTGCCTGCACCAGAGCCACATGCGGTGCATCCACAGATGTAGCAAGCTGCATCTGCTGCTGGACCGATGCTTGCAGTAGGCAGGTGTGCTCGTCCAAGAGGTCATCTGCCTCCTTGGCATCCTGTCCCTCAGGGTGTGCACGGCCCTGATGATCAGCACCCCTTGAGGGTGGGTGCTGCGCACCAGGACCAGGTCTGGGCATGTCCACAGGTGGTGCACAGATGCCACCACTGAACCCTGTACCCCCAAGCCCATTGGGTGACTGCTGATGCTGCCCCTCCAGCTGCCACTCCCCAGGGCTCAGTGGTGCTGCCGCAGTGGCCGCAACAGTCCCACTGTCCTGAACAGACACCAGTGCTGCCCCACTGGTGCTGACAGGCACAGGCTGGGACTGTGCTGACATGCAGGCCTCCACGGCAGCACCACCCACAGTCATGGGCATGAATCGCCCTGCTGTGTGACCATCCCGTGGCACACATGTGTCACTGCCCATTATGGTAGCGTCATCATCACTGGTGATGGACTCTGCACTGGCCACAGTCACAGCATGCTGGCATCCATGGACGCTGGCATGCTGGAACACAGGCAGGGCTTCCTCCACACCTGTTACAATGACATCAGTGTGGACAGCCAGGTGGCCCCACTGTTGCAATGCTCCACGTATACCTGTGGAGGTGGATGGGCCCTCCTCCAACTCCAGCTGACTGTCCTCAGTGGACAGGCCCACCACCACTGACCCATGCAGACGCTCAGGATCTGTAAGGGAAAGCAAAGTCGTGTTACTGCATGTGACCTACCCTGCCCCCCCATAGACAGACCATGACTTACCATGCAGTGATGAGCCACCACCCGTCTGGAAGCCACCACCCAGAACACCCTCAATGGCACTGTGCTGCATGCTTCCAGCAAGCCTCTCCTCCTGTGGGGTCAGCTGTACCACCTCTGGCTGTCCCCCACCTGTTGCAGCATGTGCTGTCCTGATGGCAGCCACCTTCTCCTTTATCATCCTCATGTCTGTGCCCATCTTTTCTTACACTCCTGCACGGAGAGCTGGTGGCTGTCATGCAGGTTCACAGCACGTGCCACCTTCTCCCATGCAGCAACACGGGCTTGAGGTGTTCCCCGCCGTCCACTGAGAAGTGGCTCCTGGTCCAGGTAGGCCTCGAACAGGGCCTCGGTTTTGGCCTTTGTAAAGTTCAGCCTCCTCCTCCTCCCACCACTGTGTTCCTCCTCTCCAACAACTTGCTTAGTCATTATGTAGCCTGTAAGAATGACAGTTGTTACCTGTGACTGTGCAGTCCCATGCATGTCCCTAAATCCACAGTCCACACTCCCAAACAGCATGCAACTCACCAATAGACTGCAGTAACCGACTATGGCCACTGCAGCACAATGTCGCACTTTTATAGCGCAACCCATGCAAATGAGGCGAGGAGCAACTTTAAGTAGATGCAAATTGCAGTGCTGTGCCATTGAATGGCTGATTAGATGATTTGCATATGACAGCTGAATATCGCACTTTTGCGCTTTGTGCAATTGTGTTGAACGTGCTAAGCCAATGGCGCAGTTCTGTGACATGTGTAGTACACACCTCACTGCGCATGCCCAGGTTGCTGACGCAGGCGTCTGCCGCCCTGATGACGTGCTGTGCATGGTAGGCAATGCAGGGCATGGCCACCATTGTGCCAGTGGCGCTATAGCGATGGTCACTGCATGGCGCTATGGCACTGGGCCATCATAGGCGCAATGGGCCAACTGCACGGTAGGCCGCTATGGTGCTGGCACACAGGCAGCCAATCGCACTACAAGCATTATGTTCCAGTGGCACTGTGCATGTCCATGCGCCAGAGACCCTTGACCCTGTGCCCGACCTTTGCCCCTAGGTGCCATGCGTCAGGCATGGGTGCACCTCTATCGCGCTGTTCGGTGACAGCGCAATAGGGAATGGCAGCGCTGTACCGCGCAGCATCTGCACGTGGGGAGCCGCACTGCAGAGTGCCATATTGCCAACTAGAATACAGAGAATGGCATGCAGAAGGGCAGCCCAGTGGTCTGCTATTGAATTGGCCAACCTGGTGGCCATTGTGGAGCCACACCATGGGTCTTTGTTCAGGGAGGTGCCCCTGGACAGGGCCAGGACCCAGGTGTGGCAGGAGGTGGCCACTGCCCTTGAGAAGGCCACTGGATGGGGGAGGAGTGCAGAGCAGTTCAGGTACTGATATGGGGACCTGCGGAGGAGGGAGCCAGAGCTACTGGCACGCCTGTGGGCATGTGCCAGGAGGGGCACGGTGCCACGGCCAGGTAGGGGTTCCATCAACACATTTTTATTGTCCATATGGGTAACAGTGTTGTATGTGTCCAGCACATAGGGGAGGGACCGTCCGGGGTTGGCTGTGGTGGTGTTCACAGGGTGTGGGGTGGGTGGGTCTGGCTGGGTGGGAGGCACACACCTGGGGCAGGGGACTTTGCTATGGGATTGTAGTGATGTTCCTTTCTCCATGTTTGCCCCACAGGCCCAGAGGAATACCGCCATGCACAGGAAGAGCGGCAGCAGGAGAAGAATGGTGCAGCCAGGTTGGGCAAGGGCCCTCACCACCCACCTGACTGGCCCGATGAAGGTGAGTGCCATACATCCATGATTACTATTGCATGCTGTGTGACAGAGTGGGCAATGGGGCATGGACACCATCCATCGATACCACTGCCATGCACACGACTTGTTACAGTCAACACTGTCCAGTGGCAATGCATGTCTGGGAATGCATCAAGGGTGGTCCATGTGTGCACCAGGTACATGGTTGTGCCACTGCCTTTGCACCACATAGCCATGTCACTAAACGGCCATGGTGGTGCTGTGCATGACTTGGCCAGTGGGTGTGTGCAGCGTTCCACATGGCTGTATGTGCCTGGGTGGGCAGGTCCTGTGGACGTGATCACTGCGGGTGGTCACACACCATCACAGAGGTATGTCCCACGGCCGTATGCCATGCACAGTGGGCGGGCTGTATGGGGTTGTGCATTTACACCTATTAACTGTGCTCCCTTGTCCTAGGTACCCACCAGCTCCGTGAGATCTGGGAGGCACTGCAGGAGATTTTGTTGGTGGCAAGGGCATCACTGGACATCCTGTGACGCATAGATGAAACCGGGGTACTGAGGAGGCACAGGGCCTGGAGGAGCCAGAGCGGGGAGAGGTGCTCCCACTAGGATAGATTGGTCCCAGTATTCCCCTACCCCCCTGGACCCACCCTCACACCCCTCCTTCCCCGTCCCATTTGTCCACCCCTGCCCTCTACCCACCCCCACATTGTTTATGTCCCCCCAACCTTGTATATAGTTCATATGTTATATTGTATATAGTTCTTGTAATCTTGTATATAGTTGATTGTTATATATTTTTTCAATACATTTAATTTTGATACGAATACTGTGGTGGTCTCTGATTTGCAGTGGGCTATAGGTGCTCAGCTGCAGTGGTGTGCATGGCGTCAGGGGTGGTGCAGTCATGGGTGTGTGTGCGTGTGTCCCTGTGGAGGTGACTATGGTGTGGGGGTAGCTATCAGTCGGTGTCTGTGGTGTGTGTGTGTGTGTTGCTCCCTGTGCTCTGGATGACTGTGTGCAGTGGTCCATGATGAGTGCTCTGTGTCCATGGCGCACCCATCGGCCCGTCCATGGCCTGTGCAGCTGACACACATGCATGTCTGTGACCTACACGGTCCGCTGGCATGTCAGTGGTGGTAGTCCCTGCAGGGCGGCCACTGTACCTGTCACATTGCTGGGTTGCCTCCTGTCACTGGTGTGGTGCATGCCTGCCTTGGGTGGCACTGTGGGCACCACAGTTGTTGTCCCACCTCCATGCTGTGCCTTGTGTGTGTTGCAGGGTATGTGCCCCACTGTCTGTGACTTGTGCTCTGGGCAACTGATGGTAGTGTACGGGTCCACAGTGCCTGCGCAGGGTGGCTGGCACTCCAGTGCCATGGAGAACTGCGGGTTGTGTGTACACAGTTTACATGGGCCCACAATGGGGGATTGGTTGCCCCACCACTGCGTCCCTGTGTTGTTGTGCCCTTGGGTATGGGTGGGTGTCTGTCCATACACTGTGTGGCATCCGGTGTGGTGCATGCTTCCACACGGCTGTGCTGGCTGTTGTGGCCAGTGGTGGGTCAGGGTGTGTCATTGGACTACTGTGCAGGGTGCTGTACCACTGGTGGTGATGACAAGAGTACGCCCTGTCCCGTGTGAGGTACCTCATGTGCCGATGCATGGTTGGTCTCTCAGCAGTACCTCGGGGGGACTGTGTGTGGTGGCACTGTGTCTGCCGTTGTTGCATTGCTGTGTGCTGCCACCCGCTGATGGGTGCTCGTGATGGGGCTGGCTTGCATGCTTCTGTGGTGCACAGGGTTGCAGTGTCACAGTGGGGGTGGTGGTATGCATGGGGTTTCCTGCAGTGGTGGTCACTGCTCATGGGGGGGTGTCTGGGGGTCACAGTGCAGGGTGTGCTCTGCATTGGGGGGGATGGTGTGGCATGGGGTGGTCAGCCATCCTTGTGTGCCAGTCACAGCTTGCCGGTAGGTGAGATGGGGCACCGTGACCCGGCTGTGGGTTGTTTGCTTGTCTCCATGGGCCAGTGGTTATTCCCGCCCTCCCCCAGTTGTGCAGTGCATGGGGTGTGGGGGGATGATGTCTGTTCTGCTGTGTGTTCCTGTGCCCATCTGTGGCATGGGTGGTGGGCTCCTACCTCCCTGGTTGTGCAGTTACATTGCTCTGCTGCTGGGGGGCATCCCTGGTTGCACTATGGCGCCTCTGCACTGCTCAGCTGAACATCCCTTGTTGCGCTATGGTGCATCAGATCTGCTCAGCTTCCGCTCCCGAGTTGTGCTATGGTGCAGGTGGTGCGATATTCAGTCGTCGGATGTAGGTGCAGTTTGGCCTGCTCCGTTTTTGAATATTGCGTCTCTTGAGCATGGGTGCAATAGACTTGTGCTTGCTCCTGCTATTGAGCACTTTTTGGGTGCAGTTTGAATATCTGGGCCCATATAAATAAATTTTATTATTTATTATTATTATTATATCTAGATTGAGAAGCCCCTGGGAGGGAGTGACCATTATACAGTTTGATTAAAGGTGGACATGGGGAGGGAGAAGGCAAATATCAAGACTAGGGTCCTGGACTTCAAATAGATAGACCTTAAGAAGATAGGAGAATTGCTATGGGGACACCTCACTAGTAACAGAGAGTGGATGGGGGCAGAGCAGAAGTGATCATCATCAAGAACGGGATAGCAGCTGCCACAAATGAATGCGTCAGACTGAAAAGAAAAAGTTTTAAGACCAATGTACTAAGATGGTTTAGTAGATCATGCCAAACAATCCTGATCAATTTCTTTGACTAGGTAACAAGAACAGTTAACAAGGCTCAAGAGGTTGACATCCTTTATTTGGACTTCAGCAAGGCTTTTGCCTCAGATCCCCTCAGGAAGTTGATCAGGAAGCTGGAGGACTTGGTGGTAAGAAAGAAACTCACTACATAGGTGGAGAACTTGCTGAAGGATGGGACCCAGAGGATGGCAGTAGGGAAGAGCTCTCAGACTCAAGGGACATCACCAGTGGTGTTGCGCAGGGCTTGTTGCTTGGCACAGAATTGTTTAATGTATTTATTAAGGACAGTGGAAATGGCATAAAGGGCAAAATCTGCTTCTCTTTGGACAACACCAAACTCTATGGAAAGGTATATACAGTGGAGGGGATACAGGAACATAAGGAGGATCTGATCAGGCTGGAGAAGTGGTTGGGAATATGGCACCTTGTGCTCAGTGCAAAAAAGTGCAAGATCATACATGTAGAAGGTAGTAACCTGAGGACAGAGTACAGCTTAGGAGGGGTCCTTGTAACAAAGTCAGAGGAAGAAAAAGACTTGGGGTGACTATCACTAGTGATGTGAAGAATTCAAGGTCCACAAAACAACAAAGGTCAAATGTTGAGGAAAAATGAAATTTGAAAGTAAAGTGTTGTAGAGCAGAGAGTATAAATAACAGGAGAAATGGGAGGCTCATTGTCACTCTCTGGAGAGAGAGAGAGACACACATCAACACAAGGGAAGGGAAATATGTGCGTCAACCATAACACAACCCCCATCACTAATGCTCCCAACATAAGGCTCACTTTGCCCCAACTTCCAGCTCACAGTTCACCATTAAGCCCAGCTCAGAGCTTCTAGACAACTACTACATTGTACCTTACAACACAGAGGGAAGAGACATCTTGCATTAAAGTACAATGCTCCCTCCATTATCCACTCCCTTATCTGTCACGCTCACATACCTCTACTGTGAGCTCATGTGCCATTTCCCAAAACTGTTATCGCCCCCTTTAACTGCCATCATCATTGGGATGGACTTCGTTGACAGAGAGGAGACAGCTGCATAAATATATTTTGGCCTTTAAAAGTATTACTATGGTAATTCCAGAATACCTGGCTGAAAGGTTAGAAGTTAGGGAAATTAAATCTTCATTAAGAAATGCAGGATATAGGGAGTTGGTTATACCTAGACTGAAAACTAAAGTTCTGATTTTTTTTTTTTAGTCAGTTTTTTTCCTAGATTTTGGAATATGATTCCTGTAAGATTTCGATTGGGTGGACATAAAATACCTTCATGTAAAGCTGTTAAAACCTGGTATCTGGAAACACTTTCTGGGCAAAAGAAGAATTGTTGTGGTTAAATAAGTTGTACTGTTTCTCTTAGTATGTATGTATGTTCTGTTTTTTTTCTTTTTGTTTTTATATATTTGTTGTAACCACAACTTTGTATGACCAAGGATCACCATTTTAAATGAGTTTTACTCAATGGTCTAACCCATTTAATAAAAATGAAATGAAATCATCAGTTATCTGCCATCCTCTTTTATCTGCCAAAATTTAGGATGTAGCAAGGTTAGCAGATAAGAGTGAGCATTGTATACCATATAGTAGAATGAGAGAGAGACAGCATGAGTGAGACAGAGAGAAATCCCCATGTAAAATGTATTTAATGTGTGGCTCATAGAAGAAAGAAATATGCAGGTAAAAGTGTACATAGAAACATAGAATTTGACGACAGATAAGGACCGCTTGGCCCACCCGGTCTGCCCATTTCCCTACCTACTGGATAAGCTGCAGATCCTAGTTAACCAGCAGCCTACTTCTTCCTACCCCCAACCCCTAGAATGGCCTTATGACTGTCCCATGCATGCTTGAATTCCACCACTGATTTTGACTCCACAACCTCCTCCGGAAGGCCGTTCCAGCATCCACAACCCTCTCTGTGAAAAATACTTCCTTAAATTACCTCTGAGCCACCCCCTTTATCTTCAAATTGTGCCCTCTTGTTCTTGCACCTCTTTTTTTGAAAGATGCTACCCTCTTGGACTTTGTTGATTCCCTTGAGGTACTTGAGCGTTTCTATCATGTCCCCCTCTCCCTCCTTTCTTGAGGCTATACATAATAGCTCCTTTACGTCTCTCTTCATATGTCTTCCGGTGCAGACCCTGCACAATTTAGTTGCCCTCCTCTGGACAGCTTCCATCCTGTCTACGTCTTTGCGGAGATTGGGTCTCCAGAACTGCACACAGTACTCCAGATGGGGTCTCACCAGCTGTCTGTACAGAGGGATAATAACTTCCTGTTTTCTACTGGTGATGCCTCTCCCTGCGCATCCCAGTATCCCCCCAGCCCTCCTTGCTGCCCTCTCACATTGCTTGCCCACCTTTAGGTCATCTGATATGACTACCCCCAGATCCCTTTCCATTTTTGTTGTTGTTAGTATCTCAGCCTCCATCGTGTACTCTTCCCCTGGGTTTTTGTTTCCCAGGTGCATTACCTTGCACTTTTTAGCATTGAATCTAAGCTGCCATACATTTGACCATTCCTCTAACCATGCCAAGTCCCTTCTCATGCTTTCCACCCCACCCTGTGCATCAACTCTGTTGCAGATCTTTGTGTCATCTGCAAAGAGACATACTTTTCCTTCAGTCCCTCTGCAATGTTGCTTATAAAGACATTGAAGAGGACCGGTCCTAATACTGAACCCTGTGGTACCCCACTAGTAACCCCCCTTTCTTCAGAGTGGACTCCATTTACTGTTACTCTCTGTGTCCTATTCTCCAGCCAATTCTTTACCCAGGCTGTTATCTTGGGACCCACTCCCAGGCTGGCTAACTTGTATATTAATCTTTTGTGTGGGACTGTGTCAAATGCCTTGCTAAAGTCTAGGTAGGCCATGTCCACAGCCCCTCCTGATCTACTACTTTGGTCACCCAGTCAAGAAATCTATCAGATTCGTCTGGCATGACCTTCCGCTGTGAATCCATGCTGCCTGGGTCCTGTGCCCCTCTGGCCTTTAGATACTTGACAATTCTTTCCTTCAGAGTGATTCCATCATTTTCCCTACCACTGAGGTTAAACTAACAGGTCTGTAGTTTGCTGCTTCTGCCTTGCTCCTACTTTTGTGAAGGGGAATCACATCTGCCCTCCTCCAGTCCTCGGGTACCACCCCATCCTCCCATGATTTGTTAAAAAGGGTAGACACTAGTTCTACCCTTAGTTCTTTTAGAATTCTGGGATGAATACCAACAGGCCCCATTGCTTTGTCCATTTTCAGTTTTAAGAGTTCTTTCAGAACTCTTTCTTCTGTAAATGGGCTGATATCAACTTCTGCATCCAGAGTGTTTCTACTGTTTGTTTTAGGTACCTCCCCCTCTTCATTTGTAAATACTGAGCAAAAATATTTGTTTAGTATCTCTGCCTTTTCACAGCCTCCCTCTGCCCACCCTCCCTCCCTCCTTTTATTAAGCCTCACTATCCTCCCTTGGTCTTCCTTCGCTCCTGATGTACCTATAAAGGTTTATCCCCTTCTTAACTGAGTTGGCTATCTTTTCCTCGGTTTGGGCCTTTGCTGTTCTGACTGCCTTCCCAGCCTCCTTTTGCTTTAACTGATACAGTTTCCTGTCCTGCTCCTTCTGCGATTCCTTGTATTTCCTGAATGCTTTCTTTTTCTCTTGAACCTTCACTGCCACTTCCTTTGAGAACCATAGTGGTTTCTTACATCGTTTTATTTTGTTTATTTGCTTCACACAAAGGTTCGTTATCTCTGTGATGGCAAATTTTATTATTCCCCATTGTTCTTCCACCCCTCCTTCCTGCCCATTTGCTAGTGCATTCCTTAGGCACTCACCCATTTTGGCAAAGTCAGCCCTCCTAAAGTCCAGTACTTTTGCCTTTGTATGGCTTGACTCTATTGCTGTGTTTATTGTGAACCATACTGTTCGATGGTCGCTAGTTCCCAGATGGCTACCCACTTCTACATCTATGATCCTCTCTCCATCTCCATTTGAGAGAACCGGGTCTAAGATTGCTCCCTCTCAAGTGGGCTCCAATACTAGTTGTCTAAGGCATGCCCCCGTAGGGCATCTAGAATAACCCCACTCTTAGAAGTGGCTGCTGCAACTGCACTCCAGTTAACATCTGGCATATTCAGATCACCCATCAGCAATATCTCCCCTTTTTCTGCCATTCTAAGTATACTTTCTATCATTTCCTTGTCCATTTCCTCCCCTGAGAGAGTCTGTATCTAACCCTGTGCAGTTTGATGCCATTGCCTGTCTCCAAATTTACCCACAGTGCTTCTTCTCCTCCTCCCTGTTTACCCTTTTTGTTCTGTTGCTTTTATTCCTTTCCTTATGTAAAGAGCTACTCCTCCTCCTCCTCTTTCACCCTCCCTGTCCCTCCTGTAGATAGTGTATCCTGGTATGTTTACATCCCAGTCATGGTTTTATGTGTACCATGTTTCTGTGACTGCCACGATATCCAGATGTTCCTCCTCCATCAAGGCCACTAATTCAGGAAGCTTGTTACACAAACTACGGGCATTGGTACTCATTGCTCTCCATTTTTTGATGGCTTTACCTTCTGTTGCAGCATCCCCCACTGACCTTTCTACCTTGGTCTTTTTCTTATTTAGTACCCTGTTTTGTAGGGAGAGGCTGGGATTTTTCTGCTGCTTATCAGTGCCTCCCCCTTTGACTAGTTTAAAAGCTTGCCAATGAAGCATTTAAACTGATTGCTCTAAAGACTTGTTCCCTTCCTGGACAGATACAGACCATCCTGCCGGTATAGGCTGGTGTCCCTCCAGGTGGAACCCCAGTCCCCATTGAAGTACCTTATAGCACACAGAGAGAGAGAGAGAGAGAGAGAGAGAGAGAGAGAGAAGGAGAAAGAGAAAGAAGAGGAGGAGATGATCACCAGGGTAAGTCAGTCTCTAGTAAATGGGACATAAATCAACTACTGTATATTGGCTCTATATAATGGCTCAGCAGGTAGCACACTCACCTCTGAGGCCGGGAGATCAGAAGGCTGTGGGTTCTATCCCCCACACAAGGCACTTTGGTTAATATCCCAATACTGACACCTCAGTGAAGCATGGGGGGGGGTGCTGCACTCCTGAGGTGCTGTTTTTCAAATGAGACGTTAAACCAAGATCCCATCTGCCTGTTCTGGTGGTAGTTCAGGTGGATGTTAAAGACCCCATGGCACTTCTTGAAATGAGTAGGGGGAATTGCCATGGTTTCCTGGCCAAATTTTCCCCATTCACTGAAAATATCACAAACAGCTTAATTTGGTTCAAGGTCAGTTGGCATTCATCTGTATCCCCCTCACTCCAGGATCATGCCTGAAAATAGGCAAAAGAATTTGTCTAGTGAACTTACCCAGTCAACAAAAACTAAATAAAAATAAAATAAATATTTTTGGTACTCTCTGAATACTAACATATTGACAAGTGGAATGTCTAAAGATTACAAATTACAGATTACCACACATAACAGAGTAAAACAAATTATTGTAATTATTTTCCCAAAGTTTACTGTGGTGTGGAGCACCTCATTTCTGGCAATTGCTTTAACATGGTTTTCTGTTTAGATCTGCAGCGAAAGCTGAACAGGTAAAGCATATGGTATTCACACATCCTAGTATTTAGCATTCTATAGAACATGCTGAACTTTATTTCATAAGGTATTAATGTTTCAAATATAAAAAAAACACTGTTTGTTTTTCCAGCTGACTGCCAACGGAGCCTGGGTGAAAAGCAAAATCTTAGCAGACTAAGAAAAATGAACTACTGTGTGCTTCCGTTATATTTTAAATAGTAGCACTTTATAAACTAAAGTAACTATTGCAAACTGATAGAAAAAATGGCTCACATATCACTGTGTCATTACTGAAATAGAGCAGAATCAAGAGGCTCAATATTACTGTAGGTATTTTAGACAGTAAGTGGTTTGGCCAGTGGTAGAATGCATTGCAAATTCTCAGTTGTTTGATAATGAGCTTGATGGCAAAATGTAAAAACTATTATTTAGGAAAAGCATATTGATTTATAAATCTCCTACTGTATTATTTGTTTTCTTATGTCTGCTGGTTTTTAAATAAGGTGTTTGGTTTCTACTGAGCCACAAAAGATACACAGTGAGGCAAACTCTTCTTTTTCTTCCTTTTTTTAGCAAGAAAAGGGGTGGAGCAAGTGACACAGGGTTAAAATACTTCTGTTTGCAAAAGGAAAATAAAAAGCAACATCAAAAGGGTCCCTGACCACACAATCTGTGGTCCGCATGTCACAATATAATGCCTGGAAAAAACATTTGTTCTAAAATTCAGGGACACTTTGTAGAATAAGGGGCTGGCAGTGATTGGGACATTCCATGTTAATTTTAAGTGGAATATAGCACATAAGAGCACAGTTCATATTTAGAATCCCCTAGCACAGGTGTGACCTGCAGCCAGTGGCTATATGACACAGTGGGGCTGCAGGCTACAAGAAGGGTCATGTGGAACTGAACCTGGGTTTGAATCCCATAGGCCCCACTTGCATACTACATGACCCTGAGCAAGACACTTAACTTCCTTGTGCTCCCTGGTCACACCTGTAAACAAGCTTTCAACTTAGTGTGTCTCTCAACCTGGCCTTCAGGTTGTGTCACTGCTTGTGCTAGTGGTTACAACTTCTCATCTGTCAGAGTGTATTACCTGTGTTGGGGGGGGCCCTGAAGGAGTTGAATTAAGGGGAAGGGAAGCCTGTGCCTTGCAGTACTCTATCAGTTTGGGTACTGCTGCAGTAGCTATGTTGCTTGAGGTGCAGGGTTGGTGTAGGAACTTCCAGTGGCCCTGTCTGCCAGACCTTCCTCCTCTCTCGTGAATGCTGGACCAGGTACCGTACCCCCAAGATCACCCAATTGTCAGGTACAGTGAGTGGTATGCTGACTGAGGTACCTGGTCTGAAAGGTCCTGGCCATGCTTTTGGGTCAGGACAGATCCACTCTTGAATGACTGACTGCCCCCCCCCAAGTGTGAATCCTGTAGTCACAATGAATGAGAGGGATATGCATCCCTTAGATCTACGGCACATTCTTCATCCTTTTATACAGTACTGGAGAGGGGGGTGAACACATTTTTGAATTGCAATGGAATTGATACAGTAAAACAGCATTATTGTTTAAGTGCTGAGGGGTAATGCAGGGGTGAGGGTGGCCACTGTGAGGTAATGCTACCTGCTGCATGAAAAATCACATATGTCCTAGATGAGTGCCAAGCCTTTCATTGTTGCTGCTCCATGGTGAGCCCTTAGTTATCCATGCATTGCTTCTACTGCCAGATTTATCAGCTCAAGTTTAGTGTGACTCCAATTAATAAAGGTTACACCACTCGACACAGTGAACACAAGTCATTTATATATTTGACAGAAAGTTTACAAATTATGATGTGGGTGGGCAGTATTAAGCCAGCCAGGATGCATATTTCTTCATTTCTGGCTGTCTAAATACTTTCTATGTTGGCAGTGCTCCCAAGTGTTGCGAAAGGGTGCCAATGCCCAGCTACATATAACACTTGTACAGATGTACAGCTGTAAACAAAACTGTGATACAAGAGCTCTTCATTTCTGTGCCTTCACATCAGAACATTTTTTGCATGTTAACAGCTCCCTTAGTACCTTGTGGCACTGTACTGCTTTTGAAAGTAAGAGGGATTGGTAGATGAATGGGAAAACAGGCATCCTGACAATACAGAGGGAAGAAATGTAAACATTTAAAATGTTTTGTAAAAAACATAGACAGTGACAGTAGAAAAAAACATTCAGTCCATGTGGTTTGCTTATAAAATCCTATTGTATCCTGAGATGTGTTATATTATCCATATGGAGGTTTTATCCACACAACCCACCCCCATGTTACTTGCCTTACTGCTACCCCCTGAGTAACTACTATGTCTTTAACTCTATCCCTGTCATGCTTGAAACCATTAAAGAGTTAGTGGAGCCAAAACAGGCAGATGGGAAAATAATACAATTTTTTTTTAAATTCAGTATGTGTCATTAAATTTTCTTCAAACAGAAAACATCAAAACATAGAGGGATAACGTTTTGATACAGACAGCAGAAACCAACAGTTCCCTCATTTAGTAACAGCAGAATAACCATATCCCCCATCCCACAATACAAATTTTAAGAAGTAGTCAGTTCTAACTTTTTATTTCTGAAGTATTTTTCTATTGTGCTGGATGTGTGGAACAGCTCTTAGCCTGGCAGCTGACACATGTAGCTCTGCTGCCCCCCCCCACTACATCATCAGCATTATGATCTCACTGACAGTGACAGCACAGGTGGATGACCTGGCAGTCACCGAATCGCTGTTCCTAAGCAGCAGTGATGTCACAGTCAGTGAGGTAACAATACTGGTGATGTAATGGGTAGTACTGGAGCTAGATATGTCAGCTGCCACGTAGAGTGCTGTTACACACATCACACCTACTAACATCCAGTAAGTAATCTAAAAAAACAAAGGGAAAAGAAAAAGTTCCTTAGATATAAAAGTAAGGGTGGAATGCTTTTAAAATCTGATATTAGTTGTATGCAGTACACTAGCTCTTTAATGGTATTGGTGCCCACCACATCAGGCAGCAGATTGTTCAATGACTCAACCGCTCTCTCTGTAAACTAGAACTTCCTTTCCTCCCTCCTGAATCCCCCCCCCCAGCTTCTACTCGTGTCCTTGTGCTCTAGATCCATTATTTATTTATTTGTTTTTTGTTGACCGGGTAAGTGCACTAGACAAATGCTGCCTATTTTACGAACATACGAAGGTGCCAGCAGAACAGACCTACCGGTCTATCAAAGTCTGCTTCGATTGTGCAGCTAGCTCCACAGCAGGCAGCTGCCCTCCCCATCTCCCTTGACCTCCCATTGTTGTCCCCTCACCCACCCTTACCCACCCCTGTACCCTGTCCCAAGCGTTCTTAAAGCCGGACACATTTTGCTTCCTATCACCCCTTTTGATAGTGCATTCCACCTCGCAACTACTCTCTCTCTCTGAAGTAATGCCTTCTCATCTCCCTCCTGAATAGCCCTCCCTCTATTCTTAGCCTATGCCCCCTAGTTTCCCTCCCTCCTTAGTTTCAACACCCCTCCGCCCCTCCCTTGTTGATACCCTTCAGGTACTAGAAGGTCTTGATCATGTCCCCCCTCTCCCATCTCTCCCGCCTCTCCTCCAGTGCATACATATTCAGTTCCTTCAGCCTTTTTTTTTTTTTTTTCAGTTGTTTAACCAGGAGTAGAAAACTAAGCTGAAAGCTTTTTTACAGGTGCAACCTGGGAGCACAGGGAAGTTAAGTGACTTGCTCAGGGTCACACAGTATGCAAGTGGAAGCTGTGGGATTCAAACCCGGGTCTGGTCTGCTGGATATTACCAGATTTGCAGCTCAGAGCCTTAAACCACTGCGCTATACTGCCTCATCCCCTGAATCATCCTCATCACCCTCCTCTGCACTCCCTCCAGTAGCTTGACATTGCACCTCAGGTACGGCCTCCAGAACTGCACACAGTACTCCAAGTGCAGCCTGACCAGCGTCCTGTAGAGGGGTAGGATCACCTTCCTGTGCCTGGATGTGAATCCCCACGCTATGCACCCTAGCATCTTGTTTGCTTTTGCAGCTGCTTTCCTGCACTGGGCAGTATTGTTCATGCTTGCTGTTATCAATACCCCCAGGTCCTTTTCCTCCTCGGTAATTCCCAGCCTGATCCCCTAGCCAGTATGCTCTCCTTGGATTCCTAGCTCCAAAATGCAACACATTGCATTTCTTTGTATTGAACCCCAGCTGCCACTTCCCAGACCAAACCTCCAGCTTGGTCTTATCCCTCTGTAGTTGTAGCCATCCCTCCTCTTCATCTACTACTGCACCCATTTTGGTGTCGTCAGCGAACAGGCTAATCCTGCTCCCCACTCCATGCTCAATGTCCGAGATGAATAGCCTGAACAGTGCCGGACCCAGCACCGAGCCCTGCGGCACCCTGCTCATGACAAGTCTAGGCTCCAAAACTTCCCCACCACTACCACTCTTTGTAGCCTACCATATAGCCAGTTTGAGATCCAACATGCCATCTTTATCCCACCCCCGCCCTGGCCAACTTCACCCCTAGTCGCCCATGAGGCATTGAATCGAAGGCCTTGCAGAAATCCAGGTATAACACATCCACAGCATGGTCCCATCCAGCTCTCTCATCACCCAGTCATAGTACTGTATAAGACTGGTTTGGCAGGATCTCCCTGAGATGAACCTATGCTGCCTCCTTTCCTACAGGTTATTGCCCTCAAGAAATGCCACCAGCCTTTCCTTTAGTATTGTCTCCATGAGTTTTCCTACTATGAACATCAGTCTGACTGGCCTATAGTTCTCTGGCTTACCCTTGGACCATTTTTATGTAATGGTACCACATGGGCCATCCTCTAGTCCTGAGGCACCACCCCCATTTCCAGAGATGTTCTGAACAGGTCCACCAGTGGTTCTGCAAGAACCTCGGCCATCTCCCGCAGCACCCTGGGGTGGATACCATCTGGCCCTGGTGCTTTATTCGCCTTCAGTGCCCTCAGCCCTTCCAAAATTGTGCCACCCTCTATCCTGCCATTTGTTACCTCCCCCATCCCCCCTCACTACCAACCAGGGTGGTAATGACCCCCCTCCTCCCTTCTGACCACTGAGCAGAAGTGCTCATTTAGTGCTTCCGCTTGTTCCTTCTCCTTTTCCACCCACTCATCCTCCCTTTTTATCCTCACTATACTGTCCCTGCACTTCCTTTTCTTCCTGACGTATATAAAAAAAAGTATTTCTCCCCCCCTGCACTAATCTGAGTTCCTTTGTGGCTTTTGCACCCCTTACCTTCTTGGTCACCTCTTTAGACCATTTGGTATACTCATCTCTGTCCTCCTTCCTCCCTGTTCTTTTGAACTTCAGGTATGCCGCTCTTTTTGCCCTCATCCCCTCTATCACCTTCCTGTTCAGCCAGCATGATCTCTTTCTCCTATGCTTCTTACTCCTTAGCCTGGTGCACGTTCCTTTTGCCTCTCTGATTCCTTGTTTTATTATGTCCCATTTCTGCACTGTCCCATCCCCTGCTGTAGTCCCTCAAGTCTCCCCTTCAGCAAAGCCCTCATTCTCCCAAAGTCTGCCTTCCTGAAATCCACCACCTTTGTTGCTGATCCCTCTGGCTCCCTGCTTATTGTGATGTTAAACCACACTGTTTGATGATCACTGTCAACTAACAGGTCCTCCACCCTAATGGCCCTCATTGCCTGGTCTATAGGCCAAGAAGCTTGTTCAGGAGTAGGAATCTTTATTAAAATGCCTGAATTTAAATTAACTAAGTTGTATGATTTAGTGCCAGATTGGGCCCTAGTGTTAGAGGTACTAATGTGGGGGACCCCCTACCGACTTATTAATCAATATGCCCCCCAAATGAAAAAAGACTGGACTGCACTTTTAAAACTTATTCAACCTTATCTCCATATATCGAAGCATATTATCTATGCGGGTGACTTTAACTGTGGATTAAGCCTGCCTGATAGGGGATGTGCTGCTAAGAATTTAAAATTGTATTGTGAATCACATTTCTTACTGTGAACAATTCAGGCAGCTCCCTTAGTGGATTCATTCTTTGAATCTAACAAGACACATTCTCCCACCTTTCACAAAGGCACCCTGGAGACCTGAATAGATTTCATTTTTGTGTCACAGGGCCTTTCCTTCCATACAGCAGCAGTGTGTTCTGTAGAATTTTCAGACCACTCCATAGTCTCCACATCAGTTGGCACTGACCCCCCTCTTACTAAAGGACCAGGTATTTGGAAATTTATCATGCGCTTATTAGATGATACATACTTTCTTGCATTTTTAAACTACTTTTTTACAGCTAGAAAATCAGTCCTGATTTGTTTTTCAGACCCCCTTACATGGTGGGAAGATATAAAAAAGGAACTGATTAAGGTTCTAAAACAATACAGTCAGACGAACAGTTGTACACAATGGCCTGGATATTCATACTGCACCAGGCAGGGGCGCAAGCCTGGGTACAGCACAACTGGGCTGTGCCAGGGCTTGGACCAGGTGATATTCAATGCTGCTGCACCATGGCTCAGCACCATTGAATATGGCACTGAGGACGCACGCACTGTGCATGGAACAGTGGCACTGTGCCAGCGCAAGACGGGGACAGGAGCAGGGGGATGTGCCAGCACAAGTGCAGTTGCACTAGGCGCATCACCCATGATATTCAGCACTGGGAATGCAGATGAGGCCATTATGCATGCTAGGTGCAAATGGAGCCATTTGCATGTCATTATGGCCCCATTTGCATGCAGTGCACCGATCCCCGGTGACTTGCACCTGGCACCCTGCCAGGCTACAGCCATCGGGGACTGACGTCCTGTAGTCACACTGTGGACCCCTGCTCCCGTGCACCCAATCGTGGGCATAAGTATTAATAGCCTCCCTGGTGGTCCAGTGGTAACCCACCATTGCCTGATTGCAGACATGAGTATTAAAAGCCTCCCTGGTGGCCCAGTGGTTACCACCCCATCACCCGATTGTGGGCATATGTATTAAAAGCATCGCTGGCATCTCTAGTGGTCCAGTGGTGACCCTCCACCCACCCACTGAAGTCTCCTGCCACCCAGCACCCCCCGTCATCGGTGGGCGGCAGCACCCCACCTGCAAGTCACCTGGCTGCTCGCCGAATGACAGTGTATAGTACGGTCTGTACACCTATTGGTCCACTACATGGACCAATGGGCATGTAGACCATACTGTACTACACAGGCCCAATATGTGATTCCTTGCAAGGTTATGTTGTTTCTTTAGACCAACATAATGCCTTTGACTCAATAAATCATGATTTCCTCTGGGCAACACTATGATTTTACCAGATACCTTAATCATATGGATACGTTCTTTGTATAGGACAGCCACAGTGGTCCCCAGTGGTAAATGGTTGGAGAGGACCAATGATACCCATCCATAGAGGGGTATGGCAGGACTGCCCCCTAAGCCTCCTATTTTATGTTTTTTTATAGACCCCCTCTTATAGAAAATAAATCACTCCACTTCCATTTCCCCCGTACAAAATATAGAGAATTTCCCACTGTATGAAACTATTGCATATGCAGACAATATGTGCATATTGCTACAGAATGAAGAATCAGTTGTACATTCCTTAACTAATTGTTCTAATTTTGGTTCCTTTTCTGGAGCAGCATTGAATTTAGATGAGTATGTAGGGTATCAGCTGGGATAGCCCACACAGCCATAAAACAAGGCTGGACCAATCAAAATACAGCACTCCCCTATCCAAATCTTGGGGGTACAGTATGGTGCCCTGGAAATGGACATAGCAAATTGGGAACAAAGGATTGCATTAGGAAAGCAAAAAGTTGCACTATGGAATAGATGGAAATTCAGGAAGAAAAAACATGTTTACCTTATTAAAACTTTTTTAATTCCTATATTCTTATATATTAGTTATGTTTTTCCAGTGCCAGAAAAATTAGAGACTACAATATTCAGCATTTTTTTCAAGCCTTGTGGGGTAGTCGCCTCAATTCACTTGAGAGAAATATCACTTATCTACCTATTAAAGAAGGTAATCTAGGAATGATAAATCCCATCATTTTTTCAATAGCATTTTTCTTACTGCTAACTTTAAGCCTTTACTAGTCCATCAGCGAACAATTTGGAGGACTTGGTTACTACAAACTTGTAATAGATGGATAGACCTATGGAACACTAATACTTTAAAATGTTTACCACATACTAAAATAGGACCAGATTATATTAGAGACACTGTTGCCTGAATTAAACAATGGGACATAACTACACATATGGTTCTAACTTTACAACATAAGCAACTTTATCATCTGTTGCTTGACACTATGTGTGCTGTTTCAGAACCCTTCTTAAAGTGCCCACCACCATATCTACAGTCCCTGAAACTTCTACTCAGGAACCAAAGAATGCCAGCACATATGTGGGATGTTCACTGGTTGTCATGCCATTAGAAACTTAATGTTAAGTCAAACCACAAGCATAAACAGATGCAGGATAGGATATGTAGTCAGTCTCAATGTATTCGGACCAAAGAAACTGTTGAACATTTATTTTTTATATGTTCCTGTATTAAGGACTTTTGGTCTTACATTGCTTTATTGTGGAATGAATGTCTTGTTTCCACTGTTACTTACCAGAACATTACGTACAGGTATTTTTCTCCACAGTGGAGTAAGTGGAACTTGAACACTCTATGCCTTTTTGTTACTGTTATAAAATGGAACATGTGGATGGCAAGATGCCTTTCTACCCTGCAACAGAAACATAGTAATCACCTGGAATTAGCAAGGAAAATTGTTAAAGATATGGTGGCTATTTATGATCCTGAATGCCAACACCTACCTGTAAATGATATTATGAACTTATGGAAATATTTGCCTTGGATAACAAATTCTGATTCTGCTGTAACATAATTGATTTATTGCCTGTGTATAGCTGATCACTAGATACTGATATAGATCTTTTTTTATCTTTTCCCTTAGTCTGATGCTTAATTTCCTAAGTTCTTCCTTTTTATGTATTAATGTCCCCTTTTTTATTTAAGTGGATGTTTATTTTAAGTTGCATACTGATTTTTGTTTCCAATAAACTTTCCCATACTCTTTTAGAGAAGTGCCATGGGATTTTTGACATCCACCTGAACTACCACCAGAACAGGCAGATGAGATCTCGGTTTAATGTCTTAACCAAAAGATGGAACCTCAGGAGTGCAGCACCCCCCTCATGCTTCACTATAGTGTCAGTATTGAGATTTAACCCAAGTGCCTGGTGTGGCGATAGAACCCACAGCCTTCTGATCCCCTGGCGAGTGAGTGAGCTACCTGCTGAGCCACTGACACTAGTTCTGTATAACAAACAAACAGTTTAATGCCATACTGGTCCTAGTAAGAACAAATCCAGAACAAATGGTTTGATACCTTTCATTGGACCAACAAGGATGTTACATAAAGAAGGAATAGATTTCGCTTTCAGACCAACACATCCTTCTTCAGAAGCAAAATGACAATTATTTGGAAAATCACCTATTTTATTAACACTTAGAACATGCAGAAAAAAACAGAAATAATTCTCATTGGTTTAAAACAGCATTCAGAACACAATTAAAGTGACATCAGAGAGCTTGAATATCGTAAGTGTGCTTTCAGCTGAACCAAACTTAAAGGTCAAAGGTTGTCCAGAGAGAACAGAAGGCAGAGAGTTCAACCCACATATATTATAACATGTATCAGTCTAATGAATAACACAACACTAAGATTCTCTATTCACTAAATTATATGACAAGTGAAAAAACTCCCAAAGACACATACTTCAACAGTAAGGTAATTGTACACCAATAGAAGCCAGCTTCAACTGTGCTCAGAACTCTGTTAGTTTGTGAATACAGCCTAGGACAATAAAATGACCTGGAGAAAACAATTGCATACCAAAATGTAACATATTAGCAAGTAAAAATTAAAAAAAATAAGCCCCAAAAATTACAATAATGGAAATTTCCTTTACTTGGCATATAAAAGGATGAAAGTGATGTTTACCCAAGGTGAGTAAGTGTATCACACTGATGAAAGTACAACTGGCTGGAGATATATTCCCAACATACTCTCAACCAGCTATTATGTTCAAGAAACCTTAAGGCCTTCAGTGTTGTAACAATATTTTATACATGATAATATCAATTATAAGTGTAAGTACCAGATACAAAGAAGTACTTGTCAAGGACCCCCAAGAAATTGAGCCTGTGCAGTCTGATATGTACATATTTCAATAACTTTTCAGTGTATAATCAAAAAAATACATATATAGAAACAGTCTAAGAAATCTAAACAAAAATTCCTAGGAATTAAATCAAGCTCCCCCACCCCCGAGGAAAGTAACTACTTAAAATGAAATATATGCACATGAATCCTAATACACCATCAATTGCACCAATCACTACAATAGTTACCCAAAAAGGAATTACACCTGTCATGAACCCCCAAGTAAATGAGACAATGCATCCTAATAAGTAAAGAATGTAAAAATATAACAGTATATACTCAAACTACAGAACTAGCAGAAGGAAGTAAAGATCCACTAAAATATGAGCCCATAGACTTAACCACTAAAACACCATAATGTCATGTCCCTGAACACAGGTTTACCTCAATATCACCACAATATTCACATCCACTATACCAACATAACCACCCACCACAAAATACCCATATTAAAAATTCAATGTGCCACAATTCTTCTCCCCCCGCAACACACATAAACATATACCCAAACCCACATGCATACACACACACTCAAATGCACACATTCACACAATACCAATGTGAGAGGCCAACCCGTAGATAACCAGTTAAGAGGGACTGTATAAGTATAACAGTCAAAGTCCAAGGCTTGCTGAAAACCTAAAATATGTATGTCCATCCTTTGAAGTAAAGGTCCATGTACATTTATGTGTCATGTGTCATATAGCCAACATCAATGTTCAAGCCATCTTCCACTGTATTTAGAAGTAACATAAGTCTGATCTAACAAGCTTCGCTCTGTTGTGGACTGTTGAAATGTCCTTTCAAGATCATCACAGACATATCTGAGATTGAGTGGTCATCCTGAGAGAAGTGTGGTGCCACTGGTTTGTCAGTCATCTTCCTATTAATATCATTCTAGTGCAGACTTGTTGTTTCGCCTCCCCCAAATACCCTGTGCAAGGACATTTCCTGCATTGAATAAGATAAACAACATTGCTTTATGTGCATGCATAATTACCCAATATCCTGAATTGTCTGTTTTGTGAGGTAACCACACAGTCTGAAGTGGAAATATGCTCACAAGTTTTACATCTGTGTTTATTAGAGGGTTGCGTGCCTTATGATGTCATGGCACTCTGTTCAGGTTCAAGTTTACTCATAATAATCTGGTTGGCTAAATTGGGTGGTTGTTTAAAGATAGTATTGGCAGTTCTCGAAAAATACAACTAAGGGTTTCATCCTCACTGATTATTGGGTGCAAGTCCTTAAAATTCTTATGTAGAAGTTCAAGGTCAGGATGATACGTGACTACTAAGGGTACTCTGTTAGTAGTGGTCCTTTCATTATATTGCAGTAGGTGTTCTCTTGGAATTTGTGTTGGACATTCCACTGCTTTGTCAATTTCTCTGGAAGAGTTTCCCTGCTCAATAAAGGTGTTTTTAAACATAGCTAAATGTCTATCTCTGTCTTCCTCATTTGAACAGGGAAGGTGGTACCGAAGTGTTTGACTATACATGACAGATTTTTTGTGTGACTCGGGTGATTCCTTTTCCTGTCTAAGTATCTTGGTCTGTCTGTTGGATTCCTGTAAATACATGTATGTAGGGTTCCATCCTTAATGATGACAGTGGTATCCAGAAAATTAACAATGGTGGCAGAATATTCCAGGGAAAACTTAATGGTTGGGTGGAGATTAAGTTCCTTAAGAAAATCCTAAAATGTGTCAGTGCCCGCTGTCCAAATTATAAACAAATCATTAATGTAATGGAAGTAAGCGAGCGGTTGTTGTGTACAGTGCCTTAAAAAAAAGTCCACCTCCAAGTTGGCCATAAAGAGATTGGCATACTGTGGAGCCATCCTGGTGCACAAATCTGTTCTCATAGTTTGAACATAATGTTTCCATTAAAACTGAGGTTGTTATGTGTCAGAATGAATTTAGTAAGTTCCCCCACAATGTCAGGGTCGATGTTGTGGCCCAATCCTTTCTCATACATGTATTTAAGACAGGCTGAAATGCCATCTGTATGCATTATATTAGTGTAGAGGGATGTTACATCCATTGTGGCTAAAAGGTATCAGGTGGTAAGTCCTTAAAACCAGAAAGTTTACGCAGGAAGTGAGTAGTATCCTGAATGTAACTGTCCCTTTGTATAACCAGTGGTTTTAAAATAGCCTCTTCAAAACCTGAGATCCCCTCTGTCAGGGTTCCATTACCAGAGACTTTGGGTCTTCCTGTGTTCCCAGGTTTATGTATTTTAGGTAGCATATAGACTGTCCAAGGCTTGGGTTAATCAGGGATGAGGGCAGTTTTTCTGTCTTGGACATGATCTGGAAATGATTAAACCAATCTCTGTAGTTTTCTTTTATATTCTGTTGTGGGATCACTTTCCAGTTCTCGGTAGTAGGTATGGTCACTTAGCTGTGTGTTGGATTCCTTAATGTAATCTTCTTAGTGCAAGACTAGGTTTGCTGGCAAAGGCACCTAGCTTCACCTGAGCTCTTTCCTTCCAGGTTTGCTTATAATGACAGAGCAAGGAACATTATCAGAGCAAGGAAAAGATTAAGGCTTCTTTTGGCTAGGCAGATTTACTGTGTGTTATTATTTTCTTTTGTGTTCACAGGGTTTGTTACTGTTTTTTGATAACATTTTACTGCTTTATTGTTCTCTGATTCAAATTGCTGTTGTAGAGTATACTTTCTGCTACATTAATACAGGGTATGCTTACAGATTTGTTACTGTTTTGTGCTTGCAGATTACTGCTGTAATCTTCTCTGATTCAAATTGTTTTTTACAAGGTATATCTTCTGTTACTGCTTTATTTTTCTGTGAGGCATAATAAGAAACTAATATACATCCCTGGTGATCTTAGTGCACTCCCCCAAGCCCCAATCTGCCTGTAATCCATATTATTAAAGCAATGTAGATCCCTCGTGATCTAGTATCCCCCCGATGCCCCAATCTGCCACTGTAATATTAAACTACATTGCATCCTTGGTGATCTAGTGCCCCCCCACCTCCAGCCCTGATATGCCGATAAGAGGTAAAATTTAATACCTTACATACTTGGTGATCTAGTGGCCTCCCACTCTGGCAGGTTGTGCCAACAATCCCACTTCCCCCATTCTGAACCCCAATCCTGCAACCAGCACAGCCCTCCTCACACCACCATGGCTGTCTGCAGAATGAACTGTCAGAGCATGTACTGAATACAGTAGCCTCAGAGCTTTATTATTTATTGGAAATACTGTACAGTCAGCATCATTCTATTTTATATGCTATAGGCAGAGGATATTCTGGGTGTAGGTTGGGATGGTTAGGCTGGGCTTGTAAAGATGAAAAAATTGAAGATTCTATCACTAGTAAAGAATTAAAAGTTGCAACCATCAAGCACTAACTGTAGACTCTTAAACAGAGCCATGAAATCATAGATGATTTTCCTTCAAAGGCAAAAACAGGAGTATTACCATAACTATTGCGAGATTATGACTAATGTAATTAATAAAAAAGATTTAAGATCCTTTTTGGCTTCTGGTGGCCAGCGGGACATCAAATTCCACTGATACCCCAGATATATATATATATATTTCCACAACAACCTAGGCATAGTATTTTCTTCCGTTTTCTGTGATCTCAGGTTGTTGTACACTGGTAGTGCTTTTCTGATATATTGCCCAGTTAGTCCTGTTACCGTTCTTGAAGTAAATTATGCAGTTTTCTCTTTAAAATACAACAAAGCCCATGGCCCAGATTTGACTGTAGTAGAGTTATACATACAGGCTCCTTAATATGGCAGATGTTTTTCTCTTGCTTTTTAATAAATGTTTAAATCAGTGTTTCTTTCCATGCTCTTGGTTTGGTGCAGAGAGAGTTCCAATCTTTAACAAGCATTTGTCAATGCTGGATATTCACCATTGGTATAGAAGCACTGGGGTAGTAGATGTGTTTTGGTTCACTTTGTGGGTTATGTATATCACCGCACATCCTAGGTGTGTTGTGAGGTGAGTTGTGAGACACAAGGTGCAGGTGAGTGACATCAACCACCTGGGAAGTGTGGGCCAATTGATCCGATGACACAACAAGTGGCAAAGCTTCAAGTGATGTGATCAAGTCAATCAGCTTGAGAACAAAAAATATTAACAACATTTCCAGTGGGGGGGGGGATAGCATATTCTATTTATGCTATATCTCCCAAAAAAATAAGGTTGATTATAAAAAATCTAAAAGGTATCTATAAATGAAATGCCACTCATTTTGTAGATATTTTTTGTGCTGAACAACTTTTGTGCTCAAAGTACCATGTTATCATTTTTTATTTTAAAGTTATTCACATTTGTTTGTTGAAAAGTTTAAAAAAAATAACTTTTCTGCTGTGTTTTTGCTAATTATAAAAAAAGGTATCTATAAATGAAACATCACTCATTTTGTAGTTAGTTTTGTGCTGAAAAAATGATAAACTCACAGTACCATGCTATCATTTTTCATTTTAAAGTTATTTGGATTTGTTTGTTGAAAAAGTGAAACAAAAATTTAATTTTCTGTTTTTTGCAAAAAAATTAAAGGTATCTATAATTGAAACACCACTCATTTTGTGCATATATTTGTGCTGAACAACTTTCATGCTCACAGTACCATGCTATCATTTTTCATTTCAAAGTTATTCACATTTGAATATGACTAGTACTGCCAGTATAGTATACTTACATGATCCTGAGGCTTACTATCCTGACATCCACTATACTGGTCAGCATTGACTGATTGCAGGTATATCCCAATGGTACTAAACCCAACAGCATTCACCCCCAGTGGGGCAAGGTAGTGGATATAATGGAATGCTACCTTATCCCTTCTGCAGTACAAGAAAGGATGACTGTATGGGGCTGCTGGCTGAGCAGCCCCAGTGGTGAGGAGAGGTAAACCTTTGGTAGGTCAGGCAGTGTGCTGTGTGTGACCTGGGTTCTGGTCTAGGTCACATAATTTTACTCACTGCACCCTCGTCACAACTTAACATTTTACTCCAAGGTTTGCTCCCCCTTGGCATTGGATATTTTAGTTACAGGGGGTACAGGGGGCACAGACCCCCACATTGTAATTCACTGCATATGTTGCCGTGTTGCCCAACATAACATCGGGTAAGTGGTACTGTCAGGTTCATAGTCATCTGGACTCGGTATCCTGAGTATCAGGATACTGAGTTTCCATATAACATAGTATATCCACTAGTATAAATCTGCACACCTGGGCTATGGTTTTTAGAGCAGGATTTTTTAATCAGGACAGACTTTGTTTACAGTTTCCAAATGCTACAAAACTGCATTTATCATACTTTAATAAATGCAGTTTCAGCATACCTATAAACAACAGCCTCTTCTTTACAAGCCTATGGAGTCATTTAAAAAAATGTGTCAAGAGAGGGTTTAGATGTCCTTTAAAGTGTGTGTGTGTGTCCCTGCACAGAGTCAGTGACCAGCGCTGTGCCTGGATATTTAAAATGAATAGGCTTCATAACAGATCAGCAGTGTCTGCTGGCTTGTGCACACCAAATGAAAGAGCTGACCTATGATTGTGTCAGGTTTTCTTTTTCAACTAGAGAATGTCTCAACCAAAATTGTATCATGCTCACCCTGCCTGATGATTGGACACACTCCTTTAAGACTGCTGTGCACTGGAGGACAGTCTCACACCTCGCAAAACCCAACTATCACAACAAAATATTCACAACATGCGCACATGCATGGTGAACATAAAAAGGGTAATTAATAAGACCAAAAAATATATTGACCTGTTAGTTTTTTTTTTCTAATTTATTTTTTGTTGACCGGGAAAGGAGGACTAGACAATTCTGCCTATTTTCAGCCTCATCCTGTTGGTGGGGGATACAGATGGATGCTAACTGGCATTGAACCAGATTAAGTTGTTGGTGGTATTTTTAGTGAATGGAGAAAATTTGTCTAGAACACCGGGATAATTACCCTACTCTTTCTGAGGGGGTGCTGTTGGGCTGCAGGAAGATGGAGTTCCCCATTTCCTTGGAGAAGGTGGAGGAGAGAGGTTCTGTCTCTGAAGCTCCAGAGCTCTTGGTGGAATTATCAACAGAAGTAGTTGGTGCTAATCTTGTTGGAGACCAAAATATTGCTTTGGAGTTAGGGGAGCAGACCATGGAGATAGAAGAAGTCAATATGGAGAATAATGAGGAGGATACTTTAAACAAAGAACTGGAGCAGAAGAGGCAACATTTATTGGATTTAATTTCCCAGGCTGAGAAAGATTTTGGGATATGCCAACAACGATTAGAGGAGGAGAAAAAACGGAAGAGATCGATTGCAAGTCCGCTATTTATGGGGCACAAAAGGCTACCAAGAAGCCTGCTTGAAGGCTCTTCACACCTAAAAAGGCAGATGGAAAGCTGAATTGATGTTCCACAGGTTCTAACAGCAGATAGCTAAGAGGTAACAGAGAATACCTGGAAAGCAGGAGAAGTGTTGCAACGAGCTGGATGGCTACAACAGAATGAAATATGGGTTCCGGATCTGAAGATTCCATTATCCGGTGTTGCAAGTCACAATAGTGACAGTGACCTTGATCCACTAGCTAGGCCAAAACAAGGGATTAACTCTATAGAACATGTACAGAAACAGAACAAAGTTTCTGGTGGAAGAAATGCAACAGACGCCGTAGGCCCGGACCTTAGCATATCTCAGACTGCTTCACAGTTTCCAGAGATGAGTGTACCATTGTCACAAGATAATGAACCTGTGGTTGATAAAGGGAAAGGCACTGAAACAATAACAGATTGTGGGGGTAATACTGATTCAAACACAGATGGAGCTTTCAGTGGGGTACTGTCAGCTTCAACTGAACAAACAAAAACTTACGCTGGTTTGTTTTGGCAACCAGCTACAGAAGCGAAACACAGATTTCTAGTCCATCTATGATATAAAGGTAATGCACCAGTGGTTCCAGATAGGATTTGGATGGGCAAAACCCTGATACTAGATAGTTTGGGATTTGTCCCTGCAGATGTCTATGCATTTATTTACTCACTAGGGGACCATAATTATGATCCTAGTTTTTGCACTATGCAATTACTAAGCACATTTTGGAGATTATATTATGAAGTTAAAGACCAAGACATGAGGAAGGATTTTTTTGGTAATTTCAATCACTAAACCAACTATCAAGACAATAGCAGTACTTTTTTGCAATGAAGGGGTTAATGTTGCAAACATTACATATTGGCTGGAACAGAAGTGTAACTTGTTTGGTAAACCTAAATCTATTATCGATGAAAATGGTTTTTGGACCGGAGGATGGAATTTCAGGGTACAACTGCACCATAATGAAATGGGAATTCAAGATTTACCCAGCTCCTTTTTTGGGGGGAGAGACAGAGGGATTATTTTTTACACAGGTCAACCTAAAAGTTGCTATAAATGTGGTTCTCTTTCCCATTTAAACACTGATTGTGATAAAGTAAAATGCTATAACTGTGGTGCTTTTGGTCATGTAGCTACACACTGTGAGGCTTCTCCTGTTTGTAACCTACAGTATGTGGGGATTTAGAACATTCTTTTGCTAACTGCCCATGGGCGTCGCATGATAAAGAAGAAGCCTCAGACCAGGAGTACTTCTTAAATAAAGCTAAACTTTCTTTTATGGATCACTCAGGGGTCGAGAGGCTGAATATGTCAAGGGGGAGATGCTGAGGGAGAGGAGCAGGAAATGTCACTATGTCTAGACCTATGGCAAGAAGAGAAGTTTCTCTCTCTACTTCTAGCTTACAAGGAGTCTCACAATTAAGTGGCGAAAAAAGTCTCAGGTCCTATAAATGTTGAATTAGGAGATAAAGAAACTGCTTTTGTTACCCCTCAAGGCTGACCAATAAGATCCCAAAGCATTTTATTACAAGGGTCACCCTGTAGCATTTATCTTGATAATTCTGATATAAAGACCCTGTGGAAGGCATTAACCTCCTTGAATTATCGCAAGGTGGTGAGCCTTTTACCATGGTTGGCAAGCAGAATGGCAATAAGGGTCAATTTCCTGCCCTTCCATCTTCCTCATTGCCAACTTCAAATAGATTTATTCCTCTCTCCTCTTGGGGAGACCAGATAGAGCAAGAACACCCAATAGAGAAAAGGAACATGGCGAATGATCAAGTTCTCTTGGAACAAGATAAGGAGGGAACATCTATTGCAGAAACAGTTCATAAACCCACAAATCACAAATGAATTACCAGATCTAGTGGGAAACTGATAAAATCACCTCCATGAAGGCATGAATATACAGATAGCAAGCCTGAATGTCAATAGTCTGAAATTAGGGAAAAGACGTATAACGTCTTTTGGTATTTTACAAACACTACAATATGATATAATTATGCTACAAGATACAAGACTGCACATAAATAGTGAGATTATACAAGCCACAAAATATTGGGGATGGGGAGCCTCTTTTTGATCACCAGGCACAGACCCATGCAGCAGTTTAAGTTTTTGTTTTTATACTTTAGAAGTTCTAGTACACAGATTAGTGGAAATTGATCCTGGTAGGGCATGTTTGTTGGATATTGAGTTATATGGTTTGCAACTCCATTGAGTGAATATTTATAACCCTCAAGTTAAAACCCAGCTAATTGAATTATTAAAAAGGTACAACCTTTTTATATACTAAACGTCAGGTAATTTTAGGAGGGGATTTCAATATTAATTGTTTAGAAAAACTTATGGCTAAGAAACAATATTGTGATAAGTCTTTTTTAAAACAGATGATTTCTTAAGTAGATCTTAAAGATGTACATGATACTGGGTTACGACCCATGAGACTGATCTTCTTTAAAGGGATACTGTCATCAAAGATTGATTTTCTTTTTGTAAAACAAACCTTGCAAATTGCCACAACAATAATAATACCCATCGAAACTTTAGACCATTGTTTAATTGGTTTTAAAATTGAATCTCCTCCTCAAAGGGTAGCAGGACCGGGTTTTTGGAGATTAAACACTTCTAGTTTGACTGAAACAACAGTTTTAATGGAGTTGAAAACCATTGTACAGGATAAATTAGCTACTTTACTTTCTATGATAATATAGGAGAGTGGTGGATAGATTTTAAAATCTGCTTAATAGAGGGTTTTCAAGCTACTGGAACATGCCGAGCTAAAACTAAGCAGGAATTGTACATGAACTTAAGAACTGAATTAGGAAATCTGTTAACAAGACAAGCTGAAGGGAATAGTGATGTAAATCAACGTATCAAAGATGTGAGACAAGAAATGGAGGATTTTCAATATTCATGAATTTCCTCACTTTACACTGAACAAAGATTTGGCACACAGGGGAAAGCAGAATATGTAAATCCATTTTTTGCCAGTCAAAAGAGACAAGAATGACATTATTTTACTGCACTAATTAATGAGAGAGGTGAGAGATGTGCCGATAATTCTAAAATTATGGGAATTATTCAAAACTATGCAAAAAACATTTTTTGGTACACCTCTAGACCTCACAGACAAAATGTTTCATATTTTACAAATGTCTTAGCTCCTCCAGCTATCCCATTTAAAGAAAGAATGTTTGGTAAAACCATTTGCAAAACAAGAATTGGAGAGGGTAATTATATCCCTCTGTATATATATTTCCCCAGGTTCAGACGGGTTGCCTAGTGAAGTATATAAAGTCTTATGGTCTATAATACCAAAAGTTCTGTTGTATTTATTTAACCATTTTTGGGAAGATTATAATCTTCTGACACAAATGTATGAATGACTATTAATATTCTTGTATAAATCTGGGAACAGGGCTAACATTAACAACTGGAGACCCTTGAACACTGATTTTAAGATTGTTGCTAAACTATTAGAGAACAGGTTGTCTGAAGTTATAGATGGATTAGTCAGTCCTATGCAATTTTGTGCAATTCCTGGAAGACATATTTCAGATGTTTTATTACTATTTAGAGAAATTATAGCACAAGGTGATTCAGTTGTACAGGATGAGGGAAATACAGGATATCTTAAAAGTTTAGATCAAGCAAAGGCATTTGACAATGTATCACATGCTTTTTTTATGGTCCTGTTTAGCGACTTTTGGAATTCCTAGAGAATTCATTGAATGGATACAATTATGTTATGCTTTAGCTTATGTGGTACCATTTGAGATTGGTTGGAAAGGTGCACCCCAAGCAGTGTACAGAGAAGTAAGACAGGGTTGCCCCTTGAGCCCTTTATTATATGTGTTTGTACTTGATCCTCTGTTATGGATTTTACAAAGTTCTCCACTAATAAAGGGAGTAACTTTGAATATAAATTTAGGTTGTAAGGTATTGGTGCATGCGGAAGACGTGTTTAATCTTACAAGATGAAACTTCCTTTAAAATAGCTTGTGACATAATCACTGTAATAGGGCAATTACCAGTGCAGCCTTGAATCTGGAAAAGACAAAGATATTGAACCTAGCAGGTTTTTCAAATGAAATTTAAAATGTTGGTAATTATTTAGTGGTGCAAGAACCCAGTAAGATTTTAGGCATCTATTTGGGGGCTGGAGACATGGCTTTATTCAATTGGGAAGATGCCCTGAATATATCTTCTGCAAAACTCAAATTGTGGTTGTGATGGAAAGTTTGCAAGAAAAAAAAGTATTTTGCACTAAGAATATTTGTTACCAATTGTTTTGTATATAAGCACGATATTTCCATTACCTAAAAAATTAGCAACTAAAGTATCAAGGTTTTTTTTTGGATGTTTCTGGGGGAGTCAACTAAACCCCATAAAAAGGAATATTTTGTAACCAAATTTTGTTTTTCTTTACAATTTTTCTATATCATAATCTGGTTCCTTTGATTCAAGGTACAGGGAAATTGTGGTCTAAATGGGGAAATTTAGTATTGGATGAAGTTTTAACAGAATGGAAGAGAGCTATGTTTTTGCATAAAAATAAAAGACAACCCAGGTTGGTACAGCAGTGGGCTGAAGTCTTTGATAAAATTAAGTTATGGCATGTTGAATATAACCATGTATTACAGACCTCCAGGAAAGTTTTATAGAAGGAGATTTTATTGCATAATTTTTGTGAAGATCCCTTTGTTAATTTCTAGATTCCCATCAGAACCAGATATTCCCCTACATATGTGGGATACAGCATGGCTTGGGGATACATAGTAAAATTAATGTTAAAGACAATCAAAAGCATAAAGCATTACATGAACGATATTGTCTTAGACTTGATTGTATAGATAAACCTGAGACCATGAATCATTTATATTTTCATTGTCCATACGCTGTACAATTTTGGGATGCAATAAAAAATAGGTGGAAGTGTTGGTTAGTTTTGCCTCCCTCTCCCAAAGCATTATTTTTTGGGATATTTAGTCCATTATTACCAGTAGATTGTATGAGTACACTAAGGGTGGTACATTTACATTTTTTATATTGGTTATGGATAAGCAGGTGTAGGTTAACTACAACAACAGGCTATTCTGGTGATTGATTTGGTTCATATGGTAATTAATGAATTAAAAGCATTTAAGATAAGGGAACGGTGGCTTCTTTCAGAGATTAAATGGAGAGATTGTTGGGGGAAGTATGATTTTATATGAATAACTTTTGATACGGTGATAAGGTAAGAAGCAGAAGGGAAAGGGATGAGGAAATCTTCATCCTCTATTAAAAGGGGGGGAGGGGGAAGTCTCGATCAGGGAAGATCTTATGGTGAAAGGGTGAAATATTACATACTATTTGTTTCTGGTTCAATATTTTCCTTTATTTAACAATGTATGAAATAGAACTGTTGGTTCTTTCCTGCCATGAGTTTGTTGATGGGTTTTAATATGATTTTCTCACATATAGCGGAATGGAGGAGAGAGAGTAGGTAGTGTTTTTTTTACATCTGGGGTTACTGTCTGAATTATTATTTCAATATAGATTATCTAACTGATAGTAGAGCACACTATATCAATGATATTGAATATATTATTTTCTGATTATTCATTGTACTAAATTGTTTCTTTCTGAGTGAGATCCTTGGAGAGTTTTGTTGTATTAACACTTATGATTTTCCCCTCTTTTTTTAGGGTTTTCTATGTTTCTTTATATATAAGAAATAACATCCTGGAATATGATTGGAAACATTGTATGGAATAATGCTTATTTATGCTTTTCTTTTTTTTCCTTTTTAAGACTGTGTATGATGGCATACTGATTTGTAAATATTTGTGAGGAATTCAATAAAAATTCCCCTACTGTTAGAATGGGGGGAAGGGATTAGTTAGAGAGGGTTTTTTTTTAATGTTTGGAGTTATTTTATGAATGAATGCTTATTTATGCTTTGTATTTTTTTTAATGATTTTGTATGATGTACTACTGATTTGTATATATTTTGTTATAAATATGTGTAGATTTCAGTAAAAATTCCACTACTCATGGGTAATGGGAGCTGCTGCCGGTATGATGGCCAGTTCTCAAGAGAGAGAGCAAGCTGCAAGGATGAGAGGCTGGGGAGCAGGTCTCCTCCCCTGCCTCAGAACTGATGGATACCGACCCTCCTATGGGCACAGAACTGAAGGTTTGGACTGGAGCTGGAAATGTACCTGAAAGAGGAGAAGTTGCAGTGACGGCATCAAGAGGGCCCATCAGCCAAGAATCTGCGTCTATGTCCATTACATCACAGGAAGAATTGCAGCTTTTGTTACAGGAAGAGAAGTGCTGGCACCAAGATGGGAGCACACAGCTTGAGACCGCACTCCAGAGTGGAAGTTCAGTCAGAATAATGCAAACATTAGCCAGAAAAGGAGGAAACACCTAGGAGCACTATGGTGGGGTAAAGATCTGGTTCAGAGCAGGAGGCAGACACTGAACCTAAAGGTACTGTAATGCATGGCATATCAGAAGAAGTGATAGTGAGAAATTCCTAAATAGGTTCAGAAGAGACTGGGATTAAGAAGGAGTGCAGTAGAACAACAGAGTCCAGGGTCCAGACCCTTGGGTAGGGGTCAAAAAGTCTGTAGAGGGTGTGGCTAATGATGGGACTCTACCGGACAGGTTTACTATTGAGATAGCAGAAGGTGCAGTTAAAACACATTTTAAGAAAACTGCTGGTGGAGAACATACTACAAAAAGCAGCTGGAATGCTGCTAAAGTGCATTTTCCAGATGCAAGATGGGGCACAGATATTACCAGTAATGCAGACACTGTAAATAGTTCGGCACCCCCTTGAGTCACTGAGGTTTTGGAGAATGCAGGGTGGAGAAAAGCCCCTGATGATAAGGGGTGGGAAACAAACTACCCTAGCACTTCAAATTGGACTGCAGATCTTTTAAATACAACAGTGAGGGGTGAGCAAAATAAGACCCCTGAGAAACATGAAAACTCCCAACACCTGGGCAGAATAACACCTGGGCAGAAAACAGGGCAAGAGGGAGAACCTACTATGACCAATAACAATCCAGATGATTTATTTAACACTATTAGAGCCATAGAAGAACTTGAGGCAAATCCAAACCCACAAAATTCTGCTGAACCCATGGACTATGTAGCTCCCAAAGATGGAAATTTGGGAGAGCTTTCTGGTGATACAGAGGGCCTGGGGGGGGCGGGGAGAGAGGAAGCCCATACTCCAACACTTCCTGTAAATGTTTGGACATCAAATGTGAGGAATAGATTGTTCTCTGACACTCAAAAAACAGCATCTGAACCAGCAAAAAGAAGGAATGCTGTACTGTTAAAATACAGAGGCAGTACATCTGAGCTGCCCGACCATCACAATGTGTAGCACACATTATTTAAAGACAGCATGAAATTTTATGCATATGAGGTTTACACACTCATACACATGCCCGGGGATACCCTATTTGATATTAGCTTCAAACATCCTGCAGGGTTAGATCACTTCTGGAAACAATATCATTCATTGAAAAACACCCCCCTTTGGAGACCTTTTGTGGCTACACCCCTCACAAAACCTACATTCAAACAAGTCACAGTGTTATTCAGGAATGAGGGGATCAGTGTTTCTGACATTACTTTATGGCTTAAACAAAAATGCAATGTGATAGGATACTCTGAACCAATACTAGATTACGAGCATTTCTGGACAGGAGGCTGGCACTTTAGGTCACATTAAAGCAGGTGAATAACAAAACCCAGCATCTCCCTAATTGGTTCTTCCTGGGCCTGGACAGTGGTGTGGTCTTTTACCTTGGCCAACTCTGGGCATGTTATCATTGTGGGAACACAGAACATCTGAGTAACACATGTGAAAAACAAAAATGTGGGCTTTGTGGTGTGATAGGGCACATCGGGAGCAGTGCCCTAACCCATGTAATCTATGTAAGGACCAAGGCCACACTTTTCGAACATGTTCCTGGGCATTTCACAATAGTCTTGACCAGGCCTTGCAAGCAGAGCAGGATCTGTATGTTACAGTTGCCCAAAAAGAAAGGCTGAAGCTGATCACAGATCCTGTGCATAGTAGCTCACAAAGGCCCAGTGGTGCAGAGCCTCAGGCAGACACCCCGCAAGATGTGACTGTCAGGTACCCCCCCCAGGCCTCTGACCCCAAGGTCCCACACCATACAGAGAGAAGGGGTAACACTGAGCAGTAGGAAGAGAGACCCAACATGTCTACAACACCTCCAGAAGAACCTGAGGTAACCCAACAACCCACATAAGAAGGCCCTATAGTATCACCTGAGTCAGACATGACCACTGCAGTTCAAGTCATGCCCCCTTCAATGGGGTCATTGGGTACTGGTTTTAAAATGGTTACCAGAACTAAGTCCACAGCACCCATACCTGCCCCACAAAAATTTTCTGAGGAACCTGAGGCCATTGTGGTTCAGAATAAATATGCAGTTCTGCAAGACCAAGCCTGGGCTGCCTCTGAGGAAGAATCAGATGTCTTCTTGGTGGCTTCTTCTCAGGTGGAACAAGCCATGGAGGTTATCCAGTCAGGGAAGCCAAAGTCCACAAAGTGAAAGAAAAGAAAATGAATTAGGTTTTCTTGCCTATGATAACTCATTTAAAATGTTCATGTGTATTTTTTTCCCCTTTTATTTATTTTCCAAGGCTGCAGTTAACTTTCTAAGATGTAATGTAAACAGCATAAAAGCTGCAAATAGGCGGCAGGTTACTTTTCTAGTTTTACAGGATTTACAGGATGTGAGGTGTTCTTTCTACAGGATACTAGACTACACACCATTCCTGAAATTAATCAAGCCAGGAAGAAATGGAGATGGGGTCAGTCTTTGTGGTCTGTGGGGGAAGAGTTGTGTTCTGGTTTGGACATCTTATTTTTTGGACAGGAGGTTACAGTGATCAAACTAATAGATGTTTGCCCAGGGAGGGCTATTGTGGTAGATGTCACCCTAAATCACAATCCCTTATGTTTAATCAATATACATATATACAGTATATATATATATATATATACACACATATATATCTATATCTATATATCTGCACCCCAGCTTGTGGCAGAATGGACAAAACTACTAATTCAATTAGACTGTTACTTGCATAGTTCAAAATTGACTCTATGGGGTGGAAATTTTAATTTCTGGTTTATCCAGAAGGGATTGGGGAGGAATTCAGGCAAAGTTTACTGTGACACTAATTTGCTGAGCACTGTTTTAACTCATTCAGGATTTAAAGATGTGTATGATATGTAGTAGTACTTTAAAATTGTAATCACGTTACATGAGATTGGCTAGATGTTACATACTCCATTGAGCGGGGACTCATTTCAAATGAGGTCTATTGTTATAATAAATCATTACGCATACATTATTACAAGCTAAAAATATAGCATTTCAGTTACATAATATAAAAAATACAGCAATCACAGATAGCACAATACATAACAGCTTTTCACCCTAATGAAAGCACAATGTACCATATATACAGTACACATATTACCCACCTTTGGGACAAACAATATATATTTAACCAGTAGTTTTGAAGTAATCCATCAAGTAAGTCCTTCAGTACAACAAATAGATGGGGCATCCGACTTAATTTTATACCGTTGCTTAATACAACCCAATTTAATTGATTGATTCGTTTGACACTAAGTAATAGGTAACGAATTCCACACTAGTGGCCCCCTATGCCAAATAGCAAATTTCCCCATAATTATTTACATCTGGGAACAATATATTCTAGGGGTACAGCCAAGTCACACGTTTTATAAGGGATTCCTCTCTTCCCATATATATTTTTGGTTTGTTCCCGAAAAATCCACTGTTTCTGCTATCAAAATTATATCTATAGATACCACTGAACATGCTGCAGTATGGGTCTTCATTGATTTAGACAGACATGCACAAGTTGGAAGGGGTTACTGGCAGATGAACGCATACCTATTACAAAATGAGCAAGTGCAATTAGAGGTAGAGGAGTTTTTTAATGCCTGAATTTTGGTTCAATTTTTGTATGATAACCTCCTTAATTGGTGGGAAGATACAAAACGAGACCTCAAACAACTTATGTTGCAGATCTCAAAAAAAGTAATATGTTTTAACTACTACCAATGGCCCCTATTATCAAAATCGAAGAGAGCCTCTGTGCAGCATACCTGTGGCGTGGAGACACTCTGCACCCAGTGCGCCCCGCCACAGGATGCACTAAGGGGGGCACACAGCCCCCATGCACCCAATCCCTCGCCTGCATGGATCACAACATGCAGGGGCAGGCAGGAGGTGTGCCAGCAATATACTTCATGCACATAACCATGTATAGCTGGGCAATAGGGTATGTAGGAGGCAGCTGGTATGCCAGTGAAACCCTGCCATAAGCCCACTACGCACCCCGCACCTCCGCCTCAGTCTCCCAACTACAGGACAAAGGTGAACACTGAGATAGTCTGCCCAGGGCACCCACCTCTGCACCCAGCCATGCAGCCCACCTCCCCCATGCATGCCAACCCCCACACACACTCTTAATGAACACTCATTGCCCTGTTTTAACAGAAGAGGATGTACAAGCCATTAATGCTTAAAATCTTAGTGGTTAATTTTGGTATGGAGAATGCAGAACATCTGAATTGGGGAAATAAAATGGAGATTGCACAGCATTTTTTGCTTAGGACTTGTATTGTGCCTATTTTCCTGCATATAGCACATGTTTTTCAACTGCCTTTTGACATGCATGTCAAACTGATGAGTATCTTCTTTCAGCTAGTCTGGGGAAGCAGGCTTAATCCTATAAAGCAAACTCATACCTGAAGGTCTTGGCAGGAAGGAGACCTTAATATGAGCCACCCTTTGATGTTCTTTTTTAGCATATTTTTTATACTAACATCAGACCACTCTTTCAAGGGGAGGGTCATTTTTAGTCCAGGATGTTACAGGGTTGGCAGGTACAATTCTTTAAAGCATGGGGGACAGGAAAGAGGCCAGTGAGAGAGACAAAACTACCCCCACATGTCCAAAATATTTTGAAATATGTTTGGCTTTGGAAAATAGATTTGCTGTGGTTTAAGGATATAGGAAGGAAACAGTTTTATGCAGAAATTCTTACAAGATGCTACTATGAGGAACCAGTTTTTGATGTGGGTCAACATGTCCAGGTGAAATATATACTGGCTACAATGCTAGAAAAAGGGATCCCACACAAAATGAAGGATGTTATGTGGCTTTGTGGGCATGGTAAACCGAATGCGAGAGCAAATCACAAACATAAAAGGGTGGAAGAATGCATGTGCCTACATGTGAAATGCATTTAGCAGCGGGAAACTATGCAACATTTGTTTTTTGACTGTCCTTTCATCCAGCCTTTTTTTTTATTTTTTCGTTTGTTTATTTTTTGTATTTTCTTCTTTATCCTGGCTGGTCTGCTGTCACCATCAGCCCCGGTCATGGCCCCTGGGACTTCCACTGCCATCTACTGCCACCATCCCCAGTTATAACCAGCTTACACCCCAGAGAGTGGGGCCGCATCATCAGTCTCCTTCATCTGTGCCACAGAACTGGTATCTGGTTGGGGATGTGGTGATGGCAGCTAATTGAAGCACCAGGGAGGGCTTCACATAGACAGTGGACCCGCCCGCCATCTTTTTCCTGGTTTTCTTGGAGACAGGGACATGCAATGATGACAGCATCTGCCCCGCCTCCCTGATGCCGAGTACCGGTAGCATGAGTGACTCCCAGCCTCTGCCAGGAGTCCTCATTGCACCGGACACTGCCCTACCCTCCCCCCAGAGAAGGAGAGCCACCCTAAGGGCGATCTATCCTTCTCCCCCCGGCTGGCCCTCCGATGACCCAGGTCTGTTCCTGAATCTGGATCGCCAGTGCTGTAAGTGGAATTCCAACTGCTGCACTGGCGGGCCGGCCATCCAGCCTTTATGGCAAATGTTGGATGATATGTGGGATACTACTTGTTTTAGGTCTATGACCTATGAGCTTTTAGTATTGGGACAGCTTACAGATACTTGGCTGAAATGGGATAGGAGAACAATTTATGTCATTTGTGCATGTTTAAAATGGGCAAAATGGCAAACAAGGTGCCAGTCTTTTTTAAGGGATATTGACGTTTCTCTGGACAATGTTATTTTTAAAGTGCAAGCAGACTTGGATGCTATTTATCAGTCTGAAGTTAACAAGATAGGAAGATAAATTTGTACAAAGCTATGGAAATATATTGATTGGGTGGGATGAACAGTGGGGGATACTCTATGTATAGGAATGTTCCTTTTTATGCTCTACAGTAGGCTAGTTGTATGGTTTATTTAAGTTATAACTGATGCCGATGTTTTGTTTTATTTTATTTTTCTTATGACACTGCAGAAGCAATATCAACTTTTTTTTTATCCGCTTTTCTTTTGAACTGTAACAGTATATTCTGTATATTGTATGTGAATGTAAACATGCTGTACCTCTTCTTTTTGTTGCATTAAAATATTCCCCTACTCTGAGTAGTGGGTGTTGGTGAGTCCTGGTCCAGTATGGATGATTCCCACAGTCTTGCACAGAAGTGTCTGAGACTGGGGAGTGGACTGCCTCACCAGACTCGGCTTTTCCTGAGGCTACAAGTTCATTTGGGATGTTTTGGAAACTGACATGCCTGGAATGGATTATTCAGTACTTGTATATGAAGGATGCCTGGATGGAGTGGTCTCTGTGGTCTTCCACTTGCTGACTGGGATGACTGTGAGGAGGCAGTTGCTGCTGTAGCTTCTCACTGAGCAGGATGAATATTTGGCCATGCTTTTACCACTGCTTGAGGCAGCAGACACTTCTACACCCAATTTTTGAGGAAACCATGAAGAGATCTCTGGAGTCTCCAGAGGCAGCAGGCTTTTTGCATGCACTAATCTTGGTGTCCACTATTCTTTCCCCCAGAAAATGGAACTTCTTCATGTTGTGGCCCACCTTCAGAGTGCTACAGCTGCACTTCCTTCGGCAGTTGTGCCTCCGGATATGGAAGTACTTGGAATTTCCTGTCCTGCTGACAGTGGACTTGTTCTTCCAATGGATAGCCCTATTGAGAGGGTGAGTGAGGAACAATATTCAACAGATACTTTCCCTGATGCATCTACTGTGTAAGTGGAGTGTGAAGTCCTGATGCCCTCAAAGACTTCCACTCCTTTGACAAACCCACATCCTCAAGGATATCATCTGCTGGCTGCAAAGCAGACTGAAAAGTGGTCTGCTGAGGCCTTTCTACAGGCTGCAGGGTGGGCTAAGGCACCAAATGAGGTGTTATGGACTCCATTGAATCCTGACTGCTATGTGGGCCCCCCTCCCGCTTCTTCCATTATTAACAGTTCTGGTGACCTGGCTCCTAAGTCCATTTCTTCAGAACTACCTATTGACACCCCTTTACCTTCACAGTGGCATGTGCCTGCAGGTTCTTCCCTGTTTACAGATGCTGGGGTCCTTCTTTCTTCCCTGGGGAGCTGTGCGCTTCTCAGATTGACATGCAATTGCTATCTGTTCCTCCTGCTCCCCAGGAGGCTCCATTTAAACTGCTGACCTGTTTGCTGCCTCCAGGGACCCTGTCCAGTTGTGAAACATCCTACAGCTTCATTACTGAAGGGGCCTGGACTACCACCCAGACCATACATACGTTATCAGGAAACTGTTCAAGGAGTTCCTGGGACTTTTGGTGGCTAATTTATATGCTGTAATTCACATCCCGGGAGAAGAAACTTTCGATGTGAGCTTGTGTACCTCAGTTTCTTTGGACATGTTCTGGTTTAAGTTTGATAAACTGAGAGGGATACCTTTGTAGCACCCTTTCTTGGCTGTCCCCTTGACAAAACCTACTATTAAAACTTATTTTATTATTTCACAATGAATGTGTAAATGTTTTTGACATTATTGTATTGGCTTCAAAAGAGATATGAAGTTTTGGATACCCCTTCCCCCATTATAGACAGTGAACAGGTTTGGACTGGGGGCTGAAAGGTGAAAGTTAAGCTTCCTCAATCTGCTTCTATATTGGTCACCTCCCCAGTAGTTTCTACATTGGATGAGACCAGGGTATTTGCTTTTATCCAGGTCAGCTTAAGATCTGTCACAAGTGTGGTGCTCACACCCACCTAAGTTCAGCTTGTGAGGCTGCTAGATGTTATAACGGTTTGGGCTATGGTCATAGTGTTCGCTCCTGCCCAAACCCATTTAAGTGTAACCTTTGTGAGGAGCACGGCCATTCTTTTCATCAGTGGCCTTGGGCTGCCATAACCGGTTTGACAATTTGAACCACGATGCCCTCATTGCTAAAACTCAGTTGGAGGCTTCTGATGAGGATGCCCCTCCTGGTCTGCCTTCAGGGGTGTCCAAGGGGGACTTTATTGATGAGGTGTCAGAACCTCCTCTGGTTTCTGTGTCGCCTTCTTGCATGGGTGATGTTTCTGTTGTTGCTATTGCTGCTACATCTCCTATCATACAGGATGACCTGCCTGCTCCCCTTTTAGAGGTGCTTGATTCTGCTGTGGTTAATATGCACCTCCCCCACCCCACACAGAGAATGTAGAATTCTCTCTGGTACAAGAAAAGGTGTAGACAGACAAAGGAGAAATCAAAGATGCCTGGGCCTGCTGGCCTTCCCTGCAGAATACATTTTCTGCCTTGTCCTCTGTAAAGTCCTGGGGGACACTGAGGCTGAGGGAGGAGTTTCTGATAGTTCCATGGCCTCCTCTCTGAAGGAATGCCCCTCGGATGTAGATGAATTGGTGGAACAATAATCCATTGAAAGGATTACGGGTAGACCCCTTTCTCAGGCTTACTTGGACGGAGAGTTTCCCACCTAACTTTGACTTATTATGGATCGGAATTTTTCTGTACTTTCTTTAAATGTTAACGGCATGAAGTCCTATGAGGAAAAGCTGCTTACCTTTGCTGTCTTACAGACTTTTACTAAAAACATTTTATTTCTACAGGCCATGAGGATCAAAGCATCCTTTGGGTTTTCTGCAGTCAGGAACTCATGGATGCAGGGCCCTTCTTTCTGGTCTATGGGGCTTGATGTGTGTGATGGGGTGGATATTCTGCTCAGAGGTTTCAACTTTCAGATAAACAGACTGCTTGACCTTTCTCTTGGATGAGTCATCCTTCTAGATTTGACTGTAGGGCCCCTTTTATTAAGAGTTATTAATATTTACACTCCACAGGACAAGGCAGAGTGGGTTACATTCTGTCATGTTATTTTGGGGGAGATTTCGATTGTGGGGTGCTCTTGTCTGATGGGGGGGCACATCTAAAGTTTATTGTGACTCAGTTTACCTACAGGACTTGATCTCTACAGCTTGATCACAGGATAGCCAGGTGGTATATGGTGGGGCCTCTTAAGCCACTTTCCAGAAAGGGAGATTAGTGATGCATATTAATTTTTTGTTTTTGTCCACTGGGTTTTCAGATTACTGATTCATATGTTATGCCTGTCAAAACCTCTGATCACATGGCCCTTGTTTGTGTTTGTGAGGTGGGATCACCTATGGGGCATGCCTCTTGGCCTTCAGACTGAATGTTTCTTTGTTAGATAGTCAGGAGCTTAGTTCCCATTGGATGTCGGAATTTTATGCCATATGGTCAGTTCTCAGTGCCTATAATGATTTTGGTCAGTGGTGGGAGCACTTGAAGAAGGCATTTAGATTTTTTTTCCGTAAGGAGGGCCATTTCCACCACAATTCCAATTATTTATGTTACCAGGACTTGCATTACAAAATACAGACATTAATATCATGGATGCATGATACAGGCCTTGACCTGACTTCAGACATTTCCTCCTTATAGCCTCAAATGTTCTCCTTTCGATATGATAGGAGTCTTTCCCTAGACAAGGAATACAAATTTGGTAACCGGGGGAAGGCAGTCATTGGACTCATTTAATGCATGTTCATCTAGGCTGAAGAGCAGATATATGTGGTCCCTAAGACAGATGGATATTGCCTCCTTGGCTGATGTTTTGCAGCCAATTCTGGATGTAGTGCATGCTCATTTTAGTAGTAAAATTGGATGCCTATTACCTGCTGACAATGTTCCTCTACCTGGGTTTCAATTTTCTATTCCATTCTCTCTCAACCCACCCGAGATTCTTTGATGAGCCCAATTTTGCACTCTGAAGTGGTTCAGGCCATTAAGGGGTTATCCTCTAATACTGCACTAGGCACTGCTGGTTTTCCCCCTGAACTTTATAAATTGTTCGTAGATTATTTAGGGCCTATGCTACAGATCCTTTTTAATCAGGTTCTTATGGGTAGTGCAGTACCTCCTTCTTTTTCTGAAGCTCTGCTTATCTTTATTTACAAAAAAGGGGTTTGGGCCAGGTTGGAAAATTGGAGGTCTCTGTGCCTCTTAAACACTGACTACAAGATTCTCACCTGAGTCCTTGCCTATTGGTTGGCTCATGCTACAGAAGTGGTTATTTCTCTTTCCCAAAGTTGTGCGGTTCCTGATAGAAGAATTTCTGATAAGTTATTCATTTTGTGGGAATTATACAAATAAGGATCTTGGGGATTGTGTGACAGATTCCTTATCTTGCTTGACCAGGAACAAGTGTTCAACATGGTACATCACTCCTATCTTTTTGAGACTCTTTGTTTTTATGGTTTTCCCCCTGTATTTATTTCTTGGATATGACTTCTCTAGTGGCCGACTAAATTAATTCCTTTTTTTAATTCTTCCCTAGGCACACCTGTTTCCATACAAGAGGGGTACATCAAGGCTGCCCTTTAAACCCTATCCTATATGTTTTTTCTATAGACTCTTTACTCAGACTACTGCATCATTCTCCCTCCCTCCCTAATAGGGATTCCTCTTGCACCTGATACTTCAGATCTCTGTATCTTGGCCTATGCAGAAGATATACAGTATATATATAATGATTCCTGATGTGGAGTCTGGGGCTGAGTTCATTGAGGTGTTGCAGACTTTTTCAGCTTTCTCTGGGTCAAGATTAATTATTCTAAAAGTACGGTTGTACCTCTGGGTTTCCTGGTGTCCCTGCAATGCACGCATGTAGCTGAGATCCCTTTGTGCATGGATTCTATAAAACTATTGGGGATTTTTTTCATCACCATAATGTGGTGTGCTTTAACTGAGAACGTTGTTTGTGTAAAACCGAGTTGTCCTTATCAGTTTGGAAAAATAGACGTTTGTCTAAGTTGAAACAAGTATTTCTTATTCAAACATTGCTATTGCCCTGTATTACGTACCTCAGTGCAATTTTTCTACCTTCCCCTTTCCTTGAAATCATCTGTTAAGTGTTTTTTAGGTCTTATGGGGTTATAGACTCAATCCAATAAAAATAGATGTCAGCCTGCAGTCACTGACCAAAGGTGGGCTTAAAATGATATGCCCAGTTGTGTTTTGTTTTACTGTTTTCCTTGCTTCTAATGTTACACTGGTTTTGCATAGTGCTTCCTCCAGCTGGGCCCCTTTGGTAGAGGATTGGTTACTCCCTTTTATGACTTATTGGAAAATGCATGGGGCCAGATGTCCAGGATAGGAATATAACCATGTCACTCCCTCTTATGTCAAGTTTGCTGTGCAGAAGCTTATGTCCTGGAAAATGACTCTTCCTGACTGTGCTCCATTTGGGAGGACAGCTTTGTATCCTGATGTTATCCAGATGTGTCATACACCTGACATTGCCCTGAAATTCTGCCCCCCCAGGAGGGTTGAAACTGCTCTTTCTCAACTCAGTAATAAGGCCATCCCCACTGTATGTGGGAGGTCTTATGGTTGAGCCTGCATGGTAGGTTAGCTGTTAAAAACTTCATGAAGCATAATCCCAGGTGGAGAGGTATTGCCCCAGATGAACCTGTTTTGATATACTTGAAACACAATCTCATTTTTTAATTGATTGTACTGTCAGTTTGTCCATTTGGACTTCTTTGGGCAACAGGTGGTGATGCTCCCTTCTCTTTTCTGTGAATTATGATGTGGTGGTGTTGGGTATCTATAGAGGTGGATGGAGCAGTTTCTCTTCCAGATCTTTGCAGGTGTGTTTTACTGTGTGCCAGTACTAGTTGTGGCAAGCACGGTGTGCTTTCATGCTGAGAGAAGTAATTCAGCATATCACTGTTGTTAATATGGTTCATGATACCTTACTCAAATGCTACTTGAAAAATTGTTATTTTCCCCCTTGTGTTCTTCTAGCTTATGGTTGGGGTTTCATTTATTTTTTTTCCTGACAATGTGCTGTATTGTGTTTTCTGATTTATCCCACCTTGTTGGATGGGTTTTTATCTTATGAAGTTTTGTACTTGATATTGTTCCTGTTTATTTGAATTTGGAAGTATCTTTCTGTTTGATGCTTTTGTTAATAAAATACCCCTACTCTTTTCATGAAGAGCCACGGGATCTTTAACATCCACCTAAACAACCACTAGAACAGGTAGATGGGGCCTCGGTTTAGAGTGTCATTCAAAAGACGGCACCTCAGGAGTATAGCACCCCCTAACCCAAGTGCCTTTTGTGGGGATAGAACCCTCAGCCTTCTTATCTTCCAGTGTCTGAGGCAAGAGTTCAGCCTGCTGAGCCACTGACACTGCTTGCTGTTCATTAGACATATAATTTACATTTTTTCTAGAATTCTTCTCATTCATTTGCGAAAGCAAGAGGACAGAAATAAAGTAGCACAGCAATTGTTGTTACCAGTATTAGAGTATGGTAGCTCAATTTATCAACATGCAACAAAAACCTCATTAGATAAGTTGAACAAAGTATTCTAAAAGATTGCATGATTTGTTCTAAAATGTCATTTCCATACACACCATTGTAGTCTTCTTCAAAAGCTAAAATGGGACTCCCTTGAAATTCGAAGGAAAAAATGAATCAGTTAAAAAGCTTATGTGGAATTTGGAGATGGAAATAAAAACAGAAAAAATTATGCACAGAAATCAACAAATAAATATACATTGAGGGATGCAAAAAACAGAAGTTTAAGGTTCCTCATCATTTAAAATGTGTATAGTAAGTTGCAAAGATGGTATTATCTCCCAAAAATTTAGAATAAATTAAACCAAGAGATCAGAAAGTCAAGAAATTTAGGAGAATTCAGAAAAAGTTTAGATACAATGTGGATAGTTAACTGTTATTGTTTAGAATAGCCAAAGGCCCTAAGAAAATCTGTCAAAAATTGATAGGTTTTAAATTATGGGCTGTTTGTTGCACATTATGGTTGTAATCCTGTGAACAATGTGACCTGGTTTGACGTCTTGTCTCAACTATATTGATGTTATACCAATTTCAAATTATCTGTGCATGTTCAGGGGGAAACATCTCCACAGTGTAATACAAATATCCTTGTCTTTCCATACAGTACTAAATTACAACACTTGTATTGTTTATAATTCCTTTTGTATGTGCAAAGTTAAACATGTTTTTAAACTGTTCTTTCTGATTTTAAGTTTATGTTTTTTATGAAATACTGTCAAGTTTTGCATGTTTCTATCATATGTAACTCTCTGCTTATACAGGACAACTTTGTAAAACAGGGCCTTGCAGTCCTTAAAGTTTATCTCCTGTTAAAAAATAAATGTTTTTATCTATCTATCTATCTGTCTATCTATCTATCTATCTATCTATAGCAACTTAACTGTACTGAGGGGCTTTCTCTGCTACAACGTGGTTTCAAAGAGAGTTGTTCCACTCTAGACAGCTGTTTATTTTAAGACATTTATAGGTGAAATGTATTTTGGTCCAGAAGCAAAAGTTATATGTTGCCTTTATTGATTAACTTCTGCTTTTAATTTAATTTCCCAGAACAAATTGTGGCAGATGCTGGAGAATGTAATTGATTATGCCCTCATTTTTATTATTTACAAACTGTGTAGTCAGACTTGGGCTCAAGTGGGAATAGGTCCTCTTGGTAATGTATCTTGTGAATTTCCAGCTAATAAAGGTGTCCAGCAGAGATGTTTGCTTACTACTACACTCATTAATATTTATATGTATATACCCAGATATTCAGACTGCGCCCGGCAATGGCACAAGCATGGGTGCAGCGCAGCTGGGCTGCACCGGGGCCAGCACCAGGACCAGGTGATATTCGATGGTGATGCGCCATGGCACAGCACCTTTGAATATTTATTTATTTATTTATTAGCTTTTGGTAACCAGCTAAGTCTGCTAGGCAACAATCTGGCCTATTTTCAGGCACGACCCGGGAGAGTACAGGACAGAATACAGATATGTACAGTTATACAAATTCACAAGTAAGAAAACAGCATATTACAGACAATGTAATACAGGTTGAGATATATCAGGATAAGTCAAGTATCCCAATTTAAGACACAATAAAGTAAAATACCATGAGGTACATTATACAATAGACCTAGGCCCAAAGGGAGACTAGAGTCAGTTTCATCTATGTGCATTTGCAGTTCCCAGAGATGTAGAGGCGAGAGAGCAGTGAATGCTTAAACATGAGGTGGGAGGTGGAGTTTTTGATCTGCAGAGGGAGTGAGTTCCAGAACTTAGGAGTAAAACTGGAGAATGCCTGTTCACCCATTTTGGTAGCACAGGATGATACAGACAGCATTGGGACATAAGAGGACCTGAGGGTGTGGGATTGGGAGACTGGGGTAAGCAGGTCAGTCAGAGAGGCCGGACTAACTGGTCTAGCAAGGGAGTCAATAAGACACCCTAGGGAATAAGCCCAGAGGTCTTTAGGTGACAGCCAGTTTAGGCCAGAATAAAGTAGGCTGTGATGAGTTAGGTGAGGGGCTGATAAGGTGACCCTACAAATATTATTGTAGGAAGTGTCCCATTTGCAGAGCTCACTGGCATTGGCAGGATAAAGAACTGGGAGGGCAAAAAGAAGTTGAGGGAGAAGTACTCCTCTAGCTACTGACAGTCTGGCTGATGAAGTGAGTGAGTAGCGTACATGATAGGCAGTGCCTCTTTTTTGCATTGACAGCCCAGAAAACCTCATTGACATGAGACGAGAAATCAAGAGTATGGTCAAAGGTAACCCCGAGGTATCTGAAGGTAGAGGTGTTAGTGACTGTGGTCCCATCACTGCAGTGGACAAGGAGCTTAGGGACCTCAGTGTGTGCCTTTTTAGAGGATCCACAAATCATGGCCTGAGTTTTACCTATGTTTAGTATCTGATGATTATCCAAAAGCCAAGATTGAAGGGATTTAAAGTCATGAGAAAGACTGAGGTTAATGTCGTTAATGAATTTAGAAGAGAAATAAAGCACCAGGTCTTCTGCATACATGAGCATGGTACCGAAAAAAGAAGGACTGGGAATATCATTAAGGAATAAGAAAAAGAGGAGGGGACCAAGTATGGAACCCTGCAGAACATCACGTGTGATGGGAATGGGGGAGGAAGAGCCTTATGGAAGGCAACAGCCTGAGATTGGTTATCACGGTAACTGCTAAATCAGGATAGGGTGGAGTCTGAGGCTCCTAGGGTTTGTAGCTTCATCAGCATAAGTGGGTGGTTGACCATGTCAAATGCCTTAGAAAGGTCAATAAAAACTGCACCTGTGAGTAGGCCCTTATCCATGTTACCTTTGATATCACTGGTAAGTTGGGTCAGGGCAGTGGTGGTACTGTGTCCAGCCCTAAAGCCATGTTGAAAAGGGGATTGAATTTTGAAATTGGTGAGGTACCCAGTGACCTGTTGATAGACAAGTTTCTCTAGTAGCTTGCTGAGAGAGGGGAGAAGTGAGATGGGTCGGTAGTTGGACAGTTGTTTATCATCTCCCTTCTTAAAAATGGGAATTGTTCTGGCAGTTTTCCAGAACAGGGGGACAGAAGCAGTACTGATAGAGAGGTTGAAAAGCCGAGTAATGGGCACAGCGAGCCAAGCAGCAAACTGCCTAACGATCCCAGGATGAATACCATCAGGGCCTGGGCAGCCATTAGCCAGAATAGTTTTGAGAAGCCTTAGGACTTCAAGGTATGTGACCGGGGCCAGCTCCAAGGTGGGGAGACGGGGTTATGGAGGAGACAACAGGACAGGGTTTCTGGATCCCAGAGGGTGAGGGAGAAGGTAGTGATGAAAAGAGTGAGTTAAAAGCATTGGCAATGGTGAGGGGATGGTTACAGTGGGAACCATTTATATACATATCTGTAGGTGTCTGAGACTTGTGGTTTCCAAGTATTTAATTAATCTTGGACCAATACCATTTAGGGTTGGAGGGAGAGGACATAAGGAGATTCCTATAATAAGAACATTTTGCCAGGCGTATTTTTTTTTTTTGTACATGTTCCATAAGGCTCTGTAGGCTTCAAAATCTGTAAGTAGGTAGGAGGCCTTCCATACAGACCACAGTTTATCCCTGAGTTTCAGAAGGTGGCGTAGGGGATGCGTGAGCCATTTGGTAACCTTCCCTTTTACTCTTTGCGTGGTGACAGGGATGTGTTTGTTTTGCAGTGAAATTAGAGCAGAGTTGAAAAATCCAACAGCAAAGTTTATGTCATCAGAGTAGTAGATGGGAGAACAGTCAATAAGATCAAGAACATGAGTGAAGGCATCCTTATTAAAGTTGGAGAGATTAGAGAAAATAACTACTTTTGATGGTGGGGAGGTATCCCATATACTGTACACTGGATAATGATCACTTATGGCGTCCGGGAGTACACCTGCCAAGGTGATGAACTCCTTCTATTTGTCAGGATCCAGTCAAGGAGGGTGTCACAGGCACCACCGTGGGAGATCCTAGTGGGTTCCTGTATAATCTGAGAGAGGTTGGCCTTGCTTAGCATAGAATATAGGTTAGAGGAGCTAGGACCAGCCCAGTCTAGGTTGAAATCCCCAAGACAGATTATGTCACTTTTCTCAGTAGCGGAGGACAAATATTCCATGAACTCACTGATCCCCAGTATATGGCATGGACTGCGCAGGGTGCAGTGGCACTGTGCATGGCACAAGCCACTGAGAGGGAGCACGGGGATGCACCAGTGTAAATGCTGTTGTGCTGGATGCAGCACCCGTGATATTCAGAAGACAGCATGCAAATGGGGCCATAAAATATGCAGGGCACAACTGGGGCCATTAGCAAGTCATTATGGGCCCATTTGCACGCCTTGTGCAGGGCAGCCTGGCAAATTGCACCTGGCACCCTGCACAGAATAACTGTGGCTTGAGGGTGTTCCAGGGCACCCCCTGCCCTGTAGCCGTGATTGCAGGTGAGCCTGTATTACCCACATTCCCTGGTAGTCTAGTGGTAACCCCCCAACCTCCCATAGCCCCAACTGCTGGCAAAATGACATCAAAATAATCTCTGGTAGTCTAGTGGTACCCCCCTCCTTCCCCAGAGCCATGATCACTGGTAAAATGACAGCAAGACAATCCCTGGTAGTTTAGTGGTCCACCTCCGCCCCTGAGCTGCAAATGCTGGTATAATGAAACAGTGCACCCCCTGGCAGTCATGTGGCCCCTTCACCCCACCTGTAACCCTGATCGCAGGTAGCCCCAACTGAACGTACCCCCTGGTAATCCAGTGGCACTCCCCCACCTTTCCCACCCACACAGGGCCCCTTGCCCACTCAGCTCCCCCCTGTCATCAGCAGGTGGCTGCAACCTACCTACATACTCCCTGGCCACCTGCCGAATGACAAATTACAGTATGGGCTGTAAGGCCACTGGTCCACACTGTGGACCAATGGACTTGCAGGGCATACTGTACTAGACAGCCACATATATGTGAATAACATCATTCACATATCCATGGCCGTCTAGTACAGTATGTTCCTGCAATCCCATTGATCCACAGTGTGACCAATGGGCTTACAGCCCATACTGTAATCCAACATCTCGGTGGCAGCTGGGTGGTATGGGGTGGGTTGCAGCCACCACCGATGATGCGGGGCTGGATGGGCAAAGTGTCCTTTGTGGGTGGGAGGGTAGGGGTGCCACTGGACCGCCATGTATGTTCTGTTGGGGCTAATCATTGATTACTAGGTGGGGTGGGGGCCCACTCTGACTGCCAGGGGTGCACTGTTTCATTATACTGGCAATCATGGCTCAGGGGCAGGGGAGACTAAACCACCAGGGATTGTCTTGCTGTCATTTTACCGGTGATCGTGGCTCTGGAGTGGGAGGCAGGCACCACTAGACTACCAAGGATTGTCTTGCTGTCATTTTATCGGTGATCGTGGCTCTGGGGAGGGGGGGGCACCACTAGACTACCAGGGATTGTCTTACTGTCATTTTATCTGTGATCACGGCTCTGGGGAGGGAGGGGGGCACCACTAGACTACCAGGGATTGTCTTGCTGTCATTTTGCCGGTGATCGTGGCAATCCGGAAGGAGGAGGTTTCCACTAGACTACCAGGGACCATATAGGTGCTTGTGTATGGTGTTTTGGGTGGGCAGGTGTCCACCCATTGCCAGGGGCTGCTGTGTTGCACCCTGCAATACAGTAGCCTGCCTGTGGGTGGCTAGCAGTTATTCCTATTTTTTCTTGGAACAACTCTGCGCCCAGGTTAGTGGCTCATCTGAGGGTTGTGCCAGCATATGCACCGCACATCCTGGGCTGAATATCAGGATGTGCTGAATATGCATGGGCACACCCCCTTCAGATGTGCTGCATACAATTACAGTGCACCCCGGCACATCGAAATCTGCGCTGCGCAAATGCCCCTTTTGAATATTACACCGGGGTGCATTGTGGGGTTGTGCATGGTGCAACCAAGTTGCACCATGTGCATCCCTTTGAATATCCGGGCCACAGTGTTTTGGAGGACCTTTCTCTTGTTGTGTCTGTTTCACCAAAAATAATATCTGTGGAAATACCTACTGTACTTTGGTCTATGCTGATTATCTGGTCCTTTTTTTCTTAGTCCCAATCAAGCCTTAAAAAAATAGACTGTTTGGATAGGGTGTCTTTTAAACTCTTTTTGACTATTAATGAAAGTAAAAATAATGGGCTGGATATTCAAACGGGTTGCACAATGCGCAATAGGGTTGTGCCAACGCAAGTCAGAAAATGCGCCATTCTGCGATATTCAGCAGGAGGCAGTTGCGCCACTGAAAACATGCTGAACAACAGTGCAATGATAATGAAGGCATGCACAACCAAAGGGGGAGGAACCATGCATAAAGGGTGCAGTGCGATGTTCAATGACTTGCACAATGCGTAACAGTGGAGCAGGCGGAAGTTGTGTCACAGCGGGAAATGAGCCAAAATAAAAAGGAGCAAGGAAGAGGTGCAAGAATGCTACAGGGAAGCCATATGAGACAGAGGCAGAGACAGGCACAGGGAAACTGGGAGAAAGAGGACAGGCCAGAGAAACCACACCACACAAGAGGGGCAAGGGAAGGTGTGTGGGGCCACAGAAAGCAGAGGCCAGTAGGTGTACTCGGTGCAGGGGAGGTAGCAGTCAGGACAGCGGGGGGAACAAAGCAACAGCTGCTGGGGGGAATGCAAGCCAGGGACATGGACAGTGCCACCTTCCACATGGATGCTGTAATGAGGGGGGTGAGAAGGCATGCTGCAGGGGGACATGGCCGTGGAAGGGCCCCGTTGGCAGTATGCCCCCAACAGGCAGTACCGAGCCCACACCAGCTTTGAGCTGTACACAGATATTGAGATTGTGGGTCAGTACCACCTGAACAGGGCAATACTGAGGTGGCTCTGTGAGCTGTGCAGTGATGTGATGCAGGCACCCACATGACAGAGTCATGCTCTGTCAGTGGAGACAAAGGTAACAGCCTGCATGTGCTTGCTTGCCACGGGTACCTTCCAGAGACCAACAGGGGATACCACAGGCATAACACAGTTGGCCACATCAGGCATCCTCACCCAATTCCTCAGCGCACTGCTGCCACATGCTGCGGAGTACATCCATTTCCCCAGCACTGCGGCAGAGTGCACAGCAAACATACAGGAGTTCCACAGGGAAACACGTATGCTTGGCATGCTAGGGACGATAGACTGCACCCATGTGGTCATACGCACACCACCTGGCCCCGATGGGGCTGCCAACATGAATTGTAAGGGATATGCCAGTGTCAACTGTCAGGTGGTGTGTGATGCCAGTGGGCGCATCATCAATGTCTGTGCCACACACCCTGGGGGAGCACATGATTCTTTCATCTGGCACCAGTCAGCACTGTGCCACCAATTCGAGAGTGGGGACATCCCCACAGGTCATCTAGTGGGTAAGTATGTATGTAGAACTGACATATCATGGACAAGGCGGGGTACGGCCAGAGGTGACATGGGTGTGGCCCACAGGGCTTGGGGCAGTCTGAGGCTGAACAAGACACTAACCTCCACTATCTTCACACAGGTGACAGTGGATACCCACTCTGTCCCTGGCTGCTCACATCCTACCGGTGGCCCATGACCCCATCATAGCAACGCTTCAATGAGGCACATGCCACCACACGCAATGTCATTGAGCGGGTGTTTGGGATGCTGAAGGCAAGTTTCCATTGCCTGGACACCTCTGGCGGTGCCCTACAGTATAGCCCCTCAAAGGTCTGTGGGATATTCCTGGCCTGTTGCATCCTACACAACATGGCAAAAGACTGTGGGATAGCCGTACAGGTCAAGGAGGGGGACAGCGATGGGGACGACGGTGATGCCGGTGATGATGGGGATGGGCAGCCCCCCCTTGGCTGATGGGACCCCCAACTGATCCGGCTGGCACAGCTGCACCAGGACACCATCACAGAGGAGCACTTCAGCCAACACAGGTAAGTCATGGTGCCATGTGCAACCACCAGTGGCTAGGGCACAACCCACATACACGCATGGAAACACACCAGGGGAGCATGCTGGCAAGGGATGTGGCAGGGCACAGAAGCACACACATACAACCAGGGAGGGGTGAACAGTAACATGCCACATTGACAGACACACACACACACGCACACACAATAGGCACAAAGTGCACAGGGGTCAGGTGCAAAACCGAGCCGGAATGCAAACACTAGCAACACACATGTCCACAGGCCACCACGTCCACTGACTGTCCATGCGTGTGTCGAGATGCTGGGCACCATCGCACTGATGTACAGCGCAATGCAGGCATCATCATGCACACGCATTTCGTGGACAGCAGCTGAGGGGGTGCAGGTGGACATGTGTCTGCGAGGGCCGAGCACCCACCCAAGCACTGCCCACCGAAACACAGAATGCACACAGGGCAGCACCAGACAGTGCCCGCACTGGGAGACATGTCAGGTTTGCGGCACAGTGCCATGTCCACCTCGGATGCGTGGGCGGCCCTGCTGAGACCCAGCAGCACTGGCAGGCTGACCACGGGCCTCATGGGGTGGCACCGATGGTCCACCAGGGGTTCCACTGCACGAACGCGATAGTGCCCGCACAGGGGTCTGCAGCACACTGAACATACCTGCACCAGGAGTGCTCGGGATGCCCACAGCTGAACCCGGCATTGACAGGGTGGGTGTCGCATGGCACTAGGAACAGGGAGTGGATAGAGAACTTCACGGTGTGAGCGACGCATGGGCACCTGACTGTGTGCCCATTGTGGCCATGACAGCGATGAACGTCTGTGTTTGCCTGTCAATGGCAGCTGTCACATCCTCCCGCAAATGGTCAATCCATGACAGGGACCTATCGGTGTCCCTGCTGTGTCGCTCCACGGCCCACTCCAGAGCCATACACAGTGCCTCCACGGACATTGCAAGCTGCATCTGCTGCTGTACTGATGCCTGCAGTAGGCAGGTGTGCTCATCAAAGAGGTCGTCTGCCACCTTGGCATCCCGTCCCTCAGGGTATGCAAGGACCTGATGTTCAGCACCCCTTGAGGGTGGGCGCTGCTCACCAGGAATAGGTATGGGCAAGTCCACAGGCGGTGCACAGATGCCACCGCTGAACCCTGAACCCCCAGTCCTGGTGGGAGACTGTTGCTGCCGCCCCTCCACCTGCTGTGCCCAAGGGATCAGTTGTTCCACCACTGTGGCCGCAACAGTCCCACTGTCCTGACCAGCCACCGGTGCTGCCCCACTGGTGCTGACAGGCACAGCCTGGGACTGTGCTGACACACTTGCACACATGTCGGAATCAGCCAGGTCCATGGGCGTGAGCTGGCCTGCTGTGTGTCCATTCCGTGGCACACACATGTCACTGCCCATGATGGTAGTGTCTTCATCATTGGTGCAGGTCTCTGCCACAGCCATAGCCACAGCATGCTGGCATCCTTGGATGCCAGAATGCTGAGACACAGGAAAAGCCTCCCCAACACCTGTCTCAACGACATCAGTGTGGACAGCCAGGTGGACCCACTGTTGCAATGCTAGATGTATACCTGTAGAGGTGGATGGTTCCTCCTCCAACTCCAGATGACTGTCTGCAGTGGACAGGCCCTCCACCACTGACCCCTGCAGATGCACAGGATCTGTAACAGAAAGTAAGGTCAAGTTACTGCATGTGATCTACCCTGCCTCCCCGACAGACCATGACTTGCCATGCAGTGATGGGCTACCACCTGTCTGGAAGTCACCTCCTGGAATGCCCTCTATGGCACTGCACTGCATGCTTTCAGCAAGCCTGTCCTCTGCTGGTGTTAGCTGCACCACCTCCGGCTGGCCCCTGCCTGTTGCAGCACGTGCTGCCCTGATGGCAGCCACCTTCTCCTTCACCCTCCTCCTGTCAGTACCCATCTTCTTCTTACACTCCTGAACGGAGCGCTGGTGGCTGCTGTGCAGGTTGACAGCACATGCCACCTCCATCCATGCAGCAGCACAGGCCTGTGTGGTGCCCCGCCATCCACTGAGCAGTGGCTCCTGATCAAGGTAGGCCTCGAAGAGTGCCTCCATCTCGGCCTTGGTGAAATTGGGCCTCCTCTTCCGCCCACCATCATAGTCCTCCTCACCCAAACCTCGCTAGGTCATTATTCAGCCTGTAAGGATGACAGTGGTTACCTGTGACTGTGCAGTACAAAGAAAGTCCCTGATACCACAGTCCAGACCCCAACATAGCATGCAACTCACCAATAAACTGCAGTAACCGAATATGGCCACTGCAGAACATTGTCGCATCTATATAGCGCAATCCATGCAAATTAGGTGAGGAGCAACTTTAATTAGATGCAAATCGCGCTGCTGCGCCATTGAATGGCTGATCGGATGATTAGCATATGACGGCTGAATATCGTACCACTGCACTTTGCGCAATTGTGTTGAACGTGCTGAGCCAATGGCGCAGTTCTGTGGCATGCATAGTACACCTCACTGCGCATGCCCAGGTAGCTTACACAGTGTCTGCTGTGCTGATGACGTGCTGTGCGTGGTTGGCAATGCACGGCATGGCCACCATTGTGCCAGTGGCGCTATGGCGAGGGTCACTACATGGCGCTGTGGCACAACTATGCGTTAGTTCGCTGTGGTGCTGGCACACAGGCAACCAATCACGCTAGACGCATGCACGTCTGATGGTGCTGTGCGTGGCCTTGCGCCAGAGACCCATGACCCTGTGCCTGACCTTTGCCCCCTTTGCGCCATACATCCGGCATGGCTGCACGTCTATCGCGCTGTTCAGTAACAGCGAGATGGGGAATGGCGGCGCTGTACCATGCAGCATTTCCACGTGGGTTACCGCGCTGCAGAGCACCATATTGCCTACTATAGCGGTTGAGATGGCACGCAGGACAGCCCCACAATGGAGTGCCATTGAGCTGGCCAACCTTGTGGGCATTGTGGAGCCACACTATGGCCCATTGTTTGGAGATGAGGCACTGGACAGGGCCATGACCCAGGTCAGGCAGGAGGTGGCCACTGACCTGGAGGTGGCCACTGGATGCAGGAGGACATTGGAGCAGTGCAGACACCACTATGGGGACCTCAGGCGGAGGGAGCTGGAGCTACTTGCCCGTCTGTGGTAGCATGCCAGGAAGGGCATGGTGCCTCATCCAGGTGGGTGATACGTCTACACACTTGTATTGTCCATATGGGTAACGCTGTCTTATGTGTCCAGCACATACGGGAGGGATAGTCTAGGGTTGGCTGTGGTGGTGTTTACAGGGTATGGGGTGGGTGGGTCTGGCTGGGTGGGTGGGTACACACATTGGGGCAGGGGACTTTGCTTTGGGATTGTACTGATGTTCTTCTCTCGTGGACGAGCGGCGGTGGATGGGGGACTGGCAGCAGAGGGAGCAGGATGCAGCACACAGGTGTGTCGGGGACCACCACCACCGACAACAACGGCCCGATAAGGGTGAGTGCCATGACACCATGATTACTATTGCATGCTGTGTAACAGGGTGGGAAGCAGGGCATGGCCACCATCCATGGACACCACTGCCATGCACTCGACTTGTGACAGTCACCACTGTCCAGTGGCACAGCATGTCTGGGAGTGCATCAATGGTGGTCCATGCGTGCACTGGGCACATGGCTGTGGCACTGCCTGCAAACCGCATAGCCATGTTACTGTACGGCCTTGGTTGTGTTGTGCAGGACATGGGCGGTGGGTGTGTGCAGTGGTCCACATGGCTGTTGCTGCCTGGTTGGGCATGTCTTGTGGACACGGTCACTGTGGGTGGGCGTACACCATCACAGAAGCGTGGCACATGGCTGTATGCCATGCATAATGGGTAGGCTGCAGAGGGATGGACAGTCACACCTATTGACTCTGATCCCTTGTCCTAGGTGAACGGCTACTCCTGCAGATCCAGCAGGCTGTGCAAGAGCTGCTGCAGGTGGCACGGGAGTCCCTGAACATCCTGAGGGACATACACCAGCATTGGGTCAGGAGGAGGAGACGGGCCAGATGACAGCCCCAAGCGGAGGAGGACCAGGCTGGCTGCTAATGTCCTCATGCACCTACCTACACCTTCCCCCTTTGACCAACCCTCACACCCCGCCTTTCCCCTCCCATATGTTCACCCCTGCCCCTTACCCACCCCCACCTTGTTTCTGTCCCTCCCCCCATTTGTACATAATTTTCTTTTTTTTTTTAACATCTTTATTGACCATTTTTATTTTCCACAAAATATTAGACAGATATACACAGATGCCCAATTGTTCCTGGGCCCCCCACCCCAAAACTGAGTGAGGTAACTATGTACAACATTTAACTATATACATACCCAGCTGCCTTGCACCACCCTTGATCGCCCTCTACATATCCATATTCAATAACAATATACAGTAAAATCTCTGCCTAGGGAAGTACATTTGAATGTCAGAATCTAAGACTTAGGTTAATTCTATATAAATACAAACCCTACATCCTGAACAGTAGCCCTTAGGTGGTGCTCAGCAGCTGCGTCCCTAGGAAGGGAAGAGAGTCCACACCCCCACCCACACCGAGCTGCCTCTACGGATTCCTATAGCTTGACCGAATGTTGTCCGGTCAGTGCATATATTAGGAGTAATCAATAGGACACACTTTAGTTCTAGCCTCTACTACCCATCTATAGACCTTTGTCTACATACCATCAGACAGACAGACCTGAACTTGGGGGGATTTAGACTACAACATGTAGACCGTCTCCAGGGTCCTCCATCTCTTATCATAAATTCCTTTTCAGCCGTCCCGCAGCATTTGTCTCTTAAGCCTACTCAACGTTTTCAGCAAGTCTCCCACCCATTGGTCATATGAATAAATCAGATCATTTTTCCAATGCTTCAAGACAAATGCTTTAACTAAGGAGGACATTAGAGAGATATGTCCTTTAATGAGTGTGCTCGGGATATCAGTCATGTCCCCCAAGACACAAATCTTTGGATCAATAAAGTCCTTGCAATTCACTAAGGGGTCCATATTGCATCTGATTTGCTCCCATACAGGGTAGATTTTGGAACATTGCCACATGATATGGAATAGATCCCCTGAGTTTGCCCCACACCTGAAACATAGGTCTGTCTGTCTGAGGCCCCTAGCACATAGCTTAGCAGGGGTATAGTATATATTAGAAACTACAAAAAATCGCATGGTCCTATACTTAGGGATCAGAATGTATCTACTACTGTTCCAAACCTCTTTCCAATTAGGCCCCTGGGGGAAAGTATCCTTTTTATTTTCCCAATATGGAACTTTTATGAACTCCTTTCCACCTAAGAAATCTAATAGTAGCTTGTAAAACCTAGACAAGGGTCTCTTAAGGTCGTTGACATCTTTAATGTGGTTCCACGTGAAAGGGGGGTCCAGGTCTCTAGCTCTCCCTCTCTCCATTCTATATATCATATTAGTGACCTGAAGTTTCTTAAAGAAGTTGATGTTCATACAGTGTTCGGTAAATACTACCTTGTCTTCTTCTTAAAAATCTGACCATTTCGGGTTTAGCAATTGAGTAGCCCACCGCTTCCTTATTATCTGCCCCCCAATGAGCATATTTGGATTACCCAAAACAGGTTGCTCCCTGGAGCCTTTCTGGGCTTTCTTTTGGTTTGGGGACAGAAAGGTCCACCAAGCTACTAATGACTTGGCAATTGGGGTTTGCTTTCCACCCTCTGGTAAGTCATCAGGATTAAAAAACAATACTGCTTCCGGGGAGATGTCTAAGTCTCTAAGGATCTGTTTCTCGACCTGTAACCAAGTTGGAATATATTTCCCCCCCTCCACAGATCTGGTCCATTGCCCCATTATCCCTAATTGTCCAGCCACATAGCACAGATGTAAGTCTGGAACTTTGACACTCCATGTTATAGGGCAGTCGAATATATTATATTTTCTCCTGGGGTTTAGCACTCCATAAGAAGTTGGAGATAAGCCTTTTTATTTTAATAAACCAGGATTTTGAAATGTTGTAAGGAGATAGATGTATTGGGTACAGAAGTCTGGGTAGCAGATTCATTTTAATCAACCCTAGCCTCGCTGCCCAGTTCAACGGAAGCTTATTCCATCTAGCCATATCCATTTTGACTACCGAGATTATCTCGCCCAGGTTCACCTCTAGACCCTCATCCTCATTAGTTGTGATCCAAATGCCCAAATATTTGAGCTTTTTCGGTGACCATTTCAGTTGCAGATGTTCGAAGTCTGCCTTGCTAGTGAATACAGTAAGGGGAAGGACCTGAGTCTTATTCAGGTTTAGCTTATAATTCGATACCCTGGAAAATCTCTCAATTATCTCCAAGACTTTCATGAAGCTCTTTGCTGGTTCCTGAAGGTGCAGCAGAATGTCATCTGCAAAGACAGAGACCTTCATTTCCGTCTCTCCAACGACAATCCCCTGTACCTCTGAGTCCATCTGGATCACCCTTAGAAGGGGTTCCAAATAAATGTTAAATAGAATTGGAGATAGGGGGCATCCCTGTCTAGTCCCATTATCCAGACAAATTTATTTTGACAAATAGCCATTACATAGTACCTAGCCGTAGGGGCTGTATATAAATTTTTTATGCCTCTGAGAAGACCCTCCGGGAATCCTATAGCTCTCATAGTTGTAAACAGGAAGTTATGAGAAACCCTATCGAAGGCCCTTTCGGCATCTAGTGCAATTAATGCCATGGGTAGGTTCGAATTCGAGGCCTTATGTAATATATGATGGAGTTTCCTAAGTGTGTCGTGTGCCCCGCTACCTGACATAAATCCTACTTATTCTTGATTTATAAGCCTAGGGGCAATTTTAGAAATTCTATTGGCCAAGATCTTTGTTAGTAGCTTCAGGTCCTGATTCATCAGGGCAATGGGTCTATAACTCCCAAGGGATTCTTTGGGCTTATCCAGCTTGGGGATGAGTGTAATATAGGCCTGATATAACGGCGGGTGTGGAACCCTGTCTTGCATAATGTTTGAAAATAGTTCCTTCAACAGAGGCAATATAGATAGCATGAGTTTTATAAAATTGTGCCGTTAGACCATCTGGTCCCGGTGTCTTGCCTTTTGGGAGTGAGTTGATTATTTCCTAGATTTCAGAGTCCAAAATAGAGACATCTAACCACTGAGCTTGTTCTGGATCCAATTTTGGAAGAGGTATACCTTCCAAAAATTCCTTGATATCTCCCTCTCTGGCCGAAACACCCCCCTGATAAATCTCCGCAAAGTAGGTCACGAAGGCATCAGCCATTTTCTGGGGCTCTGTTATTATATCCCCTTGGAGACTAATCATTGGGATTACACGGGCTGCCTCCCATTCCTTTATTCTGTGTGCTAAAAGCCTTCCCAGGGTATCCCCTTGCATTAGATAATTGGCCTGAATTTTTTCTGCCCACTGATCCCACTTACTAAAGAGGATGCCTGCCATTTCCTTTCTTAATTCCTTGAGCTCTAGGTCCACCCCCTCAGAGGTACCTTCCAAGGGAGCCAGTGAGTCGATATAATCCAAAATAAACTCTTCCCTAGCCCTTCTCATACTGTTCCTTCCTGCTGTAAATCTCTGAGCCAGACCTGAATATAAAACTTTACAAGTAGGCCATTTTAACCTCATGTCTGATAGTGTAGGAAGTTGGGTCTGAATTATCTCCCTTAAAGCCTGTTCTAATCTCAGTAGTATATTTTCATCTACTAGTAAGGACTTTTAAGTCTCCATCTGTATGGTTTCCTTGGGGGGGCTTCCATCGACAGATCAATTGGACTGGGGAGTGGTCCGATAATAATCTAGTATGAGTGATCAGCTCCCTCACTCCCTGAATTGCTTCTTGATTAACCAAAAAAAAATCGATTCTTGAATGAGTTTTGTGTGCCCCTGAATAGAAGGTCATAGCATGGGCTCCTTTGTTACATACCCTTATTGGGTCTGCCAGCGCCATGCCCCTGAGTTTGACCATAGCTACCTGTGCTACAGATGGGGGCTGCACTGAAGGGGGCCTTTTATCAACTCTATTGTGGGGGCAAAGGTTCCAGTCTCCTGCTAGGATTAAAGGGTGAGGGGTTAGTAGGGCTATATCCCCTTCTACTGAGGCAAAAAAGTCTGGGTTAGGTGGAGTGGGAGCATACATAGAGGCAATCGTTACTAGTTCACCCATAATGGTTCCAATGATGTAGATCCCTCGGTAATCATCCCTAGCCTTGACCTGCAGGACCACAAATGGACAGACTGTTCAGATTAGGACCGCTAACCCTCCTGAGGCTTTAGCATTTCCATCTCCAAAAACCTGCCCTACCCACAGTCTCTTTAAGAGACCCAGCTCCTCTTTTAGTAGATGGGTCTCCTGCAAAGCCACGATTTGCGCTCCTAGTTGGTGAATATGTTTTAGTATCACCATTCTCTTCCTCCTCCCTCTGAGGCCTTTAACATTCCAAGTGATAATTTTAATATTGATCATGCAATTTCATTAATACCCCTCCTGTCCACTCCATCAGAGTCTGCCTTGAGATATGTGTGGGTTGTGGACTCCCTTCCCCTCCTCTCCCAATAATCCCCCCCCATCCTCGATCCTTCGATCGACCTCCCGACCAAATAGATACATAGATGAACCGTCTATTACTGAGCGGACTCCCAGACCCTCCCAATCCTTGTCACCCACTCCGAGTCTACTTAATTCCCTGAAATACACTCCTCTCCCCCCCCTTGCATCCCCTTTAACCTATCCTCATAGGAATATTTTAAGTTATATTCTCTTGTATTGTACATATGGGAAAAAGAATTTAATACCTGAGTATGATAAATCCTAACAACCCCCCCAGCGGAGAGAGCGGAACAGCAAACACAAAAAAAAACCAAAAAACACCTCTTTAATTCAGAGATAGGAGTCGAGATCGTGTTATGGGCCTACAATTGCACCTGGGATACCTGACCCCAAAAACATACTATGTTTAGCAAGTCCACAGTTCCAAGTGAGATTAAATTGTTCCACCTATTTATCCTGGGCCATATTAAAGTACTAAAGAAATTTCATAGCGTAACAGCCCCCCCCCCCCATTCCTGGAGGATATGCTACAAAAAGAGCATCAAAAAAAAAACTTGTCTTCTTCTTAGTCTTCCTTTTCTTCTTCTTCTTCTCTTCTACCTTCCTTGTCTCGACCTCTCCCTCTAACATAAAGTTCTCTGATTCAATTCTCTCCTATTGTCCAGTTGGAGTAAACATGTTCAGATCCCTAGAGATGCTGCATCAGGTCATATCCTTCCTTGATAGGCCGTGTTTAGGTCGCAGATTTAAACAGGTCTGGAAGTTCCCGTCGCAGTCCTTCTGCTGCTTCCTTCGCCGTTAAGTACTTCTGGTCCCCGGATTGTAGCTTCACCACTAGAGTGGCAGGGTGCTGCATCCTAAACTTCACTCCAGCCAGATAAAGCTTTTTCTTTATTTCTCCATACTCCTTCTGCTTCTCCAGGATCCCCGGAGTCTGATCTTGAAATACCAATAGGGGTGCCCCATTCCACTGAAGGTTTTTTAATGCTCTGGCTTTATTTAAGACATGAGACTTCTCCTTAAAATTTAAGAAGCGCATGATAATGACTCTTGGCCTGGCTCCCGGCCGGGGGTATCTCTCTAAGGGACTGGTGGGCTCTTTCCAAATTGTATGAGTCCCCATATGGAGTTGGGCCTAAGAGTTTCATTAGGAGGTCCTGAACAAATTTGATACAGTCTGCCCCCTCGGATCTCTCTGGGAGACCCACCAGGATCAAATTATTCCTTCGGCTACTGGATTCCTGGTCCTCTACTCGATCCTCCAACCTTCTAACTTGCTTTCAGAGGGTCACCAGCTCCTGGTCGTGCAATAGGGATTTCCGTTCCTGAGAGGCCATACGCGCCTCCACATCTCCAACTCTTTGGGCCAGAGTATTTAATGTTGGTTTTGTTAAAGAGAAATCCACCACAAGCCTCCTAAGGAGATTTTTAATCTCCAGAATATCATCAGGGGATGCCTGACCCTTTCCTGCCACTTCCTTGTCAGGCCTCTGGTACTCTGGCACAGGCAATGGGGGTTTTGGCTGCTTCATTGCCGGCGCTCGCTGGTCCGGGTTCTCGGGAGTTTCAAACTCCATCATGGGTGTTTTTGTTGGCCCCACGATCGTTCGCGCTTCCGCAGCAAGCAGGATCTCCACCTCCGAGTCAGGTGATTCTTTGAGGAGGGCAGAGGATTCCGATGAGGTAAGCTCTTGTAGCCCACTACTCTACAGGGTCAAAATGACTTTTAACTTTAAATTAAATCAGGTAGGGCCCAGGGGCTCCACTCAGCGCATCCGTCCCCGACTAGCTCATCACATGATCTCCTGTACATAGTTTTCTGTATATAGTTGTGTTTTATATATTGCAATAGAAATATTTTTATATGAATACTGTGGTGGTCTCTGATTTGCAGCTGGCTATAGGTGCTCAGCTGCAGTGGTGTGCATGGCATCTGGGGTGGTTCAGTCATGGGTATGTGTGTGTGTGCATGGGGAAGTGTCTATGGTGTGGGAGTGGCTATCATTCGGTGTCTGTGGTGTGTGTGTTGTTCCCTGTGCATTGCATTACTGTGTGCAGTGGTCCATGGCGCATGCTCTGTGTTCATTGTGTCCCTGTCAACCCATCCTTGGCCTGTGCAGATGACACCCTTGCATGTCTGTGGCCCGCAAGGTCTGCTGCCTTGTCAGTGGTGGCTGTCCATGCAGGTCATCCACTGTAACCGTTACAATGCTGGGTTGCCTCCTGTCACTGGTGTGGTGCATGTTTGCCTCGGGTGACACTGCGGCCTCCACAGTTGATGTCCCACCTCCATGCTGTGGCTTGTGTGTGTTGCAGGGGCTGTGCACCACTGTCTGTGACTTGTGCTCCAGGCATATGATGGTGGCGTATGGGACCACAGTGCATGCACAGGATGGGTGTCACCCCTGTGTCATGGAGGACTGCAGGCTATGTGTGCTCAGTTTTCATGGGCCCACACTGGGGGCTTGGTTGCCACACTACTGCATCCCTGTGTTATTGTCCCCGTGGGTATGGGTGTGTGTTTGCCCCTGCACTGTGTTGCATCCGGTGTGATGCATGCTTCCACGAACCACTGTGGGTGTCTGTGCTGGATGCTGTGGCTAGTGGTGGGTTGGGATGTGTCACTTGTCTACTGTGCAGGGTGCTGTATCAATGGTGGTGGTGTCAGGGGCAAGCCCTTTCCCGTGTGGGGTACCTCTTGTGCCGATGCATGGTCAGTCTTTCAGCTGTGCCTCAGGGGGATTGTGCGTGTTGGCACTGTGTCTGCCGTTGTTGCATTGCCGTGTGCTGCCACCCACTGCTGGGTGCTCATGGTGGGGCTGGCTTGTATGGTTCTATGGTACACGAGGTTGCAGTGTGACAGTGGGGGTTGGGGTGCTGGTATGCATGGGGTTTCCTGCAGTGGTGGTCACCGCTCATGTGGGGTGTCTGGGGGTCACAGTGCAAGGTGTTCTGTGCACTGGGGGGGAGCTGGTGTGGCATGGGGTGATCCGCCCTGCTTGTGTGGCAATCTCAGCTTGCAGGTGGGTGTGCTGGGGCACCATGGCCCAGCTGTGCTTTGTTTGCTTGTCCCCATTGGCTGGTGGATATTTCAGCCCTCCCCCAGTTGTGCTGTGCTTGGGGTGTGGGGGCATATTGTCAGTTCTGCTGTGTGTTCCTGTGCCCATCTGTGGCATGGGTGGTGGGCCCCTACCTACCTACCTCCCTGGTTGTGCAGTTACATTGCTATGCTGCTGGGGGGCTCCCTGCTTGTGCTATGGCACCTCTGGGCTGCTCAGCTGGGCAGCCCTTGTTGCGTCATAGCGCAGCGTATCTGCTAAGCTTCCCCTTCCTAGTTGCGCTATGGTGCAGGTTGTGCGATATTAAGACGTTAGCTGTTGGTGCTATTTGGCTTGCTCCTTTTTTGAATATCGCGTCTATTGCACATGGGTGCAATGGACTTGTGCTTGCTCCTGCTATTGCACACTTTTTGGGCACAGTTTGAATATCCAGCCCAATGTGTTTATTCGTCGGGGGGGGTTCTATCCAAGATGGAAAGTTGGGGTTTAACTATTATCACTGTAGATAAATGTGTATATCTTGGCATTTGTGTTTTGCCTAATGGCTCTTTGCACTGTCATGTTGTGAATGTGCAGATAAAACAAAAAAAATTCTTAGGCTTAAAAAAGTGTGATTATAAATATGGCGGTAACAGTATTAAACATTAGAAGCAAGTCATGTCTTCAAAATTGTATCCACAGGTCCTATATGGTGTTTAAATTTGGGCTCCATATAAGGTTTTAGTGTTAGAAAAATTTGCAGTACAGCTCTTTAAATCATTCTTATATCTGAACAAGTCTATTCCCACTGCTTATATTAGAGCAGACCTTGGGTTAGATAGTTACAAGAAGAATGGGGATGATTCTTTAGTTTTGGGGTATTGGTTAAAATGCACCAGAGCCCCTTCTGATAATTTAATTAATTTAAGTTTAGAGGAAAAGGAGATCTGGGGCATCTGAGTTATTTATTATCCCATGGTTAACACATATACTGTATATTCTTTACACGGAATGAATATGAACTACTGTATCTGCATTATTATTTTAAAAGGGGTATAACCGTTTCAATTATGAAAGATATATAAAGAAAAAGATTAACATATATAATCAACAATTGGATCTAGATAATATCTCAAAATCCAAATTTTCTTTATGGTTTGCATCAAAGGTGGGTTGCCTGATTCAGGGACAGCCCCATTTTTCCTAGGTCACCTACCAGGGTACTGACACAGGGTACCAGGCAAGGCAAGGGGGGAAGGGAGAGGGAAGCAGAAAGGAAAAACAAAGATAAAGCATGATATCACTCCCAAGGGGTGGGGGTAGGTTGATGGACAAGAAAAGGGGAGGGCTGTGGGTAGAAATGAGAGAACGGGATTGGAGGAGGGCAAAGAGAGAGAAAGAAGAGAGAGAGAGAGAGAGAGAGAGAGAGATAGAGAGGTGAGGAGGGGTACATAAAGAGCTGCAGGGAGCAGTTCCCTTTCACTTTTTCTGACCATTAGCTTTTGACATTAGGTTTGGTTAAGCACATCAGTGAATCACTGCTGTAAATTCTGATGAGACAAAGAAACATAGACTTTGACAGCAGATAAGGACTGTTTGGTTCACCAAGTCTGCCCATTTTTCTACCTACTGAATAAGCTGCATATCCTAGTTTTACCAATAGCCTACTTCCTTCTACCTCCCACTAGAATTGCCTTATGTCTGTCCCATGCATTCTTAAATTCCCCCACTGTTTTTGACCCCATGACCTCCTCAGAAAGGCTGTCCATGCATCCACCACCCTCTTCATGAATAAATACTTCCTCACGTTGCCACTGTGTCGTTCCTCCTATACCCTTGTTCTTGCACATCTCTTTTTCTCAAAGATACTACCTTCTTGGACTTTGTTGTTACACATGAGGAACTTGAAATTTTCTATCATGTCCCCCCTCTCCTGGGCTGGCTCAGTGGTGCAGAGGGTTGAGGCACTGGATGCCACACCTCATGCTGCACTGGCTATCTGGGTTCAGGAATGAGCCTGGGTCATCAGGGGTCAGTGGGTGGAGGGAGAGGACATTGAGCAGGCTGCTGGCAGGCAGCTCTCTCCTCCTCAGGAGGGATTAAGAGGGCCTCTCAGTGCTTGGTTGCCAACAGTGGAGGCTGGGTGGCAGTGTCACCTATGAGAAGCTCAGTATTAGACCACAGGATGGTGGAAGGGGTCAGAGTGGAGCTGTGGCACACATTCACGCCTCCAAGCACATGCAACGTTATTTCCGATGACCCAGATAGAACTGAAGGGGAAGGAGAAAATGTAGGTAGAAAATTGGAGGTCTCTGCATGATAAATCTTCCAGGCATGCTTGGGAGGTCCGCTGGGATGCGCATAGTGCATGGAAGCTCTCGAAAGACCCCTGAAACAGATAAGGGTGGCAGAGGATATAAGTGACCCACCATGGAGGATAAAGACAAGTTAAAAAAAAAATTCTCCTCTCTCCCCCCTTCCTTTGAGGTATACATATTAAGCTATTTTAGTCTCTCTTCATATGGCTTCTGGTGCAGATCCTGCACCATTTTAATTGCCTTTCTCTGGACTGCCTCCATCCTGCCTATGTTCTTGCAGAGGAGGGATCTAGAGAACTGCATGTAGTACTCCAGATGGGGTCTCACCAACTGTCTGTACAGAGGGATACAAATTTCCTGTTTTCTACTGGTGATGCCTCTCCCTATGCATCCCAGTATCTCCCAGGCCTCCTTACAGCCTTCTCACATTGCTTGCCTACCTTTAGGTCATCTGATATGACTACCCTGAAGTTCCTTTCTATTTTTGCTGTCATTAATACCTCTCCCCCATTGTGCACTCTTCCCTTGGGTTTTTGTTTCAGAAATGCATTACTTTGCACTTCTTAACATTGAATCTAAGCTGCCATACTTTTCACCATATCTCCAACCTTGCCAAGTTCCTTCTCATCTTTTCCAACCCCCTTGTGTATCAACCCTGTTGCAAAGAGGCATATTTTGCTTCCAGTCCCTTCAAGATGTCACCTATTGAGATGTTAAAGAGGACCAGTCCCAGTACTGAATCCTGCAGTACTCCACTAGTAACCCCCCTTTCTTCAGAGTGTACTCCGTTTACTGTTACCCTCTGCGTCCTGTTGCCTAGCCAATTTCTTTACCCAGGTTACCACACTGGGACCCACTCCCAGGCCGGTTAACTTGTTTATTCATCTTTTGTGTGGGACTGTGTCAAATGTCTTGCTAAAGTCTGGGTAGACCACATCCACAGCCCCTCCCTGGTCTACTATTTTAGTCACACAGTCAAAGAAATGTATTAGATTCATCTGACATGACCTTCCCGCTGTGAATCCATGCTGCCTTGGGTGCTGTGCCCCAGTAGCCTCTATGTACTCAACAATTCTTTCTTTCAGAAGTGATTCCATCATTTTCCCTACCGCTGAGGTCAAACTAACAGATCTGTAGTTTCCTGCCTCTGCCTTGCTCCCACGTTTGTGAAGGGGAATCACATCCACCCTCCTCCAGTCCTCAGGTACCACACCATCCTCCCATGATTTGTTAAAGAGGGTAGTCAGTGGTGCCACTAGTTCTCCCCTCAGTTCTTTTAGAATCCTGTGGTGAATCCCATCAGGCCCCATTGCTTTGTTTGCCTTCAGTTTTAAGAGTTCTTTCAAGACCCTTTCTTCTGTGAATGTACTGGTATTGACTCCCATATCTAGTGTGCCTCTATTATTTTATTTAGGTACTTCCCCATCTCTTCTTTTGTGAATATTGAGCAGAAGTATATGTTCAATATCCCTGCTTTTTCACTGTCACCCTCTGCCCACTCCCTCCCCTTTATTAACCCTCACTATCCCTCCCTAGGTCTTTCTTCACTCCCTAATGTACCTATAGAATGTTTTATCCCCCTTCTTAACTAAGCTGGCTATCTTTTCCTTGGTTTGGGCCTTTGCTTTTCTGACTGCCTTCTGTGCTTCCTTCTGCTTTAACTGGTACGGTTCTCTGTCCTGCTCCTTCTGTGTTTACTTATACTTCCTGAATGTTATTTTTTTCTCCCTAACCTTCCCTGCCACCTCTTTTGAGAACCATAGTGTTTTTTCCTTCATTTTGTTTATTTGCTTCACACAAAGGCTTGTTGCCTCTGTGATGGCAGCTTTGATTTTCCCCCATTGTTCCTCCACCCCACCTTTTTGCCAGTTTGCTAGTACTTTTCTGAGGCACTCCCCAATTTTGCCAAAGTCAGCCCTCCTAAAGTCGAATATCCTCACCTTTGTGTGCCTTGACTCTACTGCTGTGTTTATCGTGAACCATGCTGTTTGGTGGCCGCTTGTTCCCAGATGGTTACCCTCTTCTAAATCCGAGATCCTTTCTTCGTCCTCGTTTGAGAGTACCAGGTCTAAGATTGCTCCTTCCAGAGTGGGTTTCAACACTAGCTGTCTGAGGCATGCCCCCTGTAAGGCATCGAGAATTACCATGCTCTTTGATGTGGCTGCAGCAAAGGTGCTCCAGTTAACATCTGGCATATACAGGTCCCCCATCAACAATATCTCCAACTTTTCTGCCATTCTAAGGATGCCTTCTATCATTTCCATGTCCATTTCCTCCCCCAAGATGGTGGTCTGTATACAGCCCCCGTACAGATTGTGGTACCATTTTCTGTCTCCAAAGTTGCCCACAGTGCCTCCTCACCTCCCTGTTTACCCTTTAGTTATATTGCTTTGATCCCTTCCCTTATATAGAGAGCTACTCCTCCTCCTCCTCATTTACCCTCCCTCCCTCCCTGTCCCTACTGTAGATGTGTACCCTGGTATGTAGACATTCCAGTCATGGTTCTCTTTGTACCATGCTTCTGTGACTGACATGATATCCAGGTGTCCTCTTCCTTCAAGGCCACTAGTTTAGGGAGCTTGTTACCCAGATTACATGCATTAGTACTAATCACCCTCCATTTTTTGATAGCCTTACCCCTTTCAACTCCATCCCTGTCCTTACTGTCTTTGACTTTTTCTCCATTGACCCCTGTCCTGCTCCCTATTGACTTTTCTACCTTAGTGTTAATATCATTAACTACCCTGTTTTGTGGTGGCTGGGGGCTGGAATTTCCATGCTTCATTTCAGTATCTTTCTTCTTGGCTAGTTTAAATGATTGCCAATGAAACATTTAAACCTTTCACCTAGGATCCTGGTTCCCCTCCAGGAGAGATGCAGACCATCATACCAGTATAGGCCTGTATCCCTCCATGTGGACCCCCAGTCCCCAGTGAAGCCAAAACCCTGAGCTCTGCACCAGTTTTTCAACCATTCATTGAATCCCATGGTGTGGAGTACCCTAGCCTCACTCATACCATAGACAGGCAGCACCTCCGAGAAGGTTACCATACATGCTACTTGTCTAAGGCCCCTCCACAACTCTAGAAACTCCTCCTGCACTGCTCTGATCCCATTCCCAGCCAGGTCATTTGTTCCTAGGTGGACAATGATGTCCATCTCCCTCTCCCATGCTGCTGCTCCCGCGATCCTCAGGATTTGCTTCCTGTCCCTCCCAGCAATGGCACTGAGCAGGCACTTTATCTCCCCTAGTTCTACCCTCCTAATCATTGAGTCCCCCAGCAGGAGTTGTTTCCTGCCCCTGTGGGGTTTCATGCTACCCTCCTCTGGGTCTCCTTTGTGGAGGTTCCCAGCATACTCCTTGGTGTCCCTGTGGGTACCTTCCTAGAGGAACCATGCTCTGCCAGAACAGCATATGAATTGTGGAGCAGTACAACTGGAAAGATGCACCTCTGATCCACCACCCTCACCCTCCCTGAGACCACTGTGGTCCAATGGCTCCTCTTTCTTGGCAACCTATGAGGCAGCAGAAGTGACCCTGGTGGTACCTGGGTGTGGTGGAGGTTTCTCAAATCCTCACCAGGTTGGTCTGGAGATGGGCAACCTCCTCCTTCAGACCAGAGAAGTAGCTGCAAATAGGGAAATATCACAACCACCAGAAAGTCTCCTGAAAGACTGCCACCCCACAGCCAGTGCATTGTACCACTCCCCACATGACTCTCTCCCTTCCTGTTTAGTTTTTTTCTTTTTTGTCAGTGCGTGTGAGCGTGGGCATGCATATACCCCCTATGCAGCATGCTGGGCTGTTATGGTTATGACAGGTGTATGTCCTTTTCTCTTTTGGGGTAGTGATGTCAGAAACTCTGCTATAAAGGAAATGCTTCACTTTGGGTGGGTGGGGTGAGAAGCTTGGTGGGCAGGACCAAGTCTGTGCCCTCCAGAAAGAATCAGCTACAGCTCTGACCCACCACCCCAGTGATTGTTTTCTTTCCTTTCAGCAAGACAACCTGCACAACATTTTAAAAGAAAACATACCCTGCAAAATGTGATTTTAATCAGAGAAAAATAAAGCAGTAAACTGTACAACCTATAAGAACAAAACAGTAATAAAACCTGTAAGCACAACCTGTAAGCACAAACAAAATAATAACTCTGCTTAGCCAAAATAAACCTTAATGTTTCTCCTTTCTCTGTTAATGTTGCTTCTTGCTCTGTCCTTTCATGGAAACCCTAAGAGCAAAGAGCTCAGGTGAAGCTCAGTGCTTTATGCCAGTAAACCTAGTCTTCAACACAACACACCAAGTAATCTGACTTTTTAAATCTTCCATCTGTTGAAAGGTACTAAGCCTTTGTCAGCACAGCCCCTCCCCCATTATACTACTAATCTCCTGGAAGAGCTGTGGAAGAAAAGCAATTAGCTCATTCCATGTGAGAAAGAGACTGCATTACCTTTAAGCCCAAAACAAAAACCTGTAGGCACATAACAAAATAGTAACAAAACAGTAACTTTGCTTAGCCTAAACATAGTGTAACCTTCAGTCTCCTGGGGTTACTAGAATCCTCTCAGAATTAGTATTAAGCAGGTAGCAGGCAGCTGGTAGGGAGCTAAATAGGGGCTTCTTACACAATTACATCATTGTTTACTCAGCTAGCCTGAGAGAAGAGTGAGCACATAATTTAGAACTCTCACAGCAGCATAACCCTTTCCTTTGTACAGCTCTGGGGAGCTTAGAATGTCGAGTTAGTTGCAGTTTGAGTGCTGAGCTGGAGTGAGAGTTGCAGAAAGTCTGCCAGTGGGATCTGAGTTGAGGGCCCAGAACTTCTCATCCTAGTGTGGAGTACAATTTCCAGCTTCCAGTGAAGTGGAGGAGATCTTTCTACAGCAGGATTTCCTGATTTCTACTCCCAGTGAAGTGGAAGGAACTACATTTCTCAGTGGGTCCAAGGGGAAATCCACTGAAGATCCTTTGTGTGTTTCAGCTGGTTTGGGAAAATAACTTGTGAGAGACTATTCTGATATGCTACCAAAGAAAGGTGTATTTTAGTTGTTCCCTGCCCAGTGGAAGGAGTAACTGGTCAGTAAGTACTGTTTTTAGGAATAAGTTCTCCACACATTTAGGAGAATCATTTCTGTGGTGTGCATGCCCGTAGAGAAAGCTAGATCGCTCCTGTCAGTGTCCCTAGGTCACCCAGAAGAGTGCATTTCTACAACATGTTCACCCAGGAGGGTAAATATGTACTGTGGTCACCCCAGTGAGTGACAGAAATGGAAAATGTGGGACCTCTAGGATTTCAGTGGGGAATGGGTGTTTCAATAGTGTAACCCTGAAGGAATGGCAGAGGCTGCTGATTGGGACAAAGCATGGAAGGAATGCCATCTGGATGCTTACAAGGCAGGGCTAACTGGTTCATAAAGGACATCAGTTTTTACCTGATCAAAGGTCAGTGCTACAGATTTAGGTGTGTGGCTGAGTTTCACTTAATTGCACCTACTTTTGAAAAAGAATTCTGAGTGTGAGGCTTAGTTTTACATGTGTGCATTCATGGGAGAAAATGTTCAGATGCTTGGCCAGGTGTCCAATATGGGCACCATTTGAAAATGTGAAGAAGATTTTTGTGTGTTCTTGAACTGTACTGTATGCAAGGAGAGTACATGAAATGTACATATCCTACCTTGACCCACCCATGGGGGTCCACTACTTGCTTTAGTTTTACCATCTGTTAAATAAAGCCACACTGCACAATCCCAGTTCCTGTTCTGGACATTCTGATTCTTGCTTCTGGTGTTGGATTTACTGGGTCTCCCTCAGCAGTTTAGATCTAACCTATGCCTATGCCTAGCAACCTCCACCCTGGACCTGGGTTGTAATTTTACAAAAGGTTCATGTGTTTTGTTTTTGTACCCCTACTCTTCTTTCTCTAAAAAAATTAACCTGGTATATATACTAATGCCAGGGGTGGTATCAGCTTAGTTCCTGTTTTTATGGGGTGTCCTAATTTGCTAAAAGTGGCATGGGGGTTACAATAGATCAAAATGTAAAACCTGTAAGCACAAAACAGTAACAAAACAGTAAGCACAACCTGTAACAATTTAACAGAAAATATACCTTGGAAAAAAAATGGAATCGGAGAAAAATAAAACAGTAATCTGCAAGCACAAAACAGTAATAAATCTGTATGCATCCTGTAACAATTTAGCAGAAAATATACCCTGCAAAAAAACATTTAAATCAGGGAAAAATAAAGCAGTAAACTGTGCAACCTGTAATCACAAAACAGTAATAAAACCTTTAAGCACAACCTGTAAGCACAAAACGAAATAGTAACACAATAACTCTGTTGCAACAGCAGTAAGATGGTGCTGGAATGATTGGTATGTTTATGGCTTGGAGGATACAGTAGTACACCCTAACAGAGTTCAAAAGTATGGCAACAGATTGGGAATTTGAGGAGGTTTGTGTGATTCACCAGGGATACTTTGTTTGCTACAAAAGGGCAGCGATTGAGGTATGGGCCAGAGGCCAAAAGGGCTTTGAGAGAAGGATGTTTTTGGTAGTTCCAGATGGCAGTTGTTAAAACTGAAGAGTTATGGTGCATACATGGGAGTTAAAAAAGTGCTGTCCACCTTCAGAAGCCTGGATATGCTACGTAAGACTGAAATGCAAAAGCCTGACACTCAGTATCCTGAAACTGATTGCCCAACACTCGGTATCCCGACAATCGGGAGTTGCCCAATGCAGAGTTTATAATCTAAAATACGGGGTGTGCAGGAAACATAAAAAAACTCTGCTGCGGGCACTTCCCGAGTGTCAGGATACTGAGTGTCAGGTAATCAGTTCCTGGATACAGAGAGTCAGGCATTTCAGTCTTGCATAGTATATCCAGGCTGCTGAAGGTGGACAGCAGTAAGTACTGTAGTTTAAAAGAAAAGCAAGTACCACAGGGAGGGCTGCTGCAGGTGGACAGCAGCAGATGGTATGGAAGAGAGGAAAGGGTATTAGGAAGGGGTAAGAGCTAAGGAGAGGGAATAGGAAGAAAATGGAGGAGGAACAGGTAAAAGGCCTGCATGGGGGTAGGGGCAGTGGGGAGGGAGAACCCTGTCTGGGTATACATCGAGGCTGGGAGAGGGCACCACTAGGTGAACATCCAGAGGGGCTCAGGAGTGGGGGGAAGGGTGTGCACCCAGACTCCAGAAGAAGAGAGAGATGATGGAAATTGAGGAGGCCTACCAAGGTGTACACCTGGGGGGGAGGGATGTGGGTGTTTAAATTATGGAAAATGCAGGATTGGTGACAGTGAAATGCTGTGATTAATGGACCTAAGGATATACACAGTATGTGATGGAGTGAATAAGGTATGAAGAGAATTATTAGAGTTGTAAAGTGCGGAATGGATAAATAAAGTAATTGCTGATTGAGCACCCAAAAATCTGTGTGGTTGTGGATTTTTTGGGAAGTGGGATCCTGGGAAAATGAGGTATGGCATAGTTACAGATGCTATTTAGACCACATTCATGACCCTAAAAAAAGAAGTGCTTATGTGTGTTACAAGTCAGAGATTTTTCCCAGTAATGTACTCTCTGCCCAATTTGTTCACATTTCAAATGCTTGTGATGCCCCTTGCTTTTGTACAGCTGGAGGCATAGAAAATGTATATAATGTTCTTTTTCAATGTACATGTTATACAAAGTTGAGGGTTACATGGATAAATAGTATGTTTTCAGGTTTAAGTTACTTCCCTGATGATCCTCTGGGTTTCCTTTTATCAGTGAATGATGTGTTTATCAGCAATCAACTTACATATTATTTTTATAATATTAAGGTGATTAGGAAGGCAACCCTTTTTTGTAACAACAGACAGGTGCTGTTTGCGACCATGCAGTTCAGGGCTGGTGCAGCATAACAGGGGTTGCCTACCCTGAACACAAAAATAAGCTTAAGGATAGATGTGCTGCATAGGGGCTCTCACAGAAGGGCTTCATCAGGGAGTAAGCACCACCTAATGAAATCCTTCTGTGAGTGTTTGAATTCAGCTTATCCATCCCTAAACCCTTTTTGTAACAGGGAAAAGCTTCCTTGGATTTAAAAAAAGTCAATGTATTATTTTTTCTTAGCTATATTTAGTTTGAAGATCATAGATAATATTAATGTTCAGTGGTCTTGTTTGAGTCTGTTGAGGCTCTGTTTCATGTTTTAAAACTCACAAATTAAAGGATCTTCCTTTTTATTTGGATTGCATGCAGTTTGCTGCACTTACTAATGTCCCGCCTTGGTAGGTTACCAGTTATATTTTGTTGTCTTTGTTTACCATGCATCTATTGACTTTTTTTGTTCCTGATGGCTTCCCCCTATAGGATAAGAGATTATCAGCTCTTTTCTGACTTAGATGCCTCTAGGATAGGTATTATTCCTCTCCTTGATCTTGATATATGTCCAAAACGTTTGTCTATTACAAATAGGTAATATTCCTCTGCTTGATCTGGATATATGTTCAAAAAGTTTATCTATCACATTTTTATTAATATAAATGGATTTTGATGGTATGCTTCTGCTGCTACTTTATTATATAAATGTTATGGAGTTATAAATGAACTCTGATGGTCTGCCTATGCTGTTACTCTGTTATTCAAATGTCATGGATCTGTAAATATGTGGAGTTCCATCTTCATGTGTATGAATTTTTACTGTATTTTTGATCTTGACATTTATTGTATTACTGTGTGCATTTTTAAGCTAGAATGCTGTTAATACCAAACAATAAAGCTTTTTGAACTGAAAGAAAAAAACTTAGGGTATCAGAATTATTCACCTTCAGTTTGTTGTTCCAACACCCTAAGAATGCATGTGAGATAACTCTTACATCTGTTAGAGAGGTCTGGTTGTGGTGTTGATAAACATAGATGGTATCTGTTGATCTAATATAAAAAATAAGACAAAAACATTTTTGGATTTGTTGCTGATGTCAGCTGAGCTGAGTATGATGTCAGCCAATGAACAAGAACATTTTTCTCACTTGTTATGTTTATAGTTCACCTTTTTGATAGTTTTATGTCTTTCTGTGTTGTCTGCACTTCTGTTCACAGCACACAGCTCAGCAGCTCCACTTCCCCTAAACATATGTTGCTATGTGTATTCTGAAAATTGAATAGCCAAATGCTATGTTTGAATTACTGCCTCCTCAGTGTATTCTTCTCTGACATGACCAGGCAAGAAGAGAAACTTGCATGTATGTTGATGCTACTTTCAAGACAAATGGTTCTTATAGTGGTCTCATGCACATGCATGGGGGAATGGAGATGCAGCAAATTTAGAATTCGCTGGTGAAGTGAACACGAAGTGGACACTTTGTGTTGCTACTCCACTATGTGGCATGGGCAATGCAAAGTGCTTACTTCGCCTTGGCTACTTCACTTCACAAGCATATGAATGGCAACCTCAAGTATGTGAAGTCACGTTTTAATGGACTTCGCATTCCTCATTAGGATTCTAAGTGATCCACTTGGTGTTTCAGATTTGGCAGCCCCCCACACATCACATGGCTTACAATACTGTAAGTCACATGCTCTTTAGCTAGACAAGAAGAAAGTGAGTCATACAAGCAGACACTTTTTCTTTCTCCTGTGCAGATGGAGAGAGAGTAGTGTGTTTTATGACTGCTGACACTTTTAGATCAGAGTGAGGAGGAGATTTAAACTTTGAGCCCAACAGCTTTTTTAAAAGCTACATTTTTTTGTCTTTTCTGTACTCTTATTTACTTAATTTGTTCTTTCTGTAAATTTTATTTTTCTTACCTTTGTAAGTAGTTAGTTGTTTGTCTGTGTCTGTGTCTGTGTGACTGTGTGTGTCTGTGTGACAGTGTGAGTAGTGATTGCTCGGACTGAGGGAGCTCAGTAAGAGTGATGGACCAGGGTGAGGGAATGTCTGGGATGGGGCAGCTTTGGGAGAGTGTGGTAGTGGTAAGCATCATACCGTGTGCATGTGTGGAGGGCGTGGGCACCCATTCCTGTTGGACCGCTCAAAACTTGTGAGTGCCCCCCTGAAGCAGGACCAGCACTGCCTCCTGTCCTGACTCTGAGGCAGTTGAACCACCACCACCAAGTCCAGCATCAGGTCCTCTGGAGCAGGATGTGCCTGTTCCCCCAGGCCCAGGTGTGGATCCCATCCCTGTTCAGCACCATGACCAGCAAGCTTACAATACATCCAAGTAACTATTAAAAAAAATGTATGTTGTGATTCATGACGTGATTGTAAATCATGATTTGTGACTGCATTTGTGACCATGATGATAAAGAAATTAGAATGCCTATGGCTGTACTTCCCCGGGCCCCGATGAGCTATAGCTTAAAACTCCCAGACTTAAAAACATGTATCAATGAGTACAATGGTGGGGTGGTGAAGCCTGGAGAGATACTACAAAACAGGCTTACAGTACATCCTCCAAGTAACTAGAAAACAAATTAATGTTGTGATTTGTAATGTGAATGATTGTGAATCATGATTTGTGACTGCATTTGTGACCGTGATGATGAAGAAACATAAATGCTTACCGCCTACGGCTGTACTTCCCTGATGAGCTGTAACTTAAAACTCCCAGACTTAAAAATACGTATCAATGAGTTCAATGCTGGGGTGGTGAAGCCTGGAGAGATACTACAAAACAGGCTTACAATGCATCCAAGTAACTAGAAAAAAAATGAATGTGATTCGTAACGTGAATGATCGTGAATCATGATTTGTGACAGCATTTGTGACTGTGATGATGAAGAATGTGATTTGTATCACGAGTGACTCGTGATGATGATCCTGACTTAAAAACGCATATTAATGAGTACAGTTTTCATGCAGAATTAAGCACCACACCTGTCCAGTACTCTGAAGGGAAGGCAAAGAAACAACTGTGATTTAAGTTACAGATGGAGATTGGCCCCTAAAGAGATGCAAATGCACAGACAGATTAAGATTGCACCATGCACTGAAGAGATGCAGACACAAAGGCACAACACCTAACCAGTGTTCACCATCAGAAATTCAAATTTGGAAAAGAATACCTTTACCGGTTAGGGCGGGCCGTGGGGGGGCAGATTACTGTACTGCTGCAGTAACAGTCACTAGTACTAGTACCAGTACCAGTACCAGTAAAGATACCACAAAGAAGTACAAAAGTCACACAGCTGCAGTGGATAGCAGCTTCACATTGCTGAAATTATTATGTGGCACAATAAAAGGTGTCTGATTTGATGACACGTGTCACACACATACTCACACACACACTTAGTAATGCATAGCAAATTGAAAACTTCAGTAATATAACCACATATTTTAAACAAACTAAAATTATGCACTGCTGCACCACAACAATCAGCAAAAAAAAGGGCAAGAAATATTGAAAATACTACTGTGTGTACATTAACACAGTTAAACAAGAAAAATATCACCAAAACAGAAAGCACTGTCTTTTTCTCCAAGTTATTCTACCTACATCACAGATACACCCCTCCCCAAAAGCATGCTTCCACTGTCTCTCAGTACACAGACTGAATGTTGTACATTAATATTCAAAATCCATACACAAACAATAAACGCTCAATGAAATGAGCACAGGAGGGTTTCCTATAATCGATGAACTAAAGTTTCAGGAAAAAAAATTACTCAAAGAGGCTTTTTTAACAACTTTTTTGAAGGTTTGACTTGCAGAGAGCTCTCAGAGCAGATTGTCTCCTACAGCTTCCTACTACATACATTACCCCAAACTGAGGCTGTGTAGAACAATCTAGAGCCCATGTGACCTGAAATCCCATGAAACACTGCAAAATTCACCTTTGGAGCTTAAAAACAAGGCGAAGTAAGACGAAGTACATTGTTTTCAATGTACTTCGCCTTAAGAATTGGTGGAGTAGTGGTTTGGGAAGGTGAAGTAATGCAAAGTCATTGTTTTCAATGGACTTCGAGTTACCCATTTGCAATGCAAAGTACTCCGCTTCATGTTGTGGAGCACTCCGCAAATTCACCTTCACTCCGTGGATCACTTCGCGGAGTGAATTGGGGCCACTTCACCCACCACTAATGGGGGATGAGAACTGTAAACCAAAAAAATGTAAGTGAGACCACGCTTACAATCATTACAGTGGTCTCGGTGGTGGTATTAACATGTTATTGATTTGAACTCAAGCAATAATGTATTATTTTTTTCAAAAACCTTACCTGAATGACACACTCTTCATAGAATGAAACTGTCTCACGTGCATAGGAATGGAGTATTCTGTTTGGCTGAGAGCACTCCCTCAAGCTATAATGATGCATTCAGCACTGCAGAACAGCTGATGGTGCAGACTAGAGAGTGAATATAGTAGCAGTAGAAAGCAAACCTGAAAACCATGATACCAATGTCCAGTCCACAGTCAAATCAGTGCAGAGTCAGTTAACTATTGGTGGAGATGAAGAAACGCACATTGACAGCTACCAAGTAGAGCAATTCCCTACTACCCCAAGCAATGTATGTGGGGCACTTTTAGTCCTCTGTAGGGCTATGGAACAATGACAGAAAGGAGACTGAGACAGACTAGACATTAATTTTAGAGACTGAATGGCAATGGCAGGTTTATGCTTCACAATGTCCACAAAACAAATCACTACTGTAGTTTCTCCAAAATGCAAACAAACACTGAGCAACACCAAATGTTCACTCACTTGTATTTGCTATGTAGTTGTTTGGCACAGATAGCCCAGCAGTTAAAATGTACAAATTATTAACATGAGATATGATGATAAAATTGTAATGCTTGGGAAATAAAGAGGTTCACTCATGACATTGTCATTAGGCAAGGACTTCAAAAGGAAAAGAAGAACAAAAGCAAACAGTGGTCAAAAATGGGAAGGAAACTCTACATTTTGATTCTGGGATACACAAAGAAACCCCCCACCCAACAGCCCTCTCACAGTTTGGACTGAAACCAATTTCTTCATACGCCTTACAAGTGAACACAATTATCTTGATTTCAATATAGGGGTAGATGTGCTATGTTTTGTTTATTTATGTTGTAATGGCCAAAATGGCTAAATTTTAGTGTTGAAAACATAGCTAAGCAGATGAGCACAGCTCCTTACCTAAACTGATCAAAGTGTAGGAACATGTTAGAACATATGTTTTACTTCCTTTTACCCCTGTATGAGAACACATTAATTCCATTAGTTGAAAACACTGCATCATGGGTATGCAAATGATATAGGTTGTGCAACTTCTCTGCCATTACCTGAGAAACAAAGCATTAAATAGCAGCACATATCACAGAAGCTAACAATAGTACATATGTTAAATGAAAAACAGGAGTAAGGTTTCAAGCAAGATTTTGGAGTTGCACAAGAGAACCCTCTACCTTGCAAATTCCAATCTTTTGATTGGGCAAGGACTTCAAAAGTAAAAGAATGCAAGGCAAGGCATTTTTTTTCTTTGGTATCATTTACCTTGAGCTCAGGCCTTCGTACAGAATAAGCAAAACAAATCAAGAGAACATGGAATGAATGTATACAGTGCATACATACATACATAAATGAAATGTCAACATACAGTAAGTAACATAATATCCAAGAAAACATGACATATTCTTTGCTAGCTAATTCCAAATTAGACTTCTAAATAAATTAGATCAGGCAATAAGCATTATTAAAATAGTGATACTTCAAAGCCCCAGTGAAGGCCTCCACCATGCTGGTAGAACTAAAATCCACAGGTATACCATGTCCACACTACAGGCACAGCAGCCTTACTTGATCTGTTTCCAGAAAGCTTCAACCTGAACTGCAGGACCAAAGCTAAGACATCATCAATGAAGCAGAGAGGGCAGAATTAGGTAGATGGGGTTAGGAGATGTTTTAGGTAGTTAGGAGCCTGACGATGTAGGGCATTGGATAACAACAAGATTATCTTGAAGCTGCCATGCCACTGAATAGGCATCTAGTGCAGATCATACAACACCAGAGTGATATGATCTCTATGGAAAGTCCCAGTGATCAAACAAGATGCTGCATTCTGGAACAGCTACAGCTGGTGCATCAGATTCCCAGATAACCCTAAGTAAAAAGCTATACAGTAATCAGACCTACACATGACAAAGGCATGGACTATGGAATTTTGTCTCCGTAAGCAACCTGTTACATTATCTACCCTCTCCTTTATAAGTTACAGTGCCAATTAGACCAGCTCTAGTTGGTCCAACAGTGGAATGCATCTCTCACACAGTGTCAACAGCTTCAGCCATTGAAAATAAGGGATAGTGCATGATTTTCTTGATACAAACTCTATTACAACATGGCACACCCATTTTTTTGCTGCAAGCCTAATGCAAGCCACTTTGGAAGAAGTATTCCAATTTTGATATAAGCAGCATTTAAAAACTGGAACTGACACAACTTTTGACACAGCTTGCTCCTTGAGTCATTCTTTTTTGGCACAAGCACCTTACGTCTTTCTCTGACCTTTGAAAATTGAGCAGCTAGTGGTATTTTTTAATAATATGTTCTTTCACAAATAAGGAATAAATTAGCAATATCCATTATAACAACTTATTTTCCAAATCTTGCTCATTTAAATGCAGCTCCACCTATTGTGGGCATTGCTTAGAGCAGACAAAAGCATAATACGTGTTTGTGTCCACTCTAATTGACCTTTACTGTATAAGATTAGAATCAGAACAATTCAAACCTGTATTTATGTTCTATATACATTATAGTTTAATTTTGCTTATTTTTGCTGATGGGAAGAAACGTTTGCCCAACACTTGTCACAGTGTCTGATACACCTACTGAAAGTTGTGCCTATGATTTTATTTATTGTTGTCTGTTGCTTCATATTAGAATACAGTGTGATTTACTACTGATTGCATTCATAACATATCACATGATTTTGAACTGCGTGATATATTAGTTTTATTTTAGATTCATATTTGGAATATGGACTAGGTTATCACAATCCATATGCTTTCAACTCTAAACCTGAGGTTGATTCCCTCACCTCTGCTGTTGCTGCTGGGAACTAGGAATTCATCACAGTGTTCGTCTCCTTTATTCTCATCATGGAAGAGTAACTGATATCACAGAAAACCATAACATGTAGCTAGAATTCAAATTATATGTTAGCTGTTTGCTGTACCTGCCTGACCCTTATTCTTTACTACTGAGGAGGTTTACATGAAAACACTGGGCTCAATTTGCAAACACCACTTAGATTGGTGCAAGGTGCACTGAACATCAATTGTAGCAAGCTCTGGTGCATCAAGGAGCCTGTGCTGGATTTTGGTAGAAATCTGGATGTAGCAGCACAAGTCTTCAAGTTACCACAAGTGGTCCTTTGCACCAAACAGTTGCTGCAAGGGAGGGGATTGACAAAGGCTGCTAGTTCTGCTGACCACTAAACACTGATGGCCGTGCTGTGTGGAGAGAACCATGGTGGTGAATGTGGCAACAGGACAGTATGCCGTATCACTGGAATACAGTAGCTGCTCAGTAGTACAGGGAAAGTGAGGTTGGGGTGGATCACAGACATATGACTCCTGTGAACATCAGAGTGCTAACATGGGTACAGTGCCATTATAGGCAGTGGACACGCATCTAGCACACAGGAGAGGAATGTAGTTGTGCATTGTGCCTAGCTGTAGGACAGCCAGGTGAGCGAGGAAGCAGCCTTGTCTGACAGGTCTGCAGTCCCATATATTTGTGTCACTCACCAGTCCACCACAACAGCCGGCATGCCAGATACAGAACCAACTCCCCATCTAACTGCAACAGTGACCACTGGACAGAATGGCTCAACGATGCACCCCCAAACTACTGAAACAGGATCAGGAATATGGTGCTTGCATTAGATTTTGACTGAGGAAGAGGTACTGCATGCTGCTCAGCTGGGGAGAAGCTGAGGGAGCAGGACTTGTATAACTCTTTTTGTTGCTTATAACAGGTATATCACCGTTGCCTCATTAGATTGTACCTGTAACAAATACAATTCTTTCCAGAATAACTTGTGTACTTGATTCAGAACTGCAGTCTGAGTTGAACCACTACTCCAGGGAAAGCTAGGAGTGCTGTGGCAATGGGGCAGCCTGCTCCATTTGGAGTTTGTGGTTAGCGTTTGGACCACTGACACCCATACTGTTTTTCCCTTTTCGGAGCCTGAAGCCTAGAGCTTTGAGCTTTGTAGTTAACTTTCGTATTTCACCTCTCTGGTGTTGTTTACCCCATTTGCCTTTCCTTGCTCTGCCCAATATTTTATTTTTTGTGGTCATTTATATTTTATTTCACTCATACAGGGCAGAGAAGCGCTTTTATGTAATGTGATTGTTTCTTTTTTGTGAAAAGCTGCTTATGTGAAATACACAGTATGTGTATAGATTTTTAGATTTATCTGACTTAAGGATACACAACCTGTGTCTAATTTTAACTTTAAACTTACTGTAATTACTGTGCTAAGTTTTTTTCTTATGAGTCTTATTAGATCTTGAGAGAGTTTTATAAAGTTTTATATAAAATTATCTAATCATTTGAGTGATATCAGCTGTAAGTTGTAACTTCAATAATGTATCCTAGGTAATTGATTTTAGTAACCAAGCTAATAGCCTGTTTAAGTTCTTCTTAATTGTTTTTTCAACTGTTTCAACTGTTCTTTCAATTAGACTTTGGGTTGTTAGTTTTTTTTAGCTCCTACTTTCTCAGGGCTCAATTGATCTGCACTTTAAAGCTCTTAACAGGCTATTGGAAATTCTTAAAATATCCCTTATATTGCTAACACAGATAATTGAGCTATTTGATGTACTGTTTAATTGATTTGAGTTTGGCTTAATTGAAGCATGAGCAGCATAAGAATACTGAGATTCCTAAAGCAAGTTAGATTTGATATATTGAGAGCAACATGCCTGATAGTTAGGTAATCAGAGGGTGGTTTAAAAACCCTCAATGGCCGACTTGATTATTCCATCTTATACTCTGTGAGGCTACGATGTTCTTGCTGCTTGTGTTTTCTTTTCAGCTAAGCTAAACTGAACTGCCATAGGATCCTGTTATTGTGTTATTGCGTTAGTGTGTGATATATTGTGATGCTATGCAGCTTTGAAGTTTTTATTAACAAAAAATGATTAGATAAATAACGCTAGACACGCCATCAGCTTTCAGTTTGCTATTACAAATGCATTTCCTTTCCCATCCGTTATCAGGTATTGGGTGAGGTCATTTTGGATTATCGGTGAAATTTCACTGAAACCCTTTCTAAGAGTACATCAAATACCACCCTTTTCGAAGCAGTATCATGGTGTAGCATGGTAGAGGGTTAAATTCTCTTTTACAAGTAAGTGTGTTTTTTGTTGAAATTATAAACTCTCTTATTTGAAAACACATGCTGTAGCTGTGCTATTGTTGTGTCATTGCTTAATATTAGGCTCCTATATAGGTTCATTTTTAGGTTTACTATAGACATACCATTAGTGATGCTGCATTAATTTAGCTTAGCTTTCTTTGGTACGATAATTATTACAACAGTTACAGTAACAACAATAACATTTAAAAACTTTTTTTTTTTTATTATAGCTTGTTATTCCCTGTTATTATGGCTTGGTCTTTTCTCTTACCCCTAATAGTGACTAATTGGGAATTTTTTGGAAATTCCTTGTGGAGATCGCTGGACATGGATGGGGTACAAAATGTGGAACTTGTGGAATTTGAAGGTCTTGATTGTCAACTTAGCCTGAATTCTGTATGCAAAGTCTATAAATGGAACAATCAGAACAATTATAACAAACGGAACAAAAGGAACAGACTGCTAGAATCCACTCAAACTTCTCAGATTATATGAACCACATGAACTGTATCATCTGAGTGTATGGTGTTTATAGAACATTCAACAGGGACTCAAGACTTCGCTAGTAGTAACGCTGGACATTTAAAACTGAAGATTCTTGTAACTGTATTTTTTTTTTCATTTTTTGCTATTGATTAGCTATTAATTCTGTAGTAGACAATCATTAATTGGATTCAATAGAATTATACTAATTAATATTGATTAACATTGAATCATTGGTTATTAACTGAAGTCCTTTTTCTTTTTTTTTTAAACACACTTTTCCAGCCTACTAAAAAGTCTCACCCAGTGTTCACAAGAAGTGGTAAAATGCTCACAGGAAAGGGGGGAAAAAGAAAAAAAGTATTAGGGGATAGACTAAAGAAAAGGAATGAAAATAATGGATGTGTATTTAATGACACATTATGTATTACATCCACCCCCACTGAGCAAAACATTTTTACTTATGCTGAGGCATTGAAAAATAGCACACAATTGACTATTGAGAAGCTAGATAATATGGGGGAAAATTAAAAAAGGAGACAAATAGAATGGAAAAGGACTTTTATTCAGCCAGCATTGATATCCAAGAATTAATAATAAAGACACAAGGGGAATACAAAAACTGAAGATAAACCTTATATCAAAAATACTTTAGAGATAACAGATAGACAAATCAAGCAGAAAAATATCACTGATTCTTTTACTCACAAAATTAAATGTACCTCAAGGGAATATAAAGCAAAGGAATTTAAATCTCCTCCACAGGAAGGGTTAACTACACAGCTCTTAACGAAAATGATCTCCCATAGAAAAGTACAAGATTCAAGACTTGAAACATAGAAACAGAATTTGACAGGCCCACCTAGTCTGCCCATTTCTCTACCAAATGGATAAGCTGCAGATCCTAGTTAATCAACAGCCTACTTTCTCCTACCCCCCACTAGAATTGCCTTATGTCTGTCCCATGCATTATTGAATTCCCCACTGTTTTTGACTCTATGGCCTCCTAAAGAAGGCTGTTCCATGTACCCACAACCTTCTCTGTGAATAAATACTTCCTCACATTACATCTGAGCCATTCCCCCTCTGTTTTAAAATGTGCCCCGTTGTTTTTGCACATCTCTCTTTCTGAAAGATGCTACCTTCTTGGACTTTGTTGATTCCCTTGAAGTATTTGAAAGTTTCTATCATGCCCCCCCTTCTTTCCTTGAGGCTATACATATTTAGTTCCTTTAGTCTTTTTTCATATGTCTTCTGATGCAGACCCTGCATCATTTTGGTTGCACTCCTCTGGATAGCCTCCACCCTGTCTATGTCTTTGCGGAGATGGGGTCTCCAGAACTGTACACAGTACTCCAGATGCAGTCTTACCAAATGTCTGTACAGAGGGCCAACAACTTCCTGTTTTCTACTGGTGATGCTTCTCCCTATGCATCCCAGTATCCCCCCCCAGCCCTCCTTACTGCCTTCTCACATTGCTGGCCCACCTTTAGGCCATCTGATATGACTACGCCCAGGTTCCTTTCCATTTTTGTTGTTGTCAGTATCTCACCCCCCATTATGTACTCTTCCCCTGGGTTTTTCTTTCCCAGGTGCATTACTTTGCACTTCTTTGCATTGAACCTAAGCTGCCATACATTTGACCAGTCCTCCAACCTTGCGAAGTCCCTTTTCATCCTTTCTACCCCACCTTGTGTATCAACCCTGTTACAGATCTTTGTGTCATCTGCAAAGATACATACTTTTCCCTTCCTGTTCCTCTGGAATGTCACTTATAAAGACAATAAAAAGGACCGGCCTGAGTACTGAACCCTTCGGTACCCCACTAGTAACCCTCCTTTCTTCACTGTGGACTCCATTTACTATTACCCGCTGTGTCCTGATGTTCAACCAGTGTTTTACTTAGGCTACCACCCTAGGATCCACTCCCAGGCTGGCTAATTTGTTTATTAATCTTTTGTGTGGGACTGTGTCAAATGCCTTGATAAAGTCTAGGTAGGCCATGTCCACAGCCCCTCCCTGGTCTACTGCTTTGGTCACCCAGTCAAAGAAATCTATTAGATTCGTCTGACATGACCTTCCTGCTATGAATCCATACTGCCTTGGGTCCTGTGCCCCACTGGCCTCTAGGTACTCCACAGTTCTTTCCTTCAGAAGTTATTCCATCATTTTCCCTACCATTGAGGTCAAACTGACAGGTCTGTAGTTTCCTGCCTCTGTCTTGCTCCCACTTTTGTGAAGAGGAATCACATCCACCCTCCTCCAGTCCTCAGGTACCACACCATCCTCCCATGATTTATTAAAAAGGGTAGTCAGTGGTGTTACTAGTTCTTCCCTTAGTTCTTTTAAAATTCTGGGGTGAATCCCATCAAGCTCCATTGCTTTATCCACCTTCAGTTTTAAGAGTTCTTTCAGAACCCTTTCTTCTGTGAAAAGACTAATATCAACACCTCTATCGAGAGTGCTTCTATTGACTGGATTAGGTATTCCCCCTTCTTTTCCACTGTGAAGACTGAGCAGAAATATTCGTTCAGTACCCCTGCTTTTTTACTCTCGCTCTCTGCCCAACCACCTTCTTCTTTGTTCGGCCCCAGTATCCCTGCCTTAGTCTTTCTTTGCTCCCTAATGTACCTATAAAAGTTTTTATCCCCCTTCTTAACTGAGTTGGCTATCTTTTCCTCGGTTTGGGCCTTTGCTATTCTGACTGTCTTACCCACTTTCTTCTGCTTTAACTGGTACAGTCTCTGACCTGCTCCTTCTGTGTTTCCTTATATTTCCCGAATGCTATATTTTTTTCCCTTACCTTCCCCGCCACTTCTTTTGAGAACCATAGTGTTTTTTTCTTTCATTTTGATTTGTTTATTTGCTTCACACAAAAACTTGTTGCCTCTGTGATGGCGGTTTTGATGTTTCCCCACTGTTGCTCCACCCCACCGTCTTGCCTGTTTGCTAGTGCTTTTCTGAGGCACTCTCCCATTTTGACAAAATCAGCCCTCCTGAAGTCCAGTACCTTCACTTTTGTGTGGCTTGATTCTACTGCTAAGTTTATCATGAACCACTGTTTGGTGGTCGCTTGTTCCCAGATGGTTACCCACTTCAAGATCAGAGATCCTCTCTCCATCCCCATTTGAGAGCAGCAGGTCCAAGATTGCTCTCTCCCAAGTGGGTTCCAAAACTAGCTGTCTGAGGCATGCCCCCTGCAGGGCATCAAGAATGGCTCTGCTCTTGGATGTGACTGCAGCAAAGGTGCTCCAGTCAACATCTGGCATATTCAGGTCCCCTATCAGCAATATCTCCCCTTTCTCACCATCCCAAGGATGCTTTCTATCATTTCCTTGTCCATTTCCTTCCCCTGAGATGGAGGTCTGTATACAACCCCTGTGTGGATTGTGGAGCTTTTTCTAGTCTCCAGGGTAACCCACAGTGCCTCCTGTCCTCCCTGTTTACCCTTTAGTTCTGTTGCTTTGATCCCTTCCCTTACATAGAGAGCTACTCCTCCTCCTCCTCTTCTTCCCTCCCTGTCCCTCCTGTAGATTATGTACCCTGGTATGTTGACATCCCAGTCATGATTGTCTGTGTACTATGTTTCTGTGACTGCCACAATATTCAGGCATCCATCTTCCATCAAGGCCACCATTTCAGGGAGCTTTTTATCTAGAATACGGGCAATGGTACTCATTACCCTCCATTTTTTTATGGCTTTATTTCTTTTTGCCCTATCCCTGTCCTTACTGCCTTTTTCTTTTTCTCCATTTACCCCTGCCCTTCTCCCTAGTGACTGTTCTATTTTGGTGTTTACCTCACTAATTACCCTCATTTTGGGGGGGGGCTAGGATTTGCCTTCTCCTCTTCAGTGCCTCCCGCTTGGCTAGTTTAAATGTTTGTCACTGAATCATTTAAACCTATCATCTAGGATCCTGATTCCCTTCCAGGATAGATGCAGACCATCATGCCTGTATAGGCCTGCATCCCTCCAGGTGGAGCCCCAGTCCTCAATGAAGCCAAATCCCTGAGCTCTGCACCAGCTTTTCAACCAGTCATTGAATCCCATGGTGCAGAGTGCCCTAGCCTCATTCATGCCATAGACAGGTAGCACTTCTGAGAAAGTTACCATCTGTGCTACTTGTCTAAGGCCCCTTCCTAACTCCACAAATTCCTGTTGCACTGCTCTGATCCAGGGTCAGACTGGGGTACAGAGGGCCCACCTGGAAAGAAGACACAAGGGCCCACCTGGAAAATCAATAGAAGAGGGCCCAGGTTGACACACTCGTATCAATATTCCACTTCAATCTGATACACTAGCTCTGTGTTTGCATCTTTTTTTTTCAAATTGAATATATTTTATTCATATGTAGGAAGAGTTAAGATATCATTTAACTCAGACATTTGACATGAGCATTGACATATACATTCTGTGTGAGCAGTGTTCAATGCTAGGGTCCTGTTACAATACAAAGTCCTATAAAGTATATGTTGTAAACATGGTCTTACTTGTATTCAGATATTACAGTCTCAACTGGCTACGGAGACCTTTCATATTCCTCCTCCTACTTCCCCCTCCCCAAACCCCTCTCCCTCCCTTTCAGGTATGCAGCAACAGTGTCCATCATTCCCTGTAATCCAGGTAAGGTAGTCGGGGAGAATCATCTTTAATGAAGTTATATCACTTTTGTGGTTCTATCCCCTTCTTGCCTTACCTACTTATTTGATAGCTTTGATCCACTAAATAATCAGTAGAGCATGTAAAGGTGCCCATGTTTTTTGATAGTATTGTGATCTCTGTGCAATGTGAGCAATCGTGTTCTCGGCCTGCAGAGCAAATAGTATCTCTTTTAGCCATTCTGTATATGTAGGGATATTTTGGTCTAACCAGTGGTGCATAATCACTTTTTTTGCACACACTGATAATAGTGTCATATATTTTCATTGGGTGCCACTTAGAACTTCACCATAGTCTCCTGTTATACAAATTTCCAGCCTGAACACATCAGATAACCCTAAAAGTGGGTCTAAGTTGGACTTAATACTATCCCAGAAAGGCGTGACCTTGTTGCATTCCCACAGTACATGCAACAGAGTGCCAGGCCTTTGCTTACACCGCGAACATACTTTTGAGGAGATTTTCCCCATCTGATAAAGCCTAGCTGGGGTGTAGTATAAATCATGTATAACGTAAAACTGTAAGATGCGGTATCTGATCCATTTCACATCTTGGTACAGTTGTGACCAAATTTTTGGCCATGGTTGAGTAGCTGAGGTGTTTGGAGGTAGTACTTAGTTCCAGACATAATGCGGCTCACCTTGCTTTTCCTCTATGGACTTCCTTAGGAGGCAATAGAAGTGGGAAATGAGGTGAGAGGAAGGTAAGTTAGGGATAGTCTGTAAAAGGGGGCCATCTAGATACTGTGTCCAGTATCCTGTTCCAAAGTGTCGTAGAAGCATATGTTGCAATTGGAGGTATTTAAAACAAAAGGTTTTAGGGAGGTTAAACCGTGAGCTGGCTGCTTGAAAAGGTATCAGTTTGTGTTCATGAAGTAGATCCACAACTCTCAGTTGGGTGTTACCTAGCCAGAAATTGTTCAAAAGGGGCAATCCTCCTATTTTGAAATTGGGATTAGCACATGTAGGCTGGGAAACATCCTTTACCAGAGATATCTGAAAAAAGTTACACATTTGGGAATGTACTTGAAGCGTTGTTTCCATAGGTGTGGTCTTGAGAGCTTTAGGCAAGTTTTTGAGAGGATAGAAAATGAGAGCCTTGGGAGATATGTTGTGTGGAGAGAGTAAACTTTGCTCAATTTGATACCACAAGGGAATATAATGAACACTCTCCTGACTTGAATTGTCCCTCATCAAATATGCTAGGACTGAACAGACAATGGAGAACTGATAAAGGAGCAGGTCCGGGAGTTGTAAACCCCCATTATTCTTATTCCTCTGCAGCTTAAAGAAAGCTCGACGAGCTGTCTTCCCACCCCACAGAAAATTGGACATAATTTTGTTTACCTGGGTAAACCATGCTTTGTGTAGAAAAGGTTGTATCATCTGTAGGGGGTACAGAATTTGCGTAAGGATGTTCATTTTCAGAACATTTACCCGTCCCCAGAGAGTTAATGGCAGAATGGCCCAGTGGGAGAGATCCATTTTAATCTGCATAAGAATTTTGTCTAGGTTGTATTGTTTCATCCTGGTCTCCGAACGGGAGAGATACATACCTAGGTATTTTAACTTATCTCTGGTCCAGTGGAATCCATGGTGAGCAATTTCAGTCTGGGATGTATGAACATTTAAGGGCATCACTTCTGTTTTTGTAATATTGAGTTTGTAATTAGAAAAAGTCCCAAACGTTCTGATTATTTTGAGAGCTGGCAATGATATTTTAAAGGTGAGTTATGTGAAGTAAAATATCATTGGCATAGACCTAGATTTTGTATTGTTTGGGCCCAATAGAGATACCGGTAATGTTGGGGATAATTTATTACATCTAATAAGCGGTTCCAAATATAAATCCGAACAAGAAGGGAAGTAGGCACCCTGTCTTGTTCTTATTTGTGATGAAACGGATGGGATAGATGCCCATTACGAATATCGTGCTGAGGGGCAAGTGTATAATATCTTGACCCATTGTATGTAATGTTTTGGGATATTGTAAAGTTGTAACAAATGGAATAAGTATTCCCAGGAGACACTATCGAATGCTTTCTCTGCATCCAGGGACACCAAAGCAGCTTGAATTTGAAAGTCCTTGGATGCAGAGATCAAATATGCCAACTTGCGCATGTGGTCAGACGAGACCCTACCAGCTACAAAGCCAACCTGTTCACAGCTTATTAGACTTTGCCAGTCCTTGAATAGCCTAGTGGCCAGCATTTTTATGTCAACATTAATTAATGAGATTGGACAATAATTTATGACCTGAAGAGGGTCCCTATCAGGATCTGAGATAACCACAATAGTGGCCTCAAATAAAGTAGGGTCATTAATACCTTGCTCAAACATATAGCTGTAGGTATCTAAAAGTATTGGTCCAATTTGTTCTTTGAAAAGTTTGTAGAATTCTACTGTGAATCCATCTGGGCCTGGTGATTTGTCTGTGGGGAGGGAATCAATAGCCTGTGTTATCTCATCCTGAGAGATGGGGGCTTTAAGCAAGCTTATTTGGGATATGTTAAGTTGCGGGAGCTGTATTGGTTGTAAGAATTGTTCCAGTATTTCTGGGCAAAAAGAATGAGAGGTATGGGAATACAAAGTTCTGTAGTATTCTTGAAAGCAGTTAGTAATTTCTCTCGGGGAAGTAACTATTTGTCCTGCAGAGTTTTGAATACTGGGAACAATTCTATCTGAGGCTTGTGCCTTAAGTTGCAAAGCCAAAAGTTTTCCGGCTTTGTCGCCCTGATCGAAATACTTAATCTTAGAGTGTACAAGAAGATACTCTACATGTTCAGTCAGAATTGGGTTATATCGGTCCCTTAAAATTTCTAAGGCTTTAAACTGATCATTTGTGGAGTTCGGGGAGAGTGACATCTCCATGTCCCTGATGTCCCGCAACAAAGCAGAAGTGACTTTTGAGGTTTTTTTTTTTTAACCGTAGCCATGCAAATTATTTCTCCTCTAACTGTACTTTTTAAGGCACCCCATAGCATGTCTGTTCTGGTCATGGAGGGGGCGTTTATCTCAATAAATTTTGAAATGAATCCAACCAACTGATTATTCAGATATTCTGAATGAAATAATTGATAATTAAATCTCCAAACCTTGTCCCTAGATATGGGCAGGCCCAGACTCCAACCTAGTTAAGTGGGATGGTGATCTGAGATCACCTTGGGGAGATAATTACAGGTTGTTATAGCTGAGAGATGTCCCACGTCTATGAGAAAGTATTCTAAGTGAGAAAATAAGTTGTGTGGAATAGAGTGAAATGAATATTCTTTCTGGTGAGGGTAAAGGGCCCTCCAAGGATCAATTAATCCAATGGAGTCTATCATTTCTCTGACAGCAACCTGTGCTGGGGAGAGAGACTGAGAATGACTCAGAGAGCAATCTATAATATTACAATAAACAAGGTTCCAATCTCCTCCTAGCAGTATGGGAAAATGGGACCATGGGGTAAGATCATTCATAAGGGAAACAAAAAAGGATGGGTCCTCCATATTGGGGCCATATATGGAACCAAGCACTACCTCTGTTTGGCGCAACAGGGCCTCAATCAAAATATATCTATGCTGAGAATCTACTATGGTGTCTATAAGTTGAAATGGGACTCTTCTTGCCACCAGAATCACAAACCCTCCCTTCTGAGTATCCATTCCACTCCCAAAGGCTTGGCCAACCCAGGATCTTCTTAATTGTGAGACCTGGGAAGGAGGCAGATGGGTTTCCTGAAGAAACACTATATCAATGCTGAGCTTACGAAGGTGCAACAATACTTTTGCATGTTTAGCCTGAGATTGAGACCCTTCTATACTCCATGAACATATTTTATATGGAGTCACCTTACTGACAGTTTTTTACTGGGTTATCCAGCTTTAAACCAAGAGTAATATCATTGCTCAGGTTATCCTTAAGGTAACCCTCCTTAAATGGCTGCTACACTGCATACCTAATCCCACCCACCCTCCATTCCCCTTTAAGCCCTTGCTTCTCCCCATCCCTCTGCTGTACATCACCCATCCCCTATACACAGCCATTTTGTAGAGGCTCTCCCAGGGCCATCTCCCAGTCATATTATATTGCATAATCCCAGGCCACCAAAACATCAGGCCTAGAGAAAGCCTGGGGAACCCCCCACCTAAAGGCCGCATACTCCCCCCTCCCTTCATCCTGGTTCGTAACACCCTTCTTGAAATTGCAGTATCAAGATCTACCCCTTTCCCTCCCCAGTTCCACACAATGACAATATAGCATATGTTAAAAAAGGGGGGAGAAGAGGGGGTAAACAATGATATTGTAAGACATTACCAGCAAGTCCCCTCATATCAACATTTTTAAAAACAGGGTTAAAGCCTTCTTTAATGTTCGATCCCCCCACCCTTCTTCTGCCCCTTCAGTCCCTCTTCATTGTTCCAGTACTTGATTCTAATGATGTTTTCTTATTTTACCATAACAGTGGTACCCCTGCAGCACCATGACTTATGGAAGGGGAAAAAGGGAGAAGAAGAAGCAAAATTGCTGAAGAAAAAAGGAAAAAGGGGGGAAAGAAGGAAAGCCAAAGGAGGAGAAAAAAAAAACCCGAAGGGGGGGAGAAGTAACCAGACTTTGGAACCCATGCGAACTCTTTCAGTGTTCAGATCTTTTTGAGGGTATTAATTTATGATACCCCTGCCATTTCTATGCAGCTTTGAACACTGTGGAAATATGCACAAGTCTGTAGTTAGTCTACTGTACAAGTTCTGTTGTCCATAACACAGGGCAAGTGCATATCATGCCCTCTTAATTAGTCTTTCCTCGAGTGGCAGGGATATATATATATATATATATATATATAGAGAGAGAGAGAGAGAGAGAGAGAAAAAAGGGAAAAAGAAGCCATATTTTCTCCTAGTTCAGAAGCGGCACAGTCCACCCTCTGATCCAAGTGATATGGAGCTGTTCCTTATCAAAAGATGCAGTTCTACAGACAAAAAGGAAAACAAAGCAGGTTATGTAGTCCAATCGATCCGCAGACTTTAAGCGCCCTCTTGTGGTGGTAACTATGAGTGTCATTAGGGTGATATAGAAAAGTAACAGTATAGCATATTAAAGCCTTGACACAGAAAAAATAATAGTTCCATGGGTGGTAAATCCTTCCTGATCACTCCATCACCTCCCCTCCTGGCTTCCTCATCATCCAGAAGGAGCGGGAGCCCAAAAATCAGGGGAAGGAGAATAAAATCGAGGATAAAGCCAGTTCTTACTCATTTTCTACAGTAAGTTTGGTCTTTTCCTTTCACTCTGAGCCCCCGTTGTTCTGCAATAAATCAGAGAGATCCAGGACCATAGCTAAAATTTACTGAAGTCAATATTTGTTAGTTAGATCCATATTCAACACCATTTGTTTCAGTTGTCTGCTCACTTAACACCATGAGTAGCAGTGAATTCAGCAGAGCTTGAACAGATCTGGAAACATCCCTGCTAATTCCGCGTGAGCTTGCTCAGCTGTATCAAAACTCCTCCAAGAATTTTGATGGTACACTGATAGCTTGGATAGATACTGAGCTTTGAATTTGATGCTGGCAGTGATTAATTTTGTGATAATGGGGTGGTAGGCAGCCCTTCATTGCCTTATGGTTGCTGGGAAGTCATTGGAAAATCTTAGCTTCTGTCCCTCCCATAGAATTTCCTGAAGGCTCCTAACCTTTCCCAACACATGCACTTTATCTAGGTAGTTAAGAAATTTTAAGATCAGGGGACTTGGTGCTTGCCCAGTCACCAGTTTAGAGCTAAGCAAACTATGGGCCCTCTCGATCACATAGGTGGAGTTGTTAGGTGAGGGACCTGCTATTTTGGTTAGCAGCCACTGCAGGAAAGTGATCGGGGTCACCCCTTCTGAATCCTCTGGGAGGCCGAATATGAGAATGTTATTTCGGTGGCTACAGCCTTCCAGGTCCTCCAATTTAACCTCCATCTTATTCAATCTTTGGCGTAGCGCCGGGAGCTCAGAGTCAACTGTTGCCCTCCAACCCTCCAACGAGGCCGTCCTGGCTATAACATCTTTGATCACTCGGTTAGTATCAGTAAGTTCTGTTCTCATAGCCTTAATTTCTGAAGTAAGTTCCTGGAGTACTACTTGAAAGGGATTTAGTTCTAAAAATGTCTGCTCCATGAGGGGGTGGCTGGTGGTGTTTGCATCTTACATTTATCAACAGTGTCCCAGACATCCCATTTAATTAAAAAAAAGAAGATAAACGCAAAAGTTTTCAGAGTTCAGAAGGTAACCACTTACCCAACTGAGAGGGGGCCCACCTGGAAATTTCCAGGTATCCAGGTGGGCCAGTCTGACCCTACTCTGATCCCATTCTCAGCCAGGTCATTCGTCCCTAGGTAGATAATGACATCCAGCTCCCTCCCCCTTGCAGCTATTCCCACGATCCTGAGGATTCATTTCCTGTCCCTTCCCTTAGAAATTTTATCAGGACTAGATGAAGATTTTGATAATCTTAGTCAGGACTTGGTGAATGATGTTGGGGCAACTGGAACTAATCGGTCTGTATTAACAGGATCCCCAAATACAGTATTCAAAAAAATGGACAAAGAAGTTGAACAAATAATAATAAGTGAATCTCTATTTGCTCAATGTCCTGATACATTGTCAAAGTATACATTCAAGGCATTAACACATCCTGTCATGGCAAACATAGTACTGTTAGAGGCAATAAGGGTTCTAAAATCTACTATGGAAAGTTCTATTAACACTGTTTTTAAAATTGAAACAATTAGAGGAAAAAATGGATGAAGTCGTTTGTCAAAAAAAGACTGATAGGCTATATTTTTCATCAATTTGTATCCCAGATAATCAACCAAAAAATAAGAAGGAAGGGAAAGGTCCTAAGAAACAAAAGGAAAGGAAAAGGGGTGGAAAGAAACACTCAATAAAAGCAATAGAGGAAACAAAAAATCAGAAAGAAGTAATTGTAGAAAAACAGCTAAAGCCAGATTTAGTAAGAAAGGAAAACTTAATGATTTTGGAAAGTCCTTAAAATAATAGTGTAGGAAAAGAGAGAGGGATGCCTATAGAAATTATATGCACAGACTGCAATAACAGACCCATTAATGAGATTACTGAAGTATGTAAGGAAATCAAAAGAATACTAGATGAAAAAGAAGTCGGTTTGCAAATTTATGGTATGTATCATAAGGCTGATGGATCTCCAGAAATGTTAAAGGATCTTACTGAGTATTTGACTGTTGCAGAGCTAGGTATCCCCCAAGCCAAGGATAACATTGTTATGGTATGTAGGGATGAAAGAATGGAGAATAAACTGGTGTATGTATTAGTTTCTGATATGCTTTTAGCAAAGTCCATTTGGGCTAAATCATACAGGCTTTCCTCCTTAGGGTTATGTCTATGGGCCCCTATCGCCTGGAAGACAATCATTGCCCATACTAAGCAGTATTGTGGGATTGGTGATCATTTAACTTTGAATAATTTTAAAGGGAATTTACTTAAACTTCAATGGGACTTTAGTAAATTTACAATAGATATCAGAGGGGATTTCAACCCTTATATTCTGTCTCTATTCGGTGTAGACAGATTTCTGGGAGAAAACGAGGAAATCCTGGATGCTTACATAAACTCCCTTATAGGGCCATACCTTCAAAGACCAAAGGGAGAAAAGTGCATTAAACAGGCAAAGAGAACATTTTTGGACAAAGAGAATAGTCAGATAGTTATATCATGTGTATCAGCAGACTTATTTTCTCTGATAAAAAGGAATGCGGAAATTTTTGATAATGTTGGCATACTAATAGTAGATCTGGTGAACCTGAATGATGAACGCTCTAGGGATTTTGATGCAGAACACTGACTAGGAATAACAGAAGAAATTTCATCAGAGATTACTATTGATTCTACATATAATAACCATCTTCTGAAAATGTTATCTTGTAATATCGCTGGATTTTTTAATAAGCTACTAGATCAAGAATGTATGGAATTCCTTTCTAAATATTACATTTTGGCCCTACAAGAGACTTGGGCCTTAGAAAATATAAATATTAATGGATATCAAGTAATACTAAATTTAGCTACCATGGAAAATAAATTTGGTAGAGCAAAAGGGGGGTTGGCCCTGTTTGTAAAAATTGGACCTAACATAACAATATTAGAAATTTTTAAAAATGTGCAGTACTATACTTTGGCCATTATAGAAATAGATCAGGTTGTGATAATTTTGGTTAATGTATATTTTCCACTAGTCAACAAATCAGAGCATACTGGAAACATAGGGAGCTCATTGGGGGCTGACATAGATGCTTCCCTTCTTAAATATCCAAAAGGTTTTCTTATCATATATGGGGATTTTAATGCTCATATTGCAAATTATGATAACTTCATAAATTTAGAGAATCAGTTAACCCTTAAGTTCTGCAAAAATAGAGTCAGCAAAGATAAAGGTGTAAATGACAGAGGTCAAAGTTTGACTAAATTTCTTGAAGAAAATGCTCTAATGATTCTGAATGGAAGAACTGAGGGGGACTGGGAAGGTGAATTTACCTTCTTCTGGGGTGGACTGAAATATAATAGACTATGTCATAATTAATCCTGAAAGCCTAGAGAATGTTGTTTCATTAAAAATTCTCACTTGAGCAGAAAGCAATCATATTGCTTTAAGCTTACAAGTGAAGTTAGATAAAGATAATATTCTCTCTGAACAGCCCCCCTGTATACCGTTGGCACAATTATATCTGAAAGGGAAACAGTGTCTGAATTACACAGCTATTCATGGGAATAAAGTTAAAAACATATTGATAAAATTTGAAAAAAAAAGAAAAGTGCAAAATTACGAAAGGAAAACACAGAATGGGTAAATGCACAATTAGACAAACTTAATCTGGACCTAAGAGCATCACTTTATACAAATGTTAATTCTGAAACATAGAAACATATAGAAACATAGACTCTGATGGCAGATAAGGACTGTTTGGCCCACCTAGTCTGCCCATTTTCCTACCTAGAGGATAAGCTGCAGATCCTATTTAACCAACAGCCTATTTCTTCCTACCCCCCACAAAACTTGCTTTGTGTCTGTCCCATGCATTCTTGAATTATTCCACAGTTTTAGACCCCACAACTTCCTCAGAAAGGCTTTTCCATGTGTCCACCACCCTCTCTGTGAAAAAAATACTTCCTCACATTGCCCCTCAGCTATCCTCTCTCTATCTTCAAATTGTGTCCCCTTGTTCTTGCATGTCTCTTTTTCTGAAAGATGCTACCCTCTTGGACTTTGTTGATTCCATTGAGGTACTTAAACATTTCTATCATGTCCCCCTCCCTCCTTTCCTCAAGGGTATACATATTAAGCTCCTTTAGTCTCTCTTTGTATGGCTTCTCTTGCAGACCCTGCACCATTTTAGTTTCCCTTCCCTGAACTGCCTCCATCCTGTCTATGTCCTTGCGGAAATGGGGTCTCCAGAACTGGATGCAGTACTCCAGATAGGGTCTCACCAACTGTCTGTATGGGGGATAACAACTTCCTGTTTTCTGCTGGTGATACCTCTCCCTATACATCCCAGTATCTCCCAGTCCTCCCTACCACATTCTCACATTGCTTGCCAACCTTAAAGTCATTTGATATGATTATCACTAGGTCCCTTTCCATTTCTGTTGTTGTTACTACCTCCCCCCCCCCATTGTGTAATCTTCCCCTGGGTTTTTGTTTCCCAGGTGCATTACTTTGCACTTCTTTGCATTGAATCCAAGCTGCCATACTTCTGACCATTCCTTCAATCTAGCCAAGTCCCTTCTCATCCTTTTCACCCCACCTTGTGCATCAACTCTGTTGCAGATCTTTGTGTCATCTGCAAAGAGACATACTTTTCCTTCCAGTCCCTCTGCAATGTCACTTATAAAGACATTGAAGAGGACCGGTCCTAATACTGAACCCAGTGGTACCCCACTAGCAACCCCTCTTTCTTCAGAGTGGACTCCATTTACAATTACCTTCTGTGTCCTGTTGTTCAGCCAATGTTTTAACCAGGCTACCACCCTGGGACCCACTCCCAGGCTGGTTAATTTGGCTACTAATCTTTATGTGGGACTGTGTCAAATGCCTTGCTAAAGTCTAGGTAGGCCATGTCCACAGCCCCTCCCTGGTCTACTACTTTGGTCACCCAGTCAAAGAAATCAATTAGATTCATCTGACATGACCTTCTCTCTGTGAACCCATGCTGCCTTAGGTCCTCTGCCCCACTAGCCTCTAGGTACTCAACAATTCTTTCCTTCAGAAGAGATTCCATCATCTTTCCTACCACAGAGGTCAAACTGACAGGTCTGTAGTTTCCTGCCTCTGTCTTGGTCCCACTTTTGTGAAGGGGAATCACATCCGTCTTCTTCCAGTCCTCAAGTACCACACCATCCTCCCATGATTTGTTAAAAAGGGTAGTCAGTGGTGTCACTAGTTCTCTGATTAATTCTTTTAGAATTCTGGGGTGAATTCTATCTGTCCCCATTGCTTTGTCCACCTTCAGTTTTAAGAGTTCTTTCAGAACCCTTTCTTCTGTGAAAGGACTGGGATCAACCCCTCTCTCCAGAGTGCTTCTGTTAACTGGATTAGGCACCTCCTCCACTTCCTCTTTTTTGAATACTGAACAGAAGTATTCATTCAGTATCCCTGCTTTTTCACTGTCACTCTCTGCCCACCCACCATCCATTCTATTCAGCCTCACTATCCCTCCCTTTGTCTTTCTACGCTCCCTGATATACCTATAAAAGATTTTATACCCCTTCTTAACTGAGTTAGCTATCTTTACCTCAGTTTGTGCCTTTGCTATTCTGACTACCCTCCCTGCTTCCTTCTGCCTTAACTGGTACAGTTCTCTGTCCTGCTCCTTCTGTGTTTCCTTATACTTCCTAAATGCTATCTTTTTCTCCCTAACCTTCACCACCACCTCTTTTGAGAACCATAGTGGCTTTTTCTTTCATTTTGATTTTTTTATTTGCTTTACACAGAGGCATGTTGCCTCTGTGATGGCAGTTTTGATAGTTCCCCATTGTTGCTCCACCCCTCCTTCTAGCCTGTTTGCTAGTGTTTTTCTAAGGCACTCTCCCATCTTGCCAAAGTCAGCCCTCCTGAAGTCCAGCACCCTCACTTTTGTATGGCTTGACTTTGTTGCTGAGTTTATCCTGAACCACACTGTTTGGTGGTCACTTGTTCCCAAATGGCTACCCACTTCTAGATCTGAGATCCTCTCACTGTCCCCATTTGAAAGTATGAGGTCTAAGATTGCTCCCTCAAGAGTAGGTTCCAAAACTAGCTACATGAGGCATGCCACCTGAAGGGCTTTAAGAATGGCCCTGCTTTTGGATGTGGCTGCAGCAAAGGTGCTCCAGTTAACATCTGGCATGTTAAGGTCCCCCATCAACAGTATCTCCCCTTTCTCTGCCATCCTAAGTATGCCTTCTGTCATATCCTTGTCCATTCCCTCCCCCTGACATGGGGGTCTGTATACAACCCCTGTGCGGATTGTGGTGCCATTTCCAGTCTCTAAGGTGACCCACAGTGCCTCCATTCCTGCCTGTTTACTCTTTTGTTCAGTTGTTTTTATCCCATCACTTACATTGAGAGCTACTCCACCCTTCTGCCCTCCCTGTCTCTCCTGTAGGTTGTGTACCCTGGTATGTTAACATCCCAGTCATGGTTCTCTGTGTACCATGTTTCTGTGACTGCTACAATATCCAGGCATCCCTCTTCCATCAAGGCCATCAGTTCAGGGAGCTTGTTGCCCATACTATGGGCATTGGTACTCATTACCCTCAATTTCTTGGTGGCCTTACCCCTTTTTACCCCATCCCTGTCCTTATTGCATTTGTCACTTTCTACATTTACCCCTGTGCTTCTCCCTATCAACATCTCTATGTCAGTGTCTACCTCACTTAATACCCTGATATTTTTTTTTGGGGGGGGGCTAGGATTTCCCTGCTCCTTTCTGGATTTAAGAAACCTCCTAAAACATGGTTTGATAAAGAATGTAAAACTGAAAAAAGGATGCTCAAGAAACTTATCAGAAGGACCAGAAACTATCCTTCAAATGAAAATTGTGCATTTCTAAACAGGGCTAGGAAGTCATATAACAAATTTTTGCAGATGAAGGAGTTATCCTTCCAAAATGATTCTTGGGATGAGATGTACCAAACCATCAAGAATAAAGATGTTAAAGCATTCTGGAGTATGGTAGTGAAGGAAACCAACCAATATTAGCCTGCCCTTTCAGTATATGTTCCAAGAGATACTTGGGTAGAACATTTGAAGGAAATATTCTGTAAGACCCCCATTCTCCTGATAATATAGTTTCGTATAGTCTATGTAAAGCAGAATCTATGATAACTTTCTCCCCTGAGGAGACAGAAGTGTGTATAATGAAATTAAAAAATAATAAAGCACCTGGCCCAGATTATATTCCCCCAGCAGTATATAAAGAATACAAAGAATTCTGGATTCCTATACTTACAATATTTTTTAATTTATGTGCTACACATAATTGTATTCCTATTTCATGGACACATAATATCATAGTCCCAATTCATAAAAAGGGATCATTATATGACCTCTCAAATTTTCGTCCTATTAGCTTATTAGATATAAGTTCTAAGATATTTACAAGACTCCAGTTGAGTAGGGTAAATGAATGGATTGACCTGTCCTCACAGATATACATTTTTCATGCCGGTTTTAGGGAGGGTTTTGCCACGACTGTCAATTTGTTCTGTTTAGCTCATTTGATGGAAAAATATGTATTTCTTAGAAAATCTAAGTTATACACAGTCTTTGCAGATTTTGAATATGTTTTTGATTCTGTGAATAGATTAAAGTTTTTGGAATCATTATACAAGCAGGGTATGGATCCAGGTCTCCTTAGATTAATTCAGAGACTTTATTCAGATACATTTACATATATTAGGTATGATAATGATGGCAGGCTGTTCCAGCCATTTGAATCAAATTGTGGAGTTAAACAGGGTTGCCAACTGGCCCTTGTTCTCTTCAATTTGTATATCAATGAACTATTAATATTTCAATATACTGAAGTATCAGACTCTCCCAAAATAAATAATACACTAATCCATTCATTGGCATATGCAAATGACCTTGTAATATTCTCACTTACTAGAACCGGGATATAGAAAAAATTTGACAAATTGCAGCAGAAATATAAATCATTAGAACTACAGATAAATACAAAAAAAAAAACAACAACAGTTTTTAGAAATAGGAAGTATAATGTGAAAGGTCCTAGGTTAAAAGTCAGAGATGATAACAGTGAGTTAGTAAAGGAATATTTTTATCTGGGGGTACAACTTACCTCCTCTTGCTCTTGGACGGCTCATATTATTGATCAAATAAATAAAGCTAAATTAGCCACAAGAGCATTATTGAGATTTAATTTTGTGTATGGAGGAAATATAGTAGTACCTGCATTAATTGCTGGTAAGGCAAAAATACAACCATTATTGTTATTTGGCTCAGAAGTATGGGGGTATGTAAGTAAGAAGGACTTGAAGAAACCCATGTCATATTACTATAAAGCACTTTTAATGGTACCCACTTCCACCTCAAACACCATGGCAAGAGCCGAGCTAGGTAGAGTCCCGATCTGCTTTCTTAAAGATCTTAGGTTGATTTCATATTGGATCAGAATAATAAACCAAAAGAAAAATATACTCCCAAAAATATGTCTAAAAGAAAAAATGTATTGGGCAGATAGAGATTTACCATCGTTATGGTTAAATGGACTCCAAAGTAAATTAGACCAAATCGATATGGGACATCTGTGGTTGGATTTTTCCAGAGGGATTTTGATTCTTCCTCATTACAGACAATTGGTCAAAAAATGTGCTTTTTAAGGGAAAGTAAAGATATGGCACAAATAAGAGAACAAAAATGTGCAAGATGGTATAAGGAGAACAAATTTGACTGTGAGTTAGAACTATATCTCTCTTTTTGGTTGATTCCCTCATATAGAAAAGCTATTACCTGGATGAGAATGGGGCTAATAAATTCAAAGTACGCATACTTTAATACTCTCAGTGTTGTTGATGATGTAAAAGGGGCAGAAAAGTTATGTCAGTGTAACACTGGTCATGAAGAAACTCTGGAGCACATCTTATTGTTGTGTCCTTTGTATAAACAGGCTAGAGATCAATATTTAAATAATTATTTATTAATCTATGCAGACTCAGGTTATGATGTGATATTTATTCTGCTTCATCTGCAAACAGTCGAAGATGCTATTTTGTCTGCAAAATTTTCGAATTTCGTTATCAATAGGAAAAAGAAAAATCATAGGCAGCTAATTCCAGAGCAATAATGTGAGATTATAGAAAGAATGGACTGATGCACTAGGAACACTAAAATGTTTTTAAAATTGTTAGACTAAATGTTATCTATGTCTATGTATTTTTTATGGCTGGTATGTCTTACTGTGTTATATGTATTTTGAAAATAATCAAGTTACTCATTATCTTCATTGATCAAATAAAGCATTGGACTGGAACTACTGGAAGCAGACAACATGGCTTGTGTGAGATCCCAGAGAGCATTACTGAAGGACATAGGCCACCCTATGGTACCCTCCCATATCCAGTAGTATCTGATAAGGCCACAGATGTGGCCAGTGTTGCCAGCTATCTGAGATGTCTGTGGTACTGGCCATCACTCATACACACTATTGCTTGCCACTACCAACATGTCCCGCTGGACCTGTCAGATGGTGGAGCCTGTCCCACTGCACAGCATTGTTGCTCAGTGGACACATCAACAGTGGTGTGGGTCACCATGGGGTGGGTGGGACAGCAGACCATACATGTGGATGATCTCTAGAGACTGAAGAGCCAGGCATGTGCACTCATCTCCCAGGTCTGCTGTCAGATACTCAGTGATACAGCATCAGGGGTGGAAGGGTCAGCTAATGGAGCACACATGACCCCTTCACCAGCAGTAGATCCCCCCACAATCCCCATTCAATGGCCTATCATGGACAGTGGGCTCCATATCTCCACCACTACACACTGTATGTCTGTCCCCAGCCTAAGTATGTTGCCCTGAGGCACGTATGGCTACTTCTTTGTCTGTGTTTACAGAAACCCTCCAGTGTCATGTGAATCACATGCCACAGATTTGTACAATGTACCAGCCCTGCCAATCACTCACATACATAGCACATGCTGTTGGCAGTTGGCAGATGCCAAGGCTCCCCTCTACCAAGCTGGTCATGCCCTTCAGCTCCAATGCACAACACAGAGGACACTACTAGGCTGCCATGTCACAGGCAGAATGCACAGTCCTCACTGACTAGGGCTATGTAGCATCACAGGTACCAGTGCCAATAGCATCAGCCTTGAGCTCCCCCAAAGCACTCATCAGCCCTAGCACATATGATCCAGGCAGCCATTTGGTACTTTGGTACTTTGGTATTTTTGGACAAAAGAAGGCGGAATGCCCATCACGATTGTCCTCCATATACATGGATCATTTATTGAGTCTCTACTCAGACAACCACTTGTCTAATTTGTTTTTAAATATTAAGATGTTAGGGGAGTCGACCAAGTCCTGTGGTAACTTGTTCCAAATTCTTGGTGTCCTTATGGTGAAATAGTTAATTCGTTTGTTAGTCTTTGCTCTCATAATTTCTAGCTGTCTATTGTGTAAACTGGCCACAGTTTTTCTGGTGGAAAATTTAATACCACAGATCTGCATCTGTTCCTGGTTGCCTAATATTTTGAATAGTAGTAGCAAGTCCCCTCTGAGTCTTCTTTGAGACAAAGTGTGAAAACGTGTTTTGGCTAATCTAGTGGTGTAGTCCAGGTTTGATAAGTGAGGTATGAGCTTAGTGGCTCTGTGCTGAATGTTTTCAATCCTATTGATGTCCGAGATCAAATAGGAACTCCAGAAAGGAGAGCTATAATCTAAGAGTGTCCTGATATGGGATCTGTAAAAGGGTAGAAGACATTGTTCTGATCTAGATACAGATGTTTTACTTATTATATGGAGAATGGCGTTTGTGTGGTTTTGCTATTTTGGTGCAGTGGGTAGTTGAAGATAATTTGTTGTTCCTAAGTCCTTTTCTGCTGTTGAAGTTCTAATAATGGTATTGTTCAAATAATATGTATGTAGTGGATTATTTTTTCCCCAAGTGTAGTACTGCGCATTTAGAAATGTTGAAGTACATCTCATTAGTACGTGCCCACTGTTCTACCAATGATAAATCAGCTTGTAGTCCAGATTTGGTATTTTGTTTTATGGCTTTTCCCCCAAGTTTTGTAGCTTCTGCAAATTTGACCATTATGTTGCTGGTAGATATGTGCATGTCACTAATAAACAGATTGAACAAGATTGGCCCAAGTACAGAGTCCTGGGGGACTCCACTGGTCACCCTTCTAACTTCGGACATTGCATTGTTTACCCTAACACTCTGAGTTCTTTCGTCCAACCACTGGTTTATCCATGAAACCAATATGGATGAAAACCATATATTGCTGAGTTTATCAATTAATAATGAATGGGAAACTTTATCAAATGCCTTGCTATAGTCTAATAGGATAATGTCCGCAGGTGTATTACAGTCCAGGTTGTAGTTAATGTATTCATAGAAAGAGATCAAGTTTGTGACTCATGAAAAACCTTGTTTGAACCCATGTTGATACATATCGTTGATATTTAGAATTAACATTTCATTTTCAAGTTTGTGTTTAATGATTTTTTCCATTTGTTTACATGGTATAGATGTAAGGCTGATAGGTCTGTAATTTTCGGTTTTGAGTGAGAACCTTTTTTAAAAATGGGTGTGACTATTGCAGAACGCCAATCTTTTGGTACCACTGATTCATATAAAGGTTTGTTGTAAATTATTTTTAAAGGTTGGATAATAGTATTTTTTGTTTCTAGTAAAAACCTAGAAGTAATCCCATCTGGACCTGGGCTGGTGTGTTTTTTTAGGGTGTTTAGTGCTGTTAGAACAGCTTGTTCTGTAATCATATTTATGTCAACCTTTGAGGATACAGTGATAGGTGCAGAAACTGATTTATGTGCATAGACAGATGAAAAGTAGTTGTTTAGTTCAGTTGCTGTTTTGATGTCCGAGGCTATAATCTGTGTATTTATAATTAATGGCCCAATTAAATTATTGCAACTCTTTTTTTCATTTAGGTATGAGTATAAAGCCTTGTGGCAGTCTTTTGTGTGGGCTATCTTGAATTCTAGGTTGCGTTTAGCCATGACTATATGCTTTTTTAGCATTTTGAATGTCGTTCTGTAAGTCAGCAGTATTTTATTTACTTGAGATGATGGTGCTTTTTTTAAGTTTAGAGAAAAGCTTCTTTTTAGTGGACGTGTTCAGTAACAAACACTGCCAAAGGTAGCTTACAGCTAAGTGGGGGACTATATATCCTGCTCCATGGGCACACAGGTTGCTGGTGCAGTGGCTGCATGACAGATACAGCACTGAGCATCAGCTGCATAGGTGCCTCCACACCCACAGCAGGAATGTATGGTACAGTGGTACAGAGGGGGATGGTCGCCACATGTCTGGGATTGGGACATCAGTGAGGTCTCTGCCCAGTGTGCCATGGGACAGACCTGGTGCCACTGCTGGCAACACCACATGACCTCCCTGTCAGTTGCAGGTTCACAGTATACTGTTCATGAAACCCTGGTGGGCATTGTGGTAGAGCCCCATGACGAGGCAGAAGTGTGCACCCAACCCCAACAGCAAAACCAACCTAGCTGACATCAAACTGTTACAATACCTGTACTAACTGTCACCATATTTGTCACCTGTAAGCCTGTCCCTGACCCCTCACCAGCATTATAAAATGCCTAACCAGCCAATGCCCCCTATTGTTGGCCAGTGCACAACCTGTTGACACCTGCCTGTGCCACATGCTAAATCAGACAATAACCCACAGTGACCACATGGGCTCCACTCAGACTATGCATGATGGCTCTTGGCCTCCCCCACAGCATGACACACTGGAGTCCTACTGATGGGAGCCTGGCCAGTGGGGTGTCGGGAACTGTTGGCACTGAGACATTTCTGTGCAGTGCAGGGGTGCCGTTTCTGCCCATACTCACATGCAGCACTATGCCTGGTGGGGTCCCAGTGTCTGGGTGGGGCATGCCTGCAAGTGCCTCAGGTTCAGCACAATGGTCTTTAGACCTGCCCTGGGGTGGTCTAATTTTGGAGGGTGATGATTGGCTTTTGAGAAGCCTGATAATGGGGATACAATCATGCGCATGTGCCTCTCTTATCATTCTACAGCTGCACAACCAGTGCAGGAACAACGCAAGCTCAACTGAAGCAGGTGGGTCTCCTAGTGGCACAGGCTGCGATAGAAAATTGGGAATGACACAAGGTGCAGCATAGTGAGTTTCTTGTGTCAGATCTCTTTGGTGCAATCACTTTGTGTCATTCGAGAGGCTCAGAAAATCAAGCCGATTGTCTTTGTCACTTGGTCCTCATTTGCTTTTGCTGCTTGTCGACAGTCATAAGTGGCATAACAAACCTCTGTTGTGGCAACACATTCAGCAAGCTGTGGTAATGTCACAGGAGAGGCTTAAGATTTCACTTGTAGACAAGCAACCACTGCAAATAATGACCAAGTGACAGAGGTCTTGGGTGATATTTTTCAAAGGTGCTAAAAAATGATGCAGTAGCATCACGACATGCAAATTTGCATCATACAGATGCAACATATAATTGCACTATACTTTCATAGCTGTGTCAAAACCGAAACTTATACTTTGTGTCCTAACTGTGGCATATTTGTGGGCTACATCATAACTGTGTCCCTTTTGTGTAACTATTTTGGATGTAAGCATAGGCACAACAGTCTGGCAGAACCATTTTCTGATGGCAGCGTATCTGTATGACACCAATGGCCCTGCAATACGAGACACAGAAGTGGCATAACTTGCAGCTGTAGCTGTCACAACTCTTAAAAAAGTGGGCCTTTGGGTTTCTATACATTTCAAATAAAGAATGAGAGGAAATCAAGCACAGCTATGAAATTTAATCTAAATTGTGTCTACTGATTATATTTTTCTGAAGTTGCTCCTGTGATGTGAAAGGCTCATTAAGAGTGGTGCTAGAATTTGATGTGCCATTATTGTGTAAATGGTCTTTTTAATTGCACTGGTGGGTTTAGCAAACCCACTCACCAGTAAAATACCTTTGCTATACCCCACCATGTTTTGACATGCAGCAACCCTGCTCTCCAGTGCTTACTCATTTTTATTTTTTTATTCTACTTCTGTACTTTACTTCAGAAAAAAAGTAAATTTTGAATTAACAAACACAAATGCACAGGATAGCTTTAGGCTATAACCCATATGCAAAATACTTCTTTTAATGATGTTTGAAATGGAGTTAAACATCTCTGTGGGAATTCAATGAAATCAATACACCTGTTAGGCAGTTAAGTAACTGTGTCTCTGTTGTTTAACAAGCAAAATAAATAGGTCGCCTAATGTTATATTAATCAGTAAATTAAAATTTTAATTTGAGTTTCTTTATAGTTTAGATGCTTTTGGCATTCCCAGTTTCTCAGCATATGTGTGCTGATGTGAAGTGGTCTCATTACCATATTGTACCTTGAGGTTGTGAGATAACAGGCTTCGATGATAACTCTATTCTTAGGAGAGTGGGAGGTTATGATGACATTCATGAATTTTAAATGGCATTTGGTGGTACTCTTAAATCAGTGATATGGGATGTCTCACATAATAGCTGAGTCATAGTTTTTTCCTACCAAAGAATTTTTACAACTTTTACAACTTAAACCCTTACAACTTCACAGGTCTAGGACTCTTCTAAATAAAATAAAATGACAGTTTATTTTCTTTTTTACTATTATTTTTTTTAAATATGTTGTATCTAGTCAGCCTCATCTTCCCCAGCTCTGCCACACATGAATAACTCTGCATAGATACAGGGTGGCTCTGAAGTCATTATTTATTCTATTACAACATCTTTTTTATTGCACATGCTGTATGATGAGAAGAGACTAGTGCTTACTTTTGCCTACGATTTCGCTGATCATGTTTTTACAGCCCCCACACTTCCTCCCTTCCTAAGGACTTCTACTCCATGGGGGCCGTGGACCTTGGGGAGGGGGTGGTGAATCCTGCATTTGGGGCCCTGATTGTCCAGTGCTATAATTCCAGTGCTCTGAGTGCCATAAAGTTCCTGCCACTTAGTCTATGACCCTCTGCCACTGGGTCAGAGCCTGCATGGCCTGATGCATCATTGCAGGCCTTCCACATGCTGGTTCAGCTGCAGCTGTGGGTGTGGAATGAACCAGACTGCCTTTGATCCGTTTCAGACTCAGATTACAGCTCCACAAAAACCTACTGATTCACAGCCAGACCCACTTTTTATCGCTGATGCTAATCTCTGCTCCCTCATTTTACTGCACCAGGGAAAGGACATAGATGCACTGTCACCCAGAGCCTTGATGAGAGACCAGTACAATTGTTCCCTTTCATGGTGAAAGAGGTGCTACATAAACAAAGCAGGTAAATATTTTTTCCATAGACAGCTCTTCTTAGCACCTTTTTATTTTCTGCAAATACCGAGTGCAGTTCTACCCTGGGTGAAGCCAGGAGATTGTTGCACTACTGCTAATACAGCAAGAGCTGTGTGATCATGATTCACAACAAGTATTTATGTTTCTTTATCCACTGCCCTGGTGTCAGTCTGTTCACATCCTGTTACTTCATATCAAAACATCGCTATGGTTTTCAGATGAGCTTTGGTGAAGGAAGTGCAGCACCACATATTGGAGCAAGATTTCTTTCCAGCCCTATAGAAGCTTAGGGGAACAGACCCATGACCCATTTTTCTTCTGTTGACAGGTATGAACTTCCTTCCTGTGTGTGATTCAAGAAGCAAATTTCCTAGGAGAAGTGTGACCATTGGAATCCATTTTTTCAATGCCAAGGTTGCCAGAACTTAGGACCAGGTCACCTTCACTGCTTACATTCAGAGTTATGGGTAAAGGAATGGGAAGACTAGACAGTCCACTATTTTGCCATGAGTTCAACAAATGGGATGCTGAAGGGTCTGACTTGAGTGCTTGTTATGTTGCACTGCACCATCTCCTAGCATAATCCTGCTCCATCCCAGTTTATTAAAGCTGGGGTAGGGGAACTTGCCTTGGCCACAGCAAGTATTGTAAATGTTTGTTAGGCAGAAGGGATCTTCTCAACAGCCATGAGGAATGTTGTGGTAAGGCCTTTGCTCAAAAAGTAGTCTTTAGATCTTAGTAACCTCATTAACAATCAGTCTTATCTGTAACCAAGCATTTCTGACCAAGGTTGTTGAGAAACACAGACCATAGAATCATAGCCATTAAGGACAGCAAAATACTTTAAATCTGCCCTGAAGTCCTACCTTTACACTAGTTTTTAATTTTACCCTCTACCTTCATCTCCCCTCAATACCATCACTTCAGTGTTTACCTTCTTTTTGTGTATTATCCCTTTGAAGTTGTCCCACTGTGATTTGAAATCACTTACGGTCTCTGCATTTACCACATTGCTAGGCAGTCTATTCCATTGATCCAATGGGCCCTCTGTGAAAAAATGTTTCCTAATGTCCTTCTTAAATATTCCCCCGTCATGTCTGTGCCTTTGATCCCAAGTGGTTTAGCTGTTCTTCATTATTAAGTGTACTTTACCCTACTGTACCCAGAAATATATTTGTACATCTCTATAATATCCTCCCTTTTGCTCTTGGCTTCAGCTGAGTTCAAGACGAATTCTCTTAGTCTGTACTCGTATGTCTTGCCTTTCTGTTCTTGGATCATTTTTGCCACCCTTTCTGGATGGTTTCAAGCCTGTCATAGTCGTTCTACAAATGTGAGCTCCATAACTTCAAAGGCACAACACTCCAGATAATCCAACCAGTGGTTTGCACAGTGGCAGAATCACTTCCCTCTTGCAGCCTGTGAAACCCCATATGATGAACTCAGCATTCTATGTGCCCACCCATTTGCTTTGCTACATTGAGAGCAGGATTTTATACTATCACTATCTGTTATCCTTAGGACCATTTCCACTGTAAAGTAAATGAGCGTCACCTCTTTGACCCCGACCTTTGTTTGTGGATACCTGCATCCACTGTGCCTCACTTTTCAGTTATTTGCCATTTAACTTTAGTTGCCAAATGATAGTTGGCAGGAGAATGTGATGATTGTGGTGTGGCTTAGCAAGCACTTGGAAAAATACAACATCCCTGTGCCCTTCCAGCCTTGGTTGCATTGGTGACACAGCATGGCGATGGCCTTGGAAAGGGAATGCAATGATCTTTTCCTGGTGAGGATCAATGAGTCGTGTCTCAGTCTCTAACCAGCATTTGACACAGTTTGGTGGGGGGGGGGGGCTAGTGTATAGATTCTGGGAATACATGGGTCCTTCTGGAACTGTTTTCACATGGTTTAGCCTTTGCTGGCAGATTAAGTGCAGTTGGTAGTGATGGAACCATTCATATAATAGCCAATAGAATTGTACTGCATATTGACCCAGTGCTCAGTCCCTCCATACTATTCTTCACTGTGTATAATGGGGGAGAACATTAGAGGATATAGTGCTAGAATTAATTGCTATGCAGATGATCCCCAGCTGCATAAGGCTTTCACAACTGACCATGACTGTTTCATGTTGTCATTAGAATGTTGTGCTGCAGAGATAAAGGGCTGGATAGTCCAATGCAGGCTGACTTTGAATACAAGTAAAATGATTCTGCTACTAGTGATTACAGATTGATAGTTTTCTGCTTTGAAACATACTGTAGGCTCATGCTGCCCATCTCTGAAGATGTTCAGCTGGAAGCTGAAAGAGTGGTCAGCAGCAGCCTGGAACCTGGAGTAGCTCTTTATGAGAGAGTGTATCTTGAATTTCATATGTCAGCCTTAGTCAGGAGTTGCTTTTTGCATCCCAAGAATATTTCCAGGCTATGCTCATTTCCAGAACCTAGAGATCTAAAAACATTAGTGCAAGACTGTATCTCCTCATTCCTCAGTCACTGTACTGTAATGTGTCCTCCAAGGGTTTACCTGGTGGTCAGATTTAATAACTGCAGTTAACATAGGATATGACAGTTCTGCTTCTGAGCTACAGTATGTTCAGAGGTAAGAACATGTCACTCCAGCACTTTCTGAGCTGCATAGTCTGCCAGTAAGTAGAGTTGACTACAGAATATTATGTTGACATTGAAGGCCTTGATGGGTCTGGGAGGTCTTGCCTACCTCTGCCAGGTGCTGATCCTCCATTGCCCTACAAGAACATTCCTATCTGTGGACCAGGGGCAGCTAAACATTTTATAGTCATGTTTGTAATCTGCTAGGTGCTTTCTGTCACAACTCCAGCCCTCTAAAATAACCTTCTGTCATAGAGATGTGCGAATTTGCTAAAATTCAATCGCTGAAAAATCCACAGATTTCAGCAACTGTTTTCCATATCTAATAGAATTTTGCACACTTTGGATTCCTTGTTTTTTGGGTATTGTTATTTTTATAGGTGTTGAATTTGCCAATAATCATGGTATTTGTGTAGTGTTCTGCTTTTAGCTAAATAACTGTACTATCTATAACACACATCCAATCCTATTATTTGCTGCATCTTATAGAAGCACTAACAAAAGGGTAATATTTACAGTATATGTATTTACCAGCATAAAAGCAACAGGATGTCTTGCAGTGTTTCCTATTCATACTGTATATGCTTACCTCCTGCTCTTATTCTGCATCTCTCCATCTGTCTGTATGTCTCTCTCTATCTCTCTCTTTTTCTCTAGTTTTTAGAACAAACTCTGTATGTAACACCTCCCCGCAACGCATTGCACCATTATCAATATTCTAAGCAGTAACACCATTGACTGCAATCTGTCAATGACTAGAGACATTAATACTGCTGCTTTCTTTGGTGGCTACATTGATGGAAATGGAGGGACCCCTCAATGTGCTTCACTTTTATCAATATAGCAGTCCATGCAAATCATGGTATCAGCATCAGAAGCCTATGACTGATTGCAGTTGATGAGCAATAGGGCTTACATACTGTGCAGGGCTTGCTTTAAAGACTAAAATGATGAGAAACATAAAAGAGACCTAAAGAAACAGAACATGTTTCCCTTCTTTGTTTGCTGTAACCTTGATTCAGTGACTTGTACAATATTTCTGCCCTGTACCTTTCTCTTTTATTTATTTAATATTGCCATCTTTTTTACAAAGGTCTTAGTAAAGTGTTACCAAATGATTATATTGAAATGAGACTGTTGCCCTAATGTACTGTTGCATCTTCCACTGATTTTAAATCAACATAATAATGCTAATTGTAGCAAATGCATGAATAAATACAAGAAATAGAGAAAAAAAAACATCAGTGATATCATTCCTCAAAGGGATTCTGGGGAAAGCATAAATATTGAATGCAGAGCTCAGGTAGTTTGAGATGTCACCAGAGTCCTGCTAAGGACTTACAGGGGCACATTACATTACATCCAGTAATATAATCAATGTGATGTCCAAATGAGGGATTTCTCAATTACTAATGTCCTATTGGACTAGGGATATGCAAATACCTTACACCAAAAATTCAGTCTGAATATTCTATTCAAGGTCTCCATAGTCAGTATTCCTTATTTATATTTGGAATGGAGGGGTGAGGGAGAAATAAGCTTCCTCTTCCTAAGGTGTCCATGGCTAGTTTCCTGGCCACCCTCTCTCACAATTGTCCAGGGAGTGATCAGTGATGGCCACCACACCTACCACATCCCTGAAGTCTCACATAACATAAGGAAGTGATAGCCCACTCCTAACATTTACTTTCACTTTTTTTTTTACTTTTTTGTTGTTGGTGTTTTTTTTTTTTTATTGTTTGTTTTTCATTATTTTAGTGAGTGGGCAAGGCCCACTGGGTACAAGTGCCTTTCTTCAGGGGCAAGCTGGAAGCACTGGGTAGGTTAAGTGACTTTCTCAGACTCACACATATGCAAGTGGAGGTTGTGGAAATCATACCAAGGTCTATTGGATGTAATAGGCCTATTCACAGCTCATTACTGTAACCTCTGGACTATACAGCCAGCCCCATGGTTTAAGTTCCTGTCAGGATTTGAACTGCTGATCCTTTGTCTGCAAAGTGAGCACACATTCAGTGTGCCACTGAGCCACTAGGAGCACCTTGACAGGAGCAAGCAATGGCTTGACTTGACATCCCCCTTCCTAGCACAAATCTACTAATAAATATATGATAATAACCTACTGTGCTCCTCCCCATGCCCAGTCCTTGACTGGTGGTAGGCTAATGCCAAATATCCAGTTGGTCCCTTCACCCCTCCTGTCATGATCCCCAGCCTGTTTCACTCACTAGTAAGACGATCATCACAGAGAGAGAGTGTGTTTGGTTAGGGATGTACACAAACTACATGAAGGAGCAGGTAGGGCAGTGGCATCAGTAGCGACTCTAGACATCAAAGTCCTCCCAATGTTTTTGTGGTGCACCTAGGTGGGAACAGCTTGGGACTGAAGAGATCAACTGAGCTGCTGTGCAGGATGAAAGATTATCTGCAATCCATCCAGGAAGCTTGGTCTAGAATTACAGCTGGTTTGGTTCCACATTATTCAGAGATACCACTTGTACCCCACTCATAATCCCAAGGTTGTTGAAAAGGCTTGCTGAAGGATTACCATGAGGATGCACATCTTCTTAGACTCTATTGGTGGGACTTTGCTAAAGCATGACGACATCCTCAGAATTCTTCCCCATCTGTATGTTAAGAATGCATGCATTTTTCTGATGTTGGTTGTGAAATGTTTGTTATGGCCTTACATAGGGTTTTAGAGAAGTGTTTAGCATGATGTGCTGAGGGGGGGAGGTCATTGTCCCTCCCATGGCAGCATGAGAGTCTCACAAGGAGTTTTATAAGATGGTAAATGTGGGCTCCCATGTTTATTCTGGACTGGTTCCCCAGTCAGCATGAGGTGAGGCCCAGATCACTAGGGGCCTGATTTGGGCAACCTTGGACTAGCATCATCCAGCATGACCTGTGAGTAATGTGCCTGTTAGATCAGGGATGGGCACTCACCACAAAGCCAGAGGACCCCTCTCACATTGGTGGTTATTATCCCTTCAATGGGCTATTTTGTACATGGGCCTGACTGGAGGGTCCTTTCATGTAGTAAGGGGTCTACCAGTGTTGACAATCAGGAACCTTGCTGAGATGTCTAAGCTGTACATATAATGTTGCATGATGAATATTATACAGGTTTTCAATAATTACATGTCTGTGACCATTTCTCCAAGATTGTTGTGTCTTTTGTTCAAGGAGAAATGGGAATGATGGGGCCTACATAAGAAAAGACATCCTGCAAGGAACAGCAGAATGTGAGTTATTTTCAATGGCCCCTTGGCTACCTGCACCAGATAAGTACTGATTACTTTTTTTCAACTGTTTAACCAGGAGTAGCACACTAATTGTTTACAGGTGTGACCTGGGAGCACAGGGAAGTTAAGTGACTTGCTCAGGATCACAGAGTATGCAAGTGGGGGCTGTGGGATTCAAACCCAGGTCTCCAGATTTGTAGCACAGAGCCTTAAACCACTGTGCTATACTGCCTCCCTTTGTAGAGTTACTTCCCCAGAGGGAGGGCCAGGTACAGCCACCCACTGGGCAGGGGTTTTGGCTGGTGAGGTAAACCAACAGGGGATAAGCCAGAAATTGGAATACATGTTAATTTTTTATTTATTTTATTTATGAATGGAACAAATATAGGAGAATACAGCTCTGAGGTTTTGGGAAAGAGAAGGAGGCAGCATGATGGGGATGATATGATGTAACAAACAAGCATAAACAGTTACACAAAAAGGGCTAGAGAGCAATGGATTTTATTATACCAACCCAAAACCAGTTTGCCCTATTGATACAACTTCTAGATAATGTTGAGACTGAAACAAATGACCTAATAACATTTGCAAATAATATAGGGTCAGAAAATTAAGCTCTACAAGAACAACCAACACATGAACATAATGAAACTGGGGGGTGAGCGGTATAAACACAGTAGAATTATCAGATCATAGCACAGAGGAAGATATGAATATAGAAAATGCAGAAGCAAATAATAGGAACAGGAATGTTTACTTCCTGGGTGAGTCAATCATCAGGTGCACAGATCATATTACTACTAAAAACAATAAGCAAACAGTCACTAGTGGCTCTTTTCCAGGAGCAGGAGTAAGAGACATGTTGACTATTGTGACAGACCTAACAGCTAAGATACCAGAAAATTCATTGGTACTCATACATATGGGGCAAATGATATTAAACACAATACTGCTGAAAGTATATTTAATGCTGCAAAAGAAATATGTTATATTGGCAAAATCAAAGTGTATGACAATAATATCAGAGGTACTACCAATGCCAAGAATGAATCAGAGTGGTAACAGAAGAATTATGAGACTTAACAACTGGTTGAGGCAATATAGCTTAATACAAAAGATTAGATGTATCAAAACTTGGGAACTGCTTGTAGGGAACAACATTTTTATAGTCATGACAAGTTACATCTAAATAGAAAAGGAAGCAACATGCTGGGCACACTGTTCACACAACTTATCAAGGAAGCTTTAAACTTGTACATCAGGGGAAAAGGCAGTCACTTGGTAATAATGAAAAAGTAACATGAAAAATTGTAAACAAGACGGGTGCAAAAATTAAACAGGATAACAACAAGAACAATACGTTAAGAATCCTATTAACCAATGCCAGAAGTCTACAAAATAAAATAGATGAGTTAGGACATAGGCTGACTGAAAGAAATATATCCATTTTTGCTGCAACTGAAACATGGTTTAAAGAAGGAGACTGGTGCACAGAGGTCCCAGGATATACCATGTTTAGAAAGGATCATGTAGATAAATGGGCAGGGGAGTCCAGTATACAACAATGACATGTTAAAAGCACATGAGATCAAGCCAGAGAAGAATACACCACAAGATAAGGAATTATTATGGGTCAAGTTGCAGTTACCAACATAACAACTCACACTAGGCCTAGGCTATCAAGTGCCGAATCTAAACATGGAAGAAAACATATGTTTTATTGAAACTCTGGAGAACATAAACATAGAGGGTGATTACATACTGCTAGGAGATTTTAATTTCCCAATATCAATTGGGCTAACCTGGAAGGCTCCACTAGAGTTGAAAATAAATTCATAAAAATGATAATACAAAACAATCTAGAACAAATTGTTAAAGAAAACACCTGAGGAGATAATATTCTAAACTTGATAATGTGTTACTTTGATGAAAAGATAGAATGTGTATCTGTAGATAACCCATTGGGTGATAGTGACCACAACACAATCATTGTGGAGGTGGACATGTCATGTCAGACTGTTAATGGTAGAACCACATTTAAATGTCATAACAAAGCCTATTATAACAGCATGAAAGACTATTTAGGAACACGGAACTAGGAAACCAACTAGGAGGGGCTAGGATTGGAGGCCATATGGATAACACTGAAAAAACAAATAGACTACTCTATTAATACCTGGGTGTCAGATATTTTAAAATACAATGAAAAGGGAAGAATACCAGTATGGTGGGGAAAAACTAACAAGGAAAGTATAAGAGGAAAGGAAAAACTGTACACAAAAATATAAAAACAACTCAACTGATACAAACTGGGATAACTATAAAAAAATCAAATACATGCAAAAACATAATTAAAAGATAAAAAAAGAGATGGAATTAAAATGGCAACATCAGTTAAGTACAACAAAAAAGCTTTTTATAGCTATGTAGGTTCATTAAGAGGTAACCAGAAAGGAATAGGACTGCTTAAGGTAGAAACAGAAATAATATGTAAGGAACAAGACATGGCCACTGAATTAAATATGTATTTCTTAACAACATTTCAACCTAAAGAGGTCCACAGTGTCACTAACACACCTAATAATAAAAACCTAAAGACATTACTTTTTCAGTGAAGGATATTCTAAATAAACTTAAAAACTGCATCCAGACAAATCATCAGGCCTGATAGACTAAATCCAAGATTTTTAAAAGAGTTTTCAGTAGAACTGGTGGGACCTGTGGTGAAGCTCATTAACACATCAATAAAAGAAGGGAAAACTCTAAGAGGGAGGCAAATATCACACCTATTTACAAAAAGGGAGACAAGAAAAGCACTAGTAATTGTAGACCAATCAGTGTTACTTCGATACTTGGAAAAGTAATGGGAAGACTAATCTACAATCTCATAGTAGAACATATAAAAACTGAAGGGCTAATAGATAAATCACAGCATGGATTTACCCCGGGCAGGTCATGCCTCACAAGCTTGTTGCATTTTTTTTGAACCATCAAGTGCGGCTCTGGACAAAGGACTACTGGTGGACATAGTATTTTTGGACTATGCCAAGGTGTTTGATTCTATTTCACATAAGGTACTAACAGAACAGCTAGAAAATATACACCTTCACTCAATGGTAGTACAATGGGTTTCCTCATGGTTGGACAACCGATGCCAGAGAGTGGGGATCAGAGGTCACTTCTCTGAATGGGGAAAGGTGACCGGTGGAGAACCCCAGAGCTCAGTTCTGGACCCAACACTCTTTAATATACTGCTATTCACAATGCAGACTACTGACAGCGTGTGGCTATGTAGATATGCCAATGATAGTAAGATGGGAGCAATAATCAATAGGAAAAGACAGCTGTAAAACTGCAGGAGATAACAAAACTAGAACACTGAGCAAATAAAAATAGACTAAGATTTAATGAAGAAAATTATAGAGGCATGCATCTAGGACATAGAAATTTGAACTTTACATATGGATTAAACAATACTACTCTGTAAGTAACTGATAGCGAATGGGATGAAGGAGTAATAGTCACTAACAAACTCTCCTTTGATGCACAAATTAGAGCTAGAGTTAAGTAATGTCATAAAATTATAGGGTGCATTTTTAGACATAAAAATTAGAGAACCAGCAGTAATAGTCCTGTTATACACATCATTGGTAAAGCCACACTTAGAGTAGTGCACCGCTTTCAGTTGCCATAGAGTATGGGCAGTAAAAAACTAATGGAAAGGGTTCAGATGAAAACTACCAAAAGAATTAGGGATCTGGAAAACATTAGCTATGGAGATAGATTGCAACAACTGGGTGTATATTCGTTAGAATTCAGAAGATTGCAACAAAGAACCAAGACGCGTGGGAAAGCATAGGTCTAGTCAGACAGTCTACCACTAGAAATACTAGGTCCCACTGTCTTACACTAAGAGAAGTCAGTAAGACATTGAAGAGAAATAACTGGCTCAGTCAGAGTTTTCAGCATGTGGAATTTCTTACCAGAAGCTGTCACCAATAGTGGCACTATGAAAATATTCAAAAAATCTCTAGAATACATGGGTGAAGAGAAGTGTAGATTCTACCACTGAAAAGTGATGAGTTACATATAGGTCTCTGACCTCCCATACTTGCATAACACCTATGATCCTATGAACAGGCTCAAGAAGCCCAACAAGGTCCCAAGTCTCTCTCTTGCTCTCCTTTTTTAGCTACAGTTTTCTCTTCCTCTCATGTGACTGGCCTGAGACCTTCTTTCTCAAGCAGCTAACACTGACTTTGTTATCTTTCTTCCATGATTCCTCTGTTTTTTTGTTATATTTCAGAAAGATTCAAGTCTCCACCACTCAATAAGACTTAATGGTAAAGTAGAATAATTATTTTAATTTTTCATAAATTTCTTTTGAGATACTGTAGTTGCCTGTTGTAAAAGTAAATAATTGATGTCAAGTACTCAGGCTTACACAGGAAACCTACTCAGTTGCTGCTGCACTGACTCAAGAGGCACATTGCTTTATAAAGTAAACATAAAGGAACTGCTTGTCAATCACAGATATCTATTTAAGTGCAGAAGTGCTTCAACAAATGCCGAGAAAGTGCAGGTGCATACAAGTAAATATCAGTGGCTGCAGAATTTAATATGAAAACTTTTTATAAAACAAACACACGTCAGCACTCTCATAGGTGCACCACAGCCATACTAACAGCCAGCAGTCAGGCTTGAAGGCTTTCCCACTAGCTGACTCTTGTAGAAGCAGGGCTCCAGTCCAGACAGGTTTGTGTAGGGAACCCTGCTGCCCCACTATGTTAGATTGCCTTAAGGGTTGTGGAGAATTTTCCCATTTTTTTGCCACAGAGTTTTCTTGGGTTGTTCACCTGCTCCAGAAGATACTATAGAGTCTTAAAGAGGTTATTGTCATACACATCGTAAATGTGTGGTAGCATGGAAGATTCACAAGGAATCATACAAGAGGATAATGGAGGAAAATGGGAACCCAAACTCATTCCAGGCAGGACCCCCTTCCCAGGTTATCACGAGGTTAGCATGAGTTGAGGCCCAGATGATCAGGAGATAAGTTCAGCAGGTCTAGGGATACCACCATCAGGTTTGTCCTGCAGGTGACACCCCTCCAGTTGTGGGGACAGCCAGTCATTATTCAACAAGAGAACCCCTTCTCCTTCAAGGCTGGCATCCCTCCGAAGGCTTTACTTTGTACCTGGGTCTGCCTGGAGGGTTCCATTGTGTGGTAAGGAATGGGCACTTTTCCTGCCAGGAACCTTGGTTAGACTCCCAGACTGTGTGCATCATGCTGTATGCTGAATGTTTATAGGTTTTCAATAAAAACATGGCTGTGGCTATTTCTTCAAGATGGTTTTGTATGGTCTTTTGTTCTCTGAGTAGAGGGAATGTGGGGCCTGCAAGACAATATGAATGTTAAATTTGTGGAGAAAAAAGGAATAGAATGTAACTGACATAAACAGTAATACATAAACGTTCAGCTCATTAGTTTTATGTACTGGACTTCTGTATCAAAAGACCAGTTGCTTTAAATATATCAACAGTTATTTGGGTTACAATGTGCACAGATGTGTATTAGTTGTTGAATAATGGCATTCTAAACTGCAGCTTCTTTGAAAGTAGAATAACTGAAAGCTATGTGGTGAAGAATGGATGTTCATGCTAGGCATTTCTCTCTAGTCAAGTTGTAAGCACAAATGTCACCACTGCTTTGTTTTCCATTCTCTTCCTCACAAGGTATAACCATGTTGGAGACTCATATTTTGGGAAAAGAGTCAAGTCTTTTGCCTTTGATTAACAGAATATTAAGTACTCAGTCTCCAGAAAAGGTTACAAAAAAAAAAAAAAAACAACTACCAGGCTTTCTATTCCCCCAAAGAAATAGTCATGGCTGCTATCTTTAGTGAGTGGATAGATTAACAATTGCTAGCTCTGGCTGAATGGATGGGAACCAAACCCCTTACATGAGGATTTCTGTGGTTTTCCATATTCTCTGCCCTCACAGCGAGTAGTCTCCTTTTGTGCATTTCATATTCACTTCAGTGATTTGGGGATGCTGAATGCACTCCACATCTCATACAGGAAGTCCAACATATGGGTGGTGGACATTATAAACCAGTTTGGATTTGTGACTTGTGCTCATGAGTGACTGAGAATTTTTATGTAAGGCAATGATAGAACCTAAGGTAAATACATAAACTTCCTTTCTCATAAGCTGTAACCTAGCCAATAACTGAAGATGACATGGGAATTGAAAAGCCCCACCAGATGCTGTGCTGTGAAAATTGTTTTAGAGAGAGGGCCACCTGTTTCTTTCATGCTGCAGTCCAGATGCCAAAGATTTTATTTGCATTAAAGGTGGGATTTGTAAACAGGATAAGACTGCACTTATGTCAACCTTGTTTTTCTTTTGAACATAACAATAATTAGCACATAATTAGCTTTACATTCCCAAACAGAAACTCAAGCAGTAAACACTGTCTAACATCTGTACTTTAGGTACAATATATGTGGTTTTATAAATCAAGATAGTATTATCTATGTTTACAAAATGCTCAACATGAAAGCAAGGTGAGGGAAAATAATGAGGATAGGAGAATACAGCACTTTTCAACAACTTGGTGCTTACAGCACTCATCTGGTTATTAATATTTCTAATATTGTTTTTTTTATTTGCCATTTTCTTTGCAAATTATTAATAAGATGTAAGGGGTTTGGGGTCCTATTTTGGTTAAATTAGGTTTTGATTTTGCAAATCTAGGGCTTCCCTGAGCTGGGCTTTTGATATAGGTTTCAGAAAGTCTTATACAATATAGTAGGTTTACCAATTTGAAATCATACATTGCCTTCTTGTGCAAAGCATCTAATCATTTCCTAAGCCAGCCATTGAGTGGCAAATTATTTCCATACCTTATTGATCATATTTCTTTTTTACCTGCACTCGTTGTCTTCTTTTTACACTATTTCACTGCACTTTTTCTTTCTTTTAAAAAAAATAAAAGTAAGAGTTTATCCATTTGGTATGGATACAAGTATCCATATATGCACTGTGGGAACTATTTCATTTGGAACTATAGTGGATAACTGTATACATGGTTTTGATAAGTTTAAAAACAATGATTAACATTTTTTCTTAAATTGTGAAACGGTTTACATCCTCTGATGTGCTCAGATGTAACAAGTACTTAAAGTACTACTGAAAAACATATGCAGATGTGTTTAAATGCAATAAACTAGAAAGAATAACAGAATTAAATTGCAATGTTCACAAAAGCCAAATACTGAAAATTGTTAGACTTAAAGGACCAGATATTCCAAACTTTGTGCTGGGCTCAAGCCTTTTGCACAGGGTTAGTGCTGGTTAGCGGGGATCCGCTATATTCAAGAGGTCAAATAGAGCATGCAAAATACATTAGCGCCAGGCAAAATTGTAATGTATGCAAGGGGCAAACTGAGGGGGCGTGTGCATGAATACAGGGGCACAATGCTATATTCAGCAAATTGCACTGAGCAAAGTGTTTTTGAATGGCATAGCACAACACTTTGCATGGTGTGAATTACCACCCAGGAAAAGGTAGTCTTAACTCTGGCCAAACCAGCTTTTCATGACTTTGTGGCTTTGTGTGGCTTTGTGCAACTTTTGCATAGCTTTGGGTGACCCTAACCAGTAAGTATGATACATAGAAATAAGCCAGACAGAGAGGAAACATGATGCTCATGGATGGCATCCCTATGATGCCATCATCTGCCACCAGTCCCAGCCATGCCAGGCAGTAAATGGTGACCCAGCTCCTGGTGGACACCATGGCAGTGCAGCCATACAGTGTATACCCCCTCCAACAGAGACATTGGTGCAGTGAATGACACCACAGCGACTACAGTGCCACGTCACTCTAGTGTCTGTGCTAGAACCTGGCACTATCTGTTGGGGGGTCTTGCACCTCCCCAAATCAGCTCTGACTCAGAGTTGATAATCCTTAGTGGTGGGGGTGTGAGGGTCACAGCCCCCTGTGTGGGAGGCTTGGGGGGCAAAGAACCCTGAAGAAAACACTTTGTTTTCTTTGGAACCAGCAGCTGACCATGAAAAGCGGTCAACCTGCTGGTTTTGCTGTCTGTTCATTTGACAAAATTTTTTGTCGACGACCAGTCGTGGATCTGCCATACAGCACACACCTGTACACCACCCTTCAGTGAACACCAATAGATGCCAACACACACACATGCAGCACTGTGGGCATGGAGGGTGTTGAGGGGGTGGGTATACAAGTGGCCAGGCTGCGCCATAGACTGGGTGCAGCCACAAGGCTGGGACAAGCCATGCAGTGCACACGGGTCAGTGTTGGGAATACCCCAACACAAATGTGCCCGTCTAATGGTATGTCCCCCCCCCAGCCACATACCTCATATCTGTACAGACACCACAGCACACACAGCCAACCATGTATATGTCACTGTGAGCATCCCATGCCAGAGGTGCAGTGTCTGTGGGTTGCACAACAGCATAACAGTAATGTCCACTGTCAGTAAACACCTGCACATTGGACCTGTCACTGTGTACAGTGAAATGGTCATCACTGCCCTACACACCATAGGCATTGCTGTGTCCCTAACACTACTGGCCCCCTTGCTACTATAGTGTCTGCTGAGCACTGTAGCATGAACCACAGTTTGACAATTCCATGCAGCACCACCCCCTGTGCCTGTGCTGTGTAGTTCCCTAGGGCACAATATTCTGTGCTGTACAAATGTAGCCTGCAGCTACCACCATGCACTGCCAGACTGACCTATAGGTGTAGCTGTGGGACTGTGCAATAGCGCTGGGCAAACTGCATGCAAATCAGGTCATAATGAGATGCTAATCTGGATGTTTGCTGACAGACTACCTAAGTATGCTCATTTGCATGTCAGTTTTGAATATAGCAAAGTTTTGCCCCGGGCAAATGTAATTGTGCTGGGCAAACATCTTAGCTCCACGCTAAACCTGCGCAAATGTGTTTACACTGTGCAAATGTTTCAGAAACATTGTATCTTTTTGCACAATGCAATTTCACGTGCTGCTGCTTGCAGCTTTACTGACTCCACTCCTATGCTAGCACACACATTGGCCACATAGTTCACCTTTACCTTCCTTCACATCACTGTGAACTGGGATGCTGTTGAGGTTTGCACTTCCTGGTTGCTATATTCAGAACTGTCTTATTCCCGAGCTATTTTTGCATTGCACTCCTAGCCCAGTTTGTCCGGCTTCCTTAGCATGCTATATTCAGCAGGTTTAGCACTGGGCTACCCCTTTTGAATATAGCGGGCTACTGGTTTCAGGGTAATTAAGCATGCTGGCCAGTGCTGATTTAGCCCCAGGGTAAAGTTTTGAATATCTGGCCCAAAGAGTTTAAATATAAAAGCAATATTAATATATTGTAATGGTTTTCAAAAATAGCTTTATCTGTTATATGAAAGCAAGTTAAAATTAGTTGAAAAGAAAAAAAAAAGCCATGAAATTCTGCACTTTATGATCTGTTGCTTTACAGTACAAAGATTCTTTTTATAAGACATGTCACTAACCACTTTAACACAGAGTTGATTATCAACAGCAACAAATAGCTCTTATGGCTTAATTTAGATTTAAAAGCTAAAGCAAGATCTGCAGATGGGCAAAGCTTCACCACCCATTGCTTTAATTTGAATCTGAGTACAGTGTGCTGATTATCAGTAACCGACTGCAAGATGCATGCAGGGAGGTACTTAGAAAGAAAAGTGGAGACGTGTACCCAAAGTACTTTACATCTAGAGACACAAGTTAAATGTCAGCATTAAAACTGCAAGGTCTGTATGCAACTTAGAGGGGAACCAAAGAAGTTCACCACAAGATGGGTCAATGCAGAAAGTGTTTTAACATCTTCAGTATCACTTTTATTAATTTCCTAAAACATATTTAAAAAACATATACAGTACAGTAGCAAACAAGCTGTTGCCAGTTAAGATGGTGTTAATTGGGGGTTATCCATAAAGTGGTAACAAGCTTTTAACATGAAGCTAAATATAGGATAAAGTATGGGTCTGGGTGTGTAACGAGAATTTACACACACCCAAGGGGTTTATGTGAAGCATCTAACCCAGAGGGTGTGTGTAAATTCGAGTTTCACACCCAGACCCATATTTTATTTTGTATAATTGCTGGGTTTCCCTTTTTTTGCCTCAGCAATTGTATAAAATAAAATCTAGCTGTGCAGCCAGGTTTGCGGAGGATGAAGTACATTGCCATAGTCAGCAGTTTGATTTTGTTAAGTTTTTTTTTATTATTTTGTTCACAGCACCGACTGAGGCAGATTTTTTTTTATGTACTTACCGCCTAGTCGAGGTGGCGGTTTGCAGTGTCCCATAGCGGTTCCCAGAGCAGGCACGGTGTCACGAAGCGAGGAAGTGCAGTGCGCGCATGTGCACAGTGAGGGAAATCATGCCCGTGTTTGCCGTAATGAACACTCCTTCATTACGGCAAATTACACCACGGTTTCCTTATGGGAAAAAAGGGAAACCTGTAATTATTAGTTAATTATACATTTAAGCAATACATATTAAGTCAATTCTTACTTTTTCAAAACAATTCGTAGGCATCCAAAATAATTTAATAGTTGTGCATTTGCCATTTAAAATATAGTGATGTCCTGATGGTGTACCTCTAGTACCCTTTGCTGCTATGTTGGAGACTAGGATTTGCACTGAACAATTTGGACTTTCATCCAGGTTACATGAAATTCAGTAGCCAGTTTGTCAATAAAGGGATTAACAAATAAGCAGCTGTGCATTGTATGTGTATAATGCATGATCCAGGGTTTGAACACAACCCGGGTGCTAAGATGCAGAGTTCTTCTGCACACTGTGTGCATTTTGTCCCTGGGAATGCATATATTTCTGCTGTTTACACCCAGTGCTATAAGTGGGCTAACCACATTGTAAAATTATTTTTTTTTTGTAATGAAAATGAGGACAAGATGTTTCAATTGAAATGGAGGCCACTTTGTACAATATAGGGAACATGTTCTCAGGGGAAGAGTTTTTGGTAGGTGATACAGTATTTCAGGTGTGGATTCAAGCTTTCCGCCAGGAACTGTAGTTACAGTATTGTGTTTGTTGTAGTAGTAGTTGACGGTGGGATTTGCTCAGGTCTGCATTTCTGGATGTGATTGAATCATGTATTGGATTTTGGTTTAAAGTAGTCTATAAACGATAATTTTAAGCATTTTCACTGGCAGAATTATATGTATTAAATGTTTTAAAGCAACCGTGCAATGAAAATAGGCAAGCAATTAGACCACACCTTTATTTCGCTACAAAAGATTCTAGGCACCATCTACTGTAGTTTCATATGGTAGTAAAATGTTCTATTTCTACCAAAATCTGAGTATAATTATTTTAACCTATGTCTTTCCTCAACAAAAACTCTGGCCACTACATTGACTAAGAAAGACCATTGTAAACCTGTTAAGGTTTAGGATAGAGAAAAAAAAATCTTATGGTGTGCAGCATTGGAGGTACCTAGAAAAGTAAATTTGACAGATACTGTATGTGAATGTTTTTATTAACTGGAGCTGAAACTAGCTTATTAAAAACACTTCTTGTTGCAATGTTGCTTTAAAACATAGTTACTAGTAGTTAATTAAGGGGTTAATATATAACAGGCTGTGCAGTGCAGGGGAAGAACGCACAATGCAAGGACTGAAGGCACACTCCTAGTGTTAAGAAAGTACAAGACATAAGCTTGGTGCCTTTACACCCTTGAGTGTGTACTCAGTCCCTGGCTGTCCACAGCCTGTAGGTGTGTTAACCGCATCCAAAACATGTTTTTATATTACAGATAAAGATGGAATGTTTTATTTGAAATGCCAGACCACTTTGAATAAGGGGCATACATACATGGGAAGAGTTTCTGGTACTGTACAGAGTTTATCAGAGGCCGATTTAAATTGTCAGTCAGGAAGTACAGATTTTCTAGCTCTGTGTTCAAGATATAAGTTAGAGTTTACAGTTGTTTTTGATCTGTTTTTCAAGGTACTGCTGGATTTCAGTATTTGCAGCATTTTGCATCTCTGGAGTTTCCTGCTGTAATTCTAGATTCAGGTTGGTATGAGTGGTGTTTACTGCTCTGTTGCAGCAGTTCTGTGAATGTCGCATTCTGTTATAGATGCCTTTTTATTTTTAGCTGTACAGTATGGTGGCTAATGTGTGTGTTGTGGCAGCAGCTGCTTTGGGGATTTGTTTGGAACCACTCCGGTCTGAAGTTTTGGCTCTGGATGAAGTACGCATTTAACTGGGATTGCAAAGCAGTCATTTAAAGCATGAATATACATTAAAAAGCTAGTATCATTCCTAGAATTAATATTTGCATTTAGAAGCAGTCAACTATTACCGTCTATATCTGAGGTACTTGTTGTTTTCTCTTTGGTTAATTCAATGTTTTACCTGATGCTAGTAGATGTGATGTGTGGAACAGCACTCTGCATGGCAGCCAGCATATCTAACGCTGTTCCTCCTATTACATCATCAGTATTGCGACATCACTGACAGTGACATCACTGCTGCTCAGGAAGAACATCTCAGCATCTGCCAGGTCAGTCACCCGTGATGTCACTGTCCATGAGGTCACAATGCTGATGATGTAGGGGGAAGAATATTACTAGATATATGAGGTGCCAGAGTGCTATTCCACACATTCAGCATAATGCTATCACATAGTAAACCTTATAGTCAGCAGAAGGAACAAAAAAGAAAAATACTTCAGAGAAAAAACATTACAACTGATTACTTCTTAAAATGTGTCACATTTTCCTGTCTACTGTTTTTGGTTCCACTGCCACTTTAGATTTCTTACAACACAGTTATACTGGAAGGGTTGTGCATACAATACTTTACAGCACAGTTACTGGTGTTTTATGGATCTTTAAATGATCATTGAGTAAAATTGGCCAATGAGGTGGCTCGGTTTCAATAATTCTCTCTGAACTATTTTACAGTAGGGCGTGATTTGACCAAGTAGGTGGCTGGATATCAGTAATTCTCTCTGAGTGATTTTACAGTGACAATAAGTATTACAGACAATTGTTTCACTTTATTTTACCATCTATTAACCTTAAAGGGGCACTGTCAACCACCACAGACTTTAAAATTTCTCTAGTTTGAAAAAATAATGTTATGACTGGTCACATTCTGTAGAGATTGCTGATGTAGCTGGCACTTTGATGCTTGTTCATTTTTACTTTTCTTAAAGTAAAAACAGACTGCCCATTATACTCATGTTACCACACAAGAAAATGTTTGTTGAAAGTCCTTGATCAATTCTCACTGCATCTTTCCTGGGCTTGGGAACACTCCAACTCAGTCGAACTACTCATGATGTGGTGGGAGGAACTAAGACTATTGCATCATGAGTGGCTGCACTGCTTGGGGTGTTCCAAATATTCAGGAAGTATGCAATGAGTATCACAGAATCATAGAAATATGATGGCAGAAAAATACTTCTCTGTCCTTCGAGTCTGCCACTTACCCTTCCCTCCTGCTTGTCACCCTTGTCAAGGGACCTTCGCTTCCCCCCACTGGTCAGCTCCTTATGTTTGTTCCATGCCCTCCGCCATTTCAGCCCTCACCACTTCCTCAGGTAGTTTGTTCCAGATCTTTACCACCTTCTCCATCAAGTAACACCCCATCACATTGCCCTTAAATCTTCCTCCTTCTAAACTTAGACTCTGACTTCTAACTTTAGCACCCACTTTTCTTGCAAATAAGCTCCTCTCCCTCACCTTATTAATCCCTTTTGCATACTTAAATGTTTCTATCATGTCCCCACTCTTGTTTCTAGTCCCCAGTGGGTACAGATCCAGTTCCCTCCGCCTCTCCTCATATGGCTTCTGTGTATACCATGCACCATCTTGGTTGCCCTTCTCTGAGCCTTTTCAATCCCAGCTATGTCCTTGCATAGGTGAGGTCTCCAGAACTGGACCCCATACTCCAGGTGAGGTCTCACCATGGTTTTATAGCGAGGCACCAGTACCTCCCTCCTTCGGCTTGTTATGCCCCTCCCTAAGCTCACCAGTATTCAATTTGCATTGCCTGCTGCTTTGTTGCATTGGTTACCCACCTTAAGGTTTTTTGATATGATAATCCCCAGATTCCTGTCCCGCTCTGTTGGCTTAATAAACTCCCCCCCCCCCAGTGTGTAAGAGGCCTGAAGGTTTTTATGCCTCATGTGCATTATGATTCACTTTTTGGCATTGAATTTCAGCTGCCAAGTTTCCAATCACTCTTCCAGAATCTTCAGGTCCTCCCTTATGGCCTCCATTTCCCCCCTCAGGTGTCCAGCTACCACGTCAAGTGAGAGCTACAGAATAGTACCGCACTATTTGGCGCTAGTCTGGTAAGCACTTACATGGACAGTGAGTAGGGTTTTACAGCACTAGCTGTAGGTACTCCCCTGGTGGCAGTCTGTGGTCCTGTAAAAGGACAAGGGCTGCAATGAATGGGAGGCTCGCTGAGCTGCTCCCAAGGCATGAAGGGCTGGGGCATGGAGACCAGGGTTCTAATCCCGGCCTCCCAACTTTTGCCAGTATTGGGACTTTGTTTTTTTTTTTTTTACAAGGGGCCATGGAAACGGTATTCCATGACCCCAGAAATTTAACTTGCCCTGTGATTCACTCCCCATGGAGTGGGAATCCTTATGTCCAGATGGTGTGGGGGACAGAGCCCCCCATGTCAAGGGGTGCATGGGATAGAGCTCCCCACAAAAGAAAAAAGGCACTGTTATTGCAGCATGCTTCTAGCTGACACTATTCTTGTCAGCAATCTTTGGACCCAGTGCCAGGTGTCCACCCTATTGCAGATCTTTGTATCATCTGCAAATAGGCACACCCTCCCATCCAGCCCCTCTGCTATATTACTGATATAGATATTAAAAAGGAGGGGTCCCAGTACTGAACCGTGGAGCACCCCACTCATCACCCCCATCTCCCTGGAATGTGCCCCATTTACCACAACCCTCTGGCTTCTGTCTTTCAACCAGCTTTCCACCTACTTGGTCATCTTCTGTCCCACACCTAAGGATTCCAGCTTATTTATCAGCCTTCTGTGAGGGACAGTGTCGAAGACTTTCTGAAGTCCAGATATGCCATGTCCGCTGCACCTCACTGATTGACCACCTTCATTACCCAATCAAAAAACTCCATTAGGTTCTTCTGGCATGACCTCCCTTTTGTGAAGCCATGCTGCCTGATGTCCTGCATTTCACTGTCCACTGTCCACAAGACTGTTTACCACCCTTTCCTTTATTAGTACCTCCATCACCTTTCCCACCACTGAGGTGAGGCTGACTGGGAGATAATTCTCTGCCTCATCCATGCTGCCCCTATTATGCAGTGGCACCACATCAGCCTTCTTCCAGTCACTTTAATATATATGTGGGAAACAAGGGTTAGCATTAAACCTTTAGGACCTTTAGTAGAGCAAGGATTTGAAAGAAAGAAAGGTTGGGTATAATTACTCTAGAAACATATATTTCAGTTTCACTAAGAAATGAAGCAGTTAAAATAGCCAGCAACCTCACTGGATATTAAAGTAGGTAAGCAGTCATAAAATGTAGGGTTTCAACTAGAAATAATATGATAACAAATCCCTCTAAATTATCATGAAAATATAGTTTAATAGGTGTGCATTTATCATTTAAAATATAGTGATGAACTTAAAATATAGTTTGTACCCTTTGATGCCATGGGGGAGATCAGAGTTTGCACCTAACTCTTTGTACAGTACTTTACCCAGGTTATAAGAAATCCAATAGCCTGGTGGCAATAAATGTTAATAGCTTGCAAATAAAATGACTTATTTTATCTTATTTATACATCTATTAATTTTTTAATGAATATTTTAATAATCATGCATTTATTTACAGTGACAGACTTTTGGCACATCTTTAAAACTGTTTAGTGTCATGTAGCAGAGCAGGGTTTGCGCTCAACTTGTTGGACTTTCACTCTAATTGTAAGAAATTCAGCAATCTGGGTTGCCTATAGGAAAATAATTCATTGCAACCTCTTTTACTTTATCTTATCATCTTTTAATTGTAATTATCAAAACATATTTTAATAGCATGTATTGACACTTGAGTGATGGCCACATAGCTACTGGATTTCTTACATATTTGGTAATTGTCCTAAAGGTTTAATGCTAACCCTTGTTTCCTACATGATAAACAGCACTGGAGATACATCAACAGACCATCTCTATAGTTCAAATGACAAATGTATAGTTATTAAAGTATCTCTGAATATATATTGAAGGCTAAAAGATAGCTAAAGTGAAACAGTTGTTGGTTACCACTATGTAGAGTCTGAACTGACTGGAACTTCTACAAATATGTATAATTTTACTGAAAACATTACACTTGCAGAGGTAATAATAACTTGATTGATGCAATAGTCCTTATATGGAACCAGTCAGGCACAAAAGATGGTGATGACATCAAAGCTGTGGCAGTTGTTTTCTTTTCAGGAAAAAGATGAAGGTCTTGGTAACTTAGAGGAAAGTATTACTGCTGTTGAACGTGGAGATCTTATGCGTGCCACATTGTGAAAACCTGCAAACTTGCAAAGTGTGTTAGAAACTGAGTTAAGAACACATAAATGACAATATTTTAAACCAGAGACTTTTTGTTTTGTAAAGAGTGGTGTGACAGAGCCTAAATTCAGGTAATTGTGGAAAGAGAAAATTAAAATGGGACGTCAACCAGACAGGAATGGTCAAATGTATGGCAGCTTAGATTCAATGCTAAGAAGTGCAAGGTAATGCACCTGGGAAACAAAAACCCAAGGGAAGAGTACACAATGGCGGGTGAGATACTAACAACAACAATGGAAAGGGACCTGGGGGTAGTCATATCAGATGACTTAAAAGTGGGCAAGCAATGTGAGAGGGCAGTAAGGAGGGCTGGGGGGATACTGGGATGCATAGGGAGAGGCATCACCAGTAGAAAACAGGAAGTTGTTATCCCTCTGTATAGACAGCTGGTGAGACCCCATCTGGAGTACTGTGTGCAGTTCTGGAGACCCAATCTCTACAAGGACATAGACAAGATGGAAGCTGTCCAGAGGAGGGCAACTAAAATGGTGAAGAGTCTGCACCAGAATACATATGAAGAGAGAGACTAAAGGAGCTTAATATGTATAGCCTTGAGGAAAGGAGGGAGAGGGGGGACACGACAGAAACTTTCAAGTACCTCAAGGGAATCAACAAAGTTCAAGAAGGTAGCATCTTGATACAGTGTAGCAAGATGTATAGCAAAACATTATAACATAAACATAAAACAAACATTTTTGCAATAAAACAATGTCAGTATTGAGTATCATACATAAAATACATTTTAAACACAGAACAAATATAAACTGTAAGTCCAAAGTCCAGGAATCTTAAAGCATTGTGACTTTACTGGTTGAACATAACTATGAAATAAGTTGCAGAGGGTGTGTGGTACAGTTCAAGTTTATAAGTTGCAGTCCTTGTTAAAAATTATTAAATTTTGGTTGAAAGAATTATTGGAGCAATCTACCACTCTGTTTTTGTTAACTTGTATGCATTTTTCAGGGTTTGCGATACTTTAGAACTTTGAAATTAAAAAAAAAAAACTTTGTTTACACTTATAGAAAGCAGATGATCACATCCATTGCTGTAAGGCTATGAGAAGTTGTTTTACATTTGTCTGACAGGATAAGAAAGCTGAAAAGACAATCAAAAGATATGAATATGTGTGGAAATACATACACAATTTCCACTCCAGCTTAACTGATTAATTGCTAAAGGCAGAAGCCCTTGTACCAAAGATAGTTATGAGGTTTAACTGTTTGCACTAGAAAAAGCAGAGGGACTGAGCTAGGTTATACTGTCAAAGTACATTGGGTCTTTTCAAAACTTGTACATAAGAAATAATTATTGGCAAATACACATTTTCTTTATTTACCCCTTTAGGGAGACAGTTTTGTACCTTGCAACCTTTGTGGGTATTGCACTGGAAAGAAGAATAGTGTGCCCCACTTCCATCTCCTACTGGTGGAAAAGACAGCTTGACTACTGTAGCAATAACAATTTTAGCTGTGGATGGGAACATGGATTTTGAACCAGAAATGGTCTGGCAATATTAGTAGCCAGTCGTGCAGCATCTTAAATAAAATGTGCACTGGATAAATGATAAGTGGATGGCACCATTGTAGTCCCCACCTACCACACTTCAAATTATAACAGAATTATGTTGCAACTAGTTTAGTAAGTTCCATACCGTACTATAAAGATGGGGAACTTCTTTTTCTCTAGGAGAAAGAGAAGAAACAAACAAACAAACAAACAACAAAAACAAAAACATACACAAGTTTAAAAATAAAACAAGATTATTTTCATCAGATAAAAGAAACCAAGCATCCCTGGGTTCCCTTACCCTAAGCATGACAAAATGTCAGCTGAGTTTACAAAAGATCAGGATTGATGGTAATACCGTACGTACGTATCTCTCAGAATGCATTTAAAAAAAAATGATTACACCATGGTCACACAGAAAAACAAAAGCCATTGGTTTTTTTTTAACTGTAGATGGTAAACTCTCTCAAACACAGCTGTAATAGTCCATTTTAACAGTGTACTATATACAGTATATATATATATATACATATGTAGTAAAAAAGTGTATGGGGAGGTGATCAATAATTCACCCTTCCAGCTTGAGTGCCTTGTATAGTATGGGAATCAGGTGATATTGTTAAGGAACAAAGGAGTTGTACTTGCAACCAAATGTTTGTGGAGGAAGGCTTTGAGCATTGCCTGTGCTGGCTGCAAGCCCAGAAAGAAAAAACAAACAAACAAACAAAACAAAACAAAAAAAAGTGTTCCTTTTTACTTAAAATGCCAGTTCTGTAATAAAAAGTCAAATTGTATGGTTCACTCTTGGTGTGCTTTCATGAAATCATACATTTTGTGTGAAAGGTTATGCTTTAAGTAGGGAATACACATCAAGTTTGAACTGGTAGTAACATAAAATGATGAAGCACAAGAAGGTCAAATAACATGCAAAAGGTCACACAGTGTGCATGCAAGGGTCGCTCAAACCCGACTATTTTTGTAGTGTCCTTGAACACTACTGATATTAAAGTATCTTTTAATAACAAAAGAGCACAAAATAAAACTGCTGGCCAAGACAGTACACACACATATACATATACATACACAAAAAGAAATACTTAACACAAAATAAGACTGACATTATTAGACACCAATTTGCTGAGGTAATGCCCGCAGTTTCTTTAGAAAAATGTAAGTGTTTGAGGTATATACTGCCTCCTGCCTGTCTTGTAACACTATAACCTTTTAAACCAACACATTTATACATATCTCCATGCCAAATCTTTAAAAAAAATGTTTTAAACACCTTCCAACTCCTTTAAAATACAATACAACATACCATCTGTAAGTGGACACATCTAGAATAACATGGTTACACCTTTTGGCACATAGCCAAAATACAGCACTTAGCCATTTTGAACTCTTTGTGATGGACATGTTAATTCTTTTTAGCAAAAAGTTTCTGGTTTTAACTAGAAGTATGATAAAGCCATTCATAGCTGTTAACACATTACATTTTCAGCTAGCAGTGGCTTGGCACGTTGCCTGCAAACTACAAATCTTTTTGCACATTGCAATCTATGACGTCATATCTCTTCACTTTCAACACTACCTGCTCCAACCAACAACTGCATACAAAAGTTCTTCACTGACCCTATCTAGGTAGCACAAATCAAAATAAAACTAATTAAAACAGTCAGATATGAGGCAAAGAAGCTTTTTCTTTTTCACTGTAACATGTTCTGAGCCAAAGGCAGTCAATGCTATCTTGCAACCTTGACAACAGAACATAACTACAGAACACAGATATATGCTGGAAAATATGAGAGAGAGAGATGGAGCATTATCTTGTTTAGTATATGTATCACAGAAATAAAACAGACAGACATAAAAAAAAAAACTTTAAATAAAAAAAATTCAGACTTACCCTGTGCCAAGTTGCTTTCCTTCTTCTTTTCTAATACACCAGTCTGATTCAGAAAAATGACTGCAGGACCTTCATGATAATCTCCAAATGCTGCAGCTATTAAACCTTTCAAAGGTTTTCTTTTGGCCATTTCAGTAACCTGTCAAACCAAGTCTTTCCCAGAGCTCCAGTTTGCAGTTTAAAAATCTGTAGCAGTACTAGGTACTAGGTTGAGATCCAACTGGCGGAGATCCCCAGTACCTGGGTTTGGGATCAAATGTTTCAGCCTCTATAGGAGGCAAGGGAACTTGAAATTGATACAAAAAAAATTTTGAAACTCCACAGATAGGGAACAATGGGGGGGGGGGAGGATTTTCAAATCAACCCATCTGTAGTCATACCCACTGTGTATGCATCCACAGTAACATAGAAACATAGAAGTTGATGGCAGATAAGGACCGCAAGGCCCATCCAGTCTGCCCATTTCTTTTTCTACCTTATAAATGTGCCATCAGCCTTTGCTCTGTCAGTGGCCTATCTATTCATACTCATTTGTATTGCTCCCTTATGCCTATCCCATGCCTGTTTGAAGCCCTGCACTGTATTCATAGCCACCACTTCTTGAGCTAGGCCATTCCATGCATCCACCACCCTTTCTGTGAAAAAGAATTTCCTGATATTCCCCCTTAATCGGCCCCCCTCTAATCTCATGCTGTGTCCTCTTGTCCTGCTATTTTTCTTATATTTAAACATGTTAGACTCTTTCACCTTGTTAATGCCCTTAAGGTGTTTGAATGCCTCGATCATATCACCTCTCTCCCTCCTTTGCTCAAGGGTACACATATTGAACTCTATTAATCTGTCCTCATATGTCTTCTGATGCAGTCCCTGCACCATTTTGGTTGCTCTCCTCTGGACTGCCTCAATTTGGTTAATGTCCTTGTGAAGGTGTGGCCTCCAATACTGCACGCAGTACTCCAGATGGGGCCTAACCAGTGTCTTGTAAAGAGGGATTATTACCTCCCTCTTACGACTTGTGATACCCCTACTAATACACCCTAACACCCCCCTAGCCTTACCTACTGCTTTAGAGGTCTGCTTGGATGATTTCAGGTCATCAGTGATGATGATGCCCAAGTCTCTTTCTTCCTTTGTGACTGCTAGCAACTCCCCTCCCAGCCTATAGGTGGCTTCAGGGTTTCTCTTCCCTATGTGCATGATCTTGTACTTTTTGCATTAAATCCAGTTGCCACTCTTCTGACCATTTTGCTAGTTTATCAGATCTCTTCTCATTCTGCCCACCCATCTGGATCATCTACTCTGTTGCAGATCTTGGTGTCATCTGCAAACAGACAAGCCTTACCCTCTAGTCCATCTGCAAGGTCACTAATGAAGATGTTGAAGAGGACTGGCCCCAGGACTGATCCCTGAGGTACCCCACTTGAGACTTGCATCTCTTCTGACTGTATACCATTTACCACCACTCTCTGTTTTCTGCTCGTCAACCAGTTTGCCACCCAGTTGACCAACTTCTGACCCACCCTGAGCCTACCCAGCTTATTTATCAATCTTCTATATGGAACAGTGTCAAAAGCTTTGCTGAAGTCAAGGTAGGTGACATCAACTGCTCCCCCTTGGTCCACCACTCTGGTTACCCAGTCAGAGAAATCTATGAGATTAGTTTGACAGGACCTTCCTTTTGTAAACCCATGCTGTCTTGTATCCTGTGCCCTATGGATTCCAGGTGTTGCACTATCCTTTCCTTAAGGAGTGCCTCCATAATCTTGCCCACTACTGAGGTAAGACTGACTGGTCTGTAGTTCCCTGCCTCCTCCCTGCTACCACTCTTGTGGAGCGGGATCACATGAGCCCTTCTCCAGTCTTCTGGGACCTCTCTGTGCTCAAAGACTCACTAAACAGTTCTGCTAGTGGCTCTGCTAGTTCCACCTTTAGCTCCTTAAGTACCCTGGGATGTAAGCCATCAGGTCCCATTGCCTTATCCACCCTGAGCTTAGCAAGCTCTTGTAGGACCCTTTCTTTTGTGAAGGGAGTAGTGCTCACCTCCCTCCCCCCTGTGTCCATGGTGCTGAGCTGTGGGCCCTGCCCTACTTTCTCTTCAGTAAATACTGAGCAAAAGTATCTATTTAGGATAGATGCTTTTACATGGTCCTCCTCCTCACATGCTCCCTTTTCTCCATTAAGCTTAGCAATACCCCCTCTGGACTTTCTCCTTTCACTAATGTATCTATAGAAAGTCTTGTCATCTTCTTTTACTGTTCATGCTAGTGCTTCCTCAGTTTGGGACTTTGCCTTACTGCCTTCCCTGCTTCCCTTAGGGCAGTTTGGTATGCCTCCCTATCTTCATCCGCTGTGTTCCCTTATATTTCCTGAAGGCCAGCCTTTTGGCTCTGACCTTTTCTGCTACTGTATTGGAGAACCAAAGTGGTTTCCTTCTTCTTTTGCACTTCCTTTTCTGTCTAACACAATGGGATGTTGCTTCAAGTATTGCATCCTTAATGCTTGCCCACTTTGCCTGTACCCTCTCATCTGTGTTTCTTTTTGCCAGGGCTAGCTTAACTCTGTTGGCCATCTTATCAAAGTCAGCTCCTCTGAAGTCCCATTTTTGCCTTGGAATGGGATGATTTAGATGTAGTAGCCAAATTGAACCATACCATGTGATGGTCACTGGCCCCAGGTGACCTTCTACCTGGAGATCTGTGATCCCTTCCTGTTAGTCAATACTAGATCTAGGATAGCCCTGTCTCTTGTGGGTTGTTGTACCAGTTGTTTGAGGCCCTCCCCCTGCAGGGAATCCACTATGTGTCTAGTTCTGGCAGATGTTCCTGCTGGTATTGACCAATCTGTATCCGGCATGTTGAAGTCTCCCATTATCAGAACCTCCCCTTTAGCTGTCATGTTTTGTATATCCTCTAACAGTAATGTGTCTATGTCCTCCCCCTGGTCTGGGGACCTGTAGGCAACCCCAGTTCTTATGACTGTCCCATTTCCTGTTTCCAGGGTGACCCACAGTTCTTCTGGCTCCTTATGTATATTCTGAATTTCTGTAGCTTTGATATTTTCATTGACATACAGGGCCACTCCTCCCCCCCTTTTTGCACCTCGGTCTCTTCTGAACAATACATAGCCAGGTACTGAAGTCTCCCAAGTGTGGTTACTGGTAAACCATGTCTCACTAATTGCTACTATGTCCAGTTTAGCCTCTGACATTATTGCCTGCAGGTCTGGGATCTTATTTCCCAGGCTGTGAGCATTTGTGTACATGATTTTCCATTGGGCAGATTTCAGTGTGTTAGTTGTTGGGCGAGGTTTGGCATTATCCCTGTGCGTCGTATGGGGAGACAAACCTTTTTTCTTACCTGGTGATGTAAATGAACTGCAAACATGCTGAATTCCTGTTTGACCACTAGCTGAGGGGGGAGGGGTGTTCTTCCCATTCGACATATGGGGTGTTGCACCCCTCTCCCCATTTGCTAGTTTAAATAGTCTGCAAAGATGTCAAACTTCTGCCCCAATGCATTACTCCCTCCTTAGTCAGATGCAGTCCATCAGATTTAAAGAACTTTCACTCCCAAAACTGTTGCCAGTTCCCTACAAATCTGTGTCCTTTTTCCGGGCACCACGTGTTTAGCTCCCCTATCTCCCCTTCTCTGACCTTCCATCCATCTGCCCCCCTCTCCCAGACTGGCAGGATCTCAGAGAAGGAGATGCCGGACGAAATGGATGATAGTTTGTCATCCAGCCTGGTCAGGTGTTCCTTGGTCTCCACAACTGACTGACTGGCTGGTGAGATCATTAGTCCTTGTGTGTACTAGGACATCAATGTTTTCTCCTGCTTTGTGAACAATTTTAGCAATGCAGTCAGTGTCTCTCCATGCTGATGTACCTGAGAGACATCTGACCATTACCCCCTGGCTGGAGATGGGTATCAACTCCCCAAATCATGGAGTCTCCTATGATCAGAAGTTTTCTGGATCTCCTTTTTGCTTTTTTTGTTTTGGTTCCTGATTTGGGTGAGTTTTGTTGTGCTAGCTCCTGTGCCACAGTGTCCTGTTCTGCAGTGTCTTCTGCCTCTTTGTTTGATTTCAGAGATAGAGGCAGATACCTGTTTGTAGTGTTTATATGGTTTTTTGGAGGTAATATGTTGGAGAGCAGAGTGTGATGGGGTACCCGATTTGCCCCTTCTAACCACCTGCCAACCTCCTGGTCCAACTACCCTCTGCAGTCGAGGTTTTTCTGTTGGATGCTGGGGAAATGGCTGGTGGTTCTTATAATGTATTTCCTCTTGAATATGAAATTTGAGGCGTGCAATCTCTGCCCATGCTGCCCGGAGCTGAGCCCTAAGATCTCCAATGCCCCAGCATGTAGGACAGTGTCCTAAATCCTGTATGACTGTCCTTCTGAAAATTGTTCCACAGTACCTGCAGTTAATGATATCCATTCCAGATAAGATGCTGGGTTTATAACCTAGTCAGAGTAATTAGAAGGAAAAAAATGCAAGTAATGGTTTGATTGTGTTTTGTTTTTGTTCAACTTGTTATAACAAGTTAAATTATTAGTGCCCCTGTAAATGAGCTCACCTTGTGGATGCCCAACTGATCTGCCCCTTCCTGCTCTGCCACAGGAAATGTCACAACTGTGGTACCCTATAAAAGGAGTGTAGTGTGGGGTGGTTGGGGATGGGGGTGGGTGGCTGGGCCCTTCCCCTGCTGAAAAAGAAGAATCACAGATGAAAGAACAAAGAGGTAAGAGCAGAAACAATCAGTCAACAACAAATGCAGTAACCCTGAAAGCTTATCCTAATGTTAGATAAAACTGTAAAACCTGTAAAGCACCACCTGTAATAATTTCAGAGAAGATATACGCTGTAAGAAACACTTTGCTTCAGAGAAAAATAAAGCAATGAAATGTTAGCAACAAGCAACAAGTAGTTTATTTTTCTTTCTCTAAGTGTTGCTTATCTACCTTTACTTGAATAGACATCGCTTTTCTTCTAAAAGCAGCCTGAACTGTGAAAGCCATCAGCAGCTCTAACAATATATACGTCTAGCAAGCATAAATTACAAGGGCAGTTGCTCTTGCTTGTTTGAGAGACTTTTCCTTAATACATATCTCCACATATCCTTAAACCTGGGGTCCTCAAACCCCCACATCAATATATATTACCTTTACCTAGCTTATAGCTGCACTATAGACCTTTTCCTGTAGGTTCAAGTCCACTCGAACACTCAGAGTTCATTAGATTCTTTTCCCAGCCCCACAGTTAGGTTATGACCCTTACTTGAGCGGACTCTGTTTAGAGTAAACACTAGGCTTTACCAGATTTACCAAGATCAGAACCAAAACCACCTGCTGGCTGGCTCGGCCAATTTGTAAAAGCACAAGGTTCTTGGTTAGTGGTCCCTGGTAATCCAATAAAGCCACCTGACACCAAATGTTGTTTTAAATCAGTTGCAATTTATTAATACCAAATAAGCCCTAACAATTTTACCTCTAACATGATCAAATCTAAACAGCTGATGGCTTTTTACCACCAGGGCTACAGGTACAGAAAAGTGGAGTGAACAGCTCCATTTTCTGAGTGTTTTAGCATCTATAGCAGCCCTAGCTATTCTTCTAAAAACACACTGGCCATTACATTTAGGTCCTGTATTTATACCGTACAAAATGCATGGTGGAAATTTCCAAAGCCTACTACAGCACATTTTAGCCTAGACACTCGGTCATCTGATACATCCTGAGGTTTGGTTTCGAAAAATAGAGTGTCCATGACATACCTCGGTCATAAGATACATTTGACACTTTGCCGAGACATGTGGTCATTCTTAGATGGAAAAACAAGTGATCAGGGGATTTTACATTTATCAAAAATAACTTGCTTTAGGATACAGAAAACATATGAAGGGCTTCACATTCACTTTAAATAACTTGCTGACTAGACAGTGGCCTAAACAAGGATATAATTGTTTCTTATCAACTCTCCGTTACACATTTTTTTTTAAACACAAGAAATTATAAAATGAGGAACTGTATCTAAGCTGCAGTAGGTTGAAGTAGCTGGACCTTATCTTTGGCTATGACCTTGGGTTGAAGGAAGGTTTTGTACAAAATATCTCTGCTGAGCAAAGCAAAGCTAATTTTCTTTAAAACATTTATTTTTAAACACGGTTTATGCTCTTCACTTATTTTCTACAATTATTTAAAAGGCCCCAACACCTTTTGAACCTGGTCATCTACACAGACATCAATTTGCAGAGTGGTATCATTATTTGCATGGTTTCAACAATTACTCTCCAAACACCTCTGCACTTACAAGGCACATCAATCTACATGTTGGTATCATGTAGTCATCTACTAGCCAACTTCACCTTTTACTAGCCATTTGCAGCCTCTACACTAGCCATTTTACACCTTTCTATCTCCTCAACCTTTTGGTTAGCAAATTACATATTGTTGATAAAGGTTTGGTCACTGGTCACTAACCTTTGGCTACTAGCCACTTTCAACAACTACTAACGTTATTATAGTATCTCTGAATATATATTAAAGGTTCAAAGATAGCTAAAGTGAAACAGTTGTTGGTTACCACTACTAAGGTTATTAAAGTATCTCTGAATATATATTAAAGGTTAAAAGAAAGCTAAAGTGAAACAGTTGTTGGTTACCACTAATAAGTTTTAGCAGTCATTGGTCAAATGTCTACAGGATTTCTCATAGCCTGGGTGAAAAGCAAAAGAGTTTGATGCAGAACCTGGCCTCCTACATAGCAGCTAAGAGTATGAAAGGTAAGCCATTAGGACATCACAACATTTTAAATGGTAAATGTACATTTGGTCATGTATTTTGGATGTGTATTAATGATTAATAACTTTTATAATAAGTAAGATAATTGTCTTAATATATATTTCCTAAATGCATAATTAACTATTAGTTGCATCCATGTTAGAAGCTTGCTACTGCTTATAAACCAGATCACCATCCAATGGTCACAGAGCATGATCGTGACTCAAGATTGAGCTCTGTGACATTAGGATGGTAGCCAGTGAGGAGCTGAGTGTAGGGATGTACTTCCTGTCACTCTGCTGCAGATAGTGTCAGTGTGTTGAATGGGGTGAGGCTGTGTGTGAGTAGGGCATTCCCAGCAGGTGGTGAGTGGGTGATGCCTCACTGTTAGGGGAAGGGAGTCGGCTAGACTATCAGGGATTTTATTGCATTTCATGGGCAGGGATGATTGAGGGGAGAGGCATCCACTAGACTACCAGGATTTTATTATATTGCACAGGCAGGGCTGAACAGGCTGAGGGGGGCCAATAGATTGCAAGGGAGGTTGGTTGCAGTACAGCTGCCCTGCCTTTGGGAGATGGGGGCCTTCAGCCTTAGCACCTAGTTAAGAACAGGTTTTGGCAGCATTAATCAGCGCTGCACTGTGGGCTGTTTATCACCACCAAAACCTTTCAAATAAACCACTGCACCATTGTTCATGAGGGATCCCTCATTTGCATAGATGCAGTGACATGGTTAGCACAATCACACCGTTGGGTTACTGTGGTGCTCTGGAGGCCTCTCACCAAGAGCACTGGTGCTAATCCAGGATATAGCACAGCACTAAGCCCATATATTTTAAAATAACTCAAGTTAGGAGCCATGTCAAGCCATCTTTACTGAGTAGCCATTTTCATTATTCTTTTTCAACTTCTTTACCCAACAATGCATTTCTGGGAGCATACAACTATAGTGGTTCATTGGATCCAAAACATACAGCATTACTATCTTATACAACCCTTTATTTGAAAAGGAACTTAAGGGAAAATAAAGCAAACTAACTTTAACTTCAATATCCTAAGCTAACTTATTGCAAGGTTTTCCTGACTAATGATGAAACCAGTACATTTCAGCTTGCATATACTATACAACATCGGGAATAACATGACATTAGGTCATGACAATGTTCTGATACAGTACTTGTATGATGGCTATCAATTCTATCTCAAGGAATATCCATGAAGAGCATCTTCCAAACTATGGGACTTATTGTCAGTTGACAGATAGTCTGCCCATTTTCCCTACCTACTATAATACCACAGACCCTACTTGATCTCTTGCTTTACCCTTCCTTTCCCAACCAGTAAGGTTCCCATATGCCTATTCCATGCATTCTTGAATCCCATTATAGTTTTTGCCTGGACTACCTCTGCTTGGAGGCTGTTCCAGGCATACATCACTCTTTCAGTGAAGAAGTACTTTCTCACATTTCCCCTGAATCTACCTCCCTTCAGCTTCATAGTATGACCCCTTGTTCTTAAGCATCTTTTTTTCTGAAAAATGCTTCCCTCTTGTACCCTATTTATACCCATGAGGTATTTGAAAGTTTCCATCATATCCCTCCCTCGCTCCTTTCCTCCAGGATGTACATATTGAGGTTCTTTAGCCTTTCCTCATAGGGTTTTTGATGCAGGCCCTGCACCATTTTTGTTGCCCTCCTCTGGACCACTTACACTCTGTCGGTGTCCTTCCAGAGATGTGGTCTCCAGAACTGGACACAGTACTCTAGGTGAGGTCTCATCAATGATTTATACAGTGATATCACCACCTCCCTCTTTCTGCTGTAGGTACCCCTGCCTATGCACCCTAGCATCCCATTAGCTCTATCTACTGCTTTATCACACTGTTTGGCTACCTTTAGATCATCAGATATGATTACCCCCAGGTCTCTTTCCTACTTGGTGGTCATCAGTACCACTCCCACTATCTTGTACTCTGCCCTTGTGTTGTTGTGTCCCAAGTGCATGATTTTGTACTTCTTCACACTGAATTGTAGTTGCCACACTTGTGACCACTCCTCAAGTTTTCTTAGATCTCTATTCATCCCCCCTCCCGGGGTGTCTTCCCTATTGCAGATCTTTGTGTCATCAGCAAAAATACATACCTTCCCTTCAATCAATCAATCAAAATTTTATTTATAAAGCGCTTTTCAATAAATCAAAGCGCTAATACATAACAAGAGATAAAACATCAACAATAATAAATAATAACATAAACAATAAAATGACCATAAAATGACCATAAAATAATCTATCCAAAAGCCAGTGTAAATAAGTAACTTTTCAGAGACCTCTTAAATGATTCCATGGACAGGCACTCTCTAATCTGATGAGGTAGAGAATTCCACAGGGTTGGGCCATAAAAGACAAAGCCCTTGCCCCAGATGATTGAAGATGAACCCTTGGAATCTCTAGCAGTCCCTCGCCAGTGGAGCGGAGTGGGCAGAGAGGGCGGTAGGGATAAAGGAGATCTTGCAGGTAGCCGGTAGACAAGCCACTCTGCAGTGTCACTAATAAAGACATTAAATAGGACCGATCCCAGTACTGATTCTTGTGGCACCCCTATGGACAACCTCCCTTCCTCTGAGTGAATTCCATTTACCACCACCCTCTGCTGTCTATCACCCAACCAGGTTCTCACCCAGTTTATCACCTTTGGATCCACTCCCAAGCTGCCCAGTTTGTTTATGAGTCTCCTATTGTAACAGCCTAGAGAGACTGTTCCACCAATAGAATAGGGACAGCCTAGTAGTTTCACTGTATTTACAAAATAAATAGTCAAGGATGCAGGTTTGAGACCCAAAGTAGGTAGGAGCTGCCAGAGAAATACCTCGTTGTCCTCTGTATCGGTGCTCTCTTCCTTCTGAATGATCACCAGGATCACATCATCAGTGAGTAGCTCTTGACCTATGTCCCCAGCATCACAGTTTTGCCACTCATCAATGACTTCTTCTGATATGGTCTGGCAACATTGCAGCTAGTCTGTGCAGGTCCTCAGAGTCAGTGTTGATTGAGATCTCAGAAGAGAAGAGATCTGGATAAACTGGCAAAATGGTCATAAGAGTGGCAACTGGGGTTTAATGCAAAGAAGGGCAAGATCATGCACATAGGGAAGTGAAATCCTGAAGCCACCTATAGGCTGGGAGGGGAGCTGCTGGCAGTCCCAAGAGAAGAAAGAGACTTGGGCATCATCACCACCGATAACCTGAAATCATCCAAGCAGACCACTAAAGCAGTAGGTAAGGCTAGGAGGATGTTGGGGATTATTAGTAGGGGTATCACAAGTCAGAAGAGGGAAGTAATAATCCCTCATTACGAGACACAGGTTAGGCCCCATCTGGAGTACTGTATGCATTACTGGAGGACACACCTTCACAAGGACATTAACAAAATTGAGGCAGTCCAGAGAAGGGCAACCAAAATGGTGCAGGGACTACATCAGAAAACATATGAGGACAGATAGCGGAGCTCAATATGTATACCCTAGAGCAAAAGAGGGAGAGAGGTGATATGATTGAAACATTCAAACACCTTAAGGGCATTAACAAGGTGAAAGAGTCTAACATGTTTCATTATAAGAAAAATAGCAGGACAAGAGAACACAGCATGGGATTAGAGGGAGGCCACTTAAGGGGTAATGTGAGGAAGTTCTTTTTCAGAGAAAGGGTGGTGGATGCATGGAATGGCCTACCTCAGGAAATAGTGGATATGAATACAGTGCAGGGCTTCAGATAGGCATGGGATAGGCATAAGGGAGAAATACAGATGAGTATGAATAGATAGGCCATTGACAGAGCAAAGGCCAGTGGTACATTTATAATGTAGAAAAAGAAATGGGCAGACTGGATGGGCCTTGCGGTCTTTATCTGCTGTCATCTTCTATGTTTCTATGTTTCATTCGAGTCTTCACTCAAGTCAAGGCATGTTTGTGAATCATCATGGAAGGTTCAAATCCCTTCCTTGATCCATGATTTTCTTATTGTCTAAGGCTGAACTGCCTCTCATGCCTCGGCACACATGTACACCACATCTTTAAGCACAGACTGTAAGAATTGTTTTCTGTAGCCTCACTTAAAAATTTCTAAGATTCTCTGATTAAAGGGCTTCAGCTTGCTAGTGGTGTTTGCTGGCAAGAACATGCACTTGATATACAGTAGCCATCCCTTGATCTTATTTATTTATTTATTTATGTATTTATTTATGTACTGAAGGAATTGGAATTACAACCTTTGAGTCAAGGACTCCTTTGCAAAGACTCCTCATCAGATATACATACATTATAATAAATGACAAGATATACAATAATAAAAATGCAGAGAACACACCAGAATACATACATTGCAATATTTAGAAACAGTATATACAATAAGATACATATGGTGAAGACAAGTTATAGTTCAAGGGTGGAAATGACCAACCTGTGTCAAATCATTGTAAGTCCAGCATGTACAATAACAATATACAGAAATCAAAAGGTTATAGTTACAGGCAAGGGGGAAAAGGACTAAGCACTGTCACAGTTGGAGATGCAGAGGATTTCAGCATGGAGTAGGGTTTTAAATGGGCCTAGTCACTCTTCCAGGGTGATGGCCAATGGCATTTCATTCAACCAGTGGGTGGCCCTGTAGTAAAGGTATTGTCCTAGAGAGGTCCTGCAGTGGGGTGCAGGGGGTCTAGTAAGGAGCTCCATGTAGACCATGGCTGAGTGGAGGGCTGAACAAGGTGATGGAGACCTAAGGGGGAGGTGTTTAGGGAGAGCCTCCTAGCAAGGAGACAGGTCTGGTACCTAAGTCTGTCTTCAAAGTTAATCCAGTTTGTGTGTCTATAGAGCTCACAGGTGTGTGTCCAATGGTTGCATCCAGTGACTAACCAGGAGGCTTTATTTAGGAAGAGCATGATTCAACGCAGGGCAGTGTCGTCGGCCATGTGATAAATAACAACCCTGTAGTCAATAAGAGAGATCACTGATGATGTCACGGCAAGACCTAGGGCTTCAGGAGGCAGACACCCCCTGTGCCTACATAGGAGACCTAGTCTGGAATTGATAGCTGTGCTGAGCAGATTGATGTGATCATGGTACATGATAAAGGAGTCAAGGGTGATGCCCAGGTATTTAAAGGTGGGCTCAAGGTCGAGGGGGAGAGCCCTGGATGTTAATGATGTTGAGGGGAACATTTTTTAGCTTATTTTGTCTGTCAGTGAAAAGCATGACCTTGGTTTACTTGTAATTCTGGACAAGACGGTGCTCTGAGAAACAGCCTCAGCTTCAGAAAAGGGGAGGATTGAAGGGAGTGAGGGTCCGAGAGGCTGTCAAATGTAACAGCATCATCAGTGTACAGAAACATTTGTCTCAAGCGGGCCTTTGGGAGAGTATTCAAGTACATGCTAAACAGGAGGGGGGGCTCACAAAGGTACCGGTTTACTGGCCGAGAGTGTGGAGTTTAACTTGACTCTCTGGGTTCTGTCACTGAGGTAGCATTTAAACCATGCAGTAATGTCCAGGGACAGGCCCATGCAATGTAGGGCTTGGATTAGGACTGTGTGGCTGATAGAGTCAAATGCCTTGGTTAAGTCAATATAGGCAGATCCAACTAGGTGCCTTCAATCAAGGGCTTTGCTTATAAAAGTGGTGTATTCAAGAAGGGCATTTGTAGTACAGTGGCCCTTCCTGAAACCATGCTGTTTGGGGAAGAGAAGGTCGTATTTAGTGAGATTGTCCGAGAGTTGATCTGACACTATTTTTTCTAGTGCCTTGGTGGGGGGGGACAATGGAGATGGAGTGGTAATTGGCCAGGGAAGTGTGGTCCCCACTTTTTAATATTTGGGTGATGACAGCTGCTTTTCAGCATGAGGGGACTTGTCCATAACAGAGGGACTGGTTTAGCATGTCAGTGAGTGGGGAGATAATGGAGTCTAAGGTGAGGAGGACTAGTTTTAGGTCCAGTGAGTCGCTACTAAAGTGCATTTTCCCAAGGGCTTTGGTTAAGTATGATCTTGCCTATGGGGGGAAGGGTGATTGTTCGGATCCTGAAATTGGGGGTGAATGCTTTAAGGAGTGGGCTGGTGGGCAAGTCTGGGTCAAAGAAGTTAGGGGGAAGGACACTGCTAAGATCAGAAAATGCAGTGTTGAAGGTATCAGCAATCAAGAGGAGGTCCTGGGAGAGTGAGCCATTTACTAGCAGCTGGGCAGGGGGAGACAGATTTTTCATTCAGTTCTTTAAGGTTGTTCCAAAATTTGAACCCAGTGCCCCAGGAGGAGGAGGAGGAGAATGTCTCCTGGTAGTGGGTAGCTTTGGCTTTCCAAATTTCCCAGATATATTTGTTCCTAAGTTCCCTATAGAGTTGCTGGTCATCCGGTTTGCCCAGTTCATTAGCTTTATGCCACTGATGGTTGCATTGTTTCATGAGGTCAAATAGGGTGTGGGACAGAAAGGGGGTGTCCTGACTTTTGACTTTCTGTTTGGAGACTGGGACATAGCAGTCACAAGCGGAGTTTAACATGGAGATAAAGTAATGCAGGGCACTGTCTGTAGACTGCAGTGCTGGTGGAGGTCCAGTCACATTGTAATAGGTTTTGTTTGAGGTGTGAGAGAGATCCCTTTTTAGGTGATGTATAATGGTATATTTGGGTGGCCGCTTCAGGATTTTTACTAAAGACCATCTACAGAGCACTGGTGAGTGGTTATTCAGTGCATCCGGAAGTACTGAAACCTCAGATATGCAGGTGGGCCAATTCGTGAATATGAGGTCAATGAGTGTGGCGGTGCCAGTTGTATGGTTTAGCCTCATGGGGGACTGGAAGACTTGGGTGAGGTCCAGTAATGTGACAGCATCCTTGTAGGGAGCAGAGGAGGTTGCTAGCCAGTTGATGGTGTAATCACCCAGGGCAATGATTTCACAAGAGGTGGGCAGGTGGGCTAGGCAGTTTATTACTGAGTCAAACACTGGGCTTTGGTGCTGGGGGATATAAACTATGACTATGTGTAGGACTTTACATCAGCAAGTTCAGAATGGGCAGGCGAGTTGTCAACTAGCAGTATAGCACGTAAGGGTAGTCTTTTAACCCTTAGATGGCTCTTTATCTGGGAACAAACTGGTTAGTGAACCATCAGGAAAAAATTGTGCTGTCCATCCAGGCATTGCATTGTGCCTCATGGTGCACTGGTAGGCCACCTATATTGAAATGTTTAAAGCAATGAGGCTGCCAAGATTCACCCAGCAAGACCAGTTTTATTTTATGTGTTGCATTCACACAACCCAGGATAGTTTCCTAATCTTTGGCTGTCTTAAAACATGGTGCCTCCCCAATGTGCCAAGGTTTTGTCCGGTAAACAGCGCCAGAAGAGGCCGGTCTCACCCACATTATAAATTTGATCTGGGACAAGACCAGTGTTTTCAACAATCTCTAAAAAGTGGTTCACAAAAGGAGTGATCTCTTGCTTAGCAGCACTGAGCCATTTTCCGCAGAGGCGAAGTTGCCTGATCCCATGTCAGCACTTAAAATGCATTAGCCATCCCTCACAGGCAATGAAAGGTTCAGTGTTACCCATATGTGAGTGGAGAATTAGAGCCTTTTCTTTTAGAAGGGGACCAGAAAGAGATGCCCCCTTCTCACGCTCCTGGTGAAACCAGAGATACAGAGCAAAATCATGCAGATCTTCCTTGCAGGAGCACATGATCTTTCGCACTTCAGATCCTGTAGCAGTGTCCATTAAGAACGCAAAGTCTCATAACTTTGTTTTTGCAGTCTTTATGTCACTAATGGTTGATTTACCCACCCATATTCTTCAGCCAGAACTGCTACCCTCTCTCTGTTCTCCAGCTGCTCAACAATACGAATCTTCTGTGACACATTCAGAACAACGCGCTTCTGTTTGACTGCCATCTCTTCACACGAACAAGGTGAGGATTGCTGTCAGAAAACTGTTAATTGTGGGGTTAACTAGGGTTAAGCAGTGCACTGATTTCTCTCTATACAGGGGACATTACTTCAAGCTGACAGGTGTTAACAATCCCACAGTACGGTTAACATACTGCTGCAGCATTAATATAGTGTGGAGGACAAACTGACTGCCGTTAGATAGGGAGTTTGGATGAATGGAGGTCAGCTAATTGGGGTTTGACTGCATATAGTAGCCCCTGCAGTGATAAAAAGACTAGATTCAGCATTCATAATTATATCACATTAAAGATTAGCAGTTTTAAATAGGCTTGGTTGTAAATATGCTGTAAGCATATCATTAAATAAGGACAGTGGGATGCAGCACAGGGGGGGAAGTGGAAAGGACTCCTGGGCCTGCTGTTTGTCACACACACACACACACACACACACACACACACACACACACACACACACAAAGAGTTTTACATATAGTATTGAGATTGGCATACTTTTTGTGGAAAAACTGTGGTATTTAATGGTAAAGTAGTTAAATGGTAAGATTGGTGGCAAGTGGGCTATTAACCAATTGCCTGGCTAATTATACAAGTGCTGGTAGCCCAGTAAGAATTTGGACTGCCTGAGTTGCCTGTGGAGATTTTTTTAGTAAATCAATTATTTCATGTTTATTCAATCGCTCCTGAACTGTTAGCAGCTCTGTGGTTACGTTAAATGATACAGAGTAGCAGCTGTGGGTGCTACAAGCACCAAAAAAATGAGTGAGAAGGTAGGGATACCACCTGTCCCGATTTTCACAGGACAGTTCTGATTTGGGCAGCTGTGTCCTGCAAAAAAACATGAAAAATAATACTTGTCCTGACATTATAGTAGAAAAAAATATTTTCTGACTTTCCTCTAAATGTTGCAAAAAACTACAATACCTTATCTAAAATACCTTAAAATTATAAGAAATACTAGAAACAACTAAAAAACTACAACACTTAGTCTTAATTCTGATTATTTGGAGAAAACAAGTCTGCTGCATTGGTCGAAGGTATGTATTGTCCTGTGAATGTTTCAGTAAGAAATTTCCCACGTTGGGATTCTTAAAAGGTGATAACCCTATAAGAGGGAGTGTGAGTGACCAAGAGTCAGTTCCACTGCGAGAGCACTCTGCGCTCAGTTTTGGAATCCTTGGTTCTGCCTTGGGTGGCTGCCTCACTCTGAAGTCATATGGAAGCTAAGCCTTGGCATAGAGAACTCTCCTGCTTCAAGAAGTGCTGAGAGGCAACTACACAATGCGATCCTCTCAAGGCAGGGTCAACCAGATAAACTATTTCCTATACATCAGTTGGCAGGAAAAAGCACCAGGGAATGATGTTTTATGGACTGGCTCCTACTAAATAAATAAAATGTACAGGGAGTACGGTCTAGAAATTGGGGCTCATGGAGTCCCAGAGTAGAGATAATGTACACACTGTATAAGGAGCTCACAAGGGAGCCATTTTCTACATTTAGGGTGCCAATATCCTCAAGGCTTGACACACATGGAAAACACATATAAATTAATTAAATAAATAATATAAAAGGTGTGTGGGGGCTAGAGGAGTCCTAGGCACATCACATTATTATTAAAAACTTCCAAAAGTGTACAGAAGCTTAAACGGAGCACTTTGAAGCAGACACTGTCAGAATTGTTCAATATTGTGTTGCCAAGCTGCTTTTTGATAGAAATAAACCAAACTTGGCACACACATTCCTTAAAGAGTCATACATATGAGAAAAATAGCTTTAGGTGCCTAATGTATAAAACAGAGGAGTTGCTAACCTTGAAAGGGATTGTGTGTTCTGAAAAAAAGCTTGCCCATGCAAGCAGTTACACTGGAGGTGGGGCTTAGCTTGGGAAAATGAATATTAATGTTTGAGAGAAAAAACTGTTGTACTCAGGACAGCTAAAGGGCAAATTACTATTGTGACTAGAAAAGGGATAGAAAAGTGTTTAGAAGTGATCATTTAAGTAATTTTATGATAAAAGAACAGTAGTCTTAGCGACTCTAATTTCCAAGGGGCTAGTGTGTACAGAAAAAAATCAGCAGAAAGCTTGGGAAGTCAGCTGTCCAGCCTTAATAATAAAAAAGTGCTTAACCCTTGAGAAAATGTTTGTTTTAAGTGACAAAGAAAATATATTGAAAAATGACCTCAAGTTCTAAAAAAGGGGGGAACCTTAGAATGTCCACAGGGGTAGTTGAGCTTCAAAATTGAGAATTCCATTGTGCCTTATGCTGCTGCCAGGAGGAATTGGATTGGTGCTAAGCCTCTGGACAGGTCAGTGTCCACTCAGTGACCACAAATTTAAATATGCTAATGAGATTTTGGCTATAGAAAGAGCTGCACAACCAGTATGCAGGCAGTTTGAGCAAGGAGACCAACAAAGAAGGAAAGTGTCCATGCCAAAGGGTCCTGGTGAAGAAGAAAGAACCTGACAGAGACAGTTTTAGTACAAGTGTAGGAATAGGGTATCACCTGAATCACAGAGAAGGGGCAGATATGGCAGTAAGTAAGAACAGGGTAAAGAACGGAAAGCATGTTGCTTCAAGTGCCTGACGATCCTGTGTAACAAATTTTCCCCACAGAAGAAGAAAAGCTGCACATCTGAAGAAATCATCACCTCTTCTCACAACATCTTCATCCTGCTGACTCAAAGGGACCTTCCAACTTCATCAAGCTACGTCAACTTTACCCAGATTTCCTTTAGTAATTTCAAAGGAGTGTGGTATAGTAAAAACCTTGCTGATACATTTGGGGGACTATTTTAAAAGCCACAGTGATACTGTTTTACAGAGAATTTACATCCATCCATCCTTCTGAATTTAAGAGACTTTTGGTCAAGTGAAGGACTGAACCTGAAGAGACTGAGGGGAGATTCTGTGACAACTTTTAATGTACCAGTATGCAACATTGTTTAATGCCATTGCTTATTTTAAATGCTTTACAGTGATGAGTTTATGAAATGTCAACTGATTCTGAATGATTTTAGAGTACAGAAATACAGTACAGTAACCGAGTATTTGAATGCCTGGGTGGGTATCAGGCAGTAGGGGTCAGTGGGCTGATTGAGGTAGATGAGGACTAGTAGTCACTGTATGCCCTTTAGGCAAGTGAAACTTGATACCAGGCAAGGTATCTGGCAGAAGGAGTCAGTGGACAGACTGCTCATAGGTATGGCCCAGTTGTCACTACATTCCAGAGTTCTATATAGAGTGTACACAGTAATTGGATACCAGGGAGGGTATCTGGCAAAACGGGCAAGTGGACTGACTGCTCAGAGGTGCACCCAGTACTTACTAATTTCCTTAGTTCTAAAGTAAATAAAGCTGGGGGATTAAGGCCTATGTGGGTGCTTATCATGGGAAAGTGTGTCATCTGGAGGGCTGGTGGTTGGTGAGTGCCTGCAGTCTCCAGGGGTGATTTCAAGGTACATAGTCGAGTGGAGGTACATTACTGGGATATAGCATATATAATAATTCTAATTTACATGTTTGAATTGTCATTTTTCTAGAATTTTAACTTTGCCATTAGTGGCTGTAATTACCAAGATTTCTTTCACAATTTCAGTAAACTTTTACCTTTTTGCTCAACAACCCACGTGTCAGACCCCTTACTTGCAGTACCAGTGTCTCACATTCCTGCAGGTCTCCAGGTCAGTCTGGAGCAGCATTCCTTACTCCTGGCAGCTCTTAGCTACTCCAGTTGGGGAGGTAAGGTGCTGTACTCAGGTAGTACCCAACTGGGAAAGGGTTATCACAGAAGAAGGAACAAAGAATCCTGTGATACCACTCATCTGTGTGTAGAATAGTGTTATCTGTGGCAAGAGGTTAATACAGTAGTGTGGGTGAGTCATCACACTATGTGAAATGGTGTTGAAGGCCTTACTGAAATCCAGGTAGGCCACATCCACGGCTCCACCCTAATTTAGTTCCCTGGTCACCCGGTCAAAGAAATTTATCAGGTTTGTTTCCTACGGTTTCCTACAGCACTTTCTGAAGCACAGTCAAAAACAAGTCCACTTTTTGCTGACACCTTCACACCAGACACATGAAAAAAAAATATTGGACTCATTTGAATCCTCAGGATCAACAATCGAGGTCTTCAAAATTTCAAGTTTGACCTTAGAGAAGAAAGAAAAATTCCTGCCACCCTAAGACCACTTAAGACTCATTTGATGCTGTTACCATAGTTTCTTTAGTTTTGACAATATCAGAAGGGCACTTCACATAAGGAGTGTGCTGTTGCATGATCTGTAGTGTACTTCACTGAAAGTATCACCTTTCTGAATCCTGGAAAGCTTTATTTCTGATCCATTTACTGTTTCATGTGAGCCTTTGCTTGAGCACCATCCTGTCTCAAACTGAGATTCTTTTCTGGAGGTTTAAAAGGGAACAGTCAACACTAATGGTAACACGCCCAAATGTGGAGCTGGTCAAAATTTACTGAGACAAGGCAGAAGCAGATGCACTCACCATATAGCCAGAAAAAATATATGTTATTATACAACATTTATTGACAAGGTGAAGAGAACACCCTATGCGCACATTCTTCTAACAAGGCTTCTCTGATGAAGCCTTGTTAGAGTCAAATGTGCAGGGGGTGTTCTCTTCACCTTGTCATGAACTTTGCATAATAAAATGTATTTCTTCTTGCTATATGGTTAGTGCTTCTGTCTTCTACCTTTTCTTGTCTTCTGTTTGCCTACATGCTTCTTTCGCAGATGCACCTTCAACAGCTGACATACCAGTGCTTCATATTTTTTGTTTTATTTTTTTCTGTATGTCAATTTGCCCTTTGTGAGTTAAATCATTTTTTACTTACTCTTTACTGCAGTATAGCAGATTGTTTCTGGCTGATTCTGCTGACTGCCAAGCTAATATTTGCTTCATTCAGAAATCCCAGCATGCCCTAAAGCTGGCATCAGAGGAGGGCTGGAGCAGTGGGAGACTGAATAGGCGGAAGTGCATGTTAGAGACTGTGTATGCTCAGATCAGATATTTGCTGGTCCTGTTGTTCTTCCAGGGCTAAGTACAGTGCTCTATGACTGTGCTATGTCCCAGGAAGACTGTGGGTCCAGCAAACAAAAGATCAGAGCTTATAAAAATTCTAACATGTACTGCAGGCTATTGACTCTCCCAGTGCTGCAGCCCTCCAATGATATCAGCTGCAGGAGATTCTGGGATTTCCAGTTACAGAAAATGTCAGCTGGGAAGCCAGCAAAATCATCTTGATACAATCCACTGTACTGTAGAAAATACTAAGTAAAAAAAAGTTTGCACACAAAGTGAAAATTGTGACCTGCTCCACATTTGGGTGTGAGGTGGCTGTTAGTGCGGACTGTACAGCTTTAACCATTTCTGGTGGATACACTTTTATAGGCCAGACCAACACTGTAGCAGGATGTACCCTGTTGAAAAGTGTAGTGTACCTGTAATTGTGTAGAAATATGTGCGTCTCCTCTTCCCAATCTTGACTTTTGTCTCTAGCATGCCTAATGACCTTTTTCCCAGTCTTGACCAGTTTATCAACTTCTCCAATAACACAAGGCCAGTAGAAGTGATCTGAGGGCCAACTCAATCCAATGGTGCTGGAAGGCTTCCCTGGTGTGCCATCTACTGAGATTGTCAAGCCCCAAAAGAACTGTGCAGAACTGCTATGCTAGCCCATGGTGTGGCAACATGGGCCTGCCCTGCTGAACCTTGATACTGGATCGACTATTGCTTGACCGTTGTGGACTTCTATTGGTGAGCAGATGGCCAAACGTGGCAATGTTGTACAGCATCGAAGAGTCTGGTCAAATTCCATTCCTCCAGCTGTATCTGTTGCTGTAGGCACGGTATATTCCCCACCAGAAGGAAACCAGTCCAGACTGCATCCGGTGCTGGTGATAGAAGTGCCGGGGGATGAAGTTGGACTTTCTACGGGCCAGTGAGTTAATTCCTTTTATTGCTCTTCACAGTTTACTACCTCAGCATTAGTGAGAGTTCTGCTGGGGTTAGTTTCTTGACTATCTAAACTCTCACCATCCCAGGATAATTTCTTCTTAACTCCCATTATCAGACTAATATCTTCCTGTTGAGATTTAGGTGTACATATAGCTCGGTGACAGCAAGCTGTTTTGGAACTGACTAATCATTTCAGGACATTCGTCTAACATTGTTGAACGTTTAGGTTTGACAGAGAGACATAATATACGCTTCTTTGAAATGTTTTTATTGGAGGACTAAGGAAGGCCCTGAAATGAAGTCATAAATAGCCATTAAATGACAGGCTTATACATGGGCCAATGCCAGTGGACCAGTGAAATCTTATAAAAGATAGGTAGCTACTTTTGTGGCTCTGATCAACGACTTAAGGGGTGTAAACTGGGATAGCTCTGGCTGTAATGAACTTAGTGTTTCCCTGCAAAACCTGATTGAGGTCACGCAGAAGGCCAAATAATGATGTTTACAAGGGTGTGTGGAGATCTTGCGATTACAGCCTTTTCTTATAAGTCTTCTACCTAAGTTTCTGTGTTGTTAGCTTTCTGTCTGTGCTCTTATAATTATTAAATGATTGAGTTGTTCTGGTCTCCCACACTTACAGGATACATAGGATGTCCCAAACTGAGATGTAATAATGCTAATTGGTTAATGTTGAATATATGCAGTTTATGAATCTGTGTTTAATTTATTCATCTATAATGCGTATAACTGTGATATTTTATCCTTTATCTTTTCATAGAGTGTATCTGTATGTGAATTTGTTTTTTAGTATATTGTAATGGCGTATTGGCCAAACAATAAAATCCTGTATACTTGTATTTATACATTGTTGCACTGAACTTAGGTTTTCCCCTTGAAATAAGGGGTTATATATTTATTAATTGCACTCGATTCCTCACCTGGACAATAAAAAACATTGACTTTTAGGGAGGGTGGAATTTTGGGGTTTAGATAGTGTGTGATTGTTGAGTATCTGTGTAGGGAAGTGTTTATTATATTTACTTGTGTGAATGGTGGATGAAATAGTAGTTAGAATTGTATCTTGATTATTAACTAAGGTTGTGTTTATTTAGTTTAAATTGTTTTTAATTGAGTTCATCCAGTTTAGACAAGCATACCAGGCAGTGATGTGTTGGGGTTGTGGCCAGGTGTAAATTATCTATGCTGCTTCTCTGCTTCATGACCACCATCCCTTTACTGATCTCCTGGTTTCATCTACTGCTGCCAGGCGCTGCAGGGAGGTTGGGATCACAAGGAGGTGGGTGGGTCATTGTTGGTGGAGAGCAGCTGAGGAAGGGGTGGTGAGGAATATTGAGGTGGTAAGCTACAGGAGATGCCCTGGGTTTAAATGCAACCAAGGAAGATGCCAGATGTATTTAGTTCCCATACCCAAGGGTCCCATCAGACTGAGACGGCAAGTAGCTAGAGGGTCATCCGCCTCCTCTAATCCTCTTCAGGCAGTGTTTTGCAATGCCAGGTCAATAAGAAACAAGACTGCTATTTTTGTGAACTTGATTTCTTTTGTCGACCTGGCTTGCATAACGGAAACATGGCTGGGTGACGATGCTGGTCCAGTTCTAGAGGCTGCCATCCCCACCAGGTACTCTGTGGTGCACTGCCCGTGGAAGTATCGCAGGGGTGGGGGAATGGCCATCATTTTCAGAGCCAACCTGGGATTCATGGTGCATTCGGTTGGTAATACCAGGTCCTTTGCGGTGTGTGGGGATCCAGGTGCAGGTTGCAGGATTCTCCTTATTTACCACCCTCCGGGGCTGGGAGGAGAATTCCTGCAGGAGGTAGTGGACTTTTCCATTGACCAGGTGTTGGAGTTCCCCAGGTGTTTAATCCTGAGGGACTACAATGCCTGGGTCAATGACATATCCTTGCAGTTCAGTTATGACCTCCTTCAGCTGACGTCATCACTGGGCCTGACACAAGCAGTTGCTTCTGCAACCCACCAGCATGGCCACATACTCGAATCTGGTGTTCCAGCTGGGTCTTGGGTTGACAGCTTCAAGATTAATTGGGTCTCTTGGTCTGGTCATTGCACTGTGGGGTTCACATTTGGGGCACCCCCTGATAGTCCTTCCCCTGTGGAGCAGGTCAGCTACAGCCCTTTAAGAGGTTTACACCTGGAGGGACTATTGGCATTAGCTGACCTATCTAGAGTTGAGGTGACTTGTGCAATTGGCACTGGTAAGGCAGTGGCCACCTATAACAAGGTGGTGTCCAAAGCACTGGATGTCTTTTCTCCGGTTCGTATATGACCCAGATCCTTTCACTTGAGATCCCCCTAGTTTGATGGGGATCTCAAGGAGATGATGATCAAGGGTCAGAAGCTGGAGTATTACTGGTGGAAGACCGGGCTGAAGGCTGACAAACTGGTCCTATGTGCCCACTACGGTGAGTACCAGGAGGCAATCTCCTGTAAGAAGGCAGAATCCTGTCCAGAGAGATTTCAGCAGGGAAGAACAGGCCTTCTCAACTTTTTTGGACTGTGGATATGCTTCTCCATCCTGCCTGTCTACAGCCAAAAAATACTTTTTCATCCACTTTGTGTGAAGAGTTTGCTCTGTTCTTCTCTGACAGAGTGTCATCTATCTGGTCGGGGATTCCGGCAGGGAGGATCATGCCTTGCAGTGGCTCGACTGGTGAGAGCAGAGGCACTCTGTCTGTTTTGGAGGAGTTTCGGCCAGTGGAGGTGTCCGAAGTGACTGGGGTGATCATAGAGCTGAAACACACATTTTGCGAACTGGCCCAGCCCCGACGCATTTCTTAATGGCATGTGCTGAGGCTGTTGGCCCAGTGATCACCAGGATTGCCAGGTGTTCAGTGGTGGATGGGGTGTTCCCAGTGGCTTTGAAAGAAGTGCTGGTGAGACCCCTCCTTAAGAAACCTTCCCTCAACCCTGACATTCTGGTGAATTACCGTCCAATCTCCAACCTGCCATTTTTGAGCAGAGTTGTTGAGAAATTGGTGACACAGCAGCCTAAGGATTGCCTTGTGTTCTTCGACATCTATGAGCCATTTCAGTTGGGTTTTCAGTTTAGACACAGCACAGCACAGCACAGCACAGAAATGGCTCTAGTTAGGGTGCATCGTGACCTACTTAGGGCTAGAGATCGAGGAGACAGGTCAGTTCTTGTGCTCCTTGATTTCTCATCAGCATTTGACACTGTTGACCACATTGTGCTTCTTGATTAGCTTTGTGAGTTTTGTGGCTCGCCGGTGCTGTCATCAGATGGTTTGAGTCCTATCTCTCTAATAGGGTGAAGCGGGTAGTGATGGGGAAATTCTCCTCCTCCCCAATGCCTCTGTCATGTGGAGTTCCACAGGGCTCGATCTTGTCACCGGTGCTGTTCGTGGTGTATATGCTGCCCCTGGGTGAGATCATTCAGCAATACAGTGTGGAGTTTCACTGTTATGCAGATGACATCCAGCTGTATTTGTCATTTGCACCCAGAACATCCGGTGCTGTCGATGTGCTTAACATCTGTCTGGCTAAAATCAATGACTGGATGGCTTCCAGCTGGTTGAGACTAAACCTGGATAAGACAGAGGTGCTAGTGATTGAGCCAGGATGCAGGCGTGATGGGTTGCAACCTGGAGCAGACACAGGCTTTTTCTGGGGTCTGCTGCATTGGTGGCTTACCTGAGGGTGCGTAATCTTGGTGTGATCCTGGACAGTAGGCTGACCTTTAAAGATCAGGTCTTGTCCGTAGTAAAGAGTGTTTTTTACCATTTGTGAAACATTGCCAGAATCAAACCCCTCTTTCCACTTGAGAATCTGCAGACACTGGTACATGCCTTTGTTACCGCTAGGCTTGACTACTGTAATGCTCTCTACTTCAGAGTCATGGGAGGGACCCTCTGCAGGCTGCAGCTGGTGCAGAACGCAGTGGCCCGGTTGCTGATGGGCCTGCCCAGGTTCTGTCATATGATCCCGGTCCTGCATGCTTTTCACTGGCTGCTGGTCAGGTGGAGGGTTCTTTTCAAGGTGGGCTTGCTCACCTATAAGGCCCTATATGGACTGAGTCCTGCTACCTGTTGGAGCTCCTGACACCTGCAACCTCTGCTCGCTCCCTCCACTCCTCTTTGAGGGGCCTCCTGGACGTTCCCAGGGTTCAACTCAAGACATCCCGTGACCGAGCATTTAGTGTCTCTGGGCTGACCCTGTGGAACGCGCTTCCTCCTGCAGTCTGGCAGGACTCCTCGATTGGTATTTTCAAACAGAGGCTAAAAGCTCACCTTTTCAGCCAGGCTTTTTACAGAATGATTTTATGTCCTACTGTTTTAATTATTGTAGGTGGTTGTAAAACTGGAATTTGATTTTTATTTATTTTTTAAATTTTTTTACCTTAATTGATGTTTTATTTCTCATAATTTTGTTAGGTGCCCACAACCTCAGTGATTGGGCGCCCTAAAAATAAAATTTGCCTTGCCTTGCCTTATAATGAGCAAATCTTATAGTTTCTGCAAATCTTCTGAGATTCTTTCTGAAGAATGGAGGGCCATTATTTGACTAGTATCACTAGTGTTCGAAATTCTGAAAAAATTCTGTTCAGCCAGTCTAAAACATATTGAGCAGAAGTGGAGGACATCACTTCAACAATTGGAAATCTGAAGTAATCATCCACTAGAAGTTGGGTGTGGGCAAGTAGGTAAAGTGTACTGCATTTACAGTAGCACTGTGTGTGATTTCCTGACTTTTCATAGTGTGAAGTTATACTTTGTGTAAATCTTTGTATGGCAAAGTGCCAACTTTGCCTGGCAATAACTACATGCTGTTTAGTGGCACTTTACGAATGAAGGTGTCACTATGCATAGTTCTTGCTATCATTACCTGGTGAAGTGAACACTTCACAAGGTGAAGACAGCAGGAATTACTGCTAGTGACACCTTTGCCACTGAAATGCCACTAAATGTAGTTGTTTATATTTTTTATTTTAATAAATAAAAACCACCCCTCCCATATAAGCCATGAATACCAACCCCTCCCACCTCACCAGATGATTAAATAGGACACCCAGTAGCTCTTTCCTCTCTCATCTTCCCACTGTCCCAGCCAAGTTGTGTTTAAATTGACAAAAATGGTTGTCAGGCATCTGTAAAATAAACCAAAATCACCTTCTCCCACTCAGTCTGACCCAGTTAAACACATGTGAATACCCCCACCAGCCCACCTACTGCCACTCATGCTCTCTTACCCCTCCACTCACCTAAAGGATATGTGCATCATTCAGCTTTGTGTTAATGTCAGACCTGTAAAAGAGAAAACTGTCCATCGTTATCCATTCATTTGTTCACTGACTCACTCATCAATAAATGAGTAACTCAGTAATGTGTTCTACTAGAAGTAGGATGAGAGATCTGGGCCTGTGGCTAGTTATTCAGCTTCCATCTGGGCCTCACAACTGTGCTTTACCTTTGAGAATTTGGCCAAATCACTTTGGCTCCCTATTCAATAATTAGCTTGGGGTAAAGCAGACTATAAACAGGGAGATCAAAAGCATTGATATCAACAATGAATATTAATTACTGTAGCTGACAGGTAGGTAAAGGTGACACAGGGGCTGCAGTGCCTAGTCCCTTTAGAACAATAGTTCTCAGACTTTGTCACAGTGAGCCTCCCCAAATCCATGGAAAGGATTTTGAGCCTCCCCCCAAAAACTGAAATAATCTTGGGCCTCCCCATAGAAAAATAACATACTGTACTTTGCACAGTACACCATGAATAAATTGAAACCCCTTTGAGTACTTGGCTTACATTAAGTTCTTTGTCTTATACTGACGTGGAACCTTTGAAAAAGAGCTCCTGTGCTCAAAAGCATTATCTGAATAACAAATAAATTAAATAAATGTTATTCAGCTTACTGTAACCCCTTCACATGCCAGCCTCCTTGCTCTGCTATTTTATTCTTGAACCATTGTTACCTTGTTGCAGTACCTTCATGGGTCAGACTACTTTCTCTGTTTCTCTCTATGCAAAATAACCTTCCTACATACTTTGCTTCTCACTGTCCTTCCCTGCTCCTAAGCAATTTCTCTGGGATTACTTGCTCCTTCCTGCTATTAGCGCTTAGCACTTCTATGCTCAACCCTTACATTTGGGCTGTTCTGCCATCAGTCTACAAATTGATCAATTACCACCACTCATTATTAGTTTATTGTTCATATTTGTTTGCACTATTGTTCATTGTGTATTTCCTGATTGTTTTGCAGTTACCTTTTGAAATGTATTCCTCCCTACCTTGCCGGGTACACCTGAAATGAGCCTTGGCTCATTCACCTTCCTTGTCACCTATTACTAAATAAATACATAAGATTCACCTACTATTATCCTCTTTCAGTTTGCTTCATCTCTTCACACAGAATATGCAAAACTCAAAATTTAAATCCATTACTTTTTCAGACTTGCTTGAGCCTCCCCTGGAACAGGTTGGGGCCTCCCCAAGGAGGCTGGCCTCACCATTTGAGAACCCCTGCTTTAGAATACGGAAACTAACCTTTGGCATGTGCTGTTGATATATATGCGCTGTGAGTTACATACAGTTACTGTTTGTAGTGTTGTGACAGAGTCTGCAAAACACATTAAAACTGCCACACTCCAGTGTGAGCTATTGTAATTGATTTCTAATATATATATATGATTCATTGCCAATTTGAAGGATGCATACCACCTGTAGCCTGTGTTTGAAGTCCATACCAATAACTGTATTCTCTCTGATCCCATGTATTTTCAAAAAAGAATGGTGTCGGCAGAGGGGACCATTTGATCCATGTAGTCTGCCCAAGGTGGCTACTCCCTTCCCCTTATGTGTTCCTGGCTAGCTGCCCACACTGTCTGTCCCATGCTAATTTAAATTAATTCACTGTCTTAGCTGCCACCACCTGTGCCTGTGGTAGCAGGCTGTTCTAAGGGTCTATTACTCTCTCTGTGAAGAAGTACTTCCTCGAGTTGCTCCTGAACTTGCCTTCCACCAGACGCAAGTTGTGCCCCTTGTCCTTGTCCAAGTTTCCTTGTTTCCATGAAAGAGTTTCTCTGTTTTGTTTATTTCCTTGATGTACTTAAATGTTTCTGTCATGTCTCCCCTATTCCATCTCTGCTCCAGTGAGTGTAACTTCAGTTTCCTAAGCCTAGTTTCATATGTATCATGATGTAGCCTCGGCACCATCTTTGTAGCCCTTCTCTGCACTGTTTCTGTCTGTTTATATCTTTTTTCTGGTGAGGCCTCCAGAACTGGACACAGTATTCCAGGTGTGACCTTACTAGTGATCAGTACAGTGGCATGATCACTTCATGCCTTCTGCTTGTAATGCCTCTACCTATGCACCCTAGTATGCCACTTGATCTTTGAGCTGCTTTTTCACACTAATTTGTGACTTTTAGGTCATTTGTAATGAGTATACCCAAGTCCTTTTACATTTTTGTCTCTTCCAGTTAGTGTCCTTCTGGTGTATACTTTATCCCTGGGTTTTGCTTTCCCGGGTGCATGACTTTACACTTATTGGCATTACATTTTAATTGCCATTGTCCTGAACATTCCTCCAGCTTCCTCATGTCAGCTACCATGCTAGTGGCCCCCTCATGTGTGTCCACCCTGTTGCAGAACTTTGTATTATCCATGAACAGGCATACCTTCCCCTCCAATTCTTTTGTGATGTCACTTATGAATATGTTGAAGAGGACTGGGCCCAGTATGGATCCGTGTGGTACACCACTGGTCACCCCCCTCTCTTTTGATAGGGCTCCATTAACTAAGACTCTCTGTATCCTTCCCTGAAGTCAGTTTCCAACCCAGTTAGCTATCTTTTGCCCTAACCCTGTGTGCTCTAGTTTGTTTCCCAGCCTCCTGTGGGGGACTGTGTCAAAGCCCTTGCTGAAGTCAAGGTACACTACATCTACTGCTGTCCCCTGGTCTATTATTTTGGTAACCCAGTTGAAGAAACCTATCATATTTGTTTGACATGATCTTCCTGCTGTGAATCCATGTTGCTTGGGGTCTAGTTTGCCATTTTCCTTCAGGTATTCCACCACTTCTTGAGCAATGTCTCTATAATCTTCCCCACTATTGAGGTCAGGCTGACTGGGCGATAGTTTCCGGTCACCTTCTTGTTACCTCCCTTGTGCAAGGGCACCACTTTTGCCCTTCTCCAGTCCTGAGGCACTATGCCACTCTCCAGTGATTTGCTGAACAGTTCTGCCAGTGGTGCTGCAATTTTTTCTCATAGTTCCCTCAACACTCTTAGGTGAATACCATCTGGGCCCATTGCTTTGTCTACTTTAAGTTTGTTCAGTTCTTCTAGGACCCTTTCCCTTGTGAAGGGGCTAGTGTCGGCCTCCTTGCTATCGAGTTTTGTCTGCTTTAGTGAGGGACCCCTACCACTATCCTCACTTGTGAATACAGAGCAGAAAAATTCATTCAATACATCTGCTTTGTCCTTGTCTTTTTCTGTCATCTGACCATCTTGTGCTGCTAGCCTGACTATCCCCCCTTTACTCTTTCTCTTGTCTCTCATGTACCGGTAGAAGGTTTGACTCCCTGTGCTATTCATTCTTCTGTTTTGGCTTTGGCATTTCATATGGCGCTTCCTGTCTCCATTCCTGTAATCTTTCCTCTCAGTCTCCTTGTGTGTCTGTTTATATTTATTGAAGGCCTTCCTCGCTTCCCCTATTTTTGCAGCTAAGTCCTTGGTATACTAGAGAGGGTTTTTCCTTCTTCTTGATTTACTGATGCAGCGTACATATTGTTCAGTGACTGTGGTTATGGCCTTCTTGAAAATATCCCAATTGTCTTTCACATTTCCTGATCCACTGTTGGTTAGTATGGCTTTGATTCTCGATCTCATCTCAGGAAAGTTTGCTTTGTGGAAGTTGAGGATCTTGATTGTTGTGTGACATAAACCTTCTAGTTTGTTGATTGCTAACCAGACTGACCTGTGGTCACTGGTCCCTAGGTTAATGCCCACTCATATGTCAGAGACCCTGCTGCTGTTTGTGAGCACCAAGTACAGGGTCGCATTATCCCTGATGGGTGAGTCTACTAGTTGGTTGAGCCCTGCCCCTTTTAGCATGAACAGGAACTCTCTGCTCCTTTCAGTGGATGCCATGTATGAGGTCCAATCAACATCTGGCAGATTGAAGTCCCCGACCAGCAGTAGCTCACCTTTGTCTGCCATCACTGAGATGGCTTCCAGGATTTCTTTACCCACCTCTGCCTCCTGGGATGAGGGTCTGTATATAACTGTCACTCTGATGGGGTCCTTGTCCCCAGCACCCAAAGTGACCCATAGGGCACCCGCGTTTCTGTTTTTTACCTGGTTTTCTATTGCATTGATGTTCTCCTTTACAAACAGAGCCACCCCCACCCCTTTTTGTCTTGCGGTCTCTTCTGAAAAGCGTGTATCCTGGCATGGATACATCTCAGGCGTGACTTGGGGTGAACCATGTTTTGGTAACTGCAACTCAGTCTAGTGGTGTTTCTGCCAACATGGCTGTGAGCTCCGGGATTTTGTTTGGTAGTCTGACAGCATTTATGCACATTGCCTTCCATCCCTGGATTTGTTTCAGTTGGGACCGATTGTGCAGCTTTGGATTACTTTGTTTGTGATTCAATCTCTTACCGCCTTGTCTTGGTGGATCATCTGATTTACTTTTATTACAGCTGACAGTTTTGTGTTCCTTAAGGTGCTTAGGTGCAGCATTTGCTGAGGAGGGGGGAGAGGTGGATGGCACCTCACGTGTTGTGATATGCACCTTTGTTCCCCCCCCCCGCTAGTTTAACTGGGAGATATGGATGTCAAACCTTTGCCCGAGTGCACACATTCCCTGTTTTGTGAGGTGCAGGCTATCAAACACAAAGAATTTCATTTCCCAGAAGGTGTACTAGATAAAATAATAACCCCCCCCAAAAAAGGTAACACATCATAAAGAAAAAGAAGCTACATAACACTGGCCCAGACTGTCAAAGGTTGAATGCAGGGCTTTTGGAACTGTATCTGCTGCAGCTACGTCACTGCAAATGCACCAACAAAGTCTGGTATATTTTCAAATATTTGGATGCATTTACAACACTTTTCTCACATTATGGCCAAAAGAATTATGCATGCAATATTAATTTGATGCATACATCATTTTTGCTGTGCAATTTGTAGTACTTGTGTGCCAAGAAGTTAGACCACCTTTTTGTAGTCTAACAGTCTTGAGGCAAGTAGCACACATGTGTGGCAATACATTGACCTTCTCAATAGTTTTCATTCGGCCGGCCCGGTGGCCCTGATGGTTGAGGCACTGGACACCATGTCTCATGCCACGTCATAGTCCTGGGTTCGGGAACAGACTCAAGTCATCAGGAGTTGGCAGGGAGGGAGGGAGGAATTGAGCATCCAGAGGACTGCTTTCCCCTCCTGGGGTGGGTATTGGGGTATGCCTTACTCACCAGCAGCCCCTGATAGAGATCTGGGATACTTCAGGGAGTGATGCCGGATTCAGGGGCAGAGCACCAGTGAACATCTGCATGTAGGTGTGCTGACCTCATTACAAATCCATGCTCTGAGGGGGAATCAACAAGAAAAACCCCGGAGGACCAGGGAGGCGACAGAGACCACAGGAACTGATGCCCACATACCATCACTGGACCAACCCTCCACCAGCTCTCCTGAGCTCCTTGACCCATCCCTGGACCATTCGTCTTACCACAGAAAGGCCAGCAGGTAGGTGGGGTGGTCCTTTCCTTGGGGGGTGATCCAAGGGGTGCTGAATGAGTCTGTGGGTCCTGGACAGAGGCGCTCAGCAACATGTTTCCCAGGGAGGGTGGTTTCAGGCTGGGAGTAGAGACTTAGGTTGAGAGGGTACTTCTGAGAGATGCTCTAGTCCACCGGAGCTAGAAAACAGAGTTTAAAAAACCAAAAAAAGAGTTTGCATTCATGGATCAATATTTGTTTTGATTTTTTTTCCTTTTTCATATTTGAAACATTTTTTTTTACATTAATTGAACTTAGTTTGAATATGGACACTGTCAACTGCCAACAAAGGTGTTGTAATCTACTAACTACATGAGGTTAGACTGGAGAAATATGCGTGCTTGCGTATGGCTGGTCAGTTTACTCATTCTGATGCTATACCATCCGTGGTAGGTGGGGTGACAGGTCTTATTTAATAGATACCGACTCTGTGCTCAGTAGTACAGTGATCATATTGAGCTTGTTGATGATGACAATGTGTAAGCTGTTGTACAGTCATGAAGAGCAAATGTTTTGCTGCTACCACCGGGAGTGGTGAGCTAGACTGTGCTGCTAGTGGAGTCTGAAGAGATGTGCCACCAGGTGTTGTAGGCATGGGAATAATAGGACTGAAGATATCACCTGTTGGACATGTGAAATATGTCATCAGTAGTTAAAATCAATCTGTGGTAAGCAGAATTTGAGAAAGGCTAAAAATTCTAAATTCTCTTGATTCAGCCTTGAGTAATGTGATGAGGCAATCCCCCAGTTGCCCTGAAACATCTTTCTGAAGCAATGAATAATGGAGGGCATCCAAGAAAATTCAAAGCCTATTTATGAGAATGTGGCCAAATGACTTGCTTGTCTTGTCTGAATTTATTTGGATCACTGTTCATGCCATACAGTGGTTCTGCAGGAAAAGCCTGCATCATGTATGCTGGTAACACATTCAAGTTTGAACAGTGTTGAGACGCAGTATTCAAAAGCTTCCAAATGTCCTGTCTTGTCTTGTCTCAGGATCCTTACTATCCATGTTTTTGATGTCTTCATGCTCCTGCTCATGCTCATGCCATGAACTGCCACCATGAGAAGACAGGAGAAGAGGAGGAACAGTATGACCATGAGGTTATGCGTGCACATTCTTGCATTGGCATTGCATTTCATAACTAAAATTAATCAGAGGATATAGCATTTTCCCATGATAACTAAAAAAGATGTGTTTGTTCTTTAATGGAACAACAACTATTATCTTCAGACTACGAATGTCATATATCTATAATCTTACATATTATTGGTGTATCCTTTTAATATTTTCTCAGCTTCCTTTCTTACTGTTCATATAATATTTTGATAAAATCAACCAGAGTTAAAACATTTTTAAGCAATCTTGTGTAGCCATACCCCCAAATGGGAGCTTACCTTTAGCCAATTTCTCTCATTCTGCTACCACTCCTATGGAGTACCATCCATTTGCCTGCAGGTCCCCTGATATTGTCCCCAAGTGCACCACCACAGCCCATATCCAGAATGAGCCCTGAAGGTGCCAAAATCCTCCGTTTGGCCCCTGAATGTTTGCTGGTTTTGATGGGGGTCGGAGGAGTTGGATTGCGGTCCCTGCTGGCCACTTAGCATGCCAGTGCTGATGGGGATTGTACATGCACAAACCACACCTTTGATCTCCAGATCGCTAACTTTGCTGTCCTTTGGGAGATGTCTCAGTGGTCCCTGCTATGGGCAGTGTGGGGATCGGTGACCTCGGCAAGGGCCAGGAGAGCCCTGTTCTTGAGTTAAATAAAGAGCACAAGGAAGTGCTACCTGGAGGGCTCATGCATATTAATGAGCAGACTTCATGAATATTAATAAGCTGCCTGTCCTAGTGCAAGAGCTGGATAAATATTGGCACTAGCGACAGGCTTTGAAGTAAAATAAAAAGTGAGGGCAGCATTACAAAGGACACTAAAGTGACTACTGAAGGAAAGGGGAAATGATTAAAATAGAATAGCTGCTGGCTGCACCAGGTTGTTAAACTATGTGTAAGCCCCCCTTAAAGGAGGGGATTATTGCTTCCATTAGGACCCACACTTTCCCCTTCCTAACCCCCCCAAGCTAGGGAATTTATTAGTGCTCTGGGGGTTAATATCTGCTGGATGCCTCAAGGTGGCAGCAGAGAGCATGTTTAGGGAGGTATATAATGCTGGAGACTGGAAGTTTCAGGGCCTTTTCCAGCCCGGGCAGCAGCCCTTGGGCTGGGGAGGGGGGCAGCTGGAGGAGCAGGGATGGCAGGCAAGAAGGGAGCTCGGTGGTCCAGGTGGGCCAAGTGGGGATACCCCCCCCAAAGTGCAGATAGGGATGGCTTTGGCAGCAACATAGTGCCAAGGAGTAGGGGATGATGGTCAACAGTATGCCTGAGTCTTTGGGATAGAGATGGTGTAGGTGGTGGTGGTACGCCAGGATAGGTAGGAGCCTATAGACATCCCATTGGTAGTGATTACTCAGGCTGCCAGGGCTGTGGGGGCAGTGGCAGGGCCCCCTCAGGGAAAAGGACAGCGGCAGTGATTTTTCTTTGTACCCAGCGTGGCGGGGTGGCCTGAGTTTAGATGGAGCTAGGGGGCCTTTCACCCAACTTGTAGGTCATGTGTGGAAGGGCATGTCCTGAGGTGCTGGCATTAAAGGCCTGGGCGTGTCACAGGTCTTAGGACAGGCCTTGGAGGGTGCCTTTGGTGGGGGTTTAATACAAGCCCAGGGTGTGTGGACAGAGATGTGGAGCAAGGAGCTGTGCACCCCTCCTTCCAAAATTTGCCATCTGGGATCACTGAGAGAAGTGGGCTGCTCAGATGGCCTGGGTGGTTTCAGGGCCTGGATCCCTCCCGTGGCAGGGTAGCCCTGGTGAGACAGCTCAAGTGCTGGAGCAGGGCTGGATTTTGGGGCCACTGCACCAGAAAGAGAGAGAGCTGAGCTGCAGATGTGGGATTGGTGCCATGAGTTTGGTAGCACCAGGCAGGTTCAGGTTCAATGTGAAGCCAGGGAGGTTGGATTACAGGGCCTAGGTTGAAGGAAAAAAATCCTGGCATCCTTAGTAGAATTGGGCCAAGATCCAGGGGCCAGATGAGGGAAGCAACCTGCTTTCCAGCGCCAAAGATGGGCAGCCGACCAGTGACATACCAGTTTAAAAAGGTTGTGTGGGCAACCCAGTAAAAAAGAGAGAGAGAAAGTTTGGGAGCCAGGAGCCTGTGGCTTTCTTCTAGTTAAGTGGGTCCTTGGGTAAATCATCCATGCGGTTAGAGAGATGAAATCCTGCTTGTTCTGCCTGTAATCCATTTGTGCTGCTCAGAATGTCTAGCTAGGGTAAATTGTATAAGTTTCAGATAGCCCCATGCAGCTGCTTTACTTATTTGGTGGAAGATGAGACCCCTGCATTCCTGGAATAATTTGGGGTGCAGGAGCTTAAATAAAGATGCTGGTTTGGGAAGAAATTAGTAGTGATGTTCTCCTTATTTGAGTTAGACAGGGGTGACAAATGAAAGAGAAACCCCCCTTCATGTGTCTAACTTATTTCACAAGTTTTTAAATCCAGAATGGTTTAATCGAGCTGTATCGGGACCGAGGGGCTCTGGGGCTCAGAGGAGACAGGAGGTTACAGCATGGAGATCCTGGTCTGGTGGACAGCATTTGGGGAGACTACAGATTTGCTGTGGTGAGATCGAGGGTGCACTTGAAAGAGAAGCCACTGAAAGGTAGGACAACTCTTTTCCTATCTTGTTTAAGGGTGGACTGGCTCGGGTTAGCACTTTAGCTGTCCCCCCCCCCCATGCTTCCTGGACCATCTGCAAAGTGAAAGTTTTCCCCTAGATGAGTGTGTGTGTGTGTGGGGGGGGGGGTGCAGGTTACATATGGGACTCAGAATATATGCCTGTCTGCTGCCTGGAGACACTTAATTACAGCTACAGTGACAAACCAGGGACTAAAGCAAAATGTTTAATTAAGGCAGCAATTAACAGGGCACAAAAGCAGCTACTGAACTGTGGAGAAAGAAAGTAAAATAAATTATAATTCTGGCTACACCAGGGCTTTTGTTTGGGACTATGTTGGATCTGCTTTGGGACTGTGTGTATTAGCAGGCATAATAGTGCAGCAACAGCCAATCGGAAAACCAGGATTTAAAGCCAGGACTTGTGGGATTTTTTGCCAGAGCTCATGGGACATTGCAAAGTGCTTATAGGGAAACTGCAGGAACCTAAGTTCAGGCGCCAAAACAGGGACCCTATTGTGCATCAAGTGAGGGTAATGACTATTTATTTTCTGGACTGACAAGTAGGATCAGCCAACACATTTGTTCCCACAGACGCCATATGGCATTGGAACCATCCATTGCTAGATCTGACCCAAAATGGCCACCAGGAGCAAATGAGTTAATGAGGTAGCAACCAATGGTCTCAGCCAATAGGGAGCCTCAGAAGGACTTCATAAAAGACAGTGTTTTGGGGCTGTGTGAGCAGTTCAAGCAGGAGCACCCCCACAGGGGTGGGGGCTCAGGCCGTCAGCAAGTAAAATGGGCCTAGCAATTCATTGCAAGCCCCTCTACAGGGGAAGGAGCTTTTCTTCTGCCAAGTGCAATAAGTGGCTGCCAGAACCAGAAGTCACTAGCCTGGGGGTTGCCAAAGAATGTCCTCTAGGGCTAGCCAAAGCTTTTCCACATTGGAAAAAATGCGGGCCAGCAATCTGATGTCAAGTCAGCTGTGAGAGAGCTGAACAGTGAGGGTGTTGATGAATCCAGAAACCTCAGAAGGTTCTGCAAGACATCTGAGTGAGTAAATTGCGACTGCCAAGTGCAACTTTAGGGAAAGCTTTGAGGGACATTGAAGCCTGTAAAGGACTGACTGTGACTGTCTGTCTGCACCCTAATTTTAAATAAAGTGCCAAAAGGGTAGACATTGGCTAAACAATCAGAAGAGGGTCTCGTTTATTGTGTATAAATGTGTCTGATTTGAAAGTGACTACAATACTCAAAGAGGAATACTCAGAGCTGGGGCTTTTCCTGACATTGCCTGGCAGGTTCAGTATTTTGTCTGTGGGAACTGCAAGCACCAGCGAAAGCCACAACGGACTGCAAGTTGTATTGTTGAGCCTGAGAGAGGCATAGTAAACCAGTTTATTCAAGTGCAAGTGGTTGCACCAAAAGAGTCTAATGTGTCTGTTTGACAGAGCAAAGTCTGCGAAAGGGTAGTGAGCCAAGCCTCAAACTCAGTCCAGTGTGGTAATGACCATTGTGCTTTAAGCTCTAGCTTCATGCTGCCAAAGAAGATGAGAATTTGCCTAAGAGACTGTGACCTGTAATCTGTGTGGGAGCCATAGTGTTGCACTCTGCTGGAAAGAGTGTAGGTGCTCATCCCTAAAATGCTTGGGAGTGCGCCATGGTTATGAAGTCCTAGCCAACCGGAGAAAGGATTCATGCCTGCCACTCTGGGCACCAGAAGAAAATAACTGTGAATGCTCAATGCAATGCTCAAAGCAAGTAAATGTACAGATTCAAATATAAATGTGCTGACTTATAAATGTGCTGAATGCAATGTATCCAGCCTGCTCGTCTAGAAAGTGTTCTCAGCCCAGAAATGGGGCCCAGCCTTTTGAAAGCTGAAGTGTTACTTTCCACCTGCAAAAGCAGAAAGACCTTTTCAGTCGGTATTGGGGGCTGGCTGTCAGTTTTGCCAGCATTCTAGCCTTTGGGGACAGAGCCTGCCTGCTGAAAACACTTGATTCTGTCTAGCCTAAGCCTATGAAGATGTCCAACTATAAGTAATGCAGGGTCAACCCGGCACCATAATGGAAAGGGACTTGTAAATAGTTCAAAGTTGGTAAATTCTGCAAGCTGCATTTAATGTGAGTTTAAGGATGCAACCTAATGATAATCTCCCTAACTCTTTAAGGGCCCCAAATAGCCAGCCAATGTACAGCTGCACCATCCATCAGGCCTGCACTGTTCTAGCACTGTAATTACTGAGTATCCAGGTTGTATAGAACTGCAGGGTCTTATGCAATGGGGAACTAGTACCAGTGTGGGCACTAATAATAAATGTTAATGCTAGATGCAGTAGTTTGATAGATAGCAGGGCTCTGACTATCTCAGGAGTTGGTGGGGCCAATGTGATGTATGACTGGATCAAAATGCAAAATGTTGATCTAATCTTAACTCAAAATCAAACCAGTCTAAATCAAATGTAAATAGTATAACCTCTACTCCAATTCACCCTTCCCAGCCCTCCTCATGTAAATAAACTTCTTCTTGTTTTTACATAATCCTGTTTTGTCAGCATATTATTAGTGTTATGTTATTAAATGCCAAAGTGTTAAAATGTGGAGAAATGTTTGTTGGGTCATGCTTGGGTTGGTTCTATGACATTGTGGGTGGATGAAGCTTCCCAGAGGGCTGCATTATTTAAAGTCTAGAACCACTTAAAGTTAAACTCTGGGTGGAGGCACCGTGCAATTCATTATCTTGGGAAATGACCTGTTTAATATTTAATATAGGAACCCAGGCCCCTCAACCTTGTTTCGGCCGGCAAGGCAGGGGTACTAGCGCTTGGTATAATGGTGCCAGGGTTACACTTGCCTTTTTTATATATTGATATATGGATGTTATAGTAATATGATATAGTAATACACTGTAGCAGCTAGGCAGACTTAAAGCTTTCAATTAAAACAAATAAGTTACTAGCCCTAACAGTTCCAAGGTTAGCTCATTCTAGCAAATGGTCTAACGTTTGAACCACTGACACTCAAAGCAACAGCATTTGTTAATCGACTGAAGTTTTTTTTTTCATCGATAATTGTTTTTATGGCAAAAACATGCTGAATGCGATCGGCCTGTCTGGACTTCTAGCCACCTCTGAACTCCTAGATTGTGCAGAGACTCCGTAATTGCGATCGGAGAGCCTTTTGCCTGGTACAGTGGAATTTCCTTACATGTGAATGTGGTGTGTGCTTATAGTTGGTCGTGATTTAGTTCCCCGCTGTGGTTTGAATTGTATTCTGCTTGCTGGAAGCTGCATTGAAATTTCCTTACATATAAATGTGTTGTGTGCTGCTAGTGGGTCACAATTTGGTTCCCCACTGTGGTTTGAACTGTATTCTGCTTGCTGGAAGCTGCATCCAGCCCCATGGACTGAATCCAAAATCATCTCCATTGGGCCTGGGCCTTGCCACACTGGTCCAGCCCAACTACCCACTGCACAGAGAAACCCATCGACGAGAGACCTGCCTGGGGATCAGCCACCTGCTCAACACTTGAACAGGAATGATGCCTCAGTGATTCTTGTGGGCCCCACTTCTACGGGTATTCCAGCTCAACAACCTGCAGTCTTGATTTCATCCTGCCTGTGTCCAGTATTGGGTATCATGAGTAAACATCAGGGTAGCTCCCTGCAACAACAGCTAAATCTAAAGTGTAGTCATCTGATTGACTTGATGCTTTTTCTTTCACGAACTGAGCCCTCCGGCTCTGGATTACAAGTAGTGTGTATTGTGCATGTTGCTTTCTTCCATCACAGGTCCCCAACCAGCTATAATGTTCCTGGCTAGCCCACCATTTTCTTACCTGGGTACCCAGAGTGTGTGACTGTGTGGGGACTTAAAGCGCATGCGTAATTGGTTTGATTAATATAGCCTTTAAGCCAATCAACCTGATTACACCCCTTCCTTGTTCAAGTCCCCCGAATAAATCAGATCTGACTTTTTTGCTGCATTTAACCTGACTGTGGTTCCAGTTTGTGCCAAGAGTACTGTACTGTTGCTATTTACTGTGCATAACCTTGTTTTACAGGCGGTCCCCAGGGTCAAGCCAGAGGAACCAGCCCTAGTAGTAAGTGCAAACAGTGTGGGTACTGGTATGGTGTACAAGGGGTACTGTGAAAGTGATTATCGTATATTGCTCAGGCCACTAGAAGGGAAAAAGGGGGGTTACAGTGTCCCAGAGAACTGTGTCCAGATTAGTTTGGCCACTACCAACCCTGACCTCCGGGTGGAGGCTCCCATTTCAGAACTGAGGCCCCTTAACCTGCTACTAGCCACGCAGGTAGGGGAAGTAGCCCTTGGGATATTGCCACTAAGGGGTTACATAGGCAAGTGTATGTGTGAGTGGTTTGAGTGTGGAGAAGAGCCTTCAGAGCAGCAAGAGTGGAGGCAACACAAATAGTGGATGGGAGGGAGGACCAGAGAAAAGGGTGCATGTAAGAGAAAGCAGATTGCCTGGCAGAGGTCTTGGCATGGGAAAAGGAAAATGACTGGGCATTAGTGGAGGAGCAGAGGGAGTAGGAGGAAGTGGGAGCAGAAAGGAGGGAGGAGAGGTAGCAGGGGAGGAAGCCAAACTAGAACTTGACAATGAAGACAGTTCAGTGAGAGAAGCAGTGGCCTTCAAGAGAAGGGAAGGAGAGAGAGGTCTATAAGAAACAGTGATGAGTTTTGGATAGGCAGTCCAGAGAAAAATGACAGAGGGAGTGAAACTGGGGATATATTCCAGTCAGACTGGATTTGGGGAGTAGCACTGTCAACTACATCACCACACTCAAATCACTCACACATACTGTACACTTGCCTATAATCTCCTATATTTCCCTCTGAAAGTCACTATGTTCTACTACTGCAATACTGTTTTTGATATGTAACTCCCCTTTTTGCCCCCTGCACTTGTCTAGGGATCCTGATGGTAACCTGGGGGTTACAAACGAAAACCTTCTAGGAACGGATAAGGCCAGCAGATTACAAAAAAAAAACAAGACCTCACCTTGATTGCAGTTCTAGCAACATAGTGCAGATTGTAACACTCCCTCAGATTTCAGCTTACTATTTGCTGCAAACTTCAGGTTGGTCCGGGGTACAACTGCTGGAAAATTCAACTTCTTTAGAGGAAGGAATCAGTTTGTTCATTCAATAATTCCAGCACATATGAGATAGGAAAACAAAGAAAAACATTTAATTTTGTTTCTCATTTTTAAAATTGATTAATAAATAAAATGGGTAAGCAGCTGCATGGAGCCAGGTCAGGCACAGGGCATGAAATAGGAGATACTAAACAGTACCAGGCTGATAAATGCTTTCAAAACAGGTCTAAAAGGATCAGACCAGATGCAGACTCCATGCAGACTCCCAGAGTCAAAGTAAAGCTCAAGAACTTAGAGGGTACTAAAAACATATCCAAAACCGGTACCTGGGGAGTGCCTTACTCCCCACCCTGAGTAACTAATACTGGGGATGTGGCCTTAAACCCATACTGAGGTCACCCTGAAAACCATGTCTGCATCTCATTTGTGACCCTCTTTCCCATGAAACAGGATGCCAGCTTAAACCCACCATGTGTGACATGGTTCCATTACTTCAGTTTCATGCTCCCCTGCATTCCTGAATGGGTCTGACACTGGTCCTACATGGGCACGGCAGGCCCGATATAGAGAATCCCAGAATGCATCCATCCAACTTGCCTGAGACAGTGTGCCACACTAGAAAACTGACCTACTTAGAGCTGCCACCTCCAAGAGGCCCTGCCACCACCACAACAGCCTCACTGCCAATGCCTGTCCATTTTTTGGAGCACTAGGCCTCCTGAACCCAGCCATGAAAGGCTTACCTACAGCTGCTATCCTTCCCTTCGCTGAGCTCCCAGGAACCCCAGTCCCCAACAGTCACCGAACTCCTGACACCTGCCCCACTGGAAAACAAAAGGAAAACCCATGCAGCCATTGATGCTAGAACAGCTTGTACCTCCCGAGCCAGTGGTTTGAGACCCCAGCCCCACTTGCCCTACATGCAGCCTCCTGGCTCCCCCCTTGCTGGGAATCCTCCTCCTTTCTAAATTTGGGCAAAGGAGCAATGCCCCTGTGGGGGTGGATCACTTGATGCCCTAAACAGGAACCTAACCAACAGGGGAGAATGTAGCATAGTAAGCCAACCCTGAGAGGGGTGGCTTACAGATACAGTAACCTGCTGCTATTCTTAAGTTATGGTCATTTGCTTTGCAATTATGACAGAGACTATGTTCTGGTACTGCAAGGCTATTTTAGACCTCATAAGTTATACAAAGCAAAGTTACCCAAGTTACCATTAAGATACCATTACAGTATAGTGTTCATTCCACTGCTATGGGTAAGAATAGTAATATTGCTGCATGAAGCCACTGTGTTTTTTTGTTCTGGTCAGTGCTTTGTAGGTCTACTGCTGGGATCTAATTTGCTACTACTGCTGCTGTAGTAGGGCTGTAGTAATGATGCAGTAGACAAATCCGGATTTATACCTCACCTATGAGCTAAAGATTTGGAGAGGAATGGAGGAAGGAACTTGGGCAGCCAAGCCAAAACACTAAAATTAAAATTGGTAGAGAGAGGTTGTGGGATCGTGGCCAGTACACTCAGTGGAGAAGCAGGGTGGGGTGGGAGGAGAGGCATCCAGGAGGTTTTCAGTGTCAAGGAAGGAGGGGGACAATAGTCAACTGCAATGGATGTGGGGCAGCGGTTTTCTTGCACATAATGGGAGAGTGAGGGGGCCTGCCTGGTGTGAATGTACCTGGGGCAACTGAGGGCTGAGATAAACTGGCTAGGGTAGAAATTAGAAGGGAAAGGTGTTGGGTGGAGAAATGTGTATGAAAAAAAGAGGCAGTTTGGGGCTGCTACAGACCAAGTGAGTGGCACATCCAGCAGGAAGGCAAGAGGGATTCCAAGGCCTATGGAAGTAGTGGATTCACATAGACCAGATGGTGATGGAAATGGTGAATGCAGGAAGGAAGCAGACATGGGAAATGGAGGGGGAAATTTGTACATAGAAAACTATGGAACGGAAAGGGAAGGGAAGGGGAGGTTGGAGCTTCCCCCTGGGGTAAAAAGATCTACATCAAATAGATCTGAGGCACTGGCAGGTTTGGAGGACAGGGGACACATGAGATAGTTGGGGCTCAGAACAAACTTGAGGAAAAAAAAACATTTGTAAAAGAACAAGGGGGTGTGCCGAGTAATGGACGAGGGAGGAAACAAAGGGAAGAAAGATGGCAAACAAGGAAGGACAATTGGGACAGTGGGAGAAACTGGGGCAGGATGCATAGCAGGGGATAGCCAGTGACATCAGGAAAATGTGAGATATGGAGGACAACGGAGGAAATAGAGAAGTGTGGGAGTTGGAACAATTGCGATAACGAGAGGGTCCAAGATAGGTTAAGTGGGGAGGAGGGTAGCTAACCAGGGGCAGCCAGAGGGGCAAACAACAAGTCATAAGAGAAGAAAAAGTGATGGACTTGGAGATTCCATCATAAAGGCTATACACTGGGTAAGAAAATAGGTCTCAAACCACAGACGATTAGTCATCTGTGAACTCGGGATGGAAGCGGGGAAGGCAGGGTCTAGGATCATGCAAGCAGCAAAATGGGTGGGGGTAAACCTCACTTGATTATACACCTGGGAATAAATGATTTGGTGGGAACTGAGGTGGGGGTGGTCCAGCAAATTTTTAGGGACTTAGTAGAGTGTTGCAGGATGGTAGCCCGGGATGGTAGCAAGCTCTGTAGCCTTCTTGGAGGGTCTTCCGGTCCCCAGCACCAGCATAACAAGGAAAAGGAAGACTGAGGACTTTATTGACTGGATGAGGGACTGGTGCAGGGCAAAGGGGTTTGTTTATCTTGGAGGATGGGGAAACAGCTGGTTGGATGAAGGACTTTTTCAAAGGATAGGCTGCATTTAAATGAAAAGGGGTCAAGAGTCCTCAGGGAGAAGCTAAAAGGGTACATGGATGAGGCCCTGTATTTATACTGTTAAGGGAAGAGTATGAGGCTAAGAAGAAAGAGATGGTAGGCAAGGGAGGAGGTGACCTAGCTGACACTCTCCCGAAAATGGGGAACCGGACTAGAACAGGGTATGGTACAAAGGGAGGGAAAAACATATGGAGAGCTGTATGTGTGAATGCCCGTAGCCTGGGCAACATGATCACAGAGGCCACCATAGCCGGGGGGCAGGGTCCTGGATATAGTGGTCATCACCGAAACGTGGTGCAGTGAGCACTAGGACTGGGAATTGGTCATTCCTGGTTTTACCCTATTTAGAAGGGACAGGTAAGGGAGAAGGTGGGGTGGGGGAGTAGCTCTTTATGTGAGGGAATACTTTATTTTATTTATTTATTTATTTATTGAGTTCTCAGAAAGTACCTTCGAGCTAGAAGCTCATTTACAAAGGTTCCATGACAAAAAACAAAAAAAAATCAATACGTAAATTTCATACAGGGGGAATGAATAAGAAAAACAAAAAAAGTTATTACATTCAATATATGCACTAGGTAGCATACAATTTAGGTGCAGGGTTATAAAATATAAAATAATTGAAGCAGAGTGATTAATTTCTTTGTCCAGGCTCAAGGGAAAGGGGGTTGGAAAGAGAGGGTGGGGATAGAAATAAGTGCCTCTTGGGGATAGATGTTAATAAGGTGGAGAGTAAATTAGGACAGGGAGGGAGACAGAGCAGTGGGGGGTAGTAAGTTAGGGCAGGGAGGAAGAGAGAGGGGGGAGGGGCTGAGGGAGAGCAGGGTGCAGGTAGGTGGTCAGAGAGGGAAAATTGGGACTAGCAGTCACCGCTGCTCAGGTTGGAAAAGTACTGGTGGAGTTTTCTTTTAAATGGCTCCAGCCTTGTCTCGCTGGTGAGATCTAGTGGTGGTTCATTGAGCCATCTTAGGGCCCATAAAGACTACAGAAATAAAAGGTGTGCAGTGGGAGTGGAGGTACTGTGGGTTGAATTGGAAAAGAGGAAAGGGTCAGTTATATGCATGGGGTGGTATACAGACCTCCAGTGCATGGAGAAGAAGAGGATAGGGATCTGTTCTAAGCAATACATAAGATGGCTAGCAAGTGAGAGTTGTTGCTGGTGGGGGACTTCAACCTACCAGTTGTGGAGTAGAGCCTCCCAGCATGGGCAACCTTAGGTAGCAGGAACATCCTGGACTGTCTGCAGGAGGCATGCCTCAGGCAACTTGCAATGGAACTCACTTGGGAGGGTGCAGTGCTGGACCTCATACTAACAAATGGGGACAGTGTCGGTAACGTAGAGATGTCAGACCACCTGGGGACCAGCAACCATCAGTTGGTGAATTTTAATTTTAGAACGGGACTGGAGACAAGTCGCATAAAAAAACAAGGGTCCTAGACTTCAGAAGGGCTGACTTCAAGAAACTGAGTGTATGCCTGAGGGGTGCACTGACAGAGATGGGGGAACAAAAGGGCGTGGAGGGACAGTGGGCTGCAATAAGACAGGGAATGGATACAGCTATCAAGCTATGTGTTAGGCAGGTCAACAAGAACAGGAGCAGGAGGAGGAGGAGAAGCTGATCTGGTTCGCTAGGGAGGTAACTGAAGTGGTAAGAGAAAATAAAAATAGCTTTCAAAGAATACAAAAGTTCTCAGAGAGAGGAAGATATGGATTTTTTCCAGGAGAGGCAAAGGGAGGCCCACAGGGCAGTTAGGAGGGCAAAGGCATTAAGAGAAGAGACTACAGCCAAAACAATTAAGAAGGTCAACAACAAATTCTAGAGGTACATTAGTGAAATAAGGAAAACAAAAGGAGAGATAATTAGGATGAAAGGGGAGGGGTGTGCACATAGAAGAGGACCGTCAAAAAGCAGATGTACTAAACAAGTACTTCTGCTCAGTATTCATGGAGGAGGGGATAAGGACAGGGCTGGAGATGTAGCACAAGGGCAAAAAGAGTAGGGAAGTGGATACCAGCCCCTTTACGGAGAAAAATAGTCCTGAGTGAGCTAAAGAAGCTAAGGGTGGGAAGATGATCAGTCCAGATGCAGTGCACCCCTGGGTGATGTACAAACTCTGGGAGGCTTTGGCTACAGCCCTCACAGCACTGTTCAACCTATCGGGAGGTACCGGGGGACTGGAAGAGAGTGGATATGATCCCACTCCACAAAGGTGGTGATAGGGAAGAGGTTGGAAATTACAGGCCAATCAGCCTGAATTTGGTAGTGGGCAAGGTAATGGAGACACTGCTGAAGGAAAGGATAGTTGAATACTTTGATACAAGTGTCCTGCTAGACCCAGGACAACATGGATTCACTAGAGGAAGGTCCTACTAGACAAATTTAACAGAGTTTTTTGATTGGGTGACTAAGGTGGTGGACCAAAGTGGGTCAGTGAATGTGGCCTATCTGGACTTCAGAAAGGCCTTTGACACTGTCCCTCATAAAAGACCGATAAAAAAAACTGTGCAGCATAGGGGTGGGTCCTGAAATAGCAAATGGGTTGAGAAATGGCTTACTGGCAGGAAACAAAGTGTGGTGGTTAATGGGGAACACTCTGGAGAGAGAGAGCGGTGACAAGGATGCTGCATGGGTCATGTTGGGGCTGGTCTTCTTCAATGTCTTTATTGTGGACATTGCAGGGGCTGGGTGGAAAGATATGCCTATTCGTGGATGACACGAAGGTTAGCAATAAGGTGGACATGCCGGGGGGGTTGAAATGATGAGGAAGGACCGTAAAAAAACTGGAGGAGTGCTCTGGAGTATGGCAGCTGGGATTCAATACAAAGAAGTGCAAGATCATGCACATAAGGCACAAGAACCCAGGGGCAACATACAAACTAGGAGGGGAGGAACTGACAATTATGAAGCAAGAAACAGACCTGAGAGTTATCATCTCAGATGACCTAAAAGAGGCTAGACAGTGGTGGAAAGAGCTAGCCGAATGATTGGATGCATAGAAAGGGGTATCACCAGTAGAAGGAGGGAGGGAGGTCAATCTGCCTCTGTATGGGACACTGATGGGGCCTCACCTTGAGTGCTGCATCTAGTTCTGGAAGCACCACCTGAGAAAGGGCATAGACAGGGTGGAGGCAGTACAGAGGTGGGCTACTAAAATGGTGCAGCAACTGCATGGGAAGACCTATGAGGAAAGACTAAAGGAGTTAAATATGTATTCTCTGAAGGTAAGGAGGAAGCGGGGGGACATGATAGAGGCATTCAAATACCTCAAATACCTCATTGGTATGAATGGAGTACCGAAAGGGAGCATCTTCCAAAGTAAGAGCTGCTCCAAGACAAGGGGGCACACTGTAAAGTTGGAGGAAGGAAGGCTCAGGGGTAACGTGAGAAAGTACTTTTTCATGGAGAAAGTGGTGGACATGTGGAATAGCATCCAAGAGGAGGTGATTGAGGTGAAAAACAGTCATGGGATTTAAGAATGAGTGGAACAGACACAGGTATATACCCTGGAGACAAAAGGGAAATGCTCTAGAGTTCAATTTGGGCACCAGCCTCATAACTGTAGGGATTGATAGGGCAGACTCGATGGGCCAAGAGGACCCTATCGGCTGACAAATTCAATGTATCTATAAAATCAAAGGCAGGGCAGCTAATTTTGGAGACTGTCTTGGACCTAGAAACAATCCTAGCAAAATGGCCTGTTGAAGTAATTTCACCAGCTTGGGTTTGATACAATATGTTTGCAGGTTATCTGCAATGCATACCAGTATTGTCCTGATTGTCAGTCTGTTGATTATAATTTCAGTAATTATGATTCTGTATATAAATACAGCAGCTAATAAAGCCTCTGTTTTTTATTATACAGCTTGGTGCTGTGTGTGAGTGCCTGTGTGCCATTTGCCATCAGGGATTCTTTTGAGGTAACATAAGAGTGTGATCTCAAGCTACATTATGTTTGGTCAGGGTAGGTAGCTTGCAACGCCAGGATAACAGATTATAAACCCCTAAGGATAAATTACCATGAAAAGTTAAAGGTGTCATTTGTGGGGCTAAGGAAGTGAAAGGAGTATCAGAGCTAGTAGCAAGAGAAATGTAGTAGGGTGGGTGTGACTGACAGAGGAAGTTGAAAGGGGGAGTGGGAGACCTAATTTACCAAAAAAAAAAAAAAAAAAGAACAAACCCTGAATAGAAAACCTGAGGTGCTGGAGGAAGCATATAGATACCAAGCAGGTAACAGATCTGTTCAAAGAAAATGATTCCAGACCAGATGATACACAGAACAGCAATAACATTACAGCTGGTACTATTTTACCCATTAATTTCATAATAGTCTATAAATACTTAGCTGTATCTATTTTTGGCAGGGATCTGCTTTTCTTACTCAGTTTAATTCTATATTTTCCTGCTCTTCATATATGACTACGCAATCATCTGTTTTATAACCATGGAAAACTGATGAAGTTTGCTGTTTCTGTATTTGTGTGTAAGTGATCCTGCTATCATATTTTTATAGATTTTTTTTTTTAAGAATCGTATTCAAAGTTTGAGCTCTTAAAGGAATTCAAGATGGCACCTGCAGTTCTTAGAATGGAAGGAGTGTTCTGACTGATTGGGAAGCTTATTGACAAGTGACACTGATTATACATATGCAGATAGATATCCACCAGATGTGGCTCGAGAAATATTAGCAGCTCAGTGCAAGAAGTCAGACTTTTGTACATTTGTTGCATAAAGGCTTCCTTGTACAGGGGGTGAAAGAATCCATTAGGTAGGGATTTATTATTGACCTTGTTTTATCAAACCAGGCAATGGTGGGAGAAGTTAGGGCAAAGGAGTCAATGGGGATGAGTGATCACAACTCAGTTTGGCTCAGTTTAGCCCTAGATGACCAGAGGACTAAGACAAATAAATGGTTTTAGATTTCAGGAGGGTGCATTTTAGAAGAATTGGAGAAAACAAACTAAGGAAATGGAAGGAAATGATGGCCTGGATGAAAAGTTGGAACTTATTAAAGGGAGCCTATTTGAGATTACTAAAAACTGCAGCAGATACATAAAAACAACAGAATATAAGAAATATATCAGCATGGCTCAGGTGGTAGCACATCTGCCTCTGGGCCAAAAGGTCATGGGTTCTAGTCCTGCATTGGCTTGTACCGTAAATGCTGGCACCCAAGTGTACTACTAGGGGGATGATTCACTATCTGGCTGTGCCATCTGTCAGATGAGATATTAAACCAAGGTTTGATCTGCCATTTCTGGTGATTGTTCAGGAGGACATTAAAGATCCAATGGCACTTCCTGAGATATTTATTTATTGAAAATTGGTAAGCAGGAAAAGCACACTGAGCCACGGCTTGTTTCTAGCTAATAGGGGAACTAATTGGAAAAATGAAATACTTCCAAAAAAATAATACAGTATAACAGGAGAAAAATAAAACAAAAAGAAAACCAGAAACCAAAGGCTATACAAAATAATCAAAAAAAATTTCCCACCTAATCAAGCAATCCCCCCCCATATATTGTTAAGAACTAAAAAGGTACAAATACATAACCATTCAATCAAACTTGTACATCATGGTTAAACCTGGTGCATCTAGGTTCCATGCCTTCATAGGGAGGAAAAAAGATTATCTGGCTATAGACAAGCCTTCCCTAGTACAGACATCCTGTAGTAAAGAGTCAATGCATGCCATCAAATCTTGATATGAGGTGTCCTTTAGTTTCAAAGTAATGGCACATAATGCCTGCCAAATTTAAAACTTAATTATTTAAAACATAGCCAGTAAAGTATCTGGATAGAATTTACCCCAAACCCCTGTGCACATAAGGCCAGAAACCCAAAATATAGGATCATTCAAAAAATAGGTGGGACTGGGTGTTTTATACTAATTGACATCCTTCCCTAAGAGTAGGGGAATTTTTATTGAATCAGAAACCAAGCTCTGAGAAAGGCAATACATAAGAAACAAAAGAAAAGGAAAAACAAAGAAGGCTGTATTACAGCAGAGTACCGATAAACAAAGAAAAAAATCAACACAAAGGATAACCATGAAACACAAATCAAAAAGGATGAGTAATAATCACAATAGGGTACAACAAGGAAGCAAAAATTGATAGCAAAGAGATGCAGGGGTCCCATAAGCTATGGAACTCTTGACATAGGCGAGACCGCTTATCTCTTTCAAAAACTGTGCAGAAGTACAACTGAATGTTTGTAAACAGCGTTTGATGGGAAACCAACATTTGTTGGAGGACCCAGGAGCACCGTGCCTGCCAAAGGTAATACATAAAGCCAGCAAATCTTGTAGAGTGGAGGAAGTAATAGGAGTCCATGCATGGGAAAATATGCCTAATACCAATTCCTGATATGTAAGGGAAAGAAAACAAGGGTTGCTCCATCAAGCAGCAGCATAAGACCAAAACTGCTAAGCGTATGGACATTCCAAAAACAGGTGCTCTTGGGTTTCCAAAATGTGGCCACATCCTGTCCTAAGAAAACAACATTCCACAACTCGTTTATGCTTGTGGGAATTGCAGACTCCCAACTTATTATGACTACTGGAGCCAAACCAGATCCAAGACGGTGGGGGGAAACTAGTTAGTTAGTTGTCCCAGAACAATGTTCAAGGCTGACACAGGACATTGTGGAATGTGAAAAATCAGGGCTGAAGTGTTCCACCAAGATAAACTGATATAGTGATTTCCTGGTAGCCGTCAGCACTGCGCCATAAGTGAGTTTCCATTTGTTTGAGGACTGGGGAAATATTAGTAGAAAGAAAAATACAAAAGAAAACATAAGGGGATTCAGCATATCAAGCCCACCCTTTTGTTTCTTCCGGTATGTAATATCCCTCCTTACTGGGTTAAGCCTACTAAAGGAGGACAAATCTGAGTATGCATCAGATTAGTAGTGTAACACCAGCCCTTTGGTCTCTGAACTACAGAAGACAACCACATCATCTGCATAAGCCAAAACATCGGGGAGATCCCGTGGAGTCAGTCGCAATCCCTGCAAGGAAGCACAATTATGAATATGTTATAGAAGATGGTCCAAACAAAAAAAATACAAAAGCATACAAAAGTGGGCTTGTGGGCATCCTCGATGAACTCTCTTCACAGAGCACAGGGAGGTCCTCACCCAACCACCCATTATTTAAAGGGCAGACCACTGCTTGGCTGTACAAACAGAAGAGCCAGCTCACAAACAATGGGAGTAGGCCAAAAAAGTGCAAGACCTAAAAAAAGAAATTGTGGGAGACCCTGTCAAAGGCCTTCTCCTGATCCACGCTAAGCAGAAAGCCATTCAGCCTGTGCTCTGCACCCTGGACAAAATGTTCTTTCAGGAGAAGCAGGTTATCCTGAATTTGTCTCCGAGATATAGAGCAAGTTTGAAATCGGCTGATCAGTAAGGCAGCAACCCTGCCTAAGCAGGCTGCCAGAACCTTAATGAGAATCTTGTAGTCAACATTCAAAAGACTCAAAGGTCTCCAGTTATGAAAGTCAGCCTTATCCCCTTTCTTAAAAATACAGAAGAATAAAGCCTGGCACAGGTGGCAGGAAAAACACCCTGGGTGAGGAAGTCATTAAAAACAGCTGCCAACACAGGTGCCAAGGGCTCCTTAAAACACTTTAAAAAAAACTCAGGGCTCAAACTATCTGGGCCATGTGCCGTGTTCGTGTTGAGAGAGCAGATACTCCAGAGTACCTCGGCTGCAGAGATGGGGGCTACCAAGGACTGAGTATCAGCCACAGGAAAGACCAGGAAAGCCAGGCTGGAAAGAAAAGACCAATCCATCTGAATCTGGAGGACTGAAGAAAAGGTAAAGTTCGTATACTCTGATGCCATGTGGGAAATGTCACAGCCCATATGAACAACTTGTCCTGAACTATCATACAGTAACCTTATGGATCTAATTTCCACTCAGTGTCTGCAGCCAGTAAAGCGATTAAAAGTTTGGGAAGAGCATTGCATACCAAAATGCATTTCTTGTTGTAGGGATTGCACATGCTCATATTGCAATTTTTTTCATCTCCACCTGCAGGGAATGAATTTGGGACCCAAAAGTCTCATCCTGTGAGCTCAGCCACAGAGTACACTTTCTTCAACTGTTCTCTCAGTGACAAGTACCTAAGATAACCATCAGTCACCTCGGAACCAGTATACCATTTAAATAATGACTGAAAGTCAATCTTACTGTCAATCCACCAATCAGTTAGAATATTGTACAAACACTGTACAGAGGCGTGGGCTTACCCCAGGGACGTCCACTAATCTATCAAAGGTTGGTCTTGCAAAATTGCCATATTCAGTCTCCAGGGACCCTTACCATGTGTCAGAGCACCAGATCAGGTCAAGGTACAGTACAGCAGTTTATGATCAGAATACTCTGTGCCACTAGTGTGTGCAGCTACCACCATCATAAGTTGTGAGACAAAAAGGTAATTTATTTGTGTAGACTATGCTCCATGAAAATACTTCCATCCACCCAGTAGGGTGCGGAGGTCCTATCCATGAGGGATGCAGTCTGAAGGATCGAATTCAAGCAGTTCAAGTCAGAAAAGAGCTTATCTCTCTGCAAACCTTTATCAGCCCTGGCCAAACCATAATTAAAATCCCTGCCCCACACAACCAAGTGGGAAGTATGTAAAAAAGGTTGAGCTGACTGAAACAGTGACAGCCTTCGACTGTAGAGTGAACATTGTGATAAGTCTAAGCCTATCCTGCTGAAAAGTGACATCCAGAGACTAGGCATGACCTTGAAATATGTCAGCCAATCAGGTAACATGAATGTTTGAGGAATTAAACAAGATCTCCAACCCATCACAGCAATCAGCACCTACCGAACAAAAGGAGGGGTCCTTCATCCATAGGCGGGAGGCCTGACTCAATTCAAACCTTGTTTTCGTACATGTATCCTGCAAGACAATTACATGAGCTGCAAGAGCCTATAAGGACGTAAACCTCAACAACCTCTTACCATAACTCTTCAAACTATTAACATTAATAGAGGCCAACTGCAGGGATCCCATCAGAGCATGGAAAGAAAAAGAAAAGCAGCACAAAAATCATTTAAGGACATTCTGAGACATAGTTCTCCTTCTATCGTCCAGTGGGGTGCAGGGGCCTGTTCAAGCAGAGCATGCTCCAAATCAGAGGAATAATCCATTTGTGATGAGGTAATGGAGGAATCCTCCGAGTCCCCATCATCAACATCCGTATCTCCCCATGCTGTTTGGCAAGAACACCAAACCTATTTTTGAGGATCTATGCTGCCACTCCCTTTTTCCCCCTGTAGCTGGGGGCAGCTGATACGCCTGGATCTCCATTTCTTCCCCTTGAGGGGAACCAGTACAAAATCATCCAGGGTGGGTAAAGGGGGCATAACAGGCGAATGTAATGGTGGTACAGACAGAGCCAAAATAGGTAAATCCTCCTCAGTGCCAAAACTAGGCAGTTGCATGTCAGGGGTCCCCAAATGATTATCAGTATCAGCAGCAACTGCAGTGGGGACAGTGGGCTCAACTGTCAGTACTAACTTTGTCTAAACTGGGGGGGGGGACCAGTGTGGGCTTCTGGGGAATATGGTGTGTGGAAACCAGTGCCTCAGTAGGGTTCTGGGATAACCTCTGATGCTATGCCTGGGAGACAGTCTTCTTGAGAGAAAGCAGATCCCTTATTGTGAGATGCTCAGGGACATTTAGCACAAGAATGGCTCTGCCAGTTACACAAATTACAGCAGAAACCATTCTGAAAATCCTGGGCCAGGTGACCAAACACAAGGCAATGGCTACACTGAATGCTGATTCAGGCACCACTGAAGTGGGTGAGGGAGCCACATTTAAAGCAGGCCTTTGGCTTTCCCAGATAGAACAAAGTACCCCTGTCTCTACCCAGATAAAAGTACAATGCAAATGCAAAACTCCCAAATCAGACAGCCTCAATTTAACTTGGATTTGCCACCCTGCAGTCCAAATCTGTTCAGAGTCAACCAGGGGTTCTGGGTGATCCAGGACCTCACAATGCCTTTGTAACCAACTTAAGATATCAGCAGTGTTCACCCCCCAATTGCAGAAAAGCACTGTAACTGTATGAATAGCTGGTCTAGTCAGTGGTACTGCTAGGAAAGGGTCCAAAATGTGGTATCTTTATGCACTTCATAATGAACCCAAAATTTCTGTAGCCCAGCAATCAGTTTAAAACTGACATCATAGCTGGAATCACCCACATTTATCAAGGCATAGATGTCAAAAGCATGAAACAAGGAGGAGTCTTTGAGCAGCTTCCTAGCCACATAGACGTGGTTAGGAGCATGATCCAACCCCCTTTATAGATCAATCAATCAAACATCCAGTTCCCCATGAGCCTGGAATAAATCAGAAAACTGTTTAGGTCTGAAAAATGGTGACACAGGCTGTTCCGGGGTGGGTGTAACAGCATCCAAACCAAGTGCAGCTGGTGGATGTGCTAAACCATCAGGAGCTTCCTTGAGAGGAGCTGCACTGTCCATGTGAGCTGGAGCTGAAGGAAAAGCTGCCCCAAGAGGGTCAATAGGGTCAGGAGGCAGCCAGGGCTGTGAGACAGATAATGAGTCAGGTACCAAAGGCAGGACACCTAGCATTGTCCTATGAGAAAGTCCAGGACTGGAGGCAAAAACCAACTCAGGCAGAGCCCTGTGTCTCCTCAGCTGGAAATACTGGGGTTTGTAAGAGACTATCAGATAAGGAAGCTCAAACAGGGGCCACAGGTGAGCCAGTCAGTGAATCCTGATATCTCCTGACTTCCAGGTCCTTGTCATCAGGGATCCAAGTCCCTGTATCTGTTGTTTTATATCCTGCAGCCATCAAGGCTCTCTCTGGTGTCCAGGGCTCCCCATTCACCCTGTCATCGCAATCCCACAAGTGCTGCAGCATATGAACTCCTGGTGCACCAATCTATTCTTCCAGTACAGTAACTTGAGCAGCAATAGCTTCTACAAAACTGTCTCTCGGCACAATGACTGTCCAGGCATCAGAAACCTCATGTAGGGGAGAAACCAAAGCAGGTATCTCCTGTTGATAGCAGAGCTCTGCAGCTTGTAGCTGTTCCAACAATGCCACCTTCTGAGAGTTATGCTGCAAACGCAGCTCTTATTCCTGTGGAGTAGGACATGAGGCACTACTTCCAGCTGCCTCTTCCAACAAAAGTTTACCACAGACTCCTGCTACATGCTCCTGGAGTCCTGTTTCCTCACTAGACGCCTCCGTAGAAACCACCACTTGGGGGGAGGCAGATTCACCAGTCACCAAATGCTGAGCAACCTCTATTCCTCTCTCCTCGGTGACCAAGATCTTGGGTCTGAGGTCAAGGGCTCCCCCTACTGGCAGAGAGTAGGGGAATTTTGGTTCACCCACGTTAGTGTGAAAAACATGTTGCTGACATTGATTACAGTGCCAGGCATTATGTCTCCCCAGAGTTACAGCATCAAAGCACCCTCCCGGGAAACAGTCGGCTTTTCCGGGGGGGGATTTGCCCCCCCACACACCCAATGCAGGGGGTTTCACCTCCCACACCACCCACAGCTAAACAGAACCTGCTCTGGGGTGGGCATGCCCTGGATGGAGCAAAAATTGTGTGGCCGCAAAGGGTGGCATCACTGAGGGCCAATCTAAAATCAAGATCGCCCCTGTCATCATTGCCCTTATTGTGGCACCCTAATTGCACCATCAAAATTCAGTCGCTGTTCCAATGATATACTAGAAATTTCCCCAGTATCCTGGCCAGAATTTTCCCATTCACTAAAATGCCACCAACAGCTTTATGTGTTTTAATTTCAGTTGGTTTGTATCTTTTTTTTTAGTTGTTTAACCAGGTATAGCACACTAAGCTGAAAGCTTTTTTACAGGAGCGACCTGGGAGCACAAGGAGGTTAAGTGACTTGCTCAGAGTCACACAGTATGCAAGTGGAAGCTGTCAGATTCAAACCCAGGTCTGGTCTGCTGAATTTTACCAGATTTGCAGCTCAGAGCCTTAGACCACTGCGCTATACTGCCTCCCGACTCACCCTACTCATCCTCACACCTCCACACACCCTATTCCCCAGCCCACACTGGTCCCCCCCCCAGTTTAGACAAAGTTAGTACTGACAGTTGGTTTGTATCTGTATCCCTCGAGGCTGAAAAAGGCACAGTTCTCTAGCTCTCCTTTTGCAGTCAACAAAAATTAAATAAATGAATGAATCTGTAGGAGTGTGTAGCCACAATGCAGGAAGAAGGGCAGTGGAGATCAGCCTGAGTTAAGCTTTTGTGTTCTCTTGCATATTTTCTGCTTAAAATGATTTAAATGGGAAAGAGGAGACTGCGCATGGGAACAAGGAGGTAGGAGGACACTGCCAGAGGGTGAGTAGAGGGCAGGATTTTGGCATCTGCAAGCTGGTGCCATTGGCAATCCCAAATACCATGTGGCTATAGCCAGCAATTAGGGCAACTGTAGTTCATGAGACGTAAAAATGGAATTGATTGTAGTCTGCTCCATCAGTGTGTAGCCGCTGCTGAGTAGGAAGGTCAGCAGAGATCAGCAGGTTAAGTTTGTTTGCTCTGTTGCATATATTCAACCTAAAATTATTTAAACTGCTAAAGTTTGCTGTGGGGGGACAGTGAGTAGGAATTAGGAATTTGAGGACACTGCCAGACGGTGGGTAGAGGATGGGTGTTTGGCAGCCACAATCTTATATTAAGAAGCCAGCAGAAGATGGCCATTTAGTCTATATAGTCTGCTCATATTGCAGTGTCCACAGCTTGAGCTACTGTCCCTGCCCACCTCCCCACTTTTCCTTCCCCCTACCCATGATCCCTACCTTCCTCTATGCCTATTCCAGCCTCTCTTGAAGCTGCCCATTGTCTTCAACAAGACCACCTCTTCCGGCAGCGCATTCCAAGTGTCCACCACCCTCTCCATGAAGAAGTGCTCCCTGACCTCACTCCTAACCCCCCTCCAGCTAAAGACTGTGCCCCCTTGTGTCATGTTTACCACTCAGCTTAAACAGACCCTTCTTATCCACCTTATCTATCCCTTTCAAGTAGTTGAAGGTCCCAAACATGTCCCCTTTCTTTCTCCTTTCCTCCAGGGAGTACATGTTTAGTGCCTTCAACCTCTTCTCATATGCCTTACCTTGCTGACCAGCTATCATCTTTGTAGCTCTCCTCTGGACCTTCTCCAGCAGGTTAATGTCCTTTTTGAGGTGTGGGCACCAGTACTGAACTTCATACTCTAGATGTGACCTCACCAGTGATCTGTTTAAGAGCAGTATAACTTCCTCTCTCCTACTACTGATTCTCCAAGCTATGCATCCCAGCATCTTGTTTACACTTGCTGCTGCTTTCTTGCACTGCAAGGGGTGCTTCAGGTCACTAGTGATCTGATGTAGATACCCGGAATCCATTGTGCATTGTATCACTGGTGGTCATAGAGGCCACATGGTTACAGCCAGCCAGTAGGGTGATTGTAGTTCTCCAGGGATTAAAATAAGCTCATATGTAGTCCACTCCTTCAATGTGTAGCCACCACCAAGCAGAAAGAAAGGCAGTGGACACCAATGGGAGTTAAGTTTGTTTGTTGTCTTGCAAATTTTCTGCCTAAAATGATTTAAACTACTAAGTTTTGCTATGGAGTAACTATGAATGGGAGTTGGGAGGTGGAAGATTGCTGCAAAAGGTGGGTAGAGGGCAAGAGTTTGGGTAGCCACAAGCCAGTGCTATTGGCAGTCCCAGTGGCCATGTGGCTACAGGTAGCCAGTAGGGCTGCTGTAGTTCACTGGGGGTAAAAAGGGTATAAATTGTAGTCCACTCTCTCAGTATGAAGCCACCAACTAGTGCAAAGGAAGGCAGCAGACATCAGTAGGAATTAAGTTTGTTTGTTGCCTTGTAAATTTTCTTCCCTGAATGATTTAAACTGCTAAGATTTTGTTGTGGTGAGCCTGTGATTGGGAACTGGGAGGTGGGAGGATGCTGCCAGAGGGTGGGTAGAGGAGGAGACTTCAGTGGCCACAAACCAGTGCCATTGACACTCCCAGAAACCACGTGGCTATAGCCAGGTAATAAGGCGGCTGTAGTTCACTGTAAAATTCCAGGAGGTCCAAGAGACCCCTCATGTGAGTGACCTGAAGCATGAGTACCAAGAAGCAGGACTGTGACATCTGATTAAGGGACAGTTGTGGGCATCCACAGGATGTCCTTCGAGAAGACTGCAGGTCGCAGACCATTCTGCCCAGGTGAGGGCAGGTGAGTCAGAGGGCAGGCAGAAAATCCAGGGAAGGTAAAGGGGAGATGCAATACTAGAGGGGATAGTTAGTACATATCTAGGATATCTAGCGTAAGCCTACAGAGGTGGGTAAAAGTGGAGTCTGCGATACTCCCTATGTAGGGTAGGCCTATGGAGGAAAGAAATGGGGGGGTCTGCAGCTACTCCCTATCTAGGGTAGGCCTAGAAAAGCAGATTCAAGTGGGGCCTGCAGTACTTCCTATCTAAGGTAGGCCCACACAAGCAGGGTACTGTGGGGTAGAAAATCCTTCCTATCTGAGGTAGGAACATGAATATGGGCTGAATCCTGGAAACAATTGTCTCTACTGATAACTAGAGTACTGACTGATAGGAATGGGAAGGGGTCACTAACTAACTACTGCAGTGGCACAACAAGGGTTGGCTGAGGCAGTATGAAGTGGGGAAGGAACATGTACAGATAGCAGGAGGGTAAGGGTAGGGTGGTAAGCAGTAGGGTGTGGGGCTGCGGTATTTTTGGGCACATTTGTGGGAGACAGGTGATTGCCCAGTATGCAGGAGATTGAACCACTTGATGGTGGAGGTATGACAGCTTAGGTGGAAGCTGGGAACACTGGTCGGGGGAGTGTAGGTTGGGCCAGGTAGGAGGGAGATGCTTGAGGACTGATAAGGTTAGAGAAGCAGGTAGGAATGGAAGGGGTGAAGGAGGGGGGCCATATTGCCAAGATGCCTTGGGCACCTCTACCACAGAGGGCGAGAAAACAATGGGAGGGGGTGGAGTGTTGAGGGATGAAGGGTGGGAGCCACGCTGGAGGAGGCAAGAGTGGGAGCACTCACTGGGGTGTCATTGTGGAACTGATTCCCCCCACTGATTAGAGAAAAGGGAATTGGGGGGGGGCAAAGTAGGGAGGAGGTCAATTCAGGGAGGAGGAACAAGGGATGATAGACTGGTAGAAGAGGTTGGAGGAGATTGTGGCAGAAGTGGAGGGATGAAAGAGAGTGTAAGGAAGATAAGAAAAGAGTGCGGGAAGCAGGGGGTACAGAAGGGCAAAGCAGAGTTGGGGAGGGATGGCAAATGGAGCAGCTGTAAATGGTGGGGGGGATCAGATAGCTAAGAAGGGTAGTGTGGGAGGGGAAGGGAAAGGGAAGGAGGACAGAGGAGGAAGAGTCATAGTCCTGGGTGACTCAATTGTGAAGGGAGTGAACTCGGATGGGAAGAACACAGAAGCAGGACAGTGGTTTGTATGCTAGAAAAGAAGGCAGAGTGTTTGCGCAATGATAGATCAATTGACACAGGGGATGGGGGAACCTCATGTAATAACACACCTATGTATGAATGACCTAGCTGGAAATGAGGTGGAAGCAGTGCAGGAGAGGTTTAGGGCAGTGGGAATAATTTGCAGAGGAGATGGCTAGATGGGTAGCCTTCTTAGAAGTGCAACTGGTACTTCTTAGAAGTGCAACTGGTAAGGAGAACTGGGGAATATAATAGCTACCTGAACAGAAGGAGGAGATGTTGAATCTATAGGGAACTGGGAGGGGACCTGGAATGCCAAAACCCTCTATTCAAAATGATAGGCTGTATCTTTGTAGAGGAGGTTCCATGGTGTTTAAGAATAAGCAGGGGAATACATGGACAGGAGCCTTAATTTAAATTGGGAGGGCACAATGGGTCATTGTTTGCTGAGTCTCCAGGAGGAGAGGGCCTTTAGACCTCCAACCAGGCTGATCAGGTGGAGTTGGACACAGAATATGGGACTGAGAGGAGAGTAAGAATCAGCAGGGAGTAGAGAGAAGTGGTCTTATAGGGGGAAGGATAGGACAAATGACATAAAGGAAAATAAGGGGGGAACATCAGAGGAACTAAATTAAAAATAATCAGGGGAGGGAGGGAGTCAGCAGTAGGTAAGGGAAAGGGCAATCAGGCAAAGAGAAGAAATGTACAGAGCAGTGCTGGAGGGTGGTGTCTCAAAATGCAAGAAGCCTTGGGACCAAAATGAATGACCTGCAGTGCTGATGGTAGACAGGAAGGTGGACATTATGGTGGTCACAGAAACTTGGGCTACACTGAACCATAACTGGGACCTCTCTATCCCTGGGTACAAGCTGCATAACAGTCCAACAAGGAACACCACGAAACCAGCGAGACTGGGCCGGTGCAGCACTACAATTCAGAGGCGGCTTACCTCCACAAAAGGCAAGGTCCCAAAGGCTGGCAGCAGTGCGCATATGAGAAAATAATACTGAAGCAGATTTTAATGTTCAGACAATATTTACTGAAAAGGTCCCCTTTGAAGACTCATGAGAGTCGAGGGGCTAGTGGACAGTCTTTTCAGGAAGTCATTGAATTGCTGCAATAGCTGTGATTGTGTGAAGCATTTTTTTCAGTAAATATCATCTGAACATTAAAATCTGCTTCAGTATTATTTTCTCATGTGTGCACTGCTGCCATCCTTTGGGACCTTGTACATGTTGTATAGAAGGGACAGAGGCACAGGGAACGGGGGAAGGGGGAGGCATAACAATATACATCAGGGAGGGTATAACTAGCACAAGGGAAGAGGCAGAGGAGGGGAAGGGAGGGTAGAAGTATTGTGGGTGCAAATGTGAACTGCTTAGGGAAAAAGGGTAAGGCTTGGAGTAGTATACAAACCAAAGGGATACAGGGTTATGATCCATATTCAGGGCAGCTGCAGGCAAAGGAGAGGTGGTGATAGTGGGTGATGTCAATCTGCCTAAGGTAGGCAGGAGGATTCCAGTCACAAACTGCAGCAGGAGTCAGTTGATCTTGGATGCCATTCAGAATGGGTTCCTGAACCAAGGTGTCACTGAGTCCACAAGGAAGGGTGCCACCTGAACCTGGTCCTAACAAACCAGGACCATGTTCAAGACATCCAAATAGAGGCCAGCCCCTAGGAGGGAGGGACCATCATTAATGTTTGTATCAAGGTGAATATGGAGAGGGAGAAGGCATATACCAAGACTTGGGTCCTGGACTTCAGAAAGGTGAACTTCAAGAACATGAGAAAACTGTTAAGGGTACACCTGTCTAGCCTAAGAGAGGAGATGGGGTGGATCCGAAGTTGTTCATTATTATAGACAGGATATCAGCTGCCATAAATGAGTGTGTCAAATTACCAAATTGGTTTAGTAGGGAGGTGGCCCAGGCAGTCAGAGACAAGAAGACCTCATGTAGAAAATTCTGGATGACCAAGAAGGACAAGGATAAGTAGGAATACCTAGGAAAAGCAAAGGAGGCAGGTAAGGCAATCTGGCTTGCCAAGGACAAGAAGAAACTGCAACTAGTGGAAGGGATTAACAAAGGGGAGAAAGCCTTTTCCCAATACATCAGGGAGAAAAGGACAAGTAGGATGGTATTCTAAGGCTAAAAAGGGTGGGAATGGAAAATACTATGGGCAAGGCAGAAGTACTGAATGAATACCTCTGCTCTACCTTTAAAAAGGAGAAAGATGTCTTGGTACCACAAGGGAAGAAGTAGGGTGAGCGGGGGGCATGGAAGAAAAAATCTCTGAGGACAGGGTGAAGAATGGAGTTATGACCCTCAAGATTGATACACTCCCAGGCTCAGCTAGTATCCATCCCAGGGTGCTGAGGGAACTAGCAGGCTCTTTGGTAAATCTGTTCAACAGTTTGCTGTATTTAGGGTAGTGCCACTGGAATGGAGGATGGTGCACATGGTGTCACTCCAGAAGAGTAGTCCCAGAGAAGACCCAGGTAACCACAGACAGGTCAGTCTGATCTCAATTGCGGGTAAGCTCATGCAAGCAATTTGGCTGATAGGGTTTCTGGTGGAGAACTGTCTCCAGGATGGGAGGCAACACAGGTTCATAGTGGAAGATCCTGCCAAACAAACCTGATCAATGTTCTTTAATGGGTAATGAGGACAGCTGACAAGGGTTAAGAAGTCGACACCCTATACCTGTACTTCAGCAAGGCCTTTAACTCAGTGTCTCTCAGGAGGTTGATCAGCAAGCTGGAGGATCTCGGGGTAGGGAAAAACTCACTAGATGGGTGGCGAACTCGCTGAAGAGTAAGACCCAGAGGGTGGTAGTGTGGGGGGGGGGGGTGCTTTCAGAGTCAAGGAAAGTCACCAGTAGGGTTCTGCAGGGCTCAGTACTTGGTTCATTGTTTAACGTATTCATAAATGACATTGAAAATGGCATAAAGGGCAAGGTTTGCCTATTTGTAGATGCCACCAAGCTCTGTGGAAGGGTGGATACAACTGAGGGAATACAGGACCTTAAGGAAGATCTGGACAGGCTAGAGAAGTGGTCAGGAATATGGCAACTTGGGTTCAATGCAAAGAAGTACAGGGTCATGCACATAGAAGGAAGGAACCCAGGGAGAGAGAGCAGCCTGGGGGTGGGTCCTGGTAACTAAATGAGAGGAAGAAAAAGACTTTGGGTTGACCATAGCTGGCCACTTGAAGCATTTCTCATACTGCAGGAAGGTGCCAGCCGAAGTCAACAAAATACTGGACTGCATTGCCTGGGCAATCACTAGCAGACAGGAGGAGGTCATATTGCCAGTCAGCAGATCATTGGTGCAGCTGCACCTGGAGTACAACGTATAATATTGGTGACCCTATCTGAAAAAGGACATTAACTCGCTGGAGGCAGTCCAGGTCTGGCTGATAAAATTGATTCAGGTTCAGTAGTGCAACACATATGAGGAGAGGCTGGAAGATCTCAACATGTACTCACTAGAGGAGAGGAGGAAAAAAGAGGACATCATTAAGACCTCTAAGTACTGGAAAGGCATCAATAAGTGAACATAGAGACCCTCTTTAGGCTTAGTGGAAACAAAACCACAACGAGTCATTGCCTTAAGCTGGTGGGGGAAAGGTTCAAGAGAGAGGTCAGAAGGCATTTCTTCATGGAGAGAGGTGTTACACGGTGGAACAAATTCCAGAAAGAAGTGGCCTCACTGGATATTTTTGATGGATTCAAAAGGGGTGGAATAGGGTGAAGGGTAAGTCAGAATAGGGGAGGAGCAGCATAAAAGGGAAGGCATGCATGGGGTGGGAGCGGAGCCTTCAGTAGCCACTGGCAAAGGGCTCTGCAACATGTGCAGGCTTGCAAGACCACTAGGCCTTCTTCTGCTGGCAATATTCATGTGTTTGTAAACAACTCTGTTTCTCCTCCAGTGAAAAGTAAGTCATAGTCAGGGCAAAAAGGTCTGAAAAAAGAAGAAATAAGGAGGCTCAAATAGAAGGTAATAGAGAGAGAGATACTGAGAAAAACTGAAAGATGCAAACAGAGTTATAGGGAGGGCAAAAGCAAATATAGAATTGAGGATATCAAGCAATAAAGGATGACAAAAAAACCTTCTTTAGCGATATCAGAAAAAAGATGAAAACCAAAGAGGGCATAGTGAGGTTAAAATTTAGAAATGGTTGGGTGCTGGAGGATGGGCAGTGGGCTGGTACCTTTAGTGAGTACTTCTGCTCAGTCTTAAACATAGAAACACAGAATCTGATTGCAGATATGGGCTGAATGGCCCATCCAGTCTGCCCTTTTCTGTTGCATTGCTTACACTGTAGACATCTCCAAGTCTATGGAACTTTCTCTGCCATCCTCTTGCCTATACCTTATGACTCCCTTGTGCTTTTCCCAGGCTGTTTTGAATCTCACCAATGTGTTCTCCCCCACAGCCTCCGCTGGATGACCATTCCAGGCACCCACCACCCTCTTTGTAAAGAAGTATTTCCTCACATCTTTCCTAAACCTATCCCACTCCAGCTTCCTAATGTGGCCCCTTGTTCTGGAGCACTCTTTCCTCTGAAAAATGCCTCCCACTTGTAATTTATTCCTGAGGAAAATGGGGAATGTCATAATGTCACATGTCAAAACAGCACAGCACTGTACAATGCTGTCTAAACAGCGACCTCAACTAAAAACAAATAGATCCTCCTTTTCTGTGGGGGGCTGCACCCACCGACCCCCCTTACTAAAATAACCTCCTCCAGGGGTAGGGGGGACTTGGGGTGAGGGTGAAACTCAGGTGGGAGCATCACAAGATAATAGAAAAATAAAATGATTTTACCTGATCTGGGACTGGGAATAGAACTCCGGTCCACAGCCGCTCAATTGTCCTGCAGTGCTGATGGCTCTACTGCCTGAGCCATGGCAGCTGCTTGAAGGACCCCCTTTCAGTGGAGTACTTACCATTTGTCCTGGAAACAGCTACAAGATCACACGCTATGTCCATTGTGCAGCATTGTGTACCCTGTAGTTGTTTCGACTCATGCTGTTCCTGTTGCGTGGTTTTGACCTGAGACATTCTCCTTGCAAGATTGTCACCCGATACTTCCATGATGTATTTAAAGGTCTTGATCATATCCGCCTCCCTCCTCCAGGGTGATCGTGTTTACTTCCCTTAGCCTCTCATCACAGGACATTTGATGTAGACCCTGTACCATCTTAATAGCCTTCCTTTAGACGGCCTCCATCCCGTCTGTGTCTTTCCTGTGATGTGACCAATGAAATAATGTTCAAAATGTATGCACAAAGTTTATTTTTCTGTATAGCCTCAATTTAATTGTTATATATTTCCCAAAAGTCCAACGTTTCAAGATCTAATCCTGACCTCTTCCTTAGGGAGAAGGCTAAAAATATTGAAAATTGCACTATTAATAGTCATATCACTGTGTTATGACCACACAAATTACATTTTTATAAAAATCAAAAACTGGGAGAGGAAAACCCCAAGTTACTTTATATTCAGTCATAAGGTTATGCACATTTTCTCATTATCTTAATGTCTCAATCTTTCTTTGGACATTAAAAAAATCCAAAATGTTTTTTTTATTATAAAAAAAAACATTGTTATTATGGAGTAACTATAAAAAAGTCACAGTCAATGAATATCATGTCTTCTACCAAACAAAAGCTTGCATTAAGCTAATTTAATTCAATATGGTTTAGGAAAAATTATAAGTTTACATTAGGCGAAAAGGTTAAAACAAAATAGGAATAGAGCTTAAGTATACATGAGACATACCATATTTTTTTCTTCAATCAAAGTTGTGATTCATGAGTAATTATTCTTTGTTTGTTACACTATTTTTTCTTCGTAAAATTGAAATATGTACCCCCCAACATTGTGCATCCACTCACCCCGTTAACAATCAAACAATGATACAAAAAGTGTTGTTTGTCTTTTTATAACATGCACACAACATTCATTATTTGAAATGTGTCTGTCAGGTTTTGGGTTCTGCTTTGAGCTTGGGTATATCCAAGCGACTGTGCATGTGGCTACAAAAGATGCTGGCATAATACAGTCTGCCAGCATGCATGATGTATGTGGAACATGAGACTGTCACTATTGCAGTGAGATGTAACAAATGCAGTGATCCAAATCTTGTGGCTCTACATTAGCTAAGGGATAAACAACAACAGAAAAACACGTCTCAGGACAATCACGGGAGGAGCTGAAATACAAGTAGCCTCCAAGACTGAAAATAGAAAAACTCTTGGCTCACTCCATGGACTGAAGAAAAAAACCCCACAGCTTGTGTATATTAAAAAGATTTATTCATACAAAATAACACTCCACCTTCACCCGAAACGTTTATGTACGTTTCATGTCACACTGATGCTTTATCAAGAGAAGGGCGACAACAGTGCAGGTCCCTCAAGAGTCAATTCCAGCTAAATTATACAGGAGCAGGATATTAACACATAAATGCAGAGTCTTATAGAAAACATTTTTGCATGTTTGTAATGGCTATCCAAGAGATGGCTTGGGACAGGTGATGAATACCACATACAGCATGCATACCAGTAGTTTAAAATATGCTGGTGTTTTCTGTATATACATGAACACTCGCTCGAACCCCCCCCCCCCACACACATACCCCAGAAACCAAAGCCTGAAAGCTGCACATTTTAAATATTTTGTTCATGCTAGCCTACAGTTTGCAATAAAACTAGCAAGCCAAACAATGCATTGTATATCCGTCTGTGCTTTTGTGAATGTTTCTGTGTGGGGGCAATGGTGTGCAGTTGTGGTTGGGGTTTATTGATGGATATTATGAATAAGAAAGAGTAACTAACACTCAAGTAGATGAAACAGTGATAGTCTTATATTCCACATTCATCATGCATGCCGAGATTGCATATGCCAGCATCTTTTGCAGTCACTTGCAGTTAGGCTCACAGTCCAAGTCATTCTTCACCTCTTGTTCTGGGTTGCCAACGTCTTTTGTAATATTGGTGACTAGCTTGCCTGCTTCCTGAGGGTCACTGATTAAATAAACTTCCTTAGAAGAGGCAGTATTGAGTCTTGAGGGATATTGCGGAGCCTGAATGATCCCCAGTGTCCATAACTTGGCTCTCAGGGAATCAAAAGGTTTGCAGAGACTTCTAGTGGCATAACCCAGATCTGGATATATGGATATCCTCATCCTGTCCTCCAGTGTTATCAGACCCACCTCCATTCACATTCCATAATTTTTTTCTCTCCCGTTAGTGCATACCTGTTAGGACACTTGAAACAGTTCTGGGAGTATTGACATTGCCTGGTCCCCGGTAGGAAGTGATTCTGTACACCCAGCAAGCTAGAGGTTCTAGAGGTGAGCAAAAGTTGTGAATTCTGCTTTAGCGGGTGCCACTACAGATTCAGAAGATTTTTGATTTCACCAAAGGCGGAAGTTTGGAAAATCCCACGAAGTTCAGAAATTTCATGAAAGTTCCGCTAAAGTAGAATTCGCAACTTTGGCACAGCTCTACTCACTCCACTATGAAGACTGAGCAGAAGTACCTGGTCAAGATGTTTGCTTTTCTGTGGTACTGTTCTGCATATATTTTCTCTGTGTCACCCTTCTTATCCTCACTGTCCCTCCCCTTGCTCTCCTCTTCTCACTTACGTACCTGATGAAAGTCTTATCCCCATTTGCTGCCCCATTGGCTATCCTTTCCTCTGTCTGCGCCTTTGTTCCCCTCACTGCCTTGCCTGATTCCCTGTTTTATCTGGCACACTTACCCTGTCTTCCTCCCTTTGCATTTTCTTAGACTTCCTGAATGCCACCCTTTTTTTCTTCACCACTGGGGCCACTTCCCTAGAGTACCATTATGGTCTCTTTTCCTTTTTTTTTTTTTTTTTATTTAAAATTTTGATAACCTGGTAAGCACTGGGCCACTTGGCCCTTTTACAGGCTAGACCTAGGATCTCACATGGACAATGCAAAGGTCATACAGATAAATTACAGAAAACTATACATAAAATATATATATTCGCAACAACAAGTTACACAATGTAAGCATTCATACTGTTAAAGTACAGCAAAGAATAATTAGCTAAAAACAAGAATATATGGGCCCACCATTATAATGTATGCTTTTTTCCTCATATCAGGTACAGTTTAATTACACAATGACTTGTAAAAATTATTTCTAGGGGCCTTGACAATTCAAAAGCCACAACTTTCAATATTTTTGCAACAAAGTGGTCTGGTCCTGGTCCTTTTTTTTAGATCTAACCTCACTAACTGTTTAAAAATGTCCTCCCTCCTAATTTGCTTAAAATAAAATGTTGGTCTGGTTCCTTCATGTAGAAGTTGGTTACCTTAATTATGCCCTCTCTTATTTTCCCCACTGTTCCTCTACCCCTCCCTGACCTCTGCCCCCTACTAAGCACTTTCTGAGGAAGTCTCCTGATTTTATTTCCTTAAAATCTACCTCCTAATGTCAGAGGAAGGTGAGATACACAGTGACAAGCTGCTGCTTCCTCCTCAGCTGGATGCCTCTTCCTTCCTCCTTGGGGCCTCCCCTTCTGATGACCCCTCTCTTCTCTTTTACTACTGCTGCGGGTGCTTCCTCTCTGCTACCCCATCCCACCAATATGGCAAAGGAATTGTGCAGTGGTACAGGCTGAGGAGTGTGTTCTCTTCCCACCACCACCACCATCGCAGAGCCCACCAACTGCTCTGCCTCTGCCTAAGCATCCTCTGGGGGGAGTAGTAGCAGACTTGGTGGCCACTGAGTGAGGCAGAAGGTTCTTGGCATGCTTGCCAGTTTGGTCCAGAGTCCAGCAACCCCTGCCCTCAATCCAGTGAGATGAGTGTAAATGTGGCAGCACCTCAGTCTCCAGAATGTGTCCTGAAAGACTGAGGCTTCACATCTGTTGCATTGCACCATTCCTATGAGTTTTCCTTTCTTAACCTTTCTGTCTGTTGTCTGTTTTGTCTCAAATCATTTCTGTGCCTTCCTGCCTCTATTGTGTGTCCTTTGACTTTCTTCCTCTTCCTTTATCTGTTTGAAATGTATGTTACATTACCCTAGACAGGGAGTCTTCCACTTTCACTTTTCAACTTTTCTAGCAGTTAATACCTTCCTGATGTTTACTTCTTCTTACCCCCAGTTGTTACCCCACTTCCTGTACCTACTTAATCTTAAATTGTCTATTCCAGTACCACCGCCCCTTTTTTGGGGACCTCTGATATCTATTCCATCCTGTATTTATAATGAAGTATGGGTATGTAACCCCTAGGGGGAGCTACCCCTGCCTGTTTAGCTAGTCGCAGGTTTGGGGACCTGGGTACTGAAATGGGTGCCTCCACCGGGAGGTCAGGGTTGTTAGTGGTCATGCTAACCTGGGCACAGCCCTCTGGAACACTGTAACCCCCAACTTTCCCTTCTAGTGGCCTGAACAATACACAATAATCACTTTCACAATGACCCCTATTCACCATACAATTACCCACACTGTTTGCACTTACCACCAGGGCTGGTTCCTCTAGCTCAATCCTGGGGACCCCTTGTAAAACAAAGTTATGCACAGCAAATAGCAACAGTACAGTACTTTTGGCACAAACTGGAACCACAGTCAGGTTAAATGCAAAAAGAGTTAGATCTGATTTATTCAGGGGGCTTGAACAAGGGAGGGGCATAATCAGGTTGATTTGATTAAAGGCTATATCAATCAAACAGTTATGCATGCACTTCAGAGTCCTTACACAGTCACACACTCTGGGTACCCAGTTAGGAAGACGGTGGGCTAGCCAGGAAAGTTGCCCAGGGTAGGCCGGTGTTGCAGCTCGTCGGGGGCCTGTGATGGAAGAAAGCAACATGCACAACACACACTATTTGTAATCTGGAGCCGGAAGGCTCAGTTCATGAAAAAAAAGACAACAAGACAATCAGATGACAACACTTTAGATTTAGCTGTTGTTGCAGGGCGCTACCCTGATATGTAGTCACGATATCCAATACAGTACACAGGCAGGACAAAATTGAGATTGCAGGTTGTTGAGCTGGGGTGCCAGGAGAAGCAGGGCCCACACGAATCACTGAGGCATCATTCCTGTTCAAGGTGTTGAGCAGGGAACTGATCTCCAGGCAGGTCTTTCGTCGATGACTTTCTCTGTGTAACAGGTATTCTGGATGGGCCAATGTGGCAAGGCCAAGGCCAAATGGAGATGAGTGTAGATTCAGTCCATGGGAGATGGATGTAGCCTCCAGCTGGCAGAATACAGTTCAGCACACAGTGGGGAACCAAATCATGACCCACTGACAGCACACAGCACATTTACATGTAAGAAATTCTACTGTACCAGGCAGATTGCTATCCGGTCGCAATTATAGAGTCTTTGCACCAAGCAGGAGTTCATAAGTGGCTGGAAATCCTGACAGGCCAATCGCATTCAGCAAATCTTTGGTCTTCTTCAGATTAAAGCCTGGTCACAGTCCAGTGGCTTAAATCATTCTCACAACTCGGATTCAGTCCGGTCTATTTTCCCTCTCAGGGACAGCAGGCAGACAGGCAGGCCAAACTTCAGCCCTTTCACAGTTCTTCTGTGAGAGCCCCCACAGGATTGCTGCTAAATTATTTCAAGCTGTTACTCCTTCACTTCCCAACTCAGCTGTGAAGCTAGCTGCAAGCAGCCTGTGACTTTCCCCAGGATCCAAAAGGTTTGATTGGCTGATTCCTCTGTCAGTCACAACAAGGGCTCCCCTTCCAGGTTCATTTAGGTGCCAAAAGCCAACTACAGTTCCCACAGAATTTTTCTCTCACAAAGCCCTGGGGACAAGCTCCATTTTAGAGTCCCCAAAGGTACAGATTGGCCCATTCTGGCAGTCCCAGACCAAGATGGTGGAGATAAACAGAAATGTCCATGTTGCAAAGAAGGCAGGTTAAACAAATTGCAATATTATTGTAAAAAGATGTAATACCTCTGTTGATTCTAATACCTCTGGTGAGAGGTCTAATGTACTATTGGGTGTAAATTGTATGAAAACTGTTGATACTTTTTTAAAAGGACACAGGTAAGTGTCTGGAAAATGGCTGCCATCCCTATTTCAGCTCTTGTCTGCTAGTGGACAAAGGATTGTGGGGCACTGGTGATGCTGCAATACACTGCCACAGCACTTCACTGTCTTTGATTGTCCCAGTTGAGCTAAACATCTGGGAACACTTGTCTGGTATTGAAAAAACCCTCTGCCAACTAGGGTGAGCCTTTATTAAGGCATTATATTTTAAAAACGGCATGATCTGGAATGCGACACTGGAAGTTGCGAGTATTAGCACTTCAGGTCCTCACGTCCATTTAAGACCTGCGCTAGCGAGCGGGCAGCAGATTTAAAACTTCTGTTGATCTGTTGATTCTAATACCTCTGGTGAGAGGTCTTATATACTATTGTGTGTAAATTGTATGAAAACTGTTGATACTTTTTTTAAAAAGGACACGGGCAAGCGTCTGGAAAAAGGGTTGCCATCCCTATTTCAGCTCTTGTCTGCTAGTGGACAAAGGATTGTGTGGCACTGGTGGTGTTGCAATACACTGCCACAGCACTTCACTGTCTTTGATTGTCCCAGTTGAGTTAAACATCAGGGAACACTTGCCTGACATAAAAAAAAATCTGCCAACTAGGGTGAGCCTTTATTAAGGTGTTATATTTTAAAAAGTGCACGATCTGAAATGTGACACTGGAAGTAGCGAGTATTAGCACTTCCAGTCCTAGCGTCCATTTAAGACCTGCGCTAGTGAGTGGGGCGAGCATGCATGGGGCCATGTGCGGAGATGTGCGCAGAGACACGTGCATCTCAGGGCGTGTCTACCGTGTCCACCGGGGAAAACAGGACTAAGCCCAAAGATTATTGTACTAAACAAGATAGAATTAGATCTAATCAGATTCTTTAATATTCCTCCTGCATATAACAGATTCACAATGAAGAAAGCAAACAAGATTTGCATTTCTTGTCAGACGTATGCTAACGGTAAACAAGTTGCCAATTTTATTTGTGACAAGTGTATACTTGTAAATAGCTTACAAAAAGAAATAGCTCATCTGCAACCACAGAAGACAACTAATTCTGATATTAAAGCATTGGAGGATTATATTGATCAGATGTCTCTCCTTCTGGGAAGCAAATTCATCCATTACGAAAATAATGGATGATTCAAGCACTTATGAACTCCATTTACAAGTACCCTCTACTTCCAAACTAGGAATGTCAGCTATTACTTCCACATCTATATCTGCTGTGTCTAGCTGTCAACTACAAAACACAACCAAGATAGAGACATGGACTGCAGTACCTCAAAATAAATTTAAAAGAAAAAATGTTTCTCCTCCTCCTAGTTCCCATGAAATTCCTATAGCAAATTCTTTTGAACAGCTACTACCACAAAAAGATGAAGTCATTACCACATGTCCAGAATTTGGTGTAACCATGAATATGACATTAAAATCTAACTCTACAGTCAGTCAACAGACTGCTGTTTCACAGACATGTACTTCATTACCCCTTCTTTTAATAGACAAAGCACAATCTCCCACAAATAAACAGGTATACATTTTAGGTGACTCCATTATAAAATATATCAATTGCACTGTTTGCAACCCTGATAAAGAGAATCGAACTTGCTCTAGTTACCGAGGGGCAAGGGTTGTGGATATTACTTTAATGGTAAAAAAGATTTTGTCACCAGTCGGAGAAAACCCCCTAGTAGTGATCCATGCAGGAACAAATGACATCACTAGACTTCCCCTACAACAACTAAAACTGGATTTTGTTTCTCTCTGCAATCTATTGACAGAACATGGCTGTAACATCTGTCTATCAGAGATACTGCCTATCCCAAGAACCTCAGGGTATATTATGGCCAAAACAAAAGCCCTGAATAAATGGCTTTGTAAGGTGTGCTTTAGACAAAACATCCCTTGCTTTACACATTGGGAAGATTTCTACAACAGACCATCCTTGTTTTGTTGGGATGGCCTGCATCTTAGTAGACAGGGAAGCACACTACTGGGATGCAAGGTTGCTTCATTTATAAACAACCATTTAAACTAACACAAGAGGGGGAGTTTGGGTCATTACCCATTTCTCTTACTACTAGTATTCATTCCCAGAACCTCAAACATTTAAATATTTTATCTTTTAATGCTCGTTCCCTTAACATCTCTAAACTAGCTGAACTAGAAATTAAAGCTCAGACCCATAACTTGGGTATAATAGCAATAACAGAAACTTGGAGAAACCCAGAAAAATACTGGATTGTTGAAATACCTGGATACAAACATTATTTTAAAAATTGATTGGACAAAAGAAAAGGTGGAGAGGTTAGCCTCTATGTTAGAAATGACATCCCTTCTTTCAAATCTTCATCAAATATAAAATCAGAGAGCATGTGGGTATATGTTCAAACAAAAGGCCTCCCTCAAATATTAATTGGGACCTGTTATCACCCACTTTCTAAAGACATTAACCTAACTGCATAATTAGTAGGTGAAATTTCTGACACAGCAAATAAAGGAGCAGTCTTAATATTGGGAGACTTTAACCTTCCCATTATAAATTGGGGGACTCTAACAGGGTCAAATCAACATGATGAAAAATTTCTTGCAGCTATGATAGACTTAGGATTAACTCAACACATCAGGGAACCTACGTGAGAAATAATATCCTAGACCTTATCATAACAAACCCTGAGATTCCCATAACTGACTTACAGATATTAGATCCCCTTGGCAACAGTGATCATATGTCCATATGTTTTACTATCCCTTTACATCACTATTCTACAAATAATAAACTCAAAGTTAAGCAATATGATAGGGCTGATTTCTGCAAAATAAATCAACATCTAGCTTCTTTTGACTGGGAATACATGTTTTCTTCACTTAGTACTGATGAAGCATGGGATGTACTTAACACTAAAATTCATGAGCTAGAACAACAATATGTCCCAGAAAAAAACAAATACAACAATAAAGGTAAAATCCCCCCTTGGTTTAATGGATCCATTAAAAAACAAATTGTATCCAAATAGAAACTGTTTCTATCACTAAAAATGTCCTATCAACCAAAAAAATACAAAATACCATTTAAATATAGAGAATCATTCAGACCATTAAAAAAACAGATTACACTAGCTAAACAGAATCTAGAATTCCAAATTGCACACACCAAAGATTCACATAAATCTTTGTATTCTTACTTAAACAGTAAAAAAGACAACAATAAAACAATTGGTCCATTAAATATTAATAACAAAATAATTAATTCAGATATAGAAACAGCTATTGAGTTAAATAAATATTTTTCCTCTGTTTTTGTTCAAGATGTGCTTTTAGTCCCATTTGACATATACTCTACCAGCAGTTTGAACACCAAGTTCTCACTAAATGAAATTCAGGAAGCATTACAAACCCTGAAGTCTTCAGTAAGTTCTGGCCCAGATAATATTAGTTCAACATTTCTTTTAACAACAAAAGAAACAATTATTGTACCACTATCGATTATCTTTAATAAATCCTTGCAAGATTCCAAAGTTCCATCTGATTGGTCGACTGCCAATATAGTCACTCCTATCTTTAAACAGCGTTCCCATTCAAGAGTTGAAAACTATCATCCAATTAGCCTAACCTCAATCCCTTGCAAACTGATGGAAAAACTGATTAAAATCGCATTTAGAAATAGAAATGAAATCCTTGAATGTAACAGATATATCTCAACATGGGTTCAAACCAGGTTTCACTTGCACCACTGACTTGCTTTCATTTTATAATTACATTAGTAAAAGCCTCTACTCAAATATACCTGCTGACATTATCCTTTTAGACCATAGTAAAGCTTTTGACAAAGTACCCCATGTCATTTTGATTAATAAACTTAAACAACTGATTTTTTGTTTTTTTTTATCTATAGCCCCATGGATAGCAAGTTGGTTGAGAAATCGAACCCAGAGGGTAAGGGTGAATGGTGCTCTCTCTGACTTGGGAAGGGTGACTAGTGGTGTTCCCCAGGGCTCCTTTCTGGGGCCCACTCTTTTCAACATTTTCATCAGTGATATGAATATTTCCTCAGCAAATACCTTAGTTAATTTTGTGGATGATACTAAATTGGGGGGTATTGTCAATAATGAGATTGCCAAAAAAACTTTACTATCTGATCTTGCATCAATAGAACAATGGGCACTTACCAATACGATGTATTTCAATGTAGCTAAATCTGCAGTGTTGGATATTGGAAAAAAACAACCCTAAACAGTCTTATGTATTAAATGATATTACTATCAAGGAATCCAATGTGGAAAAAGATTTGGGGATACTAGTAAATAATAAATTATCTTTTTCAACTCACTGTAATAAAATAGCAAATCAGACTTATGCTCTGCTTCGCAGGATAAATCATACTTTTATCTCCAAATCAGAACAAACTATTATGACCTTGTATAGGTCACATGTCAGGCCATATATCGAGTATGGATCTTCACTTTGAAGCCCATATCTGACGTCAGATATAAATAGAATAGAACAAATCCAGCACAGAGCAACACAACTCATTCCTCAGCTTACACATCTTGACTATTCCACTAGACTTCAGAAAACTGGTTTATTTTCTCTTCAACAGAGAAGAACAAGGGGTGATCTCCTTCAATTATTCAAAATCTTGCAATCACAAGTATTGATGGAACAATGTGGTCTAATATTCAACTAGAAGAATTGTGGCTCAGTTACACAACAAACAATTGGAGGTAGATAAAGCAAAAACAAAAAAGGCTACATTTCTTTACTAACAGAACAACTAGGTTATGGAATTCTTTGTCACAGGAAATAGTTGACTCACCGAACATTGCTATATTTAAAAACAAAATTGATAACTGATTATTAAATCAAAAATTAATTAATGGTCCACACACGTGGAAGACAATCCCGATGGGCAATAGCCTTCTTTTGTCTACCTTACCAAGATACCAAGATTACTATTTTAATAAATGATCAGTAAACAATTACATCTTATAACAGAGCTCCCTCTGCACAAATAGCGATGGCAGAACAGAGAGATTATCTGACAGCCCGGATGGGACTTGTGCACAGAAACACTCAGCCCCCCTCCAAGATCAATTCTAAGTGTAATCTAGGCAGCAATTAAAGAGACAGTACACAGGGGCTATACTGGCACTCTCTGGCAGTAACGTTTAAACTGCTAAACCACAGGACACCAGCCTGGCAGTGAGCATTTAGGCAAGCTCAAGGAAGACTTTTCAGAAACCCCCATTTGTAGGGGGGTTACACCCTTCCCTGTCTGGAGAAACCTTGGTGTCTGCATCAAGTCTGTACCATCACACTATTGAAAATACAATATAAATTTGACAGGTATAACATTACCATGCTATGCAAATATCATCTGAAGTATCAGTTAATGTAAACGTATTACTTTACCATACATAAACACTACACTTCACAATACTATATCCATAATGACAATACTTGTACATGTTTCATACAGGTAATACTGATTTCACTATGATTAACATACTTTGAACATCACTATACTGATTCATGTAATAACTTCTTGTACATTAAACAGTGTAAGAGGGGGCCCTTCCCTATCAGTTAACTTGGGGCTGGATGGGGCATGGGCACCATACTGAGAAGGAAGAACAATCAACTTGGAATTGGCCCTGAAGCTCAGTTTGGGTAGTGAGCTCTGAGAAACAAACACCTTTGTGAACCACACTGAGAGGCAAATCCACTGGCCTCCCAGGAGAATCATACCTGAAGTGCAATACTGGCTTGACAGCTCGGCCAGTCTTTCTCTGGGGAACAACCACAGTCTTTGTACTTTCAGCACTAGTCTTGGAGCTTTCATGACTTGTGACAGGCACCTCTGCATGGATGGGAATGTCCAAACTTGGGGCACTGTCAGCTTCTTGTTCTGTAGGCTCTGGTTCCACAACACTTGGCTCATTTTGAGAAGGTTCAGGCACAATTAGGCTCTGTGGCACTGAAAGGGGGCTGTCAGCACTCTCATACTGTTCAAGTTATGGTATGTCATCAGAGAGACTCAGATTATCAGCCCCTTCTTTGGGCAGTTCACACAGTTCCACAAAACACAGGGAGTCTGCAGCCTCAGACATACTACTTTGCACTCCACTTTCAGGGAGCATTGGCTCCAAGGATGAAGCTGGGGGGTTAGGCAGTCCAGAAGGCCCAGCTTCATCCCTGAAATTAGTCATAGGGTTACCCCAAAACAGCTGACTCAATTCATAGGAGGGGTAATAGGCATTGTCACACTCACTATCATCTGAGGTGGACTGACAGTCATTATCATTCTGGGCCTGCTGTGGGGGAAACCTTAAATCTGTAACCACTGGGGTAGACTGACTCTGTCTCTTTTTTGCAGCAGCATGAGTCACCGGCCCTGGGGAGGCAATGTCTGCTGGCTCAGCTTCAATAATAACTTGGCCAATAGGTAGCAAGTGGTTACGGTGCATAGTCTTAACAGTTTTGCAGTTATTCTCTGGGTGTATCTTATATACTGGTAGATCATCCAACTTTCCAACTACTACATGAGGAAGATGGTGCCACCTATCAGCAATTTTGTGCTTGCCACGTAGTCCCAAATTGTGTAACACACAGTCTCTGGGCTGTAGCTCTTGACCTTTACTTTCTTATCATGCCTCTCTTTGTTGGCGAGATTTTTCTTGGTGGCCATTGTCTAGGCCAGTTGATATGCATGGTTCAATTGAGCTTTCAGTTTCTGTACATGCTGCAGGTAGTTTTCAGCCCCCAGTCTGTCTGGAAAGACACCAAAGCAGACATCAACTGGCAGTCAGGCCTCCCTCCCGAACATGAGACGGTAGGGGGAGAACCCAGTAGCATCATTTTTGGTGCAATTGTATGCATGTACCAAGGTGCCAATCTGCTGGCTCCATTTATGCTTGTCTTTTGGATGGAGGGTACCCAGCAAGTCTAGAAGAGTGCAGTTAAAATGTTCTGGTTGAGGGTCCCCCTGCGGGTGATAGGGGTTGGTTCTTGACTTCTGCACCTTCCACAGAGAGAGTCTTTCTTTGATTAGCCTACTTTGAAAGTCTCTGCCTTGGTCAGAGTGGATCCGCTGGGGGGAGGGCACCATAGTGGATGAAGATTTTTTCCACTAGTACCTTGGCCACAGTAGAGGCCTTTTGATCTTTAGTTGGAAAAGCTTGTGCATGCCATGTGAAATGATTTGTAACCACTAACACATTGCCAATATTCCATTGATCAGATTCTAAACATAAAACATCTATGCAGACCAGTTCCATGGGGGCACTGGTAGTGATATTGACAAGGGGCAGCCCTCTGAGGCAGGGCTTTTCTTTGAAGGCAAAGACTACAGGTCTTTGCATGGTGCTCAACATCGGCCTCTATCTTGGGCCTGTAGAAGTGAGATTGTACTAGGTCGAGAGTCCTGTCAATGCCGAGGTGCCCCATGTGATTATGGAGAGACCTCAGTACCAAGTGTTTAAAGGCTGTGGGCAGGACCAATTGTTGCTTGCCTACTTGACCACTATGATCCACTGTCTCTCTGTATAACAACTGATTAAGTAACTTCAACCTGGGGCCTACTTTAAACAATAGGGCAGTTCGCAAGTCAGGGGAACATAACTTAGACACATCTTTCCCAGCATGCAGGGCATCAAGTGTGGGTTGAATCACAGGATCTTGGGATTGAGCCCACTGAAAACTGTCATTGTCAATTTGAGGTAGTGCGCTAATATCTAGAGCAGAGAAATGGCAATAGGAAGCCATTATGCAGGTATCAGGAGGGCCCATGCAATCTACTAAACAGTCCACTATGTCTGCAGATATCTGTTCATCTCTGTCAAATGTTTGGCACAGTGCTTGGATGTCAGGTTCAGACAGCCTGACCCAATCACTCTTGGAAGTGGGCCTTCATGACAGGGCATCAGCATAAATATGGTTCAGTCCTGGTCTGTATTCAACAGCATAATCATAGGTTGATAAGTCGGAAAGCCACCAGTGCCCAGTGGTGTCTAACTTAGCTGAAGTCTGTACATAGGTTAACAGGTTATTGCCAGTCTTCACCAATCTCTTTGCCCCATAGAGGTATTCATGAAACTGGTCAATGATGGCCCATTTTAGGGAAAGGAACTTCAGCTTGTGCACAGGGTAGTTTCGCTTTGATAGGGTCAAGCTCCTACTGGCAAAAGCTACTGGTCTCAAACCATTCTCATGGTCTCAATACAGCACAGCTCCAAGGCCCTGCAGACTAGCATCCTTGTGCATCACATAGGGCTTGGTAGGGTCAGCATAGGTGAGGATGGTGACATGGGTGAGCTGGTATATGACTTTGTGGAAGGCTGCTTCACATTCCGGTGTCAAGTGGGGCCCAAAGGGTTCACCTGTGTGGAAGTACACTTTCTGAGGTTCTTTCTTGCATTTATGGTTGGTGAGGGGTAACCCGGGGTAAGATTCCAGAGCGGGTGAATCAACTTTAAATAGTCTTTTATGAACCTCTGGTTGTAGCCGCAGATCCCCAGAAAACATTGTAGTTCTTTCAAGTTATGGGGCTGTGGCCAAGCAGTCAGTGACTCAACCTTACTAGGCTCGGTCTCTAACCCTTTTGCAGATCCTACAGTATGTGCCCCACATACTTCATGGAGGTTTGAAAAAACTGCCACTTGTCAATGGACAGCTTGAGGCTGAAGTCTTCCAATCAGTCCAGAACTTTAAACAGTCAGATCTCATGCTCCTCTAATGTGCATCCAAACACAATGGCATCATCTAGGTCCAGTAGACATTCCAGCAAGTTCATATCTCCAACTGCTCATTCCATCAGTCGCTGAAAGGTGGCCAGGGGTGCCCAAAATCCCCTGTGGTATTCTCAGGAATTCATAGAACCCCAAAGGACAGATGAAGGCTGTTTTCTCATGATCCTCTGTGGCCTATGGAATCTGGTAATGTCCGCTGCAAAGATTCAATACCGAGAACCATTTACTCGCATTCAAGCAATCCAGGGCATCTTGTATACAGCGCATAGTGTATTGATCTGTGATGGTGTGCCAGTTCAGGGTTCGATAATCAACACACATCCTCACAGACCCATTCTTCTGACGCACAACCTCAATGGGAGAGGCATATGGGCTCCTTGATTCTTGTATCATGCCTGCAGCGAGCATTTCCTGCAGGTGTCTCCTCACATCATCTATATCCGCTGGGGTGAGGCATCGGGATCTCTCTCAAAATGGCCGGTCATCATGCAGGCGTATGTAATGCTCTGCACTCTGGACACACCTCACGTCCCATTCTTTTAATGAAAATACTTGGTCTCTCTGGGCGAGTTTCTTGCTAATTCTAGCTTTCCATTCAGCTGGCAACTGGGAATCACCAAAGTCAAATAAGTCCAGGGTCACTCTCTCCTTTACACCAACGTACTTGTTACTGGGCAATATGGCAGTGTCTGTGCAGTGTTCTGTAGCTAGGGTGTACCCTCTGTTTACCCGGATTTCCTGATCTGACACATTCTTAATTTGAACCATCACTCATCATGCATAGACATGGGCACAGGCAGGCAAGATGATGGGTTTGACCAACAATCCCTCTGGCAACTTTCCATTGCCTGGTGCATCCAACATTAGTATTTTGTTCTTGACATCTTTCCCAAGGTGAACCTCCCTGTGAATGGTACACTGGGCACTGGGTGCCAGTACCAGAGATTCAGGATCCTTCTTCCACACAATCCCCTCAGGTTCATCTCTGGTCCTCTTCCTCAGGTTTCCGTTGCAAATCATAGGCCCTTTTGATGAGAGCTGGAATTCTTAGGGCCCGCCCAGTCCATTGCCCTTGCTTCTCATGACAGAGTTGTGCCAGTCTCACAAACATTGTGGGAATTTGTCCTAGTTAATACAGGAACCCCATCATACAGTAGGAGGACACACTAAGGCAAGTGTCTTGACTTGTTCATCTACTCCAGCCACTGAGGTAGGGAAAGACAGCCAGATCCAAATATATCCTGAACATGGATAAGACGTCTCGCTCAACCCCCACACATATAAACCTTCCAAGGGTTGTAGGGGCACATCCGGCAGATGCTTTTGATACCAGTTTTGGAACACTATGGTCACTTGAGACCCACTGTCAAGCATGGCCTGGGTGGCTACACCATTCACCTTCATTGTAGTCTCCATTGAGGGACCCACCACCTCGGACCACTCAGATGATGCAGACTTGGATGTTGCCTTGGCAGCAGCCTTGGATGAATAACTCCTCTGAGAAGCTCCACCTTGCTGCCAGTTATTGCTCCATCACAGCCAGGCTAGTAGCCTGATAGTAACCTTTCTCAAGTTCACCGGTGAGTGTCAGGTGAACCGGGTGTTCCAGTCCTTCCTGCAGTGGTAGCAAAAATTGGGTTCTCTAGAGTCTCTTAGTGGTTGTGGGCCATCTCCCTGTTTGGGTACATCAGGGGCACCTCGCAGCCCTTTTTTGACTTGTGACTTGTGTTCTTGATCCTCTGGACTTCCACCAAGTTTGGGATTTTGTGTGGCTTGTAGTAGGTCCTCTACCAGGGTTTCAATTCTCATACTTCTTCCAGTAGGTTACCCTCAGTCCGGGTTTCTGAGGAGATGATGTGCACCCCAACTCTGCCAGGTGGGACCTTTCCCCTTGACTCAGGAGGTGTCTGATAGAGGTTAGTATCTCTGGCCGCCTCAGCGGCTTATTGACTGACTTTCAACTCTGTCAATTCTTTGATCAGTTCTCTCATTTGCTGCACCTAAGTCTCATCACTTCTCTCAGGAGTTTGGCAGGTACGAGCAATCCCAGCATAGGGCTCCCATCCCTCTACATCACTCTCTACTTCACAAATCTCTTTCATGAGGTGACAATACTCAGGAGGGTTAGCCTTCCTGTCTTGCAACTTGAGTTTTAGCATCATCACACTAGAGTACCTGGCTGACTTGAGAATATGGTCCAATCTGACCAGATTCAGTTCATTAGCAGGCACCCCTCCTTTTCTGTGAGCCCTCTGCAGAGCCCTCTCAATTCTGGTAACACACATAGACAACTTCTCATTCTTCCACTGCTTGGCAGATTTAAATTTCCACAGTAAATCATCCCCTGACTCAATACTTCCAAAAACCCCTTCCAACGCAGAGAGGTATTCAGGAGCAGTATCCTCTGGGCTACTGGCTCATAGGAAGTGTATGGCTTCCAGTGCTGGGCCACTCAAACTCTCCATGAGTCTTTTTCTTTTCTCTTCTCCCCCTCAGAGCACTGCCACTCCTGGACCAGTCCATCCACAGACACAGTCCATCCATATTTCTAGGTCATCCTCCCCCATGGGCACTGGGACTGTGCCCGAAAAAAAGTCTAATTCTATGGTTAGAGTCCAGGTGCACAGATGGAATTACAATGGGGAGTGACCACAGGGGAGACCCTAGGGGAGGCAGGAGACACTGTCGGGAACTGCAATGGTGTGGGTTCTTCAAAAAGGTCTAGCACTTTCACTAACTCTTGGGTGGTCCGCCCCTCAGAAACTAACAACTTAAGCAGCTTGTCCTTGAACCCCTCCATGCAGGGGAACCCTCCCAGGGTAGCTGGATCACTGTGCAAATAGATGACCCTCCACCCCTTCTGACAGTATAACAGGGGGTACTTTCTCTGGATTTATGGGAGAGCTGCAGGAGAGTAGAACCACCATGGTCTGGTCAAACAGGTCAGAATCCCTCCCATTCACTTCAACTTCCTCTAACACTTAACATGTTCAACAACTTCTACAATTTCAGCATTAGTGATCCCTAATGGGACATCCTTTAACAGAAGGACCTGTCATGGGTCTACCCCCTGTGCCTCACTCCATCCCATCATTCGGTACACTAACAGCTTGTAGGGGGCAATCTTGAGTTTAGGCATAGCAAGCTCCTCCATTTTGTTACCAGTTCTAAACATACTGGGGTAATTCCCACTTCTCGCCACTGGAAGGCACAAAATCCCAGCAGTGAGCCTCCAAGATGTAACCACTAGGTAGCACTGTCCCAAGGGCTACTACCCCTGCCTGCTTGGCTAACAGCAGGTTAAGGGGCCTGGGTACTGAAATGGGTGCCTCCACCCAGAGGTCAGGGTTGTTAGTGGTCACGCTAACCTGGGCACAGCCCCCTGGAACACTGTAACCCCCCTCTTTCCCTTCCAGCGGCCTGAACAATACACAATAATCACTTTCACATTGACCCCTATTCACCATACAATTACTCACACTGTTTTCACTTACCACCAGGGCTGGTTCCTCTAGCTCAACCCTAGGGATCCCCTGTAAAACAAGGTTAAGCACAACAAATAGCAAAAGTACTGTACTTTTGGCACAAACTGGAACCACAGTCAGGTTAAATGCAAAAAGAGTTAGATCTGATTTATTCAGGGGACTTGAACAAGGGAGGGGCCTAATCAGGTTGATTTGCTTAAAGGCTATAGCAATTAGACAGTTATGCATACACTTCAGAGTCCCTACACAGTCACACACTCTGGGTACCCAGGTAGGAAGATGGTGGGCTCGCTGGGAATGTTGCCTGGGGTAGGCTGGAGTCGCAGCTAGTTGGGGCCCTGTGATGGAAGAAAGCAATGTGCACAACAAACACTACTTGTAATCCAGAGCTGGAGGGCTCAGTTCGTGAAAGAAAAGGCAACAAGACAATAAGATGACAACACTTTAGATTTAGCTGTTGTTGCAGGGAACTACCCTGATAGATACTCATGATACCCAATACAGTACACAGGCAGGACAAAATTGAGACTGCAGGTTGTTGAGCTGGAGTGCCAGAAGAAGCAGGGCCCACACAAATCACAGAGGCATCAATCCAGTGCAAGGCATTGAGCTGTGGGCTGATCCCCAGACAGGTCACTCATCAATGACATTCTCTGTATAGCAGGTATTCTGGCTGGGCCAGTGTGACAAGGCCAAGGCCAAATGGAGATGAGTATGGATTCAGCCTGTGGAAGCTGGATGCAGCCTCCAGCTGGCAGAACACAGTTCAGCACACAGTGGGGAACTAAATCACGACCCACTAACAGCCTACAGCACATTTACATGTAAGAAATTCTACTGTACCAGGCAGATTGCTATCCGGTCACTATTACAGAGTCTCTGCATTAACCGGGAGTTCAGAGGTGGCTGGAAATCCTGACATGCCAATTGTATTCAGCAAATCTTCAGTCTTCTTCAGGGAAAAGCCTGGTCACAGTCCAGTGGCTTAAATCATTCTCACAACTCAGATTCAGTCTGAATCAACTCTATTTTCCCTCTCAGGGACAGCAGGCAGACAGGCAGGCCAATATGGAGCCCTTTCACAGTTCTTCCACGCGAATCCACGCTGGATTGCTGTTCGATTATCTTGAGCTGTTACTCCTTCACTTCCCAACTCAGCTCTGAAGCTAGCTGCAAGCAGCTTGGGACTTTCCCCAGGATCCAAAAGGTTTGGTTGACTGATTCCTCTGTCAGTCACAACAAGGGCGCCCCCTCCAGGTTCATTTAGGTGCCAAAAGCCCAATACTACAATTCCTGCAGAACTTTGCTCCCACAAAGCCCCTGGGGACAGGTTCCATTTTAGAGTCCCAAAGGTACTGATTGGCCCATTCTGGCAGTCCCGGACCAAGATGGTGGAGATAAACAGAAATGTCCATGCTGCAAAGAAGACAGGTTAGACAAATTGCAATATTATTACTATTCTAATAAATGATCAGCAAACAAGTACATCTCATAATAGAGCTCCATCTGCACAAATAGCAATGGCAGAATGGAGTGCTTATCTGACAGCCTGGGCTGGACTGGAGCATAGAAACACTCAGCCCCTCTCCCAGATTAATTATAACTCCAATCTAGGCAGCTCTTAAAGAGACAGTACACAGGGGCTATACAGACACTCTCTGGCAATAAAGTTTAAACTGCTAAAATGCAGGACACCAGCCTGGCAGTGAGCATTTAGACAAGCTCAAGGAAGACTTTTTGGGAACCCGCATTTGTAGGGGGGTTACAGGTACATGGTGGAAAATTTGATATATTGGTTCTTTGGCTAATTGTTTTTTACCTGTTTCCACCATTCTTTTTACTGCTGCATTGCATCATGACACAATGCTGATGTATTGCTATCAGAAGAAGGGTTCTGTGACTGGAATTCCTAATGTAGCACAGCTTTTGTTGTTATGAGGGAGTGGAATCGGAGCACAACTTCCTTAAGATCTGTCCTTGTCCTTCCATTCAGTACAATGTGTTTCATTTTTCTCCCCCGCTCTATTTTCTTACTGATGGCATTAGCCAACATTTGTGTTTTTTTCTTCTCCCTTTCCCCCTTCCCCCACCAAGGGGATCATTTTGCAAGATAATACCAGCTGCATGTCTGTTGCCTTTCTCAATTACCTGAGATGGAAAATCTGTGTAGACATGCATTTATTTCCTCCTCTATTTAATTGAAAAAAGTATTTTTTTTAAGTAAATGTTAGGGGTGCTGTGGGTGACTGACACAGGAGTCTAACTTTGGAAAATATCTTGTTTGTTACTGTGAGGGCAGCCCCATTAAGTGCAACATCTGGTATACATGGGTCCCAGAGCTGCATTCAAGTAACAGTTGTGAATCTGATTGCATATATAGTACATTACATAAACTGACAAGCTTTGCAGCAGAACATGCATGTCATTTGTAAGCTGGTGTGCACAGGAACCAATGTACAATCTGCAGGAGACCATTAGCGCTGCCTTTTACAGCTGGTTCCATTGAAAAGGACCTACTGTAAGGGCCCTGCATGTTGAGTGGGGTCCTTTAGCATTCTATACCAATTTAGCACTTCAGCACTATTATGCATGTACCATGCAATCTGCCTTGTTTTTGTGTTAGGGTTTTGCATGGATGCTCTGACCTCCATTTTGTGTTCAAGACAGGGTTAAAGTTTGGCTGTATCATGGGCTGTCGGGAGGTATAATGGAAACCTCTGTGTGCTGCTCAGACCATTTGCACAGTGTTTCCAGGTTTGAAAGTCAGAACAAATCACTCCGTCACTGAGGGGTCTAGCCTGGCTTCCAAAAATGTGGGGGACTATAAGGTAAAAATCACTTTTGTTTGTCTATCGTTCAATACAGCAGCAAAACTGCTACTGACACCATCAGTCCTCTCCCAAGATATATTCTTAATTTATTTTAAATAAAAATACTAACTTCTGTGTTCCATTCTCACTCCTACTCCCTCCCCCCACACAGGCTCACCACCAGCACTGAAAGGCCTATGCCTGAGTAAATGAAAATCTAGTGTCCATTTAAATTAAAAAAAAAGTCTTCTTTTACTTTACTTTCATTTGTTGATACCATCACTCCGAAACTTCAAACTGCTAGACTGAACAACACACTGACATGCTGTGAACAAACATTGGTCAGCATGCTATTCAGTCTGTAAGTAAAGTAAAGGAAAACATATTTTGCACATACTATATCCCTTTCTTCCTCAACTCTTAGTGAGTGATCAGTAGATCGTGGGACACAGAAGAGCTGTAGTTCAGGGTCGTAGGGCACAGTCGCCGACACACAATTAATGAAAACACAGTTCTGATAAGAGGGGCAGCCGCTTATTTGGCATGAAAGGCCCACCACCCGGGTGTCCCCAAATGCTAGCTATCTGAACTCTGTGTACGGTGGGGGAGGGACATTGGACATTGGCATGGTACCTGTGATAGCCATCTGCATGTCATGGTCAGTGGTAGAGAGACTGCATTTCTGGACATACAATCTAATTGCATTTCAGTGTGATGACAAAAGAAATATGCTGCATACAACAAAAGTAAATGGAAAAATCGCCCTCCATTACTGTTAATTGCAGTGCATGCTATAATGCTACTGTAAAATATACACATTCATATTTTGTCATTCATTATTTGGCCACTCATTTCTCACTGTGGTTGTTACTCTTGCTGTGGGGTGGAAGGGCAGCAGTAGCTCCGGTGAAACTTTTGAATAAATAAATACAATTATTAAAGTACACGTTATTCAAAGTGGGTGTTGTATAAACTAGGGAGAAACTAGAACATACATGTGCCCAGGACTACAGTAAAAGCATTACTGATACAGTGGCTGAGTGCACACAGTAACTCAGTTGCCAGTAAATGAATGCTTTTTGTGGGTTTTTTTTTCCAAACAATAGCGGTTTTCTTGTAGAGTTGCACCTGTTACCTTTTTCATCCTATTTGAACAACCAAGCATTTCACAGTGCAAAAAAATAGACCTTGCAGTAGCAAAATAATAACAGTTGTTAAAAAATGTACAGGTAAATAAAAATGTCTGTAATAAACCATTGATGATTTGCATACAGGATCATATCACATCTTCTGCTGACTGCGTTCATGGAACATGTAAAAAGATGCACCTGAAAGTACGGTATGATACATTTATTTCATTGCAGTGCAACAAGAGGCCAGAAATAGCAATTCTACAGCTCCACATCACACTATTTTCTCTTTTAAAATTGTGGCCTAACAATATTTGGAAAATACGTGTTAATAATAATCTCAGTTACATCAAGTTCTTTATTTCTGCAGTCATGATATTTCTGTCCAGTCATATGGATGTCCAGGTATTGGATGCACATAATGCAACACTGTAACGTTTCAAACTTCAAAGTGTACACATCCACCACTAAAGTGTTATACTGTACCTAATTCCTAATATATTTATTTTCAGTTTCATTTGCTTGGAACTGCGGTACACAATTATATTTTCTAAAAGATGGAAGCACGCATTTCTCTTGCAATGGATTTATTCATTTCAATGAGTACCACGCACATGGGATTTATAAATGCAAATATACTTTAGTATTTTTTTATTTAAAGTTTAATCATCACTGGGAAAATGCATTATGATAAGTAATTTACACAACAAGTCTCAACTACTTTTGGAATGTGGGTCTGTTTCAGCAATGGCTATGTGATAGTATGTCTGTCAACCACTACTGTAATATAATTAAAATGGGGAGGCATACAGTTTTAAGGATCTCATGTAAAAAACTGGTAACAGCAAGACCCCTATTAAAAATGAGCTAGAAATTGCCAGCAGATAAGGACCGATAGATGCTATTGCATCTCTACTATGCTAGCCTTGGTAAATACAGTGTAAACATTTGTAAAAGCAGGACTCCCACTGAAAATGAGATACAGTATTGCATCTCAGCTATGGTATCCTCGGTAAACACATGGGTGCACACATTGTAAACATAGGTAGTATCTTCACTTTTACAGTTTACATGTACTTTCTTATCAGCTTAATGCACCTGCAGCTGTTTTGGCTCTGACCAGAGTTTGTTCTTCTTGCTTTTGCTCACTTGCTTGACACAGAGGTTTGTTGCCTTTGCTATGCTCCCTTTTAGCTTCACCCACTGTTCCTTCACAACAACCAGAACATCCCCTGATCATTCCTGATGCATGCACCCATTTTTATAAAATCTGCCCTTCTGAAGTCTAGGACCCTCACCCTTGAGTGGTTCTATACCACAGCTGTCCTTACATTTAACCACACTGGTCCCCAGGTGGCATCCCATATTGACATCTGTAACACTGTCCCTGTTTGTGAGTACCAGCTCCAGTACTGCCCAGTTATAAGTGGGTCAACTGACAAGTTGCCTGAGAAATGCCCCCTGCACGGAGTCTAAGATGTTTCTGTTTCTAGCTAAATAAGCCACAGCTGGGAAGCTCCAGTCTACAACTGGCAGATGAAAGGCCCACACCAGCAGGACCACCCCTTTTTCTGCAGTCTTGCCAGTAGCTTACAACAGTACCTTATCTACTTCCTCTCCCTGTGCTGAAGGTCTAAATCATGCCGGTATGAACAGTGGTTCTGTTTCCCATTGGCAGGGTAACACACAGTACCTCTGCCCCACTTAATTCCCTGTATCTCCATCGCTTTTATGCTTTCCCTCATATAAAGCACCACACCCTCACCTTTCCTTCCCAGTCTGTCCTTCCTGAACAGAGTATAGCTTGGTATGGCCATGTCCTAGTCATGGTTTTCAGTGCACCATAACAGTTCTATGTGATAATGTTGAGTACAAAACAGTGCCGTCAATAATAGCGAGGCAAAAATAGAGAGAGACACTACAGAGAAGAGCAGTAGAGTAAGCATCAAAGTCAGAAAACATGTATACTTTTTTTCCACAGAGGGTTCTGTCTCCCGCAACCCCCATAATAAAACTAACAACCACCAGGGGGATTGAAATTCTGGGACATGGAGAACATTTAGGAGGGAGGGATGTGGTGCAGGGGGACACAAGTCAGGGAGGGGGAGCATGTTGGATGAGGCAGTCAAATTGTCCCCCTACTGGGGGTGAAGGGGAATAAAGTGGGGAGGGTGGGCAGAACAGTGGAATAAAACACCAGGGAAAAAAACACTCCCAAAACACCAGGAAAAAAAAACCTCCCCAGACCCAGGATTGAACCCAGGTCTGCCAGGCTCAAGGCAGTAACTGTATCCTGCATGCTGCATGGCCAGCTCAAAAACAGCCCCACAAACAACTGCCTACACAGTGCACTCACACAGTACAACTGTAGCTCCCTACTGAACCAAAAGTACTGCCCGTGACATGGGCTGTTAAAACACTGTCGCCCATTTCACAGTCTCTGTTTTAATGCTGCCCAAATGGAATCACTCTAATTGACTCCCTCATATCATGGGATACCCAACATAACTTGGTGATGGCCACAACATCCAGTTCTGCCTTTGTCATGATGGTCTGTAGGTCTGGAATCTTATCTCATAGATGTTTAACATTTGCACACATGACCTCCCAAATTTTGTTAGCATTTTGCATGTTACCCCCTTTTTTCCCTTTTTGCTGTCCCTACTTCCCCCCCTCACTTTTTAATGCTCCTGATCCTTGTGAGGGGGAAGGGATAAGGGAGGGGCTGACCAGAAGCCCTCTCCGCTAGATGAGGGGAGTAGCCTTCAAACCCAAGGGGGGAGAGGGAAACAGAATGGGGGTGGAGGTTTTCAGGAGGAGCAGAGGGAGGATGGAAGTATAAGGAACCTGATTGGGGTTTGACAAAGGGGATCAGGGATAAGGGGTGGGGGTTGGTGTTAGTAAATGCCAGGAGCTTGGGAAACAAGTTGCCACAGTTCCAGGCCATGCTGTTCGGGGGGGTGGATGTGGCAGCAGTCACGGAGACGTGGGCCAACAAAAACCATGACTGGGACCTAAACGTGCGGGGGTACACTATGCTTAGGAAGGATAGAAAGGAGGGCAGAGGGGGTGGAGTGGCTATGTTCATTAGAGATGACATAGGAATTGCTAGAGTAGAAGAGGCAGAGGGAAATGTGGAGGCCTTATGGGTCACCTTATGATCCCCAGCAGGAGATAAGGTCAAGCTGGGTATAGTATATAGGCCTCCCGGGATGGGTGATGTTCTGGAGGATGGTTTGCTGGACAACATCATTGCCCAGTGTGGACCAAAAGGGGAAGGAGTGGTGTTGATAGGGGACCTTAATATGCCAGGTACAACCTGGGGAACCATGTCCTCTTAGGTGGCCAAGGAGCAGAGGCTGCTGGACGGCTTCCAGGATGTGTTCTTAACACAGCATGTGATGGAGCCCACAAGGGAGGGGCATGTCCTGGATGTGGTTCTGGCAGATGGGGATCTGGTAAGAGACCTGGTTCTAGAGGATCCCCTGACTGGAAGCGACCACAATACTGTCTGGTTTCAAATAAGCATGGGGGAAGGGGGGTGAGACCTAGGACACTGGCAGTGGACTTCAGGGGGGCAGACTTTGTGGGCATGAGAAATATTCTCAAGGATCACTTGAAGGGGATTACATCAATGACAAATGTGGAAAGGAGATGGGAGGTCATAAAACCGGGACTTCATGAGGCAGTCAGGACCTGTGCTAAGGTGAAACGTTAGGAAGCAAGGTCACATAAACCATGCTGGTGGTCCAGTGAGGTTCAGGTAGCGGTCAGAGAAAAGTAAGCGGCCTACAAAAAATATAAAACAACAAGAGGGGATAGGGATAAGGAAATGTACCATCTTGCATCTAGAAAAGTCACCCAGATGGTGAGGGGGGCAAAGTCCAGTAAAGAGCAGTGGCTGGCACAGGGGATACATGGAGGGGAAAAGGGGTGCTTTGGGTACATTGGAGAGCGGAGAAAAACTAAGGGCCATCTCAGCAGATTGAGATCAGAAGAAGGGTGGGTGGAAGAGGCTAGGGACCAGGCACAGGTATTTAACGAGTACTTTGCCTCTGTGTTCACTAGGGAGGGGGGTGGGATATCTACAAAGCAAGGCACGATGGGGATAGAAGTGGCAGTGAGTGGGATCAGGGGAGCAACAGAAATGGAGTGAGAGGGAGGGAGAGGTACCCCAGGGGTGTCACATCAGGATAAGGATCAAAAGGCCAGTAAGGTGGAGGGGACGGATGATGCTATCTCTGCCAAAAGGGTGTCATTAGCCCTCAAGGCCCTAAAGAAAGACAAATCTCCTGGGCCGGATGGCATTCATCCGAGAGTACTATAGGAATTGGCAGACATACTGGCTGCACCCCTGACGGAGCTCTTCAACAGAACACTTGAGACAGGGAGGGTACCTAGGGATTGTCGAGAGGCACATGTGGTGCCAATCCATAAAGGGGGGTCAAGAGAAGTACCAGGTAACTATTGATCCATCAGTTTGACCTCAGTGGTGGGAAAATTAATGGAGAGTATACTATAGGAATGATTGGGGGTGTACTTGGAGGAGGTGGGAGGTCTGGATAGTCGGCAACATGGGTTTGCGCCAGGTAGATCATGTCAAACCAATCTTGTGGAGTTTTACGAATGGGTAACATCAGAACTGGACAGGGGAAAGCCTGTGGATGTATTACTCTTGGACTTCAGCAAGGCATTTGACTCTGTCCCCAACAATGGTCTGGTGGAGAAACTGATGTGGTTAGGAGTAGGCCCTTTGATGGTCAGATGGATTGAAAACTGGCTAGCTGGATGCACCCAGAGAGTAGTGGTCTGTGGGGAGCTCTCGAACCCTAGAAAGGTTGGTAGTGGGGTACCGCAGGGCTCGGTCCTGGGTCGATCCTGTTTAATGCATACTATTGGACATCAGGAGGTATAGGTGTGAAATGAGTCTCTTCACTGATGACCCAAGATGGGAGCAGTAGTTGAGGGAGAAGAGGGAGGTTGGCCTGCATGGGGACCTGGACACCCTGGAAAGCTGGGCTCACACATGGAAATTAAATTTCAATATCACCAAGTGCAAGATGTTACATCTTGGGTGGGAAACCCTAAACACAGGTACACCCTGGGAGGGGAGGCACTGGAGGCCTCAGTAGGGGAAAAAGACCTAGGGGTCATGATGGATGCATGTATGAATAACTCTGAGCAGTGCAGGAGAGCGGCTAGCTAGACAAACAGGATGTTGGGATGCATCATAAGTGGGATCACCTCTAGGAGCAAGGAAGTGATACTGCCGCTGTACAATGGACTGGTTAGACCACACCTTGAGTACTGTATACAGTACTGGAGACCACACTTGAAGAGGGACATATAGCTCCTGGAGAGGGTACAGAGGAGGGCAACTGAGATGATACGAGGGCTAGGGGATTTGACGTATGAGGACAGACTTGAGGAGCTCTGCCTGTTTTCATTGGAGGAGAGGAGAGACAGGGGGGACATGATTGAGGTCTTCAAGTACCTCAAGGGAATAAATAGGGTAAACATGGAGGGGCTCTTTAGACTAAAGCAGGGAGGTATCCCAGAGGGCATGGTTTGAAGCTGGAAGGTGGAAGGGTGAGGAGGGAAAGAGGAGGAGGTTTTCACTGAGAGGGTGGTGGACCCTTGAAATGCACTGCCTGGCGAGCTGGTTCAGAGATCCACAGTGGAGGCTTCAAGAGAGGGTGGGACAGACACAGAAGGTGGATGTATCAGATGATGGCCTGTCCCAGGGGGGTGGGGATGGAGGATAGGGGTTTCTGGAACACAAGGGGGGGAGGGCCTCGCACCCAACTAGGAATCTGAGGTTCAAGCAGACTCGATAGACCGTAAGGCCTAATCTGCTGGCAAATAGTACGTTAGTATGATCCCATCTCCCTTCATTTCTATCACCCTTCTTCCTCTATTAATTTGCACTCTGGCAGGTTCCCCTCCTCTTGGGTTATCCCTGCTCTTCACTTCAGTTTATTGGGGGGCAGCTTCTGCCTCCCCAATGTCTTAAACCCCCTCAGCTAGTTTCAGTGTTCATATATATATATATATATATATCTTATTTAAACTCAAATTTTATTTGGTGCCAATTAAAAAGCATCAAGCATTTGCTTACAGATATCGGCTGCAACATTTGGTCCAATCTTCTTTTCCTATTTACAGTGACTCAGCCATTTCATAATGCATTCTCAAGTTATATATAGGATTATCTTCTTGTATGTTCCTTCAAAAAATAGTTTTATACATATAATTATTTCGGGCGCCCCCTCCCCCCAAGGTACTGTACTCTCTTTTCATGGGCTCATTGCTTCGCTCTACACTTAACTCATTCAGGCCTAGAGACATCTGTAGGCGGTGTCTGAAAGCATAGCCACTCAGGACAATAACGCCTGTAGATGTACTCAACTGACTTTCACTCAGGCCTAGAAACGTCTGAGGAAGTCAGCAGTTTTTACCTATTATACAAACCGAATTGCTTAGAAATTAATGCATAGCACCGTTAGAAAGGTTATTTTGCTCTGAACAATTCTGCTGCAGATATTTCATGTCTATCATGTATACTTTAGGAGTTATTCATATTTGTTTAAGGTATGGTATGCATGGCTAACATTTGTCTGTCAAGCCTCACCTAAGCACCTTGAATAAATCTGAAAAAAAAAAGCAGTTGTTTGGTATTTCAGCTACTATAAAATAAAAACTAAATGGATTACAATTGATTGCATAGCACCATTATAAATGTTATTTTGTGCTGAACAATTGTGCCACTGATACTTTGTGTCTACCACATATACTTCAGGAGTTATTTGTATTTGTTTAAGGTATGGTGTGCATGGCTGACATTTGTCTCTCATGTGTCACCTAAGAACCTTGAAGAAAATCAGAAAAAAATCAGTTGTTTGTTATTTCAGCTAGTATAAAATAAAAACTAAATTGATTACAACTGATTACATAGCACCATTGGAAAGGTAATGTTGTGCTGAATATCTTTGCCACTGATACTTTGTGTGTAGCACTTACGGTTCAAGAGGTATTCACATTTGTTTGTGGCATGCTGATTATGGCTTGATTTTGCTTAGAAAGGCCCAGGATGCAGTGCTAAGAGTATACAGGGCACAAGTGGTGGAAGTCTCAAAGAGCTCTTGTGGTGTGAATGAGTTAAGCAAACAACATAAACATAATGGAAACCTTTTGTCTGCTTTTTTTTAAATAAAAACATTTTTTAACTCCAAGTTTCTGGTTAAGTGCCTTGTAATCCTAATGTCCCTGCCTATGAGTGTGATTGGCATCCAGTTCTATTCCCTTAAATCTCAAACTGGCTTACCTGGTGATCCAGTGAAGGCTTATTCAGTGATGGTCAGACAAGTAACCATGGAAAAAAAAAATAAAAGCAAGAAAGAGATTACCTGAGTCATCCACGTGTGTATTGGAGTGTCTGGGCACCTTACCACCTCCTCCTGGGGCCCAGTGGATGGCTATAAGGGTGCTGTGGAGCTTCTGTCCAGACCTTCCATCATTCAGGGCAGCAGCTGAGGTCAGTAGATTCCAATCCTAGAAAATAAGTGAGAAAGTCATAAGCCTCCATAGACCCTATTACTTAGACTATGTTTAGTCCTGGGCCAGTTGGTCCAGTACAGGGACCACTTCCACCTCATCTATTAGATGTAAAAAGGGTAACCACCTGGCGTTGTACCTTTCAACTTTAAGATTAAGTCTGGCTGTTTTTAATTCCATCTCCTGCATTCCTTTACAGTTCTCTAGACAGTCCTGAACTGTTGGTGGTGTGTTAGTAAGCCATCTATGTGTTATGGCCTTATTTGCTGCTATCATTGTGTGGTACAGGTATTTCTTTGCGTTTCCTCTCACCTGTCTGGGGTATAGCTCCATTATTAAATTCCACCCTTCCAGATCCTCTATCAATGCCAAGATTTTAGTAATGCAGTCTCTAACCCCTGACCAGAATGCCCCCATCACCCTGCATTCCCAGTATATATGAATTGGGTTACCTGTTTCACCACAACCCCCCAGCACTCTCCAGATGCACCTGTTTTGGAATGTCTAGTCCTATTCGATGTCAGTAAAAATCTGCTCACTATCTTCCATCTTTACTCCCTCCAGCTGCTTGACAAGGTTGTTTTGTGCACTAAACTCTGGATCTGAGTCCATTCTCTGGGAAGTAGTGGTCTCTGTATGTCATTTCCCCATGATATCTGGATCTTACCCACTTTTAGTGCTCCTGTGCCATCATTGAGAAACTGATAAAGGTTAGCTATAACTCATCTTGTATCTGCCACTTGGGTAAGGACATGTATCTGTAGTATTAATGGGTACTAGATCTCTCCTATATGGGTAGGCAATCTCTCCTCTAGGATATATGTTATGATTTGCAAGTACCTGAAGAAGTCTGAATGTGCTAGCCTGAACTCCCTTTGTAACTATTGGAAATGCTTGACATTTGCTTCTGCCACCAACTGGGACATCCACTCTAGCCCTTTCTGTCCCCATTTTTGGATTGTGTCATCCAGTCTGGCTGGTGCAAATTTCCTGTGTTTCTAGATCAGTATCCATTGTGCTTGTTTCTGACTAATTTGTAGCCTCTGCTTAGTTACCACCCATGTGTGGTATGTATGTCTTGTCCATCTAGTTGATATTCCTTCAAGGTCTGCCTGGGAATGTGTCTCCCATATGTGTCAGTCGAGGTGTATTCCTCTGGTGGTTCCTTCCTCTATGGCTTTCCACACTATTTCCTTATATGTGTTTGTCAGGTCAATCAGATCTCCCAACTGTGCTGCTATGTAGTATTCCTTGAGGTTGGGCACTCCATAGACCCCTCCTTCTTATGCCTCATTAAGAGTTGCCATTTTAGGTAAGGTTTCCTGCCCAGCCAAATACATCCCCTCATTTTGTCTGTAATTTCTTTCCAATCCTTTCTGGGTATTGGGATGGGGAAGTTTTAGAATAGAAATAGGAACCTGGGTAAAATATTCATTTTATACATTTCTACCCAGTTTGTAAATAATGTCAGGAGCTTTGTCCACCTTTTAACATCTGTGTAAATATCTTGCTTTAGAAACATAGACTTTGACGGCAGATAAGGACCACTTGGCCCATCTAGTTTGCCCATTTCCCTACCTACAGGATAGGCCATAGATCCTAGTTAACCAACAGCCTATTTCTTCCTACCCCCCACAAGAATTGCCTTATGTCTGTCCCATGCATTCTTGAATTCTCCCACAGTTTTAGATCCTCAACCTCCTCAGGAGGCTGTTCCATGCATCCACTACCCTCTCTGTGAAATAATACTTCATCACAGTGCCCTAGAACCGCCCCTTCTATCTTTTAAATTGTGTCCCCTTGTTCTTGCAAGTCTCTTTTCTGAAAGATGCTACCCTCTTGGACTTTGTTGATTCCACTGAGGTACTTAAAAGTTTCTATCATGTCCCCCCTCTCCCTTCTTTCCTCAAGGGTATACATATTAAGCTCCTTTAGTCTCTCCTCATACGGCTTCTCTTGCAGACCCTGCACCATTTTAGTTGCCCTCCTCTGGACTGCCTCTATCATGTCTATGTCCTTGCGGAGATGGGGTCTCCAGAGCTGGATGCAGTACTCCAGATGGGGCCTCACCAACTGTCTGTACAGAGGGATAACAACTTCCTGTTTTCTGCTGTTGATGCCTCTCCCTATACATCCCTGTATACCCCCAGCCCTCCCTACTGCCTTCTCACATTGCTTGCTAACCTTAAGGTCATCTGATATGATTACCCCCAGGTCTCTTTCCTTTTCTGTTGTTGTTACTACCTCCCCACCCATTTTGCATTCTTCCCCTGGGTTCTTGTTTCCCAGGTGCATTATTTTACACTTCTTTGCATTGAATCCCTAGCTGCCATACTTGACCATTCCTCCAATCTTGCCAAGTCCCTTTTCATCCTTTCCACGCCTCCTTGTGTATCAACCCTGTTGCAGATCTTTGTGTCATCTGCAAAAGGCATACTTTTCCTTCAGTCCCTCTACAATGCCACTGATGAAGACATTAAAAGGACTGGACCCAATACTGAACCTACGGTGCCCACTAGTAACCCCTCTTTCTTCAGAGTGGACTCCATTTCAATTACCTTCTGTGTCCTGTTGTGCAGTCAATGTTTTACCAGGCTACCACCCTGGGACCCACTCCCAGGCTGGTTAATTTGACTATTAATCTTTGTGTGGGACTGTGTCAAATGCCTTGCTAAAGTCTAGGTAGGCTATGTCCACAGCCCCTCCTGGTCTCCTACTTTGGTCACCCAGTCAAAGAAATCTATTAGATTCGTCTGACATGACCTTCCACTGTGAGCCCATGCTGCCTTGGATCCTGTGCCCCAGGCCTCTAGGAACTCAACTATTCTTTCCTTCAGAAGTGACTCCATCACTTTCCCTACCACAGAGATCAGACTGACAGGTCTGTAGTTTCCTGCCTCTGTCTTGGTCCCACTTTGTAAAGGGAATCACATCCACCTTCCTCCAGTCCTCGGTACCACACCATCCTCCCATGATTTATTAAAAAGAGTAGCCAGTGGTTTCACGGTTCCTCATAATTCTTTTAGAATTCTGGGTGAATTCCATCAGGACCCATTGCTTTGTCACCTTCAGTTTGAGGGTTCTTGCAGACCCTTTCTTCTGTGAAAGGACTGGGATCGGCCCCCTATCAAGAGTGCTTCTGTTAATTGGATTAGGCACTTCTCCCTCCTCTTTTGTGAATACTGAGCAGAAATATTTGTTCAGTATCCTGCTTTTCACTGTCCCCTCTGCCCACCCACTGTTCATTCTATTCAGCCTCACTATCCCTCCCTTTGTCTTTCTCGCTTACTATGTAGCTACAAAGGGTTTATCTCCTTCTTAACTGAGTTGGCTATCTTTTCCTCAGTTTGGGCCTTTGCTATTCTGACTTCCCTCCTGATTCCTTCTGCCTTAACTGGTACAGCTCTCTGTCCTGCTCCTTCTGTGTTTCCTATACTTCCGAATGCTATCTTTTCTTCCTGACTTTCACAGCCACTCTTTTTGAGAACCATGGTGGCTTTTCTTTCATTTGATTTGTTTATTTGCTTCACACAAAGGCTCGTTGCCTCTGTGATGGCAATTTTGATGATTCCCCATTGTTGCTCCACACCTCCTTCTAGCCTGTTTGCTAGTGCTTTTCTGAGGCACTCTCCCATCTTGCCAAAGTCAGCCCTCCTAAAGTCCAGTACCCTCACTTTTGTATGGATTGACTCTGTAGCTGAGTTTAACGTGAACCACACTGTTTGATGGTCACTTGTCCCCAGATGGCAACCCACTTCTAGATCTGAGATCCTCTCACTACCCCTATTTGAGAGTATGAGGTCTAAGTTGCTCCCTCATGAGTGGGTTCTGAAACTAGCTGTCTGAGGCCTGCCACCTGAGGGCATCAGAATGGCCCTGCTCTTGGATGTGGCTGCAGCAAATGTGCTCCAGTTAACATCTGGCATATTCAGATCTCCCATCAACAGTATCTCCCCTTTCTCTGCCATTCTAAGAATGCTTTCTATCATATCCTTGTCCATTCTCTCCCCCTGACATGGAGGTCTGTACACAACCCCTGTGCGGATTGTGGTGCCCTTTCCAGTCTCCAAGGTGACCCACAGTGCCTCCTCTCCTCCCTGTTTACTCTTTTGTTCAGTTGCTTTTATCCCTTCCTTTACATAGAGAGCTACTTTCCAATAATTTTTTTAATATATTTGATTCACTCTTTTGGGTATGTGAATCCCAAGATACCTTACTGCTTTACCTTCCCATTTACCTGGTAGTCACCTTTTTATCTCTGCAGGGACCTGGCCACTTACCTGTATAATTTCTATTTTACCTAAGTTCATTTTGAACCCGGATACCTCTCCATATTGTTTTAGTTTTTCTAGCATACCATTGACTGATGTATGTGGGTCTCTAAGGTAGATGAATGTGTCATCTGCGTAGAGGGAAATTTTATTTTCCAACCCTCCCACTGTGATGCCTTGTATATGAGTACTAGCCCAAATTGCAATGGCCAGGGGTTTAATGCTAAGAGCAAATAGCAGTGGGGATAGAGAAGCCGTTGGTACCCTACCTATCTGGAAGTTATGTGAAGCAACATTAACCTTAACCCTAGCCTGTGGGCTTTTGTATATAGCTATGATGGCAGTTAGGTATTTTTCCTGTGAATCCCATCCATTTCATTGTGGCCAGCAACAACTCCCAGCTCAACCTATGGAATGCTTTTTCTGCATCAATCAGAATTGTGATTTGTGGGACCCTACAAGACTTCCTCTTCTAAGATGTTTAACATTCTCTGTATGTTATCCCTAACATGCCTCCCTGTGACAAACTCAGTTTGGTCTGGATGGATTAGTGTGGGGGCTACCTGTTGTGACCTGGTTGCCATGATTTTGGTAAACATTTTTAAATCTTGATTCAGTAGGGATATGGATCTGTACGACTCACATAGTCCTTTGTTTTTGCCTTCTTTAGGGATTACTGTTACCAGACTATCATTCCAGGTGTGGGGTATCACCCCCTCTTTTTGGCAGTGACGGAGTAATTTACCTAACAGGGGGGTTAGTTGTCCTGTGACTGGTTTGTAGAAATCAGTATTAAATCCTGTTAGGACCCAGTGATTTATTAGATGGGAGCCCCTCTATCACTCTTTTCCCCCTCCAGTTCACTAATATGGGCATCTAATGCTGCATTTTCTTCTTTTGTCAATTTTGGGAGTTGTAGGTTCTGCACAATCTGTTGGATTTTCTCCTCGCTATTTATAACTTCCTCCTCCTCCTTATATAAGGTTGTGTAAAATTCTGCAAATGCTTTCACTATTTTCCCTGCTTTGGTCTCGACTACGGCCGGCTCCTGTTTTTTCTTAATCCTGGTTAAATTTCTATCTGCTGCCTCCTTTTCTTAAGCCAAAAAGTTAGTAGTGCCATTGCTTTTCCTCTTACGTCATAGTATTTTTGGATTGTATATCTGAGCTGTCCTTCAATTGTTTTGGTCATCATTTCCTGTAGTTCTTCCCTAATGCTAGTGATTTCGTGCAGTGCTTTTTTTTCTAAATGTTTTTTATGGATTTGTTCTAACGTTTTTAATTTCTCTTCTAGGGTCTGCTGTCTTGCCACTCTCTGTTTTTTCCTCATTAATGCCCAGCTGATGATATGTCCTCGGACAACTGCCTTCATCGTGTCCCAGAGCCCTGGCGCCTCCACCTCCCCATTGGTATTTAGTTGTCTATATGTTTTTATGTGTTCTATCATCTGCTGTTTAAACATTTTGTTATTTGATAAAGAAGTGTTAAACCTCCATGTTGTGTTTTTCTGTGTCTTATTTAATTGTATTTCTATTGTGACCAGTGCATGATCTGTAATGTTAATCTGGTGAATTTGGCTCTTAAGTACTCTGTGCAATCCTGTTGTATGTATGAAAAACATGTCTATTCTTGAGTATTCATGTTGTGGGTGGGAGAAGAATGTACAGTCTCTCTTGCCTCTATGTTGTTCTCTCCACATGTCCACTAGCCCTTGTTTGGATAGCAGAGCCTTTAGTGTCCTACTAGCTATTCTATTTATATGTTTATTCCCTGATGTTCTGTCTAATTATGGGTCAAGCACACAATTAAAGTCCCCCCCCCACTATTATGTGACCTTCCATTAGGCTTGCTGCTTCCCACATTACTTCTTTGAAGAATGGTGCAGCTCCTGTGTTTGGTGCGTATATGTTTAGTAAGTGAACCTGCTCTCCCTGTATTGTGCCAGACACCAAGACCCACCTTCCCTCTCTGTCCATCTTGAGCTGCATGACCTCCAACCCCAGTCCCTTCTTAATTAAAATTCCCACTCCATTTCACTTTTCTGATTTATGTTACAATGCCTGTACTTGGCCTACCCATTCCCTCCATAGTTTATCATGTTCTGCCTCTGAGAGGTGGGTTTCCTGGATGAATGCTATATCTGTACGTATCGTTTTAAGGTCTGCCAGCACCCTAGCCAATTTGACAACTGAGTTGATCCCACTGACATTCAGGAATGTAATATTTAACTTACCCATGATCATAATACATTTGTTTGTTCCCTCCGTAGCCTGTTAACCCCTCACACTGGAACTTGATATGGCATTTTCTGTTAGTTACTTCTACCCTTACGTTGCCTTGCTTTCTGAATCTTTTGCACATTACCCATGGCAACTTTGAACTATATACAATAACTGTAGTAACAACAACATAAACACTAACTTTTTTTTCTCATCTGAGTGTTCCTGTGATGACTTCAAGGGAACTTGAAAGATGTTTTGGCCAACTTTGGGATTGGTTACAGCCAGCTTTATCACCTCACTTGACCCAGGTGGTCTGGTTCAAGATGATCCCTTACTTTAAATTGTGAGGGCTGAATCTCCCACCGAGGGAGCACATCAAATCTCTTCTCACAAGCTTTAAAGCAGCCAAAACCTAGATGGCTCATCTCCATCTTTCTCTTATATTCCACTAATACAACAGGCTGTACATCTATCCCACTTACTAACCCTCTCCTCCCCCAGTTATCCTCATTGCACCCTTTCTCTTTATCTTGACCTCTTTCTGTTCCCCTCCCCTGTGGGGGCATTGTTTCTGATCATTACCTCTTCTTCTTTTAGATTTTTTATATTGCTCCCCTTGATTCCCCTCCCTACCATTTCCATAACTTTGCTTGACAGAGTAAATGGTCTTACCTACTGTTCCTCTTCCACTGCTATGGTTATGGTGACCCCTCCCCGGGAGTGATTCAACCCCCCTTATTTCCCTGCTTGCCTTTTTCCATTCCTTTTTCTTTCCTTTGTAAAAAAGGAAAAAGAACCCCCCATCACAATTGCCACATCCACCCCCGTGGTCCGCTATTCCTATTAGTCAAGTAGAGATTACCTTAATCCAGTTTAACTGTAGCAATGCATCAGCATCAACGCAATACCTATGCAACTGTAGACACAGAGATAGTTCACAAACGTTCCTTCAGAGAAATGTCCCTCGAATCTTGACTCTTCCTTTCAGCCGACTTTCTTCTGCCTGTTCCAGCCATCTTAGTTCTTCCCTTCTCCTCTGAATGTCTCTTGATGAACATTGCCATGTCCTTCTTGAGATTCCGTGGGAGTTCTGCCTCCATCCTCTGCCATTTTCTATTGTTCCCCACCAGCTGACAAGATGATTTTTCAAGTTCCTCCTCCAGTTCTTCTATCTGTTGGTCTGGTACATCAATATTCCATTCCTTTAATATTTTTGCAGCCACCAGTACCAATTCAAAAACTCTGGGCACCTCTTCCATAAAAATTTTCAGTCATGCTGGGTATAGCACGTGGGTGTTTAGGCCTTTTTTCTCTTTTATTTGCTTGGTGATCCATCTCACTTTCTGCCACTTAGACTATAACATTGGTGAAGTGACCTGGTCAACAAATATCTGTTGTTGATCAAACATTACTTTCTGTTGCTTCCATTCTGTTGCCTGAACCATCTCCTTGGATTGATGATGCAACATTTTCACCATGGTGGATCTCGGCCTCATGCCTGCCTCTGTGGGCTTTGGCCCCAGTGATTGATGTGCCCTCTCTAAAGTAAAGGGAGTCCCTTTTGGTGCTTTGAGAACTGTTGTTTAGATAAAGTCCACAAATTCAAGCATGGTGGAAGGGAAGTGGTCTTCTGCTCCCTACCACACCACATGGATTCTGAAATTATTACAGCGGGCATGGTTTTCCATGTCTTCCAATGTGGGTTTGTACTTCTTGGTCCCTTTTCAGGAGATACATTAGGAGCCTGTTTGAGTGGCCTGGGTGTCTTTGATTTCGGTCACCTCCCACTGCATGGCTCCTAGTTTTTAATCGACTGTTTTCAGGTGTGCCTTTAAGTCAGCCAGGGCAGATTCTAGCATGTTGAACATACTGAGGACTCTCCCAATCGTCACATCCAACAGGGAGATGGGCTGTCCCTCATCATCCAGCTCAACCTCCAACTCCGCAGATGAAATTGATGCCGGCGATTGCACTCTAGATGTGCTGGCCCTACTCGTCCTCATGGTGATTTTGTCTTTGGCCGTTAGTTGCTTCAATTTACCCACCAGCATTTGGGGAACCACCTTGTTAAACTGGCAGGCCATTGTTATTTAATTTAATGCTTAGGTTGCATGCTGATTCTCCAATAATACCTTTTATTTTTCTATTTTTATTCTAGATGGAGACAGAGCACCAAATTCCACTGCTCATCCACTCATGACATCACCAGAAGTCCAAAATAACATTTAAACCATATTTACACCCCTAATGTAAATATCCTGTATTTTTTCTCACAATTGGCACAGGGTATATTAGACCGGTATCAACCTCCTATATTTATTATTGTAGGGGGTGATTACTATTTTGTTTTAGACCCTTTTTTGGATAGGACCCCACTGGAAAAAGGATGCCCTTCCCATCAACGTTCTAGTGTGGTACTTAATCATTTATGTATGGAATTCAGTGTTGTAGATTGTTGGAAACTCCTTCATCCATAGATTCAAGACTATATGTTCTGAACCAACAGGTTTCAGACCTGTAGCAGATTAGATTTTTTTCTATGCAGTTCCATAATTCTTTCAGACTTGGTCATTGTGGCCGTACTTCATATTATTATTTCAGACCATGCCCCAATGAGCATGGTCTGGGTGCCGAGGGTCAGTTTAGCTAAATCTCCCCATTGGCTCTTTTACCCTGCTTTACTTTGTTCTAATGATTTCAGAGGTTGGACATAGTCAGAAATTGAATTTTACATCAAGACTAACACTACCCCTGAAGTCTCAGGTTTCACACTATGGGAGGCCTTCAAGGCCTTTGTTAGAGGCTGCATTATTTCTTATGCCTCCAAAGAGAACAAACTAAGGAGGCAAGAAATTTCTGACCTCACCAAACACATCAAAATGCTGGAAGAGGCCATATGTAAACAACCCACAAACTGGGACACCCAGATACAGGAGATTCTGGCTCTTAAGTATCGGTTAAATACCATTCATCATCAGTAAGCATCGAAAGCCTCATTTTTTTCTGCAGCAATCTTACTGGGAGTCAGGTGACAAGGCTAGGAATTTTATGGCTTACCATTTAAAGTGGGAAACCATGGAAACTCAAATCCCCTACCTGAAGCATGATGGTGACCATTTAATTTCAGATCCCCAACAAACTGTAGGCCTGTTTCGTGTATATTACCAATCTCTTTATAACTCCTCTATCTCTCCATCTCAGGAAGAAAATTTCTCCTTTTTTGCTAAAATCGCTTTGCCTCACTTAATCCCAAAAGTTGCTCAAGCCCTAGAAAAGGATATCACTTTGTCAGGGATCCAGCTGGCTATCTTCCAGCTGGCTCTAGTTGGCAAAGCTCCTGGCCTGGATGGCCTTAGTACTCATTTCTATCAAGCCTTCGAGTCAGTTCTTTCTTCCTGACTCTTTGAGCTTTATCAATCCATAAGGAAAGCTGGTGACATGCCATCCTTGTTGCAGGAGGCAACTATCTTTGTCCACTCAATAAGGACGCTAATGTCTGTTTGAATTACAGTCCCATTTCTTTGCTTAATCTAGATTGTAAAATATTGGCCAAGATTTTGGCATCCCGGTTAGAAAAAGTTACACCTGTATTAATACATAAATGGCAGGCCGATTTTATGAACGGTAGGTAGGGCAGTGATAACCTCCATGCAGAGCTTGATTTAATCCAAATTGCTACTAGAGGCCTGGATTCAGTGGCTATAGTGGCAATAGATGCCGAAAAGGCTTTTGATTCAATTGAATGGAACTATCTCTTTTATGTTCTGTCAGGGTAGGCAGTGGTCCGGTTTTCTAAACATGGATTCGAATTCTGTACTCTTCCCCAAGGGCTAGAGTGTTGGCCAATAAGATACTATCTGAACCTTTTTCTTTGCATTGGGAAACCAGGCAGGGATGCACATTGAGCCCTTTATTATTCCTATTAGCTATGGAGCCATTGAATGCCGCTATCTGGCAGCACCCAGCTATCCATGGCATTACAGCTAGGGCTCAGTCATTCCCTCCAATACTCTATGCTGATGATTTACTTATTTTGTTAACTAAGGTGGAAACATCTCTTCCCAACACATGGGAGATCATGGACTCTTTCTGTGCAATCTCTGGGTTGAAGGTGAATTGGCTAAAACAGAGATACTGCCCCTCTACCAAGGAAACCCTCACTGGGCATGTATTTACTCCCTACACCTGAAATGGTCTCCAGAGGGCATTAGGTACAGAAGCAGCCACAGACACTGCCAGCTATTTCCCAACATTTCTGTGATATGTCCAGATATATCTAATGCTTTCTCCATTTCTACAGTAGGGGCAGCAGAGAGAAACTCTTCAGAAATTTCGCGAAATATCTGGAAATAGCTGGCAATGTCTGTGGCTACTATTGTATCTGGGTATGTTTATTTCATCTAAACTGTAGGTCATGTGCTACAGAAATATATGAGAGCTGCTGACTGTATAGTTAAATAGATGGACAAAACTCCATTTGTCTCTTCCTGGTAGAGTTGCTGCAATAAAAATGATGGCCTTCCTGAAATTATTCTTTTGCTTAAGCAACTTAGCAATGCCCATACCTCCTTGTCTGTGGGTTAAAACTAACAGGCTATTCTCCAACTTTCTTTGGGAAGGTAAAGGTCCTCATTTTGGTAGGAAAGTACTACATGCACCAGGATCTAAGGGAGGTTGGAATATGCCTTGGTCCTGGGCTTATCATGCTGGGCATGGCCTCAAACAAACTTTACAATCACTATACCTGTCTCCTATACTCGCTTATAATGCCCTTTAAAGGATACCTAAACAACATTTTGACAACAAGGTATTCAAAAATCTGACTTCACAGGGGACTAAAGGAAAAGTTGCTGTATTCATTAATGCTAAAACTTCATTTATATAATTTACCTAAATGCGGTTCCAAAGCATTTAAAAAATGTAAAATCAGCCTTCCAATTTAAAAAGAATTGCATTACCGATTCCTAAAATGGTTGCCAAATGTGTTAAGTGATGACATCATTGGAGCCAGAGTCAGAGAGCTATATGGCTCTCTATAGTGCTAACTAGTTATTTTTTCTCTTTGCATAGAATTGTTTAAACAAAATGGTCAAAATCATGTGCATTATTTTGATCAATGCACATGTTAGGTTATTGTTCTGTTCAGTTTGTTTACTTTAACGTGCTGGAATTGTGTTTTAATCCAACTGACTTTCTCTTTGGTAAAGCACAGTGCAGTACAAATCTTAAATAACCTGGTGGTCTAGTGGTTATGGCAGATCCAGAATGCTACAATGGGGGTGCTGGGGTGGTGTGCATACTTGATATGCACTTTTTAACATTTTTATTAAACATTTATATTGTCTGCTATTATTCTTTTCTAGTACGTTTTTGACAGAACCTACAAATGTAATCCATAGTTTTGAATGTAAACATTTGTACAATCAATAAATCAGACTTCTTGAACAAAGTGAGATGCAGCAGCAGCAAGCAAGTAAGTTACAATGGGGGGGGGGGCAGCCGCATCTTTCGCCACCCCCTAAATCCACTGTTTGTAGCAAATTTCTTGTGTAGTCCAATGCCACAGTTTTATTTTCTCAGAAATCAAAATTATGCTTACCTTTACTTCTTTTTCCTGGGAAATAATAATAAGAAGAAGAATTAGCATTTATATGGTGCTTTCATACACATTGTATCCCAAAGTTCTTTACAAGCAATGCTACACTGGTAGTGAAGTGACTGAACAAGTAGTGTCAATCATTTCGTACATTAGTACCCACACACAGCCTTGGACAATTGCATGAACTGGTTTTATGGGAAAAGGAATATTGGCCAGGCCAATGGGGTCAGGCAGTGATCATGGTACTGGCAACCCCACATCTTATATCTCACAGTGATCTGCTCATCTTTCTCCCCTTCTGTCTTCTCCCTTCCCTGAATATAGCAGTACCTTGCAGGAGTGGCCTTCTCAGTCCCCCTCTGATATTCATTCTTCACTCCTTCTCTCCATACAAAAAACTGGTGAGCTCATCACCCTTCTGCATTATGAATGGAGGGAGCATAGTTCCTAAGTTTTTTGACATATCAAAAATAAACAAATCTTTCCAGTAAGCCAGGCTGATAGCAGCAGGGAACAAGGGGAAATATGGGCTTTCCTAGCCTTTTTTTTTTCCAAACTCTTTTTTCTTCACCCACTACCTCTGACCTCTCTCTGGCATGGTCGCTCAGCCTCTGGCTTTACCTGTCCTGCCTGAAGTGTGGTCTACTCGTTTCTCTAGTGGGACCCACCCTTCCTCCATGTGCAGCTTGCCCAAACCCCCCAGGTCTAGGTCCTCCAGGGAAGGACCGCCATCTCCTACAATCTATGGTATTGGATGGGCAGCTGATATGGGGGAGGGATCCAGATTTGAGTGTCCTGACACCCAGCGGTGGATGTGGGGCCATTGCCACTGGGCCCACTGTTGCCTACCAGAGGAGGGAGGATTTTTTCCTTTCTTTCCCCCAGACGTGGGTCATGCAGTGCCGCCCAGCCCACTACATGCACATTCACGCATATATCCAGAGGGCAACCATCCAACGTCTTCCTCAGCAAAGTCCCTGTATCTTGTAGTGCACCCAGTCTCCACCAGGTGCCACTACTTGCACAGGACATTTTCCGTACCCTCTCCAGGAGAGGAAAGCAGTCCTATGGATGCTCAATCCTCTCCTCCCCCACCGACCCCCGATGGCTTGAGCTCACTCCCTAACCCGGGTCACCAGCGTGGCTTGAGGTGTGGCATCCAGCACCTCAACCCTCAGTGTCACCAGCCCAGCCAGCTTTCCTATCCTTAAAAGATCTAGGCTGCCTTTGATTAGGCACTATTAAATGACGGGTGTGCGTATCATTATGCACATCATTTAATAGTGCCTAATCATAGATGGCTTCAGTTTTATATGGGTAGAAAAACCTATTTTTCCCCTCATGCCCTGCTGCTATCAGTCTGGCTTACCAGAAAAGCATGTTTATTATTAAAATGTAAAAATAACACAGGAGACAGTACTAATCACATTCATGATGTGGAAGGGTATTGAGCTCACCAGTTTTTGGTGTGGTGAGCAGGTGAGAAGAATTAATGCCACAGAGGGACTGAAGAGGCCATTTCATCAGGGTACAGCTATATTCAGTTTAGAGGAAGACAGGAAGGGGGACATTGAGCAAATCATTGTGAGATCTGAAATGTGGGGCTGCCAGCACCATGACCACTACCTGACTGTGGATGAGAGCAGCCAGTGACAACAAATATTCAGAGTGGCAGGGCTGCACCTAAACTGTTACTTGAATTCAGCGTAGGGAGATTACCCTCAGGTGGGGGGGTGGGATGTTGATGTTTGTTAGGACAGTACTGTGGGAGCTGTGTATAGCTCATTCAAGATTCAGACGGGTGGTAGCCAGCCAACTCGCATTGTGGAGTAGGGCACAGAAAAGTACTGGAGAAAAAATGCCGGGAACTGTCCTGTGGGTTTCTGCAGATCACAGGTAAAGGAGTAGACCAATACTGGAAGTCGGATGGATTTGCTCAAGACTTTAGTATGCCTCTCCTGCTAATAATATTGTTATCCATAGTAAGTGCAGCCTTTATGAAGGCATGAACAGCAGTTTTTCTGATGTATCCTGATGCTTATTGCTTGGCCTTCCAGAAAGACCTAATTGTTCGTTAATGGGGGGTGAGACACAAAAGGGGACTGTACATACTGCCTTCACTGTTCAGAAGGGTGGTGATCCACTGAGTGTTTACTGTGAGATCAGTAGTCAAACACTGACAAAGTGTACTGGACAGTGATTTCGGAGGCATTGTTTAACAGTGCCAGCTGATGAAATGTAACTGTATAGGTGTGCACAACTCTCTGAGGTACAAGACTACAATCTGAGGTGTGATAATTCTCTTCATGAGACCGCAAGCTCATATGCGGCCCCAGGCAGTGCTAAGAACAGAGTATGTATGATGGGGTGTTCAACAGAAGGCAGGCTAGGTGCAGGGGGTTCATGTGGAAAAAGACTACAAGAGAAGCTTATTTGTGGAGTACCAAAAAAGCATGAACTTTGGAAATGGACCAGACCAGTACTTCACTACAAATTTCATTTGAAGTGTTATACTGTACTGCGTTTTGCCAAAATGAAAGTCAGCTGGATTACAAAACATTTTCAACAAGTTAAAGTAAACAAAATGAACAAAACCATAGCCTAACATGTGTACTGATTAAAATAATCCATGTGTTAACACATGGTGTTGATCATTCTGGTGAAACAATTCAAAACAAAGGGGGAAAGAATAACTAGTTAGCACTATAGGGAACCATGTGGGTCTCTGCCTCTGGCTCCAATGATGTCATCATGACTCATCACTTAACACACTTGGCGGACATTTTAGGGAGCAAGTAAGGCTATTTTTTGAAAGTGAAAGGCTGATGTTTACATTTTTTAAAAGCTACGAAAATGCATTTATGTTATTTACATACAGTAAATGTAGTTTTAGCATAAATGTAACCAGCAGCCTTTACTTTACCTTGCTATGAAGCCAGATTTTGGAGTTTGCAGTTTTAAAAAACTGCTTGTTTAGGTACCCTTTAAGGACTGGGCCCTGGCTACCTGTCAGACCTCCTTACTCCAGCCATTCCAACTCGCTCCCTCTGTTTCTCCACCAAGGACCTCCTTGCGGTTCCGAGGACGGGCAGAAAACCTTGGAGTGGCTGGTCTGGTCCTCTGGAACTCACTACCAAGATCTTTGAGGGAGGCCCCTATGGTGGAAGCATTCATGAGGGGCCTGAAGACTCATTTATTTAAGCTAGCATACCCTGAAGATATATTTTAATATTGCTTGTCTGATTTATTGATTGATTGTTCTGTAATTTTATTGTGTATTTTTATGATCTTGAATTTTATGTACTGCACTCAGATCCTCCAATATTGGGCACCTAAAAATACATGCTTACTTATTTATTTACTATGAATACTCCTTTGTGGGTCAAAATAGAGCAAGTTATTTTGGGGGACATACCCTTGGCCACAGTACTGAAGGACTCCCCTCCTGGCCCATGTCAACTTAGTTACCCATTCTGTTCATGAAACAGAATTGTAAAAGAGTATTAAACATGCTCCACTGGAACCCTAATTACTTGGGACCATACAAACCTCTCTGGAATAACCCCAGGATCCAGATAGGTGGCTCCCAGATGGACTGGGCTACTTGGGTCTCGCCAGGGATTCAGGTGGTGGGAGATCTTTTTTAATTCAGAGTTTGGATTACTTAAGTCCTTTAATCACTTGTAAAATGAATATAGGTTACCTGCTCAAGACCTCTGGAGTTATTTTCAGTTGCACCATGCTTTTTCTCCATGGCTTACGAAAGAATATAAGTTACTGTAATACACACAGACTTAACCAAATACTTACTGAAATAGGGTCAACTTTTCAAAGGACACATGAGCATTATAAATAAACTCCTGCAAGAAGTATCTCTACCAAACTGGGAGACCCACCAGCTGAAATGGTTTGCTGAACTGCAGGATTCGTTAGAGGCAGATAGTTGGTCCCTCTACTCGTCTGAGGCACGTCGAGCCTCTCCAGACCCAAAATTGCAACTTATCCAAAAAATGTTTTAAATAAATGGTATAGGACACAAAAAAGACTGGTTAATATGCACCTAGCTACTTCCAATGAGTGCTGAAGATGTGATAAGGAACCCAAAACTTTATATCACATACTTTGGGGGTTTGAACTATTAAGGGATTGGTGGTTGGGTATTATCACCACTTCTGAAAACATTTTAAATATTCCCTTACCTCACTCCCCTCAATTTTGGATCTTGGGAGATCCGCTTTTGCTAGATTTGTGGGCCTTACAATATAAGATATTCCTCTACACAGTGGCATTGGAGGCCAAACAACTACTTTTACTCCACAGGAGGTCAACGGCCCTTCCATCCTATACTCATTGGCAACACGTCATATCCAGAACTGCCTCCTAGCAACAGGTGTTTTTTTGGAGAAGAAAGACCCTTGCTAGATTCCAAGTTGCATGTTCACCTTGTCTATTTTACTTTTAGGTGATTTCACATGATGTTTGACATGGTTTAATTCTGGGTCAGTGCAATAGATCAGTGGTTTGTTAAAGTATTTTTTTAACCCACATCACAGGGTGCCAATTTCTCTTCCTGATATGTTTAATTATCTATAAATATATATATATATACAGTACAGATGGAGAATGTGTAAGATGTTGCCAGTGTTCTTACTTAGGGATTGGTAATCTGGGGTTATTGGATTAAGCTGTAGGAAGAGATGTTAAAGATAATTTCTTTCAGAATGCTCAGGCTATCAAGTTTTTATATCTCTAGCCTTAGATATGTGTGCATAAGTTGGATGTAGCTGTTGGCTGACATTTCTAAATGTCAGCTTTCTTCGAAACTTAATAAAAACATTTATATAAAAAAACAACATTTAAACCATCCACCAAAGACTGCAATTCCCCTCCCAGATGGATGCAAGACACCCCTTTATTGGCCCTTATCTCTCAGATGGATCCCCAGTCCTCAATGCAGTTGAACCCCTCCACTTTGCACCATTCCTTCAACCATAAGTTGAAGCTCCTGGTGCAAAGATCCCTCTCCTTCCCACTGTTGTAGACAGGCAGCATCTCACCAAAAGTCATTAAGTTCACTACCTGTATAAGACCCCTCCCAAGCTCCCTATACTCCCACTGCACTATCTCAGCCCTGTACCTACCAGCTCATTAGTCCACAGGTGGGCAATGACATCCAGCTCTTCCTACTGTCCTGCTGCACCAGCAATCCTCAGTATCCACTTCCCATCTCTTTGAGCTGTGGTGCCTCCCTCTCCCCCTTTCCTATTCCCAAATCTATCCCCCTCACAATCCATTCCCCCACCAGGAGTTGCTTCCCTCTCCTCTGGGGGCCTATACCACCCTCCTCAGGGGGTCTCTAGTACAGATCATCCCCACATCCTCCCTGGTCATTACCATGGGTGCCTTCTCTTGGCAGTCCCACCCGGCCAGAGCAGTGTAGGAATTGCATGGTGGTACCAGCTGAAGAATGTGTCTCTGACTCACTCCCCCATCAATCCAGAAAAGCCTGCCATAATCCAGCTGTTCCTCCCTTCTGGCATCCTCTGAGGTAACAGTGGCAGACTTTGTGGCTTATTGGTGGGGGCTGAGGTCTCCCAAATCCTAACCAACTTGGTATGGAGTCTAGCGACCTCCTCCTTCAACCCAGACAGGTGTCTCCAGGTGGGGCAGCACCACAGTCTCCAAACAGTCTCTCTGAAAACTGTCACCCCACAGCTACTGTACTGCACCACACCCAGAATTCCCAAGTCCTACTTTCCATGTGCGACTTGGAAAAAAATATCTACCCTTACCCTTGATAGGGTGTTTCTAGATTTTCCCTTTTTGTTGTTTGTTATAACCCTTTGTACAGCTAACCTATCTAGTGTGTTGCTCCTATTCCCAGCATTGGCCTGCCCTTTACCTTTCACCCATTCCTCATGTACCCTTACTACAGATAGTGTGTTTCTAGTTTTTCCCCTTTTGTTGTCTGTTATGCCCCATTGTACACCTATGCTAAATAGGGTATTGGTTCTATTCCCTGTTTTGGACTCCCCCTTATCTTCCACCCATCCCAGCAATAAATGAAATGAGCAAACAGGTACCTTCCCTTTGTCGACCAGCAGAGCCCCTGCATTTCTGCTTCCTTCAGTTGACACCTGCCAACGGCTGAGATGCCACTCTTACTCCTGTTTCACTCATGTGCTGGGACACAAATGTATGTGGGAACATGTTAGAAGTGTGGTTTTATATACCAGGTGGAGCCTCTGCCAGGTGGGACTTCCTGAGTCAACTAGTGCCTCCAATTAGTGTGCAACATTCCTGAGTTAGTTTCCCCCCTCACTAGCTGCTACAGTTTTAAAGAAAAGTTCCAAAGAGCCCTAGACACTGCCTACAAAGCCCATTATTTCCCCCACTTACCCTTCTACATTCAGTATGAAGAGAAATATAAATAGACCTTTAAAGTAAAGCTAGGTGCTTACATTCCTGTTTGTCAGCAGATTTGTACTTTTTCTTTTCCTTTTGCACTGATCCTCAATTATGGAATATTGCCAAAGTTCTCCCTCTTCATAAAGGGGTGATCCCTTCTCCCCTTGCAACTTCCACCCTGTCTCCCTGCTCCTCCCTCTTGCTAAGCTGCAAGGGGAAATTTGTCTACTTTAGGACTGCTTACATCCTCTCTTTACCCAGCTCCCTCTCTTCTTTCCAGTCTGGTCTCTGAAAGCACAACTGCACTGTCTTTTCCTTGCTGCTTGTCACTAACTTCATCCCCTCTGGAAAGGCTCTGGGGCACATCACAGCAGCCATTTCTATTGACACACTAAGAAGGAGAAGCTGAGGAGGTGAGTAAGGGGAGAGGCAGTGGCAGAAGCTGAAAGGTGGAGAGGTTTAGGGTCCAGCAAAACAGGGCTAGACTTAGACAGGTTGAGAGAGGAAAGGGCTAGCAGGGTTTCCTGAGTAGTAACTAGTGTCAAATGAAAATCCAAAAGGGGGTGGGTGGATAGTATGATAGAAGAGGGGAGAGAGAAGAGGAGCAAGATGGCAGGGCAAGAGGCGAGAACACAAGTAGTGAAAAACTCATTAAAATGAGCAGCTACACAGGGGAGGTCAGAGACATGTGAACCAATGAGGACTAGTGGAGTGGACTGGGCAGGGGGTCAAAAAGGGAATGAATCACTCTCCAGAATTTAGCTGAGGAGTTAAGGTTGTTCTGGAGGCTGGCTTTAAAATAAAGGGATTTGGCAGCATGGACAGCCTTAGTACATGAATTTCTAAGCATCCCATAGGAAAACAGTCTATATAAGGAGTGAGATGATTCATAACAGGCCCAAGTGTGATTACAGGACTTACAGTGATCAATGATTTTGGGTGCAAGCCAGGGCAGGTGGGAAGATTTAACCCTTGACTTTTGGGGGGGCATGTTTGTCTTAGATGAAGGAAAATTTTGAATGGAACAGAGAGAGGGCCACGTCAATGTCAGGGGCAGAGAGGATGGCTGTCCAGTCAGTTGCAGCAAGGTCACTCAGGACAGATTGAAATTAAGTGACCATAGGAACCTAGACCAGATGTATCTGGGGCAGGAGGGAGAGCTCCAAACTATCCTGTCACAGAATGTCAAGCGGTGGTCACTGAAGGCATCTGGCAGAACACCTACTGCTACAGTGTGGTGAGGGTGAGATGAGAAAACCCAGTCCAGCAAGGTGTGATTAGGAGAGCAAGCACTGAGCCAAGTAAAGTCCATAATCAGCCAGGAAAGATTAAGGGACTCAATCCTGAGGGAGGTCAGCTTAGAGGCTGGGGAGAGCCGGTTAATGCTGAAGTCCCTAAGGATGAAGAGTTCACCTGAGAAGGAGTGCGAGGTGATGGCAGAGAGAGAGTCAGTCAGAGAGGAGGGTGTAATTTTACGTGCAACATAAAAAAATGAAAATAGGTACAGTAGAAGCAAAGGAAACCCCAGCAAGGAGTAATTCATGGGAGGAGGGTACAGACTCCCTAAGAGCAATGGTACAGGAGAGACTCTGGCAGACATATAGGGCCACACCACTGCCACATTTGCCATGGTCCTGCCTGTAAAGGTTAAAATCAGGAAGGGACAGGCTAGAGTAAGCAGTCCAGGAGGATAGTCAAGATCCAGAAATGCAGAGTATGTACGAAGAGTGTTGTGAAACCCAGACCTTAAAGAGTTCAAGTGTGAAGAGAAGGCTCTAAGCATTGTGATGAAAGATGCTTAGGCCTTTGAGAATTGAGGAGGTGGAGAGAGGATGAAGGAAGGACCAGGATTAAATTCAACATTTTCAGATAGAAAGAGGAGCAAGATAAGGAGCAGAGAGATGGAGTGGGACCTATGTCACTTAGAACAAGGTGGAAAGCATGGGGCAGTGGGGAAGGGACAGGACAGCTCAGTGAAGAACTTCTAGGTTCAAAGATGGGAAAGAAAGGAAGCCAGGGTGAGTAGAAAAGGGGGAAGAAGAAGATAGGGGTAGGGTGGAAGAAACAGGTGGAACGGGGAGTGAGAGACCAGGTAAAGGGGAGGAAGGGGGAAGAAGAATTTTGGAACATGAGTAGAAGAGTATGAAGGAGAAGGCAGAGGAAGGTGAGCTACACAGTGGCAAACAGGTGAGATGCAATATCCAGCAATTAATTGGCAACAGCAATAATAGTGATCTAAATAAAGCAAGCTAGCAAGGCTACTAGATTCAGCACAACAGATCTAAAGAAGTATATAAACAAATTGTACATTAAAACACTACATAACAAGGTAGATCTGAAATTGTATTGCAAAAGAAATAATGAGCACTGGGATGGTATTCTGGGACCTGAGTTCAATTCCCAGTAGATCACATTATTTTTTTCTCACTATAATATGTGATTTAAATTGCTTAGCAGTGGCTAATACCACACTTAAAAACATCTAGTTATCATCAAGGTGGATCAAAAGATAACCTGATAAATCTGAAAGCCTAGCTATACAAGTAAACTAATACTAGCTGATAGCAAACACTGGTAAAAAACAACTAAAATACAGAGAATCCAACAGTAAGTGAGTTGAACTGCAAATAAGGGTATACCCAGATAGGGTTTAGCTAGGATACCTAGAAATTTAGGCAATTTAACAAAACTAGTAGATAAAACAGGCAGACTGACAGAGTAAATACAGTCTATGTCTCCCAAAGAGAGGTATAGGGCTCACAAAAGTAAATTAGAGCTCAGTAAGCAAGTGTAGTAGAAGGAGGAACACAGTTATGGTTCAGAAATAAACCAGATGAAGGCTTGTGTGTGGAAGTCCATGGCAGCATTGTGGATGGTCAAATGGCAGGCTCATGGCTGACTCCAGGCAGACTCCTCTTATAAGATGCCCTTAAGCTACAGCCCTTAAGCTTAAGTACCACAGCAGAGGACCACTGGGCTGAAGCCCATACATACTATCAGAAGGATATGTGCACTGCCTGGACCTTGCTTTTGATTGGGACTGCTGAGAGAGGGTCTGAGAGACTGTGAAGCTATACCTGCTACCTGCAGGTCAAAGCACAAAAGTCCAACAGTCCAGCAAATAAATCCAGTTATTGGAGCCCAACTTGCTCCCGACTCCCTCCTACACAAACAGCTGACTGAATGACCAAATGTGGCAGCAGATTTAAGAGTCACCTCTTCTCAAGAGGGCACATGCCCCCTGAATGGACCCAGCTCCTAATTGGCACAGCTGACAAGAGGGCTGAGACAGTAAATCTCTACCTGCTACCATCAGGTCAAAGCACAAAAGTTAAAAAGTCCAACAAATAAATCATTTAACTGTATAGACTCTGCAGTCTCAACAAGTGCAGGACCCAACCATAGTGGATGCCATCTTGGATCTGATCCTCACAAACTCTGAAGAAATTAGATCCATGAGGGTGGAAGAACCCTTGGCAAATAGCAATCACAATACTGCAAAGTCTGGTTTGAAATAACCACAGGCGCTAATAAAACCACCTCAAGCACAGAGGTACTATGCTTTCAGAAGGCTGATTTTGGTAGATTGAGGCAGATAGTGAGGAATAAGTTAATAAACATCAGAGACAAGCCAGATGTGGAGGAAATATGGAAAGATATTAGGGATACCGTTCTAGAGGCAACAAGACTCTGCATCAGGACTACACTAAAGAAAAATAGGTTTAAAAGATCACTGTGGTTCTCCCATCCAGTAAGAGAGGCAATCAGAGCCAAACAGAATGCATACAAATGGTTCAGACAACATATAGGGGGCAGGAAGTGTGGGAGGATTACAGTCAGAAAAGTAAGGAGGCCAGGAAAATAGTGAGGGAGGCCAAGGCAGCAAAAAAGCTGCAAATTGCTCGTGGAGTCGAATCAGAGGAGAAAACCTTTTTCTACTATATTAGTGAAAAAAGGAAGAAAGGGGAGGAATTGTAAGGTTGAAAGTGGGGGATGAGGCTCTGGAGGGCAGCGGACAAAAAGCTGAGGCCCTAAATGAATACTTTTGCTCGGTATTCATGAGGGAGAGTCAGGGTCCACTGCCAGACAGCGGTATCAAAACTGAGACAAGAGGGGTTCAGAGAATGTGCACCCAGGAGTTCATCACAGACAGGGTCAGGAAGGGCCTTTCAGACGTCAGACCAGACAAGGCCCCTGGCCCATGGTTTACACACTAGAGTGCTCAGGGAGCTTGCAGAAGAGCTGGCAGCATGTCTCAAACACCTATTCAACAGGTCATCAGAGTCAGGGGTAGTTCCAGGTGACTGGAGGGTGGCTGATGTGATACCACTGCACAAGAGTGGAGACAGGGAAGATACAGGTAACTATAGGCCAGTCAACCTCACATCAGTAGTGGGTAAACCTATGGAGCCCCTTTTCAAGCAAGATCTAGTGGAATACCTCGAAGCAAATCACCTCCAGAACTACAAACAACATGGGTTTGTGATGGGCAGGTCATGTCAAACGAACCTTATTATGGTCTTTGATGAAGTGACCAAGGAGGTGGACAGGGGTCATGCAGTGGACTTGCTTTACTTTGACTTCAGTAAGGCATTTGACAAAGTCCCACACAGATGCCTCTTAAAAAAGCTAGAAGACCTTGGGGTAGCAGAACAGATAGTAAAATAGGTACAGTTTTGGCTGAGGGACAGAAAACAAAGGGTGGTGGTAAATGGGGTGAAATCTAACGACAGGCAGGTCACTAGTGGGGTGCCTCAGGGGTCAGTCCTGGGACCAGTCCTCTTCAATGTATTCATTAGTGACATCAGTGAGGGCATAAATAGCAACATCGTCATGTTTTAGGATGACACAAAACTCAGCGGAAGAGTGGATAGTACAGAGGGAGTCAGACAACTGCAGGAGGACTTTAAGAAGTTGGAAAGGTGATCACAAATATGGCAATTAAACTTCAATGCTAAGCAGTGTAAGGTGATACACCTGGGTAGGGCCAATCCCAAGGAAGAATACTAGCTAAACAGAGTCCAGCTGAGCTCTTCTGCTGAGGAACGTAATCTGGGAGTCATCATTAGGGATGATCTCAAGCAGCAAAGTCAGTGCAATAAGGCTTAGAGCAGGGCTAGCAGGGTGTTAGCATACATTGGCAGGAGGATAGACAGCAGGGACAGGGAGGTGTTACTACCACTTTATTGGTCATTAGTGAGGCCTTATCTGGAGAACTGTGTACAATTCTAGAGGCCTCACCTAAGAAAGGACATTGATACATTGGAAGTGGTCCAGAGAAAAGACAACAAAAATGATACATGGCCTTCAGGAAGTCACCTAAGAAGAGAGGCTTGGGACTCTGAAATTGTACTCACTAGAGACTAGGAGGGAGAGAGGGGATGTAATTGAGACCTTCAAGCTCCTTAAAGGCATCAACAAGGTGCCAGAAGTGCAGCTTTTTACCAGGAACATCAAATCTACTACAAGAGGGCACAAGTGGAAATTGAAGGGTGGAGTGTTCAAAAGGGAGATCAGAAAGTATTACTTCTCAGAGAGGATGGTGGAACCATGGCATAGATTACCTCGTGAGGTGGTGGCTGCAAAGTCAGTATCAAGCTTTAAGCATGCATGGGACAAGTATTGGGAACAAACACATGGCTTGCAAGGGCTAGGCTGGGTGTCTAGGAGGACAGAACACTGGTGCACATATAACTGATAAGCACTCCATCCTAGATCTACTCAATAACCATTTTGCCATCGCCAGCCCTGTGTTTCATTCCTCCCTTTCCCATAACCTTCAAGGGCAACTTTCTGCCCAGGATACCTCTAGCACTGACCATGCTTCCACTGTCCATGATGTACTCTTCTCCTTCTGTCCTATCTCTGTAAAAGAAGTGGAAGACCTCCTCTTTGACCTTGACACCAAGAAAAGTGCAGATACTGACCTTATGATCCATACTTTCTAAAACTAGGGTACCACATCTTGTCTGCCACCATCTCCCACATTTTCAATCTATCCCTTACGAAGGGTGTTATCCGATCGGTTTGGAAAACAGTCCATGCCATTCCTCTGTTCAAGTCAGGTGACCCGAGTGATCCTAACAACTATAGTCCTATATCGGTTCTCCCTATTGTATCCAAAATGCTAGAAAAACTAGTAAGCTGTCAACTTAGAAATTGTTTGGTGGCACACAATCTGCTCAGCCCTGCCCAATCAGGTTTCAGACAGTGCCACAGTACAGTGCCGGCCCTTGCTAGGATGTCTAATGATTGGCTTAAAGCCCTGGATGCTAAAAGTCATGTTTGTGCCTTATCCCTTGACCTTAGCAAGGCCTTTGATACTGTGGACAATGACCTGCTATTGCATACTCTTCATAATTTTGGCCTTAATTCCTCTTCTAAATTGGATTACCAGTTATCTAATGGGGCATTACCAGCAGGTCAAAGTCAATGGGGAACTCTCGCTTCTGAAACCTCTCCTTGAAGGTGCACCTCAGGGGTCTATTTTAGGACCTCTTTTATTTGCAGTTTATATCAACATCAACTCCATTATCTCATCAGAAAATATTCACCTCTTTGTTGATGACACTGCCCTTTATACAGATAGGCCCACCCTGGATTTGGCTTGCAAGGACCTGTAACTGGAATCTGATATCCTGCAGAAGAACCTTCTCCATCTAAAGCTCCTGCTTAACACCAAAAAAACCAAGGCCATGCTTTTTTCACCCACAACCCCAGCTTACAACCCTTGCCCTGCAATGCAGATTTACACTGAAATTTGTGACCAAGTTCAAATACCTGGGGTTCTGGGTTCACTGTAAGCTGTCCTTCCATGACCATATTGAAGAACTATCAAAGAAATTAAAAAAAAAGGTTTGATCTATTTTCTTCGTATCAGGCATCTACTAACACAGGAAGCCAATAAGAGGCTGGTCCAGTCCACCTTCTTGCCTTAGTCAGACTACACCAACTTCATATATGGTCAGGGCCCCAGCACTGCTATAGCTAAGCTTCACACACTTTACCATCCAGCCTTATAATTTATGACCGGCGCCCCTTACTCCACCCACCATTGCATCTTGTACTCCAAGTTTGGCTTGTTATCTCTTAAATTCAGATGGCAAAAAAACGTTGTCACCTGGACGAACAGATCAATAATAAACAAACTACCTCAGTACATCTCCGACTGCCTGCCTGTCTGTATCATTGGTAGCTATCCACATAGGAGCCTCTCCTATATCTTCTTAGTCATCCCAAGAGTGAGATCATGTTTTGGTAGGGCATCCATTAGTCATGCCCTCCCCATTCTCTGAAATCACATTCAAAGAACCCTAAAAATATGGACACCTGTCAAACTAGTCACCCTTAAAACCCTATTAGAGAGTGCCTTATATGGAATCCGGTAAATGCTTTCCTTGACAACCCTCTGTCTATCTTCTCTGCTCCCTGACCACCTTTATACCTAGAACTGGTCTGCCTTTTGCGTTTTCCAGTGTTAGCCTCCCATTTATACACATTACATGTATGGAATGTGTGATTTATGTATGTATAGTTGTATATTTATATATACAGGTATTGTGTGTATATCTGGTCTTAGTTAGCTTCATATATTATGTATTAATTAGCCTCTCATTTTTATACATTATTTGCTTGGACTGAGTAAACTATGCACATATAGTTTACATTTTGTTTGCATATTATGTATCAGTGTTCTCTACCTCCACCATTCATTTTTGGCTTCACTACCTGCTCTGGACATTTATAGTATACTGTCTGTTTTTCCTTTTGTCCTTAGTTGTTTACCCAAGTCCATCTTGCAAATGAGAGTGTCTCTCAGTGATGTTTTGCCTGGTAAAATAAAGCGTATTGATTGATTAATTGACAATAGGTCCTGAGATACCTTGCTCGGGCAGACTCGGTGGACCACAGGTCCCCTTCTGTCGTCATCTTCTGTGTTTCTATTATATGAAATAGAATGAATAATGGTTTAACATGTTTTGAAACTTGGGTGTTTGCAGAGTAGAGAGTTTAAGAAAGAAGCTTTTGGAATAATTATATGAAGATTTGTAAAATTTGCTGATTCGGACCTAAGGAAGTGACTCCTGGACCTTGTGGGTTTTGATGACTAATACCAAATTAATAAATTTAGAATAAAATATTATTTCAGACTGGTTTAAGAGTCTGAGTGTTACTCATCTGTGTGGTGGCTTTGACCCAGTGTGCCTAAAGTGTAGACTGCTAGAGGTATTAGAGGTCAAGGAAGGTAACGTTTGTGAGGTGTATTAGGGAAAAAGAAAGATGAGAGGAGGAGTTGATAGGCTGATAGATGGTGCAGGGTAGTAGGAGGAGGACAAGCAGAAGGCACAGTGGAGGATAGCAGGCCTCTGTTGGGAAGTGACAGAAAAGCTGCTGCAAGAGGGATACCAAAAAAGCAGCAGGTGGTGATTACAGGAGAAAGGGTCAGGAAAGGGCTTGCAGTCCTGAAAATAGACAAGGCTCCATGTTGGATGGGATGTGCCTGAGGGTTCTTAGGGAACTGACATTGGAACTGGCTGATGCCCTGGCTGGAATATTCAATAGCTCACTACAGTCCAGGGTAGTTCTGAGAGATTGGAGGATAGTGGACATGGTGCCACTCCACAAGGAAGGGGACAGAGAGAAGCTGGGAAATAACAGGCCTGCCAGTATAACCTCCACTACAGGTAAACTGATGGAAACACTAGTCAACGAGGACCTAGTGAGCTACCTGGTGAGAAATGGGCTCCAGGATAGTAAGCAGCACAAGTTCATGGTAGGGCAGTATTGTTTAACCGACCTGAAATCATTTTGTGATTGAGTAACAAGGGCACTGAATAAGGGACAAGTAGTGGGTTCACTCTACTTTGAGCTCAGCAAGGCATTTGACTCCGTGCCACATAGAATGTTGCTGAAGAAATTAGAGGATCTGGGAACAGTAAAGGATCTTGTTAGAGGGGTAAGAAAGTGGTTAGGGAGAGACAGCAGAGGGTGGTGGTAAATGTGGTCAAATCGGAGGAAAGATATAGTAGACACATACTGTAGAATTTGCTGGCAGATAAGGACTGTTTTGCCCATCTAGTTTGTCCAATTTGATCTGTGTACAGAATCACCACAGATCCTACTTGATCTATGGCCCATTCACCCTCATGTTCCCTTTCCCTAAGATTCCATTATACCTATCCCATGCATTCTTGAACCCCACCACTGTTTTCGCCCCCACCACCTCTTCTGGAAGACTGTTCCTGGAATCCACCACTCTTTTTGTGAAGATGTACTTCCTCGCATCTCCCATGAATCTACCTCACCCCAGATTCATACCATGCCCTCTTGTCCTTGACCAAATTTTTTTCTGAAAAATACTTCCCTCTTGTACCTTGTTTACCCTGTGAAGTATTTGAAGGTCTCTATCATATCCCCCCTCTCTCCTCTCTGCAAGGGTGTACATATTCAGGTCCTTTAATCTTTCCTCATAGGGCTTCTGATGCAGACCCTGCACCATTTTTAGTTACCCTCCTCTGGATCGTAGAGCTGGGCAAAAGTTACAAATTCCACTTTAGCAGAACTTCACCAAAACTTTCCAAACTTCTGTCTTTGGCGAAGTCAGAAATCTTCTGAATGTGTTTTGGTGAATTTTCACCCTGTTCCATGACATAAAGTATTCTCACTGAACTGTGGTATAACACCCATGAACTGTAGAACTAATACATTAATCCACAATTCATGTAATTATTCCTCAGTTCAGTGATCAGTTCTGCGCTGTCCCTTGAAAATAGAAAAAAAAATGTTCCTGGTTTCCAGTGGCACCCCCCATCCTCTGATTGCTGGCCCTGTATTAACTAAATGTTTCCCTGGTGTCTATTGGCATCCCCATCTTCTGATCACTGGCCCTCTATTAAATGTTTCCTTGGTATCGAGTGGCACCACCCACCTTGCGATCACCGCCCCCCTAATAAATAAATGTCTCCCTGGTGTCTAGTAGCACTCCCCACCCTGCAATCGCCAGCCCCCTATAAAATAAATGTTTCCCTGGTGTCTAGTGGCACTCTCCACCCTACTATTGCTGGCACCTAATCAAATAAATGTTTCCCTGATGTCTAGTGGCACCTCCTACCTTCTGATTGCTCACTGCCATTTAACTCCCTGGTGTCTAGTGGCCCACACTCTACACCACCCACACCAGGTTGAGTACACCAACCTGCCACCCCCCCAATTTCTATAGCCTTCAGTGGTGCTCCAGGGAGCCCATACAGTGACCAGCACAACCATCCTCTTACTGCCTCACCCGGCCACCACATGCAGCTCCCTGTCGTTGCGTACAGCAGATGGCTGAAGTAGTGAGAGGAGGGCTATGCCGGTCACTGTATTGGCTCCCTGTGTCACTGAAGACTATGGAACAGGGGTCTGGCAGGTTGGTGTACTCACCCAGTGTGGGCAGTGTGGGGGGGCTAGATGCCAGGGAGTTAAATGGCAGAGAGCAATTGGAGGGTGGGGTGTGTCACTAAACACCAGGGAAACATTTATTTAATAGAGGGATGGTGATTGGAGGGTGGGAGGTGCCACTAGACACCAGGGAAATATTTATTTAATAGGGGCCTGGCAATAGAAGGGTGGGGGGGTGTGACTAGACACAAAGGGGGTGCTGTAAAGGATGAACTCTAGGGTGACCCACAATACCTCTGCCCCCCATATTCCCTGTATGTTCGTGGCTTTAATGCCCTCCCTTGCAAAAAGTACCACACTTCCCTCCTTTCCTTCCTATCCTGTCCTTACTGAACAGAGTACAACCTGGTATGGCCATGTCCCAGTTATGGCTTTCAGTGTAGCATGACTTGGTAATGGCCACAATTTCCAGATCAGCCTCTGTCATTGTGGCCTCTAGGTCAGGAATCTTTATTTTTCAGAATTCTAGCATTCACACACATGGCTTTCCAGATTTTGTTACAATTCCATTTGTTACTACTCCCTTTTCCTTCTTACTTTCCCTCCTTCCCCCCTTTCTTTTTTAAGGCACCCATTCCCATCCTCATTCATTTCTTCCATGCTGCTTCCTGTATTAATTTCCATCCCAGCTCAGGTGATTCCACTCCTCTTGGGTTCTCCCTACTCTCTACTTCAGCCCTTGGGGGGGGGGGGCAGTTTCTGTATCCCTGAGTTCTTCTGCCACCTTCCTCAGCTAGTTTAAATGTTCATCAAAGTAACATTTAAACCATCCACCAAGGACTGTGGTTCCTCTCCCAGACAGATGAAGGCCATCACCCCTGTATAGGCCATTTTCCTCCCAGGTGGGTTCCCAGTCCCCAGTGCAACCAAATACCTCTTCTCTGCACCATTCCTTCAGCCATGAGTTGAAGCTCCTGGTGCAGAGATCAATCTCCTCCTCCCTCTCATAGATAGACAGCACCTCAGTGAAAGACACTGAGTGCACTTCCTGTCTAAGACCCTTCCCCAGCTCCCTTAACTCCCCCCTGTACTATCCCATCCAAATAACTAGCCAGGTGATTAGTCCTCAGGTGGACAATGATATCCAGCTATGCCTCCTGTCCTGTGCAGTATCAATCCTTAGAATCCTCTTCCCATCCTTTCAAGTAGTGGGGCTCCATAGGCACCTAAACTCCCTCTCCTCTACATTTCTTAATCCCTTATTCAGCTCCTCATAATTGAGTCCCTCACCAGTAGTTGCTTCCCCCTCCTCCTCTGGGGTCCTGTTCCACCCTCCTTGGGATCTCTACTATGGAGGACCACCACATCCTCCCTGGCCACTACTAGGGCGCCTCTTCCTGGCAGTCCCACTTCACCAGAGCAGTGTAGGAATTATGTAGATGTACCAGTTAAGGGATGTGCCTTTGACCTACCACCCTCACCTTTTCAGAGCCCACCACAGTCCAGTTATTCCGGCTTCCTGATATCCTCTGTGCAATGGTGGCAGATGTGGTGGCCCCTGGGTGGGGGAAGAGTTCACCAGAATCCCAGCTACCTGGGCCTGGTGTCTAGTGACCTCCTCCCTCAACCGAGAGAAGTGAGTGCAGATGGGGCAGCATCACAGTCTCTAGACATTCTCTGAAAGCTGCAGCCCCACAGCTACTGCACTGCACCACTCCCAACATTCCCAAATCAACTTCTAGCCTCCCTCTGTTAAGTGGTAATATTTTTGTACCCACATCTCTAACAGGGTGTTTCTAGTCTTCCTTTTTTGTTTGTTTGTTTCTGTTTGTGTTTCCTTATACCTTCTTTCAATCTCTTTATACTCCTACCCTAGATAGGATGTTGCTCCTATTCCCAGTTTTGGCCTACATTTTCCCTTCCGCCCTTCCCAGAAGTGACAGTTACATAGTAGTGAACATGTGCCTTACCTTGTTCAACCAGCAGAGTTCTCAGCTTCCCTACTTCCTTGTGCTGATGCCTGCCAACATCTAAGATGCCAATCTCCTGTTACACTCCTTCACTGTTCCACTCACTTGCTGGGACATGAACCTGCTGGACATGTTAGAGCAGAAGTACTTTTATAGTGTTCTTATAAGATGGTTCTATGCCTCTGTCAGCTCCACCACTAAATTACACACCTGATTCACAGGGTTCATGGATCTACTCAGCCCAAGATTAATCTCCTGAGGTAGTTTCCCCTACTCCACCTGTTACAATTTAAAACACACTTTTCAAAGTGCCTCAAATATGGCTTACAAAGTTTCAAAGTGCCACAAACACTGCTGACAAATTTATTATTTTATCCCCAATTACTCTGCTACTTTCAGTAGAAAGAGAAATATAAATACATTAAATATCATAATACTGTAGCTTTAAACTAAAGCTACTGTATGTGCTTTCACTTCTCTCTGTCAGCAAAGTCTGGTCTTCTGCCTCAGGACATCAACTAACGTGACCTTTTAAATCTGCCTTTTGTTAGAAGGCACTAAGCTTCTTTCAGTTCAACCCTCCACTTTCATATCTAATTCACAGGGCTTGCTGAATCTACTCAGTCCAAGATTAATCTTCTGAACTAGTTTCTCCATGCCACCTGTTACAATTTAAAACTCAAATTTCAAAGTGCCCCAAATACTGCTGGGGAAGGGAGGTCATGAGTAGGGTACCTTAGGGTCTTCCCTGGGACCAGTCTTTTTCAATAAGTTCATCAGCAACATGAGGGAGCAATACAGCGCAAGATGTGTCTCTTTACAGATGTCTCTATGCTCTGTGGCAGGATAGACAGCTAGGAGGGGGTAAGAGAATGGCTGAGGGACCTACAAAGGTTAGAGAGGTGGTTGAAGTTCTGATTTTTGAAATTCAATGTCAAAAAGTGCAAAGCAATGCACAGAGTGAACAAAAATTACCATGAAGAAATGCTGGGTGGGAAGAGTTGAGCTATCCACTACTTCAGAGGAAAGGGACGCATCATGGTAAGTGACTCCCTAAAACAAAGTAGCCAATATATCATGTCCTACAGCAAGACAATCAGAATGCTAGGGTGTATTGGAAGGGGTTTTGATAGTAGGAGGAAAGAACTACTACTGCCTCTCTATAGATCACTGGTGAGACCCCATCTGGAATACTGTGCCCAGTTCAGGAGGCCTGAGCTGTGAAAAGAAACAGGTTGGAGATGTTGCATCACAGAGTAATCAAAATGATTCAGGGCTATCAGGTCAGATTCCATGAAGATTTTGCTCAGGGCACTTAACATACTCACTGCAGGTCAGAGGGGAGAGGGGAGACATGATAAAGATATTCAAGCTCAAGAAATAAACAAGATAAACTGGGAGGAGCTATTTAGCAAGAATGTCAGGTCAAAAACAAGGAGACATAAATTTAAGATGGTTGTGGTGGGGGTGATATTCAAGAGGGATACAAAAAAGTGTTTTACTTTACAGAGGGAGTGTTTGAACCATGCAGTGGCCTACAGGTTACAATGGGGATGCAAAAACCATTAATGGGTTCAAGCATGGCTGGGACAGAGTAAAGGGTTTAATAGTTATATGGGGAGCGAGGAAGCAGGTTGAAAACTCTGTCTAGAACATAGGTCACAGGGTACAGTAAGGTAAATCTGGGTAGACTGAATGGACCAGTGGTCTTTTTCTGCTGACATTGTTTGTTTCTTTGTGTCTATGACTCCTCTGACTGACCAAGTCATTTATTTAGTTTTTGTTTACCGGGTAAGTACCATAGCTAAAAAATGGCTATTTTCAGGTATGATCTGGGAGGTAACATGGAATACAAGGATACAAGGATACATATAATACATTGGTTCATGATACAGGGTATACAGAGAATCAGCAATACAGTAAATAAGGAGTAGGTATCATGAGAACATGGGTATGTAAATACAAGCAAGTCAAGGGTTCAAAAACAGTAACAGTTGTCAGGATTACATAACAGGTAGCAGTACAATAATAACGGTAAAGTGTCAGGGCTGCAACAGTAACATGACAGAAATGCAAGTCAAGGTAACTAAGAAGGAAAGATAAGTGGAGATAGTAGCATAGGGGGCATGTAGGACACAGGGATGAAGGCAAAATCAAGGTGGGTTAAAACAGGAGCAGGAGTCTTGGCTAAAGAAGAAGGAGCTATATTTATTTTTGTATTGTGCGTGACTGGGAGCAAGGCAAACATCTAGAGGTAGGGAGTTCCAGCGTTTGGTCGCTGAGTGAGAAAAGGCTAAAGCACCTTTGGAAGATTTGCACCTAGGAACATGCAGCAGAGATTTATCAGCTGATCGAAGGCCATGGGAAGAGGGCTGAGGAAATAGCAGGGAGGCAAGAGAAATAGGGATACTTGCTGTAATAATATTGTCAATCAGGGAGCCTAGGGCAAGGTACAAAATGGAAGAGGGGAGTAGCCAATTGAGGTCAGCATAGAGCTGACAATGGTGTTTTAACCAAGGTAAGGCAGGGACATATCTGAAGATACTGTTGTAGGTGATATCCCACTTCCTAAGGAGGGTTTTGGATGCACCAAGATAGGTGAATAGGTGACTACACCACACGAGAGTGCCGGATGCAAAATACCATGGGCAATGGCAAGTCTAGCAGACTGCATGAGGACATGGCTGGTTTTGTAGGCAGCACCAATTTTAATATTAACAGATTTACAAGTTGACATGATGTGCTTATCAAAATTAAGCTTTTCATTAAGGACATAATGTACATGGTCTCAGTAATAAGGGAAGAGTGGCAGCCCAGTCCAGCTTGAAACATACAGTGTTTGCAAGGCTAACCAGGTAGGTAGCAAATTCTTTGTGAGGGAGAATGCAAAGGGTGGCAGTGAATGAGAACACTCAGATCAGGAAGGTCACAAATGAGGTACCACAGGGGTTGGTGCTGGGGCCAATACTGCTGACGAAGAAGAAAGAGTCATGGGAAAAATGTGCCCTTTTGCAGATGACAAAAACTCTGTGGCAGGGTAGTCACAGAAGAGGGTGTTAAGGACATGAATAGAGATTCAGAAAAGCTAGAGGGTAGTCTAATATACAATGACATAAGTTTAATGTTAATACAATAAGTAAAAAGTTATGCACATAGGCAAGGGAAACCCAAAAATGGGTTATTTGTTGGGGGCAGAAAAATCAGTCTGACCACTCAGGGGTCATCATTAGTGATAACCGCTAGTCGACAACCCAGTGCACCAGATCTATTGAAAAGGTAAATTGGATATTGGGATGTTTTATACAGGGAAAAGATTCTTCTTTAGGAGAAAGGATATACACTTGTCTCTCTCTGGGTCCATGGTGAGCCAACACCTGGAGTACTGTGTCCAGTTCTGCAGCCCACACCAGAACTATATAGAGTCTGTAATGCCCAAAGGAGAGCTTCAAAGATGATGTAGGATCAATAAAATCATATAGGGAACATCTAGCCAGTGTGAATTTGTATACACTGGAGGCCAGGAGAGAGAAAGAGAGAGACAGAAAATGAATTTCAGATGCATATTCAGTATACTTCTTCATTACAGGGGGTTGGGCATAATAGAAAAAAAATAAGGAAATTAAACAGATTAGAGTGTCATAACTTGTTCAAGTGTAGTTTGGAATCGTGAACCATTGTAGACAAGCATAAACTGGTGGTGGTGGGGGGGGGGTTAGATTCAGGAAGGATATGAGGAAGTACTTCTTTATGGAAAGAGTGGTGGATAGATGGAATAGTCTTCCAAGGGAGGCAGTTAAAGTTTAGAAGGTGAAGGGATTTCAGGAGAGCATAGAGGAGCTATAAGAGGTTGTTGAAAACAGTCGCGGAGAGGGCTTGGGTCAGAGGCATAGCCAGGAATTTTAAATTTGTACTCAACAGTTGATGGAACTGTTGCCCCACCCCTGTAAACACAAACAAAAACTGTGCTGCCCTGCCACACAAATATTGCCTCACCTCCATTTCAGTCAACAGTATATTGTAAGCCAATAATCCTAGCAGATTCACAACATTTTATTTTATCTAACACACACGCTACCAATCAGAAGCTGGCTGTCTTTTAGTTACAATGTTTAGGATACATTGTGATAAGCCTTTGTACCACACATCAAGGTAGCAGCCTTACAGAAGTCCATTCACACCAGCACTCATGAATTACATACTCAATAGGGTTATTAATACAGTCATGGCCTCTAAGTTTAGCACTCACACATCTTCCAAAGATTATTCACAAACTCACTCTAAAAAGCTTCTGAGGAGGGAAAGACAGTTTATCATGTACGTTAGGCTCTGTTTGTGTTTGTTTCCCTGGTTTGAGGCTCATGTTGACCTGGATTTTCCAGATTTTACTGTACTCAGTCAAGTAGGCAAGGTAAGGCAAGGCACATTTTATTTGTTAGGCGAACAATCCTGGAGGCTCTGGTTGCCGTACAGTTAAAAAGCTACAAGGTTAGTACAGATACAAACAATACATAAATATGTTAAAAGAAACCACTATCATACAGTACAGTGAGTATGTCTGCTAACACCTATGGGTTGGGTTAGGGCTGAACTGTCACTGGTGCAGTCAGCCTAGGCATGTCCAATAGTAGGTTGCTACAGCACAGGTTGAAAAATGGACAGACAAAAAGAACTTGGTGTCCAGTATCAGGTTCCTTTATGTCTAGTCATATCAGTTAGGATCTTCTGTAAGGAACGGTCAAGAAAAGACAGCGCTGCCTCTGCTAATAGTTTAATTGCATTGTGTTTCCAAACATTACAGTAAGACTAGTCATTGCTGAGGACATAATTTGTGACAGTAGTGTTATGAGATCTCTCAACATTTGGAAGCTTAACAATGGGTATCACTGTACAAGATGTTTTCTGCTGACATTTGTTCTTTGTTTCCATGTTTCTAGAAGTGTGTAAAATTTGTGGATTTGTATTTCTTCATCCTTTAGTTTAAGTCTACAATCTAACTACATGGCAGTTCAATACTGATTTTTTTTCAACCAAAGAAATGTATTGGGCAGCCAGTAGTAACTTAAAAATACAATTTATAAAGAATCATTAGCCTTTTTACTTTTACAACCTACTGCATTGTCTTATTATTTTTTCAGAAAATCCAGTAGTACTTAAATCTTGATTTGGTTGCTTGATTTTGGTTCTGAATAGCTTGTGAACATCTTTACCAAATTAGTTATCGCTGCTACCACATTGCTGCAAATACTAACTACTGGCAAGAGATATTGCCATTGGACAAATACTTTTGGCTTCTTTTTAGTGAACTTCTATCTGTTACAACGGGGCCTTTTGCTTGAAGGTGCAGAGTGCCTCCATGCTGCATATGTGAGGTGCAGAGACACTCCACACCCATTGCGCCCCCTGCGTCGGATGCATGAAGGGGGGCACACAGCCCCTACACAATTGATCCTCCACCTGCGAGGACTGCAACAAGCAAGGGGTGAGCAGGAGGCGTGCCAGCACTACGCAGCATGCACAAAGCTGCATACTGCTCCACACCAGGCCACAAAGGGGGGCAGCTGGTATGCCAGGGAAACCCTGCCATAAGTCTCTTATGCACCCCATGCATCCATCCCACACCAAGAAGGGACCACTGCCGACACATCCAGTGGCCCCCCGGGACCACCGACCCAACACCCAGCTGAGCTCCCACCATCCCAGTGCATGCCAAGCCCCCCCTCCACACACATACATATGGGGGAACTGGCCACAGGACCGCATGTACCCCCTCATGTCCGCCTGCCTCTGTGGTTCCCCATGCACCGGTAGTGTGGTGGGCTGGCACAAACAACCCCCCCCACACACACCCATATACTCATGGCATCACCCCCATACCTCCCCGTTTGATCAGGGACACCACACGGCTGGTGGCAGTACCCAACTCTCATCTCCATGGCTGCCAGCCATCCATGGGGAAATGCAGCCAACGCGCACCCCCCACTGTGCAAGGGATCCACTGTTGGTCCCTGGGTGGCATCCCATTGGATGCCTGCCCAGGTCCATGATTCCACCCATGGCCACCTCGTGGATTGCTGTGCACTGGGGGGGGTGCCTGTGGGCAGGTTGCAGCTGTTGGGAAATACTGGCGGTGGTGCACCTGTCCACAGGTGTGGAGTTCCATAGGCAGGATACGTGCCTCAGCCACATAAATCCCACCCATTTGAGCACAGGCCCCAACATAAGTAGACTTTATTTACAATATCAATGAGCATCATTCAGCAGTCAGCAGAGGTTGCAGCAGAGACTTTTATGATTTCCCTTCAACCCTTTTGCTAACAGAAACAACCTCCTTAAATCCTCCTCTGAATGGGTTTATTTGCTATTTATTGAAATACTAGGGGTAGGGGTCAGGAATGAGGGCTTTGTAACCTCCACAGTTCTAGTGGAGTGATAAAATCTAATAGTGCCTCCAAGGGTTTGTCTTATGATATTGTATTAGAGACTTTAAGTGTGAGATTTGAGCAAGAGGACCATGAAGAGTCTCCCCTAATAGGCCCATTTATCTTATCATGAATCATGTGAGTTTAGCTAGAATTATTTTTATTACGTTTAGAGGTTTTTTTATTATGCTGTGTTCCCTCCTGCACTGAAGTGGACCACTCCTGCCTAACGCACCTGCATGGGAGGATACGTTACACAGGATTAATGGTACATTAGCTCTGCACGCTGACTGGCTAAAATCAACATTAATGATTTATAATACCAATAATGCCACATCATGATATTGCTTTTATTTTGTTTGCCCCTTATTGCCCTTTCCTCACCACAGTGTTTGAGGTCAGCACAGCATGGTGGGTCATTTGCTGCCTTTATAGTTTTAGCCATTCATAGACCAGCTAGCAGGGGGTAAACAAAAGCAAGTGGTCAGCACCTTTCCAGGAACCAATCCTTGCATGTGATCCCTGGTTTCTCAATCAGCAGCGTAGTGCATGCCACTGGCCCAGCCCATGAGATTAGCAGAGATGCTTCTATAATCTGTGGGGCTTTCTCAATGACAAGTATTTCACATTAGTGAGATGCAGTGGGTGATATGAATAGTTCAAGCTCTACATGAAGTTTGACATGGATACATTTTCAGGATCAGATTCTAAAATGAAAGAAAATGACTCCATCCTATTCACCGTCACTAGAGATCCAGATAAGGGATCTTTTCTTTTTTTTAAATTAATCAAGGATAATCCAGACATTCCATTGAGTCAATAAGCTAAAAATAAGTGCCTTAATACTGGGGGCTAGATTTTCAAATGGGAGGATGCAAAATCACTGTGTTTTTCTGCTCTGTAGTCCAGCAGAAAAGATGATGAATTCATAATGATGTATCTTGAGTGATCATTATGAATTGGTAAGGCAGGCAAGACACAATGTATTTGTATGGCTCCCATTCCCGGAGGCTCTGGGCACCTGACACACATAGTAGGGAGTAAAAACATACAGGAATACATTTTAAAATAGTAAAAAACAAATACAAAAATACAATAAAAACTTCAGCTATCATATAGATCAGATTTAGTAATCATAAACTTATATCAAGGAAGGCCAGAGTGAAAACATGGGACTTTAGGCGGCTCTTAAAAACCTCAGCTGAAGGGCCTTCCTGATGGCAGCAGGAAGCTAATTCCACAGGATGGGGCTAGCAACACTAAATGCCCTGTCACTGGCATATTTTAATCTCATCCTGGGAATTGCCATGAGGTCTCTAGAGGAGGAATGGAGGGAGCAGACTGGGACAGAAGGTGTTAGGAGATCAGACAGGTAGCCAGGACCGAGTCCATGTAGGACCTTAAAAGTGAGTAAGCCCACCTTGAAAATAACCCTCTACCTGACCGGCAGCCAGTGCAGTTCATGCAGCACCAAGGTCACATGGCAGAACCTTGAGATGCCCGTCAGTAACCTGGCAGCTGCATTCTGCACTAGCTACAGCAGGTGGAGGGTACCTCCAGAGACCCAAAGGTAAAAAGCATTGCAGTAATCAAACCCAGATGTCACAAAGGCATGCACCAAGGCAGGAAGGTCCTCAGGCAGAACTAGGGTCTTGATCCTGGTGATATTCCTCAAGTGGTAAAAAACACTTTGAATAACTGACAACACCTGAGATTCAAATGTCAAACAGTCATCCAGGAACACACCAAGATCTTGCACCCTAGAGGAAGCCATCAATGGTGTGGACCCCTGGAAAAGATCTGTTGCCACATTGGAGGCATTCTTATCATGCCTTTGGCCTGGTTCCACTACCAGTACCTCTGTCTTATTGGGGTTCATCTCAACCAGCTGGAGGACATCCAATTATTGATCTTGGCCAAGCAGCTGTTCAGCACTTCCACAACATTGGGTGTTCCATGGGCAAAGGACAAGTACAATTGGGTATCATCGGCATAGCAATGAAAGCCCACATTGTACTTCCTAATGATCTCACTTAGGGTCAGCATGTATACTGCAAACAACATCAGTGACAAGATCAATTTCTGAGGCACACTGCATGACAGCAGCTTCGGGGAGTAGGAGGAGAAATTCCCCATCACTACCCATTGCTTCCTGTCACTGAGCTAGGACTCAGACCAGCAGATGATGGTGCCAGCAAGTCCACAGTACTCTCTGAGACAATCAAGCAACACAAAGTGGCCTACAGTATCAAAAGCAGAAGAGAGATCAAGGAGAACAAGAACTGATTCATCTCCTCTATCTCTCACCCTAAGGAGGTCATTATGTACCCGCACTAATGCTGTTTTGGTGCTCATCTTATATCAGAAACCAGATTGGAGTGGCTCACAGATGTCGAAGGTCACGAGGTGCTCCTCAAGCTGTTGAGCCACAGTCTTCTCAACAACCTTACCCAAAAATGGGAGGTTAGAAATGGGTCAATAATTCACCAAGATGTCTGAGTCAAGAGATGTTTTTTTCAGAAGGGGCCTCACAAGAACCTCTTTTAAGGAATATGGAACCCCCCCCTCCAACAATGAACACTAGACAATCAAGGTGAACACCGGACCAATAGAATCGATGCATCCTATTAAGAAATACATCAGGATAGGGTTCAGTTCACAGTATGTGTGATTCAGCTTTGAAACAACCTCAATGATCTCAGCCACCTTCACTGGTTTTAACTTCTCCCAAACAGGTGGAGTGCCTCTGCCACATCCAAGGTGATCACTGTGAGACACAACGCGACTCGCTGGCAGATTTCCCTGCTGGATAGACACTCTGTCAGTGAAGAACCAAGCAAACTCATCACACAAGGTACTTCATCCGGTCCCATGGGCATGAAGGTAACAGCCTGTCTATAGACAGAAAAAGCACAGCTGATTGGTTCTTCCTTGCTGCAATCTCTCTGGAAAGGGACTCTGCCTTCCTATGGTTGATTGCCCTCTGGTACTCGCCATAGTGAGCACGCAGGGTCAGTTTGTCCTCCTCTAGCCCAGTCTTCCACCAGCGATGTTTCAACTTCAAATTATGTTCAAAGATCACATTCAAGCTTCAGAAACCATCATTGTGATCGTAGATTGACAATAATTAAACATGAACGTTAAATGGTTGGCGATCAAAAATCATTAAATTAGGGAAATGGTGGCTGTGGTTAATGATGATTTCATATCATCATGCTTTTTCATGATTGCCCAGGGTTGAGATTTCTGTAATAAATAAAAAAAAAAGACTCACTTTTTTGCTATACTTTTGGAATTCATTTTGTCTTCTATTTAGACATCTTTATTGGAATTATTAGTTATGATACATCTTCTATACAAACACATTGCTTTCAATTACACTTACTCTAACACTGCACTTCTTACTAGTGTTAAAAAGGCTGATTGGTTTATATATCTCCGTTGACTGGTTGTTTCTATGGTTGTGATGAGTTCCTACAAGTACTTGGTTTTCTCAAAATTTTTCTTAACAGTCTGCAGACTAATACTGCCAGAGCAAATTTGTTTTAAAAATGGAAATTACAGTTGTTTTGGTCCATAAGCTGTGCTTGTGAAATATGTAAATTAATTATGCAAATGTTTATACTATACTTAACATTGCATGTACTGTACTCTTCCTAGATGGATTAAAACTTGAATTCATATGAATTACATTCTAATTAATTTGCTTTTGCTGTTATGTGACATTTATATTTTCATTATTGTAACAAATAAAACTTTGTAAAGTATTCCAGGATACTGTCTATTCTGGAAGGACAGAACTGGTAGAAAAAAAGGGGGGGGGCTATGTATGTAAAGGAGGGAATAAAAGCTACCATGACCCAAAATGATAATATGGAAACCGAGTTACAGTACTCTGAGTATCTCTGGAGGCTGGTAATGGAACAGTTACTCAAGTAGAAGTATTTTATAGACCCCCGGTGACATGGTTGGGGGGGGGAAAGAAATCTTAGAAGCAATACACAATACGAGTGATAAGGGGAAATGGTGGTGGGTGACTTCAATCCACCCGATGTAAATTGAGGTATCCACACAGTAAGTTCAATCAGAAGCAAGGACTTTCTGGAGGATCTCTGCATATCAGGTCTAAAACAGCTTATGTGGGATTCAACAACGAGAGAAGCAGTCCTTGACTTGGTACTCACAAATGGGGCCAATATCTCAGAGGTAGAAGTTGCAAGTCACCTAGCGAACCAGCAACCACTCCATGGTATGGTTTCAAGTTAAAACAAAAATGGAAACTAAACATTCAAAGACTAAAGTTGTGGACTTTAGACAAGAAGAATTCAGTAAAATGAAAGAGGATCTCAAGAAAACCCTTGCAAATACTGAATGAGAAAGTGATATTGAAGAGCACTGGACACGTCTCAAAACAGCTACACTACAAACCACAAATCACTGCATAAAGAGGGTAAGTAAAGCAAAGAAGAAAAGAAAACCACTCTGGTTTTCTAAGAAAGTTGCCACCAAGGACAGGGAAAAAAAGGAAGGCTTTTAAAAAAATATAAAAAAACTGTATCTGACAATGACAGGGATGACTACAAGGAGAAGCTAAAGGAAACAAGCAAATAACTCAGAAAAACAAAAGCAACAACAGAGAAGATATAGCCAAGGAGGTCAAGAAGGATGACAAAACCTTCTATAGATATATCAGTGAGAAGAGAAAGACAAGAGGAGGTATTCTCAGACTAACTAAGAATGAAGGGGGGTACACTGAGGACAATAAGGACAAAGCAAAAATCCTCAACAGGTATTTCTACTCCATCTTTATCAAGGAGGAGGAGGAAAGGTGGGTTCCCTCCCTTACAAGGGGCAGCACAGATGGTGTTGGAGTATATTCAGGATCTTTTACAAAGAAAAGCCATAAAGGAACTGGAGGAACTCAATGTAAATAGGCTCATGGGACTGGATGAAGTACACCAGAGGTTGGTAAGTAAGCTAAGAGAGGAACTAGCGGCTCCCCTGGCTGACCTTTTTAACTAATCACTTGAGCTGGCCTAGGTCCCACAGGATTGTAAAAAGGCTGCAGTTATCCCTCTACATAAAAATAGGAGCAAAGAGAGTGCAAGCAACTACAGACCGGTAAACCTCATCTCAATTTTGGGCAAAATAATGGAAACCCTTCTAAAGGAGAGGACTAAATCCTTTCTCAAGGAAAACAGCAAATTGGACACAAAACAGCATGGCTTTACCAAGAGAAAATCATGCCAAACTAATATAATGTACTTTTTCAACTGGGTAACCAAAATAGTGGATCAGGGCGGTGCTGTAGACGTAGTATACCTGGACCTTAGCAAAGTCTTTGACCTGGGACCACACAGAAGGCTACTAAATAAGTTGCACAGCATTGGGGTAGGACAACACGTTCTTGGAAGGCAGAAGGATCCACGGGGTACTAGTAAATAACTCTCTATCTGAAGAAAGAGAGGTAGATAGTGGAAAGCCACAGGGGTCAATACTGGGTCTGATACTCTTTCAATATTTTTGTTAGTGACGTATCTGAAGGCCTAGAAGGTAAGGCGAGTTTCTTTGCAGATGATACAAAAATGGGAAACAAGGTAGACACTCCAGGCAGAGCAGAAAAGAAGAAGGCTGACCTAAGGGCTCTGGACCTATGGTCAAAAACATAGCAACTAAACTTCAATGCAAAAAAATGCAAGATCATGCACCTTGGAAGAGGAAACTGAGGAGATAAATATTGCCTAGGAGGAGTAAAACTAGAATCCACTAAGCAGGAACGATATCTAGGAATTATCATAATAGATGACCTGAAAATGTCCAAGCAATGTGATAAAGCAGCACTATGGGCAAATGGCATGCTGCACTGCATAGGAAGAAGGATTACCAGCAGAAAAAAGAGAGGTCATACTGCCATTCTATAGATCACTTTTGAGGCCACACCTGGAATACAACATCCAGTTCTGAAGGCCACACCATAAAAAGGATATGGACAGGCTGGAAACAGTGCAAAGGGGAGCAACAAAAATGATACATGGAATGCATAGCAAAACATATGACGAACAGCTGCAGGACCTAAACATGTATTCCTAGAGCAGCAAAGATAGAGGGGAGACATAATGGAGACCTTCAAGTTCCTAAATGGAATAAACAAGGTGGAGGTTCAGGACCTGTTTCGGATCAAGAATCACACCAGAACCAAGAGACACGATATGAGGCTGGAGTGGGGAAATTCAGGAGCAACAAACACACACACACACACAAAGTTATATGTGCAAAAGTGTTGGTTCTCCATCTACTGAACAACAGAGGTTATGCTGTGCTCTACTCTGAGATACTCTGTATGAATATACTTTTTGCACTGTTCACTGTGGTCATGATGTACTAATGTATATATGCTGTGTATATTTTTCACAGATACTTTGCACATATGTGCTTTATTTGCTGCATATATTATTTCTCATTCACTTTTGTATATGCAGTTAAGGGAGGGGGTAGGAATAAGGGTAGACTAGATGGGCCTTATGGTCTCCTTCTGCTGTCACTTTCTATGTTTATTTGTTTCTATTACTGACATGACTAAACGCTTATAATACAGAAGTAATATAATCATCAGTGATCATAACGTGATCATCCACAGATAATCAAGAACCATCATGCTGAGCTAAGCTTACAAAAATAATCAATGATCATCAATTGATGATTTGAAAATTCATGCTTGGTGATTAAATCATTATCTAGATGATGATCTTAGATCATAATCTCCCTTAGTGATCATATGGTACAGTAACATTTAATGATTAGCAATGATCAGTCATGATTTGCTTTCAAAAATCAAGACTGATCATTTACCAATTGCCTGGGAAGTGTCCTCCCAGTTGCATCAAATCTCAAGTGCCTTATTTTCAAAGGCACTAGATTTTTATAACAGTTTCCACAATTTGCAGAACATTGCATCAAAAAGCACATTGTTTTGATGCATGTGGCACTGTACTGGCTTAAATCACTGCAATTGCAGTCTAATCAATTTGTAGGTGGGCTAACATGCGGCTGCAGTTTTGAAAATCTCATTGGAAAGGTGCCTGCACATATGGTTAAGGCATTATCTCTGAGCATTAACTACTGGGCTGTAGCTGCCATACATGACCTTAAAACACTGAGTGAAAATGGATTCTGGTTGTGACACTATCCTGCAGATATCAGGAGGAATATCTGATCCACACATCACTACAACTGACTCTATGCTGCATGTGCTACAGTATACCCAAGAGAAACAGATAATAGCAAACATTCAGACATTTTTTTTTGCTTTTAATTGAATGAAATAACCCATGCCCTATTTATACCCTCCACTTTTAACCCATTTTGCCTCTAACCCTAAAAACTCGGTGAATCCTGTAATTTGAATTTTACACTACTATGATTCTATTACAAATACTTACCATACTGTATGTTGGCTGCATACTCTCCTAGCTCTCATCCTTTCTTCCCCATAAGCAAAGTACTTTGTACACTTTCTACATTTGATTTGGTTTTGTTTTCTTTTTCTGAAATTGATTATGTGTACCTTTCTTTTATTATCCATGTTCATGCACACATTGTTGCTATATTTGTTATTGCCCTTTCACTCCTCTCTGTAGCCCCTCCCCTGGGTTACACCTGGAATAAATGCTGGCTAAGTGCATCTATCCCACTGTCCACATTTGCATAAATAGATAAATAAATAAATACTGTATGGGTGCACTGACTCCATTATACAGCATGAAAGAGCTTCAGGGATTGTTGGTAACTACTGCTTACTATACTCACTCAGAACATATAATTTAAAGGTTTTTTTTGGTTTTGGAATTTTACCTCAGCTTGTCTGAGCTTCCAAAATGCAGCTCTTTAATTCTAATAGGTCAAAATACTGTCAGATAGTGCAGAAATTTTTCACAATTGCATCCAATTTATAGTCTGCTGCTAAGTTCAATTACTGTTAAAAATATATTATCACATCATTAAGCACATTCAACCTCATCAACCAAGTAAAGACATGACAAGGCTGTTTATCAGAGGGTAATACGACAGATAATTTAACCGCAAGAGCTCTAATTGGCCTAATTCACTAACTGACCTCTCACCACTTGATTCACTAGTACAATTGAGCTCTGATAAACCCTTTAATTGTAAATTGCACACAGCTGCGAGCTGCTTCTCATGCTGGCACAGAAACACTATCATCGACTGCTTCATCTCTGTGACCTGCTAATTTGGAGCATATGTAACTGTTTTTAATGCTGAAGGCTTGACATACCACAAACAGCAGATGTTGCAGCTGCCCCAGAGACGCTTTATTTAATTCAATTACATCTTTTGGAGCTATGTAAAAGAGCTAAGAGAGATGAGAGAGGGCAGGGGAGTATTAAAAATGGAGCCCCTGGTTGAGGCCCAGGTGGCTCGATGGGCAAATGATTGGGTGAATATCTAAATGATCTTCTTTAATTGAGTAGACTGACGGCTAATCAGGGTCATGAAGTGTTATCACACTGATGAGCTGAGTGGAGCCCTGGGCTGCTCTGCAATTAATGCTTCTTTTGTGGAAGAAGAAAAAAGATAATGTATACCATCTGGCAATTGTTTTTGAGAAAAGAAGCATTTTCCTACCCATCCAAGTTAAAAAGCTATTCATAACATTCTTTTTAATGAATGCTGCTGAGGGATCTGGTTTCCATATTTGGATTCAGATTCAGAACCCTTTCTATAGAACACATCCTATATTCTGCCTGTGCTGTCTTGAACTTCATTTCATAAATGTTGTGGGCACCAGAAATTCTAGTTTTGCTTCATTTAGGTACATGATAGTACTGTAAACATTTTAGTGGCATTGTTGAATGGATTTCTTTTTTGTACTATGCAGTAAGCTGATAAATATTTCTTAACATGTTCAGGAAAACTGAGTCTTATTTAAAGCAAATATTGAAAATAAGCAGTCATTTGAAAAACTTCTGGTTTAGGAATCTTTGATTCAGAGATAAACCATGGTTCATAAACTCTTAATGATTTCAATCCTAATGCACTCAGATAATTCTGGATTTGTGATCTTATTTTTGTTATATAGTGTATCCTCACAGGGTAGCCAAACCAAAGAGCCTCATCTTGTTTTCAGTGGGGTCTGCATCTATTCTTTCTTTTACATGGGTGTGATCAAGGAACAAGGAAGTCAAGAGTCTTGTTCAATGTGTCAGAATGGCTGTTCCTGTGGTGGGATTTGAACCATCAGTGTCTTGGTTTACAGTTCCATGCTCCACTCTGCAGGTCCTGCTGTGCTCAAATCCTTTATCCTAAAGTGACAAGCATGAGCATTGCTTGTGAAGAGGAGGAGCAAGGCAAAGTGAAGTAGTAAAGGATCAGCTGGTCATCACTGATTTGACTCATGCCATTAGATCCATAGCTTAGACTAGTAGGGCACTGCTACTGTAAGCTCTATTTCATGCTGACTCACTGACACTGCAACATGCAGCCAAAAAAATGGAAAGAACATGTCATGTGTTATTAGGGAAAAAGTCAGGTAGAACAAAACAAATACAGTGTTCTCACAGGCAGTAGAAGCTTATCATTGGGACCAATGCAATGTACTGTACAGTACATAACTATGTAAAAACATGGAGAAATGGAGTTTCTGCACAAGTAGTCATCCCATTTTTTCCCCTTTTTAGAGAAAACATAAAATGATCAGAGGACCGTGTGGAAAAAAAAAACATCCACATGATTATATAATTTATCCCTGGCTTAGAATGTGTGTGTTTAAAACAGGAATATGGGAGAGGAATGTATTTTCTGAGTAATGGTGGGAAAATGTTGACAAGAAATCACAACTCTTCAGATGTCTACATATTTGCCACATAGAAGTTTACAGGTGCATCATTTCTTTTGTCTCTGCTTTTATGTGAAACAGCGTAAGAGCCAATCCACTAAGCCACCTGAGATACCTAGGAATTATGTGCATCGCTCTGCACCATCAGATACTGGTGCACCCATCAGCATTAGTATTGTGCAAAACTGAAATAATTTGCCTAGTGAAATATTTTCTCGTAATTCCACAATTATACAAAAGTGTTCGCCTCTACGAAATGAAATTTCACCCATTTTCTTGATTTTGCGTAATGGCTAAATTTTTCTTAACATGCCTTGGTGAAATTTTCCACCTATGCAAAATGAAATTTTGCTTGGTTTCATGATTTCGTGTAAATGGCGCAATTTCATCTAAATGCATTGGTCTGCCAATTTCGCCCATTGATGCTCCAAATTTCGCCTCGTAGCATAATTTCACTGGCGTAACTTTTGATTTTGCCAGTGAAATTTTGGTCTAAAGGTGAAATTCACTGTGCATTGTGGGTAAATAGGTCAAAGATCACGTGTAGCTTGTTTACAGATCATTCTGCTGTGTGTTGAGTTGGAGAGCAGTCTGTTGTGGTGCATCAGAGCCAATAAAGCCTTTGAAAACATAGCTAAAACTTGTTTTTGAGAGCTAATTGATGCAAAATATGAAGTTTTTTTCCTAGTGCTACTGTGCTGCTAGGGAACATTTTCTAATTTTGTGGATTTCTGTATAATTACTTAGTTTAAATTATGTTTTACTCTACTCACCATCTTTGAAAGAGTTGTGTGGGGTATGGTAGAAGTGTAAAGCAGTGCAGGCTATTTCTAACCAAGCAGATTGGTATTTACTCACAGTTGTTGAGGTATTTATTTACTGTTATTTCTTATTAATTTTGTTATATCTTGCCATTATTTTTCTCTGAAAAGTTTCTCCATCCTGTTTGAGAGAGTTCCTGCCACTGTTAGCTGTGTTATGTATACCATTCTTCTGCTTTTAGTTGTGAATTGATTGAGAATTCTAAAGTTTTAAACACAGATAGCTGATCCTTTGTTTTATTTGTTTTGTGGTTAGTTCTGTTTGTTGGAGTGTTAACTTGTGTTACTAAAACTGAAAATCAACAGTTGTATATTTTTTTGTATCTTTACTTAAGTACTTCTACTTGATCACCTGAACTTGTCCATTTATAGTCACACTGCATCGTTGAATTGTTCCCCTGTAAGCTGTTGCTAGAGCTTGACTCTGCACACTGCACAGTGTTCCTGTTTTAGTTAACTTATGTTACCCTTTCTCTGTTATAGCATTGTTTGAGCAACACCTGACATGTGCATTATAAAACAGTATATATTAAAATAGTCATTTTCAAGAGATTTCTTGGTGATCCCTCCCATCCAGACCACTAACATATTGTGTGGTACTACTTGCCTTTGTTGCAGTTTTATGATTGTCTCTGCCCTTATATAAAAAAAAAATGGTGGTACTAAGTAATAACACATTACAATACTTTATTTGTCCAGAGACAGAGGTGATCTGTATTTTAAAGTTGGCCACTTGTTCCCTTTTTCCTGGTGTGTGTTTCTTTAATTCTTATCCTGTTGGGGGAAAAAGTTACCTTTTTGTTTTTTGCTAGAATATGCTGCCTACCATATAGAAACATAGAAACATAGATTTTGATGGCAGATAAGGACCTCTTGGCCCACCCAGTCTGCCCATTTCCCTACCTAATGGATAAGCTGCAGATCCTAGTTAACCAGCAGCCTACTTCTTCCTACCCTCACCCCTTAGAATTGCCTTATGACTGTCCCATGCATGCTTGAATTCCACCACTGTTATTGACTCCACAACCTCCTCCGGAAGGCTGTTCCATGCAACCACAACCCTCTCTGTGAAAAAATACTTCCTTAAATTACCTCTGAGACGCACCCCTTCTATCTTCAAATTGTGCCCCCTTGTTCTTGTACACCTCTTTTTTTGAAAGATGCTACCCTCTTGGACTTTGTTGATTCCCTTGAGGTACTTGAAAGTTTCTATCATGTCCCCCTCTCCCTCCTTTCCTTGAGGCTATACATATTTAGCTCCTAAGTCTCTCTTCATATGTCTTCCGTGCAGACCCTGCACCATTTTAGCTGCCCTCCCTGGACAGCTTCCATCCTGTCTATGTCTTTGCAGAGATTGGGCCTCAGAACTGCACGCAGTACTCCAGATGGGGTCTCACCAACTGTCTGTACAGAGGATAATAACTTCCTGTTTTCTACTGGTGATGCCTCTCCTATGCATCCCAGTATCCCCCAGCCCTCCTTGCTGCCCTCTCACATTGCTTGCCCACCTTTAGGTCATCTTATATGACTATCCCCAGGTCCCTTTCCATTTTTGTTGTTATCTCACCCCCCATTGTGTACACTTCCCATGGGTTTTTGTTTCCCAGGTGCATTACCTTGCACTTCTTAGCAATGAATCTAAGCTGTCATACATTTGACCATTCCTCTAACCTTGCCAAGTCCCTTCTCATCCTTTCCACTCCACCTTGTGCATCAACTCTGTTGCAGATCTTTGCGTCATCTGCAAAGAGACATACTTTTCCTTCCAGTCCCTCTGCAATGTCGCTTATAAAGACATTGAAGAGGACTGATCCTAATACTGAACCCTGCGGTACCCCACTAGTAACCCCCCTTTCTTCAGAGTGGACTCCATTTACTATTACTCTCTGTGTCCTATTCTCTAGCCAATTCTTTACCCAGGCTGTCATCTTGGGACCCACTCCCAGGCTGGCTAACTTGTATATTAATCTTTTGTGTGGGACTGTGTCAAATGCCTTGCTAAAGTCTAGGTAGGCCATGTCCACAGACCCTCCCTGATCTACTTCTTTGGTCACCCAGTCAAAGAACTGTATCAGATTTGTCTGGCATGACCTTCCCGCTGTGAATCCATGCTGCCTTAGGTCCTGTGCCCCTCTGGCCTTTAAAAGAAATACTGGATATGTGATGGCCTGGCTCAAAATGTAATTTATCTTCAAGTGTGAGAGGTAGGACTGTAATGTAAAAGTGGCAGAGCCACGAGTGACTTATAAAAGTTTTGTTCCCTTCACGAGTAAAGCTGCATATTTTAAGTCAGACCATTGCATATTTAAGCAATAATCTATGGCAGGGTGTGGGATATGCTGGGACCTACCCATTCCTAGTGTGGTGACCAAATCCACACCAAACCTGGATAAATCCCAGCATAAGCCACATCCTGAAGTGGGTTATTGTGATTATACAATGGGTAGGAAGTAACCTTCGAAAAATAAATATTTAAAAGCTTATATTTATTTTTTAAAAACTTTTTTTGGTTTTTGCTAAAAAAGACTTGTCCAGTACAGCCAGAATACCTCAAGAACTGTTTAAAATAAATAAGACAAGGGTTACTATCTGTTCCTGAGGAGAGGCCACAAATACCAGTATAAGCTGCCACTAAATTACAAAATGATACTGGATGCAAAGGCCCACTCACCCCTACACAATAAACCATAAATTCTATGTCTTTCAACCTTATTTAATAATGATAGCCTCCAGTATAAACATTCATATTTGATGTTTTGGGTAAACCCTTCTTCAGGAAAAACTGATTACTCTGATTAATACAAAATATATACTATAATATATATATATATATATATATATATATACATACATATATATATATATAAAAATATACGGTATTACTTGTACTGTAAGTGCTGGTTCCTGTCCTGATTGTGTTTGGACTTGTAAGAAAGCCAGTACTGTAGGCGTGTGATGTCATCATTCAACTGCGAGGTGTTATTCACATAGTTAGCAGTACTACATCCTTTCTTCAAATATTCCCAGAGAAAGGCAAAACTTTGAAGCAGCAGTCAACAAAAATGCCTGCTAAGAAGTGGCCAAGTACAGGGGAGAAACGTGGCAGGGGGATGAGGGAGCTAAGAAGTCTGCTGAGAAAAGTACAATTTCAGCACCTGTTCCCCATAGCAGTGAAAGCACACATACGTCTGCATCTGTGTCTTCTGATGTGGGCCCTGGTGGTGCGGCAGGAATCAGCAAAGCAGTTGGTGGCCGAACTGGGTCAGGCATACTGGTGTCTTACTTTTTTAAAGCTCAAACTGTTGCAGCCATGCTAGTGGGGGATGCTGACGGTGAGAAGAAGGGAGGCACTGACATCAGCATAGGAACAGTGATCCAGGGCTTGGAGAAGGGTGATAATAAATCTGTCAGTGTGACTGTCCATGTTCCTGCAGGAGTTGGTGATGGCAGTGTTCAACAAGAGTCTGATAATCCTAGAGATAAGGATTGTCAGCCCCCTGAGATGGTTGTAGAGAAAGAAAAAGGTGCTGTCCTCCAAGAAGACAGTGATAGCGGGGAGAAGGAGGAGGAAGACAAGGATATCATCGCTATTCGTGGTGATGATGATGACTGGGATGATCTCACGTGGGAGCCTGAGTTAAAAAAGGTCAAGGGTGATGTAGGCTATTTACATGTACAGCCCATGGGTCAGTCCGTCACCAAGCCTATAAGCAAACCTCTAAGCAGTCATGTAGCCCACCCCATTCAAATGTAGTTTTACTGAAGTGGTGAGAGCAATGCAAAAAACACACTTGACAAGAAATCACAACTCCTCAGATGTCTACACAAACTTCCACACCTGTTTCTGAACTATCCCAGTCCCAGAAGCATCTGAAGTCCAGAGGTCAAAAGTTCCTAGTTTGGGACTTTTATGTGCTAGATCCTGCTGATGAGACCATAGCAATATGCCAACTTTGTCAAGCCTGTGTTAGTCGGGTGAAAAAGGGAAGCCACATAGGCACCAGTGGCCAACACGCCAACCTGAAAAACAAGCACCCGCTGAGATGGCAACAACACCAGAAGGGTGCTAGAGATGTTGGCAGCAAGTTACATGTAGTAGAGCAAGAGCAGGAGGGCAGAGTGAGTCTGTGGTGGAAGAGGAGCGTGAGAATTCCTTTGATCTCTCGAGTAGTGGGCATAGTAGTGGCGGTGCGAGTCCCAGTCCCATGAGTGTGAAAAGTACACCATCACACCCATAAGAAACCAAAATAACTGGTTTCATGCAGTCTACACAGCCCCAGGAGTCAAGTGTTACCCCTAAAAGAAAATCATTGCTGCCACAAGTACAGCGCTCTGGTCAGACAGCTCCAAAGATGCAGCGCGTTCTGAAGACCATCCCTGAGCGGCACACAAAGTACCCCCCAATCATGCTGCTGCATGAGAGTTAAATGCTGCCACTGCTGAAATGCTGCCCATCGATCTGTTGATATTCTCATTCATAGAGAATGCTGGTTTCCACAGGTTGATGGCCCGTGCCTGTCCCAAATGGCAAGTTCCATCACGAACCTATTTTTACTAAGCATGCCAAGCCAGAGCTGAACAGTAGAGTTGCTGATTACATTAGACAAGCTTTGAAGCATAGTGCATCACACTATATCCATCTTAGCATGGATATGTGGACCAGTGGACAAACAGCAGCAAGCTTGTATCTGTGCATAACAGCACACTGGGCACAGCTGCTTGGGGCAGTATTTGATTTTTGGGCCTGGCAAAACGTGTGAAGCAAAATTGTAGTGGTAGCAACACACCTGGTATTTGGCAGCATGCAACCCTGAGTATGACAAGTGTCACAGGTTCTCACACGGCTGCAAAAATGCTTACTGTTCTGCTGGATGAGATTGATGGGTGGCTACACACACAGTCACTCATAGCAGGATTCATTGCAACTGATAATGGCTCCAATTTAGTGAAGTGCATTAGCAATGGCTTTTTTTTCAGAGTGCCCTGCCTGGCACACTGCCTTAATCTTGTTGCTCAGCAGTTTCTCAACCATGAGGACATTAAAGAAACAGTTACTGTTGCTCATCACATCTGTGTCCGATTTGCCCATTCTGCAAAGGCCTGTGACCATCTATGTGAGCTACAGCATAATAACCATCTGCCTGAGCACCAGATGAAGCTTAATGTTGTCACCAGGTGGAACTCCACACTGTACATGTTTGACCGGCTGTATGAACAGTATAATGCTGTGTCAGAATACTTGCTGCTACACCACCCGTGACAGTGCTGGAGTGTCCATCGCTCTAACAACAGAGCAGTGGCACCAAACTGATTGGCTAATATGCATTCTCTGTCGATTTGAGCATGTTACATAGGCAGTGAGTGGGGACACTGCTTGTATAAGTCAGTCCATACCCCTCATACGTGTGCTGAGGCAGACACTAGTGAATGAGCGACACCCAGACAGAGGCAAGTGGGGATCATGGCACTTGTGATCTAGTGGATCACATGCTCCATGTGCTGGACACAAATACCCATGTATCTGGCATTTTACGGTCAGTTGACTTTGCAATCACCGCCATGCTGGATCCATACTACAAACCTGGCCTGCCCTCTATAATTGAAGGAGGTTGTCAGCGGGTACAACAGTTGACAGAGAACCTAATTAGATTGGTACATGCTGCACAAATGAAAAATGCACACTGCATCAGAAACAGGTGTTGCTACCACCACCGCCAGCTCACAGGCAACCCAATCAGAGAAAATGGGCAAGGCAGAGCAGAAAACAGCAAGCAATCCCATATAAGGAGAAAAAGGAGGAAGAGGAGGAGACAGATGAGGCAGCTGGACTCCGGGCAGCAGAACTAATGGTGGAGGCCTACATGGGGAACCCAAAGCACCTTGCCATTACTGACAAGCCACTGCTGTACTGGAGCAGTAAAATGACTGACTGGCCAGCACTAACATCGGTTGCTGTGAAATACCTGAGCTGCCCACCATCCAGTGTCACTGTGGAATGAGTGTTTAGTGTGGTTGGGGCAATTATGAGTGACCATAGGACCAATTTGTCAATTTGAGGTTGATGACGATCCCTCAACTAAGGCATCCACCAGCAACGAGGTGGATGAGGCCACAAAGTTGAGAGAATTCCCACCTGATGAGAACTCCAGTCTTGAAGACTGTGAGGGATGCTTCTTGGATGATGTGGAATTGGAAGTTGAAAAAGGCTGAGTTTACTCCAAGCCCCCCCCCCAACAACTTTCAACTCAGTATGGTGGCTGGGGTGTGTACTGTATGTTATATCTTATTTTTAGCTATGTACCATTGGATTGGTTATGGTACTGTGTTGTTATGTGCTGCAGTGTGTATACGTTTCATTTGATCACCCTTTGCCATAACCTGTTGATTGGTCTCCTCACCACCAGTCCCCCAAGCCTATATAAAGCAGCAGCAATGTAATTACCATAACCATAAAGATTTTGCAATGGCATGATTACAGTTATAATGTTTTTTTTCCCAAACATATCTTACTTTTCATGTTGGCTACATCAACCCCATCTTGCAGCAAGATATGTTGTCTGGATGTCCTTTAAAGTGCCCATGGTGGCAAATTCCACACTGCCCCACCGCCCCCTCTCGACACCTGATCTGACCTGACACAGCCATGCACTCCATGTGACTGAAAATGTTTTTTTCTGCCACTTAGTATCGATGACATGTACAAGAATTCTGGCTCCTAGACTAGTACAAGTAGTATGAATGTAACATGCTAATTCAACCCCACAAGTTAACACATTTTGAGAAATGGTGAATGGTGGCCATCTTTAATGATGCAAGTCATTAATTACAAAAAGTAATCATGAAGAGGCTTAACAACTTACAGCATCAAATCCCCCCCTTCCCCAAAGGTTACTTATGCTACAGTACCAGGTTAAGGTACATCAAAACTGTAGTGGTTCCTGGGGGGCGTCAGTCAATCAGGGGCAGGGTCCTGCTGTCCTCACCTTGGAATGGATTCAACATGTTCATGATTACTGCAGCTATGCAATCTCCATTGATTAGACAAGACATTAACCTCCTTCACCTAATTATTTACTTAACACCATCACAACCATCTATTTTCGCATATAGTTCCTCCCTGTATGTGGGAGGCAGTGGTGATTGCTCACTACTGGTAATGATATGGACACCAGTCCACTGGCCAATATCACAGTTCAAGCAACATCCCTGTCTTCCACAGATGCAACACAACTCCTGCAGGGCCTGGATTGATCATGTAGTCATCAACATACAACATATGATGAAACCTCAACACAGGAAAATAACCTAAACAAGACCAAAGATAAGAAAAAATGTTGGATACTTGTCAATATGCACACCTGGTTTTACCTAACAAGTTGGAAGAAAAAGCAGAGAAAAAAATGCATACTTACCATACCCCATGATGTCATTAAACTGTGGACATTCCCCATAAGAACACGCTGTGTGGGCATGATTCCAGACCAAGGTCCATGATGAAGCTGAGAAGCACTAGCAGGCATTCTCCTTCCCCTATCAGCACTGCGTACCTTGAAATAAGAAAAAAATAAGAAAACATTTTGAGGATTGTTAAAAAGTCCCACCACCACCACCCGTGACCGTCCACCAACCCCCCACCACAGAAGACCATAAAAAATGAAGAAATGCTTACCTCAAGGACTGTGAAAGTGGAACCATTGCACAATTAAATAAATCCCCCAGATCTAGTTGAGCAGCCAGCAGCAGCAGTGGCAGCAGGATGGAACAAAACTTAACTTTGCTGGAATTCCCGATGTTGACAAAAGTAAAAAATAACACAATTACTGTCAAGCACAGACAACCAGATGGCAGTAACAGACATACCACTCTTTATGAAAATTCCAATACTTACCATCTGCGTTGGGAAATTGGGAAATGCGGTGCTTTCAAAGATCCATAGATCTCCCTCCCTCCTGGCTTGGCATGATGATGTCATCCACAGCACACTGAAAAATAATACAAGAGCAGTGCAAGCTTATTAGAACTTAAGCTGCCATAATACCAACCCACCAACACCCTTACCTTGCACAGGAAAAAAAATGAAGACAGATACTTACGTGTTCAGCAGCAGCAGTATGGACTGTGTGAGGATAATCCACCAGGCATCAACCATCCAGAACAGTAGTTCTTGTGGCAGCTTGGCAAGTAGTAGTCAGAGACAGCAGCAGGCAGCAAGCTACAATGCCCCAAAATGTCATTCATTCCCCACCGCCAGGCAAGCTACTACCACAGAGTCAGTCAGTCAACACAGCTAGACAATCAGTACAGCAGCATTGTTAGGGATAAGAAAATAATAATTGAACATTTCTATCTCAATCTATTGAAACAGCAGCAGCAGGAGGAAAGACCTGCAAGTAGCAGCAGCAGCATTTTGCAGGAGGAATTCATTTTCTCTGCATGGGTTGGCACCCCTTTTCAGGTCCCTGAGGTGGTGGCACACCATAAAACATCAGGACTGATGCCAGTCTCAATTTGATGTTACATTTTTCCTGTAACATTTCTGGACTCGTAGGCCCTGTTTGACACCAGCAGCAGTGAGTTTCAGGCAGACATATCTGACAAACAGGCCCTTTAATGTCTGGGTGGTGGAGGGACACAATAAAACATCATGGCTGAGACCAGATGTCTGTCTGATTTTAAAGTACCATTTTTCCTGCAACATATCTGGAAATTTACTGCTGGACTCACAGAAACAAGATGTGACTGAAAAATAATTGTATACAGTGGACTAAAGACCATCGTTTGGTTCGGGTGGTGGTTTGGGCACCATAAAACATCATGGCTGAGACCAGATTTCTGTCTGAATTTAATGTACCATTTCTTAGGAAACATTTCTGGACATTTACTGCCTGTGCTGCACTCACAGAAACAAGATATGGGTGAGAAACAGTTGCAAACAGTGGCTAAAACAGTAATTTAATATCTGGGTGCTGGTGGGGCACCATAAAACATCATGGCTGAGACCAGATTTCTGTCTCAGTTCAATATGCCATTTTTCCTGCAACATATCTGGACATTTACTGCTAGTGCTGCTGCACTCACAGAAACAAGATGTGGCCAAAACAACAATTGTAAACAGTGGCCAAAACAGCATTGTAATGTCTGGGTGCTTGGGGGCACCCTAAAACATCAGGAATGATTCCACATTTCAGTCTCAATTTGATATAACATTTTTTGGTAAACATTTCTGGACTTGTAGGCCCAGTTTGGCACCAGCATAAGTGAGTTTCAGGCAGAAATATTTAGCAAACAGGCCCTAAAACAGCTATTTAATGTCTCGGTAGTGGTGGGCACCCTAAAACATCATGGCTGAGACCAGATTTCTGTATGAATTTAATGTACCATTTTTCCTGCAACGCTTCTGAACATTCACTGCCTGTGCTGCACTCACAGAAACAAGATGTAGCCTAAAAACAATTGTAAACAGTGGCCAAACCAGCATTTTAATGTCTGGTTGCTGGTGGGGTACCATAAAACATCATAACAGACAGCAGATTTCAGTCTCAATTTGATGTAACATTTTTTGGGGAACATTTCTTGACATGTAGGCCCGGTTTGGCACCAGCAGCATTGACTTTCAGACAGAAATATTTGGCAAACAGACCCTAAAACAGCTATTTAATGTCTGGGTGGTGGTGGGAGCACCATAAAACATCATGGCTGAGACCTGATTTCAGCCTTGATTTACTGTAACATTTTTTTGGAAAACATTTCTGGACTTATGGACCATGTTAGACAATGGCAACACTCGGTCTCACTCTACATTCTCAATGTCATCCTAATTTTTTCCGGTCATACTGTATTTCTCATCTTGTCACGACTACTCTGCATAGCATGGCTTCAAGAGGCTGTGTTAAACTGTAGCCCTACTAGAGCACATTTTGGACTGGGTGGTGGGGGTGTGGTTGGGCACTATAACACCAAGTTAACATTGTGGTAAGCCATGGGGACACGTGTGTGAAGCATAAAAAAATTTACATTATGTTTAACTTTGCAGTAAAAGTGCTTATGTTTCTGTGATTGTTGTGTACATATTCATTCAGACGGATCCTGCACACAGCCAAAACAACTGCCAGCCCACAACATCACACATTGCTTTGGGAAAAAAATGTGTTCATAGGAACAAATTACAATACTTGTGATTTGTGGATAGGAGGAGGAAATACATACAGAGGGACTAACATAAACTAGTAGAAAGGTACAGTGATTATGGGTAGAGACAAAAAGTGACTGACAGACAGTAACACATGACAGGGGGCGCATCATAAGGGTCGGGTCAGGGACAGGGTATACATATGAAAGAGGAAAGGGAAGGAGAAAAACATTACATAATAACACGCAGAAAACTGGACAAAAAGAAACAAAAGGATGTAGAAGAAGAGATGGCATATATTATATATATATATATATATATAGGATTCATGATGGGCACGAGTGGAATATGGAAAATATTTTCACTCCTGCAGAGTGAGCCTGGATATTTCACGAGTGCCAAAGGCACGAGTGGAATATACAGTGCTCACGAGGCAGGAGAGAAAATATTTTTCATATTCCACGATGTGCACATCATGTGTCCTTTTTATACAATGAGGCCTCACTGCTGCAAAATGTACAATTTGTGCGGCTTGTGCGGGGTTAGCTCGGCTTTGTGTGATTGCGTGGCTTTGCGCTGGTTTAGCACGGGTAAGCGGGGGTTAGTGCTATTGTATATTTGTAAATATTCTCACAGTGGTGATGTCATCACTGTGGTTATTCAATGGGAGTGAGAATAATACGTTATCTCACTCAGTTATCCCTCACCCCATTGTATAAATATATATATATATATATATATATAGTTTGCTTTTTGTTATTTTTAGAGGGTGCAGATGAAGGAAGAGTGACAGTAAGAAAGCAAGGCCAGGAGAAAGAAAAGAAAAAATTTGCTGCCAGTGCTGCACTGACATTATCTTTTCTGGTCTGGGCCATTACACTGCACTGGCACCAGGTACCAATTCTGCCCTGCCACCACCACCACCACGCAGCTCCATCAGGAGTTCAAACATATTCTGTTGCTCCTCAAGGAGTTCCCTGAGGTCCCCCCTGACCTCCTGGTGGAAATCATTAAACTCACTGTGCAGAGCTCCCACCTCTCTGTGCACCGCTATCAAGTCTTCTTGGCTTACTGCTGCTTGTTCTGGAATATGAGTGGCTGGGGCAGCTGCAAGCTGTGCTTGGTCACCACCACAAACCTGACGACACCTGTGTCTGTAGGGTGAGGGTAATGGGGGCTCTGTAGCTGCCTTCTGCTGCTGCTGCCTCTGCTGCCTCCTCGCTGGCCCCTTGCCCTTCTAACTGCTCAGCACCCTGGGCCCCTCTACCTGCTGCTGCCAACTCTTTTTGTTTTTTCAGCCAATCTGCAGGATGGTGATGCTGCAGATGGCTCCTTTGGCCACCAGTGCCAAAATGACCCCCAGTCTTGCCCTTTTGAACAGATCTGCCACACAAGTTGCAGATCACCACTGTGTTGTCATTGGTGTTTTTGGTGAAAAAACATCACACAGCTGATGGCACTTTCTGTGGGGGGACCAACAGCTGATGTCCTGGGGCTGGTGGCTTCATCATGCTCCTGCTCAGGGGAGGTGGGGGGTGCATGCTCCAGCTGGGAGGGTATCTGGAGGTGCCTGCTGCTGCTGCCTGGGGGTGGGGGCCACATGCTGCTGCTGGACAACAGGAGGATTCTCACCCTGCGGGGTATCATGTTGCTGCTGGGAGGGGGGCGAGAGGCTCATGCTGCTCCTGAGGAATGAGGTCTACATTCTCCTGCTGGGGGATGGGGGGCACATGCTCCTGCTGTTGGGGGGGGCACGGACCTAAAGGCCCACCTATTAATGCAAACACTGGGTGGGGTGGCCCAGCTTCCCAGTCTCCACCTTGTCCCTACCTTTCCCATCCATTCTCATAGGCTACACCTCATCTAACTTCTTGCTACAAACAAAACAAAAAGAGAAAAAGAAAGAGGAGAGAGTAAGGGAGTTACACACACACACACACACACACAATCTCAGTCACAGAAAGGAAATAATAAATACACACGCCAGATAGACAAAAGATAAAGAAAAGAGAACAACTCTATTGTTTTTTTTCAAATGACTGTGTGCCATACAGAACACTCTCTGTGCTGCAGCCTGCTTCTCCAAACTTTCTTGCCACATAGCAAATGAACTGAATCCGTAATTTCCTGCCTGTTTACGGTCACCCTTGTGACCTGCAAAGAGTAAATCATGTGACAAGCCCAATTTAGCCTAATTTCATCTAATATTAATGGAAGGTGAAATTTATAGCAAAATTACGCCATAGCAATCAGCGAAATTTTGCCATAAGCATGTAATTACACAAAATATTTCGCTGGGCGAAATTGGTGATTTCACCGAGATTTCGCCGGTGAAATTTAATTTCACAACATCTCTAATCAGCATTCACAACCTCCATCCCTGCAGGTCACAGAGTGCTCTGTGGAGGGTATTGGGCAGGTTAGTGGGAAGTGCTATTCTGTACATCTGGCATTCAAGTGCATGCCAGGGACAACTCTGTAGTAGATACATGCCTCTGCATGGAGTAAGGGCTGCCAGGATATGACACTCCTCCATGGACTGATGTATACCAATCTGCAAATCAGTCATTTTTGTTTGACATCATCCTGTGCCAGAATGGCCCCAGACCTCCATAGAGGTTTTGAGTGCTGGCAGCAGGTAATTTGGCAGCTGATTGGATATGTTTGACAGCCCTAAAACTGGGCAGGGGGGCATAATCACTGTGGCATTTTCTTAGGCTGCCTAGTCTCTGACTCCTCTGCTGTCCCGCCACAGTGAAGAGTTTCATTTGAGAATTGAGTGAATGCCCATCCTGCCCCTTTGCACACTCCTGACCCAACCTCATGCATAGTAGTGCTCGTAGCACAGGATTTGGTGTGGTAGAGGCACACAACAAGGGGCTCTGGATGTGTGGAGGTCACCACTTATGTGGATCAGGACCTCTGAGTGCCATACGGCCAAGCAAGCATCCCGTCATGGGTGCGGATAAGTATTCAGCCCTAAGTTTGATAGGGTTTTATTTCTAAAAAAAAAATTGAAAAGTATATAATATCAGCTTCATCTGTGGCTTTGTATTACCTGTATGTGTTTACCTTTATGTTACTGCATCTCTGAGCCAGCTCTTTTATACAGTTTTCTTTTAATTATTCCAGTCAGTCATTATGTGAAGTTTACTCTTCCTTGGAGTAAGAATGTATCAGCCAGTCCTATCAACAGTATGTGTAGAGGTTATACAGTGAAGATATACTTTTATTATTTTGGTATAATGCAAGGAGAGTGTTCCGCAACTTGAGCAACTTGTCATGTAAGACAGAAAATGTGGTCTAGATTTTTTTGTGGGTTTAAACTACCCAGTGACACCTACTATCAAAAGACAGATCAGTTTTAAGCCACATACCTTATTCAGCTTTCCCTGGGAAGTTTTTATTTCCCTACATTGGTCCCAGGATTTTTTTTCTTTTACCAGGAGGGGCAGTCTAGTGCAGTGATTTAAGCCTCTGAGCTGCAAATTTGGTGACATCCAGCAGGCCAGGTCTGGGTTTGAATCCCACAGCTTCCATTTGCATACTGTGTGAACCTGAGCAAGTCCCTTAACTTCCCTGTGCTCCCAGGATGCTCCTGTAAAAAAGGTTTCAGCTTAGTGTGCTATTTCTGGTTAAATAAATAGACACACTAAGCTGAAACCTTTCTTACAGGTACAACCTGGGAGCACAAGGAAGTTAAGTGATTTGCTCAGGGTCACACAGCATGCAAGTGGGGGCTGTGAGATTCAACCCGAAGTCTCCAGGTTTGCAGCTCAGAGTCTAAAACCACTGTGCTAACACTGACTGGGCTATCCTATGTAATGAAAACACTGGTCCAGAATAATGTCAGGGGTGGAGAAACTGCTGAAAGCTGTTAAACTGTAGAAGAAAAATAGCAACATTTTTACTTCTGCATTTTTTTTCTGCCAGGTACAAGTGAATAAAAAATCCCCTATGTGTTACTTTTCTGTTCACTTGACAGTAATTTACAGAACTATTATTCCACACACAGCTATAAATGTGCTTGAATGATACATTATCTGTAAAAAGAGTCTACAGTCTGAGAGGACCTCTGTTTTCCAGGTTTGTGTGTCAGTATATGTGCATTTTTGCAAGTTTAGGTCCTCTTTCTGTTGATACTTTGTTGTACTGTATAGTAAGGGTAATAGAGTGGCAGAGTGTGAGATATATTTTCTGTTGCTAGAATGTGAAGAAGTTGCTGCTTAGAAAAGCCTTCTAATGCAATCAGCTTTTAAATACTTGCACACTCTAACACAAATATCAGTTTATTCAAGTGCAGCTCATATAATTAACATCCCCTATGAAAGCATGAAGATAAATGGATGGATAGGTGGATGGATGGCTAGATAAATGAATATGTACCTATATAATGTAAACGGATGAATAGAGTCCATCAGAACTCATTTCTATGCCTCTGATTACTGCATTGAGTTAAGGAGGACAATATATCTAAAATTAAGCACAAAGACTGTGTAAAGCTAAGTAGCATGCAGGCACTAAGTTATATAACATTATTTAATTTACAGACTTGGCATGTTTTATATGTTTGATAATGAATTGCTCTTCAGCATACTTGGCATTTTTGCACAGACAATATAAAATAAATTAATCAGAAACTTTTTCAGACTTTTGTCATTTGAAGAGCAATAAAACCTAAACATTACAATTTCTGTATTCCCATACAGCAGTCACTGTAAAGAATTACTGCATTTTAGTTTAACTGAACTAGCAGGAGCTACTTAATTGGTTTTCTTTAATTTCACATCATCAAAAGTATTTGCTCTTCTTTTCTCTTTTTACCCATGAATGAGTTGCTATTTTTTTATTTAGAGCACTGGGAATTAATTGTTTTGAACCCATGGCAATCCTAAATAGGTCTCTGGCTAAAATATTGACTATTTTTTCATTTTTCAGTTCTGTAAATAAAAGATCATGCTTTTCTATCTAATACCAATGAAAGCACTTGCTTTTTTTATGATTGCACAGTAAATTTGGACATGTTATAGTGCTGCATCACTGCATTGAGTGCAAAGGAGTCTGAATCCTTTAATATGGCTTTTGACACTGTTCTGCAGTTAAAAATCACTTTATTTTAAAAACAGGCATAAAATATCTGGGATTCTTATATGTGCTTGTCAGTTTTTTAATTGCAGTTTGCTGAAATGTATGTAAGTTTATGTGTTAAAAATACATTTCTGTTTGCAGTTGCATTCTTCCAAATTTGTCAAATATTCTCAACTTTTTTAATGTGTACAGTACACCTGATTGTAATGTGAAAACAATAAAAACATTTTCTTGAACTCTTACATTTTATCTGTATGTGTATACTGTATGGTTTGATATAATTTGCATGGGATTTTTGCATAAAAAATGTATTTCACAGTTGGGGGCATTGCTAGAACTCACTACTAAAAGAATCTCTAGTTTCTTAATGTGTGTTTTTTAATTGCGTTACTTAGTATGGGTTGCATGCATTTTTTTTCTGTTGTATGTCTCATTACTCTGTTTTAGGTATTGTAAATTTGAGCAGTTGAAAAATTGTGCAGTGTAGAGAGACTTGATATGTATTTAATGTGTTTTCATTTTTTTCCTTTTCACAATTCCTTGAATTGTAATACCTTTAATCTTGCGAATGCTGGTCACAATGCACTAACAACCTAGAGCTACCTGATAACTAGGAGTCTGATCCACATAGCTGACTGAGATATGCATGAATCAAGCATGTCTGGCAGTGACACTTTACACCTCTATGTCACACCAGACAGAATCAACCCCTAGTGAACTGAACATCAACAAAGTCAACTGTAACAATCCCTCTACTATTGCCAATGCCTTTTACTCACTATTCACCAAACATCCCACTACTTCTCAACCTGCTACCCTTGGCTCCCATGATCCATCCTCAGCATCCACTGAAGCCCTTCCCTCTCTTGTGCTAGCCTGTCTCATGTCAAGAGGTCCTAAAATTACTATGTGCCACCCCGGCCCATGGCTCTGCTGGGCCTGATGGTCTTGAGCCCAGAATACTATGATTTGTTGCCTCCATTCTCACTACTCCAGTAACCAGACTTTTTAACCTTCCATCCTGCTCCTTCCCATTCCTATGGCCTGGAAAACTGCTAGGACCATTCCTATGTTCAAAAAGGGTGACCCAAAGAACTGAACCAATTATTGACTTACAGCATTATTGCCAACCCTAAGCAAGCTGCTCGAAAAATTAATCCATCACCAGATATCGATGCACCTACTCAACTACAGTCTTCAAACTCCACTACAGCATGGCTTTAGGGCAGGCCATAGAACAATACCACCACTGCGCTTACTCTTTTCACGAGTGACCTTAAGACCAACACGGACAAAGGCCTTCTGACTCTTGTGGTGTTTATTGACCTCAGCAAGGCATTTGATTTGGTTAGTCACCACCTGCTACTTGATAAGCTTCTCAAAATAGGTGCCTCCGATTACACCCTATCCTGGATCAGAAACTATCTTTACGGATACTTTCAACATGTCTCCTTCTCCAAAGTCCTGTCATTCCCTGCACCCATTTATTACGGAGTCAACCAGGGCTCTATACTTGGGCCCCTTCTCTTTTCCTTGTTTTAAAATGTGTTACCCATCCCCCATGCCCCCTGCTGCACCGTTATGTATGTAGATTATCTGGATCTGTATGCTGCCTCTAGGTCCATGGACACTCTTAACAATCTCCTATCTTTTGCTTTTCAACAGATCCAGTTGTGGTTCACCACTAACCACCAAATCTTAAACATTACCAAGACCCAAGCTGTGTTATTCGGTGCCTCTAGAAAAGTTCATGAAGAATTCCCCAACTATCAGGTCTTATGCCTTAATGGGACCGCAATCTCACCAACAAACTCCTTTAGATACCTTGGGGTTAGGCTGGACCCCTCTCTAGACTTCTCATCCCACATTAATGACTGTTCACTCCTGGGCTCAGATCCTCAGTGAAAAGGAAGATGAGGGGGGAACCTATGTGGCCTTGTGAAAAAGAAATGGGTACACAGCCTCAAGGTCTTGCCTTGGAGGAATGTATGGAAGAAAGTGGTGATGCCACTGCCCTGGCTTTACAGGAGGAAGAAGTCAGGGATCTGTTTCTACTTTCTTTAAGGATGCAAAGCTGGCAGAACCAGGACTAGCCACCCCCAAGCCAGGCCAGCGGTCTCAGATTGACCAAAGCAAGTAAAGAGGAGAGACTGGTTCATAGGAAGGCAAATGAGATCTATGGTATGGCCTTTCCTACCTTTCCTCGGAAAGTCTGGGAGAAGATTGAGAACTGCAGGAAATCCTGGATTTGGGATGTGCATCTTGGGGCCAACAAGTATGTAAAGAATAGACAGTTCCACAAAAAGTATACCCAGTGGAAGAGAGGCAGGACACTGTTTATAGACAGAGTGAGAATAGTGGACGGAGAGGGACATGAAATCTCCCACTGAGTGAATTATGTGCTCCCAGATGGGGTAATAATTTAAGCTTATGATCCCCAGTACTATTGGCCTCAGTGCAGGGACCTCCCAGCAAATAAGCCTGTGCCTACTAAATGGAGGGCTGAGTAGTGGTAGTCAATACTGCCACACCAGACTGTGAAGTGCCTTTATTGATCCACCAATATGGACATCCAGGTCTCAGGTGCCCCTCATTCATCAGTCTACAGAGTACTGGCCTTTCCAGCGTCCATCGACTGGCCCACCAGATGACTTCAGATCCAGAGAGGACACCAGCCCAGCTGTTTCCTGTTTATCGCCTGGTAATCGGATGACGTTGGACCAGCTGTTTTCTTTTTGTTCTTGTTCTAAGGTTCCGTCTCCAGAGATGACATCAGCCCAGCTGTTCCCAGAAGATGTCCGCCCAGCTGTATCGGAAGAAATGCTTCCAGGGAAAGTCTTCATCAGAGGTGCAGGTTGGTGCCGAATCTTGTACTACAAGTGGCTGGTAAGTCCAAACTTTTCTATCTTTATGACATTGCAGTACACACCCTACACTAACAGACTTCAAAATGTGTGAACTGTCCTCAAAGACTGTCCCCTTCGGGACTTTGGCCTGTTAGAACTGTGCTTCACCGGGCTCCGGCCCAGGAGAGACTCTTTATTGGGCTAGCCTTCGGGCATTGTGGTCACTAGTTGGGGCTTTTAGGGCACTCCATCCCCCCAAATGTGTATTGTAAATAATGTCGTTGTTTTCTAATGTAAATACTGTTTTTCTACCTTTTTTCTAAAAAAAAATCTTTTTGGGATCTGCAGTGTTTTGGTGGTGGGGTTTAGGTAGACTGTGTATGCAGATTAGGAGTGTGTGTTGTCTTTCTTTTTCTTACAGGTGTTCCTGGAGAAGACAGAAGAGAAGACAAGAAGAGGAGGAGGGGCTCATCGGAGTTCCTCATCAGTGCTTTAGTGTGTTTAGAAATTTAAAGTACTGTGGTGTTATGGTTGTTATTGCTGTATTAACCCTTTCCTTCCACAGGTGTGGTTGTGGGGGTAGGGAGGAGGCAGTAATGTGGTATTTTAATGGTCTGTGGTTGCAGGTTGCCCAAGGTCGGGGAGGTCCCCGGGTTGTTTTTGTTTTGGGGTATTAGGTTAAAGGCAGATAGGTTTTCCCTAGAGGGTTAGGGGGGATAGACAGGCTGTGGTCCTGAGAGGCCACTAGGACCGCAGTGCTGATCTATCAGGGCTATGCTCTGGATAGTTCTACCAGAGCCACTGGGTGTCCATAGTAAGTGGATAGTGTAGAGGCTGATATGTCAGCTACAGGCCTCTAGGCCCTTAGTGTTGCCTGCCTGTGCTTGCACATGGTAGGAGGGGGCCTGATCACCTCCCTCCGCAGGTAGCACATAGGGTGGGATGGCCTAAGGCTGGGTAAATAATGACTGCAGACAGTCATTTTCCTGGTCAAGGGCGAGTATAACCCCCTTGTTACCCGAGGTTACTAGAAACCCAGTAAGACCTAGTGGTAGGCAGGGAAGGCAGCTTATGAAACTCCAGTTTCACACTGTCTCACTCTGTTCTCAGTCTCAGCTGAGACTGAGGGATGACATCACCAATAGAACTTTCGTAGCTGCATAAGCCACATTGGAATCTGCAGCAAAGGGAGTTAGATAGAACGCTGAGAGTTTTCAAAAGAGAGTCTGCAGTTTGTCTTAAGGAGTGAAGTTGTACTCAAGTGGTGGAGACCGCTGTTCATGTCTCAGTGCCCCCTTCCTCGGGGGGGGGAGGTGTAAAGATTCCCAGCAGATTCCTGGGGCAATCCCCTTAATTCTGCTAAGTGGAAGAAAAGCCACCTGTTTTAATCCAGGATTTATTTTGGAAGATGGAAGATTTGTGAGTCGCCTGTGGGGCACCTGCAACTTAAGGGTGAGTGTCTGCTCTGGCTAAAAGGGCATATGTTTTCTTCACCCTGGGACTTGTGTGAAAATCTAGGGATTTAACTACATATTGGGAAGCCTAGATAAATGGGCCAAGCAAGTAAAAGTAGTGTCAAATCCTAGAGTTTGTGTGATGCAAATAATATGTAGAGGAGATGTGACAGACATCTACCCTTAATCTACATTTAGGGGTTCAGCAATGGAATTGTTCAGTTTTCCAGAGAAATGGCCGGGTATGGGCTGTGGGAGCTGTAGGTGGGAGGCCCCCCATCTTTACTGACCAGGTCCACCTCTACGGATTTCTTCTGTGGTTTATACTTTGCCTCAGGCACTTGGCCAGTGATGGGGGAAGTACCCAGATGTGGCATTGTAAGGAAAATTCTCTCTAGGAGTCGCAGACTCTAGTGTGGTGTGGGGAGCCATGACAGGATAATTGGTTAATTCTTCCAATGGACCGCGAATGGAATAATTGGTTCATTCTTCCAATGGACCGTAAATGGGATAATTGGTTCATTCTTCCAATGGACCGTGGATCAAGTGGCCAGTGGGGGAGCTGGGCCAGTGGGGAAAACCCAAGTGTGTACAAGTCGGGCTGTGTACCCAAAGTTGTGTGCAAGTCCGGGCTGTGTGCCTGGTGGGTTCAGAGCCTGAGGGTGGGAAATGGTGATAAAGTGTTCTGTAGTCTCTAATCTGAATTACCAGGAATTGTAGCCCCTTGCGGGTCCGTCTATGCTTTGTTTGTTCAGCTAGTATGTGAATAAAAGCCACACTGAAGAATCCCATTCCTGGTTCTGGACATTACAGTTATTGCTTCCTGTGTTCGGATTTACTTGGGTGCCCCTGTACAGAGTAGCCAAACCTAGGTCCCCCTGTGCCGAGTAACCTCATCATCCCTGAACCCAGGTCCCCACCAGGTACTGCTGTCAGCTTCAACAGCATGCCACCTGTCATTTTGGCAAAAAGGCAGGGGTGAGGGGTTACATACTAAAACTGCATTTATATAAATAACATAAATGCAGTTCCATAGCTTTTGAAAAATGTAAACATCAGCCTTTCACTTTCAAAAAAACAGCCTTGGTGTCTCCCTAAGATGTCTGCCAAGTGTGTTAAGTGATGAGTCATGATGACATCATCAAAGCCAGAGACAGAGACCCACATATATTTCTATAGTGATAACTGGTTCTTCTTTCTCACTTTGTTTTGAGTTGTTGCACCAGATTGATCAACACCATGCATTAACTCAGGGATTATTTTGATCAGTACACGTTAGGCTTTGATGTTGTTCATTTTGTTTACTTAAACTTGCTGAAAATGTTTTACAATTCAGCTGACTTTTTCTTTGGCAAACATACTAACATACTAAAATGCCAGCAGAATAGGCCTAACGGTCTTTCGTGTCTGCTCGTTTGGTCAGTCCCCACCCTGGGTGCTGACCTTGCTGCCCCCCTCGCCTTCTCTGGCTTCTCCCTTCCCAGTTCCAGATATTCTTGCTGCATTAGATTTTGCTTCCAAAACCCTTCCCCTGTACCTGTCCCACCCCCTCTTGAACCCCTCCACTGTCTCTGCCTCCACCAGCCCCCTAGGCAGCGCATTCCATGGCTCCACCACCCTCTCAGTGAAGTAGCACCTCCTCCTTTCTCCCCTGAATCTTCCCCCCTCCAGCTTCCACCCATGCCCTCTAGTGGCCCCCTCCTCCTTCCTTCGAAGCACCCTGACTGTTCCTCCCCTATTTACCCTCTTCATGTACCTGAAGACCTCTATCATGTCCCCCAGTCCCTTCTTTCTTCCAATGTGTACATATTTAGCTCTTCGAGCCTCTCCTCATAGGTCCTGTCCCCCAAGCCCCAAATCATTTTGGTTGCCCTCCTCTGGACCCTCTCCAGGAGGTTAATGTCCCTCTTTAAGTGTGGCCTCCAAAACTGCACGCAGTACTCAAGGTGCGGCCTCACCAAGCAGTTATACAGAGGGAGTATCACTTCCCTCTTTCTGGAGGTGATCCCCTAGCGATGCATCCCAGCATCCTGTCGGCCTTGGCTGCTGCCCTCCTACAAGTTTAAGAGTTGCTCATCTTGACATCCACCACCACCCCCAGGTCCCTCTCAGCCATCGAGACTTGTAGCATTTCCCCCCCAGGGTGTACACTTGGCCTGGGTTTCTGGCCCCCAGGTGGAGTACCTTTCATTTCCCTGCATTGAACCTCAGCTTCCACTTTCTAGACCATCTTTCCAGAGCCTCCAGGTCCCCCTGTAGTGCCACTCTCCCCTCCTCCCCATCCACCACCGCCCTCAGTTTCGAGTCATCCGCAAAGAGACTCATCTCACTCCTGATTCCTATCCTTATGTCAGAGACGTAGGCGTTGAACAGAAGGGGCCCAGAGACTGATCCTGTGGGACCCCACTAATGACCCTCCTTGGGGATGAGACTATCCCGCCAACTATGACCCTCTGGGTCTGGTCCTGGAGCCAATTGCCTATCCATCTGATCATCTGATTCCCCACCCCCATTTCTCCCAGCTTATCCAACAGGCCCACATGAGGAACAGAGTCAAATGCCTTGCTGAAGTCTAGAAAGAGGACGTCCACTGGTCTACCCAGGTCCAAGGCACTCATCACCCAGTCATAGAACTCCACCAGGTTTGTCTGATACAATTTCCCCGGGATGAATCCATGCTGTCTATCGTCCAGGCACCCTGACTTATCCAGGTCCCCCCTAGCCTCTCCTTGACAATGCCCTCCATCACCTTGCCCACCACCGATGTCAGGCTGACAGGCCTGTAGTTCCCTGCCACCTTCCTTGATCCCCCCTTGTGGATAGGCACTATATGCGCCACCTTCCAGTCCTGGGGCACCCACCCTGTCCTCAGAGAGATGGTGAAAAGCTCCGCCAGGTGTTTCGCCAGGACATCCGCAAGTTCGTTCAGCACTCTGGGATGTAATTTATCCGGCCCCGGTGCTTTCTCCATCTTAAGGGAGCTGAGGGCTTCCCTCACTCTCTCTGCTGTGATTTCCACTTCCGGTACCTCTTCTCCCTGCTTAGCCCTCCCCCCTCCTGCCAGTGATGCCTCCCCCTCTCCCAAGACCCGCTGAATGGTAAGGGTCCCCCCCTCCGCAGTATCTCTGTCTCCTCCCATGTATGATGCAGCACCCCCATTTTCCTTGGTGAAAACTGAGGTGAAGTACTCATTTAGCACCTCAGCCTGCTCCCTCGGGTCTTGTGCCCATCTCTCCCCTGATTTAATCCTGCTAATCTGCCCCTTCACCCTTTGTTTTTCCCCAATGTATCTAAAGAACCCCTTGTTCCCTCTTCTAATTTCCCTGGCCAGGTTCTGCTCCTTCCTTGCCTTAGCCGCCCTCACCACCCTAGTGGCCCTTCTAGCCATCAGCTCGTACTCCCCTCGATCCCTTTCACTCCTTGAGCACTTGAATTGCTTATAGGCTGCCTTCTTTCCCCGCACCACCTCCTGGATCTCCCTGGTCCACCAGCAGGGTCTTTGGGCCCTACCGCATTTTCGCCTTACTCTTGCACAGGTGCTGGTAGCATCCTGCACCCCTCTCCTGATGATATCCCACCTACTATCAGCATCCATGTCTGACCCAATCCCATCCAAATGCTCCTTAAGGATCCTTCCCATTTCCTTAAAATCCACCCCCCTGAAGTCGGTTACTTCCGTCTTTATGCAGCCTTCTACCCCTCCTAGGTCCAGGCAGAACCAGACCGTGGCATGGTCACTCCCCGCTACTGGGTCCCTTACCTCCAGGCCCCCAATCTGGTCACTGTCTGCCAGGACCACATCCAGTACCCACGCCTCCCTGGTCGGTTCCCTCATCTACTGAGTTAAACCACAGTACAGTGCAACACTTCAAAATACCTGAAGATCTCGTGGTTATGTGATGCCCTGAATTTTGTGTTTTGTTAACCAGAAGCAACAAGCTAAGCTGAAAGCTCATTTACAGGTGTGGCCTGCAAGCACAAGGATATTTAGTGAGTTGCTCAGGGTCACACAGCAGAGTGCCAGTCTGGTTCAGTTCCAAAGCTCATGCTCTCCTGTTAATCCACAGATAAGTCTTTCCTTTTCCATGTGAACCCCCTGCACCTAGCCTGCCTTCTGTTTGAATGCCCCATCATCCATACCCTGTCCTTAGTACTGCCTGGGTCTGCATATGTGCTTATAGTCTTATGAAGAGAATTATCACACCTCAGATTATAATCTTGTATCTTAGAGAGTTGTGCACACCTATAATGATACGCATCATCAGCTGGCACTGTAAAAAAATGCCTCCAAAATCACTGTTCAGTCCACTTTCTCAGTGTTTGACTTCTGCTCCCACGGTAAACATTGAGTGGCTCACCACCCTTCTGCACAGTGAAGATAGTATGTACAGTTCCCCTGTTGTGTTCTTTTCCCCCGCCTCATTAACCAACAACTAGGTCTTCCTATAGGCCCAAGCAATAAGCATCATGACCCACCAGAAAAACTGCTGTCCATGCTCTCATAAGGGCTACACTTACAATGGCTAACAATATTATTATTAACAGGAGAGGCATACTAATACCCTAAGCAAATCCACCTGACTTCCAGTGTCAGTCTACTCCTTTACCTGTGATCTGCAGAATCCTGCAGGACAGTTCCCAGCAAATGTTCTCCAGTAGTGTTCTGTGCTCTTCTCCACAATGCGAGTTGGCTGGCTACCACCCTTCCAAATCTTGAATGAGCTATACACAGCTCCCTCAATACTGTCCTAACAAACATCAACACCCCCCCCCCACCCAAGGGTAATCTCCTTACACTGAATTCAGGTAATAGTTTAGGTGCAGCCCTGCCACTCTGAGTATTTGTCATCGCTGACTACTCTCATTCACAGTCAGGTAATGATCATGATGCTGGCAGCACCCACATTTCAGATCTCACAGTGATCTGCTCAATGTCCTCCTTCCTGTCTTCAACTAACCTGAATATAGCTGTACCCTGCTTGAATGGCCTCTTCAGCCCCCTCTCTGGTATTCATTCTTCTCACCTGCTCCCCACACCAAATACTGGTGAGTTCACTACCCTTCTGTATCATGAATGTGGTTAGTACAGTCTCCCATGTTATTTTTACATATTAATAATAAACATGATCTTCTGTTAAGCCAGGCAGCATGATACAAGTGGAAAAATAGGCTTTCCTACCCATATAAGATCTAAGCCACCTATGATTAGGCACTATTAAATGATGTGCATAATGATGTGCTCACCCATCATTTAATGGTGCCTAATCGAAGGTAGCCTAGCTCTTTTAAGGATAGGAAAGTTCATCATTCCCCTTGTTCCCTGTTGCTATCAGCCTGACTTACTGGAAAGATATGTCTATATTTGAGATGTCAAAAAAAAAAACAACACACAGGTCTGTACTACTTGCATTCATGATGCGGAAGGGTAATGAGCTCACCAGTTTTTGGTGTGAGGAGGAATAGTGAAGAATGAATACCAGAGGGGGACTGAGAAGGCCACTCTTGCAAGGTACTGCTATATTCAGGGAAGGGGGAAGACAGAAGGAGAGAAATATGAACAGATTACTGCAAGAAATAAGATGTGGGGCTGTCAGCACCATGATCACTACCTGACCCCGTTGTCCTGGCCACCATTCCCCTTCCCATAAAACCAGTTCACGCAATTGTCCAAGGCTGTACGGGAATATTAATGTGTGAATTGGTTGTCACTCCACATTCAGTCACTTCACTACCAGTCTAGTATTGCTTGTAAAGCCTTTCGGATACAGTGTGTAAGAAAACCACTATATAAATGCTGATTCTTGTTATTATTATTATTATTTCCCATGTAAAAAGAAGACAAGACAAGCATATATTTGATTTTCGAGAAAGTATGAATTCTAACATTGGACTACATAAGAATGTTGCTACAAAAAAGTGGTGGATCTAGGGGGTGGGTAAGGATGTGGTTCCACCCCCCCCCCCACATTTTTAATGTACTTGCCTGCTGCTGCTGCTGCATTTCACTTTGTTGAAGAAGTCTGATTTATTGATTGTACAAATGTTTACTTTCAAACTGTGGATTACATTTGTAGGTTCTGTCAAAAACGTACTAGAAAAGAATAATGGCAGAAAATAATAAGGTTTAATAAAAATGTTAAAAAGTGCATATTAGGTATGCACACCACCCCAGCACCCCACTGTAGCATTCTGGATCTGCCATAACCACTAGATCACCAGGATATTCAAGAGTTGTACTGCACTGTGGTTTGCCACAGAGAAAGTCGGTTAGATTAAAACACAATTTCAGCATGCTAAAGTAAACATAATTAACAGAACAATAGCCTAACATGTGTATTATACAAAATAATACATATAGTTTTGACCATTTGGGTGAAACAATTCTATACAAATGGAAAAAAGAACTAGTTAGCACTATAGAGAGCCATATATCTCTCTGACTTTGGCTCCAATGATGTCATCACATAACACATTTGGCGGCCATTTTAGGAGGCAGGTAAGACAGTTTTTGTTTTAAATTGGAAAACTGATTTTACAATTTTCAAATGCTCTGGAACTGCATTTAGGTAAATTATATAAATGTAATTTTAACATTAATGAATACAGCAACCTTTCCTTTAGTCACCTATGGAGTCAGATTTTTGAATAGTTTGTTGTCAAAATGTTGTTTAGGTATCCTTTAACCAGTAAACAAAAGCTAATAAATAAATAAACATCCCCTGCCCGCTGTTTTCCACTATTGCAGATCTCACATGTGTCAGGGGCAGTGGAGGCTGAAGCCCTTGGACTACTACTAAATATTTGCCTCTGCGGGGATCAGGTTGTGAAGAGATATACTTTGGTACTTTGGTAAACCCGGAGTAGAAGGGCAACAGAGGCACTTCGAGTCAACTCCCCCACTAAACAGTGATGATCTGTTTGTGTTCCCAGGTGTCAATAAGAATATCCAAAAGCTTCTTAAAGCAATCCAAATTAGGTGCTTCAACAATGTGCTGGATCAAGTTATTCCAATAATTTACCACTCTTTGAGTAAAATACGAACCCCATCTTTCAGTTCTAATAAAATTGTCCCATAGCTGTTTGGCATAGTTTCTAGAGTTGAAAGTGAATTCTTCAAGTTTCAGTTCCATATCTGTAACTAACTCATTGTTCTTTATTACATGTAAGACTAAAATAAGATCTCCCCTCAGACGTCTTCGTTCTAAGCTATGCAAGCTCAGTGAATGCAACCTGTCATTATTGGTAAAATGATCTATACCACACACGTATTTTGTAAATTTTCTATGTACCCTAATTCTATTTTGTCGCTTTTGAAATGGGGAGACCAAAACTGGGAACAATAATCAAGATGTGGCCATACTAAGCTTCTATACAGTGGAACAAGTACATCTCTGTGATTGCTTACAAAATTTCTTTTTATACACCCTATTATTCTGGATGCCTTTGCAATCACAACTGAGCTATCAGATCTGAAAGACAGGTTCTGATGCATAACAACCCCTTTATCTCGTTCTTTAACAGATTTTAGTAGAGTGCCTCCCAAGTTGTATGTTGCACTGATATTATTGTTGCCCAAGTGGAGCACAACACATTTATCTGGGTTGAATTTCATCTCCCACCTTTCTGGCTACAGGTATAATGAATCAAGACCTGTCTGAATCCAGGCAGCATCGTCATGATCAATTACTCTGCCACAAATTTAGTATCGTTGGAAATTTGTTTACAAATCCTTGTAAGCCCAGATATAAATCACTGATATATATATATATATATATATATATATATATATATTTATTTATTAAAGAGAATAGGACCCAGCACAGAACTCTGAGGCACCCCACAGGTAACACCAATGTAATTTGAGACTGCACCACCAACTTAGTCTCTTTGTTTACTGTTAGTTAACCTGTTTGGGTCCATGATGTAATTCTACTATCCATATTTAGCTGCTCAAGTTTAGTAATTAATTTACTGTGATGAACATGGTCCAAGGCCTTACTAAAGTCCAAATAAATGACGTCACATGCCATGTTATGATCAAGGAGGTCACTGATTGGCCCAACAAAAGATATTAAATTAGTCACACATGAGTGCCCTTTTGTAATCTGTGCTGTTTTATCCATAGGACCGCCAAAGTTTATGGTATCCAATATAGAGTCTTTTAAAAGTTCCTCCATAATTTCACCCCAAATGGAAGTAAGACTAATAAGCCTATAATTATTAATTAATTGTTGCCTTTTTTTAAATATTGGGGTCCAAGGAATGCCTTATTACCACCAAAATGTAAAAGTATTCTAAAATTGCTCTGCCTCCAGCCCACCATGGAGGCCACCAGGGGTGGGAGCAGCAAGAGGAAGGGTAGTCAAGCCCAAATGAGCTAGTTCTGGCCAAGTGAAAGGGGTACGTAGTTGCTACTGCTGCCCTTGAAGCTGCATAGCTTTTTCCCCTTCTCTTGCCTTTCACACATTGGTTAGCAGTTCAAGAATGAGGTGCATAATTGTCATTTGGCCTACCCCTAGCCCAGCCTGCCACATGATTAAGTGCAGAGATTGGGACTGGGTGGAAAGGGGCATACAGTTCATCCAGTTTTCTGGATGCCACAGATTACCCTGCTGGTGTGCATCATGTATGAAGGGGGCAGCTTGTTCTGGTCCTCCACATGTGCAGAAGGGCCCAAGCCTTTTGTGGATTGGGCCCTAATTCTGAATACTTTAGTATTCCATGTGTAAACCTATCTGTAGGATGACCATATCATATTTAAAAGTCCTCCCACACCCATCCCCGTCCCAACAGAATAAGACATCATGCTGATACCAACTTCAACATACATTAATAGCAATTAAATACCCTGCCTTCAACATTGTTTTAAAAGATCAATCCACTTCTCTGTCCCTTTGCAACGGTGGGCTGATGCCAAATTGGAGTTTATTAAATGCATCGCAAATTAACATTTTTGACACTGGTAAGTGTGTTAAGGTCGCCACCTGTCCAGTTTTAGAAAAGATCACCTGTTTTTTTTTACCTGTTTGTTAAGTTCTCTGGTTTCCTCCCTGTCTGTTCCAGTTTTTCCTCCTAAGGTTGGCAGACCATGGTCCCATGGTACAGATTTGCCAAGCATTCCTTTCTTTTCTCCCCATTGCTGTGTGCACTTTAGGTTGCTACTGTGAGAGTGAGATGCACCACAAGACACACACTACTATCTTGGACCCATCTCTGGTATGTTTAAATTAAATAATTTTTCCTTAAGGGACAAGGATGGCTGGAGAAAGCAGGTATGCCACAAATCACTACACACACACACATAGGCACTGCAGTCTCTGATTGAGACTCATTCCGGCCCAATGGAGTATTATTATAAATAAAATGAAGTGTTTTTAAAATCATGTTTTGAGGGAGACAAATCACTGTCTGTTCTGAAGCATACTTACACACTGCTTCTGTGGCAGCCACATCTCCAATGGAGCAGCCAGGAATGAGGTCCCACTCACAGTGTTGCTATTCAGGGTCAGAGAATCACAGGACAGATTAGTAGCAGCAGCTCATCCACGATAAGTGTTGAGATTCCACCAGTGCCCCACCCCTTTCCTATTAGTCTCTCCTGCCAAGTTAGACTTTCAGGAGTTCTGTATAATTTTCAAGGTTGCAGTTGGACTGGAATGTCTGACCAGTCAGGGAGAGAACACTGTACTGAAAGCACCAACTTTTTAAAGTTGGCTTGCCCTTTTAAGATGGATTACACAATTTAAGAATGTACTTCATGTGCACCATGGCATATTAATTTTAATTTATACTTTGTTTTTTAAAGCACTGTATTTCATCAGTTTTGAAAAGGGATGGGGTGGTAGTTTAAGGGCGGAATGGGAGTGGCGTTTAAGGTTTCAATTTTTTCATGATTCAAATGTAGCAGCCCTGAAGTCCTACCAGGTCATAATGTCATACGCTAAACAGCGTACGGCATTATGGCATATACTGGATCTATGTGCTCTCAGAGTTGGACCCCCCGGAGTTAGAATCCTTATTGGGGGTCCAGGGGACACTGCCCCCCATAACAGGGGATCAGAACAAAAGAATTCAAGACATTGTGCAACGCGATTAAGTCGCACGGCATTCTGCTTTTCGACATTTTGACCCTGTGCCCCTTGAAGTAGATCTGAGAGCTTGGCATATAAACATAGAAAACTGCTGTCAGAGGAGAGACTTTAAAGTCTATCCAGTCTGCTTTATGAGGTGGTACATGCCCTCTAGGCACTTTATATAAGCAGTTCAGCATTTTGACATCATAAAGTAGAGATTTTTTATAGGGAGCACACACTGAGCTTGTACAATGTTTTTTTTTTTTTTGAGCCACATTACTTTCTGCAACACATCAGTGACTATGAAGCCTGAGAACTCTTCATACTGTGAATGCTTTGCTTTCATTGTCTGGTAGCCCCTCACTTCTCCCTTTCCCAAATAAAGACAAACACACAGATCTTGGAGGAAATGGCCTGCAGCTACGAGTTTATTTAAAACCTTTAATATCTTTTTAATACTTATATTAATATTTTACTATAAATTGAGCAGCAAGCACTGCCAGAAGGATGCACCATACCTGAGGCACCGGCATCGCCCACCAATCTGAACCTCCTATAAATGTGTGCAGAGGTATCTCCAGTGGTTACAGGGTAGGTCATATGGCCAAGGAACCTGAAGCCACCCCCCATCCTGTGCTGCTGTCCTTGCAGTATGTACTGCTGGGATCGAACCATGACCCTCTCTGCAGGCCCGGGTGTGAGCGGGTGTGGGTAGTGACAACACTTGACACAACATTTCTCTTGAAACCACACTAATTGTTGTAGTGTGTGACTTTTATTAAAACAAACAAAATAAAGAAAACTTTAGGAAAACAAGAAAAAAAAATCTTAACTCCAAAATAGCTTCAGATTCTCTTCTCTGAAAAATGTCACAGAGTGGTACTAGCTCTCTCCCAGCATGACCACCTTCACCTGTGCTCCACAACCTATCTTACCACATACTGAGTCCAACTTTTTATGTGGTGAAAACCATGACATCATGAATCATGTGATCCAACCCTCATCTAATACAGAGAAAAATCCTGTCCTAATACAAAAAATGGGATTTCAGACTTTGCTAGATCTATTACACTTGAAGAGTACTGCAATAATCTTTACAAACTATAAAATAGCATTAGTCATAGTAGAAATAAATAGAGATGAATAAGCAAGGGTCCTATAATGACCCTTGTCTCCTCCTCCAAACCATGACATCACCATAACTGTATAATAAATAGAGTCCACTACGGGGTCGCCAGCCCCTAAGGAAACTCATTTTCATCTGAGCAGGCAAAAGAAACATACAGGTACCTCCTTTATTCATTGCTTAGATTAACCTGGAAACAAAACATGCCCTAAGAATGTCATGAAACAGTTTTTTATCAGAACCTTTAAATGCATTACCAACCACAGAACAAGCCTGGTTTCTAAGAAGTATTTTTGTTAGTTTTAAGCCCTAAAAGTCCAACTAGTGTCAGTCTGAATGCCGTTTGCACATCCGGGCATTTGTGCAAATTATGGGCTATTCTAGATATCCTGGGTTTCATTTAGGTTTATTTTGAACCTGTTTGCATTAGTATACTTTCAGAATGTTTGTCTCCCCCAAGTGAAGGACTCTTTTGCCTCAAATTAAGATAAAACTGAAGAGAAAAACAAAATCTCATAACCGCGAAGTGCGTTCTCTAGAACACTCAAAACTCAATTGCAAGATGCGCGACTGCGCTTATAGAGACCGCACTTAGCTGGCAGCAACAAAGGTCGCAATTCGCACATCGCAAAAGCGATTGCAAGATGCAAGACCGAGTGGCTACTTTACCGAAGTCCTGAATTCAGACCTAGAATCAGGGCATTTTGCCACAGAAGGCTAGCGCAGTACTGAGCATACCAACTTAGGCTCTATACAAGGGAACAGCTCCATGTTAGTGGTACAGATATGGGGAACATAGTGCAAGGAATAAGTATTGATGAGAACTGTGCACATAACTAACAGGGTCTGTTTAGGAATGTAAATACATTTATTGAGTCGGATAAAGCAACCACCCCTTACTATATTCTACCCAGGCTTTGCTTTACTGCAATTTTCTTAAAACAGTAAGAATTCTTTTCCAAGCTTCCCTGACATAGACTTAGCTTAATTTGACTAATTCCCAATATTTATTTAACCAAAACAGGCAGATAGGTAAGCCTCTACAGTATCAACACCTAGACAAAAAGTAGAAAAGTAGCGGGGTAGAAAGAAGAGAATACCACAATAGGAGGCCACCCCATTGTGGTAGAAAGGTGAAAAAGATCAAGTGAGACCTAAAGAAAAGATGAGTACTACTGCAGTAGATTTGTTCTAGAAATAGGGTCCAGGGTAGAGAGGAGTGCCTAGTGGTGATGGGGGGTCTACAAAACTGTCACACCAGGTCTTGTGGTCCACCATCCTCATGCCGACCGGGGGGACAAGTCCTTTGGGAGAATTGGCCTCGTCCCCCTTTGCCCCACTACCTTCATTCTGTACTCCTCCTGAGCCACCTCACCTGGCTGAGACAATTTTAATAATGAATGCTGTTAACCTACTACTATTTTGCCCACCGGTTGCCTAGTGCCTTTCTCATATCATCCCTTTGGAGGGGGCACAAAACCTGAAAACACAACCTATTATAGGGAAAACTGGGAAAAGTCATTCCCAGTTCCTACTGCAGTCACTCATATTGGGTCAAAGGGGGGTCTCTCTCACCTGGCCCCCTGTCCTGCTTACTGAGGTTGGGAGGGTGGGTGTCCAGATGCTTGGAGGAGAAAGAGGGAGAGGCACTGGATGCATGTCCAGTTAACTCTCTGACTCCTCCCTGCCACCCTCCTTCACAGATGGCCTGGTGATACCTCCCCCTGGGGCATGTCTAGGGCCTGCTGTCCACTCCATGGGAAGGTATCCTATTCCTAGGCCTGGGCAAAGGGGAGGGTGTCCCCAGACAAATGAATGGCCACTGCAATGCTTGGGCAGCCTCTCTATTGTCTGGTAGGCCCAGAATCCCCCCCCCCTTCCCAAATAAAGACACACACACACACACAGATCTTAAAGGAAATGGCTGCAGCTATGAGTCTATGTAACTCCTTTGATATCCTTTTTATACTGATATTAATACTTTACTATAAATTGAGCAGTGTGCACTGCCAGGAGGATGTGCCATACCTCAGGCACCCACACCACCCAACCTGAGCCCCCTTTAGGTGCATGCTGAAGTATCTCCAGTGGTTTCAGGGTAGGTCATTTGGCCAAGGAGCCTGTGGCCTCCCCTGTTCAGCACCACTGTCCTTGCAGCATGTACTGATGGGATTGGTCCATGACCCCCCAATGTAGGCCCATGTCTTGCGGTCAACCATCTTCACACTGACCAGGGGTGACAAGTCCTTTGGGAGAATTAGCCTCATCCCCCTTTGCCACACTACCTTCATTCTGTGCTCCTCCTGAGTCACTACAGGACAGACCTCATCTGAAGCTCCAAGCCACTCGCACAATTTTTTCCTTCAAGAACCTCCTAAAATCCTCCAGTAGGCTAGCTAAACATAATACCCTCACTTGCCCTTTCTCCCACACTGCCAGGCCCTGGTGGGCTGTGTAAATTGTATCATACCTCACTACTGCACCCCCCCCAGAACTCCATAAAAACTGTCTTCTCTCTGTTAATCCTCATGCAAGCTTTGTTCAATGCTGCTCACTGCCTTGCATGAGGCCAATGCTCCCTCATCAGCATGTGTGACCAGATAAGAATTGTATGGGGCCACCAGGCCTTAATGGAACACAGACCTTCCTTCATTGCCAGCAGCACATTCACCATCTTCCTGTGTCCCAGGTCTTCCCTGTCCAAGTAAATCAATAAGATGTCCAGCGTCTTCCACCTGCCAGCCTGTACCCGAAACATTGGGAGCAAACCTTCCCAGTGCATGCCCTTGATCCCCAGCAAAGAAAACTACGCAACTTGCTGTGTAATCACTAGGTTGCCTCCTCCCAGCTAGCTGGCCACTCTCTTCACCACTCTCAAGATGAAGGAGTGCCTACATACCCATATGTTCCTGGGACCATCCATGGCGCCTGCAAGAGACAAGAATACTTTACAGCAAGTGCGGTTGGACATAGCGCAGAAATGCTTGGGACATCTACCGCCTAAAGGCCTGTATATTAATTCAGGGTATGTCCTCTCCTATTACACTTTATAATAGCATAAGAGTTACATGGGTCATTGTCCTCCTTGCTCTTCATTAACCTTAGTATGAACCTTAGTATCTCCTTATCAGACAGGCTCATGCTTCTGACATTCATTGCTGCTCCTATCCAAAAGGAATGGGTGCCAAAATCCCATTCATTCAGCCCTGCCAGCTGAATAGTCTTTTTCAAAATGTACCTGACTTGGTAGGCCATCACTGGTCTACCATTCTGATGATGGAAAATAGCCTCCCCCAACTCGGTGCAGGATGCTCTGCATTCATTGATCATGCACTCCACTGGCCAGCCAGACCCAGGTGGGGCCAGTACCTCACCAACATCCTACCCCTCATTGCTCCATCTTTGACTTCTGCAGTTGAATGTTAATCTTCTGTGCCACAGATGCCACATCCTGTACTAATAGCCCTGATGCCCCTTTGTTCCCCATGGTTTGTGTCAACTCAGAAACTATAAACACCCCACAGAAGGCCATCATGAATAATGTCTCAAACAGTCGTGCTTCATAATCACTCCAGCATACTTTGGGCAGAGCTGCCAGGGTAATGGGGTATCTGTCATCTGGACAGGTAGTTATCGCCCTCTGCCAGCCCTCCAGGAGATTTCACACCTTGAAAGCCCTAGTAGTATCAGTAAAACCAATGATCCTTGCCAACCATGACAAGCCTGACAGATGACGTCCCACTATGTTACGTGTTTATTTTTATTTAGGACTTTGGTAACTGGGTAAGTGCGCTGATCCCAGAGACTATAATCAGGCACCACTCAGGCCACCCTATCAGTGGTACAGATTTACAACATCAAATGCAGATTGTAGACACAAGAACAAAATAAAGCATGGATATAAACAATTTCAGTTTACAAAACCCGGACAACCAAACAAGTAGCACAGGTTTACAGCATCAAATGCAGATTGTAAACATAAAGACAAAAATAAAGCATGAAAACAAGTATCTTTACAGTTTACAAATACCCAGGTAGCAGAAGTACACAAGAATACCATATTACATGAGGGCAGGGTACTACAGTGATACAAAGTTTGTGGAGACATGGAATCACTAAGCTTTTTACAAAATCAGTTAGGAAAATCGGAGATCAGAAAAGAATTTCAAAGCTAAGAAGGCAGTGTTGGACTACCCAGGAAAGCAATGGCACCTGGAGGTAGTCATGAGCCACTCTTTGAGATGACTTGAAGCAGCCATTGGAGTCTAAGGAGTGAAGCTAGGCAGGTAGTTCATTCCATAGTAACTGGGCACCCACTGACAGGGCTCTACCGCCCATTTTGTGGAATCCCCAGGAACATACGGAACATACGGGGGTGGGGAGAATACTGTGAGAGCGTAGGTGACAATGAACTGTACGAACCATGAGGATGGCAGTTAGGAGAGACTCCAGGCTAGTCTGGATGGCTGAGTCGACCAGGCTGCCGAGGGTTGGGGCAAAGCAGTCTTTCAGTGGGAGCCATCCCAACATATTATAGAGGACTCAGTGGTGAGTGGGAAATGGGGCAAGCAGGGCAAAATGACACATGCTGTTGTAGGCAGAGGAGAGCTTGGACATCATGGTTGTGGATGTACTGGCATATATGGGAGAGCGGTAGTCCGGGATAGGTAGCAGATTTGCCCTGGATGATGGCCGGTTGGGCTTCCAAGATGAGGTATTGCCGAAAACTGTAGGCAGCACCTAATTTTTGTGGAATCATAGAATCAGAGAGTTGATGTGGTTTGTAAGACAGAGGGAGGGGTCGAGTGTGACATCAAGGTATTTAAAGGTGTCAGCTCCTTCCAGGACTTGGACATCTGGGGAGATGATATTGAGATAAGGGAGAGTTTTGGATTTGGCTAGAAATGGCTTGGATCCAAACAGCATGGATTTCATTTTTTTTCACATTTACCAGGATGAGGTTTTCCACAAACCAGCTGTGAGCCACAGCATAGTTTTGTGTAAGAACAGAAAAGATAAGGTCAGGGGATTTGTCACAGTAGTAGAGTACAAGGTCATCGGCATAAAGGATAGACTGGCATTTCAGGCTGTCCGTGGGGAGGGAGTTTATAAATAAAGAGAATAGAAGGGGTTCCAGGATGAAGCCCTGGGGCACACCTGTTGAAATGGATAGGGTGGGGGACCTGAGAGGTAGCTGAGGAACCAATTTGTAACCTCTGGTAAGCGGCCAAGACAGAGTAGTTTATGGAGGAGGAGAGGTCATGACTGACCAAATTGAAAGCTTTAGAGAGGTCAACAAAGACTGCACCAGTGGCATTTCCATGGTCCATGTTTAATAGTATGTGGTCGGTCTGTAGTGCAAGGTCAATGATGGTAGAATGGTTCTTGTAGAACCCGTGTTGCTGGCTACACAGGAGGTTGTGATTCCCCATGTATTCAGTGAGCTGGTGGTGGATGGCCTTCTACCCCTGATGATAAGCCTGCCTTTTTTAACCCACATTGTATACCTGCATAACTGATCCATCAGAATAGACCACACATCCTCCAAGCTGGCAGCTTCTTGTGTGACAATGGAGTGTTCCACTTTATGGCAGTAAGCCTCTCTGGTTCTTAGTGCAATGGAATTACATATGCATCTTCAAGTCTCCCAGTCACCACCTCCCACAGAAATGGTGGTACCCTTCGTGGCTGTCTGTCTGCTGCTGGAGCCAGGTCATTGAATCTCTGCCACTGTGAGCAAGATAAAGCATCGGCAATTCTATTGTCAACTCCTGGTACATGTACTGCCCTAAAGTGAATGTTAAGTAATATACATCTCAACATGAATGCCTGCATCAAATCCCCTAGGAGCCCTTTGGGGCCTAGCTGCCGATTAATGGTGTGCACCACACCCATGTTATCCGACTGGAAGTGCACTACTTTGTTCCTTAACTTATTGCCCCAGATGCAAAGAGTAACCACCACTGGGAAGAATTCCAGCAACATGATCTGCCTCCCCAAACCTGCTGCCATCCACCATGATGGCCACTGCTCTGTGCACCATTCACCCTGAAAATAAGCTCCAAATGCCAGCCCTCCTGCTGCGTCAGCATACAATTCTAATGGCACAACAACCCTCAAATCTTGCCACATGGCCACCCCATTGAAATGATCCAGGAATATCCGCCATTCCTGTATGTTTTCGCTGAATTGTTCTGTGGTCCTTATCTAATGATGCAGTTTTGTACATCCCTGACCCCTCTTTGCCAGCCACCTCATGAATGTCCTCCCCGCAGGTATAACTTGATATGCAAAATTAAGGTGTCTACTAACTGCTGCAGTTCTCGTAGTGTCACATTTTTGGATTCCTCTACCTTATGTAATAGAGTCCATAATGTCTCCAATTTGTCATGCGATAAGCAACACTGCCACTCCCCAGAACCAGTTTCTATGCCCAAGAAGGTTAACACTGTCCCCAGAGGTTCTGACTTCCCTGCTGTCAATGGTACTCCAAAATCCTTACACACCTGTTCGAAGCCCGCCAAAGTCCCCCCACAGGTCAGGTTCCAGGCTGGCCCTATGAACAAGAAATCATCCAGGTAGTGGACCATAGCATCATTCTTCGCTTCTTGCATGGTAACCCAGTACAGGAAGGTGCTGAACTGCTCAAAAATGGTGCACGCTACTGTGCATCCCATGGACATGCAATTATCTACATAATATTCATACACAAATTTCATGCCCAATAGCACTCTGTCCACCGGATGCACCGGCAGAAGTCTGAATGCTGACTCAATGTCTGCTTTCACCACTAGCACCCCTGGTCCTGCTGATTGCACTACCTCTACAGCCCTGTCAAAGGATGGATAATGTACTATTGTGTACAGGGAATCTACTGTATATGGTCATTGATCGAATCACCTTCCAGGTACAAAAGGTGATTTTTGTTTTTAAATTAATCAGCTTTATTTGATTTCAAGTTACAAACAACAAAGACCTACAGTACCAATACAAACAGAATTACAAACAAAACAGACATACTCATATCCCCCCTCCCTTTAAATCCGCCCCTCCGTCCCCACCCTTTGGCATCAGGTTTATCCAATGGAAAGAGGATATAGAGGCTAACCTGATCCTGTCCTAGGGTTAGTCTGTAGCATATAGAGGGTGTGTATTTGCCTCCATCTTCTCTTATATCAGGTACAAAAGGTGATTAATTATCCTGAACTCACCTAGTACCTTCTTGGGCACTAGGTCAATTGGGCAGACCCTCAGATTATCTCATGGAGGCTCAGTGAATGGCCCGTTCATTTGTCCCAGCCACTTTTCCTTTTCCAGTTTCTCCCAGATGACTTAAGGTAAGTCCCTGACTAACAAGTTATCCACCTCGTACACCCTCCTGGGGCCTCAGTATGGTATCCTGAAGCCCTCCTGGAACCCTCTTTCCAACAAGTTGGCAGCTACTCTGTACTGAGGTGGGTAGGTTTCCCACCCTGGGGTTTGGAAGACTTGCCTTGCGATCCCCGAAAGTTCCCTTTCCCCCTCACGGGATGATGAGCATTGCAGAAAGGGATGTTGTTTTCCACATGCCACGCAAGCATGCTGGAACTTACAGCTGCTCCTGGTGCAAGTGCCTTGATTACAGGCATAGCACATCTGCTGTGCCATTCCCTCCTGCTTCCTCTGAGGGGTCACTTTTATGGGAAGACCGCTATCCATGTGCTGTAGTCCCCCTCCTTGCATCACAGCCACTAAAAGGGACATGTCTATTTTCCCCCACCTTAGGGCAGTGTCTACCTGTCACCTGTGACGGAATTCCTCATTGTAGTCGATCCACACAGTCCCCCCCTTTTATCTTGTGCATCAATGAGATGTGATGCATACAGATAAGCAGCTCAACCACTTGCCTCTTGTATGTTTGCAGAAGAACTGTGGCATAAATAATGAATGCAACAATCCAATTCTCATATGTCCTCAGGACCTTAACCTTCTTCTGCTCCTGTTCCTCCCCTTTCTCCTTCTTACTCTCGGAGGGCTCTGAGGGCATATTCAGGAGAGAAAATATACTGTATCTACATATTCCCTGTTCCTAATTTTCTACCTAACCTTTTGCATCAAATGAGTACCTACCAGCAAATCGAGCCTTGCATAGGGATTCTTTAGAGGGATGGCACTGGCTTTTCCAGTGAAGGGCCTTCCTTCCCTGTGCCCTCCCCGCCTGCTGGGCCAGGTACAGTTTTAGTACTAATTTCAGTTGCCAAGTTGGCCACCACCCTGACTAGCTGTTTCAACTGCTCATCTACAGCTCCACACAAACTGTTCCCTGCCCCCAGCTGCCCCCTCCTATATCTTCATCTCCAGGGAGTTTCAGTGCTGTGGGTACCTCACCACATTCTACCATGAAAACACTTCTTCCTTCTGACCCATCTGACTCAGTGTCGGAATCTTCATCCCTTACTGCCCCAAACACCTGTCTTACCTGCTGGGCCCATACCTGTGACCCCTCAGGCTGCGACTTATCTTCTGCTCAGAACATTTTAACAGGAGGCGTCTGTCTTTCTACCCTCTTCTTCACCACTGCCAAAGTCGATGGGCCATCCAGGCCTTCCAAACACCTCTAACCTTGCTGCTCCATTCTTCTGGCACAACTGCCGCAGCTGCTCTTCGACAGATGCCAAGGCTCTAGATGAGGGATTTCTCTGGTTACTGACATGTTCTTGTAATGATAATTACCCCCCCCCCAAAAAAGAAATGCCATTAGAAATGAAGATTAACTGGGCTGCACCTGGGACCCTTCCATTCTGAACAAAGAAACTCATAACCACAACAGGATATTTTTTTGGGGGCAAATCCATTTGTAATTCTTGGCTATGAAGCCAGGGATTGGTTTGCCCATCTCCCCATTATGAGAATCAGTTATAACTCTCCTAGGAATAGAACTGTTATCCCTTTACCCAAAAGGCAGCAGCCGTAACCATTTTGCTAAAGCAGGGGCTCAGTTACCTAAATGTTACCTAACTCTCATATGAACTGCCGCACTCTGCTGTGGAACAGCAAACTTGTGCCCAAACATCAGCAGAGGCAGATTAGTATCATACTCCACTGAGCCACCAGAAGGAAAGATACCAATACTTTGTTATTCTGCTGCTTTGCCATCCCCAAGATAGTGGCTCCGCATGGCTGCCACCATCCTGATTGGCCCTTTTGCACCTCCCCTAGCATACCCAAGCACACCTGGCTGCACCCTTTGCCCCCCTATGTCAGGGGAATGGACTGGACAGGTCGTCTCACCTCTGTGTGCAAATTGATGTGGAAGGGAAGTGGCAAAATGCCTTTAGGGCATATAACCAGTTTTAAATGATTATCCAAGCCTTGGCTGGTGGTGCTACCACTGTATTCGAGATGGCCACCGAGATCTCGCGGTGCACGAGATCTCAAGCAGCCAACCAGAGGCTGACTGTGGAACATGTTATTCAATATCCACAATCCCTGCAATATCCGACCTAGTGCAGCCACATGACCACCCCCAACAAGTCCATCCACCCAGCAAATGCTGCAAACAGGGCCCAATGCCTTGGTAGATCCACTGGCGCCTAGTACTGAGCAGCACCACATGGCCACCTATGTGCTCTCCCCATGGTTCCATGCCATTCAGGCCCACACCAAGGAAAGGAGCGATGGACCAACCATGGCAGTCAGGGACTCCTAGGATCCCCAAGTCCACCCTCCACTCCCAACCTTGTCTGCTGGTCTTGCAATCAGGCCATGCTCCAGCAGGAACACTCAGGATTCTGCAATTGACCAGGAATAGCCACTGGGGTAGTGGCCCAAGGTAAGCTGTGCCTTGGCACTGCCGTAAGGGAATGGGGTGAGAGGGAGGGGAGGGGATGCAGAAAAACCCAACCACCAACAGCAAGAGAAATCCCACACCATGATCCTGTGTCAAGGGGCCCACTTGGCCTGTTGACCCTCCCACCTGCATTCTCCCTGCTGAGTGCCCAACCCAGGGACAAGGCCCAAAAATATGGACACGCTGGACTCCAAACCCTTGCATCTGAAGCCATGTGCTCAAATGTAGTAGCATGGGGAGCCTTGGGGAAGGGAAATTGACCCACAGTCCCCATTCTCCACTGTGATGCACAGCAAGCCACAGAGTTCATAGTACCAGTGCACCTCCTCCTCCCCTGATACTAGACGCCATGTAGGCCCTTACCTCAGTTGCCTGCTGGGTGTCTGGCTGATGTCCTCTGTCCAGATACTTGGGGGAGAAAGAGGGAGAGGCACTGAATGCATGTACAGTTAACCCTCTTACTCCTCCCTGCAGGACCCCGCCCACGGGTGGCCTGGTGATACCTCCCACTGGGGCTCCCAGGCAAATGTACAGCCAATGCAGTGCTTGGTCAGCCTCTCTATTTCCATCTCTCCCTCTCGGCACCAACAGATTCTTCATTTCTTTGCTAAAAGAGGGATTTGTGATTAGAAATAGTTATAAATAGTTAAGAAAACATGCACTGTCATGTCATTCTTGTTAGCCATTTATAAGCAGTTAACTGTACATTAGTTTCAGGCAGGCAGAACAGTAAAATCTGATGATACTGTAGGAGGTTGCAGTGTGTAAGGAGGGTTGCCTGGCTCAGGGTCAGACCCATTTGTCCCAGGCCACCTGACCCAGGGTGCCAGGCAGAAAGGAGGGAGAAGGGAGGGAAGGGGGAAGGGATAAAGAAGCAGGGGGGAGGAGGATAATTTCACTGCCAGAATGGAGGGGCAAAGTGACGGACAGGAGAAGGGGCAGGGAGGGGAGAGAGGTTGGAGAAGGGGCTTGATCGAAGGCCAAGGAGAGAGAAAAAGAGAGAAAGGTGAAGGAGGGGTACTTAAGGGACTGCACAGAGCAGATCACCCTCGCTCTCTTGCTAGCCATCAATATGTTGGTTAAGCACATCAGTCAGCAGGATGGCAGTGGGACTGGCAATTTGTGGCTTTTACTTAGGTGAGGCAGAGAAAACAGGATTTACAAGGTAAGATGAAAAAAAGGAACAATTTAATTGGTTCCATGAAGGAAATAGAAGCAGCACTTGAAGATTTGATAGGGAAAAGGTGGTGGCTTCATAAGGGTTCTGTTTATAAAGGTGAAAGTTTGTAAGCACTGTAGCATAAAGATATCCTGTCTGGAGTTGGACTGGGACTGGAAAAGGAGAAGGGTGTGTTTTTTTTTGAATGTGCTCTGTTTTGGTCATTTGAGCTGTAGATGCCATTGTGGGGATAGGGAGAGTATGGGACTGACAAATCCGAATCATCCAGGATGGGAGATGGAGAGATGATTTGTAGTGCAGCGGGTGAGGGGGAAGAGAATTGTAGTGTAAAAGCGGAGCTGCAGAAGGGAGTAGAGTATTGAGCATTTTGTTTTCCTTTATAAACAAATGTCCCCTTTTTTTCTGAAGTCAGATATGCTTTTAGAAAAAAAACTACAAGTTAAGGCATTACTAGAAGGTGCCAGCAGGTAGCATGACACTCCAACTATACATCTTATCAGCTGTGAAGAGGATTTTTCTTGTTACTGATTCTGAAAGGGGAGGCAAGGGCGGGGAATAATAATATTAGTGGATCCCTTTAGAACAGGGGTTCTCAAATGGTGAGGCCAGCCTCCCTGGGGAGGCCCCAACCTGTTCCAGGGGAGGCTCAAGCAAGTCTTGAAAAAGTATTATATTTCAATTTAGAACTTTATAGATTTCGTGTGAAGGGATAAGGCAAACTGAAAGAGGATAATAGGTGAATTTATGTATTCATTCACAAGGATAATAGTAGGTGAATTTATGTATTTATTCACAAGTATGTGACCAGAGAAGGTGCTGTACACTGAGCCATGGTTTTATTTCAGGTGTACCCAGGGAAGGGTGGTGAGAGAACACAATTCAAAATGTAACTGCAAAACACTCGAGCAATACAAAATGAACAAAAGTGCAAACAAATTAAAAACAATAAACTAACAATGCGAGGAACAACTGATCAATTAGACTGGCAGCAGAACTATCCAAATACAAGAGTTAACCATACAGGTACTAGGGATAAGAGCAGGAAGGAGCAAAATGATCCCTGAGAAGTTGTTTAAGAGCAGGGTGAGAGGCAGAGGTCGGCAGAAAGGTTATTCCAGATGTAGGGGAAACAGAAAAAGCAGTCTGACCCATGAAGGTATGGCAGTAAGGGGCAACAATGGTTCAAGAGTCAAAATATTGGGGCAAGTAGGTTGTCCTGTTGGGGGGCCGGGGTTACAATACGCTTAATAACATGAGAGCCAGCTATGAAAACAGGTTTAAATTTATTCCTGATGTACTATGAAAAGTAAGCTATTTTTCTATGGGGAGGCCCAAAAATATTTTAGTATTTTGGGGGAGGCTCAAGATCTTTTCCATGACTTAAGGGAGGCTCACTATGACAAAGTTTGAGAACTGTTGCTTTAGAAGAAACAAGATTACTACAGGTAAGTAATTTTTTCTTCTAACCCCAGGACTCCACTGATATTGTTACTCTTGCAGACTATGCAGCAGTACCTCAAGGAGGTAGGCCAGAATCCATTTATGAAAAAGACTCTGCAATATCGCTGTGCCAAATCTGGCATCATTTCTGGACTGGATGTCCTGGCTATAATGCTTAGTGACGGTGTGGACTGACCTCCAGGTAGCTGTTTTACATATTTACATTAGAGGTACCTCTCAGGCAGCTGCAATAGTGGCAGCTGTGCCCCTTGTAGAGTGGACCCTAAGACCAGAGGGAGAAACATTACCTGCCTTTGAGTAGCAAAACTGAATACATGGGACTATTCATTGAGAGAGAGTCTTCTTTCGAAGCAGGAGTACTTTTATCTGCTTCCCATAGGTGAGGAATAGTTATTGTCTGTCCTGCCTATGATCCTTGGTATGAGTCATGTAATACTCAATGCTCTTTTTACAACCAAGCTGTGCAATCTACACTTACCTGAGCTAGAGTGTTCAGTAAAGAAAACTGGCAATGTTATAGACTGGTTCAAATGGAAGTCAGAAACCAGTTTGGGGAGGAACTACCTATTAGTTCTCAACACTACCTTGTCCCTGTGGAAAGAAACAGTCCTTTTCGACAAAGAGGCTCTGCAGCTCACTTATCCTTCTGGCAGAAGTGATTGCTACCAAAAAAACTACCTTTCAGGTAAGAAATTTAAGCTCTGCAGATGCCATAGGTTCAAGGGGCAGAAGCATAAGCTGGGCAATGAAATATTAAGGTCCCATGCTGGCACTGGTTCCCTGTGAGGGGGAAACAAATGAGAGAGCCCTTTAAAGAATATTTTAAATACAGGGTTTGATGCCAGGTAGGTATCCTTTCTGGGTGAAACGTATGCTGAAACTGAAGCCAGCTGCACCTTCAGAGTTGACTGCTGCAACCCCAGGTAGTGCAGGTGAGACAAATAATCAAGAAGGGTTGGGATCCTGGCCTGGGCTGAGAATATACCCTTGACACTGCACCAAATGGAAAATCTTTTCCATTTTGAAGCATAGGTTTTCTTGGTGGAAGGCTTCCTCTAACCCTTAAGGACTTTTAAAACTGTTTCAGAGAATTGGACATCTGCATATTCTAAGTCCTCAAGAGCCAGGCCTTGAGCTTCAGAGATCTGATATTGTGGTACACTACCCTCCCCTGAAAGGAAGGCAGTAGATTGTACCTCTGAGGGAGGTGAATCGGTTTGCTCAAAGACATTGAGAGCAGCATGAGTACCAAGGCTATTATGCCCAATCCAGAGCTACCAGAATCACTGAAGCTGGTTGTGACCTGAGCTTGATAAGCACCATGAGTATCAGAGGAAAAGAAGGAAAGGCATAGAGGTACCTGCCTGTCCAATCCAGAATCAGGGCAACCAATGGAACTGTCTCCTTCACTGGGGCCCTGCAGCAATGAAGAGGTAAGTAGTGATTTTCGTGGGAGGCAAAAAGATCTATTTCTGGGGTCCCCCACCTCCTGACTAAAACATTCACCACTTGCTTGTTCAATGCCCATTCATGATGGGCCTAGTTTATCCTGCTCAAGGCATCTTCCAAGGTGTTGTCCTTACCTGGCAGATGAATTGACTGTAGAGAGGCATTTAGAGAGTAAGCAAGGCTCCATATCTTCATTGCCTCTCTACACAGAGAAGAGGACCTTGTCCCTCCTTGTATGATGATGTAATACATTGTTGTGATATTGTCTGTTCTGACTTCTACCACCTTTCCCTGTATGAGATGAGAGAAACCCTGAAAGGCCAGATAAACAGCTCTTAACCCCAGCAGGTTTATGTGCAGGAGTGAGTCTGCACTCTCCCAAGTACCGTGGATGGTGTGATCCCCTAAGAGAGCACCCCAACCAAGCAGGGAAGCATCGGTTGCAAGAACCAGGGAAGGAGGTTCCTGCAGAAATGGAACCCCTTACCTTAAAATTTTACTGTTTCCTCCACCATTGGAGGGCCTGTAGTAATGTTTGTGTGACTGGTACTGGCTTTGAGATGGGGTTCCGCCTTTGGCACCAGTGTGCTCTGTGGTGGAACTGAATATCTCTCATCTAAAACCTGGCACCAATGACTGTGCTTGTTGCTGCAGCCATGTGCCCTAACAGTTGAAGAAACTGTTTTGCTGGCTTTGGCCTGCCCAGGGCAAATGAGCCTGCCAGAAGCTGAAAGCTTTCTGCCCTCTCCTGAGAGAGAAAGGCTCTTCCCACTACTGCATTCAGTTCTGCACCTATGAACTGCAGAACCTGCACAGGGGTCAGGACTGACTTTTTGGTACTGAGAAGGAATTTCAGGGAGATCAGCATATCCTGGGTTACCTGAAGGTGGTCTGACACCTGTTGGTGGGATTTCTCTATGATTATCCAGTTGTCCAGATAAGGAAAAATTGTGACACCCAGTCTTCTGAGGTGTGCCACTACTACTGTTATGCACTTCGTAAAGACCTTTGGTGCAGAGGTAAGGCCGAAGGGAAGTGTTGAGAACTGGTAATGGCCTGGGGGGAGTCTGAATCTGATATACCTTCTCTGTGACTCCCTTACAGGAATATGGAAATATGTGTCCTTTAGATCCAAGGAGGCTAGCCAGTCTCCTTTTTGCAGAGTTGGAAAAATCATGGCCATTGTGACCATTCTGAACCTGGCTTTACCAGATACCTGTTTAGCAGTCTGAGGTCTAGTATAGACCGGCACTCTCCATTCTTTTTTGTTGTTAGGAAATATCTGGAATAGAATCCTTGCCCTCTTTGGTTGTGGGGGACAGGCTCCACTGCTATTGCCAGCAGTAGGGACTGTACTTCCTGCACCAGTAGTTTTCTTTCTGAGAAGAGAGCTGGTGCAAAATGTTTTAACCTTAGAGGAGGAATGGACTTGAAACAAAGAGAGAGTCCCTGACTCACTATTTCCTGGACCCACTTGTCTGTGGTTATTTTTAGCCATTCCAGGAAATAGTGGTTGAGTCTGCTCCCTACAGGATGTGGAGAGGCAGCCCGAAGGGAAAAGTTAGGGGTTCTGTTTTGCTTGCTGCTGAGGCTGAGCGGATTGGGATCCTCTCCAAGAAACCCTTCTACCTGTAGCTCTGTAAAATCCAGTCTGCTGTGGTTGGTACTGCTGCTGGGAAATAGCCTGTGCCTGAAAGAAAGGCCTCCTAAAAAAGGGGACCTGCCCCTGCCTCCCCTAGAATAAGACGAAGCTTAAGTAGAGGGCCTGTCTCTGGTTGAGTTGCTCGTAAAAGGAGCTTTATGTTCATCTACTTTTTTCATATATACCCCAATCTGGGCACCAAAAAGAGAGCAGCCTTTGATGGGCAAGTCCATTGCCTTAGCTTGGGTGTCTTGGGTGAGGCTGGTAGCTCTCAGACAGGCAAATCCTCTTAGAGCAATGGTACCAGCCATCTACCATGCAGCTGTATTACTGGTGTCAGCTACCATCTGAAATTGGTATTTGGAAGCCTCCAAGCCCAATTTTGCTGTGTCTAGCAGCTCTGATACTGATAAAGAGGGGTTAGCCTCAGCATTGTCCACTACTGACTGCCAGAGAGCTGTTTGATAAAGGGCTGCATAGGCCTGGTAGCTCGCTTGATGAATTGCCAGGGATACCGAAAGGTACCCCGTTTTGCCATGCTGTCCACCTTTCTTGATTACTTCTCGCGGGAGGGATGAGAGGATAAGGGAGTTTTGGTTTTCTCACAGGCAGCCTGCTGTTCAATACCCTGGTGGTCTGGGTGACTAAAAAGAAACTCAGCACCAGATCTTTCTAACTGATACTTCTTGTCACACTTTTTGTCTGTGGGTGTGACTGTATTGGGAGCCTTTAGGATTTCTAAAATATCCTTTTTAAAGAATTTGTAGATAGGTAGAAAGAGCCTTTTTGAGGATGTCAGCCTCATAAGCTCCATGTATTGTGCCTCCTCTTCATCCTGGATCTCTTCAGCTGCTTGCAGATCCAGGGTCTCTACCATTTTCTTAAGAAAAGAAAAATGGGAAGAGAAATCCTCTGAGAGTATGGGATGGGAGCCAAAATCCTGTTCTGGTAACACCTCAGGTTCAAGTCCCTCTTCATCTTGGTCATCCTCCTCATATGCCACTGTAGCAGTAGGCAAAAGAGGGGTAACAGTTGCTTTTTCAGCAGTAGTAATCACAGGCTGTTGAGGGGGTAATAAACCCTGCAGCACCTGGAGTAAGGCAAAAGCCTGTGTCCAATCAGCAGTAGTAGAAGAAGCATTAATAGGCACCTGGGGACCCCTTGAGACATTTCAGATGGGGTGTCAGTGTGTTTTGTTGCTAAGAGTGGGGAAGTGAGCTTCAGGTGTGGAGTGGCAGCTACCCAAAAATGGTTGATGCTGTGAGCAGGTCAGGCCTCAAAAAAAAGTAACATTAAATAGTTTATTTAAGAACTGTCAGGACAGATTGGACAGAGGAGCAAGTGCAGGCAGCCACAAGCTGCAGTAAATGATGGAGCATTACTGCTAGCAAGGAGGGTGGGATTTTGTTTAAAAAAAAAAAAAGAAACAAATAGTTATGAGGGGTTTGCAGGGCAAGCTTGCCATTGCTGTGATGATGCAGGAATGGAAAGCACAGGAAAAACAGGATGTAAAGGAGTAAGTCCTAGCCGCATGCTTGTGGCCCTCCATTTTGTGATCAGAAGGGCAAGCCATGAGGTTGTCACTATCTTAGAAAGGGCCGCTTGATGTTTTTCGGTATGGGGCATAATAAGGGACTAGGCATAGGCCAAGGGGAGATTAGTTGCTCAGGTGGATGGGTGCACAAAGAAGACTATTTAAAGAAAAATTGGCAAAATGGAAAATGAATTCAAAAGGGCACCAAAGGAAGGGGATTTGCAGCAAGCGCATGCAATGGCAAGGCAGTCAAAAAGGCAGCCATGTGCTAGAGTTATTCATACAAGCAGTTTCCTGGGGAGTAGGGCAGCAGTATGAATGATGCTGGATCATCATTGGCTGTGCAGTACTGAAAATGGGGGAAAATACCAGGCAGGATGCAGGTTTTTTATATATCGAGATGAGAGTTTTGACTCAAGGAGGGCAATAAGGGAAGCCAGAAGATGGCACTGGTAACCCAGGCTATCCATTACATAAGCACACTTGAAGGCAGGAGAGTTGGATAAATGGAATAGCATGTAATGCAAGCAATAAGGGCAAGGGGATAAGAAAAGGAAATCACAGAAGGGAGTCACAAAAAAAAAAAAGAACCGGCTGCAAGTAGGCGAGAGCAGGAGGATAAGGGGCAGTTCACATTAAGGTGCCAATTATCTGTTATAAAGGAGGCATAACCAAAATTACAAGGAGGGGGAGGACAAGTGATTAGAGAAGGGTTAGTGGGCAGCAGGGGCCCACAGGGCCAATGAGCATGCTGTTTTTGCTTTTTCTCACAGATATATGTTACTGTGTTGGTAGGTCATCATGGCTCCCAGGAAGAACACCACGTCCAAGGATGATGCAGCTAGGAAGCTACTGGAGTTGATAGAAAGAGTGCAGGATATGCTGGATGCAGTGGAGAAGGTACTGGAGGCCTCTGCTACTACCCGTAGGAGCAGGAAGTGAAAGGACCGGAACCAGCCCTGGAAGGATAGGGCAAATAGACCAAAGGCCAGAGAAACCCCTGTCCCTGATGAGCCACAACCTCAGCCTCCTCTGCAAGCTCCCCAGCCTCCCCAACCTCCAGCAAGACTGAATACGATAGATATTTCACTGGAGGGGAGTGTGAAGGAGTATATTGAACAGTTGATAGCGTCCATGGGGGAGAATGGCCTGGGGGAGCTGGAAAAAGTGATTGAAGAGATAAAAGGGGGTAAATGCAGTAACCAGGGAAGCGACACTGGGGGGCAGGAGGGAGCAGAAAACACAGGGGTAGAGACTAGGTGCCTGGGGGTGAGGATAGGGCATCACGTACCATTAGCACCAAAAGAGAAGATTTGGAAATGGGAATATGTAGATAAATTCACCCTAGTAGATAAAGAGACACTTGAAAATATGATGAGAAGGAAAGGTTGGCTCAGCCTGAAATGGCAGCGATACTGGTGCTGTTAGACCAGACAGAGGAAGCAAGGGGATATAGGGGAAGAACAATGGAAGTATGGCTAATAGGGTTGACATATTACAGTGCTATAGTGCAAGAGAAGTGCCCAGAGCTTAGCCACCCCTCTTTTGGCATACCCACTAATAGTGTGTAATGCACATGAGCCAAGGGGAAGATCATTCTGGTTGCAGTACAAGAAGAAGTTTAGACAGAGAGTGGCTTATCATGGGGATGTACGATGGGATACGAGGCATTCTGATTTATAATTTGAGACCATGACCGGGCAGCCCAGTAATGGAAGGGATACAGCAAGGGGGGAAGGGACCCCCCAGATGTTCCTCTGGGGTTTCAACAGGGCACAATGTACTTTGCCCAATTGCTGCTTCAGGCATGCAAGTTCTAAGTGTGCTGAAAATCACCCAATGACAAGATGCAGGTCTTATGGTGATTGAAGCAGAGGGGCAGGAAACATGGGGCAGCCCCTCTGAGGGGATACTCAGGACAGAAGGGGGGTCATGGGGGATGAGAAATCAGGGGAAGGGCTTTGGTTTTGGTACAGGATAAACACAAGGGGCAGGGAAAAATGATGTTCAGGGCCAGAAGGAAAAGGAGTTGCAGTTCCAGGTGGCTCAACCCCCTATCAATGTAAAGCAGGTGCAGGAATGGACAGAACAGCACCCTTACCAAAGGAGCAGGGGACACTCTGTGGGAGGGATTTGAAAGAGGTTCAAGCCTGCATTTTACAGGGGTATGGAGTGCAATTCCATTCCCCGTAAAATGCAGGCTTGAACCTTTTCAATCCTCCCACAGAGAGTGTCCCTTGCTCGTTGGTAGAGACAGCCCTGATGTTAGGATAGTTCAGAGAGATGTGTGAGCAGTTGGTAGTCCCCATAGCTGAGGATAAAAATGGAAAGCCCCAATCACAGAATCGAATTTCAAGGTATTGAGATAGACTTAGAGGCAGGAATGTTTAGACTCCCAACACAGAAGCTACAGAGGCTGAAATGGCTCATGGATGAGGTCAGGATAAAAAGATGAGTAATGCTGAGGGCAGTACAACAGCTGTTGGGGCATTTAAACTTTGCCTGCCAGGCGATAGCCTCAGGGGGGCCTTTCTGTTAGAGACTGTCCAGGGCAACGAAAGGGGCCATCCTTCCACATCATTGGGTGGATATAAACAAATGAGTGAAGGAGGATTTGGCTATATGGGATCAGTTTTTGCAAACTTATAATGTGTTACTGTTTGGCAGGAAGAATTGGTGTATAACATTAACTTGGAGCTATATACAGATGCATCAAGGGCACATGGGATCGGTGCCTGTTTCAAAGGGCAGTGTATTTCAGAGCCTTGTCCGGAAGGATGGAGGGAGGGGGGTTTAATGAGAGACATGACCTTCCTAGAAATTTTGCCAATCTGCGTGGCCACAGTGGTATGTGGGAACACCTGTGGAACCAGAAGGTGACATTTTGGCGTGATAACAGGGCAATGGTGGATGCTATTAATATGAGTGGGCGGAGCTGGAGACAGTAATGTGAATAATGAAGCAGTTGGTGTTAAGGGGTTTGGAGTTAAATTTGTCCTTTAGGGCAAAACATATTGAAGGGGTCCAGAATACCACAGATAACAGCCTCTTCCGTCTCCAGCTGGACATGTTTTGAGCCATCACACCAGGTGCAGAATGCCAGAAAACAGAGGTTCCAACAGTGATGTGGGAAATTGGATGGAAGGAGCTGAATTGCTTTCAGAGCTCTTGGTCTGCATGCACACTGTGGGCATACAAAAGTTCATGGAACATGTCCCAGGCTTTTAGGGAGCAACAAAGCATGGAGGTAAGTGGGCCAGTCATAGAGGAACATTTGGCCAAGTCTGTGGTTAAAAAATGGAAGAAAGGGGTAGCACACACATCCACGTAGGTCCATCTGTCAGCGGTCGGACTGGTATGCAACCTCAGGGATTGGGGCAATCCAGAGAAGGGGCAAGTCACCCAGAGGATGATGTAAGGGTGGTTGCGACTGAAGGGTTAAACTCCAGATAGCAGGCACCCCATTTTGGAGGCACTGTTGGTTCATTTGAGTAAGGCACTGCCTTAGGTCTGCTACACAGTAGGGGTAGCATGCCTGTTTGTGGCTATATTCAAGACCATGTTTTATGGGGCTTTCGGGGTTAGTAAGGTGGTACAGGTGGGATGGGCGGGGGAACAAACAGGAATTTTAAAAGCAGACATTAGACAGCAAAAAAGGGGAGTAGAAATTTGGCTATGCCGGTCTAAGACAGACCAGGTAGGGAAAGGGATGGCACTGCTGCTGGTATGACATAAAGTACCAGATATATGTCCAGTGCTAGCAGAATACATGGAGGTAAGGCCTAAGGTAGGGGGACCTTTATTTGTGCACTGTAATGGCAGCCCAGTCATGGGGGCCCAGATGGTGGTGGTATTAAAGAAGGGGATGGAATTCATAGGTGAGAACCCATGTGGATATCCTTCTCACTCCTTTCAGATCGGGACCACATCAGAAGTGATGGCATGCGAGGGATTTGGGAGGAGGTATAGAAAGTGGGCAGGTGGATGTAAGACTGCTACAAACAAGCATTTGTCAATGCCGACTGTTGCGTGCTTGCTTGTATGTGCTGCTTAGGTATTTGGAAGTGACAGTTTCATGCCTTCCTCCCAAGACATCCACTGTGTCTTTCCATTCAGTATTCACAGAAGAGTGGGAAGGGCAAGGGCCACAGCAGTACAGCAGTTGCCAAGGGGGTGAAGAGGTGGACAAAAGAATCCTGCAGGAGCTCACTAAATTGAAGGTAGACAAGCAATGGAACCCAGACGTACGCATGGGATATTAACAGAACTGCGAAGGAGATAGCAGTACCTCTGGCAGCCATGTTCACTGAGTCATTCAACATGAGTGGTGGAGGAGGGCACATGTGGTCCCTCTACACAAAGTCCGGCAGCAGGGAGGAGGCAAGGAACAATAGGCCATTCAGCCTCACCTCAGCAGTGGGGAAGATCATGGAGACATTGCTTAAAGAAAGGGTAGTGGGGCATCTAGATGCCATGAACCCAGGACCATAGACAACATGGATTCACAGTGGGGACATCATGTCAGATAAATCTGGTTGATTTATTTGACTGGTGACAAAGGAAGTGAATCAGGGTGGGCAGCGGACAACGCTTACCTTGATTTCAGCAAAGCCTTTGACACCATCCTATAGGAGGCTGATAAACTAGCTGGGTAGGCTGGGCATGGGGAAGGGTGGTAAACTGGGTTAGAATCTGGCTAACAGACAGGAGGCAGAGAGTGGTGGTAAATGGTATGCAGTCTAGGGAGAGGGAGCGACCAGTGGGGTGCTGCAGGGATCGGTACTGGGGCCAGTTCTGTTCAATGTCTTCATTAGTAATATTGCAGAACATCTGAAGGGAATTTTTTCACCAGATTTTCAACATAGCCATTTTAAGACCTCTGCTCATGAACAGTGTCACTGTGATTTTCTTAATTTGTCCGTACATTGATTTACTCTACCGACTGCGCCATTATGCGCATACATAAGTGAAACACGTTTAGGGTGAGATATGAAAAATGACATCTGTACTACTCATAAGAAGGTGCGGTACAATGGCAATGTTGAAAATCTGGAGTGAAAATATTGAAAATTCGTGAACTTACGAGCGTGCGTAGGAACTGTACAACGCATGCTCGTAAAACAGTCATTTTTTGGAATTTTTTCACCAAATTTTCAACATAGTCATTTTAAGACCTTTGCTCATGAACACTGTCACTGTGATTTTCTTAATTTGTCCCGTACATTGATTTCGCACACCGACTGCGCCATTCTGCGCTACATAATTGGAAACACATTTTGGGTGAGATGTGAAAAATGACAGCTGTACTATTCATAAGAAGGTGTGGTAAAATGGTAATGTTGAAAATCTGGAATGAAAATATTGAAATTCCGCGAACTTATGAGCCTGCGTAGGAACTGCGCAATGCACGCTCTTAAAACAGTCATTTTTTGGAATTTTTGAACCAAATTTTCAACATGGGGTTTTTGGGACCCCTTCTCATGAATGATGTCACTGTCATGGTGGTATTTGGGCCCAAAGGGTAATTTCACAGTCACTGCACAGTCACTGCGTGAAATCATCCTTCAGGCCCGAATAACGCCATGACAGTGACATCATTCATGAGAAGGGATCCCAAAAACACCATGTTGAAAATTTGGTGCAAAAATTCCAAAAAATGCCTGAGATATGCAACAAAGTTGAAACCCCTATCTAGTCCATTATACAGCTACCGGCATTTCCTCAGTTCATGGGTCGGCTTTGAAGAGTGCAGACGGTTCCCGGGTCCATCAAGATCGCTGCGACTGGAGTCCGGAGGTAAGTATGGGGTGAGGGTGTGGAAGCTGGGTGTGCAGTGGGTGGAGTGCGGGTTGTGGGAGGGTTGGGAGGCGTGTCAGCGGGACGTTTTGTTTTACAGGTTTAAAAGAAGCGTTGTGGGGCGTTTTCCATGCTGGGGTGGGCTCCGGCGTGGCACAAGGACGTTGGGGGCGTTCAGCCGACGGGGATTGGGCACCCCGTCGGCCATGGCATTTGTTGCCACGCCTGGAGTGGGCTCCCAGCATGGCACAAGGATGGGGGCGTTCAGCCGATGGGGATTGGGCACCCTGTTGGCCAAGAACTGCTTGCCATGCTGGGGTGGGCTCCCGCGTGGCACCTACTACTGGGGGACGTAGCTCAGCTGATGGGGATTGGGCACCCGTCAGCTATACAGTGCGTGTGGGCGTGTGTCTGTGTGGTGGGGAGCTGGCGTGAGCAGCCGATATCTTATCGGTGCTCACTGAAGTGTAGCTCCCCTTTCAACTGTATGCCACTGCATTTTGGAGCATGTCATAGATAGCTCCAAAATGCATTGGCTTACAGGGGCCGCGCCTGTCAGCACACTGACTGAATTGGAGGAGGAGGTGACACATCTCCGAAATCTCCGATGATGGCGCTATGTTTCTTGCACATGCGTGCAAGCAACATAAAAATACATGAGAGAATTACTGTACTAATAGTTTTTCTTTGTTTTCTAGCAGTGGTCCACAAGATAGTAGTAAGGGAGGTGGATGGCTGGGCCAGCAAAAAAAAAAGGGGCGGTGGGACAGTGAAATTTCATTATCATTTTTGAAGCTCGACATTTTATTAAAATAATACAAATAAAGGTTACACTGTAACATTTGGTGTACATGAAATGGATATCTGAGCAATGGAACAATCATTGGAACATGATACAAATACTCAGGATAAAGGGGAATTTTACTAGGGGTTCAGAGTTAAGGGGTGAGTGTCAGGGATTGCCACCATCTCAGTTGAGGACTTCCTGAGCCTTGTGACAGTATGTCAACTTCAAGAATGGTTGCATTCATTTCTCGTATTTGATCAGGGTACCTGCGGCAAAGCTGGATAGTCTCTTGTAGGAGGCCACCTGTGCAATTGATAGTAATAATTCTGGAATAGTGGGGCATTCTGGGGTATGCCATCACATCAAGATTAGTTGCTTTGGCATGGCTCCTACTACTGTAGCCCACAGGGCCCCAGGGTTATGTCTGGGGAGGCCTTCTGGTCCACATCCTAACAGTAGCATGGGGGGCATCCATGGGCACCTCTGGTACTACTTCTTGGCACATGGCCATGACTGCCTTCCAAAAGGGCTAGATCAGAGGACATGCCCATAGAGTGTGGTACAGGTGTGCATTGGGCTGACCACAGCACCAACAGGTATCATTATGGAGAAAGCCCAACTTCTTGAGTTTGGCCATGGTGTAATACCACCTCAGCAGCGTTTTGTTCATAATCAGTTCTGTGCTGCATTCTCTGCATGCCAAGTGTATTCTTGACCAACAGTGGGCCCATTGTTGCTCAGAGATGGGGATCTTCAACTCCTGTTCCCCATGAGCTCTGGAGGAAAGGGTGGGGTTTGGGAGGGCATCCCAAAGGGCTTTGTAGATCCAACTTGCTCTGCCTTCCCCAGCTTTATCCAAAAGCTCTATGGGAGAGTGTGGGGTGTGGCCAGTTGTTGTTGGGGCATTTGGTGAGTGGGAAATGGCATCCCTGATTTGTAGGTATCTCCAGAAGTGATTGGAGAAGAGGTGATACCAATCTCTCAGGGATTCAAATGAGTCTATTATATTTATTTATTAACATCTTGGATTAACATCTTTGAGCTACAAGCTCGTTTAAAAAGGTTCCACGTCATAACAGTACAACAGACATTAAGTTACAATGGACAGCTAGTTACGAAAGACAGTAAAATACATAACATGCAGGTCACAAATATTTACAGTAGTTTACAGTGCAGCATACATTAGTTCATGTTTGATTATATAGCTATAATTTATAGCTTACAAAGAGCACTAAGGATAGTAGTGCAGAAGCAGGAGGAGGGTGGAGAAGGGGAAAAGGTAAGGTAGTAGACTTGGGGGAGGCAATGGGCACAGGGCAGGGTAAATTAGGAGAATCGGATGGAGAGTAACTAGTACAAAAATAGTACAGCCAAGGCCTTGTCGGAACAGGTTGGGGGAGTTTGGGTGGGGAGATGGCGTGTACAGGGGGAGTAGGGGGAAGGGAGGGGGGAAGTAATGGGCAAGAGGAGCTAGATATATATTGGTACCGGATACTAGCATATCACTCACAAGCTTGATACCCTGGGTTTCCCAAATACGCCAATGAATGGACACATTGCACATAGTGAGGAAAGGATTATTCCAGTGCGGCATAACAGCCCAGGGGGTTGGGGTGGAGTGCAGACTGGAGTGTACCTTTTTCCAATACCTTATGGATATCACCATCAGAGGAGACAGGGTAATTGGGAATCTTTTGCTGGTATATAGCAATGTGGCTGTGGAGGTGGACCCTGCAAGTAATGATTCCAGAGGTACTCAGTTTGGAAAAGTGTTTCCGGCAGGTGTAAATGACCTTACAGTTTGAGCTGTGATGAAGGCCATGTGGTACCACTGAAACCAAGGTAGGCCCCACCCCCCATTACTCCAGTGTTGATGTAGTTTTTGTCTACTAAAGCAAGGGGGGGCATCCTTCCCAGAGGAAGCTCCCGATCAGGACATCTACTTTCTGGAACTACTTGGGAGGAATGTGCACAGGGAGGTGTGCCAGAAGATACAGTACCCAGGGAGCAACCATTAATTTAATGTAGACTATTTTCCCTCCTATGGATAGTTTTATGGACTTCCAATGGTCTAGGTCACTTCTTAGGGATTCCAATAGGGTGGTGAAGTTGGATGTAACAAATTGAGTTAGATTTGGATAGATAATGATTCCCAAATATTTGATGCCACCCGGGGACCATTTTAGGCCCATTAATATGAAAGCTTGATCACAGCAGGAGTTGTTTAGGGGTTAAGACTCGGGTTTGGTCTGGTTGACCCATAGGCCAGTGGCCTGCTAAAACCTGCCCAGAGTGTCAAGGACTGTTTGGATAATCTGGGGGGGTATGGGCTGTTGTGATCAGGAAGACATCTGCATAAAGGAAAGTTTCTAGGGTACACCCCCCACCACCATTTTTATGCCCGGTATTCACCAGATTCACAGATTGCTATGGCCAGTGGTTTGATCACCAGGACAAACAGCAGGGGTGACCAAGGGTATCCCTGTCTGGTCCCTTTGTGAAGGGTAAAGACTGGAGACATGATTCTGTTGGTAGGTACCGGGGCCATGGGGGATAAGTATAGCAGCTTTACCCAGGCCCTGAATCCTGAGTCTATATCCATTTTCTCCTAGGTGTGCATCAAGTAGGACCATTTGACAGAGTCGAAAGCCTTCTCAAAGTCTATTGCTAAGGCGAACAAAGGGGATTGAGAAGCCTGTGCTACATGCATAACGGTGATCAGGGCCCTATGATGGTCTGACCCTTGCCTGCCTTTAACAAAACGAGCCTGTACTGGATGGATCAAGCCCCGGATAAACTTCTTAAGATGCCCGGCCAAGACCTTCACCAAGATCTTGGCATTGGCGTTGATAAGGGAACTAGGATGATAACTGCTGGGACTGAGTAGGTTTTTGTCCCTTTTGGGGAGTACAGTTATCACAGCCTCTCTCATGGTTGGGGGAAGTGTTCCTTTATTCAGCAAGTCACTATAAGCAGGGCCCCTACTTTTCTGCGGCACAGTGGGACCAAGTTCTGTGGCAAGACTACCATTTACTGCAGAACTTCTGTGGCGGTGGTTTGTAATTTCTGCGGAAGTTCTGTGGCACTAACAAACTACCACATCACAGTGTCAGCTTGTCATCCTGATTTCACTTTCAGGGCAGTAGTTGTAGCAATCAGGATGGTGGAAAGCACAGTAACACTGGTTCAAAAAATAACAGACTTGTTGAAATAATTTTATGTCTAATAAAGCAAAACAGATGTCTCTACCTTAAGGTCCTAGCCTACTGCATAAACGATATATGCAGAGGGGACCTTAAGTGATAAATAAAGTATTTCTATAAGCATGCTATCTATCCCACTAATGAGGTCTCCACTATCTATCACTTATATATTTGTATGTGTTTTCTACACCACTCATGAGGTTCCCACTGTGTATCACTTATATATTTATATGCAATCTGTAGCATACATACAAATATGTGTGTGTGTGTTGAGAGAGACAGAGATACTGTGTGTGTGTGTGTGTGTGTGTGTGTGTGTGTGTGTATATATGTATTTTTTTTTTTTTTATTTCCATGAACTTGCATCCTCATTCATACAGGTCCCATTGGAAATGGCATAGAGGAGTTATTGTAAAACTCATTTTTCATGTCAACCTGCTTTCCCTGACACACTGTGTAACACCATCAGGCCATGACATGCATGTGAACCGATTGTGAGACAGACCTCTCCAGCCCATTACATTGTGTCCACCATGTGACAGAACACTGCACCATACCTTCCCAGGCTCTGAGCAGTGATGTGTTCCACCAATCCTTGTGTTGCCCAGCCAGCTCCCAGAGCTAATCTCTGAACCTGAGTTGCCGGCATGGAAACACAGCATTGTACCCTCTGACCCAACAGCTGTCCCTGCACACAACATTTCTCCATAACTTTTAGATGATTCTATCAACCAATGATAATATGTAATCAATAACCCTGGCAAAAACGCGTACAGGGCAATTATTTATTTAACAGGTCTATACATTATTATATTCCACTTTTTGCGGCATAATTACTTTATTTTTCTTAAAAATGACAGTTAAATTCATTTTATCAGTTATTCATTTCAGATGGCATCTCTATACCTTAAAGGCACAAATAGGTTTGCACAAAGTGAGGTATGGACTTAACAGGTCTGTGCTATTGACGAGGTTTTGTTTAAGTTGGCCCTAGTGCAATAATTTAAGACTGAAAATTGTATTAGGCTGTAGTGCAGGTTGAGCAAATATCACCATGCCTGATGTGCTGTGCCACCATCTCTGGCAGTGGGAGCTGTGGTAGATAAGTGTCTGTTCATTTCTGTTGCAGAACGCAGTCATTTCATTAGCTAATGTGTGATGTTATAGCAATGATAACATCACATTCTGAGCATTTAGGGAGGTTTGGATGTAAAAAGAGGAGACGGGAACCAGATTCTATGTATAAACAGAAATATGAATAAAAAATCACCAAGAAGAGTGAATTCTGCGGCACCGCAGAAGTTCTGCGGTAGATTGCAAGTTCTGCACAAAATTCTGTGGCTGCAGAATTCTAGGGGCATTGACTATAAGCCTTCATTAGGTAGCCAGCTATGTTCACTCCCTGTGCTTGATAGAAGTCTATGGGAAGGTTATCTTTATCTGGAGAGTTATGTGCATTCAAGGACTTTATTGCCCCTAAAACCTCACCTTCCATCAAGGGTTCATCCAGGGAAGTTGCCATGGCAACTGAAATTCTAGGGATAGGGAAATCTGACAAAAATGTCTCTATTGTGGAAGTGTCAGGGGGTATGGAGAAGCATACAACTGCTTGCAAAAATGCACCATAACCTTGTTTTCCCCCTTCTCAGAGTTGGCCTGTGTATCGGATTTGTCTTTGAGGGCCTGGATAGTTCTGGCTTCCTGCTTGCTTTTGAGGTGGTAAGCCAGTAGTTTACTGGCCTTCTCCCCTCCCTCCCAATATGAGTGGTGAATCCATCTGAGACTGAACTCAGCCTGCCTGGTTAGATGATCATTTAGTAGGATCTTGGTGATGGATAACTGGGCCCTAAGTGTGCAGGGTAGGTCCCTAGACCTGATGTTCTTTTACTGGGCCTCTAGATTGGCTAGGATCCTCTCTAGTGCAGCTTTCTCCGCTTCTCTGCATTTCTTTCTTGCCAAGGCGTAGACAATAATTCTACACCTGATGGTGGCTTTAAATGCTTACCATAGCATGGAGTACAATATTTCCACATTGTCATCATTGCGCCAATATTCAGAGATTTCTGGTGCCAACCATTTCTGAAACTGGGGTTCCTCTAAGAGCAGAATATCCAACCACCAGGAGGATAGCCGAGACTAGTAAGGGCCCCACCTGATACACAGCTCCAGTGGAGCATGGTCTGAGATGATGATCGGGTGTGTTTGGACCTTGGTGACCCTTTCATACAAAGAGCTGGACATCAGCCACAGGTCTATCCTACTGGAGGAACCATGTGTAGTGGAGAAGCATGTATATTCCCTTATCCTCGGATGCCTGGTGCACCAGGCATCCAGCAGTGAGTGTTCGGCCAGTAATCTGTGGGCTGCATTGATCACTTGTCTGTGTAGTTCTGCATTCCCCCCCCTGCTCCTATCCATCTGGTGGTCAAGGGTGAGGTTGAACTCTCCCCCATAAGTACTGGGCCTTATTAATATTGGACTCCGAGAGAGTTTGATTTAGGTCATGAAAAAACTGTGGGCAATCCTGGTTAGGTGCATGCATGTTGAGAAGGGTGATAGGCCCTTCTGGGATCTCCATCTCTGCCAGGATCCACCTGTCCTCTTGGTCCTTCATGTGGTTGGCCATTTTCCAACTTAGGTTCTTCTGTAGGAGGATGGAGATCCCCTTTTATGAGAAGGAGCTGCGCTATGAATCTCCTCGTCCACCCGCCCCGTTGAAGTTTCTTGGCCTCCCCCATGGAGAGTTTTGTTTTCTGTAGGAATGTAATCAGGGGGCTCAATTTTTTAAGATGCAAGAGAACTTTTTTACTTTTAACTGGTGAATTGAGGCCCCTTACATTCCATGATAATATGGAAGTCTCCATTGGGTGGCCATCGGTTTATATGCTGAACATGCAGTTTTTTTCCAACCTGGGATGCTCTGCATATTTATTTAATTGCTTTTGGTAATTGGGTAAGTGCACTAGACAGGATTGTCTATTTTCAGGCAAGACCCAGGAGATTACAGTTCAAACAAATTACAAACAATAATACAGGGAGGCACTGATACAATGCAGTACATATATATATATATGTACACACACACACACACACACACACATATATTATGGTAGCACGGTAGTGCTACCATAGTTAGGGTTGAGGAGCCATTTCCATGTTAAACCCAAAATTTTGCACCTTAATAACTTTGCAACCGTTTGATGGATTTGCCTGAAATTTGGAAAGTATGATCAAGACCCATAGGCCTTGGGATCTGCCAAGTTTCATACTGATCAGATATACAGTTGCGGAGTTATTAAGTGTGATCTGTGCGTGCGTTTACGCTTTTCTGGAATTCTGTGGTCGCGCCTACAGGTCGTACGGTTTGCGTGACTGGCCCAAAATCTTCAGGGAACATGCAGCCAGGGTCCCCGATGTGCCTTTCAAAGATTTCGTGAAAAAATATTAAACGGTTCAAAAGTTATTCAAAAAACAGTTTCCCATTATAAGTCAATGGGAAAAGTTAACAAAAAGTTCAACACTTTCGCAAATGCATTTTTACTTTTGCAAATGGGCCTGTTACTTTCGCAAATCGGCCATTTTGTTTTCAGTTGGTGATCAGAAAAATGGTTGGCATTTAAGTTTGGGACCCTCTAGCAACCTAATTTTTTTTGTATTCACCTAGTCGGGCCCTGAGGATGCTTGCCATGTCTTTATTTTGTGGTAAAACACCCCAGAAATATGTTTTTCAAATTTCTGGAAAAGAATGCTACAAATTACTTTCGTGCTCACGAAGAATTAATAGCAAATTTTGTGAAAGCTTCGCAAATTGGCGAGGTAGTTTCTAGTCTGTGGGAAAATGACAGCAATTCTTTTGGCACTGCGCTGCAAAAAGAACCGTGGGGAGTTTTGAGCTGAAATTTGGAAGGAACGGAGCCGACATCTCACAGATGTGCCTTTCAGTGTTGTATTGAAAAAATATTACACAGCGGCAAAGTTACAGCACTCCAAAGTTGACAGTTTGTCCCATAGGATAACATTACTGCGCCCGACGCATTACAGAAATCCTTTGGCACCCTGCTGCAAAATAACGGTTTGGTCTTTTTTCCTGAAATTTGGAGGGAAGACAGCCAACAGCCCACAGATGTGCCTTTCAGTGGTTTGGTGAAAAAACATTACAGGGAGGCAAAGTTATGGCGCTCTGAACTTTTCTTTTTTTCCCATAGGATAACATTACGGCGTTCACACCTTTCAGGGCCCGTAGATTCGAAGCGCGAGATAATGGACTTTCATTTTAAAACTTTCAGCCTTCATGGGGCTAAGATTGAAATTAGCCAAGACAGTTGTAAATAATATGACTTTAATTTTTTTTTCTACGTCGTACGGTTCCCGAGATATAATGTATTTAGTATTCCAAGATCTCATTTTCTGCGCCGATACTCATTATTTTGCATACATTATTTGTACTCACTGTCTTTTTCAATGCAGGTTTTGGGGAAAACCAGCCTGTGCGCTTACATTACTGTTACTGTTGCCCTTTCCGCTTGCGGTTCATTACCGTTTCACTTACCGTTGACGTCTGCGCCACCATGTGCGTTATCCTTTGCGTTTTCATTTGTGCTTGCGTTTCTGTTATTTTTTGCCATTTTCTGTCTACAGTACTGTTTATCTATCTGTTTCACTTTACATCACCATGCCCATTGACATTTCTGTTTGCAGGCACCATGTTACTATGTGACAACACATCACGTGGCAGACCATTCCCGTCTACGCCACCATGTGCGTTACCCTTTCTGTTCTCATTCGTGCTTGTGTTACCATGTGCGCCACTGTTAGCATTTCTGTTTGCGTTGCCGTCCCTGTTAGTATGCCACAAGACATCATGTGGCAGGAGCGCGGGGTCCAGCAGCAGGTGACAGAAATAACAAACAATTGTCTAAATGTACTACGAGACATCCCCACCCACCTGACCAAGTACTGCATGCTCAGTGGAGATCAACAGCAAAACTGAGGCCATGTACACCAAACGTACACATCCCTGATTGCAGCTGCACACAGCGTACCACACTTAGTAGTTGCATGGCCTTACCTACCGATGCCCCACACCACACCACACCACTTGTGGTGGGCCACCTGAGCAATAGAGTTAAGCAAAACCAAGGAGTTGTACAGGTATAATATCTCTGATTATAACAAGGGTTTGAGAAATGCAGCTTTCTAATTGACTGTAAACATTGTAACAGCCTTATGTTTAGTTTTTATTAACATACATGTAGAGCCTAACCATATGATGAACATGGTATAATGTTGTTTAAAATACAGTTTTATTATGATAGCAATAAGCCACTCCCAGGTATTATGTTAATGGTCAGTTTATCACTGTCTAGCGACATGTGGCACTCGGATATGCCTCATTCAACATTAAACCCCTACAGGGTGATTAACAGACCATTTAACATAACTGTTGGTCATGCCTTATTGCTTAATTGTCTTTATGAGTAGATACTCTCCCTCTGCTAGGCACTGCAGCAGCTTTGCAACACAGTGTCCCACCCAGTTACACCATACACTGTCTAGTTGCTGGAGAATGGCTGTGAATATGAACTCATGAAGATGAACAGTGTAACTTGATCATTACAGTCATCGAAACCCTAGTGTGATTATAACTGACAGACTCAGTGATAGAGGATAACCCCTGCTGTCCTAGTACATTTTACCCCATTATAAGTTAAATCAATACTAAAAGACATTCTGTTTATATCTACACCATACCTACTTGATTCCTGTTGTAGCAGAATTAACATAGTTATCACTTTGATAGCATCAGTGACAGAAGTGTGGCAAACCCAAACAGTAGGCATACAGCCTGAGTATGAAACAACTGTTAAAATAATCACACTGTGTCCATAAGTGGCATAGATCACTCATTGCAACAATAGCAAATGTATTACTATTTGAATAAGTTAGTCATCACAGATGCAATGAGATTGTCTTTATCAGGTACAACATACTCAGTAAGTGCCTACAGGAAAATCTATCCTATATACATGTCCGATACAGGTACATCATTGTTGGCTCAGTAGTGCTATGATATTTAGAAGTTGCTTGGCCTGATCCATGCAATTACAATCTTTCTTACAAAGAATACTTACTGCATCTTTAATATTGAAACACACTGAAGGTCTATGTATGTACATCAGCAGTACACCTTCATCAGTAAGAATGCATGTGATACTGGCAGTACCAATTTCACAGCGTTGAACAGGCAATGCTTTTCCATACGTTTACATCAGCCTCTCTATGTTGAGTAAACCATTGCAGTAAATGTACTACTATGTAAATCACCTACTAAATGTATCACTACTTTTATCTTGAGCATGCTAGTGTCTTGTAGTTAATTTATTGTGCTTCTCTTAATTAATGTATACTCAGTAGTGTTAAAACCTTTCTACAACTGTCATCATGCACCTTCAGCATTTATATTGAATAACGGCACAGTACCAGTTGTGGTGTGGTTTGGGGCATCGGTAGGTAAGGCCATGCAACTACTAAGTGTGGTACATTGTGTGCAGATGCAATCAGGGATGTGTACGTTTGGTGTACATGGCCTCAGTTTTGCTGTTGATCTCCACTGAGCATGCAGTACCTGGTCAGGTGGGTGGGGATGTCTCGTAGTACATTTAGACAATTGTTTGTTATTTCTGTCACCTGCTGCTGGATGTCTGTCATTGGTTGTGTTGACTTGGTCCTCCCCCATACTTGAATGTGTGTGTGTGTCTGTGTGTGTGTGGTGCTGGGGGGGGTGAATTCGGAGTTAGGGTTTTCAACCCTAACAGCGAATTTCCTCACTTTTGTCGCTGTGGAACAACTCTAACTAATGCATTAAACGGAGTTTTTTGCCTCTAATTTCCCTTCTTTTTGAGAATGATAACAAGAAATAGTGAATGTAATGCAGCAGCGGGAGTGTGGTGCCCTCTGGGCCCCGCGCTCCTGCCACATGATGTCTTGTGGCATACTAACAGGGACAGCAACGCAAACAGAAATGCTAACAGTGGCACACATGGTAACACAAGCACGAATGAGAACAGAAAGGGTAATGGCATGGTGGAGACGGAATGGTCTGCCACGTGATGTGTTGTCACATAGTAACATGGTGCCTGCAAACAGAAATGTCAATGGGCATGGTGATGTAAAGTGAAACAGAAAGATAAACAGTACTGTAGACAGAAAATGGCAAAAAATAACAGAAACGCAAGCGCAAATGAAAACACAAAGGATAACGCACATGGTGGCGCAGACGTCAACGGTAAGTGAAACGGGTACGGAACCGCAAGCGGAAAGGGCAACAGTAACAGTAATGTAAGCGCACAGGCTGGTTTTCCCCAAAACCTGCATTGAGAAAGACAGTGAGTACAAATAATGTATGCAAAATAATGAGTATCGGTGCAGAAAATGAGATCTTGGAATACTAAATACATTATATCTCAGGAACCGTACGATGTAGAAAAAAAATTTAAAAGTCATATTATTTACAACTGTCCTGGCTAATTTGAATCTTAGTCCCATTAGGGTCTAAGAAATTTTCCGACGAAAAGTCCGTATCTCGCACCGTTTCCGAGATACGGGCCCTGAAAGGCGCTGCGAACGCCGCAATGTTATCCTATGGGAAAAAAAGAAAAGTTCGGAGCACCATAACTTTGCTTCCCTGTAATGTTTTTTCACCAAACCACTGAAAGGCACATCTGTGGACTGTTGGCTGTCTTCCCTCAAATGTCAGGAAAAAGACCAAACCGTTATTTTGCAGCAGGGATCCAAAGGATTTCTGTTATGCGTGTGCTCGTAATGTTATCCTATGGGAAAAATGTCAACTTTGGAGTGTCGTAACTTTGCCGCCGTGTGATATTTTTTCACCAAACTACTGAAAGGCACATCTGTGGTCTGTTGGCTGTCTCCCTTCAAATTTCAGGAAAAAAGACCAAACCGTTATCTTGCAGCAGGGTGCCAAAGGATTTCTGTAATGCGTCGGGCGCCGTAATGTTATCCAATGGGAAAAACTGTCAACTTTGGAGTGCCGTAACTTTGCCACTGTGTAATATTTTTTTAATCCAACACTGAAAAGCACATCTGTGACATGTCAGCTCCGTTCCCTCCAAATTTCAGCTCAAAACTCCCAACGGTTCTTTTGCAGCGCAGTGCCAAAGAATTGCTGTCATTTTCCCACAGACTAGAAAACTACTGTCGCAATTATAAGCTTTCGTAAAATTTGCGACACTTTCATGAGCACGAAAGTAATTTTGCGAAGTACTTTTTCCAGAAATTTGAAAAATATTTCTGGGGTGTTTTACCACAAAATAAAGACATGGCAAGCATCCTCAGGGCCTGACTAGGTGAATACAAAAAAATTAGGTTGCTAGAGGTCCCAAATTTAAATGCCAACCATTTTTCTGATCACCAACTGAAAAAAAATGGCCTGATTTAAGTAAAGTAATAGGCCCATTTGCAAAGTAAAATGCATTTGCGAAAGTGTTGAACTTTTGTTAACTTTTCCCATTGACTTATAATGGGAAACTGTTTTTGAATAACTTTTGAACCGTTTAATATTTTTCATGAAATCTTTGAAAGGCACATCAGGGACCCTGGCTGCACGTTTCCTGAAGATTTGGGCCAGTCACGCAAACCGTCTACGACCTGTAGAGTCTGACACAAATTCAGAAAGCATAAACGCGGCGCACAGGTCACACTTATAACGCCGCAGCCGTATATCCGACCAGTACGAAACTTGGCAGATCCCAAGGCCTATGGCTTTTGATCATAAATTCAAATTTCAGGTAAATCCATCAGACGGTTGCAAAGTTATTAAGGTGCACAGTTTTGGGTTTAACATGAAATGGCTCAACTTAACTATGGTAGCAATGTCATATACTATAATATATATACTGTATATATATAATACAGGCAACAAAATCAGTTTAATGCATTAGTTAGGGTTGTTCCACAGTGACAAAAGTGAGGAAATTCAGTGTTAGGTTGAAAGCCCCTTGGACCCCCGCCCACACCCCAACCGGCATCGGGTGCGATTGGGGTTGCCGCCCTAACTCTCACTCCATCAGGTGTGTGAAGAAGCAGAGGTATAGGGGAATGGGGTGAGAGTTAGGACCAACAACCTAAATATGCACCCTGATGTCACCTACCATTAGGGGGCTAAGCATTTTTCCGATGAAAAGTCTGTATCTCGCACCGTTCCCGAGATACGAGCCCTGAAAGGCGCAGCGAATGCCGCAATGTTATCCTATGGGGAAAAAAAGAGATGTTCAGAGTGCCATAACTTTGGTTCCCTATAATGCCACTAAAATGCACATCTGTGGGATGTTGGCTTTCTTCCCTCCAAATTTCAGCCCAAAATACCAAACCGTTATTTTGCAGCAAGGCGGCAAAGGATTCCTGTAATGCGGCAGACGCCGTAATGTTATCCTATAGGAAAAAATGTCAACTTTGGAGTGCCGCAACTTTGCCACCCTGTAATATTTTTTCCATGAAATACTGAAAGGCACATCTGTGAGGTGTTGACTGCGTTACCTCTAAATTTCAGCCCAAAAGACCAAACCGTTCTTTTGCAGCAGTGTGACAAAGAATTGCTGTCATTTTGCCATAGCCTGGAAAAGTAGTGTCGCAATTTACGAATGCTTTGGGAAAAATTTGCGACACTTTTCGTGAGTGTGACAGTACTTTGTGAAAGTACTTTTTCCAGAAACTTGAAAAACATATTTCTAGGTTGTTTAACCTCAAAATAAAGACATGCCTAGCATCCTCAGGGTCCGACTAGGTAAATACAAAAATAATTAGGTTGCTAGAGGGTCCCATATTTAAATGCCAAGCATTTTTCTGATGACCAACTGAAAACAAAATGGTGGATTTGCGACAGTAAAAAGGCCATCTGCAAAAGTAAAAACTGCATTTGCGACACTGTCTGACTTTTTGTTAACTTTTCCCATTGACTTATAATGGGAAATTGTTTTTTGAATAACTTTTGAATTGTTTAGTATTTTTTCATGAAATCTTCAAAAGGCAGATCGGGGATGCCGGCTGCACATTCTCTGAAGATTTCGAACCGGTCGCACAAACTGTGCAAGCTGTAGAGACGACCAAAAATTCCAAAAAAGCGTACATGCGTGCGCAGATCACGCTTAATAACTCCGCAGCTGTATAAACAAACAGTACAAAAGTTGGCAGATCCCTAGATGTATGGTTCTTGATCACATATTCCAAATTTCAGGCAAATCTGTTGAATGGTTGCAAAGTTATTAAGGTGCTAAATTTTAGGTTTTACATGTAAATGGCTCCTCTTCCATAATATATATATATATATATATATATATATATATATATATATATATATATATATTTAGATTATATATAGATATGTATTCAGTAGTTCATATAATGACTAATGCATAGACTGGGGGACAATGTAAACAATGTAGACCTCCTGAAGTCACTCTCAGACTGTCCTGTACACCAGTTGTCACCACGCTACTCACTTAACATACTAACCTTTTAATTGTATATTCACATAAGTCATAGTCAGCTTAGTTCACCTGTTATCAGTATTCTAAAGTCACACTGCAGGTCTGTAATGTAGTACCATATATCTGTACAGTTTATCAGTGTATACTACTTAATTGTTAGCCCTTTAAAGAAAAAATAAAACTTACTTCAAAATGCATACCTGAATTGCAGGCAAAAGACATGACAAGGTTGCTTTAAGATACCGTAAATTAAGTTCATTCAGTAGCGCTCTGTCTGTGTACTATATGTACAAAGTTTAAAAAAGGGGGGATTAGACATACATTTTAGTAATGCTTTACTTAATTCCAGGTTAATAATTATTTAATTCAATGCTTATGACTGACCTGGAAACTCCAGGTTTATACCACACTCTTCCAGTACTACTTTTGTTATATCAGTATCCTTTCTGTGGACAGTATCAAGAAAAAGTTTAGAATTAGCAGGTAATAAAACTTTTCTCTTTTAAATTGAATACCAATCACTAATTATTATCTCCTAACCTTTAATTGTCTGTTTTCACTCCTGGTTAACTGCTTACAACAGGGCACAGGTGGTGCTACTCTAAAGGTGAAGATGTGCCCATGAATATGCGACACAGTGTGATATTCAACTGTGGAACTATGGCGCAAGTGTGGAGCAAAACCTGGATGTTCCGAGCAGACTTGAGCCTATAAATACAGGGCGCAAGCACACAGACAACACTTGCACCAGGTGAGAGGGAGAGAGAGAGAGAGAGAGAGAGAGAATGGCAAGTGACGTTGGACAGACAGACAAACAGACAGAGCAAGGGAGCCAGAGCCAGTGAGGGACAGATTGACTGTTACAGGCAGCCACAGGTGAGGGACAGAGGAGGCAGTAAAGAGTGAGCCAGGGGCTGAGAAAGTGAGAGGGACAGGCAGGCACAGTGCCACGCAGTGCACCAAGGTGGCATGCAGCCTTCAGTAGCTGACCGCCCAGGAGGAGACAGGACATCGGGGCTATGGATAGTGCACCCTCCCTAATGGAGGCCATAATGAGGGGGCAGGAGGAACAGTGACATGGCCATGGAAGGGCCCGTCGGCGTTACACCCAGAACAGGTGATACCGTGCCCACACCAACTTCGAGAACTACACAGATACAGAGATTATAAGGTGGTACCACCTGAACAGGGCCATTCTGAGGCAGCTTTGTGAGTTGTGCAGTGAGGAAATGCAGTCACCCACAAGATGGAGCCACGCAATGTCTGTGGAGACAAAGGTGACAGCTGTCATGTACCTGATCACCATGGGCACCTTCCAGAGACTAACAGGGGACACCACAGGCATAACCTAGTCGGCCACATCATGCCTCCTCACACAGTTCCTCAACACTCTGCTGCCACATGCTTTGGAATACATCCAGTTCCCAGCACTCAGGCAGAGAGTACAGCAACCATGCAGGACTTCCACAGGGTAGTACGCATGCCTGGCATGCTTGGGGCCATTGACTGCAACCACGTGGGCATCCGCATGCCAGGTGGTGTGCAATGCCAAGGGGTGCATCACCAGTGTCTGTGCCACACACCATGGGAGTGCACATGATGCATTCATCTGGCACAGCTCAGCACTGTGCCACAGGTTCAAGCATGGGGACATCCCCACAGGCCACCTTGTGGATGAGTACGGAATGGGCAAGGGTGCCGGGCAGAGCAGACCATGGGATGGGGAGGGCAGGGTGGGTGGGCTGGCGAGGGTGCCAGGGACAGGCAAGAGGTACAGCAAAGGAGGACACAGGGCTAACCATGTCATTATCCACACAGGAGACAGTGCCTATCAACTAAGTCCCTGGCTGCTCATCCCCTATCGGGGCCCATCATCCCCAGCAGAGGAACGCTACAGTGAGGCACACGCCAGCACATAAAACATCATTGAACATGTATTTGGGATGCTGAAGGCATGGTTCCATTGCCTAGACAGGTCTGGCGGTGCTCTACAGTACAGCCCCTTGAAAGCCTGTGGCCTATTCCTGGCCTGCTGCATACTGCACAACATGGTCATTGACTGAGGGAAAGCTGTTGAGGTTGATGAAGGTGACAGTAGTAGGGACGACGAGGGCAATGGGCCAGAGGGTGGTGGACAGCTCTGCTCAGGTTGAGGGATCCCCAGCTACAGAGGATGGCATGGCAGCATCGGGACACCATAGCACAGGAGTATTATGGTGCACACAGGTAGGTGGCACCAAACCCACACACTGGCCACACACACAGGTACAGCACACAGGCAGGGGTGTGCATGGCAATGGGCATGCACACACAGAGGTGTGGTACAGGGTTAGGGGAGTCAGTGGCACACATCCACACACAACTGCACACAGCAGCAAACAGCAACACACACATGTACCCACGTGACCAGGTGCTGGCTAGTGGCGGGGATCAGATGCATTGCACAGGTGCACTGGCACAACTGGTACAGAATTGCCCTCATCACACCCATGCCACATGAGCCAGCAGCTGGGCAGGCATGCACACAGGCAGTGTGTGGCATGACACACAGGTGCCAGACCAGTGGTATGTACACACTGCTGATGTGTGCACAGGGCAGAGGCTGCAAACTGCGGTCAGGGTGTCAGACACATAAGGGCCACCACACGGAACCATGGCCATCGCCGCCATGGGGGTGGCTGCACCAGGGCTGATTGGCAGGCACAGGGTGCTCATCGGCCACAGGGGATGTTTGCAACAGCCCCCCAGAGGTTGTACTGTGGGACTGTGACTGGGTCCATGCAGGGGTGTGTAGTTGCCTAAACAGGCCCAACTCAGGCATGCCTGGGATGCCAAAAGCAGAGCCTGATGTCAACAGGAAGGGTGTCATCTGACACTGGGATCGTGGGGTGGACAGTGTACTATGTGGTGTCCATGGTGGCCTGCCACACCCTGTGGCAGCCAGCAGTGCAAGGCCATCTGTGATCGCATTGGCTATATGATCCTGGGATGCGGTCATGTCCTCCCGCAAGCACTGTAAAGCTGCCAGGAGCTGCGCAGTGCCCCTCTCACACTGCTCGGCCACTTGGTGCACCTCTGCGTCCAGTGCATACACCTCAGTGGAAAGCAGCACCTGTTGCTCCATGAAGGCCTGCAGCAAACGGGTGTGCTCTGCCGATGGGTCAGCCCCCAGGGGAACCTGGGGGGTGCCAACCCTCCTGCGGTGAATGACCATGCTGCACAGCCCCCTGCTCAGGTGGATGCTGCAAAGTGGGATCCCCATGGAGTAAGTCCCTGTCAGGCACCCCGGCAGCGGAACCCATGTCTGGCTGCCCTGTGGCCTCTGCTGCCTGCTGCTGTTGCCTATCCAGCCACTGAACACTGTCCAGCGCCTGCACAGCTGCACCACCCCCACCACATGGCATTGCTGTGGCAGTGCACACAGCAGCATCTGCAGTGGCAGAGGGCAGCTGTCCCACCACTGTCAGGCCACTGGGCATGCTGCCTGTGATGCTATCTGGTATGGGCGACTCCCCCACAGCAACACCCATGTTGTCCAGGATTATGGTCAATTCGTCATCGGTGTCGGACCCTCCCCCAATCTGTGTCTCCACACAGAGGACGCCAAGATGGGCATCCTTTTGGAACACATCTGGGGCCTCATCCAACCCCATGCCCAGGACATCCAGGTGGACAGTGGTAGTGTGCTGCAGCCAATCAGATCCTGGATGCCTGTGGAGGTGGAGGTTGGTTCCTCCAGGGCTGGGCCTGCCTGATGCCCTACCTCCCCAACACAGCCACTGCATGCTGTGCGTGCAGACATACATACCATGCAGTGATGGACTGCCACCCATCTGAAATCCACCACCTTGAACACCCTCCACAGTGCTGCAGTGCACGGTAACTGCCGCCAGCTCCTCCTGTGTCATGAGCTGTGGTGCATCAGCAGACCCCCCTCTGGTGGCTTTCTGGGCTGCACAGATGGCTGCCACCTTCTCTTTGATGCCCCGCTTATTGATGCTCACCTTCTTGTGGCACTTCTGCACTGACTGCTGGTGGCTGCCCTGCTGGTTGATGCATGCCGCCACCTCCTCCCAGGCCCCAACCCTGGCCTGTGGTGTGCCCATGGCACCACTCAACAGTGGCTCCCTGTCAAGGTAGGCCTCGAACAGGGTCTCTGCCTTTGTGAAATTGGGCCTGCGTTTGCAAGCAGGCCCACTCTCCTCACCCTCCTCACGTTCTGACATGTTGCTACCTGTGGACATGGACAGCACAGTGTGTCAGTGTCAGCAGCACACTGATCCATCCCCCCTGCTGTACTTGGTGGGCTCAGTGTGCCCCAGCAGCATGTGAAACTTAACTCAGATGGTTGCAATACCAGTCCATGGCCTGTGCCAGTCCTTGGTGCTGTTATAGAGCAATGCATGCAAATGAGCATTGGCGCAACGGTAATGACATGCTAATTTCCCCAGTGTGCCATGCATTGGCCAATGAGCTCGTTAGTATGTGGCAGCTGAATATCATGAATTCGCTCTGTGCACATTGAGATTGCTCTGGAGCAAGTCGCTGTGCAATTCCCAGGCATGTGCACTGTGCAGGACTGCAGTGCGCACGGGCCAGTCAGTATGCGCCCACTTATTGTGCACTGTGTGCCCACTGTGCAATAGGGACCATGGTGCATGGTGCATCATGCCTGCTATTGTGCACTGGCACACTGTGTGGAGGCCGACCCCTGACACCTGGTGTGACCCCCTGACCCCTTGTCACTCCTCTGCCACGTGCCAGTCTGGCCACACCCATGTCGTGCATCTTTGGCATTGCACAATGGGTGGACACAGTGCATGTATCCTTGAAGTGCGCATCTGGCGTACATTGTGCACACGTGCACCTCCAGCTACCATATTGCTTCTCCACATTGAGGTTGGCACTATGGCACAGCGTGGAGTTCGGTGGGCGAGGAACTGGTCACAGGTAGAGCTTGTGAATCTGGTAGCATGGGTACAGCCACACTCCCCACAGCTATTTGGCCAGGTGCCCCTCTAGCAGCCAAGGGCTGATGTCTGGCAGGGGATTGCTGCCAGACTGCAGCAATGTACTGGGGTGGCTAAGGACTGGGTAGCCAAGCCGCCACAGGTATGGGGACCTCATGTGGCAGGACCCAGTGTGCCTGCAACGGCTGTAGGCATGCATCCAGTGAGGGGCCATGCCACGGCAAGGTAAGTCAGCCCATTCTACATGTGTGCCCTAGTGCTGTACTGTGGTGTTGACTAGGCTGCCTGACATGCCCTGCAGAGGGGTACACTGTCATCATGTGCATTGTGGAGTGGCATTGCCAGCCGCAGCTTGCTTTGTGATACAGCCATGCGGGATGTGTCGGGCAGGGGCACACCCTGTGCACAGGGGTAGGAGTGCTGGGCAGATGCTGTGGATGATTCCTGATGTGTACCTGTCTTTGTTCCATTCCCAGGACCTGAGGATTGCCACCGAGCAAGGGTGGCAGGAGTAGTGGGAGCAGCGCAGCAGGCCACAGCGAGCCATGTAGGTGGCACGGGAGCAGGACCGGCACCATCGGGGCCGCAGAGGGCAGGTAGGCACTGTTTTGGTTCAGCTCACTTTAAAGGGGGGTCAGCAGGGGAGTGGGTGCAGGCATGGCCACCTGTGTCATGTGCTGTGGCAGCTGTGCATGCAATTGTGGGGCAGCCATTGCACACGTGTGCCAGCTGTTGGTGGAGTGGGTGTGTGCCCAGCTGTCACTGGTGTTACTGTGGTGCTGCTGGTGCACTGTGCCATGTGATTGTCATTGTGCAGTTGGGTGGCCATTGGGTGGTGGTGACCATCTCTGTGCACTGTCATGGTGTGCCAAGTTGCTGGCAGACATTGGCCCACCCCCCTGTGGGTGGCCAGGGCAGCCACTCCAGGAGTGTCTGTTTCCACTGCCCATTGTGCACAATGGGTGGGCATGGTAGCTTGGGACATTGCACTGATCACCTGTCCTGTCCCTTGTCGTAGGTGCCCAGTGGAGGCGGCTTATGCCATTATACTGCAGGCTGCTCTGCCAAATCATACTGATTATGTGCACCACAATGGAGGCAGTCATGCAGGTGCACCGACTATTGCTGGCAGACCAGAGGTGGAGAGGGCGACAAAGAGTGGCAGGGCATGGCCACCGTTAGCTTATGCCCCACCATTCCCCTGTATCCCTGGCTGTTCCTCCCCCATCTGTCCCCTTCCCACTGTTCAGTCCCCATTCCCTGTCCCCTTCCCTCACTTTCTTACCCTTTCCCACCCTCTTGTTCATGTAAATAGTTTTCTTGTTGAATATATATTTTTTGACATACCTGCCTGTGTCGGTGTCTGCTTTGCAGCTGGCATGAGGAGCCATGCTGCAGTGGCGCAGTGTATGTCCATGTGGTGCACGTGTGTCAGTGCGCATGTCATGCATCTGCAGTTCACTGCTGTGTGCTGTGGTGTGTCCCACTGTGGTGATGTCCTGCCCCTTGGTCGGTAGCTGTGCCTTGGGATGCCCATGGGGCAGCTGTCAGGGGTGTGTGGCATGTGTATGCTTTGCTGCATGGTCCTGAGTGTGGCTTGCTGTGGTCTGGGAGGGTGGGGGCACTGCTTGCGGCCTGTGGGGGGGACTCCATTTGTGGTCCTCTGTTGGCCATTGGTGCCACCTGTTACCTGTTATCTGTGCCACTGTTTTGTTCTGGGGCAGGGTGTCTAGATGCCTGTGTGTGCCCTACTGGTGGTGGCCACCTGTGGCATGACACTGTGCTTCCCTGGCACTGTCTCTGGGTCTGTTCCTGTGGCATGCCCCCCTCTGTTGCTCTGCTGTGCTCCCACTGTTGCCTGGGGCATCTCTTTCTGCACCATGGTGCAGGTCTGTTTACACCATGGTGCAAGTCTGTTTGCACCATGGCGCATCTCTTTTTGCCCATGGCGCATCTCTGCCATATTCAGCTGGGTTCCGCTGGGACAGTTTGGTATGTGTAACCTCTGAATATGATACTTGTTGCGCCATGGCGCATCAGATTTATGCTGCCCAGACTTGCACAGGCCTTTGGCACATTTCTGAATATCTGGCCCATAGTACATAGACAGAGCACTACTGAGTGAACTAAATCTAACTTGAAGCAGTCTTGTCAAGGCTTATGGCTGCATTTCAGGTACACACTTTGAATTAAGCTTTATTTTTTCTTTAAAGGGCAAACAATTAGGTAGCATGCACTGATAAACTGTACAGATATGTGGTTCTACATTACAGACCTGCAATATGACTTTAGAGTACTAATAACTGGTGAACTAAGCTGACTATGACTTATTTGAATATAGAAGTAAAAGGATGACATGTTAAATGAGTAGCATGGTGTCAACTGGTGTACAGGACAGTCTGAGAGTGACTTAAGGAGGTCTATATTGTCCCCCAGTCTATGCATTAGTTATCATATGAACTACTGAATATATATATGTATATGTATATATATATATATATATATATATATATATATATATATCTAAGATTTTTAAAACAGCTTCACCATTCAGAAAAAATGTGTTTTAACTTAATCGTTAGAAACAGATGGCGTTCACCCTCTAGTGGCATAAATCAACTGAAAAATGTTTTTATAAAAAATAATTCTAAAGTGTTTATAATACAAAAATAAATATTATACTCAATTTGTAAATATGTTTATGCATAGATCCCATCCCTGAGGAAGCCTAACAAGGTGAAACGTTGGGCAGTTGGGATCTTTTGAGACAGAAAAAGAAATACGAATAAAACAAAAAACTTTTGAAACTATTAAGGTGAGACTGACATTTCTTTTCCCTTGTATGCCTTATTATTCACCCACCAGCCCCCAAATGAAAACTAGAGATATCGGGAGGGAACCCACATTCCTTGGATTTGCTTCGTGTGTGTGCCCCATGCCATGTAAGACTTAAATGAGACTGTCAATTGGGAACCCCTTTTTTGTGACCACAGGCTGTACCACCTGGCAATTGTCCAGGCGGAAGCCACCTGCATCCATGTTGCCCACTCCTGTGTTAAGAACATCGGACAGGGTCCCTAACAGAAATAGCATGCTTTTACAGTCCTTCTCTATGGGAAACCTTGAGGAGGTCCCGGGCTTCACCTGAGATCTTGAATCACCCTGCTCTTTTGACCAGGAGATGACAGGAAATGGGCAAAAAAAAAGAATGGCTAGACAGGAACATTCAGCCTGGTGTTTCCTCCCTGAATGGTTCTCTGTGAGTGCCAGCTTCCCAGTGTAGAATGGCTTATAACCTTTAGAGCATAATCAGGAAAGCTCCACCACCCAATAACTTATGGGGGAACCTTTAACATACATGCAACTGGTTCAGAGGTTACCGGGGTCTCTGGTGAGACAACTTGGCATTTTAACATTGTTAACAGACTGAAGTAAATATAACCATATAATATATAGTAAACACTCAAGTAGATTTACCCTCCGTGCCATACACCATGGTGGAGTACACTCTGTGTAAGTAGTAGGAGCACCTGTGGATGGTGGTCTGGAGCCTCTGTTTACAGGATTGAACAACATTTGAAACAGCCCCCCCATCGGGCCAGACCATTAAGGGGTAAGAGGTCAGACCCTGGGCAAAGGTGTATCTACTCCATAAAGAACAGTCGTTATCTGACCTGGGTTCAATCACCCCTCCAGGTTCAGCAGTTCAGGTGGGAATGGAAAGGTCCTCATTGGCAGTTGGGACTCCTGCATGTTGGCCTTCACCAGTCCCTGTGATGAAGCACTCTCTACAGTTTCAGCCCAGGGTCGGGCTTGTCCGGTGGAAGCTCCAAAATGGTGATGGGTACAGTTCGAGTTAGTGGAGTCAACAACTGGTGAGGGTTTTCGTCTGGTAGGTCTCTCAAAATAGTGAAATGGTTATTGCCTGGTGGGGGTTGGGTGAATCGGAAGAGGCCTCTGACTCTTGGCCCTTGCTGCTGCTCTGGGAACAGAGCCTTGGTGATTTATCTACATGAGTCCCCTAATCAGGTTTCTTTTTGTAGTTCCGGGGTCATCCCTTTGGCGCAGGAGTCCAAGGACCAGGATCAACTGCCTGTGGCCTCTGGGCTGCCTCCAATCGCGGGGGAGCTACCTGGGTCTGAGCTCCTTGACTGGAGCACACCATTGATGTGGGCTGGGCTTGGAATTTGTTTGACTTGCTGGGCTCCCCAAGTTTGCTTCAGTTCAGCTTGGGGGTGTAGGAGGCCAGGAAAGCTTCAGCTGCCTCCAGGGGGTCATAATGCGAAGGGTGGCTGGGTATCTTAGAGAGTTCTCAGCCCAATGTCTGTGTTGGCCTTCTGTGCCAGTGTGAAGGCCCTCTGTATTTAGGACAGTTCCTGGGAGCAGTCCATAAATATTTGTATCTTTTGTCCCCTCCAGGTGAGATTTTGTTTTAATCTGGCAGTTAAGAAAATCACTTCCCGATCCCTAGATCTCAGGAACCAGGCAAGGATGGGGTGCGGGTGGCCACCAGGTGCTGGCCGAGGAGCCAGTGAGTGGTAGGATCTGTCAATCTCCAGGCGATCTTCCCCTTGACAGCCAAGGACAGCTGGCAGCTCTGATTGTAAAAAATAGATAGCATCCTTGCCCTCGCAGCCCTCCAGGAACCCTACAAATCGTAGGTTATTCCGGCGACTGTGATTTTCTAAGTCCTTCACATGCTGCCACAACAGATGGATCGTCCGGTCCTGTGCATGTCGTCAGGAGTCAATGCGGTGATTTATGTCTTCATTGTCAAGCAGGTGTTATTCAGTTACATTAGCTCAGTGTGATAAAGCAATTATGTTCGCCACATTATGTTGAACAGCAAGTTCGAGCTTTCCCATCTGCTGGATTAATTGTGAGAACATGCCCTCGATTTCTTACAGATTTGGATCTGGTGGTGGGAGGGTTGTCAACTCCATCTCAATGATCAGTGTGTGGGGGGAAGGCCCCAGACTCATGGTGTCAGCAAACATTCATGATCTCAGGCTTACAAGAAGCTACAGCTCTATAAAAGAACAGCTCTGGTCAGGTAATTTTTTTTTTTTTTATATTTTATGCTCACGCCCCCTTCGTCTCTGTGGCTCACCATCAGGGACTTGGCGGGGGAGCACAAATCCCAGTACTGTCTTTGGCCCCGATCCTGCCTCGGACTACCCCCAGGAGGGGAAGTGGGGAAGGGGGACTACCCACACTTGTGCCATGTGTCGGGCCTCTGACCAACCCAGTCTGCACCCCCCACCAGCCCCATAAGCAGGAGAGCTGATGCACCATTTTCAATTTCCTTTTTCTTCCCCGTACCCCTGAGGATGTAGGCTGTTGAGGGGGATCCATGGAGAAGATGCACATAGAGACATGATGCATTTCTGGGCCCCAGCCAATGTCCTCCCTTCCCACGTGTCGCCCACTGTACCTCCACCCGTGTGCACCCAGGTGATGGCATTGCAGCGGGAGAGGTGTCCCTCCCTCTCTGGCAGAGGACAGTACCCTTGGGGTGCTCAGTCCTTCTCCCCCTGGCCGACCCTCCAGCTCCCCAGGCTCATTCTCGAACCCAGTTCACCAGCGTTGCAAGCAGTAGCACTACCACTGCACCAACAGGCTGGCCATCAGGTAATCTTTTAAATGTTATTAATATGACTGGAAAAGTTCTTAGTAGCAGAAATGACAGGAGAATGGCAGGATTTCTCTTGGAGTAGCAGGAGCTATTGGTTTAAGCTGCCTTTTTTGTTGGCATCTGGCCACGTCCCCTGATGTTATTTATCATTAATCTAAATGTATTTACATTTCAGGCCAAAACATGCAGAGAGAGGTGTGGATATGTGGCCATTTGTTTGTGTACTGGGCAGAGTGGAGAGCAGCAATAAGCCATGGGGGTTTACGGCTGCATCGGGATGTGGGGCAGACCAGAGTGATGTGGAGTGGCATCAGGGGCATTCACTGCCCATAGCTGCTGCTGTTATTAGAGGAATTGAAGTCAAAATGGACTGAAGTAGACATGATCATATTACATCTGGGGGGAATGACTTGGTGACCATGCCCTGGTTAGACATTTTCTGAGAAATCAAAGAGACATGTTAAAAATAAAGGAATTGTGGCCACATGTGGTGATGGCCTGGTCCAAGATCATACTAAAATGGATATGAAGGTACACCAGGGATAGGAAGATCATTGATGAAGCAAGGAAGTGAATGAGCAGAAGGGTAGGAGCGTTCATCAAAGTTATGTAGGGGGAAGGTGATAAAACAGAAAGAAAATTTTGAATCAGGTGCAGGTACCTATAGGGCAGATGGGGTACATTTGTTGGACATAGGGGTAGATATATTTAACTTGGACCTAGGGACTGGGACAGAGCAGCGGAGAAAGGACTAGGGGTCCCACGCAAGCTAGAGGGAAGACCGTCTTCCATAGCTAGCTGGAGTTGGGCTAGTGCAAAAAAGAGCGGAAAGGAGGAGGGAGATGGTAGAAGGGACCTGTAGAGGAAAGAAAAAGGGGGACAGAAGAAGGGGGAGGGTGGAGAACCTGGCCTGGATATTCATCGAGGTTGGGAGAGGGCACCTTGGAGTGTACATCCAGAGGGCTCGGGGGGGGGGGTGTACACCCTGTCCCAGCAGGAGAGAGAATGGAGGAAAATGATGAGGCCTACCCCAGGTGTACACCTGGTGGGGGGTGATATGGATTATTACATGATGAAAATGGAGGATTGGTGACAATAAATGCTGCAGTAAAATGATGTATATGTCATGGAATTAATAAATATAATTGGAAGTTATTAGAGTTTTAAAGTGAAGTGTGAAAATGAATTCATTGTCGACTGAGCACAAAAAAGATTGTGTGGTCATGGTTATTTGGGGAAAAAGGGGTACAGGGACAAGGAGGGTTGACCTGGTCCCAGGTCACTTGACCCAGGGTGCCAGGCAAAGAGGAAGGGGAGGGAGGGAGTAAAATGCAGGGAATTAAGGCTAAGATAAGGAGGATGGCATTGCTGCCGGGGGGGGGGGGCAAGGTGAAGGACAAGAGAAGGGGTGGGGAGGGGAGAGAGGTGGGAGAAGGGGATTGGCCGAAGGCCAAGGGGAGATGGAGGTGAAGGAGTGGAACTTTAGGTGCTGCACAGAGCAGACCCCCCTTACTATTTTGTTAGCCATCAGTTTGCCCACCTTCCCACCTGATAATTAAGGATGCGAGAGGCATGTATAAGGGATAATAAGGAGGTAGAGACATGAAGATAAGTCACATGGGGGTGGTGGAGTAGAGGTCACAGTGGGGCTGCTGAAGGTGGACAGCAGTAAGCCGTGGTTTTGATAAAAAAGAAAGTATTGCAGGGAGGGCTGTTGGAGTGTACAGTAGCAGGTGGTACATAAAAAAGAGTGGAAAGGAGGAGGCAGAAGGTAGAAGGGGCCTGTAGAGGGAAGAAAAGGGGGTAAGATGTATTGGGCAGGGAGGGGGAAGAAGAGGGTGGGGGAAGAATCCGGCCTGGGTATACATCGAGGATTAGAGAGGGCACCTTGTGGTATACATCCAGACAGCACAGGAGAGGGGGAGGGTGTACACCTGACCCCAGCAGGAGAGAGAATGGAGGAAAATGAGGAGGCCTACCCCAGGTGTACACCTGGGGGGGGGTATGGATTATTACATGATGAAAATGGAGGATTGCAATGATGACAATAAATACTGCCCCTGGTAACTACCATCCAATTTCCCTCCTCCATATTCTGGCAAAACTACAGGAGCACCTCGCACTCTCACGACTTTCCTCATTCCTCAACTCCTCCTCCTCCTCCTCCTCCTTCTCACCCTACCACTCTGGCTTCAGGAAGTACCACTCCACTGCTACTTCCCTCCTACGGCTCACAGACTCCATTCTTGATGGTATGGATAAAAGCCTCTTCACCTCAGCTATTTTCATAGACCTGGCAAAGGCCTTTGACACTGTCTCCCATGCACTCCTCCTGGACAAGCTCTCTCTTGCTGGGCTCTCTACAGAGGCCACTAGCTGATTCCACTCCTACTTGGTAGATAGGTCCCAGTCTGTCAGCATTGGTGACTCCACATCTACCTCCCTCCCAGTCACTACTGGAGTCCCCCAAGGCTCAGTCCTTGGCCTGCTCCTTTTCTCCATCTTCCTAAATTACCTGCCTTTGGCCTGCCCACACACATCACGGTACTGTATACATCAGGCCCTTCAACTGATGATGTGCTGACCAGGCAACAGCAGGACTTCAATGATGTTAGGCTCTGGTTTCACACAAATCAACTATTTCTCAATGCCAAGAAGACAGTCTCAATGACCTTCAGCATGAGGCAGAGACTCTCTCGGCCCTCCACCATCCCCTCCGTCCACACCCTTGATAGGACTACTCTGGAGGCTTGCTCCTCTTTTAGATACCTCAGGGTCTGGCTTGATCAGCACCTCAACTTTTCTGTACATTTTGGTGCCATCCACAAAAGTTCCACCCAAAGTTGGGTGCCCTGTTTCGTAACCATGGTTGTATCCCACTGCCAGCCCACCTCACTTTTGTACAGAAAATGATTCTCCCTATCTTTGACTTTGGGGATGCAGTCTACAGTGCCACTCCCAAGTCCACTTTAGCCAAACTGGACACCCTTTTTCATTTTTTCTGCCATTTTGCTCTTGACTGTCCTCCCTCTACACACCACTACACTCTTTACCAGACTCTCAACCTCCCCTTGCTCCATGACCATAGACAGCCCCACTGTGTGAGTCTCATGACCAAGTTTTGGTCCCTGTCCTTGCCACCTTATCTTGCCACTGCCCTAACAGCCCAGTTCCCTCCAGCGTACCACCTCAGAATCTTTGACTACCACCTCCTGGATGTGCTGTGCATGTCCTCCTCTGCTGGTCAGGCAGCCTTCAGACATTGCATGCTAAAACTGTAGAACTCCCTCCCTGCTGCCATCCAACTCGTGTCCCCTACTCAACAACTCAATTCTCTTATCAAAGCTCATTTCTCCTCTACCTGTGCTTACGGCTAACTGTCTAGGCTATATGTATGCTGTCACCGATAAGCTCCTGATATGTCTAAGTGCCTAGTCCGCATTCTTATTGCATGATTTGATTTGTTCTTACTATGTCTATTGTTGTCTCAATATCACTGTATTATGTTGCACCGAACTTAACTTAATTGTTATATTCCTTGTATTACCATCCATTTTGTATATTGTATATATCTTATCCCCACTATCCCCATCACCAGGATGCACCTGTAATCAAGCAGTACTCTGCTCAGTGTGCCTTCCTGATAAACCTTTTAAATAAATAAATATTCAAGATACTGAACTTGTACAGGGTGGAGACCCGAGGAGAAACTGGGAATATGACCTTCAAGTTCCTGAAGGAAATAAACAGGGTAAAATGCAGGGAACTATTTCTCAGCAGTACAGATTTAAGAATCCAAGGTCATGCATGGAACCTGGCAGAAGGAGGATTTAAGAGGGATGTGAGGAAGTTCTATTTTACAGAAAGGGTGGTGGAACATGGAACAGTCTGCTAGCATATGTGGTGTACGTCAAGACCATAAGTGGTTTCAAGCATAGATGGGACAGAGTGAAGGGTTTGGTGGTTATTCAGCTCAGTAACAGTAGGGAGGGGAATTGGGGGAAGGGGACCTGGAAGGATAGATCCCCATATGGGCAATAGATCCCAGTGCAGATAGGGAACTTCTGGAAGACTAAATGGATCCTTGGTCTTTTCTGCTGTCTGTTGTCTGTGTTTCTATGTTTCAAATGTTTTGCCAGTACTTTGGTGGGCATTATTGGGAAATGACAGGATGTATCAGACTGCCCAGGGGTGTAATGAGGTCCATTATATTCCATAACACCCCCACCCCCCGGAGGATATTATTACTCTTAGAAAATGGGCATGTGTGTGAATTTTAAGTACAGTAATTTTAAGTAAGTAATAAAATATCAGAGGAAATTCCTTTGAAATCTTACAGAAACTGTAGAAAAAAAAATGTTTTGTAAAGCAGTCCCTGTTTGTGTGCTGTTTCATTCAATGTTGTCAACCCCCCCACTATCACAGACCACAGACTTAACTGAGCCATTCCGTGCAGTGCCCCCCTTCCAACTGTAGAATAAGAGAATTAATCTTTTAACCCTAGCTGTGTGTTGGTATACTTTTTGAATTAAGCCCCCTCCCAAAAAAACACAAGTTCATTTATGTTTGTGCTCATCCTGCGCTACTTTTTTTCAACTTGAAGTGCAATGGACAGGCATGCAACCTTTTATGACCTGGAAGTAAGGTCTGGAGCATTATTCTGACAGAGGTCAAGTAAGGTGGCATCATTACACAAAAGTAAGCTGTAAAAACATTTTTTTTGTTTTCTGAAGGGTGCACAAGGTACATTTCAAGTACTACAGTGTTGGCAATAAAGATTCAATATGAGTGGGACCCAGAAGGAAAGTATGGAGGTTTTAGTTTTAGGGAGGTCAAGCCAGCTGGCACCATGAAAAAAAATGTATGTGTTGAAAACACAATGTCTTTTGTGAGGAGGAACGGAGGTAGCTCAGAAGGCAGTATGAAGCTGTGAATTACTGGCAGTTTTGTAGAGTGGTGGTGGGGGGGCTGATTATTCAGTAACAGAGAAAGAAAAATGGTGGCTACTCTGTGGCAGAATTTGGGGTGCTCAATAATATTCTAAGTAATGGGGCACCCTGAATTGGCTCTTTTTTTTTTTACTGGGCATTGTTAAGCAATAACACTGGTAGCAGGGTGTCTTAGCCAATCAGAGTGCAGCATTTCATTTGCCCATTTTCTAAAGTATAACAATGATGCATGTGTCATGTATTGAGACATCATCATTTTAATGCTTCGAGTTGCCCACATAAGTTAGACCACCTTTTAGGCAGTGTAACTGGTTGCAAGCAATGAGGATTCAAGACAATCATGCCACAAGTCCCAAACACTGACTGAAAATCAAGGTCTCTCAGTGACTTTCAGTGGGTGATATGAGTGTATATCTGTGGAGTGTGGCTACCTGGTCTTCACTTGTCTCCCTCAGTTTCAACATGGCTCCTGAGGACATGTAGTGGTTTGTGTGCATCATCATGTGGGAATTTCTGTGTCATCATAGTTAGCATTCAGCAGTGGCTGCATGATTACAGTGTCATCAACTGTTGTGTACTGTCATGGTGAAAATACAGTATGAGGAAAAGAACATTAAGAAAATGGGATGGGGGGGGAGGACAGATACAGGAAAAGGTTCTACCATACCAGTTCCAAAACGTACAAGTTCTGCAAAGATGGTCATGATTGGACTGAGTGTCAGAGTTGTGGGTCTGTGTGGACTATGCTGGGCCCATGAAAGTATGACCAAAAAAGCATTGTTTCATTAGTTACCATACATCTACTAATTCAGCTACCACTCACACATTCCCAGATGGTTGTCCAGAGCATCTGGTGATTAAACCACCCAAAGCAATCCAAATCACACTGCTTTCCACCTCTTTCTACTTCAAGGGCTGTCAATTTTAGCTTCAGTTCCCTTAGCTGAGATAGAAGTAATACATCAAGAAATATTAAGTCAAGCCCTCACTGTACATCTTATATGAACAAGACAAACTAGCTGCCTGTGTGTTGGTGTCAAAAATTGTCAGTCCAACTTGAATAATGCTATAACGGCCCCTGTTCCCAAATCATGCATCAGCAACACCACACAACCCAGTGTTGCTGCTCACTCAGCTAGTATGCATAAGGAGGGTGGCACTGAGTTTGGCTCTTCAATAGACAGTACTGTAAGCTTGTCACTAGAGGAAAAAGTACAGTTGTTCATGGGAGTAGGGGCTGCAGGGCCAGAGTGAGGTATACTAACTACACAATTCTAAAAAAGCAAGTGAGTAGCACCACCACCACTACAGCAGGTTGCAATGGACAGAACCACTAAGGAGAGTATGGTAGTGGACCTGACAAAGGGAAAAAAGCCTGATGAAACAGAGAAGATAAAGTAGAGGGAAGCATGAGAAACAGTCAGCATGAGAACTGGACTCCTGCACAGGCACAAGAAATGCCTAACACTTGAAGCACTCCAAACCACAATCCATAGCACAGCTGTCTCCGTCATCTAGTATGGATTGATCATATACAGCTCAGCCACTCCCACCTCACTACATAGAATAGCAGTAGCCCTAAACAAAGCCTGCAGACTGCTCAACAATTCCCCCCAACTAACGCACACATGTGACCTTTATGAGCAAGCCGGGTGGCTACAACTTGAAAACATGATACAATACCAAACCTGCCTCTTAGCTAAAAAATCACTACTCGGACTTCAGCCTCCTGGAGTCACAAGCCTATTAAGCTTATTCACAGGCTCACACCACACCAGGAACTCTGACCAACAGGTTCTCACCATCCCTTACTGCAGAACCTCCCAAGTGCAGGGGTCATATGCCTACTGGGCACCACTTTGGCTCAATAACCTCGGTACTGAACATAACGCAACACAGAGATTGGGGCTTTTCAAGACCAAGCTAAGACAACACCTACTGAAGAAAAGCTCCTGTGACTGTACTTTCTAATTACTCCACACACACCCACTTCTGACCCCGGTCTTATTCACCTTTCAGGTTATTACCGTCTCCTCGCTACTCATACGTTGTCCTTCTACCCTGAATTGTCCCCATTTGTGCCCTGCAATACCCTGCACTCTCCACTCCCACTCCCCCTAAATAGTCATCATGCCCCCCCCCCGTGCCCCCCTACTCTCCTTTCTGGATAGCTGCTTACTGTCTTTTATCTGACAATGCCACCTAAGCTGCTACTGTTACTTAAATTATCCTAGTGTTAATATCATCTCTGTTTCCTATTTACAATGTATTTTTGCCTATGTTTACTCACCTAGCTAGATACTCCTATACCCACAATGTATGTATACCCACCCTTTATGACGTGGAACCTTTGCAAAACAGTGGGCTCTTGCTCAAAGGTATTGTAATCCAAGATTGAATAAATAAATAAAAATAATATTTTATGTGATCTGGGCACATTTCAGAGGAAATTCACCTGCTTGCTTCCGTAGAATTTGTATATAATGGTTGTGGAACATGTACTGTGGAAAAAATGTGCAGCAGCAGAATTACATAATGCCGTTGTGTGGCAGAATTCTGGTCTTCCATTTCCAATGGAGTTTTGTAGAATTAGTTGGAAGTTTCTAAAATTCTGTGAAATTCTGTTCCATCAGAATTTGAAAATGCTGCACAGCACTAGTTTCAGGTACAAACAAAAGTCTGCAGTTACTTAAATCACCCTATTTAAATCATTTTCAATGTTCTCCATATGTCCTGATGTGCAGCACCACCCACTGTCCTCTCACAGGCAATATCTGCTTCCAGTACTTGCTCAATGCTAATTGACACTGCTCACCACTTTCTCTGGTCAGCAGCATTCATTAGTATAGAGTGAGTGGTAGAAGTGCACTGCTACCTGTGAGGTGGTGGTCGGCAGTGCTACAGCACATCAAGTTATGGAGGTAATTGAAAAAAATCCTAAAGTGATTTTCAAGTATTTAGGACACAATTTTAAAATATGACATTCTGTAGCAAGCCCCACCTATATTTTGTTAAGTTTCTGTATTTGACTCTGCTCATTCTTCATTACTGAGGACGTTTGAATTGGGATGGGATCTTTGTGCCTCTGACTTAATCTCTCCAAAAGTGTTTCTCTCTTCTGAAATCACAATCCTTAATTTGTGAGATTACAGTTGCAGCAACTGACATAGTCAGATATTTTCTGACAATTCTATAATATCTCTAGAGAAATTCCTTGCCTGCCTGCAGTACCATTGTCAGACCACTAGAAAAAACCTTGGTAGAAATATCTGGAAATATCAGATCATGTTAATTGCTGCACTGGTTGCAACCATTATACTGTACACAGCAACAAGCTGTGATGTCACTGTCATATGGCAGTATGACTACAACTCATTAGGAAACAGATTTTCAAAACCAGCCCGGTGGCGCAGAGGGCTGAGGCATTGGACGCCTCATCTCGCGGCACACCGGCGACCCGGGTTCTGGAGCGAGCCTGAGTCACCAGACGTCGGCATGGGGGGAGGGCGGAGTTGGATGGAGCGGCTGACAGGCAGCTCACCTCTCCAGGTAGGTGTGATGGCATCCTTCGCTAATGGCTGCTCCCTGGTAGAGGCCATGGGGCTGTGCAAGCAGGGTGCCAGGCGATAGGCCAATGGGGTGGGAAGAGGAGGGCCATTATCGGGGCTGTAAGGCACATGCATGCCTCCATACACATGCGGCCTTCTCCTAGGGCCCTCAGGAATATGGGGAGAAAAATAGAAAAACAGAACAGGTGGCAGGATAGTGACCGACTCTTCTCAGGCACCGCTCCTGGACTGGGTGTAAGGTAAGCCCCCGTAATTCTGGGGGACAGAGCTAGGGGAGCCAGTCAGATGGGGGCCATATGGGAGGAGAGAAAGCATGCAATGATTAAACAAAAAAAAGGAAACAGATTTTCATCTTGCCCCCCTCCCCAATGGCTCAGCAGAAGTTCATCAGACTTCTTCACTGATGACCTGAATTCAGAAGCGTGCCCAGGGAGGCAGGAAAAGAGGACAAGGGCTTCAGAGTGCTTCCAAGCTCAGCACAAACCAGCCCAGAGTGGGAGATGCTGGAGCTCCAGCACAGCAGCTGCCATTCATAGCAAGCTGGAAGCAAGCTTTCTCATGAAGGGCGGGATCAGCCTAGCATATGCTGTGGTGACTGAGGCTGTAAGAATCACCGTTCAATGTCAGGGAAGGTGGGAGCCCTAGGGAAGGGGGGGTGAAGGCTCATCTATCCATGTACATGAAAGTACAGTATTGTCTCCTCAGGCTCCACACCATGTGAATCCCCACTGGCCTGATGTTGGGTGGAATGGGCAACAGACTGGGTGCTGGCAGGAGTCTGATGAAGGGAGCAGATGACAACTCGAATGTTCCAAATATTTGATTAAATAAAATAAGTTTCCATGTTTAAACAAAATTACTTTATTTTTCAAAATTTTCTTGTCTGCAGTGTTTCACATCTTTCACTGTCCTAAACATAGTCCCTAGCATAACCTCATGACTGGTTGCAGGCTCAGATAACTACTTGAAGTGTTATCTCTTGTACAACTCACATTAAGGTGCAGATTCTCTCTCCTGTCTAAATCTCTTCCTTCACAATAAGGAATCCTTTTCTCTTGCACACCTCATAACAAGGTGCAGATTTTTTTATTCATTTTTTTTATTTATTTATATTCTTGGACTACAATACATTTGATCCATGGCTCTTTTACAAAGGTTCCACGTCAACTTGGGAAACAATACAAACAAAACAGGCTTTGAAACAGGCAATTCAAGCAGTTGAATACAATACATTTGAGGGGGCAGAAGGTACAAGACAGAAATATGAATGAACAATGCAGTACAGGGGATTGAACAATGCAGTACAAGGGATTCTAAGCAGTCTGAAGCAGCTTGAAAACAGCCAGAAGAGGAAAGGAGAGGTACCAGGGCAAGGCAAGGGTTAACAGGGAAGGTTGAGTGATTGAGGAGACACTAGAAAACAGCAGAGCAGCCAAGGGCATTGCCAGGTTTAAAGTGCTAAAGCCAGTAAGGGAGAGGAGGTGGGGGGTAGGGGAAAGGTGTCATGGAGAGGGAGAAGTAAGTGCAAGAGGGGATAGCAGATTAGGAGCGACAGTCACAGAAGCTGGAGGCACAGAGATGGAGGTGAAGGATGGTTTTGAACTGGCCAAGCCTTTGCAGTGAGGTGATGTCTTTGTTGAGTCCATTAAACCAGGAGGTTGCACAGTGCGCAAACAACCTTTGTCTCTGTGAGGTACGGCACCAAGGGATGTGCAGAATTTAATTTTTAGAATCCCTGGTGAGGTGGGGAATGCGTGCTGCACATAGGAGCGCTTGGACTCCTTGGGGTGCAAGGCCTAATGTGATCTTCTTGGCCATTAAGCAGGTATGGAACTCAATACGGTTGGATAGTTGGAGCCAACCCATTTGTGCATGGAGTACACTCGTGTGGGTGAGATGGTGGGATCCAGTAATGAGATGGCAGGCTTTGTTTAGGGCCAAGGATAGGCTGTGTCAGTAGCAGAGTCATAGACAACCAGCCCATAATCAATTATAGAGACCACAGAGCTCTGTACAGCTATCCTTAAGGCATCTGAGGTGAGGCATTGCCTGTGCCTGTAGAGAAGGCCAATGCACTTGTTAACAGCTTTGGCACCAGTGTCAGTGTGGATGCCATAGGTTAGGTGGCTGTCGAGAGTGATGCCAAGATATTTTTTTTTTGTAATTTAAACTTTATTAATATATTTCCATTATAATGGACAGTGACATCAAATCGAGGTGATGAAACATACTTCTAGAACAGTAAAACTGCCCAACCCTCCTCCCCACCCCATCCCCCCTTTCAGCAGCAACATAATTAGGTCACCCTAACGTTGCAGTGCGTGGAGCAATAGTGCGTATGGGTAAAACCAAAGTGGGATATAAGTTCAGTGAGGTAGCAGGAGTAAAGAATGAAGGGGGTCCTATATCTTGCTATATATCTCTAGTCTGTTATGAAGGCTTGCAATTGCCTTCTCTGTTCGAAGGTTAGCAATGATTTCATGTAACCATTCCTGGAAGGAGGGAACCGATTTTTCCTTCCAATGACATAGTATAAGTTTCTTAACAGAGAGTGCAACCATAGAGATGTGGTATTTCCTAATTCTAGCGTTGACCAGGGACATGTCCCCTAGAAGACATACTTCCGGAATGAAGTACTCCTGTAGGCCCAGTAGGGGATCAAGAAACATCTTAATTGTATTCCATAGGGAAGAAACTTTGGGATAGGACCAGAACATGTGCAAGAGAGTACCTTCTTCTTGCAGGCACTAAGTACATGTACTAGAATTCAAGAAGCCCCATTGTTTTTATTTGATAGGGGTACAATACATGTTATGTAGAATGTGGTATTGCACGAGACGCAGCCTATCTTGGGAAACATACTTATGACAGGATCTCCATAGGGATTGCCAGTCCACCTGGTAATGAGGGAGGAGTGAATTCCAGAAATTAGTAGGTCCAAAGGTGTCCCCATACTTCTTATACTACAGCACCCTGTATAGTTTGGATGTTATGCCAGAAGAACCGGACAGTTGGGAGAATTCAGGAATCAGAGCTGATACCTTCTGGGAGGGGGGAGAACTCCCCAGGGCTACAATGAGAAGGTGTCTTAACTGCATAACTTTAAAATGAGCTGAGTCTGGAATATGGAACTTGTCAACAATTCCACATGAGGACAACCAGTGCCCTTCCCTGTCTTCCAGGGAAAACAGTTTTCCATCGCCTGGTTGAGGCAGCCAGTTTGAAGGAATCCACTTTCCGCTAAGAGTGAAAGATGGGGAGTTCCAGATGGACTGAGCTAAGTCAGTCTGGGGGGAGTAATGAAGAAATAAACATAACTGTGTATATACTCTTAGAGGTACTTATTGTGGTACAGTTAACCATCTTTACATGAGATAACTTGAGATAAAATAGGTTTGAGGGGTCCAGGCGTCTAGATTTAATTGCGTCTAACTCAATCTTAAGCCACACTGGTTGTACCGCTTCAGGGCCTGGGGAGATCCATCTCAGACAATATGCCAGATGGCTGGCCCAGTAATATAGTGCAATATAGGGAATCCTCAGGCCCCCCCCCAGATTTTGGGGCAGCTAGTGTATGGTAGGCCAACCAAGGATACTTTTCTGCCCAGATAAATCTGGTAAATATACTGTGCAGTTTCCTAAACCAGCGTATGGGGATAAAAGAGTTGAGAAGAGATAAGGCGTAATAAATTCTAGGGAATACATTCATCTTAATGATGTTAATCCTACCCCACAATGATATAGGAAGTTTAGACCATCTGTCGAGGTCATGTATAATGACCTGTGAGAGAGAATCCAGATTATCTTTGACCCACTTCGAAGGGTTACGGGATAGTTTTATACCCATATAGTTAATTACTCTAGGATTCCAACCTAAACGTAAGGGGCAAATATCATCCTTAAATACCTTGTGATTTAGTGGGAAAAATAAGGATTTACTTGCATTCAACTTGAAGTTGGATAACGCACTGAACCTAGCTATCTCGTTCAATAGGGGTGGTATCGAGGAAACCGGATGGGAGAGATATATCAGCAAATCATTTGCATACGCTGTGAGTTTAATGTCATGATGCCCAACTCTGATACCTTGTATAGAGATATTTTGGAGAATATTTTGGATGAGGGGTTTCAGATATAGGTTAAACAAGAGAGGCTACAGGGGACAACCCTGCCTGGTGCCTGAATGAAGTGAGAAATAGTCTGAGAAGGCCCCATTAGCTGAGATTCTTGCTATAGGGGATTTATATAGTGCAGCAACCCAGGAGATGAGTACTGGGGGAAAGTTAAAGGCACTCAAAACCTTGAAGAGAAAACTCCAATTCACCCGGTCAAACACCTTCTAGACATCCAAAGAGACCAAGCCTATAGGGAAGTTGACGTCTCTGGAGGTCGAGAAGACATGGGATAACGTACGCAGGTGATCCGCTGGAGAGCATCCTTTCATGAAACCTACCTGATTCATACCTATTAACTGGGATAGCACCACGGATAACCTGTTAGCTAGAATAATTGAAAGGATCTTGATATCCTGATTTAGGAGAGATATAGGCCTATAGCTCTGGACGAGCTCAGGGTCTTTATCCGGCTTAGGGGGGAGCACTATCAAGGCTTCAAAGAGATGGTGATCAACTTCCAACCCGGATAAGATGTGCTGGAATAAACTATTAAGTATTGGCAATAGAAGATCCTGAAATGTTTTTTAAAAAAGGGAGGAAAATCCATCGGAGCCAGGGGTTTTATCCGAGGGTAAACCACTAATAACCTCAGAGATTTCCCCCTGAGTTATGGGAGAGACCAGAGAGGCTGTGTAATGTACTGGAAGGGAGGGTAGATATGAGTCCGTCAGGTACTTCTCCATGTTTTCTGGGTTGGGAGGGAGCTCCATGTCCCTGTAAAGCGATTTATAGTATACTGCAAACTCTTGAACTATCTCTGTGGGAGATGTTTTCAGGGATCCATCATCAGAAGCCCTAATAGAAGGGATAAATCTTACTGATTCATGTTGTTTGATGCGAAGTGCCAGAAGGCGCCTGGCTTTTTCGCCTTGGTCAGTGTAATTAGCTTTAGTGTGTATGATAGCTAACTCCGCCTTTTCTCGGAGTAGTTCTAAATACTTATCTCTCAGCCCTAGGAGCCTCACCTTGTCCTCCTCCAAGGAGTTAACCAAATTATTGGATTCCAGAGCCCGAATTTGGGATAACAAGGACAGTAATTCTCTCTCCCTAACTCTTTTCCTAGCCACTGAGAGGCCGATGAGAACTCCTCTCATGTAAGCCTTGAAGGCTCCCCATATAATATCCGGCTTTGCACTATTTAAAGGATTGGACTGAAAAAAGGCCTCAATGTGTTCCCTTATGGTATTGCAATAATTGGAATCTAAGCAATTGGTCATTGAGCTTCCAATGTGTTTCTGTCCTTGACACATCATGAATTGAGAGATCACACAGCACCAGAGAGTGATCGGAGACAGGGCCGGGTTGTATTGACGAGGACTTAACCCCGGGCAGAAGAGTCTGAGAAATGAATATGTAGTCACTGCGGGACTGTGAACCATGTACTAGAGACCTGAATGTGAACTCCTTGGAATCAGGATTTAAAACACACCAGACATCACAGAGCCCACATTGATCCACTAATTCTCTAAAGACTCTCTGACCTGGGGAGATCCCACCCGATATGCCTCCTGACCTGTCAAGATTGGAATCTGCAACTTGATTAAAGTCACCCCGAAGGACAATCTTTATGGGAAGAAAAGGCAGGATTGAATTTGTAAGTCTCATGAAGTACGTGGGGTCATCAGCATTGGGATCATATATACTACCCAGTAGCAGAGGTATTGACCAGAGAGTACCTATAACTAAAACGAACCTACCCTCAGGATCCCTGATTGTATGAGTTGGGATGAATGGTATGCCCCTGTTAATGATGATCATAACCCCACAGCTATTTGAGGAGCCTTGCGCCTCATACACCATCCCCACTTGTTGACTCCTCACTTATGAGGCTTCTGTTTCTAATAAGTGCGATTCCTCTAGGAAAGTAACCTGGGTACATAAAAGACTTAAATGTTTGAGAACCTGGTATTGTTTAGATTTTTTCCTGATCCCCTTGACGTTCCATGTTGCAAAAGTCATCTCCTTAGCCATCTACTTAACGATTCTGAGTGTACTAGAATCAGCCTTGCACTCAGGGTGTGTAACCTGAGTAATCTAACCTCCCCCCCATTGCTTCTGTAAGGTCCACCCACTACCCTAGCCCCCCTGCAAAAGCCCCAATTCAAACCCTCTAGTTCACCCCACCCCCAACAAGAGCATGTACCCCACTCCCCGTCCCAACCCCCACACTGTCGCAAGCAACGCTTAGCACAGCACTGGATCTTATCCTCCCCCTCCCGCCCTCCGAATGTATCCCCTGCAAGTGCTCACCCTTATAATTCAAAATACAAAGCAGTCAATAGGCTGCATTACTGAGGGCATAAAGTCAACGAGCGGTCTCGGGCTTCCAGGGCCTATTAACACCTGCTGGTGAATCCACTATTGAATGAGAGACAGAGATAGAACTAGATGCCATAAATGTGAGTGAGAAAAAACGTCACACTAGTCCTGAGAGGGAGATGAAAAAAGCCTGTTCCCTGCAGGGAACTATTTCTTGAACCAGAACCCGAGTGAAAAATAACATGACGGGGTGAGCCCATCACCGAGATAAAACCCTGAAACAACTAAGCCGGATGAGAAGTGAGATAAAATCTAGAGATGGGAAAACCCGTGGGAAAAACTACCTAGGGATTGTGTGCCCACAGCTCTAAGAAGCCCCCCCCACGAAACCAGCATGACCTAATAACAAAAGTAATCCCTATCAAGGCTGGGTGACCAGAATTGCATTAAACGGGTGAGCCGCGCCCTCTTGTGGACATAACCTGCTCCAGTCCACCATTCAGATGCACCCTGAAAGCCCGGAACCACTCGAAATTCGAGTTCCCATCCTCCAAGAACTAAACCAGAGGCATAACCTGAAGCCTAGCCCTGTGTCTTTCCCCTGGATACTGAGTGAGCGATGTTATATCTGATACAGTCCAAAACAAACCCCACAGGAGCTCCCCCAGAACTCTCCCTGTAACCCTATTCCCATTAACAGGCCTGGGCCTGTTAAAAGTAAGGTAGAGCCTCTACTAGTAGACCAGTTTTATTAGGAGGCATAAGTTGAGTGAAGTCTGTCGCTGGATAAAACACTGTCCACACAAAGATCCGAGCCACAGTTTGTTCTGAAGTTGCAGTAAGCCTCGAAAATCATGAGGCCCTCTCAGGTCGTGCGAAACAGGTATGGCAATGGTGACTTAAGGTTTAGTAACGCAGCATCAGGATCCTCGAAGTTAAGCCATGAGCCATTTACAGAGACTTGTAATTTCGCTGGGTACCCCATCCTGAACTTTAAACCAGCAGCTATAATCTTGGATACAATCGGGCGGAAGGCTTTCCATTTCAGTCAAACCAAGCCAGGGATATCCTAAGCAATTCTCAGCTTCACCTTCTCCCATCTGACTTCTTGCAAGGCCTTGACTTTCTTTAAAAAAGTGCTGCCTTCCCAGATAATTGAGAAAGCGGCAAATGATGGGGCAAGGAGGTGCATCGGGTGGGGGTTTTGGTCGCAAAGATCGGTGGGCCCGTTCTATTATGTAGTTTGGGCCAAAGAGCGAGGGGGCCAGCGAATTTTTCTACCAACTTCTGAATAAAGACAACGGTATTCTGGCCTTCTTCCCCCTCAGGGAGCCCGAGGATTACCACATTATTTCTCCGACTACGGCCTTCCAGATCCTCGAGTTTTGCTTCTAATCTAGACAACCTCTGTTTCGTTAGTAGGAGCTCAGGATCCGTACTTTCCAGCTTTCTCTCGATCAAAAATATTCGGGCAGTGTTATCTGATACTATCATGGAGACTTCCTCTATCTTTCTGGAGAGGGACTTCAGGTCGATTGCCATATCTTTCATCTCCTCCCAGAATGGTTTAAATTCCTCTAGAAATCTATTAAGTGTTAGGGATTCTTGGTCCCCAGCTTGACACGTAGATTCAGGCTTGTCTGGGCCACTTGAGGCTCAGGATTTCTTTGAGGCCTTCTCGGGGGTGGCGGCGGGGGGGGGTATGTTTCTGCAGGGCATTCTTCATGTAAGCCTCCATTTACCACACAGGAACCCAGTACAGGAGCGCACACTGTTCAGAGACAAGAAAACTCTTGAGCAGAGGAATTAGATGAAATTTAACGATATTAAATATCGATTTTGTATTCGGAAGGCAGGAGCTTAGTGAAGGAGCATCTACTCAGCACTCTGCATCACGTGATCTCCGATGCCAAGATATTTAAAGGAGTATACTTGGTCTAGAACAGCACTATGGCAGTTTGCAATTGAGATGGGTTGAGACCTATGCTTGTTACGGGAGCCACAGAAAAGCATCACCTTTATTTTCTTGTAGTTGAGCACCAGCTTTTGTTGGTTAAACCATTTTTCAATGGAGGTGAAACCCATCTGGAGCTTTTCTTGGAGTAGTAGGGGGTCATGGTGAGAGGCGTGCATGACTGCATCATCCACATGTAGCAGGATTTGTTCAGGACAGGATTGTGGAAAATTGTTCAAAAAAAGGCAGAAAAGGAGTGGCCTGAGAATGGATCCCTGCAGAACTCCTGAGAGGATGGATCTAGCCTCAGAAAGAATGTGAGTGATTTTCACCCTTTGTGAGCAGTTTTCCAGGTAGCTCTTAAACCAGGATGCAGCCTGCTAATTATTTGATGTTTAGCTATTAGTTTGTAGTTGTTTATTTTAATTATGAGTGTTGTCTAATATGCTACATTGCATGCTGTTCTGTTTTGTGAGGCATCTTGAACTTCAGTGGAAAGGTGCCGTGCTAAATAAACTATTACTACCACTAGTAAGAAACCGTTTTCTCTAGAGTACCTCACATCAAGGTACAGATTCAGACCCCTCTCCGAATCTCCTCTGTCACTCTAAAGGATCCTTTCCTCTAGCACACCTAACTCAAGAGGCAGATCCAGAGCCATGTCTGAACCTCATTTCCAGGGATTCCCTTCCCTCTGTAACCTTCCCTCTATAAATCCTACTGCTCCTATGTTTGTTAGTAAATTATTTAGTTCCAATAGACTGATGTTCTTGGTCAAAGCTGGTTGTCCCGGATTCACCCCTTTTCCCTCACAAAAAGACAGAGACCATTGTTTGTCATTGTGCTCAGATTGGCAATTAATTTACTAATATATCATAATTCCATGTTCCATTTCATCATCTTTTATCTCTCACAATTTCATTTATTTCCATCCATATATCAATCTGTGATCATCCCTCTTTCTTCTTCTTTTTGCTTCCCCCAGGTGAAAACCTGGGTGCCTTCTTCTTCTCCTTTTCTGTTAGGTAACTGTGAAAACCGAGACCTTTTTCTCCTTCAGCGTCTTCCTCTTTTCATCTTATTCCTTTTTCTTCTCCCTTCCCCCCCTTTTCTGCCATTCACCTTTGGCAGTCCAATAACCATATTATTTTCTGCCATCCACCTTTGGCAGTCCAATAATCGTCCTACTGGACACATCTGTCATCCACCTTTGACAGACCTACCATACAGTCCCTTTTTGACTGTCTTCCCTCTTGCTCTATATTGTAGGGTGGGTGGGAGGATCAAAACTCCAGCAAAAGTGGCTGAACCACTCATGTGTTACCCATTATGTACCTCCCTGCCTCTCCCTTCCTGTTGCTTGGCCATTGTTCTATCCCTGGCCCTCCCCTTCCTTCCCCCCTCCCCTTCTGAGCACACCATCTTGATGAAAAGGGAAGGGATGCACCAGGACAACCTGGTCTCCCCCTTAAAGGGCAAACTCCATTGTCCTGGACTCCCCCCTTTTCCCTCACAAAAAGACAGAGACCATTGTTTGTTGTTGTGCTCAGATTGGCAATTAATTTATTTATATATCATAATTCCATGTTCCATTTCATCATCTTTTATTATTATATCTCTCACAATTTCATTTATTTCCATCCATATATCAATCTCTGATCATCTCTCTTTCTTCCTCTTTTTGCTCCCCCCAGGAGAAAACCTGGGTGCCTTCTTCTTCTCCTTTTCTGTTAGGTAACGGTGAAAAACGAGACCACTTTTCTCCTTCAGCTTCTTCCTCTTTTAGTCTTATTACTTTTTCTTTTCCCCCTCCCCTCCTCCCCCCCTTTTTCCCCATTAGCCGGTCTCCAGCTTGCGTTGGACAACTGGCTTTCCCCTCACTTAGTGTATTGTTCCCCCATACTTCAGGGAACCTCCTTCCCAGTCTTACTCTTTTTTTTTTTTTATCCTCCATTTTTTGCATGCCTCCTCCATGCTTCTATAAAACCCATCATTTCTGTATTAAACATGTCTATGGCTAGATCTGACAGATGCACACCATCCGACCTGTAGAAATCTTCTACCCACTCTTCCACACCCCGCAGTATTACCGGTCCTCCCATTTTCCTTATCAGTGTACCTAACCTTCTGTTCATCTTTCTCCTTACCCTATCCACAGCTCTATGGCTGTGGTCATGTCTCCAAACCCTCCTTGGTATCATATCCGATCAGGCAAGGCATACTCTAGGCCACCACTTCTGTATTGTCTCTAAGTCCCTTTTTATCTGCATGTATGTGTCCAACCATGGCTTATCCCCAGGGTCATTACCTCTAATGTATAACAATTAAGTCTGGAACGGGTCACCACTCCTTCAACCCTTAAAGGGTAGGAAGCAGTTGTGCCCATCTCATCCCCGGGATGCCGCGCCACACCAATCTACATTGTTTCACATCTTGGTAAAGCTGCTTTCCCCCAGCCTTTTTCTCAGCTCTCCTTTCTTCCCAATAAATATAAGAGTGGCCGCAGATCCAGACTTCCGTGATCCTCACTCTTCCTATAGGGATTAAGCAAAATAAATGTCTTATATTTGGTCTTAGTTTCGTTACCATAATATCACCTCTCCCCATCCCCCCAATGTGGCTCCAGATTTGTAACAAAAACATGGGTGATACGTTAGTCTCCACAATGCAGTGTTCGAATGTATCTCTTATAACTGGCAGACTACCAGCGCCCCTTTTCCAAAATATTGTTCACAGTCTCACCTGCCACTGCCCACTGTGAGGCAACCCCTATCCGTAAGGAGTGGGATGAATAATTAATCAGATCCTCCCCCAGCAATTGCATGCCTTTTCTGAGTAATGCTGTGACTTGATAACTTGTGACCCTTTTTCCATCACCATGCATAAATAATCTCCCTGTCCTATTCCCATGCTCTGCGGCGAAAACCCACAAAGCCTGCACTGGGCACACTGCGCCCTCTACATGTTTCCTTAGTGTTACCATGCAACCCTGTCCCTTTTGATCTGTCTTTGACCTCTTAATCAAGATCTGTATCTCCTTCATTCCCCAGCTTATATCTTCCCATTCTAATCCCCTTCCTTGACTTTCCTGCCATGGCCTACCACCTCACTCACTCTCATGGCCCCTGCAAACATTCTAACACAAATCATGTGAAATAGCTGGGCCTCGGCCTTTGATCTGCATATTGCCGGTAACACATCTTTTAGTTTCGCAAGCCACTGTTCTCCTATTCGTCTTCTCTTATCCACCGTACCTTGTTTTAACCTACCCCAGCCCTGCATCATTCTTCTAATGAACATTGATTTTGTCAGGTCCTTTCATCCTTCTAAACTGCAAATAACACTAATACCTGTCAAATAGACCCCCATTGTGGTGTGGGCTGTTCTTTTTTGCCATTGCTCCACGGTGAACTTCTCCAATTGTTCTTCTGTGAGTAGCCTACTTACCTCCATATGGTGTGTTGCCCTGAATGTTTGAAACACTCGCCAGGCCTCATCGTAAGCCTTCGGAATCCATGGTGCCCATGAACTGCTGAACAACAGTTCTGCTCCTTCTTGTCAATGTCCCAGATGTTTGTTGATATGGGCGTTTTTTGTTCCTCTGCTGTTGGTGCCAGCCTCCAGAAATGATCCAGCTGCAAACGGGAAAGGCTGTCAGCCAGGGTATTGTGTACCCCTTCTATGTGTTTCACTCTGAATGACATGTTCAACTGCAAGGCCCTTAGAACCAAAAGTCGCAAAACTTGCATGACCGTTTCTCCCCTGTTGTTTAGGACCTCTACCACTGCTCTATTGTCGCACCAGAATGTCACTTTCCGATTCCATAATTCTTCCCCCCAAACCAGGGTGCATGCCCACATGATCTTTAGCAATGTTATATCTTTTACCTTACCATCCTTCACCCAGTTTGATGGCCATGGTTCTGCAAACCAACTGCCCCTTAGATAGCCCCCCATGCCTAGGCCCCCGGCTGCATCAGTGTAAAGATCAAAGTCTGTGTTATATACCCATTCCTCCTGCCAGAAGGAGCAATCATTATATTCTCTGAGGAATTCCTTCCATACTTGAAAATCCTCCTTGACTCCTTTTGTCATGTCTACCCAATAGTGTGGTCTGGTCACTCCAGCTGTAGCCCTTGCTAACTTTTGGGTGAAAGCCCTCCCTGGCCTAATAGGGCTGCATGCGAAGTTCAGATGTCCCAATACTTGTTGTACCTGTTTTAGTTGTACTCTTTTTCTACTGGTATGTATCTGAATCAGGTCCCTCAGTTTTTCTACTTTTTTGTCTGGCAGCCGAAATATTTCCCACAGAGCATCTATCTCAATACCCAGAAATTCTAACACCTTACTGGGCCCTTCTGTTTTTTCAGCTGCCAATGGAACCCCTAGTTCTTTACACAGCTCTTGGAAGCTGGCTAACATTTTTTCTGTCTCTCTTTTCCAACTGCCTATAAAAAGGAAATCATCCAAATAGTGAATCACTGATTTATAACCAGTTCTTTCTTGAAATATCCACTGCAAACATGTGCTGAAAGCTTCAAATATCGCAGATGCTATAGAACAACCCATGGGCATGGCTTTGTCAAAATAGTACTGTCCCCCAATTTTAAACCACAACAGGTCCCAGTCCTCTTTCCTAACTGGAAGTAATCTGAAAGCAGACTCTATGTCTGTCTTTGTCATCCATGCATCTGCAGTTGCCCAGATGAACCGGACTGTGTCTTCCAAAGTGGAATATGTCACTTTACTATATTCTTCACTGATAAAATCGTTCACCGAATCACCTTCCGGAAAGGATAGGTGATGAATCACCCAGTATTCCCTTCCTGTTTTTTGTGGACCAGACCCAATGGAGAAATCCTCATATTCTGCAATGGGGGGTATCATATGGTCCCTCTACTCTCTCTGCTGCCTTTTCCTTCTCTATTTTTTGTCTTAACATTTCTTCCCTCTCTATTACTGAACCCAGATTGTTCACCTCTCTGGCTTGCCTTGGGCCCTCACACTGCAATGAAAAACCTGTGCAAAAACGTTTTTTAATCACCTCTGCTGTTCTCCTATTCAGGTATCTGTCTAACCATTCTTTCCATGCCTCTATCCTGATGAAGATTCTAGTTTCTTTAAATTGCTCCCTTGTCTTCTTTTCTTTTTCTCTGCCAAGATCTCCCCCTCTGATTGATGTCTGGCCTTGCTGATCAATGATTCTGGCTCCCTCTCTTTGCATGTCCTGTGCCCCTCCCCCTCTATTGCATGTCTGCCCTTTATATCCATGCCCTTCACGAAAAAACTGTTGACCTGATCTTTGCCCCCCAGATCCTTGGGCTCTCTGGACCCGTGTCATCCTGCATCTGCTCGCTGGATGTGATACCCTACATTTCGAACATATGTGCCGTAAACGGCATTGCAGCCAGGAGCAAAAGGCCCTATTGTAGGCCCAGCAACATCTCTGTGGCATGGCATCTTTCTTCCCAAACTCTCCCTCTGGTGTGGCCTGATTGGCTACGTAGTCTGTCCACAAGTCTGTTTTTTTTCGAGTCCAATCTTACATCCCCATATGTCACCATTCTCTGCTGAAAGAATTCATTATCGTATATCCACCCCACAAGCCTTTTTTCTTTTGCTGTCATTATTATCAAGGAGTATGTGATGAGTGGAATGCCAGACTCAGGCCTCTTTTCCAATATTATGGCTGAGAATTTGGCAAAACTTACAAACCACCTTTCCCAGGTCTTCCCTTTAGTGAATTTGTCCTCCTCCTTCTTGCCTAACAAAATTGCCACTGCTGCCATTTCACTCCTCCATATATTCTCTGCCTCTTCATATTTTGCTGCCGCTTCTCAGTTTACCAAGGTGAAGACATCCACATACTCTCCTTTCCATATTTTCTCTTTCATGGCCAGTGGTACGTGTTCTCCTACCCTCATCCCAGGAGCTCCTATCTCCCTCATTCCTTTTCCTTCTTTCTCCACTCCTCCTTCTTTCTCTTTTGGCACCTCCTTTTCTGACCTAGTCTCTGCCAATGCTGACTCCATGTGCCCTAAGCCCCCGTCCTTAGTGCCAAAACAATTTGATTTATATACTCTTTGATGCTGTCACCCACTGGGTCGGGTGCATTACCTGTGGCCTGGTCCACTCCTTGTTGCCTACTGTCCTCCTGGTGCCCAAGTATGGTGCCCTGTGGTTGAAAGGGTGATTGCTCTGCTAGTGGCTCTGGAGGAACCACTATGTGCTGGGGATCTGGTCTGGGTTCCACTGGGAGAAACCCAACCTGGTCCTGGGGAGGTACTGGTGGCACCGGGTCCACAGATTGCAGAGGTACTGGACTAGCCACCTTGTTGGGTCCCACTAGCAGTGGCTGTATCCTGGCCAGGCTGCTTGGTCCCACCTCTGGCCATTTCCCTCTGTCCCCCTTTTCCCTTCCCTGCTTTCCTTTTCTCCCCAGGTCTCCCCGGTTCCTCCCCTATGACCAGCTCCCACATTCTATTGGCTTTTTCTGCCAGCTCCACTATAGCCCTGTAGGCGTCCTCCTTTGAATGCCTGTTCTTTTTCGGTGCCATGTTCCTTGCTGTCCACAAACTGTGGAAACAACTGAAGAAAAGAGAATTTCATTAATTACAACTTAGCCCATAATATTCACCATATGACCAGGCCCCACTTTCCAAGAGAAACGGTCGACTAATGGGGACAAAAAGTGCCCCCTCTTTTTTTTTTCTGCACAGTCCTCTATTGCTATCAGATCGATTCATGTCTAGAGCTATGGCTTCCCTTTTTGTGCCTGTAGTGATGCTATAAGGTTTGAAAATCCTACTTTTATGCTGCCCTCTTGTAAGCCAGCTGCATTGTACCTGATCCTCTGCCCGGTGCCTTCCTCCTCTGTAATCCTTCAAAGTTGTACCTTGTTTTTTTTTTTGTCTTCCCACTCCTTACTGTTCTTATTACCTCTCATGTCTTCTATCCACGTCTCTTTTTCAGTGCCCCCCAGGCCTCAAAAATGCCTTAAGTGCCGTCTCCTGTGGCTTTCCAGGCCTAAACATATTCCCTTTGCATGCCTTCGCATTGTTATGACTGCTGAAGCCTCCCAGGCCTCTTTGTTCCCCTTGCCCTTTTCCCTGTTTGTTTTTTTAAACGTGCCAAGTGGATGTTTGGGTGAAAAATCCCCATCACCCTTCCTCTCGAGACCCCCTTTCCTTGTCCCTACTCTCCCCTTGGCTTCCTTCGCCATGCTCCTGGCCTGCTGGGCCCATTTCTCCTTTGTCCCCTCATGGATGGGATCCAAACACCTAAAGGCTACACTGCATACACAGCTCTGTCACTTGTGTCCTCATTTTTGGCCTATACAACCCCCATTTAGCATACCCTCGCATGCCTGAGACCATATCCCCTTCTTTCTGTTGCTACCTTGTTTGCTTGGGTTGCTTCTTCTCCCCATTACACCCTATGTCCATTGTTTCCCCATCCCTAGGCCCTTTTCTAGCTCGCCAGGCCATCTTTGTTACCACTGTGTGGTTTCCCTGGTGTGTGACATCGCGGCACGCATTTTTCTTCGGCTGTATCCTGCACCCGGGCCACTATTGCCTGTCTCCCCCTCTTGTTCCCCATGCCTTCCCCTCACTTGCCCATCATTCCCAGTGCTCAGCCCTCAGGTCGCCATCGACTCTGCTTCTACTGTCCACTCTCCTTTTCTCCAGGAGCCGTCCCCCTCTCCTCTTGTGATGGATGCCTTCCCCCTCCCTTAGCTTATTGCTTTTAGCTCACAGACCCTTAGGCTGCCATAAAACTATGCCTGCTGTCCTCACACCCTTTTGGCAGGCCTTGTCTCCTTGCCCCCTTTCGAGTTGCTGTCTTCTCACTCGGCGGTGAGATTCTCTGTTTTCCTGCAAAAACTGAAAAGTTCCCCGTTACCCCCAAACATTGTGTGAACCTATACTTTTGATTTTTACACCACTGTGGTGTTCCCCAGCATCAGACCATAGTGCAGTTCATGCCCCATGTGCTTGCTCAGAAAAGCTTTTAAATAACTCCTTCAGTTTCAAAGCTGCTTTCTAAAAACCCCTTGCAGGCCGAGGCCCTGCCTGTTTGCTTTAGCTTTTCTGGCATGAGTTCCTCACATGTACCCAGAAACCAGGCAAAAAACCTTGTACAAACACCAAAAAACAAAGCCCTTACTTGTACAATTGCCCTAATGGTGTTCCACAACTCCTGCAGCAACGTAGGTTCAGCTCGACTCGCTTGCTCAGTGATGCCCTTAAATGGAACAAACAAACTGCAAAACTTTTCCTGCCTGTATTCTCCTTTGTCCAGAACATGTTTGCAAGTTCAGGACTTCAAAATTAATGGAACGCTGGCGGGAATGCCAAAGAGCTATGCCTTACAAGTTTCTCAACCAGAATCCTAGAAACTAAGCAAAAGCTGTTACAGCCTTATTCAATTTAAAGAAAAACTTCCCTCAAACAGGGGTCCCACTCAAAACTTCATACAAACAAGGGTCACAATCTAGGCCTACTGAGCTATTCACATACAATTCACCTTCCATGCTTCTTTCTTGTAAAGTAATGCAACTTGTCATTATATCTCATTCTTAATTTATTTATCTATATTTATTACCATACTATTTTTTTAAACTTCATTCATAGTGAGCTATCTTACCTGTTGTATCTTAGTACATAAACCTATCCTGTTGCTCAGCCAATCCGATGTGTTGCAGTTTCAATTAAATCAAAACTCCAGCAAAAGTGGCTGAACCACTTATGTGTTGCCCATTATGTACCTCTACTTGCCCCTCCCCTTCCTGTTGCTTGGCCATTGTTCTATCCCCTGGCCCTCCCCTTCCTCCTCCCCTTCCCTTCTGAACACACCATCTTGATGAAAAGGGAAGGGGTGCACCAGGACAACCTGGTCTGCCCCTTAAAGGGCAAACCCCATTAGGAATTCTTCTAGCATCTCTAATAATTATGAACATTTCCAATCTGACTTTGTAATTCTTCTGGACAAACCATGGTCAGTAATGGTTTATCTATGTTTGGCCACGTTTTGGCCATGGTCATAGGAGCGTGGGATAGCAGCAAAATGTGCTTAGTTTATTTGTGCAACAGAATGCAGAATTTGACATATCAACTGATGTAAACAATCACAATAACTATTGTTACACCTTATAAACATATAAATAATCACAATTATTATTGTTACATCTTATCAGGATAAAATAAGGTTTCACCAGGAAATTAATTATTTTAGCATGGAAAAATAATGTGTGAACACATCTCATCAGAAACAAGTTTCATGTTATGGTGGCATAAATAACAGGTTATTCCATTAGATATATGAACGAGGATTGATTCCATTAAAAAATGGAACAACAGCACACATGTGGAACAGGTAAGAACTGCATAAAAAAGCTATTCTAAAGTATATATGCATCAATTATGTTCATAAAAAAATATTAAAGTTGCTAAAGAAATTACCCAGTTGTGTAGAAATTTGTTTTATAATGCAGGGACCCGAGTTGTGTAGAAATTTGTTTTATAATGCAGGGACCCGAGTTGTGCAGAAATTTGTTTTATAATGCAGGGACCCGAGTTGTGTAGAAATTTGTTTTATAATGCAGGGACCCGAGTTGTGTAGAAATTTGTTTTATAATGCAGGGATCTTATGAAATTATCGACCATGGATGATCATGGGCAATCTGAAAAATTCTCAGACTACATTGACCATGGTCCTCCATTGTCTGTCCCTGGGCCATTTACCTGCAGTGCTTATTTACTGATAGCCATGAAACAAACTAAGAATGACCATGGATGATGCCAAGCTTTGTGGGAGCGTGGACATAGAGGGGGGATTTATGTCCCTAGGGAGGACCTGACAAAGTTAAAAAGGCAGTCTGGCATCTATCAAGTGGGTTTCAATACAAAAAAGTGCAAAGTCATGCATGCTGGCTGCATAAATCTGAATGCCCAATACAGAAAGAGGGATAAAGGTCACTCTATCTGAAGAGGAAAAGGGTCTGGTGATATCTACAACGAGCAATCTAAAACAGTCTGTACAGTGCAACAGGCAGCAGCCAAGGCTAACTGGATGCTGTGGTGCATAGCTAGAGGGTTTACAAGCAGAAGGAAGAAGGTGTTCCACTCACTGTACAAATCCATGGTGCTGTCAAACCTGGAGTACTGTGTGCAGTATTGGAGTCCCAACCTGATGAAGGACATTAACCAACTAAAGGCAGCACAGAGAACAGCTATGACGATTATTGAGGGTCAGTAGGATAGTTTGTATGAGGACAGGCTGGGGGACCTTAATATGTACTCACTCAAGGACAGAAGGGAGAGGGGGACATGATTGAAACCTTCAGATACCATAAAAATATAAACAATGTGAATTTAGGAAATGTCTTTCGCTTTAGTGAAAATAGGAACACAAGGGGGAGCACTTAAAAACTGATGGAGGGGTCAAGAAGGAGGTAAGGAGACATTTCTTTCTGGAGAGGGTGGTGTTGAAGTGGAATGAACTGCCGGCAGACGTCATCAACCAGAAGACAATCAGTGTATTCAAAATAGGGTGGGACAAGGTAAAGAGGAAGGTTAGAGTTAAAAGGAAGGAGAGGCAGTAGTAGTAGCTATTTTTTATATATGGCACCCTTCCCCTGAGGCCCTGGGCACCACTACATTAAAATACAATGTAGAACATAAAACACACAAAAAAATACAGTGTAGGTCATCATACAAAAATAAAACACTGCAGCATAAAACAGACAACATTATAAAATTCCCACTAAAACATACCCATAAAATAACAACAATACTAAAACTCAGTTAAAAGGCTATAGGTACAGGCACTGCAGATGTTATATGGTTTGACCAAAAGCCTTCTGAAAGAGATATGTTTTCAGCCCCTTCTTAAAAGCCTCCGCTGAGGGGGCTTCCCTCAGGGACCTGGGCAATGAATTCCAGAGCACCGGGTCCACTACAATGGGACGCACTGTAACTACATGTACAGGAGGCACTTCATTGGGTAGACTTTAACATACAGCATTCTGCTGGCATGTTCATATGTTTGTTTGTATCACTGTAGTCTAACCATGTACAAACATGGTTTACGCCTGATGATAACAGCAAAACAGCTCTGGTGGGTGATCTCGTACTACTTGTGTAGTTTTCCTTTAATCATTAGGCTGTACTACCCACTTAAATCAGTACTGTTCTGACATTTCGTACATTATAATGTGGAGAAACTGCAAGCAACAGTTCATTCCCTTTATCACACTGCTAAGTTAACTAACTACTGGATTGCCTGAAGTAAAGTTTAATTGTTAAAGAATCCAAGGGACTGGATAATTATTATCATACTGAATTCATATTTTTTTTTAATCAAAGCATTAGTTTAAATTGCTTTGCTACTGTGTAGGATTCCTCTGATCTTTGGCAATCATCATTTATTTACAGACACCATGTGTTGTCCTGCTTAGAAGGGTTCTGGCGCTCTTTTACAGTATAACTCCAGCAAGGAAGATTGAGCTGCCTAAATGTTTAACTGTGTTTTCACTGGAAAATGGTGTGGGTGTGTGTGTGTGGGGGGGGGGGGAGGCAGTACAAAGGTCAACTAGAAAGTTCATCTGTTGAAGTGAAAGGTTGCCTAAATGGTTAGGTGCCTTGAGTAACACATTTGCAGTATTTATTCTTCAGCTTATAAATATTAGCTTTCCCATGCAATTAAATATATTCCCTCAGGGATGGAGAAAAAAGCAAGTTTGAAGCTAGTCCCAAAGGAAGAGCTAATATTTCACATTTTTATGAAATTCATGTGTATATTACCTCTGGAACAGGAATGCAAATAGCCCCAAAACAAGTTGAGAGTAAATGTATTTTGTATTGGAATGAACAAGCTGAAAATACTCCTTTTTGAATTTGTTTTTATAAATACTTATGGGTCTAGTAGCTTTTGACATGTACATAGCTTATACTTACAGATAAGTGAAAACACAATTTAAACTATTCTGAGGTCCATGGTGAAAGATTTCTTTTGAACTTGAGAAAGTAAAGTTAACTAAATTATAGTTTGGTGTGCACATCCTTAGAAGTTGATATTTGCTGCCAAAAGTATGAAGATTGCTGTTCATACCAAATGGCATGAGAGGCCTTTAATGAATGAGTGTTATTATATGCAAGTTATCTCTTAGGCTATAGAGAACAAAATCATAAACAGGATTTTTTTTTTTTTGTTAATGCTTTTTACCTTGTGTGGCCTTGGGTTTGCATTTCATGTCCTGGTATCTGTCCACCTCCGGCCACTGGCCGGTTCTGTTTTGGCTCCTAGTGAAGCCCCCACCACCATCTACCCCCACAGTGGGGCAACAGGGAGTCCCCCATACTCCTCACCAACACAGGATCCAGTATTGTGTGGTGGTGCCCCCAGTTCCAGGCAGTCCCTTGAAATGGCCATCAACCCACCATGACCGAGCGCCACAATTTTCCCTGTTCAGCCTGATGTGGGCTGGGGCATGCAATGACACCAATGGAGGGAGCATGCACGTGCCCGCATGTGCTCCCCCCCAGCGCTGTGCCCCAAGCTCACCCCCTACTGTACAGTGCGAGTGCACCGACCCACAGCCTCCGCCAGAGGTCACTAGTGCGGTGACAACTGAAAACCCACACCCCCTGGAGAGGGAGAGCAGTCCACAGACGCTCAACCCATCTCCACCCCTGTCGACCCCTGGAGACCTGAGTCCATTTCCGAACCCCGGGTCACCAGCATGGAATGAGGTGTGGCATCCAGCACCTTAACATTCAGCGCCACCAGGCCAGCACATCATAAAGAGAGATTTAGAAAATATATTCTTCTTTACTAAATACAGATGACACCCTGATTTTATAATCATAGATAAACAATTAGTGTACATGGTTAGACCATGGCATTTAGAAATAATTAGCCAATCCTTTGTTTCCTTTTAATGTTTGCTTGCGCACATGCGCAAGAAATATTATGTGGCAGCTTAGGAGAGAAGCAGGTTGTGGAGCTGTGGCACTGTTTCGGCCAATGCCGGCACTGCATTGTTGGGCTTGGCAATGCTCAGCCAGTGCAGGCCCACTGTCCTGATGACACTGGTTCTGCAGAGTGCCACCAACTTGTAAGGATTTCACTGCTGCAATCAGGGGCCACCTCATCATTGCAGCGTCAGCCATTCTGCTGCAATAAGGAAGCAACCTGTCATTGCAGGGTAACTGTACATCACCTGGTGTAACATTACCAGGCACATGGAGGCTCTATGCAGCTGCCTTAGAACCCCATGAAAGCCGATGGGGGTGCCCAATCCCACTATAGGCATGCCCCCGATTCACTTCATTTGCTGATGGGGGAGCTCACTCCCCATCAGCATAATGTCCCCAACCCAATTTCAGTTGTGTGCCGAGGGGGTGCCCAGTCCACCTTGGCATCATGCAACCCCCCACACACACATTTCTGTGCTGACGGGAGGTCCAATCTCTGTCAGATTCAGTCCTCTCCTCCTCAGTTCCAGTTGCCGAGGGGGTACCCAATCCCCCTCGGCATCATGCGCCCCCCACTCATTTCTGTGCCGACGGGGAACCCAATCCCCATCGGCTTTGATCCCCCTTCCCACAAATGCTGGTGGCACACTGGGAGACAACACCAGCATACCAAAAACACACCTGCAAAAGTAGAAAATCAACCTGCGTTGTCTGTATTGTTTTTTAAACCTGTAAAATGAGAAAACGGTTCCTCGAAGTGCCCAGTGCCTCATCCCCAACCCGCGCCCACCCTCTGCATACCCCACCTCCCCACACACCCCTCATACCATACTTACCTCTGGAGCCTGGTGTGATGATCTTCAGTGGACCAGGAACACGTCTGCACTCTTCATAGCCGACCGCGAACTGAAGAAATGCCGGTTAGCTGTATAATGGCATAAATAAGGGTTTTTTCCAACTCTGATGCATATCTCGGGCATTTTTGGGAATTCTTGCAGCAAATTTTCAACATGGGGTTATTGAGACTCCTCCTCATGAATTCAGTCACTGTCATGGCATTATTCTGTCCAAAAAGGTAGTTTCACAGTCAAACTGTGCAAACTCACCTTTCAGGACTGATTAATGAAATGACAGTGCCACTGTTCAAGAGGTGGACTCTCAAAAAGCCTATGTTGCAAATTTGGTGAAAAAATTAAAAAATTAGTTTTACGAGTGTGCGTTGCGCAGTTTCCATGCACGCTTGTAACTTTGCGAATTTGTAATATTTTCACTCCAGATTTTCAACATTGGCATTTTTCCACACATCCTTATGAACAGTACAGCTGTCATTTTACATACCCAGGCCTAAATGTGTGTTTGCTCTTGAGGCACAGAATAGCGCGATTGCCGTGGGAAATCAGTTTTCAGGACAGATTAAGAAAATGACAGTGACACTGTTCTTGAGCAGAGGTCCTAAAATGCCTATGTTGAAAATTTAGTGATGAAAGTCCATAAAAGGACTGTGTTTCAAGTGTGCATTGCGCAGTTTCCACGCACCCTTGTAACTTCGCAAATTTGTAATATTTTCACTCCAGATTTTCAACACTGGCATTTTTTCTCACCTCCTTATGAACAGTACAGCTGTCAGTTTTCACATCCTGGCCGAAATGTGTTTTCACACTTCAGGTGCAGAATAGTGCGGTCGCTGTGGGGAATCAGTGTTTGGGACAGATTAAGATCGAGCGAGTGAGAGAGAGGGAGTGAGCATGCTCAACAGAGCTCTGTCGGGACTGCAGCAGATTTCTTTGTGGGCAGAAAAAGGCACCAATGCATGCAGGAGCTCAGTAGAAAAGAGCAGCCTGCAGCGCCGGGAGAAACAGAAAGAGCGAGTGAGAGAGGGGGAGTGAGAGAGCTCAATGGAGCTCTGTTGGGACTGCTATGGGCATAAAAAGGTGCCAACAAAGGCAGGGGCCCAGTACAAAAGGGCAGCTTGCAGCCCCGGGAGAAACAGAACGAGTGAGTGAGAGAGAGAGGGGGAGTGAGCGAGCTCAACGGATCTCTATCAGGACTGCTGTGTATTTCTTTGTGGGCAGAAAAAGGCGCCAATGCAGGCAGGAGTCCAGTACAAAAGGCAGCCTGTAGTGCTGGGAGAAATAGAATGAGTGAGTGTGGGGGTGAGCGAGCTCAATGGAGCTCTGTCGGGACTGTTGCAGATTTTTTTGTGGGCAGAAAAAGGCGCCAACACAGGCATGGGCCCAGTACAAAATGGCAGCCTGCAGCAGATGGAAGGATGGGAGGGGCTGGGGCATCACTATCGGGGTAGAAGGGAATGGGGGCTCTAAATTGACTACAATGGGGATAGGAGAGGGGTTGAAAATCAGCAGGGGAGGAGGGGAGGTTGACATGGGAAGCCCAGTAGGAAGTAGTCAGGCTGGGAAGGGTTTCAAGGGGGATGGGAGGAATAAGGCAGAGAAAAGGGGTGAGGGGAAGTAGGGGGTACAGATACAGAAGTCACAGAGGGTGCAGCTGGTGGGGTTAAGGGGCAGGGAAGAACGAATACTGGGATGGTGGAAGGGACATTAGAAGGGAAAAGGGGTAAGGGATGGGGGGGAAATCGTCCTGGGGGATTCTATACTGAAAGGGGTGAGATGAGGCGGAAGGGGGGGAAGGCACAGCCCTATTTGGGTTGAAGCTATCCCCAGGTTGACTGCAGGAGGGGCAAGGCGGGCACTGCTCAAGTGTGCAGCGAGGGGGAGGAAGAAACCTCATTTAGTGTTGCATGTGGGTACAAACAACTTGGTGGGGGAGACTGTGGAAGTAGTGAGGGGGAGGTTCGAGTAGTTGGGCAGGCAGTGTGAGGGGGTTGGGGAGTTGGTGGCATTCTCGGAGATACTCCCAATACCATGTGCAAGCATGTGGACTCGGAGGAAGGGTAGGATTGAGGAGTTCAATGAGTGGCTGAGGGATGGGTGCCACACCAAAAATTATGGATTAGTGACTAACTGGGGTAGGGTCTGGGGGATTAGTGACTTGTACATTGGGGACAGGCTACACTTGAGCAGGAAGGGGAAGGGAGTATTAAAGGCAGGATTAGAGGGGTATATCTCTACTAAGGTGGATTTAAACTAGTTGGGGGGGGTGGCCAAATGACTGAGATTGGTAGAAAGGTCCGGACAGGGGAGTCTAATGAGCTCACCCCCCCTAGATATAGGTAACGGCAGAGGCGTAGTAACCCTGGGAGGGGGTGGGCAGAGTGGTCTGAGTGTAATATAGAAGACACCACCACCCAGTAAGAATAAGGAGGAGAAAGGGTGTGGACTACTGGGAGGAGGGACATAGCCCAAGGAGGAGAAGAGTGAGGAGAAGGAGGGGTATGGGTGGAAGGTGGTCTCTCTCAATGCAAGAAGCCTGGGGAACAAAATTGCAGAGCTTCAGGTGCTCCTTTCAGGGAGGAAGGTGGACATTTCTGCAGTGACAGAGACTTGGGCCACAGAGTACCATGATTGGGACTTGGCAATCCCGGGATACAGGATATACAGGAGGGACCGGGGGTTGGAAGAGGGGGGTTCGCTCTATGTGAGGGAAGGGATTAAATGCATAAGGGACGAGGGAGAAGGGGAGAGGACAGAGGTGCTTTGGGTGCAGCTCCTGGACTCCAAGGGCAGAAAGCTGAGGCTGGGAGTGGTGTACAGACCACCAGCCCAATCCAGGGAACTGGATAGAGAGTTGGCAGAGCAGATGAGGGTGTGTAGAAGAGGAAGTGTAGTGATAGTGGTTGATTTTAACCTACCATGGGTTGACTGGAGCACCCTGGCCACTAGCAGTACCAGGGAGCAGGTGCTCCTTGATGCATTTCAGGATGGCCTTCTGACACAATTGGTAAGTGGGCCTACAAGGCTTGGTAGCACACTGGACCTAGTACTGGCAAATGGGGAGGCAGTGAGGGAGGTAAGGGTGGAGGACCCACTAGCAAGTAGTGACCACCAAACAGTGTGGCTCGTTCTCGCACTGGGCAGGGAGACAGGAAGCATGGACACTAAGGTGGTGGACTTTATTAGGGTGGACTCTGGGGGGATGGGAGCAATACTGCAAGGGAGACTCCAGGACATAAGGCCAGGGATGGATGCAGAACAAAAGTGGGGAGTCATAAAGACTGGGCTAACAGAGGCCACGGTAGCCTGTACCAGGTCCAGGAGTAAGAAGAGCAGAGCCAAGAAACCATGCTGGTTGAATAAGGAAGTGCTGCAACGGGTGAGGGCAAAGAGGGCTGCATACTGGAAGTACAGGAGACTAGGGAAGGGAGAGGATAAGGAGTCTTTCAGAAGTTGGTCAAGGGAGGTGGCCAGGAGAGTGAAAAAAGCTAAGGCTTCCTGGGAATTAAGGTCCACACAGTGCATAAAGGGAGGGGAAAAGCACTTTTTTAGGATAGAGAACTGGCTACAGGGGAGGGTGCAGAGGGTGATGGTGGTGGGGGAGCTCTCGGCACCCAAAGCAGTGACAAGTGGGGTGCCGCAGGGATCAGTGCTGGACCCGATGCTATTTGGGCTCTTTATCTCTGATATAGCATGTGGAGTAGGGAGCAGGGTTAGTCTGTTCGCAGATTATACCAAATTGGGGCCGGTGGTGGACGAAGATGACAGATGCAGGGACCTAACCAAACTAGAGACATGGTTGGTGGAGTGGCAGCTAGGATTCAATGCAAAGAAGTGTAAGGTGATGCACTTCGGGGCTAAGAACCAGAAGAGAGACTATTGGTTGGGGATTACAGAGGAGAAAGACCTAGGGGTGTTGGTAACTGGGAGTATGAACAACTAGACCCAGTGCAGGAGAGAAGCAGCAAAGCAAACAGGATGCTGGAGTGCATCACAAGGGAATTCTCATCCAGACACAGGTATGTGATCCTGCCTCTCTACAGATCATTGGTCAGACTGCACCTAGAGTACTGTGTGCAATACTGGAGGCCATACCTGAGGAGAGATATAAAGTTACTAGAGGGGGTGCAAAGGAGAGTAACAAAAATGTTAAAGTGGATGGAAGGAAAGGAATATGAAATTAAGCTGAACATGTACATATCGGAGGAGAGGCGGGATGGGGGGGGATATGATTTAAGCATTTAAATACCTGAGGGGGTTAATAAAACTAGCACCGTGGGGGTGTTTAAACTGAGGAGTGGAGAGAGACGAGGGGGCATGGACTAAGGTTGGAAGTGGGATGTTTCAAGAGGGAAATGAGGAGGCACTACTTCACTGAGATGGTGGTGTCTAGTTGGAATGCACTGCCAGAGGGGGTGGTAACATGTAGGACAGTAAATAGCTTTAAGAAGGAGTGGGATAAAGCAAGAGTCAGAGGGGCAGGGGCTGGGACAAGCGGGGGAGGAACTGAGGGGGAGGAGGCTAAGGAGCTGCAATCTAGGGTGCTAGCTGCACACTTGAGCATGACTTTGATAGACCGATTGGTGTGTTCTGCTGGCAGATTTGTGTGTTCATATGTTCGTATGTAAAACTCACAGTGACACTGTTCATGAGCAGAGGTCCTAAAATGCCTATGTTAAAAATTTGGTGACAAGTGTCCATAAAATGACTGTGTTACAAGCGTGCATTGTGTGGTTTCCATGCACCCTCATAACTTTGCAAATTTGTAGTATTTTCACTGCAGATTTTCAACATTGCCATTTTTTCAGACCTTCTTATGAACAGTACCGCTGTCATTTTTCAAATCTGCCTGAAATATGCGTTTACACATATGGCGCAGAATAGCATGGTTGCTGTGGGAAATCAATGTTCGGGACATATTAAGAAAATCATAGTGACAATGTTCATGAGCAGAGGTCACAAAATGCCTATGTTGAAAATTTGGTGAAATAATTCCACTAAATGACTCTGTTATGTGCATGCATTATGCAGTTTCCACGTACGCTCAGAAGTTCGAGCATTTTTAATATTTTCACTACAGATTGTCAACATTGCCATCTCATCACACCTCCCTATGAATGGTACAATTGTCATTCTTCACATCCTGCCCAATCTGTATTTTCGTACATCTGGCACACAATGGCACGGTTGCTGTGGAAACTCAAAGTTCAGGACAAATTGACAAAATCACAGTGCCACTGTTCATGAGAAGAGGTCCAAAATGCTTTCATGAGGTGGGGGTCACAAAAAGGCCATGTTGAAAATTTATAGTGCAAATACAAACAAATGCCCAGGGTGTTAGGGTTTCTAATCATAACGTCCCACCCTGTACAGACTGACAGGCATTGGGGTGTGACTTTGGTTTGTCGACTGTAATGCTCATGCCATTCCACCCCCACACCCCCACCCTGCAGCCAGTAACAGGCATCGAAGTTTGCCTTGGACTCTCCGGCCCCAGAGTTCACCCCATTCTCCTATATTGCACCCATTTCAGCGTATGTCCTTATGAAGTGGGGTGACTGTAAAGCCAAACACCCCAAGGCACACCTTAGCACTTGTCAGTGTCTGCAGGATAAGGTGAGGTGAAATGGCATGAACGTTATGGGCGGCATCCCAAATGCATACCCCAATGCCTGTCCTTCTCTGCAGTGTGGAGATGGGGTTGGCGTGAAGTTCAATACTTCACTGCCACTCCTCCTCTGCATCTATCTAACTTCTGCATTTCCAATCCTAATACCAGCAAGCAAACATTTGTCATTGACAAATGCTTGTTATTATTTGTCATCCTATAGAGCTATCTGAGGCGGGGGGGGGGGCGGTGGAGACCTTGAAATACCAAGGTTACAAATGCACAAACACAAAGTCAAGGTACTCAACCCACTCAAAATATACCTTAATGTGAATTCACACTCGTGCCACAAAATGATGCTTTGAACATGACACTGATTGTATTAGAAAGACTCTGGGCATGATTTTTAGAGGTCTCTTAGATCGGCACAATTTGTGGTGATCTACAGCTGTGGCAAACTCTGGGTGCATCAGGAATCCTGTGCCTTTTTTTATAAAAATGGGGGTCCCTGCGCCAAAGACCTGAGAGTTGTGAAAAGAAATTTAGGGCAAGATTTGGAAAATACCACTGGTCATGTTCATGAGCTGGGGTAAAAAATGGCTATGTTAAAAATGTGGAGTCAAAATCTAGAAATTATAGCAAAGTTATGCGTAAAAATGAAAAAATTTCAACAATTCTTCATAACTTGTTTCTTGAAATCTTGAACCTAAACTCTCAACATAGTCTTTTTAGTACCATAACTTATGTTCAACACAGGTGACATTTTTTAAATCCCATTTGAAAGGTGATTTTGTGGATTGACTGCAAAAACATATTTTGGAGGGGATTTGAAAAATTACACCTGGCTTGTTAATAATGTGGGAATCCGTATTCAAAGCCGGGTGGATGTGCGGGGCAAATGGATGTGCTGCCCCCAAAAAAGGGCAGGACAGCTCAGATGACATATTCAAACAGAATGTGGGATTGAAACAGATTGTGCATTGTGTTTGAATATCAGACATTGGATGCGTGGTGCAAAGCAGGTAGCTGCCATGTTTGGCGCATCCAGGGTTTGGGGCCGAAGACTGCCAATGGGGGAATGCATGGCACATACCAGGATGTGCCATTTTCCCCAAGGGTGATATTTGGCCAAAATATACTCATGAGCTCATTGGGCATGCATGGCACAAAGGAACCTCATGCATGCCCATTTTGGGCTCATTAGCATGGCTGCACCCGATGGAATGCACCAGGCCAGCCCCCTCCCAGCCACAATCCCTGTTATGACACATAAATATAGGCCCTGATCCCATCTGTTCCATAGGGTAGTGCCCCCTCCCCATCCCCGATCCCTGAAGTAATGAAGTAAGAACATGTCTCCCAGTTTCCATAGTGTAGTGTCCACCCTCTTAGCCACGATACCTAATGAAATAAAGGAATAACATGTCCCCTTGTCCATAGTGTAGTGGACCCCCTTTCCCAGTCCTGAGTATAGTGTAGCATAAACTGCAATGAATAACCCATTTTCCATAGTGTAGTGGGCCCTCCCAGCCCCGAGCACAGTGTGACATAAAATGTAATACATAGCCCCTTTTCCATAGAGTAGTGTCCCCCCTTCCCAGCCCCAAGCCCCAAAATAATTCAAATGACCACCCTATCCAACCTGGTAGTCTAGTGGACCCCCCCACCCCAACCTGAGCTCCATATGCAAACATGAAAAGATGCAGTTGTACTGTGATAGGTGCAGTAGCACCCTTTTAGATTAAAAAAGATTCTGCCCATTAGCCAGGCTCAGAAGTGACATCATCAGCCTGCTCCCCATTGGACTCAGTTGTAATGGCTATCACAACACCACATCTCCCCAGCAACTATATTGTTGCACATGGCAAAATGCTTGCTTTGAACACGCATGCTAGCAAACATAAAAAGATACACTAGGTACAATAACCGTCACTTACAGAAGGTTCTGGAATAAGAAACCGTCTAAATTATAAACAAGGCCTCCTGTTCTGTGTGGCACTGTAGACATAACTTCTGCAGCTGGGACTCTGAACTTCCACTGGACTGTTTGGGGGAGCCAACAAGGATGGCCTGTGAGGCATTTGCAGTTCTCTCCAAACAATTCTTTTTCACAGAACATTGACACACTGGGGACAGTGTCAGGCTGAGGTAGTGGGAAAAATAGAGCTGTTAGCTCCATTGATCCAATATGTGATTCAGTCACTTAAGTAAGTCCCATCCTCAAATAATTTGTATTACTTTGACTACTGTGTTAAATGATCAAACTATATATGATTTTTAACAAACTTTGTAGCTGGATTGGTGTTCTTTGAGTATATCTACTATTTCTTTAGAGACATTTTCAGTTGAAAAGCAGTTAGCTTGAAATCTGTCTTGCCCACACATCCCTCATTCACCCTTGCATTTGGTACCATTACCAATATAAAATATTGTCCCAGATCAACAAATACTAAAAAAAAGAAATGTATCATCTGCAGTGTCACTGTGATTTTTTTCTCTGTTTTCTATGCAAGCTGTACCTCTCAACCTCTATGCAGTAAAATGAATAGTACTGGCCTTCAAAATTCCGAGCAAATGGACAGAATTAGTAACACTGTCTAGGAATAATGGGTCCCATATGTTTAGTGTTAGGAAATGCTTCTACTAGGTTAGGTCAGTGTTTTAATAATTTGTGTGTCCAGAAATTGCTGCAACATTATGAGGAATAATGTAAAGTTTTGCAGAGAAAGGGTTGATTTGAGTTTTAAATTAATTGTGCTATGCAAGATTCACAGCAGTTGAGAGGTTTGTTTGTTTCTCTGTTCCCTTATTTAGTTTCCATATTCTGCATAAATAATCTTTATCTGTGGCTTTTCATTTTTCTTACCTTGGCTTCATCTTTTTAATTTCTATAGATTATCCAGTATTCTCTCATTCTTTTGCTGTCCCAACAATTTTGTTTAGTTAGCTATCCCCTTGCTTTCCTTTCTTTTTTTATAATTCACTTTTTTCTCCCCCAGCAACCAGAGCTGACTTGTCAGGTTGTTAACCTCCCAACCCCATCCACAGCCACTTCTTGTGCTTAGCCCATTAGGATTGCAAATACCTTTTCTCAGCAGCACTTTGCCCATTCATGGATTTAAAACAGATAAAACCCATCCCCACCCATCTCAGCCCCACCACCTTCTTAACCATCCTTGACAGTGCTGTCGAGTGGCTTTGTAGATTTAAATTTTAGGTTACTATCAAGTTCAATACTGTACAGTGAACCTTTGCTTCTTTGTCCCTCAAACATATTGTAAAGTCCCCCCTTAGACATTGTCTTCCCCCTCATGAAATAAGAAAACACGACTTGCATATCTTATCCTGAAAACTCAATCCGCCTGAGCCTCATTGAGTCACTCTATTTTTATGTTCGCTATGCTCACATGCAGCAGATGTTTTGTTATGTGAGTGGGTTTTGAGAGGTGTGACACCAGTGCAGTAGTTGGGCTTCCACTCAAGTCATCCATGACCCGAGTGTGGTTATGAACTTGGGAATTGGAGGGCTGGCTGAGGGGAGGGTTGAGCATTCTGGGACTGCTCTCCTCCTCTGGGGGGGAGAGGAGTCGAATTTGTAGCACATAGACTGACCTCTGGCAGAGGCCAGAGGTGTTGCTAGTGTCTGGTGTCTACACAGTTGGAGGCAAGGACAGACACAGGCATTCATGCCCTAACTATACATCACTGTATGTCCCACCTCCTGGGGGAGCTACAGTACAACAGGAAAAATCTCAGGCTGGAAAGATGATGGCAGCCCATGCTATGGGTCCCACTCCACTGCATGCAGCACCATCAGAGATGAATCCAGTCTTCTGTAGGTGGCACAGGCCCTGTCCCGGTGGCCCTACCTGGAGGGGGAAAGCCAGGGCATTCTGAGATCTAATACCATCATCCATCAGGTGGTTGGGTCCTCCTACCATAGCTCTGCTCTACGGGGCAATCCAGAGTGTACCCCATTGGGGTGGCCACAGGGTGGTGAGTGGCCAAACTGGGCATTTGAGTGGGCTGGTGGTGACTGGACCAGGGCAAAAAGAGCATAAAAAAAGAGAGGTGTGACATTCTCAGTCCAATGCAGAGCAGTCTACAAGGGGCTTGTCAGTGTCACAACAATCATCAGCCAGGCTGGTCATGACATTCTTTTGGCTTGCTGAGCGGAAACTTTGTGTAGTTCAAAGTAGAGAGCAGTCCCAATAAAAGGGTGTTTCTTTTCTTTGATCTACATGACATCACCCAGCAAGCACAGCTGATCTATCATGATCAGCCTGCTGAAGTCCCTCATGCCCCCACAAAGACATCCCCCATGCTGGATACCCCCCCACCCATTTGCATTGTGTGACACCAGGGAGACCACCCTCGGTGCCGCCATATATAATGGAAACCCTTCCACCCCTTTCATGTTACAATTCTGGCACAGGGTGACCAATCCCTCATGCCAGCTGCTACCCCCCACCCTGCCTGTTGTGACTGTGTGACATCGGGCAGCCCAACCCCAGTGCCAACAAACATAACAAGTGCCAGATCAGCACACCCCTTCCCCCCTGTGAACAAGTAAGTTGGTGAAGTTACACCAATGTTCAGGTGCTCCTTAGAGCTGATCAGACTCAAAATTGGGGGAACCCCTGAGGAAGACCTGACAGTCAAAGTGCTGAGGTATTCTTCTTGTGTGTGACACAAGACAGTACACTGGGTGAAAATAACATTTTATTTGAGCTCTAAATTGTGGACAGGATATATTTTCTCACCCAATTTAGAGCCCAATGGGTCTAAGGAGTACTTGAACTTTGGTGTAGCAACATCAGATTACTTGTTCATGGAGGGGAAGGAGTGCAGTGATCTGGCACTTGGTCAGATTTTTTAGGGACTGCTAACCCCTCAGCAGTACTCAGAACTAGCACCACTGTGCACAGTTATATTTTTGCTTATCAGCTGCCAAACATAACACCAACACTGGCTGCTCAGTCCCCAGTGTCAGTACCTGAAGTAAAGAAAATAATCCCTTGTAGGGTTGTTTTAATATAAAATAACCCTTTAAAAGAGAAAAACATCCATCGATGTCTGTTGCCACCACCCAACCCTCACACTCAGTAGCCACCACCCAACACTCCCTCCAAGCCCTTACTTACCTATCTACCTACAGTGGGTCCAACACCATAATCCTCTCTCGAGTGGAGACACGTCTTCACTCTTCAATGATGGACTGCAGATTGAGGAAATCAGTTTGTGGTTCAATGTACTTCAATGGGTTTTGAATTTGCCATCATAACTTGGTCATTTTTTAATATTTTCACCCCCAAATTTTCAACATGCCTCTTTTGGGACCACACCTCATGAACAATGACAGTGAAATTGAGCAAATCTGTTCTGAAAGGTGGTTTCATGGTTGTTGTGCAAAATCACCTTTAGAGCAGGATTTTAACATTTTCTCTGCCCTTGTTCATGAGGTGGGTCATATCAAGGCTATGTTGAACATTTGGGTAAAAATATTAAAAATCAACAAAGTTATGAGCCTACATTGGAAGTTATAAATGCAGGCTCATAACTTTGGTGATTTCCAATATTTTGACCCCACATTTTCAACATAGCCATTTCTTCACAGCACCTCATAATTGTGACAGCTGACATTTTTCAAACCCTGGCCAAAATGCATTTTTGCATTTGTGAAACAAAATCACCTTTTGGGCAGGATTTGAATTTTTTTTCCACCCTTGTTCATAAGGTGGGGTCATAGCAAGTCTATATGGTGTTATAAGAAGGCTATGTTGAAAAGTTGGGGTAAAAATATGAAAAAAAACAACAAAGTTATAAGCCTACATTAAAATGTTTCAATGCATGTTCATAACCATGATATGTTCAATATTTTGACTTCAACTTTTCAACACAGCCATTTTTTCACACCACCTGATGAATTTGACAGCTGCCATTTTTCAAATCCTGGCCAAAATGTGTTTTCAGATTTGTGGCACAAAAGTCACCTTTTGGGCAGGATTTGAAAATTTTCTCCACCCTTGTTCATGAGGTGGGGTCATAAGAAGGCTATGTTGGTCATTTGCTTATTTATTTTATTTATTTAAGACTTTTGATAACCAGGTAAAAAAAGCACTGGACCACATGGCCCTTTTACAGGCTTGATCCAGTGAAAGTCAATGACACTCAAACAGTTATCACAATTAACAAAACAGTCACAAATATTATAAAAAGCCAAAATTGCATAAACTTTGACAATAAACATAATTTAGGCAAATTAATACAAAGAGTTAGAACACACATTGACATAAATGGATTCATTGAATATATAACATTAAAAAGTATTACCTAACTATATCTCTTTATGTGCAATTGCATATAGACTTAGGCCCGGATATTCAAACTGTGCCATGCTGTGGTGCAAGCTTGGGTGCAGTTCAACTCGGCTGTGCAGGGATGTGGACTGGGCAATATTCAATGGAGCTCTGCCATGGCTCAGCAGTGTTGAATATCGCACCCTGGCCACCCCAGTGTGCATGGCGCAGTGGCACTGCACCAGTGCAAGTGTCCAGAGTGGAGCATGGGGATGCGCTAGCACAAGTTCCATTGTGCCATGCACAGCAACCGCAATATTCAAAAGTTAACATGCAGATGGGTCCATAATGTATGCAAGGTGCACATGGGGCCATGTGCATGTCATTATGGCCCCATTTGCATACAGGTGCACCGATCCCCAATGACTTGCACCTGGCACCCTGCCAGGCAGCAGCAGTTGGGGAGCGATGCCCCCTTCAGCCCAATCATGGGCATTTGTAAATAAAAATAATTCATCTTATATCCCTGGTGGTCCAGTGGACCACTGCCTGCCCGATCGTGGGCATTTGTAAATAAAAATTATTCGTCCTATATCCCTGGTGATCCAGTGGACCACTACCTGCCCGATCATGGGCATTGGTAAAAAAAAGGGGTACGTCCTATATCCCTGGTGGTCTAGTGGACCTCTATCTGCCTGATCGTGGGCATCTGTGTAAAAAAATAAATCGTTCCAATATCCCTGGTAGTCTAGGGGTATCCACCTCCCCACCCGCCCACTGAGCCCCACCGCCCCACTCCCCCCGGTCAGCCGGCGGGTGGCAGCACCCCACCCGCCTGCTGCCCTGCTGCCCGCTGACTGACACCATTGGTAGGGCTGCACGCCCATTGGCTCACAGTGTGAGCCAATGGGCATGCAGCCATGTATTACATTCCAGATATGTGAATGAATCATTCACATATCTGAATGTGTAGTATAGCAGGGCTGCATGTCCATCGGCTCACGCCAGAACCAATGGGCATGCAGCCCCACTGACAGTGTCAGCCGGCAGCGTGTGGGCAGGCAGGTGCGTGCCGCCCACCGCTGACTGGAGGGGAGGGGCGGTGGGGCTCAGTGGGCAGGTGGGGAGGGGGGTACCCCTAGACCACCAGGGATATTGGAATGATTTATTTTTTTAGACAGATGCCCACGATCGGGCAGATAGATGTCCACTGGACCATCAGGGATATTGGAATGATTTATTTGTTTACACAGATGCCCGTGATTGGGCAGATAGTGGTCCACTGGACCACCAGAGAAACAGGACGGATTATTCTTTCTTTCTTAATACAGATGCCCACGATCAGGCAGATAGCGGTACAGTGGGCCACCAGGGATGTAGGATGGATTATTCTTTCTTAATACAGATGCCCGCGATCGGGCAGATAGCCATCCACTGGACCACCAGGGATATTGGATATTAATCCTTTTTTTAAAAATGCCCACGATCGGGCATGGAGGGGTACCACCAGGTGCAGCCGAAACTCGGGTGACCACCCACAGGTGGCAGCTGCCGTGTTGTGCCCTGCAATGTGGCAGCTCACCTGTGGGTGGCCCTCAGTTGTTTCTTTTTTTGGGGGCTTAACTTTGTGCTGGTGCAGGTAGGGGTTGCACATGCATGGCTCTGCACATTCTGGGCTGAATATCGGGCTGTGCAGAGTATGCATGGGCACGGCCCCCCACCTGTGCCTGCAAACATTACTGATGCATTCCGGTGCATCGGGATTTGTGCCGCACACTTTTCCCTTTAAAAGATCTCGCCAGGGTGCATCAGTGGGTTGTGCTTGGCGCAACACTGTTGCGCCATGCTCAACCCTTTTGAATATCCAGGCCTTAGAATACAATACTTTTTTTCAGTGATGTCTTAAAAGATTTAAGTTCTGGGCATTACACAAATCATCAGACAGTTTATTTCATGTTTGTATTGTACTTTGTTTGAAGGATTTTTGGTTTTTTGTTGTTTTACAAGATGGAACTGTCAAAGAAATAGAATTATGAAATCTCAGTGATCTAGTAGTGGTTCTTTGTGTAAAAAAAATGTAACATTGGGTTATAGTTAGTACAGTGAAAGGATTTAAAGATAAAACATGACATTTGCAAGGTGTCTTTATGTTTCAGGGGTAACCACCCAGCCTGTTGTACAGGCTGCAGTCGTAAGAAGGCTATGTTAAAAATTTGGATAAAAACAATGTAGTTATCAGTATACCTTGACATTTTTCAATTCACACTCATAACTGTGATAATTTTCAATATTTTTGCCCCAGATTTTTAACATACGGTAGTCATTTTTTCACACCACCACATGAATGTGACAGCTGTCATTTTTCAAATGCTGACCAAAATGTATTTTCACAGTTGTGGCACAAAAACACCTTTTGGGTACATATTGAAAAGTTAGTTCCCCCTTGTTCATGAGGTGGGGCTATGTTGAATATCTGGGGTAAAATATTATAAATCAACAACGTTTTGAGTGCATGTTGAAATCTTTCAATGGACACTTGTAACTGTGGCAATTTTCAGTAGTTTGACACCAGGTGCTAGACTCACAAAAAGTCATAAAGCACAGTACAAATGTTTGTGTTGCACTTTGCAATTATCCAGGTGTCTGAGGTTGCTATTCACAGTTTGGATAACACACCTGCACTATTTAACTGTGAATAGGGTTAAGAAAAGTCAGCTTCAACCCCATTATCGCTACCGCTAACCCCACTAGTGCCACCCTGACATGCAGCCAAGTGTATGGCTCTGCAATGAATAGCACAGGTGTGCTATTTGGAATTCACAAAAGTAGCCATGTAAATGAGCTAATTGGGCATGAAAGATGCCATGCGGCTATTTGCATGCTCATTAAGGACCCATTTACACAGGCTGTACTGGAGTTTAGTGCACCTCCCGCTGATCACCTGCCCAATTGTAACTAAGAGCAGTCCTTGGTGCTAGTGCTCCCCCAACAGTGTTTTAAGTGCTGAAATGCTTCTTTGGAATAAACCTGTTGATTAATGTCTGGCACAGATTGTTCTCTTTCTAAGGTTCTTTTTCAAAAGTGTGGAAGTCCTTTCACCTATATGTAACACCCTTCAAGTTACCTAGTCCATTTAGTGAAAACAAAGGAGAGTTGGTGGGTCCCCTTCCAGTCAATGTACTATGCAGTTTGTTATGGGGCTGGAGTATGGATAATGCAGTGTTCAGAAAATGAAGAAAGCGAGCCACTCAATATTTTCTTAAAAGTGTTTTTTTTTTTTGAAGTATTTCTTAGAATCAATGATCCCCTGTGCTTGCCCAACATTTCACCCACATTGTGCTTCCTGAGGGGCCATGATCTATCATAAATTCATAATTACAGTTTTAATTTCTAAAAATGAAATTTTTTTTACCATTAATTTAAAAAAAAAAAGCAATTCTTTTTAAGTTAAACCAACTTTGGATTGTTGGTGCACTTCCTATCACAATCCATGAACTACTCACATTTTTCTTTACGATTGTAGAAAACTAAATTCATTATTAGTATTTATAGCTTAAATCAAAACAAGATGGTGAATTTCTGTTGGCTTGACATTGCTTAAATGACAGCCACAAATGAGTTTAAGTCACTGCACACAAAATGGCTGAGATGGGGGTGCAAAGCGTGCACAGACTATCCCATAGTCCACCTCAATATGGGAAGAGAACTGTGTTCACTTTCATTGCATAGCAGCCACTAGTGAATGGCTCCAAGGGTAGCGCCTTCTGACCACATCTTTTTGAGGTGGCAGTCAGTGGTTGAATGCTACACTGGGGCTGCCCTCTGTCCAAGCACTACATAAGCAGAATCTTTTCAGTGAAGTGTGCATAACATGATGAAGGCTGAGACACAGTCAGAGGGAAGCCAAAAAGGTAAAACTGACTTTTAAACAAGAAAGTGTTTAGATTACTGTTTACAGTAGAATGGAGTTAGTTTTAAGCCTGTATACTGATTATATTTATAGCTCCAGTTAACTGAAATGACGATGTAAATATTTGAAAGACAACCCCAGAGTATTCTTTTCAAGCCTGACTTGGGTATGTGTCTGTTTAAAAAATCTTTTAACTGTCTGATGTAAGTGTAGCATTCATTTCCAGTAAACATATGAAAGAGCGTGGTAAACTGTTTATACAGCATTTTGGCATCTGAAACCATATATCATGTAGACAGTAGTATTTGCACAGATAGAACAGTAAAGTGTAAAGAATAGACAAAATAAGTAAAATTAACTTAGAAAGTAAACTTAAACGACATGAATAAGTAAGTACATTGCATTGCTTATAGAAGTCAAGTGAATGCATAAACGGAGATGTTTTGTTGTCAATCTAGTAACAACAGAAAATATAAGCTATCATTTGTAAGTGTAAATAAGGGATGCATAAGTGAAGTTTTGACTCTGAAGTAACCAGAAGTATTACATAGTAAGTACAAATCACTCTTTGTAGATGTAATGAAACAATGTACAAAGACAATGTGTATATAAAAGAAACAAATGTTAGACTGTAAAATACTACTCTGAAATAAGTATCTGTTGATATGGGCGAGTCAAATTGAGCAACTCAATATGAGCAACTCAGTCTGACCACCTGTCAGATAAGCTACTTCAATAAGATAGTGAGGCATGATATGAGCTCCAGAAGATGAGGAAGAATAGAGACTGAGGAGTACAGTGAAAGGCAGAGGGAGCTATAGGGCTGAAGTATATGAAAGGTGGTTGGGCAGGCTGTTCCCAGGTGGCTGCTTGGTGCTGTGGATTGTGTTGCTGCCTGTTCTATGAAAGGACCTGGGTTCGGAGCTCAGTGGGTGCATGCAGATATTTTTAGTGTTGTTTTTTTTTTTGTTGTTTATTGCATTCTGTCTGCCAATTCCCAAAATTTTGTTGTCTGCTGATCCCTGGGACTGCCCACTGTGGTCTACTGTCCCCCCCCAAAATAGCCCCCTTCCGAGTTACCTCAATACCCCATTGTCAGGCCCCCCCTCAGAGTTGATAATGTAAATGAAGATGAGTGTGGGGGTGAAGCTCCTCACAAGGGGGCTGTGGGCAGGCGCAGCTTCCCACATAAAATATTATAAAAAGTGTCCCATACAGTGTGTTCCACCAGTTGCTGTTGTTTGGGTTGCTGTTCTGTGTAGGTGCCATGTGTGTTTTCAGCATTTTGCAGTCGCTGCCTTGATGTCTTCGCTCTTGTGACGTGGAACCTCTGAAATATGGGTTACTATTAAATGAATTGTTAATAATGCAAAATTTGGTTATGATAATACATGAATGGTGTAATGAGAAGGCAAAATTCACCTGATAAAAAAAGTAATAAGAAACTGAATACTGAAAATATGTTTACTTAGGAAAAACAATTCAGAAAAGCTTATCAATGAAAAAAGACAATACATGCCACTAGAAAATAATTGACTCTGGAATCACAGGTAATTAGATGAATCTATCACAACTAAGTGATCAGAGCGAAATTCAGTTGCAGATGGTGGTCATTCACAGCCTTGTTTTGATTTAAGCTGTAAATACTAATAAAGAATATAGTTTATTACAATCATAAAGAAAAATGTGATTAGCTCATGTATTGTGATAGGAAGTGCACCAAAAATACAACATTGGTTTAACCTGAAAAACGTTTTTTTGAAAAATTAATGGTAAAAAAAAAATCATTTTTAGAAATTAAAATTGTAATTATGTATTTTTGATAGATCCTGGCCCCTGAGGAAGCCCGAAGCGGGTGAAACATTGGGCAAGCATAGGGGATCGTTGATTCTAAGAAATACTTCAGAAAAATAAAAAAAAAATCAGCTTCTAAGAAAATACTGAGTGGCTAGCTTTCTTAATTTTCTGAACATTGGATTATCCATACTAGAGCCCCATAACAAACTGCATAGTATATTAACTGGAAGGAGACCCACCAACTCTCTCTTGTTTTTGCTTGTGTTAATGAGGTTTCCAGAACTGGACACAGTATTCAAGGTGCAGCCTCTCTAATGTCCTGTATAGTGGAATTATTACCTCACTTTTTCTGCTGGTGATTCCCCTGCCTATGCATCCCAACATCCTGTTTGCCTTTCCTGCCACCTTGTCACACTGCCTACCTACCTTGAGGTAATCGGAAATCACCCCCAGGTCTTATTCTTGCTTGGAGCATGCTATTTCTGCCCCCCCCCGGTGATACGTAGTGTCTGGGATTTTGTGCCCTATTTGCACAATCTTGCACTTTGTTGTGTTGAAACCTAGCTGTCAATCCCTTGACCAATCTTCCAGCTTCCTTAGATATCCCCTCATTATATCCACTTCCCCTGGTGTGTCCACCCTGTTACAGAACTTAGTGTCATCAGTGAACAGGCAAATTTTCCCTTTCAGACCCTCTACAATATCACTCATAAAGACATTGAAGAGGACTGGATACAGCACTGATTCCTGTGGTATCCCATTGGTCACTTTACCCTCTGCAGAGTGAATGCCATTTTCTATCACCCTCTGGGTCCTATTACTAAGCCAATTCTCCACCCACTTCACAACCTTCTTTCCCACCCCTGTGCTCCCTGGCTTGTTTAACAGCCTTCTATGCAGCATGGTGTCAAAGACCTTGCTGAAATCCAGGTAGGCCACACCCACTGCCCTCCCTGAACCAGCTCCCTAGTTACCCAATCGAAGAACTCAATGAAGTTAGTCTGGCACAATCTCCGTACCATATAGCCATGCTGCCTTGGGTCATGTTGACCGTTGAACACTAGGTTTTTTACTATTCTTTCTTTTAGTAGTGTTTCCATGACCTATCCCACTACTGAGGTCAGGCTGACCGGTCTGTAGTTCCCTGCTTCCTCCCTTTTTCCACTTTTGTATAGAGGGATCACATCAGCTCTCCTCCAGTCTTTGGGTACCTCCACTGTTTTCAATGACATGTTAAATAGGGTAGTCAGAGGTTCTACCAACTCTTCTCTTAGCTTTTTCAGTTTCATGGGGTGCACCCCATCTGGTCCTATAGCTTTGTCAGCTCTTATTGCCTCCAGTTTCCTGAGGACCCTTTCATTTGGAAAGGGATCTGTGCCCATTTCTGTGCCCTTCCTGCCCTTATCACTTATTGCTTGCCCATTTTCTGCCCCTCCTTTGTAAAAACTGAGCAGAAGTATTTATTCAGTATATCCAATTTCTGGTGGTCATCCTCTACACTACCCCCATCCTTCCCTTTCAGTCTCACAATGCCGCCCCTTGCCTTCCTTTTTTCACTGAAGTAACTGTAAAAGGTTTTGTCCCCCCCAACTACTGAGTTTGCTATGCTTTCTTCTGTTTGTGCCTTGGCTTCCCTATCTTCTGTCCCTCCCTCCCTTTGTTTTTACTGGCACCTCTCCCTGTTCCCCTCCTCCTGTGTCTTTTTGTATTACTTAAATGCATTTTTTTTTTTTTGCTTTACTCTTTTCTGCAACCTCCTTAGAAAACCATAGTGGCCACAGTGGAAATGCACTTCTCTATCATGAAAGTTGTGCAAATTCATGCAATGCACTTTCAACTTACTTCTGAATCCCATCCTGTGTGGGTCCACAGCAATCCAATTCTGTCCACTTTTACTGCACCACTGAGGAACTACTGTTGGCAGATAAGGGCCGCCAGGTCCATCCAGTTTGCCCGTTTATCCTACCTGATGAAGCGGCCAGTGACCCTTTCTGGTCACTGACTTTAGCTTTTTTTCCTATCTCTAATATGCCTTCTTTCCCTCCACCCACAAGGGTCCCTCTGAGTCAGTCACTCCAGTAGTATTCATCGTCACATCACCCCTGCTGTCAAAATCTACATACCTTCAGGTGGGTTGTTCTGCAACTGAACCACCAGTACTGTAAAGATTTAAAGAGTGATTGTGAAAGGAAACTATAGGTGAATCAAACAACAACACTCAGACAACATATTCATTGAACTTTTATTAACCTTCACACCTGGAAAAGAGACCCTGGAGAAGAAAGTCTTGTGTAAACATAGAAAGTTGTTATGGTAAAACAACAAGAAGTAATGATCACATCAGAAAGAACTATAAACAGTGAAACACAAACCAAATCTATACACATAAGAAACACTCCCCCAAAAAACATTACACAATTATTTTGAAAAAACAGTGCTCCAATGCTCATAGATGCCCAGCAGCTGGCCTGTGGTGTGGCCTCCCCTGGCTGCAATTTTTTTAAGTAGCCTCTAAATGCGGCACTGGGTGGCAGTGGTTTGCACCTGGCCAGCTTTCAGTGCCATCACTTTTTTTTAAGTACTTAATGTCTGTATGGACAGCCTGCTGTATGTGATGCTGGATTGCTGGTGGTAGCACTTGCTCATACGGACCTGGTGCTGCAGGTGGTGCTGGCACCCTGTGCATCAGTGTAGTGCTTTGGAGTGGGAGCCTGGTGGTCCTGCTCCTTCTTTGCCAGCTTCTCCATATTCTTTTGGAGATGGGCCAACATGTTTTTGGCCCATTTGCTGCTCTTCAGCTGTGGCAATGTTGTCTGTAGTACAAACAGAAATATGCAGTTTGAACAGAATGAACTGTGCAAGTGTCAAATTAATGAAATAATCAGTAATATAGTACAGTACTCTGTCCAGTATAACCTAAATGTACCCTGATCTTCTGCTGATGGTTGACAGCCTCTGCCCCTTGTCTGCCTTCCTTGGTCCATGCTGTACATGTACATCCCCTGACCCCACCAATTCCCACACAAGATGAGAAGTATGAAGCTCATGAGAATGTGAAAGGTAAGGTTTAACCGATGTTTCAGCACCCACATGTTCCACTAGGCTGTCTCCTCATAAGAACCTCAACCACTGTCTCTCTAAGGTCTAACATCCATTGAAAGGCCCCCCACACTTACATTCATATACCTTGTGTTTGTCACCCCTCCACCTATGTAGTTCCAAACATTTTACCACCATGTTTATCCCTTTCTGGAATGGGAATTTGTCTGTCAAGTGCATGTTGTCCGCACAGAGCATGAACTCTCCTTTTCAGCCTGGTGTCACCACGTGTTTAGTGGACCAACCTGAGCCTCATACAATGTGTGTGGTTGAGTGGACCCACTATTCATTTAGGATACTAAACAGTGTTCTCTATGACATATACAGTACAGCGTGTACATATCTGTCCTCTAAAGTAGCCCATAAATGGACATTGGACACAGTGTTGTACTCAGGAGGACATGTGGTGGTGTCTGTCAGAGGCTGAGGTTTTGGTATGTGTTTGACATAGGAAATGAAACAGCAGTAGGCACCATCCACAGGCAGCTTCAAGGGGAAGCAATGCACTATTGATATACTGTAGTATGACAAACATTGATGATGATGAATTTATCAACAAGTGGTTATGTCAAACATTTTACCACAATACATAAGTGACAATGAATGACAAGAAAATGGTAGGGAGTTTACAACAAATGGCTACAGTGATTCAGCTGTGAATGTGCATGGTACATTCAGCATACCTGGGTTTGACTGTTACTCTCATAGCCTCCACTTGCAGACTGCATGGCCTGCCTTGAGCAACATACTCAACCTCCCTATGTTCCCTGGTCACACTTGAAAATTTGCATAGTGCACAACAGCCCTCTTACTTACATGATTGCCTAGCATATAAATCCATAATGGTACAAACATAATTTCTTCTTACTGTTAAGGTCTTGTCTGACCTCACACAGAGATGGCAATGCTGTAGCCCCCTCACCCTGACAGTAGCTTCTGCTGACTAGTTCCAGATATCCTCCTGATGGCCTGTGGTGGCCCTTCTATATTACTGTCACAGTTTGACCACTGTGCCATAAATCTGCAGGCAATGATCAGCCCCTCCAACCCTCTAGCCATTCACTGTTCAAAATTCTGCAGATGATGCCACGCATTCTACTAAGGGGGTAATGACGAATAACTCCACCAGTGCATTCATCAATGCTGCAATTTAGTGACACGCACATGGTCATCACAAGTAATGGCTCATCAACATTCAAAAAAAAACTGACTGGGGCAGGCAAGGTTGTACCACTTCTTAAAGTGACATTGCCATGGATGTACTAGTCCCCTCTTCCTGCAATGATAGAGCCACTGGTAGATAACCTGCACCAGACTGCAAAGGCACAAATTTTAACAGTTGTCAACTGGTATTGTATGACATGTTATAAGGATCCAGTAGATGAGCTGACCACCAGATGCCATCCCTGGACTGGTCACAGTGATATTGAACTCCACACACCCGTACCACTGGCATGAACCCCCCCATGCTGCAACCACCTTGCTGCATGGATTGCAATGCAGGTGTGTTTTAAAATGACGTGTCATGATTTACACAGGGCCCCTTGGGGAATATCAGTAGTTATTCAGCACCTGGATGGGGGTAGGGTTTGGGCCTTTTGACTACAGTGCAGAGATGCAGGCAAGGTTCCAGTGGTTTGGGGCTGTGCTGTGTGCAACACCAAAAATGGTAGTCTTTCCATTCAGTTTTTCATCACTACATTCAGTTTGTTAACAATATAAATAGCTTACCAGACATGGACTCCCCACTGCTCATTCTCCATCCTCCTGGTCCTGCCACACTGGTGGTGGAATCACCACCAATGGATGGAGCAGTAGCAATTCCCGCAGCATCTGTTGCAAATGGACAGGAGAACTGTAGTTCAAATCAGTGTTGGAAGCTGCAACACATAAGATTAAAGCAGCAGTAATCAAACACATTCCTGTGGTGGAAGGCCAAGTGCCATAATACTGAACCATGAAACACCACAGGTAATCCCACAAAGGGAAGTCAGGAGGATACACACTAAGGGGTCCACTTCCAGCAAAGAAAAGTGCACATCTACTATTCAGATAAGGAGTGCTGTTGGAAACAGCCATGAAGTGACATGACTGTTCAGGAAGAGGATTGGGAATCAGGATACACACAGTACAGCACACATATGCAGAGGATGACAGCATTGCTCCCTCCATGCCACAGGAACTGCCATGAGAGGGGATGTATGGAGTGGTGGGCAGTCCTGTGCACTGTGCACTCCCACTGGACAATCTGGATGAGGATGCAGATGGTAGGCATGACACACATGGCAAGTCAGAGATGGTCACAATGGAGACAGTTGCCATGCACATGATTGCAGATTCAACAAATGTCAACAATGACAAGGTTGGACAACAACACAAAAATCAATTCGAAAGCAATTCAAAACAGATGCCATATCCTCTCAGTTCATGCACCTGTCTCTGCGGAGCCATGTATGGACTATGGTAGTGCTATAGCACACTTATGCAAGTGGATGACACTGTTATGGACACAGTATGCCCATGATGTGACACACACACACCATCACCTTCCCAGAGGGGTTGTAGTCAGGTCAGGTTCCATCCATTGGGCATGCAGTTACAGGCAGGTACAATTAGAAAACACAGAGCTGTTTATTATTCTTAACATTTTGTCGACAGTGGGTGGGATATTCAGAGGTGTTGCACATGGTGCAACAGGGTTGTGCTATGTGCAACCCACTAATGAACCCTGGTGTGATATTCAATCAGACAGGTTGCGATCTGCAACCCCCAATGTGCCGTGGCACACATGTAATGTATGTGGTGCAAGTGCAGGGTGTGTGTCCATTCATATGCAGCACACCCAATATTCAGCCCGGGATATGCGGTGCATATACAGGCACAACCCCACCTTGTGCTGCTCAGGGGGGTGCAATGTTGCACCTGTACATACAGGGAACAAGTCAATGACACCCACAGGTGGGCTGCCATATTGCTGGGTGCAACACAGAAGCTGCCTACTGTGGGTGGCCACCTGGCCTCCCAAAACACTGACCCCATGCCCCCTGTCAAGGGAGCATTGTGGCCCTCCCCGCCTGATTGCAGGCATAAGTGTATAATCTCCCTGGTGATCCAGTGGACCTTACCCCTTTGACCAATCATGGGCATAAGTGTATAATCTCCCTGGTGGTCCAGTGGACTCTACCCCATCACCTGATCACAGGTATATGAATAACATCTCCCAGGTGGTCCAATGGACCGATCCCTTGCACCCTATCACAGGCATGTAATTAACTATTCCCTGGTGAAAGCCAGGGAGAAAGTTGAAAAATACAACTGAGAAGGGTGAAAAAAAACAAATAAAGTAATTGAAAAGGATGTAGAAATTGGTGGCCAAACTACACCTATAACAAAAATAAATAGAAAGAGTAATAAAATTGGACAACAGAAAATTACAAATTTTATGCAAAATTCAGAAATTGGTTTATCTAGCACATCAGATTTGTTTAAGAGAAGTCCTTCAAATCAAATAACTAAGATGAGCATTTGTAAAAATAACACAACATTGTACTCCCCAGGCTCTCACAATCTGAATTAGAAGCTATTTTTCTGGAGTCATATGGACAATTATACTTTTGACTCCACAGATTCTGTTTTGGAGAATTATAGTGAAGAAAGTTTTAACGAATTTCAGGTGAGCAGCCAAAAAAGGAAATCAGAGAGCTCAGAAAATCATGTAGGCAGTATAAACACTAAAAATCTAACCAAAGGGAAAATAGAGCAGGAGAGTAAAATAAGCCTAGGTTCCTCCATTCAACAGAGAGAAAATCTTAATATAGAGGAAAGTTACAATGAACGCTTAACAGGTAGCCAAATAAAGAGATTAGAGAGCTCAGAAAAACAACTAGGCACTTCCCTTCAACAGAAAGAAAATTTGGGCCTAGAAAGTAGACAATATCCACCCAACAAAATAATAAAATATAATTTAATATCAGTCACTGATTTAGAGTTTACAGTTGATAGATTAAAGAAATGGGCAGATGATTTTAAATATGCAGCCTAAGGGGCACAAAAAAGTATTAACCTCTCTGAGTCACCTAAATTTTCACCAGCTAGTGTGGAAATAAGAAGCTCTAGATATAGAACCTAAAAAACTGAAATAATATATGATACTGAATACTTTGCTAATAAAGGGGATTTTGCTTCTGGAGATAATGAAAAATCGCTACTATGCAAACATAGTCATTTTAGAAGACCTTTGGGCAATAACAGAAGTACTTTCAACATTGTACGTATGGAAGAATTTTACAATTAAATCATGTTGGAAAAACTGAAACATAACATAAAAAAACCCAAAACAGATGACTCAGAGTTGGAGTTATTAAGAAAAAGATCAAACCCAAAAATAGTAAGCAAAAAAAAAGAAAAGAGCAAAAGATTAACAAGCAAACTCAGAACACAATAACCAAAATAAGGAGCACAACAATGAGGAAACTGAAGGATAACACAGGAAAACAAGTTCAGATTACTAAAGCTATAGAAAAACTAATACAGAACAAAAAAAAAAGAGGCAGAGATTATAACTTCTAGAGATGTTAACAAGTATATAATGCAAAGTTTACAGATAGTGAACATTGAGGAGCCAGATCAACATGAAGCTATGGTTAAAGCTGAAAATGAGATAGTTTATTTATTTATTTATTTTTTTATATTTTAAGAACTGATCAGAATTACAACCTTTTGAGTCAGGGACTCATTTACAAAGACTCCTCATCAGAAACACAACTACATTATTAGCAAGCAACAGAAAACAAAGTAAATGAGCTCACATAAAAGCAAACAGTCAAAATTAAGGGCTTGTTAACACAGTCTACAGAAGCTGATGCACCCGCACTTTATAAATCAGCACTTTATAACTCTCCTGTGCCAAACAAACAACAAATGTAGAAAGGGGATGTTTTTTGAAGGGAGACCGAGGTTCTTTTAAAAAGGGGACACAATAATTTACCAGAAATCTAGAATCAGGAAATTCAGAATTCAAACCAAGGAAAACAGACAAAAGAGGAAAACATTGAATGTCTGATAAAGGCACAAGGAGTTCAGAAATTATTTGAGAAGACACAGGAAAGAATGCCCTCCTGGGTAAGGAAACTGTTAAATATAACAAGGGAGGAAGAAACCTATATAACTAGACCACCTAAAAACTGGAGGGATACTGTTCTAATATATTGTCCCTTGAGGGAATTGGCCAAAGTAATCTGACAAAAAGAACCAAAAATTAGAATTAGAGGCATATACTTAATGCCCCCCCCCAAATAGTGCCAAAAAACACAAGAGGACAGTTTAAAGAATAAAATGTCAGAAGGATGGTATGAAAAATCCATACAAACAATTTCAAATTATGGAAAAGAGAAAGAACTAGACTGGGAAAGTAAGATAATAAAACTTTTTGGTTGGAGGGTATATAGGATGGGCAACATAAATAAAATTAAATCTGAACTAGCTTTGTTCTTCTCAAAAGTATTACATGTTTATGTTGGAACTAATAATATAGCATGGGTAAAGGTAAACAAGACAGACTTAAACTATCCACAAATAGATATTACATTCAAACGGATAAAGTGGGTGACATGGATTTTAGAAAAAGAACGTGTCTTGGATAATCTTGAAATTTATGTTAAGGAACTGAGTACATTAATAAGGAATGAAAGCAATAATGAAAAGGCAGAGGTAATAAATATCAGCAATAGATATATAACTCTGACAGATACACAAGGGGCATGACAACCAGATATCAATAATAAAAATAAAACTCAGGAAAGAATATCAGAAGAGCAAGGGGTTTCTGTAATGAGCAGGAATATTGAGAACTCATTGCAGAAATTAGCAGACACTGAAATAACAACATTTTTGGAGTTTCATGATATTCTCTGTTTTCAAGAGACTTGGTATTAAGATATAGATTTACCCTTAATTCCAGGATATGCAGCATATGCTGTCACGGCTATCAAACAGAAGGAAAATGGCAGACCAAGAGCAGGGATTGCTACATAATTAAAAACTACATTACACTTTAAGGCAACACAAATTTCCTGTAAATTGAAAACAGTGTTGCCTTTTGTACTGGAATACCATGAATCAGAATTTATATTACTGAATGTTTATGTCCCCCCTCTGACAAAGAATATCCAACCTCAGCATGATTGAGAGGAGTTTTTAAAACTTCTACAATCTATAGAAGAATTATATTATGCTTACCCTATAGTGAAAGTAGGTGATTTCAATGCAAGAGTTGCAAATGAAAATATGATACATAATTCTAAGTCACAAAATTATTGTGATTTATCAACACTAAATCCACATATTCAACTGATAAGACTGAGTAAAGATATAAAAATGAACAAACAAAGGAGGAAATTATTGGAAATTATGGATGAGATAGATTGTTTTATAATAAATGGAAGTATGTTCAGAGACTTGGAGGGAACATACACATTCAATGGTCTTATGGGTTCATCAGTGATAGATTTAGTATGGGCAAATCCAGTGGTGATAGAAAAATTAACTAAATTGCAAATATTGGATCGACCAGATTCAGCTCACTTCCCTATAAAATTTAATTTAAAAGAATGAAAAAAGCATGCATTCTAACCCCATAAAGAAAGAGGTAGCTAACTCTGAGATAGTGAATATGATATAGATCAGATGGGACAAATATGCTAATCACAATTTTAAGAATATTCTTTATGCTGAAAACGTTACAAAATCATATAAAACTTATAAAAACTTATCAAACACTTCAGAAAGCATAGAGAGATGGGAAGAAATAAGTAATTATATAGGACAGGGGTTCTCAAATGGTGAGGCCAGCCTCCCTTGGGAGGCCCCAACCTGTTCCAAGGGAGGCTCAAGCAAGTCTGAAAAAGTACTGTATTTAAATTTTGGATTTTATATATTTTGAGTGAAGAGATGAAGCAAACTGAAAGAGGATAATCATAGTAAGTGAATTTTATGTATTTATTTTCTAATAGGTGACAAGGTAAGGTGAATGAGCCAAGGCTCATTCCAGGTGTTCCTGGGGAAGGGTAGGGAGTGAATACATTTCAAAAGGTAACTGCAAAACAATCAAGAAATATACAATGAGAAATAGTGCAAATAAATATGAACAACAAACTAATAATGAGTGGTGGTAATTGATCAATTTGTAAACTGATGGCAGAACAGCCCAAATACAAGTGTTGAGCATAAAAGTGATAAGAGCAATAGCAGGAAGGAGCAAAGTAATCCCCAAGATGTTGCTTAGGAGCAAAGAAGGAAGGAGGGGGCAAAGTATGCAGGAAGGTTATTTCATATAGAGAGGAAACAGAGGAAGTAGTCTGACCCATGAACATAAAAACATAGAATTTGATGGCAGATAAGGACCACTTGGCCCACCCAGTCTGCCCATTTCCCTACCTAATTGATAAGCTGCAGATCCTAGTTAACCAGCAGCCTACTTCTTCCTACCCCCACCCCCTTGAATTGCCTTATGACTGTCCCATGCATGCTTGAATTCCACCACTGTTTTTGACTCCACAACCTCCTATGGAAGGCCGTTCCATGCATCCATAACGCTCTCTGTGAAAAAATACTGCCTTAAATTACCTCTGAGCCGCCCCCCCTCTATCTTCAAATTGTGCCCCCTTGTTCTTGTACACCTCTTTTTTTGAAAGATGCTACCCTCTTGGACTTTGTTGATTCCCTTGAGGTACTTGAAAGTTTCTATCATGTCCCCACTCTCCCTCCTTTCCTCAAGGCTATACATATTAAGCTCCTTAAGTCTCTCTTCATATGTCTTCCAGTGCAGACCCTGCACCATTTTAGTTGAAGGTACTGCAACAAGGGTAACAATGGTTCAAGAGTGAAAACAGTAGAGCAAGTAGGTTGGCCTGTGGGGGGAGGGGGGAAGGTTTACAATAAGTTGAATAATATTTGTTTATTTATTTGTCATTCAGATAACACCTTTGAGCACAGGAGCTCTTTTTCAAAAGTTCCAAGTCCGTATAAGATAAATAACTGAATGTGAGCCAAGTACTCAAAAGGGTTTCAATTTATTCATGGTGTACTGCACAAAGTACAGTATGTTATTTTCCTTTGGGGAGGCCCAAGATTATTTCAGTTTTTGGGGGAGGTTCAAAATCTTTTCCATGGATTTGGGGAGGCTCACTGTGACAAAGTCTGAGAACCATCGATATAGGATCAATGTTTCAAGAACAACGGAGAAACTGTATAAAAATAAATTTCTGGTTTACCTCCATGTGTAAAAGAGAAAAGAAAATTACAAGCTGATCAGAACAGTTAAGACAGAACCTGCAAAAGCTCAGTTTCAACTACTGAATTAAGCAAGAAAAAAACTATAAAATTATATTAGAAAAAGAAAAGAAGAAATATCAAAAAGGAATATGGGATAAACTTAAAAAGTTATCCAGACTAAAAATATACAAAGAATTCTGGACACTTGTTGCCATTGGTTTTAAGCAATATTCAACATAACTGGAAGCATACATAATACATACTATTTGGGAAGACTAGCTTGGAAAAGTTATGATTCTCTCAAATCGAACAAGGTAAAGAAAATATTACTTTAAGGAAAAAATATTCACCACAACCATTATATAATTAAAAGAAGCAATTCTCAAAACAAAAAATAATAAATCACCAGGACTGGACAAAATCATGAATGAAATATATAAGTACTGTTTGGAGTGGTGGCTTCCAATATTTTGTGTTTTGTTTAATGCCCTGGTACAGGGAGAGAAAATACCCCATTCATGGAAAGGTAGCATTAATTATTCCATATTCAAAAAGAAAGAGAGTTCTGTAGACCCCACCATGTATAGACTGGTGAGTTTAATTGACAATTCACAGACAATATTTAGAAGAACTGTACTTAATAGAATCCAAATATGGTTAGAAGAAAATAATATCTTGAGTGAAGTTCAAAATGGCTTCAGGCCTGGGAGATCGATGATACAGCATTGTTATGTGTTATTGCACTTGACCTGGAAATATGTTAAAGTAAAAAAATGGAAATTCTTTTGTTGTTTTGTCAACTTCAATGCTGCATTTTATTCTATAGGTAGAACATTATTATGGGAGAAACTAGAACAATACAAAATGGATTATATATTAATAGATGTTATTATGAGATTACATAGGGATACATGGATACAAATCCAGTATAGTCAAAAACAAGATGCAACAAAAACATATTGAAACTAACTTGGATGACAGACAAGGCTGCATTTTGGCATCAACCTTATTTAATATTTACATAAATTCAATTTTAGAACAACTAGATAACCCAGAATTTCACTCTCCAAAAATAAATGATAAAAGAATATCTGTGTTAACGTATGTAGATGATCATGTCCTCCTATCAACCTCATTACTGGATCTTCAAAGAAAAGTAAATCATTTTACCAAAATGTGCCATGAACATAATTTAGTAATCAACAAAGAAAAAAATAACTTATTGATTTTTGGTCACAAATAAAAAAAGGCTCTATCAATATATATATAGATAAAGAAAGAATACCAACAGTGACCAAATATATGTATTTAGGTGTATGTTTCTCATCTAATTTATCTTGGAGTGATGATCAGAAATGTATTTTTCAAAAGGCACAGTCTTCTTTTAATGCCTTTAAAAGATTTGCAAATAAATTAGGAAATGGCACAGTGACAGGACAATTAAAAACAGTACAGGCAAAAATAAGATCCAGTTTAATATATGCAGCAGAAAGATGGACAGTAATTACATTAAATAGATTAGAAAGTCAGTTGAACAAACTATACAGCTCCAACTTTCTCCATATGGACCTCAGGATCCCCTCCCCCCATCTCCACCACCATGCTACATTACATTCACAAACTTTGCAACCTTGGACGAAAACGCCTTCCTCCATGACATCTCCATCATTGATCGGCCTGTGATCTATCACTCAAAAATGCTGAAGATGCGCTAAGCATCTTTCTCACCAAATTCACTGACTTTCAGATTAGGCATGCTCCTAAGGTTACCAGGAGAGTCAGAGGTAGACAAACCAGGTGGCTTTACAAGGACCTGCTGACAGAGCTTCGCACGTGGGACAAGCTCTGGAGGCACTTTCAACAAACAGTGCAGTCATCTAATTACAACACTTATAGAACCCACATAAATCTCTGCAAAAATAAGACACGTATAACCAAAAGCAAATACTGTAAAGACCTGCTGGATAGCTCTGCTTGTGGCTCCAGGAAATTCTGGGCACATATTAAGTCCTTCCTTTGGTCCTCCCAGTCAAACCCTCCAACGGATACAATTCTAAATAGGGTTCACTGTATTAACCCAATCACCATATTAAATGATTTTAACGGGATGTTCTCAGACCTGTCCCTATATACCTCCTCCTACCAACCCCCAGTAAGTCACCACCATCCCTGGGGATTAAACAACATGCCTGATACCACTACATCCTCATCAGAGCCTGCTCAAACTCTGCCTTTCTACTTCAAGGCGATAACATCTATAGATGATCTTAAGCTTTTTAAATTGGTGTCTGACAACACTAGTGTTGGGTCAGACCTCCTTGAGCCTCATCTACTGAATCTTGCAACCTCCTTTATTGCCCCTCCTCTGGCAAAAATATATATACATTGTCCATCTCTTGCAGCACTGTCCCGGACCTCTGAAAACTAGCTTGTATAAATCCGGTTTTCAAAAAACGTGTCATAAAGGACATAAACAACTACAGACCCATAGCTATTCTCTTGGTCTTGTCTAAATTACTTGAGAAGGTTGTCGCCAAGCAAATGTTTAACTTCCTTACCAAGTGCAATGTCCTTTCTGAAGCTCAGCATGGTTTCAGAAAGAATCATAGCACATCTACTGCCCTGCTAAAACTCACCTCAGATATTCTCTCAAAGATAGATGCAGGGCTTCTCACAGGAGCTGTTTTCATTGACCTTACAAAGGCCTTTGAACTGGTGGACCACCCACTACTCCTATCTGGCCTGCTTAATGTGGGTTTCTCTACTCCAGTTGTCAAATGTTTCAATCGCTATCTATCAAACAGGTCTCAAATGGTTAAATTCATCTCAGCAACGTCAGACCGAGCATGAATATACATTGGTGTGCCCCAAGGATCTAGCTTGGGGCCACTTCTTTTCTCACTCATCAATAATGTTCCTGGGACATGGGAAAACTGTTCATCTCTCCTATACGCTGATGATCTTGTCATCTATACCAGTGAAAATAAAGTTGCTAACCTTACCTTTGCCCTCTCTGATGATTTCAAGAACATCCAAAACTGACTTTATGATCACAAACTGGTTCTAAATACAAAGAAAACAAAGGCCATGCTTTTTGGTTTGACTCTTAAACTTAGAATCTGTCCCACATCCCTTACGGTCCTTGGCATGGGTGGAACAAAACTGGACTATGTCACATCATTTAAATATCTTGGGGGTCCTGCTGGATCAATTCCTTGATCTGAATCTTCATATTCAATCTACCTGAAAAGCTGGGAATACCAAACTGGGAGCTGCATACAGGACTAGTTACATGATAACGCTATCCACTAAACTTGCCATTGCAACGGGAATTCTACTTCCTACTCTTACCTACTATGCACTCATACTGGCTGCTGACCAGAAAACCTCCGTTCAGAAGTGGGATGTTACATACAACAACATATGCCACTACGCGTCCTCATTCACTCAACTAAAGCATTGCTGTCAGTTGTATAACGTCCTGGGCTGGCTCTCCCCCTCTTCTTCTAGGCAGTACTACCTTGGATCTCTAGTAGATTCTTTTATTAGGCTATGAACCCCAACATCTCTAGTGGAGCTGCTACTTCCTCTCACCTCCTAACATGAATTGAGGTCAGTTGATAAATCCTTCCTAAATGTCCCAAGATGCTTTACCTCAAAGGGTACTGGAGCTTTTAGACATGTGGCTCCTCAGTTCTGGAATACGCTTCCTTCTGAACTTAGGCAGGATGGGTCCCACCTACACTTTAAGACTGGGCTCAGGCGATATCTCCTGCAAGACGACCTTTGTATTTGTTTGACCCACCGTAGCTCACTCGTAGGCTCCTCTACCTCACTGCCCCCTGCTCCACTGATTCTGGCACTTGTCTAGACCTTGCAATATGGATATGCTTTAATAGCCATTACCTCTATGAGCCCAGGCTGTTTTTCCCATTATTCCTATTTCTAATTTACTATACACAAGTTTTCTTTATCCACTCTCTCCCTTATGCTATTTCTCCTCGTTGCCTTCCTATCCCCTCTACCTTTCCACTGTCTACATTCTCCCCTATTTAGTACAGCCTAAACTGCTTTAATCAGCCCCACCCTACTCTACTGCACCACCTTTCTGCATTACTGTCTACCTTATTCCTTCTATCTCATATTACTCCTAATTCAGCTGTAAAGTTGCTACCTGTATCTCCTATTATTGTATCTTCTTGTATTATTGTGTGACTTGCTTATATTAACTTATTATGCTAGCTGTATTATTGTCTGCTGTTGTGTCTCAGTTTCTCCTTTTTGTGCCTATGGTAAGCTATCAATACCTCGGAAAGTGTAATGCTGTCTTTGCTTTTCTGAAAGGATTATGTATTACCATTTAACTCATTGCATCTATGTACTATGTATTGCCACCTAAAAGTGGCAGGTTTGTTTCTCCTTTTCACTTGAAATGTACTGTAAATTGTTTTCACCATGTTCTGTACTCTTCCAGATCATGCCTGAAAATAGTTATATTGTTGGCTAGTGCCCTGACCCAGTAAACAAAAATGAAATAAACATATTGAGAGTGTCTTCATCTACACCAGCACCCATGATTAGAGCAGAGTTAGGGCCACTTCCCTTTGTTGCATATGTTGAAGAAAGGAGAATAAATCATGTACTGAAACCTTTTCTTTACTATCTGAAGATAGAATACCAAGATGTTGCCTCGAAGAGGAATTAAGGTATAATGACAATGGCTTTTTTCCACCTTCACTGGAGATTATCAATATCTACCCACAGGAACAAATTCTTCCTGTGGGTATATTAAATATATTATACCAGGTCTATGTAAGGCCTTTTGAGGAAATTGAAATGTAAGTGAAGACAAAAATAAAAGACACATACTTTGCAATGGACATGGAAAAAATATAAAAATATAAACATTTTCATTGGTTCAAGCTTATTAAAAATGACTACAATTATGAAACATATCTGACTATTTCTAATGATTTGGAGAGGCATAGAATTATGACATGCTTCAGCTTAGATGTGTTTTAAAGTAGCTATGTCTGGTATAAACAAAAGACAAAATGTATTAATACTGAACGCTGCAAATGCAAAATGATCAGGTGAGTTATTACAGTGATATACATAGAAACATCAAAGTTTATGGCAGATAAGAACCACAAGGCCCATCCAGTCTGCCCTTTTTTTTCTACCTTATGAATGTGCTATGGCCTTTACTCTGTCAGTGACCTATCTAGTCATACTCATCTCTATTGCTCCCTTATGCCATTCCCATGCCCATTTGAAGCCCTGCACTGTATTCATATTGACCACTTCCTGAGGTAGGCTGATCCATGCATCCACCACCCTTTCTGTGAAAAAGAACTTCCTCACATTACCCCTTAATTGGCTCCCTCTAATCTCATGCTGTATCCTCTTGTCCTGCTATTTTTCTTATATGGAAACAGATTTTCACTTTCATTTCATTTGCATTTTTATTTTTATACGGGAAGGTTTGTGGGACAAGCCCATTTTCACAAATGTCCAGACATTAGACTCTTTCACCTTGTTAATGCCCTTAAAGTGTATGAATGTTTCGATTACATCACCTCTCTCCCTCCTTTGCTCTAGGGTATACATATTGAGCTATGTTAATCTGTCCTCATATGTTTTCTGATGCAGTCCCTGCACCATTTTGGTTGCTCTTCTCTGGACTGCCTCCATTTTTTGAATGTCCTTGTGAAGGTGCAGCCTCCAGTACTACATGATACTCAGATGGGGCCTAACCAGTGTCTTGTAAAGAGGGAATTTTACCTCCCTCTTATGACTTGTAGTACCCCTACTAATATACCCTAACATCCCCCTAGCCTTACCTACTGCTTTAGTGGTCTGCTTGAATGATTTCAGGTCATCTGTGATGATGATGATGCCCAAGTTTCTTTCTTCCCTTGTGATTGCCAGCAACTCCCCTCCCAACCTAAAGGTGGCTTCAGGGTTTCTTTTCCCTATGTGCATGGTCTTGCACTTATTTGCATTAAATCCCAGTTGCCACTGTTCTGACCATTTTGCCAGTTTATCCAGATCTCTTCTCATTCTGCCAATCCCATCTGGATCATTTACTCTGTTGCAGATCTTGGTGTCATCTGCAAACAGACAAACCTTGCCCTCCAGTGCATCTGCAGTGTCACTGATGAAGATATTGAAGAGGACTGGCCCTAGAACTGATCTCTGAAGTACCCCACTTGTGACTTGCATCTCTTCTGACTGTATGCCATTTACCACCACTCTCTGTTTTCTGTCCGCCAACCAGTTTGCCACCCAATTGACCAACTTCTGAACCACCCCAAGCCTACTAATCTTATTAATCAATCTTCTATGTGGAACAGTATCAAAAGCTTTGCTGAAGTCAGGTAGGCAACATCAACTGCACTCCCTTGGTCCACCACTCTGGTTACCCATTCAAAGAAATTGATGAGATTAGTTTGATTTGACCTTCCTGTTGTAAACCCATGCTGTCTTGGATCCTGTGCTCCTATGGATTCCAGGTATTGCACTATCCTTTTGTTAAGGAGTGCCTCCATAATCTTGCCCACTACTGAGGTAAGACTGACTGGTCTGTAGTTCTCTTCCTCCAACCTGCTACCACTCTTGGGGAGTGGGATCACATGAGCCCTTCTCCAGTCTTCTGGGACCTCTTGTGTGCTCAGAGACTCACTAAACAATTCTGATAATGGCTCTGCTAGTTCCACCCTTAGCTTCTTTAGTACTCTGGGATGTATGCCACCCAGGCCCATTGCCTTGCCCACCCTGAGCTTAGCAAGCTTTTGTAGGACTCTTTCTTTTGTGAATGGACTTGTGCACACCTCCCTCCACCCTGTGTCCATGGTGCTGAGCTGTGAGCCCTGCCCTACCTTCTCCTCAGTAAATACTGAGCAGAAGTATCTATTTAAGATAGATGTTTTTCCTTGGTCCTCCTCCACACACTCCCCCTTATCCACTTTGATCATAGAGATACCCCCTCTGGACTTTTTCCTTTCACTAATGTATCATAGAAAGACTTGTTCCCTGCTTTTACTGTTCATCCTAGTATTTCCTCAGTTTGGGCCTTTGCCTGCCTTACTGCCTTCCCTGCTTCCCTTAGGGAACTTTGGTGTGCCTCCCTATCTTCATCCCACTGTGTTCCCTTATATATCCTGTAGGACAGTCTTTTGGCTCTGGCCTTTTCTGCTACTGTGTTTGACAACCAAAGTGGTTTCCTCTATCTTTTGCTCTTGCTTTTCTCCCTAACACAATGGTATGTTGCTTCAAGCATTGTATCCTTAATGCTTGCCCACCTTGCCCGTACTCCCTCACCTGTACTTCTTCTTGCCAGGGCTAGCTTGACTCTGTTGGCCATTGTATCAAAGTCAGCTCCTCTGAAGTCCCATATTTTTGCATTGGAATGAAATGATTTAATTCTAGTGACCAAATTGAACCATACCATGTGATGGTCACTGGCCCCCAGGTGACCTTTTACCTGGAGTTCTAGGTCCCTGACCTAGGGCATATATAAAAATAAATGGATCTGTATCAACACCAATTAATCTACTTAAGGGCACCAGACAGGGATGCCTCTTATTGCCCCTATTATTTGCTTTATATTTGGAGCCCTTGGCCCAAGCCATTAGGCAGCATGATGAGATCTCGGGATTACAAGCGCGGGACACCCAACATAAATTGGCCTTGTATGCAGATGATCTCCTGGTCTATTTGATGGACCCAAAGCACTCCCTGGGACTGCTCTAGAGTGTGTTGAGGGGCTTTGGAGATATAGCAGAGCATAAAATCAATTCATCAAAGACAGAGGTTTTGGGGATTAACTATACCCCTACAGACTACACTAAAACTAACTTTCCATTTAGATGGTCCTTACCATACAATAAATACCTCAGAGTACAGGTCAGCCCAGTGCATGATCAACTATTTGTCCTCAATTACACTCCACTATTGGAGAAAATGATAGGGGACATGAAGATGTGGGGGGTTCTTCCTCTCCCATTAATATGGAGGATTGAGACAATGCACATGGTATTATTTCCACACTTCTTATTCTTAGCACAGACTATTCCAATTACAATCCCAGACACCTATTATAAAAAACTAAATAAAAAAAATCACTCAACATATCTGGGGACTGCAAAAACCAAGAATCTGACTATCAGTCCTGCAGCTCTCGAAAAGGAAAGGGAGGCTTTCCCTCACAAATTTCAAACAGTACCATGCAGCTGCACAGATTAGAACTGTATTATATTGGTTCCATCCCCTTTACTCTGCAAAGTGGAAATCTTTATAAATAACAGAAGAAGATCTCCTGAAACCACAAAAGGTACTGCTTTTATCTCTTAATGAGATAGCATTGAAAGAAATCAGTAACCCATACATGGTGGTCACCCTAAACAGCTGGCATTCAGTACTAACCTCCAGAAGATGTATTAATTGGCGGTTATTATTTTATTCTCTACCATATCTAGAAGGCTTTTTGTCAGGCAAGATGGATGCAGGCTACTGCAGATGGTAGAGACAGGGCCTACACATGAAATACCAATTTGTGGAGGGTGGTACTTTCATTACCTTTGCTGATCTAGAGACCTATTAAGAGATCTCTCCTCGAGACATATTCCAGTATTTCAATTAAGGGATTTCATTAAAACACTGAGGGAAGAGCTATGGACAACCTCACCCTCTCCCCAGTTGGTCTGTGTCTTAAAAAAGATTTTGGAGGGAAAAGCTTCCCTGGAACACATAATCTCATACTTATATACTGCAATCCATTCATTGGAGGAGGATTCCACAGCCTCGATTCAATGAGCATGGGTCACTGACCTATACATGTTGATCTTGGAAGAGATGTGGGACAGATACATGAGCAAAATACATAGCAGCACCTCCTATCCATGCAGGAGGGAGTTTGCGTGGAAGAATGCAGTCAGAATTTTCAGGGTTCCTGCAGTTCAGGCCCACTTCACCCAGAGCACTAGAGCAGAATGCTGGAGGGGATGTGGAGACACCCCAGCTATGCATGCTCATGTGTTCTGGAGGTGCCCCAAACTTCAAACCTTCAACTCTGGAGGCTCTGGGGTCTATATTGTCACCCTCTATGAGAATTAACCCCTCTTTGTTTCTCCTTCTGGAGATACCTAAGAATTATAGAGCCACAGAATCAACAAAATTATTGCAGATAGCTCTGCTGGCAGCTGAGAAGGCCATCACCAAAAAATGGTTGAGCGGGGAATTGCCCACTCTTTTTCGGTGGCAAGACATAATGATTGGCATATATAAGATGGAAAGACTAACAGCAATAATTAATAAGAAGCAGACACATTTTGAGGAGCTGTGGAAGAGGTGGGTGTTTTACATTACCCCCATAGACAGGATTTTGTATCATAGATAATAATTAAAATGCCTCAGACTTTAATTAAATGGCAGAAGTTTAACAAATATAGAAATTCACTTCTCCCCATCTCCACCTTATCCTTTTGTTTTCTTTTGTATGTTAACCCTCTACATTCTATACCTAGATGTATATATTCTATGAATTTGGAAAATGTCAAGCTCTATGTATTGTTCATGTTTTGATATGTAAGTATATGTCTCTTTTTTTAATGTTCAAGCAAAAAATGTATTGATAAATAAAGTTTAAAAAAAAAAAGGAAATGCAAACTGAATGTTCCAGGTGATCTGAAGCATGTCATACTGGTATCTCCTCTATATGAACAGATACAGAAAAAATGGTTGGGATCAATTTTGATGAGCCTTGGTCTCCCTCTGAACCACATTTTGCTAGAGTTATTTAACTCAACGGATAGGGAAATCCTGGTGAAATTGGTATCATACTTGAAGCTGACAAAATTATAAAGAATTGTGTAAATGAAATAATTTTTAAGGTATCTATATGAATATATTGTATTTATTGTATATTTATATGGTTGGAGACGTGAATACTTGTATATTTATATTTTAGATTTTTTTGCATACGGATTTTCTTTGTCATGGTTTTGCCGAACAATAAAAACCCTCTTTGCTTCCTTATTTCTCAAATGTTATTCTTCCTATTCTTTCTCTCCCTTCCTTTCCTTGTACCTGGTGAAGGCCTCTTTTTGGCTCTCACTGCTTCTCTGACCATTCTGAGAACCATTTTGGTGTCTTGTACCTGTTTCTTTTGGTTACCATTCTCATGCATAACTTCAGTGCCTTGAGGATGGCCCCCTTAATTGCTTCCCATCTCTCCTCCACACCTGCAATGCTACTGCATCTACCTCAATCAACTTGTCCCAGACTAACTCCATTATCCTGTTGAAGTATGCCCTTCTGATATCTACACCACAGCCCTTGATTGGGACTTTCTGGTCCCAAAGAGTCTTTAATCTGTGGCATGTAGGTTGCAGCCTCAGCTAGAAGCAAGGACATCCTAGACTCCTGCAGGAGGTGTTTCTCAGGCAACTAACCAAGGTGCCTAATCGTGATAAGGCAATACTGGATCTGGGCCTCACTAACAGCAACAGTTTTACAGACATCAAGGTGGTAGGCCACCTGGGGATCAGTGATCACTGTACAGTGAGGATAAGCACAAGGATGGCAATAGAAGCAAACCCCACAAGGACCTGGGTCCTGGACTTTAGGAAGGCAGATTTTAAGGGCAGATCTTAAAAAAACAAAATGGGCAAATTCCTCAGAGATGATCTAGTGGTTGTGGGAGTGGGAATAGCCTGGCTCGGGTGGAGGAACCGTGGACCAAATTAAGGGATGTCATAGTGAAGGCAACAAACCTCCTGCCACTTACTGTACAATAAGAACAACTCAGACTCTGGCATACTTTGAAGAAGCACTAAAGGCACAGTTGATAAATATATTCAAATGCACATCTTCTACTAAATGATTTTGTGATCCTGACTATTTTTAATGGACAATTTATTTATTTTACTTAAATTATTGTATTGCTGCATTTTGTATCTAATGTAACTGTTTGTGCTATGTGCCTGAGTCATCCCTGAAAATGGGCACATGTGCTGAGTGGACCTACCTAGTTAACGACAAGCATTTGACAATGCCAAATGTTTGTTTGCTTGTATTTGCTCTGTAGTTGTTGAACATGTATAGCACAGAGGCTAACATTAACAAAGTAATAATACCAGTTATAATAGTGAAATTGTCATAGTTGGTAAATGAAGCTGTTGACACATAATGATGTTGTTTTCTTAGATTGTGACCTCCACCCAGCCTTGACCATAAACTTAATTCCCCATATCTAACCCATGAGTGGCACTCACTTTCATCTTTCCCCAAGCACCTCCCCTAAGAGATCTCTTGTTGACAACTCTTTTACCTGTAATATAGAAAACTGTCCGGTTTGTCTGTTTTATGATAAATATAATCAATAAATGATAATGAATGAATGAATGACTTATTTGACTGTAGCTTCAACCAGTCAGGCTTTGCTATAGGCAAATACATCATTCATTCTGATGCTTAACACAGAGGACATCTGTACAAAAGTCACAGTTCACTTTTTTACAGTTACAAGAACTGATTTGGGGGGGCACAGTGGGAAGGGGGGGTAGGATGCAGAGGGTGTAGTGTGGAGGAATTGACTTGAAAGTTGGGTCAGATCGGGTGTGGACAACGAGGGGATGTTGGTTTGAGTGCATGGTAGGGGAAAGCATTACAGCTACTTGGGCAACCGATTATCATCGTGTGTGGCTGCAACCAATATTGGGAGGAGGGTGATTCAGCAGGGAGAGAAATTAAACAAAAGGTCAGTCCCACCCCCAGAGTAGAATCAGTGAGCAGCAGCACACACAAACTGCCGTAAAAGCACCCCTAAAAATAAAAACACAAAGACAAGCATCTGTGATCTGCACATTAAAAACTGCCCCTTTCCCTTGATTGTGCAGATGTGGATGTGGATGCATAGGTCCATGAACACAGAGTTGCAGCACTGGGAACCCAACCCTATACTGTTGTTACCACTGTTCCACATCTTTTTCTCACCACCATGAATCTGTGGCTATCATCTTAATTTGCTTTTATAAAATCATAGAAATTTGCCTTTTACCACCACCCCTTGTTGTACTACCCCCTGTTTTGGTGCAAATAGTATATACCTTACTTACACCCCACATTACAATACGTACTGCACAGGGGGCCAATTAATACTCTTGTCACCAGTCATCACTACCACAGCTCCATTTTTCCATATTATGGGGAGATCTGCAGATCTGCAACTGCATGGACTAGCTCCTTAGCTTTTGAACAAAAGTGAACAGTTTTGTTGCAGTCTTACCTGACTTTTACTGTGAGGTTGTGCCAATGTGTTATCTCATTAATGCCATCACAGCATTCTGGTGATGTCAAGTTAGTCACAAGTCTCACATTATTTCTACCCCTAACCCTTTACAAAATGAATGTATTCATAGTGAAAGAATAATTCTTTTATTGTACAGAGGGATCTAATTTGCCACTTTGTAGCTCTGCAATGCTTAAAATGAGATCAAGCTGCTTCTCCTAGTGTTCTGGTTCAGAGAACTTAGGCAAGCGTACCCAGAAAAAGCAAGCAATGTTGCAGTGCATTGTATTTAGTTTAATTAAAGAGAATTTGGTTGCAAATGCATCTTCAGAGAAAAATAAAGTTAAGTACATTTTATGTTGCCAGTTGTCTCTACCCCTAAGCTGAGAAAACACATGACATGAAATAATGATATTAACAACGAACAATGTCTTAAGCATTTCAGTTTATTTAAAACTGTTAGCATATGAGACACTGGCTTTTAACTTCTGCTGTGACCTACAGAAAAACAGATGGCTTCAGTTTCCTGCTTCTTTACTCTTTTTGAGCATCTGCATTAAAGCTGTGTGATTACCCTGTCCTGAACAATCAACCAAATATTCAGTAATCAGCAGCCAAATATTTGAGTATTAGGTATTCAGGAAAGAGTATTCAACCACCTACAAAAGAAAAAGAATTACAAAGAAACAGCTCTCTCCCTCCTTCCCAGCTTAAAATGAGGTAAAATGTAAACCCCATCCCTCACCATATATCAAAAAACTATTTTACAGTCTTCTCCCTTCTCCCATTACCCACAATTTATTACACTGTAAATTCCTGGATAGGTGACCAGCTCAACCTGTTCCCCCACTGCCAGCCACTGTCTTACCTACTGTAAAGTTCTTGTTTGTGCTTAAAAAAATATAATTTATGCCTCCCCATCCTGGCATTGCACCTGACCCTACTACCTCTCACTAATTCAACGTGCCCTCTTCCACAGCCATCCACCTTCTCATGAATGAAAGCGCTCATGCGCTTGCTATAGTACAACAAGTTGATCCTATGATTTCCTATATTTGGAAGCCTGACTATTCATGGTACTCAGGAAATAATATTTATCCTCTGCACAGCCCTAATCTGCATCATTATTTTGCCCAATGACTCCACAAGTGCAGCACAATTTCTGCACTTTCTTGCTATGCTAATAGAGATGAAAGCTCTCCCACTTTTAACATGAGTGTGGTTCAGTTCAGGGTCTGCTACCTAATGTCTCCATACATGCTACCCAGTTTGTTTACTTCCTTAATGTGCTGGAGGAAGTGACAACATAAGCACTGAACAGTGACATCGGGGACTGGGCTATACAATGGCTTTTAGAAGAAGAAGACTTTCCTTTCTAGTTCTGTGACTTTGTGTGAGTGCTTGGGCTCTAAATCAGTAAGATGGGAGCCTCACTCAGAAGTGACACTGCTGCTGCAGGAGTCATGCACTACAGCAAGGAAAGCAGGCTGGGATGTGTCAGAGAGAGAACCCTTAGTCCAGGTTACATGCAGCAGGGGCCGCCTCCCCCTTCCCACTTCCTATTTTCCCAGTAAAGGATTACTGCATGGCTTGCCAATTTTTGTGGGGGGTACAAGACTGTGGGAACTGGCTGATGGAGGGGCTACAACAACAGCACATATGAATACACCTATTAACTTTTGGGGGGAGGTTCTTACTGTAAGAATAACTGTTGGGGGGCAGGACTGTGGGAGCTTTAGGGAGGTGCTGTAAAACACACGCGCACGTACACACACACACACACACACACCCCCCTTGTTTTCCAACATGACTCTCCAGAATGACTACAGTGTGTTTTATTTTTGTATTAACACAGCAGCTGCAACTCTTAGCAGGAGGGAGGGTCCCCCAAGGAGGTTAGCTGGAGAATGTGAGAGACTTTTCTGTAGATGTTTTTTGCTGTGCAGTCTGGGGCATGTTGATATTACAAGCCAGTGAATGCAATGGTTGGTTGGGGGGTGTTGCTGCTGTTTTTACTGCTGCATAGCAAGAGCTGTGCTGACAGATTGTGAACAGAAGAAGAAAAGTAAGGGGCCTGACCAGAATTCCTACTGCAGCACAGCTATGTTCTTATGGCGATTGAAGCTGAAGCACATCTTCCTGCAAATTTGTCCGAGTCCTTCCCATTCACGAAAATGTGCTTCCTTCTTCTCTCCCTCCCCACCACATTATTTTTTTTGGCTGAACCACAGAATGCAAACATCTATCCAATGCATTCTTAGTTATTTATACCAATGATTTTGTGCTGCACTTGAAGCGCCATCCTAACATAACAAGGCATATCTGTACAAACCCATCACTACGGACGCAATTAGCTATGCAAAAAGAAAATACTTATGTATTGCGTTATCCTCATTTATACTTCTTATTAAATCTACAGATAACACAGCAATCTTGCCAATAAAAGTGACCAAATGGAAGTCATTAAAATGTAAATGTGCATTCAGTAAAATTTTACAGCAAGTTATACACTGGCAGCTACACTCACGAGGTGCATTACTCCATGCAATAAAGTTATGTTACATCATTATCCTACATCTGGAGTGCAATCAAAATAAGGCCCTCATGGAATATGGTGACTGTATACAAAAATATACTCCAAACCCCATAACCACAGTGCAAAGTACAGTTACATAAAAACTTACTGTAACAGTAGATCTTCAAGAGGAGCTCTTGCAGCAGGCCGACACTGGAAGGACTGAAGCCGCCAGATACCAGGACCTCATGGAATATTTTCTAGATAGCAGTCTACCATGGGGGACCACCCACCACTGATGTCAGTGTCTGATGTCAGCTGATCTTTTAAAGGCAGGCAGTCCCCCATACCCACCTATGTTCTTCCATCAGAGAACCAGAGTGGGCAGTGGATGGAAAAACTAAAGGGGAATCCGAAGAGCCAAAACAACGTGAGTGGAAGCCATGCAGGATAAAAAAGAGACATCAGGGGAAAGGCAGGAGGGAAATCAAGGCCTGCTGCAAGAGCTTGTCTCAAAGTTCTACTGTTACAGCAAGCTCTTATGAAACTGTACCATCTTCCTTTCAGGAAGGCTCTTGCAGCAGGCCAACACCGGTAGGACTGAGTCCCAAGTAGCACCAAGCATCAAGAACAAGAACAGCACAGGGAGGAGGAGGACAACTCAGCAGTCAAAGGCTCATGAACGAAGGCCTCGCAGAACAGCTAGGCTGAAGTTAGCCCTGCACCTAGAGACAATGTCCAGATTATAGTGATTGGTAAAGGTGTAGACAGAACATCCAAGTAGTGGCTGCACAAATGTCCACATCAGACACATTTCTGAAACATGCCATAGAAGTAGTCATTCCCCTGGTGGAATGGCCTTAACTACTCCTGGAAGTTGATTGTTGTACTTACGGTAACAGCAAACAATGCAATTAGCTAACCCCTTAGATAAACACTGTTTGGAAACAGGAGCACCCTCTTGCACTTTGGGGCAAATGAAACATACAACTGGTCAGACATCCTGGAAGTCTTGGTCCAGTTAGTATAGTACCCCAAAATTCAACACACATTCAAAGTATGGAGCAAAGCCTCCTCCTGATTTGAGTACTCTGGAAAATGAACTGGAAGGTGGATGGATTGGTTCAACATAAACTCTGACATCACCTTGGGAAGAAATTTAGGATTAGTATGCAAAGACATCCTGTCTTTGTGAAAAAACAAATAAGGCTCTTTACACATAAGAACCTGAAGTTCAGAAATCCTTTGAGTAGAATTAACAGCAAATAAAAAGAGTGCTTTCCATGACAGAAAGTGCAGCTTGCAAATTGTGGCTGGTTCAAAGGGACATAAAGTAAGTTTCTTTAACATAAAATTGAGATCCCATGGAGGGACTGGGTCCTGGATGGGAGGTTTAAGGTGAAAGATACCCCACAAAAAGATGTGGGATACCTCAAGCTGAGCCACAGCTTTGCTCTTGAAAGGCACATGGTATGCAGAGATGGCAGAAAGATGCATCCTGAGGGAAGAGTACCACAAGCCCAAATCCAAAAGGGGGAGGAGGCACTACAAAACTTGACTTGCCGGGCAGTTGAAAGGATCCAAGTGATGGGAAGCAGCCCAAAGGGAGTAACACTTCCACTTCATGGTGTATGTAGCCCTAGTGGAGGGCTTTTGAGCAGCCACATGGACATCTACAACCTGGGAGGATATCCTGAAGCAGGCAATGGCTTGGTCTGCAGCAGCCATGCATAAAGGTGCAGGGATGTCAGGTCTGGATGGACCAGGGTGATCAGGTCCTGGGAGAGCAAGCTGGTATACAGGGGCAAGGGCACTGGCATTTCTGCCACCAACTGCTTCAGCAAGAGCAACAAAATCTGACATGACCAGAATGGAGCTATGAGAATCATCTCTGTCTCTTCTTAATGGAGCTTGAGAAGAACCCTCTGCAGTAGCGGGAAGGGAGGAAATGCATACAGGAACCTCCCCGTCCATGAGAGGGACAATGTGTCTCACCATAAAACTCCAGGCCCAGGATCAAGCAAGCTGGAAAGCATCAGATTTGCACTGAGTAGGGATGCAGACAGGTCCAGCTCTGGATGACCCCACCTGTCGAAGAGATCTTCGACCACGGAAGTCAGAAGCTCCCACTTATGATCCCATGTCGGGAGCCACTGAGACTGTATGCCAGGACATTTTGGACACCTGGAACATGTACGGCCAAGAGCTCCAGACCATGCTTAATGGCCCAATGCCAAAGTTTCATCACTTCTGACATGGGGGTAAACATGGGTCCCCCATTTGGTGATGCAAAACACCACGCACATGTCCATCTGCACCAGCAGGGGACTGGGAATGAGATGAGTCTGGAAGGCCTGCAGAGCATACAGGACCACTTGCATCTTCAGGACATTGATATGGATCCCCTGCTCCATTGCTGACCAAGTGCTCTGGGTCTGGTGGTCTGCCAGATGCATATCCCACCCTAGACTGGACGTATTCATCATGAGAATCTGATGGGGGGTCAAAAGTTGAAAAGAGACTCCCTGAAGGAGGTTCTCTGGCTCCAGCCACCATGAGAGGACTCTTTGGACTGGGTTGGACACCATGACCATCTGGTCCAGGTTGGCTGTGCAATGGTCCCACTGGACCCATAAAGTCCACTAAAGAACCTGCATATGAAGATGGGTGGGAGGGACCGTGGTGATGGCTGCTGCCATGTGGCCTAGAAGTCACAGGAATACCATGGTGGGGACCCAGCAACTGGAAGAAACCAGGCAAGCCTGCTCAAGCAAATGAGCCACCATGTCTGAGGAAAGGAGGACCATCCCTTGGGCTGTGTCCAAAACTGCCCTGATGCACTGGAGGCACAGGTATGGAGAGAGGCAGAATTTTGGCAGGTTGACAGTGGTCCCCAAGGTGTGCAAAAGATGAATAGTGTACTCCAGTGTCGGAACAAGCAGATCCCTGGAAGGGGCTACTAACAACCAATCGTCCAGGCAGGGAAACACATAAAACCCCTGCCGGCTCAGAGTGGCTGCCACCACTGCAGGCACTTGGTGAAAACTCTGGGTGCTGAGGACAGACCAAAAGGGAGGGCACAGAACTGAAAGTGGTCCCCCGAAATAAAAATTGGAGGAACCGCTGATGGGCAGGAAAAACTCAAATATGAAGGTAGGTATCCTGGATACCCAGGGAGCAGAGCCAATCCCTCCTGATGGAGATGGGGCAACAGCCCTTGAAGAGTCACCATCTAGAAGTGCTTGTGCTCTATGTACAGATTCAGGTGGCTCAGGTTGAGGATGGGTCACAGATCCTCAGTCTTTTTAAGTATGAGAAAGAAGTGGGAGTAGAATCCACTTCACTACTAAGCTAGAAGAATGGGCTCTATGGCCTCCTTTCAAAGAAGCACCTGAATTTCCTCCCACACAAGACACAGGTGGGCTGGGGGAGAAGTGGAGTGTATCAGAGAATTTTCTGAAGGTCACTCCAGAAACTCTAGAGTGTGATCTTGCTCTATGATCTAAAGCACCCAATTGTCCATGATTATCCCCCATAACCCGTCAAAGTGGAGGGAGAATCGACCACTGACAATCTCACCCAGATCCATTGCTGGAGGTGGGAGGTTGGCTAGGGAGTCCAGAGGTGGGGACGGGAGCTGGGAGGGCAGCTGCAGGTGCTCTGGGGATCTGGCAGTGGCAACTCAGGGAACTGATGCCAGCTTATGCTTGCCCTGACCTTTTGTGGGCTGGTGAGGTTGCTTGCAGGAGGAGTGACGAAAGGACACCCACTGCCCAGTCCGAGGCTGCATATGGTAGAGTGGATGGATCATCCTGAGGGCTTTACCAGACTCCTGTAGAGTGGAGATTATATCCTGAACATCCCTATCAAAGGCAACAGCACCCTGAAAAGGGGCATTCAGGATCCTAGACTGCATGTCTGAGGCAAAGCCCGAAACCCGGAGCCAGAAATGGCAGTGGAGACAAACTCCAGCAGCCAGTCCCCAACCAGAGGCATCAATGGCATCATAAGCTGCCCAGAGGACATGGTTGCCCACATCCCATTCCTGCTTCAGGCACTGGGCAAGCTGTGTCTTGGTGGCATCCTCTAACAAAGTCTGAACCAGGTCCCTTGCCTGGCCCAAAGGACGTTCTGGTATTGTACCATATGTCAGTACAGTAAACAAGGCACAACAGAAGACTCAGTACAAACCTTTATTACATGAAATTAAAAAGACACAGACCACCCTAAGCCCTGGACAGACAGCCTAGACCGATTTCACATGCAGCGCATCCTAAGGAGGTACCGACCACTAAAAATCACACCATTATATAGGCACATTAATTAATTAAAGTGGCAGTGCTTAAATAGTAACAGGTTGAATCCATCAATATACATTATTAGGCAGTCATGATAATTAAAGGTTATATAACCTTCTAATGTCACCTCACAAGTAGAGATGCAGCAAATTAAAATTCTGCTGGTGAAGTGAACGTGAACTGGGTACTATGTGGAGTAGGCAATGCAAAGTGCTCACTCCGCCTTATCATTACCACTTCACGTTATGGCATAATGGCAATGGGAAGTATGGCAAAGTCATTGTTTTTAATGGACTTTGTGTTCCTCATTATGTTTCTAAGTGACCCTCTTGGTGTTTCAGATTTGGCTGCCCCCTACACATCACATGGCTTACAGTACTGTAAGTCACATCCTCTTTAGCTAGGCAGGAAGAAAGTGAGCCATACAAGCAGACACTTTTACTTTCTCCTGTGCACAGAGATTGAGAGAGAGTAGTGTGTTTTGTGACTGCTGATACTTTGAGATCAGAGAAAGGAGGAGATTTAAACTTTGATTTAGACCCAACAGCTTTTTTAAAAGCTACATTTTATTGTCTTTTCTGTATTCTTTTTTACTTAATTTGCTCTTTCTGTAAATTTTATTTTTTTTACCTTTATAAGTAGTTAGTTGTTTGGCATGTGTCTGTGTGACTGTGTGTGTTGTGTGACAGTGTGAGTAGTGATTGCTCAGACTGAGGGAGCTCAGTAGGAGAGATGGACCAGGGTGAGGGAATGTCTGGGGTAGGGGTAGCTCTGGGAGAGCGTGGTAGTGGTAAGCATAGTACCGTGTGCATGTGTAGAGGGCATGGTTACCCATTCCTGTTGGACCACTGAAAACTTGTCAGTGACCTTTCATTTAGGGTAAAAAAAACTAACAAACAAAAAAAAAGTGTGTGTTTGTCTGAGTTAACTGAACTGAATGGTTATCTGAACAGTTATCTAGGTGTAAATCTAAAGTGATTGAAAGGACTTGATAGCTGTGAGGTTTAAATTACTTGTAGAAAGATCTAGTATGGGAGTGGCTTAGCTAGAAGGAAGCTACATTTAAAGACTGCCTTAGAAAGATTCTGCTAGTAGCTTGGCAGAAGACACCAGGAGAAAGGACTGCTGTGTGACTAGACTTCTATGCTGGGACTCTATTGCCCTCCTTCCTTCCCCTCACCCTCCCACCCAAAGCTAGTTCTACTTTTATAGGCACTGGATTTGACTGACAACAGGAACTTCCTGTTTGGGAGCAGGAGGTGAGTGATCACAGAGCCACCAAAGACCCACCATCCTAGAAGGGCAAGAGTATCTCTCTGGCCCCCTCTAGCTGCTGGAGGTCTGCCTCTGAGCAAGTAAGGGGTCTACTGAGAAATATAGGATATTCTTGTTTCAGAACAGGATAATCAGGAGCTTAAAGAGCACACATGCAGAAAGTAAGGAGAGAGCGAGAAAGAAAAAAAAACAGAGGAAAGAGTAAGGATTGCAAACAGTTAAGGGGCCAGAAATAAGACATGACGGGAGTGGTGCAGTGCAGTGGCTGTGCAGCAGCAGTCTTCTGGGAGACATTCTGGAGGTAGCAGTGTTGTCCCATCTGCAGGCACCTTTCTAGCCTAAGGGAGGAGGTTGCTCATCTCTAGGCTGAGTTGGCCAGGATTTGTGGGACCTCCTCTTCCATCCAGGAACCACCAGGGCCACTGCTGTTGCCTCAGAGGTTGCCAAGAAAGAGGAGTGGTTGGACCACAGTGGGCTCAGAGAGGGTGAGGGTGGTGGAACAGAGGTGCATCCCTCTAGTTGTACCTCTCCACAATTCCTATGCCATTCTGGCAAAGTGTGATTCCTCTATAGAGGCACCCACAGTGGAGACCAAGGAGGATGCTGGTAACCTCCACAAAGGAGACCCACAAGAGGGTGGCAGGGGACCCCGCAGGGGAAGGAAACAACTTCTGGTGGGGGACTCCATTGTTAGGAAGGTAGAACTGGGGGAGGAAGGGGAGAGGGAGGTAAGGTGCCTGCCTGGTGCCATGGCTTGGAGAGACAGGGAGCGAATCCTCAGGATTGCCGGAGCAGCTGCACAGGAGAAGGAGTTAGATGTCATTGTCTACCTAGGGACAAATGACCTGGCTAAGAAAGGGATTAAATCAGTGGTTGAAAAACTGATGTGGAGCTCAGGGATTTGGCTTCACTGGGGACTGGGGGTTCACCTGGAGTGATGCAAGCCTATACTGGCATGATGGGCTGCATCTGTCCAGGAGGGGAGCCAGGATCCTATGTGATAGGTTTAAGTGGTTCATTGGCAAGCATTTAAACTAGCCAAGGGAGGAGGCACTGGAAAGGATAAGAGAAATCCTAGCCCCCCACAAAAAATCACGGTAGTAAGTGCGTTAAACAACAACATAGAGGTGTTGATAGGGAGAAGGGCAGGGGTAAATGGAGAAAGTGACAAAGGCAAGAAGGACAGGGATGGGGTAAAAAGAAGTAAGGCCATCAGGAAATGGAGGGTAATGAGTACCAATGCCCGTAGTCTGGGCAACAAGCTCCCTGAGCTGGTGGCCTTGATGGAAGAGGGATGCCTGGATGTCGCAGCAGTCACAGAAACATGGTACACAGAGAACCATGACTGGGATGTTAACATACCAGGGTACATAACCTACAGGGGAGACAGGCAGTGGAGAAGAGGGGGAGGAGTAGCTCTCTATGTAAAGGAAGGGATAAAAGCAACTGAACAAAAGAGTAAACAGGGAGGAGAGGAGGCACTGTGGGTCACCTTGGAGACTGTAAAGGGCACCACAATCTGCACAGGGGGTTGTGTACAGACCCCCATGTCAGGGGGAAGGAATGGACAATAATATGATAGAAGGCATTCTTAGAATGGCAGAGAAAGGGGAGATACTGTTGTTGGGAGACCTGAATATGCCAGATGTTAACTGGAGCACATCTGCTGCAGCCACATCCAAGAGCAGGGCCATTCTTGATGCCCTACAGGTGGCAGGCCTCAGACACTTAGTTTTGGAACCCACTCGTGAGGGAGCAAACTTAGACCTCGTACTCTCAAACGGGGGCAGTGAGAGGATCTCAGATCTAGAAGTGGGTTGCCATCTGGGAACAAGTGACCATCAAACAGTGTGGTTCACATTAAACTCAGCTACAGAGTCAAGCCATACAAAAGTGAGGGTACTGGACTTCAGGAGGGCTGACTTTGGCAAGATGGGAGAGTGCCTCAGAAAAGCACTAGCAAACAGGCTAGAAGGAGGTGGAGCAACAATGGGGAATCATTAAAACTGCCATCACAGAGGCAACAAGCCTTTGTGTGAAGCAAATAAACAAATCAAAATGAAAGAAAAAGCCACTATGGTTCTCAAAAGAGGTGGCTGTGAAAGTCAGGAAGAAAAAGATAGCATTCCGGAAGTATAAGGAAACACAGAAGGAGCAGGACAGAGAGCTGTACCAGTTAAGGCAGAATGAAGCAGGGAGGAAAGTCAGAATAGCAAAGGCCCAAACTGAGGAAAAGATAGCCAACTCAGTTAAGAAGGGGGATAAAATCTTTTATAGGTACATCAGCAAGCATAGAAAGACAAAGGGAAGGATATTGAGGCTGAATAGAATGAACTGTGGGTGGGCAGAGGGGGACAGTGAAAAAGCAGGGATACTGAATGAATATTTCTGCTTAGTATTCACAAAAGAGGAGGGGGAAGTGCATAATCCAATTAACAGAAGCACTCTTGATAGCGGGGTCAATCCCAGTGCTTTCACAGAAGAAAGGGTTCTGCAAGAACTCCTAATACTGAAGGAGGACACAGCAATGGGGCCTGATGGAATTCACTCCAGAATTCTAAAAGAATTAAGGGGGGAACTAATGAAACCACTGGCTACACTTTTTAATAAATCATGGGAGGATGGTGTGGTACCTGAGGACTGGGGGAAGGTGGATGTGATTCTCCTTCACAAAAGTGGGACCAAGACAGAGGCAGGAAACTACAGACCTGACAGTTTGACCTCTGTGGTAGGGAAAGTGATGGAGTCACTTCTGAAGGAAAGAATAGTTGAGTACCTAGAGGTCAGTGGGGCATAGGACCCAAGGCAGCATGGGTTCATAGTGGGAAGGTCATGTCAGACGAATCTAATAGATTTCTTTGACTGGGTGACCAAAGTAGTAGACCAGGGAGGGGCTGTGGACGTGGCCTATCTAGACTTTAGCAAGGCTTTTGACACAGTCCCACACAAAAGATTAATAGTGAAATCAACCAGCCATGGAGTGGGTCCCAGGGTGGTAGCCTAGGTAAAACATTGGCTGGACAACAGGACTCAGAAGGTAATTGTAAATGGAGTCCACTCTGAAGAAAGAGGGGTTACTAGTGGGGTACCACAGGGTTCAGTATTGGGTCCAGTCCTTTTTAATGTCATCATCAGTGACATTGCAGAGGGACTGGAAGGAAAAGTATGCCTCTTTGCAGAAGACACAAAGATCTGCAACAGGCTTGATACACAAGGAGGCGTGGAAAGGATGAGAAGGAACTTGGCAAGGTTGGAGGAATGGTCAGAAGTAAGGCAGCTAGGATTCAATGTAAAGAAGTGAAAAATAATGCACCTGGGAAACAAGATCCCAAGGGAAGAATACACAATGGGGGGGGGGGGTAGTAACAACAACAAAAAAGGAAAGAGACCTGGAGGTAATCATATCAGATGACCTTAAAGTTAGCAAGCAATGTGAGAAGGCAGTAGGGAGGGCTGGGTGTATACTGGGATGCATAGGGAGAGGCATCAGCAGCAGAGAACAGGAAGTTGTCATCCCTCTGTACAGACAGTTGGTGAGACCCCATCTGGAGTACTGCGTACAGTTCTGGAGACCCCATCTCTGCAAGGACATAGACAGGATAGAGGCAGTCCAGAGGAGGGCAACTAAAATGGTGCAGGGTCTGTAAGAGAAGCCGTATGAGGAGAGACTAAAGGAGCTTAATATGTATACCCTAGAGGAAAGAAGGGAGAGGGGGGACATGATAGAAACTTTTAAGTACCTCAGCGGAATCAATAAAGTCCAACAGGGTAGCATCTTTCAGAAAAAGAGACGTGCAAGAACAAGGGGACACAATTTAAAGATAGAAGGGGGGCAGTTCAGGGGCAATGTGAGGAAGTATTATTTCACAGAGGGTAGTGGATGCATGGAACAGCCTTCCTGAGGAGGTTGTGGGGTCTAAAACTGTGGGAGAATTCAAGAATGCATGGGACAGACATAAGGCAATTCTTGTGGGGGGGGTAGGAAGAAATAGGCTGTTGGTTAACTGGGATCTGCGGCCTATCCTGTAGGTAGGGATATGGGCAGACTAGATGGGCCAAGCAGTCCTTATCTGCCGTCAAAGTCTATGTTTCTATGTTTCCCCCCCACCCCAGAAGCAGGACCAGCACTGCCTCCTGTCCTAACTCTAAGGCAGTTGAACCACCACCACCACCATCAAGTCCAGCACCAGGTCCTCTGAAGCAGGATGTGCCTGTTCCCCCAGGCCCAGGTGTGGATCCTATCCCTGTTCAGCACCGTGATCAGCCGGCTGCCAGTTCTCACTGGCCATCCCCTGCCTGTGCCTGGTCCTCCCTGCACATCTGTTGTTTGGCAGTTTTTTGACTGTGTCGGGGGGACAGCGGCATGGTCATGTGCCGCCTATGTGAGATGGAGTTGTGCCATGGACCCTGGGGGACTCACCTGGGGACTGGGGGGCCAGCACACCCATATACTCAATCCCCAGCAGTTGGAGTGGCAGGCTGCCTCAGAACGGACCATGCCTGCACCTGCTGGCCATTCTGTGTCAGACCGTATAGCTGTGCATTGTGGCATCCCTAAGAAGAGGAGGACCACAGCAGCACCTGCTGCTCCACCAGCACCCCTACCACCACCACCACCAGCAGGTCAGCCTGTAGAATGTGGGGACCCCAGAGAACTGCATGTAACACAGGCTGACTTAGCAGTTCTCTGGAGTGCTGTCGAGGATAACAATGAGAGGGTGAGTTCTGTGGAGCAGTGGCTGGATCACATAGAGGGACATCAGTTGCAAATTATGTCCATGCTGAAACTTGCTGGATCATCATGGGATCCCACATTAATTTTTTTTCCTCACACCATGTGCCCCTCCACACCTTCCTTCTGTGTTATAAAATGTATTCCTCCACCATCCCCTACCCTTGTATGTAATTATGCCCTTATTTGTTGTCTTCCGTATGCGTGACACTTTGTATTTTGAGCAGTGCAAGTATATTGTACTAAACTGCATGTGTGCAGTCAGTCTTCTTTCCAGTCTGAATATGTACTGCAGACACTGTCCAACTCCCTGACTTAAAAACACTCATTAATGAGTACAATGGTGGGGTGATGAAGCATGGAGAGATACTACAAAACAGGCTTACAAAACATCCAAGTAACTATTAAAAAAAATTAATGTTGTGATTCGTGACGTGATCGTGAATCATGATTTGTGGCTGCATTTGTGACTGTGATGATGAAGAAATGTGAAAGCCTACCGCCTACGGCTGTACTTCCCTGATGATCTGTAGCTTAAAACTCCCAGACTTGAAAACATGAATCAATGTGTACAATGGTGGAGTGGTGAATCTTGGAGAGATACTACAAAACAGGCTTACTATACATCCGAGTAACTAGAAAAAAATTAATGTTGTGATTCACAATGTGAATGATCATGAATCATGATTTGTGACTGCATTTGTGACCGTGATGATGAAGAAGAACGTGATTTGTACCACGAGTGACTCATGATGATGATCCTGACTTAAAAACACATATTAATGAGTACAATGTTCATGCAGAATTAAGCACCACACCTGTCCAGTACTCTAAAGGGAAGCCTAACTAGTGCTCACCATCAGAAATTCAAATCTGGAAAAAGAATACCTTTGCTGGTTGGTGCTGGCTGCGGTGGGGGGCAGTGTACTGTACTGCTGCAGTAACAGTCGCTAGTACTAGTACCAGTAAAGATACCACAAAAAAGTACAAAAATCACACAGCTACAGAGGATAGCAGCTTCACATTGCTGAAATTATTATGTGGTACAATAAAAGGTGTCTGATTCGATGACACTCATCACACACATAATCACATACACACTAAGTAATGCATAGCAAATTGAAGACTTCAGTAATATAACCACATATTTTAAGCAAACTAAAATTATGCACTGTTGCACCACAACTATCAGCAAAAAAATGGCAAGAAATATTGAAAATATTCCTGTGTGCACATTAACACAGTTATACAAGAAAAATATCACCAAAACAGAAAGCACTGTCTTTGTCTCCAAGTTAATCTACCTACACCACAGATACGCCCCCCCAAAGCACTCTTCCACTGTCTCTCAGTACACAGACTGAATGTTGTACATTAACATTCAAAATCCATATACAAAACAATAAATGCTCGATGATATGAGCCCAAGAGGGTTTCCTATAATCGATGAACTAAAGTTTCAGCAAAAAAAAAAAAAAATGACTCAGAAAGGCTTTTTTAACAGCTTTTTGAAGGTTTGAATTGCAGAGAGCTCTCAAAGTAGATTGTCTCTCACAGCTTCCTACACACACTACCTCAAACTGAGGCTATGCAGAACAATCTAGAGCCCATGTGACCTGAAATCCCATGAAACACTGCAAAATTCACCTTTGGAGCTTAAAAATAAGGTGAAGTGAGGAAAGTACATTGTTTTCAATGTACTTCGCCTTCAGAATTGGTGGAGTAGTGGTTTGGGAAGGCAGAGTAATGCAAAGTCAGTGTTTTCAATGGACTTTGCGTTACCCATTAATAACGCAAAGTACTCCACTTCGCGTTGCAAAGACTCTGCAAATTCGCCTTCACTCCGTGAATCACTCCGCAGAGCGAATTGGGACCACTTCGCCCATCACTACTCAAAAGGACAGAACCATGTAGAAAACTACACAGGATTGTAAAAATAAATTAATTAATAAGTGTCATGTGCAAGTTAAACGATGTGAATATATCATCTTCAAATGGTTAAATATAAAAGGGGTAAAAAAGAACTGATCTGTTGAGACCTATAAAACATTCTTAGTGTAAGGTGATGCCTATTATTAACTAATAGAACATAATATGTGTTATATCATATCATTATTATGGTAAGTATAATATTATTGGCGAACCACTCATAAATAAAACAATCAGAAAGAACAACTATGCTATTTACAGACTAATAAATAAACAGAAAAAAAAAACTATTAAATACAAATGAAATCATATGATTAGATATGAAAGAATGTTAGAAACAATATAAATAAACACAGCTACATAAATACTGTTATTTCCTACATTTAAAAAAAAAAAAGGTTTCAATTCAAAACCACTATTCAAACCCCAGTTTTTAGTGGCATTAAGCTTGATGATCCAAAAAACTTCTCTTGTGAATAAAAGGTCATTAACATTTCCACCTCTTGGTTTTTGACAGACGTTATCGATTCCCATAAAAATAAACTCATGTTCATCCTTGGTAGTAGCTTTCATAATGTGCAATGCTGTCGCATAAGTAACATATTTCTTTTCTATTGCCTTTACATGTTCTTTAACTCTAACTTTTAAACTTCTAATTGTCTGGTGTCAGACTTGCTAGTTCTTGTTTCATAAAACTGACACTGTAGGTGAGACATCTATTCAGAATACGCAGAAATTTTCGGAGGTCCGTGATGAGCTGAATCGGAGAGCGCCTCCGATGCTACTCCGAGGCCCCACAGTCTACAATATTATAACTACTCGTCCGAGACTGGCTTAAATCACTTAAAAATACTTAACTAGAGCCCATGAGTTGTTGTGGGTGTGTTTTTCTTGGGATTGCTAACAGACTGTGAAAAAACGGAAAGAGGCTTTCGGAGAAACAGCGAGGGTGCAGCTGAAAGTATAAGCCGCGTCATTGCATAGCGATGGAAGCTGAATCTGCTGAACTACTGGCAGGGCGAGCCCCAGCTACTAAGAGGCAGAAACCTCACTCTCCTACTGTGAGTGAACACGATGATGAACCAGGGAAGGAAGGGGGTTCAGGCTCGAATACAGAGGACATACTGGAAATTAAGGCAATGTTGCAAGGGCTTGTGATTGACTTTGCAGCAGTAAAGCCGGCACTACACTCCCTGGCACAGAGAATGGGAGATGCCGAGGCCCGGATTTCCTCGCAGGAGAGGAAGATATCTGTGATGGATCAGGAGATGGTGTTGGTCAGAAAAAAGGTCAAGAAACCAGAGGAGAGGATGGAGGACCAAGAATCAAGAAATCGGAGAAATAACTTGATAGTAGCGGGGTTACCAGAAAGGGCTGAAGGCCCAGACTGTGTTTCTTTTATGCAGGAGCTATTATTGAAGTTGCTGGGCCCTACACCATTCGAGGAAGCGTACAACCTGGAAAGAGCTCATCGGGCATTAAGGGAGATGCCGCCAGGCCCGGTGATAATTATGCGCTTTGTCAACTATATGAAAAGTCCATGTGCTGCTTCACCACCAGACAAAAAGAAGTCTCTACAATGGAATGGTGCTCGCTTTGGTTTTTCAAGACCAAATGCCAGCGATTCGAGAAAAGCAAAGGAATACGCAGAAATAAAGAAGAAGCTTTATCTTGCTGGAATTAAATTTCCGATTACAGTTCCCTGCAACTCTGGTGGTACGCCTTCAGGCTGGAGAGAAGAGGTTCCTCACGGCAAAGACAGCTTTGGAGGATTACGGGCTGAGCTCCCAGAACTATTTAACCCCTTAACATGACTGCTTTCTGAGAAGAAGACGGCTGTGTCCACCTGAAGAGCGGTGATGGAAGAGATTCTAAGGACTTTAAAGTTGTTAAGGATTGCCTGTTTTTTTGTTTATTGCTAAACGTGTGGGTTTAAGGGATATCCATAGGCCAGGGTATATAGGGTCACAGAAGGGATACGAGGGGACGAACTAGAGAGAATTAGTATATCAAGCATTTGTCGGGTAGGCACAGAGTCTATGAAATTTATTATTTGGGTTGTCAGATCTAAAGAACAGACTAGTGATTTTGGAACAATAAGAGAGAGCTGTAAGAGGGGAATGGTTGAGGGAATTTTATTTTAAAGGGGGTAAACAGCTCGTATTACAGTGTTTAGAGGGCATTCTTACATATTTAAGTTGTTTTATGTCAGTACTGGGGAAAGAGTTGGAGGGGGAATAGCTACAGCTATAGGGATTAAGGTTTAGTTAATACTGTTAACTGATGGGGTATCACCCCAGGAAGCAAAAGAATGGGAAGAGGAGCAGTGTGGGCTCGATTTTTATTTTACAATTGAGAGATTCTTTTTTATAACTGAGAGCTTTGAGAGGGGTTGCCTGCTTTTGTCTATGGGGTAATAAAAGGTGGAGAGCCTTGGGAAAGGGGGTGATTGATTGATGAGAATGTAGGGCTTTCAAGCTTAGGTTTTTGGCAGCTATGGGCGGGTCCCGGAGTTCTAGTGCCATGGAGTGGGGCTGGGGTGGAGCACGAGACGGGTTCATCCATGACTCAACATCTGGTAGGTGGACGATCTAAGGATCGGGGGTAAAGGGGAGGGAGGAGGGGGAAGGAGACAGAGTCCAAGTGTGGAATAGCAATGATGCAGACCCTAAAGGGGGCTGTCGCTGGTTTATGTGAAACAATTTTGATGTTTACGATGTCTTGTACTAAAATAATTTCTTGGAATGTTAAAGGACTCAGGGTAGACGTAAAAGAATGGTCATTTTCGACATATTGAGCAACGAGGGGTACATATTGCAGCACTACAAGAGACACATCTTCTGACAGAAGAGCTGAAGGGTCTCAGGAAGTGATGGGTGGGACAAGTATATGGAGTGGGAAAGGATAGGGCCTCCGGGGGTGTGGCGATTCTAATAAAGAAAACTTACCCATTTGACGTGGCGCAAGTGTTAGTAAGGGAAGATAGTAGGGGGATCTATCTGTCGGGTACTTTGCTTGGCAAAACAGTCTCGGTTGCATCCATATACGGGCCAACTCCTTCTGACCCTAAATTTTTTGCCTCAATAGAAAGGGATATAGCCAGTCTCTCCTCACACTCTCTTATTTTAGCAGGTGACTGGAACACCTATCTCAATAACCAGGAAGACAGGATACCACCATCTAGTGGGTCACTGACAAAGGCTCAGCTAGCCCTGAATAGGTTCTTGGAGGTTACAGCACTGGTAGACCCAACTAGGACCCTCTCAAATAGGGGCAGGGATATGACTTTCTATTCGGCAGCTCATAAGAGCCACTCTTGAATCGATTTTTTTTTGGTTAATAGAGAGGCACTTAGAGAGATCAAGGAAGTTCTGACTGAGGGTAGAACTTTCTCAGATCATTCTCTTATTCAGTTGCAGTGGGAACCAAGACTTACTCTGCCTCGACATTACCGATGGAGGCTTCATGACCCTTTTTTTTGACAGAACCCACAATAAGGGATAAGTTGGAGGAGGCTGTACAGGAAATCATTAGAATGCAGGTGCCCACGCTGCAAGACAAAAAATTAGCCTGGCCTACCTGCAAGTTTCTTTATGCGGGGGCAGCTAGGGGTCTGGCAGCGAAGGGTAATAGGCTAAGAAGGGCCAAAGAGGAATTTTTGATAGGGGCAATTAACTCCCTGTCACAGTTGGAGGGGTCCTCAGGGGAAATAGATGCGGAACTCAAAAGCTTGAGAAGGGAGTTGTCGGACATTGTTTATGGGAAAACAGAGTTTTGGCTGAATAAGATCAACGCCAAATTCTTGCTGCAGGGTGACGTCCCTGGGCATTTCCTGGTGGCAAGAATCAAGGAATGGGAAGCAAGTAGAACAGTCATATCTGTTCAGTTTGAAGGAAAGCTTATAACAGACCCTCAAGAGATGGCAGAGGCCTTCGCATCACACTTCACAGAAATCTACCAAGCTAAAGATCTGGTGGGGGAAGAGGAATCTAAGCATTTTTTTAGAAGGAATCCCTTTACCAGTTTTGGATCCTGCTCAAGCTAAGGAATTAGAAGCTCCAATAAGAGCATCTGAAATTATCGAGGTGGTGCAGTCTCTTCCTATTGGTAAATCACCGGGGCCTGATGGCCTTACTGCTAAATTTTACCAGGCCCATATCCAGACTATACTTCCCATACTCAAGAGTTTTTCTCACTATAATGCAGGAGTGGATTCATCATCCCCACTATATCAGGCATATATCACTTTAATTCCTAAGCCCGACAAGCCCAGGGATGCACTAGGTAGTTATAGGCCTATAGCGTTAATAAACCAAGATATTAAGATTCTTACAAATTTTTGGCAAATAAATTTTGAGTATTGCCCCAGATCTGGTCAGTCAGGAACAAGTAGGATTTATGCCGAGGAGGGGAGCGAAAGACGCCCTTAGGAAATTACATCACATTCTAAACTTTGCCCCCGATTCTCAATTACCTTTAGCCTTGATTTCCCTAGATGCTGAAAAAGCATTTGATCGGGTTTCACATTCCTTTCTTTTTGCCACAATGGAGAAAATGGGGTTCACCGGGGGTCTTCTTAGAGGCATTAAGAACTTATATGCTGAGCCAACGGCCAGAATATTATGCAATGGCTATATCTCGTGGGAATTTCAGTTAAAAAATAGGACTCGTCAAGGATGCCCTCTTTCGCCGATACTGTTCAACATATATCTAGAGCCCCTCCTGAGGTCTAGTAATAGGGATGCAAATGTTAAAGGGATTAAGATTGGGGGACTGGAGTTAAAGTTCTCAGTCTTCGCAGATGATATACTTCTTCATCTACAAGATCCAGTATCCAGCCTTGAGAGAACAAGAGAATTAATAGATTGTTTTGCTAAGGTCTCTAATTACAAGTTGAATTTGACAAAGACACAAATTCTACCTCTGACACCATATGTATATAAGGCAGACTTTACTTCCCTGGGAGTGCAATGGAAAACAGATAAAATTAGGTATCTAGGTATCTGGATTACAGCAAATTTGGAGAGGAGGGCTGAAGTAAATCTAGGAGGGGTTATAGATGCAGTCAAGGGGGATATACTAAGATGGAACAAGCTACCTTTGAATTATACGGCACGACTGGGCCTTATTAAGATGAATGTATCACCGAGACTGCTATATCCGGTCTATTTAGTCCCATACAGTATCCCTACTAAATGGTTTAGTACAATTAGGAGGCTAATTTCAGGATTCCTGTGGAATGACAAACTGTCTAGGATAAAGCATAATGTACTCCGCCTGCCCTATGTAGAGGGTGGTATCAGGTTGCCTGATCTCCATATTTACTATGTGGCGGGCCAGCTGGGCCTTATGGTCTGATGGGCGGAAAAAGTTGAGGGTGAAAATTATATACCAACTTGGGTGCAAATAGAGAAACAAATGCTAACAAGCTCTGGCCTCACTCCAAAATCATTGTTGTATGCTAAACTAAGAAAAGGTTCTTTCATAACAGGGTATAGGAATCAATTATGAAAACCGATGAGGCCTGGTGGTCTTTCCTTACTCCGGTACAAAAGCAGAATCAAATAAAGGTCAGAGATCAGCCTATACTGGGAAATCCTAACTTGGTAATTGGGCGTTGGGTAATTAGACACCGGTGGGCTATTCAGTTACAGGGCCTAAGATTGAGGGATTTGTTGCAGGGAGATAAAGTAGTCCTTCCGCCACAATGTGATGGACTGTCTTTCTTTCAAAGGATACAAATTAAACAAATGTTAGCAGGATTTTTGAAGGGGTTGGAGGACTCTACAGATAACTCCCTCCCATGGGGGAGATTAAGGGAAACTAACCAGAGAGCTAACCCACTCTCACAAATTTACAAACTCTCTTGGACTTTCTGGCCCAGGTTCCCTATACAATTTCATATTGGGACAAAGTGATGACCCCAGATCTCTTATGTGGAAAGTATTTGGAAAAGTAGTAAATATAATGTGATACCCAAGTATAGAAATATGCAATTTTTTGTTGTTTCTAACATATACTACACCCCTGTGAAGCTATATGGTAGCGGTTTGAGACAGACAGACCTGTGTTTGAGATGCGAGAAGGAGGTGGGTGACCTGTTGCATGTAATGTAGGAATGTAGCAAAATCTCACACTTATGGAGAGAGATTAAACGGGGCATGGATCCAATGCTGGATTATACAGAATTTATAACACTAGAAATATGTGTTTTGGGTGACTTCTCTCAAATTGCAGGGATCGCACCCAAATACCACCTTTCTTTAATGGTGGCGGTAGTTAAGGCTTTTTTAGTAAAGCATTGGAAGGACGATCAGGCCTACACCTATGATCAGTGGGTGAGAGAACTGCTAGGGGTTCTGGCCAAGATTAAGAGGCACCTATACTCTGAGGGGAGAAAAGAGGTATATGTCAAAAGATGGGCAGTATTGGATGCGATCTACTCTCAACAGGTCATGACCTCTTGAATACAGGCCTGTCTGTCAGACCTTGAATAGCAAAGGAAATTATGCTGGAATGTTCAAAGGTTTATATTATTTGGTGCCTTTTTCTCTCTTTTGTCTTTATTTTTGTTATTCCTGTTATTCAGGGTATTATTTGGGCCTAAATAATTTTTCAGATGGCAATACTGGGGTCGTATTTGGCCCTGCACCAGGTTAAGGGTGGAGTGGTATTGGTCTGCAAGGTCTTAAGGGGTTGGGGACTCTCTCTTTCCAGGGGACACATTAGGAAACCGTCCGGCAAGAGTCAGGCTCCTGTGGGGGCCGCAGATTAAAATGGGTTCATTACCAGGAAAATAAAGGAGGATTTGGGTTGATGAAGGGAAGGGAGTATTTCAATACCGGTTAACTTAATACATTGGGGCACTATTGAGCTTGGAGCTGGATCACTTGTTAGGGCGGCTTACTACTGTGTTTGTATATAAGGGGATGTATATAGTTCAGACATCCAGTTTGGGGTTGTGTACCCTGGCACTGCCAGGTATGTGTTTGTATGTCAGTTAACTGAAAATGAATAAAGATGGTTTAAAAAAAAAAAACAGAATACAGGGGGTACTCAAGAGATCAATAGTTCTCTTGTGTATCCCCTGACCTTGTCAAGATTTATAGACACCCATATCCAACCATATGTACCATATCTCTGCTCTTATGTGAGAGACAGTATGGGTATTTTACACGTAATCCAGAATGAACAGTTGGAATCCCATTCTTTTTTGGTGTCAATGGACATAGGGTCACTGTACACTAACATTCCCCACTCTGAAGGACTGGCAGCCCTTACTTTTTGGCTTGAGAAGGATGATACATTAAATCCCCATATGAAATGATTCATTGTTGACTGTGCAGAGATGGTGCTAATAAAAAATATCTTTCTTTCACACAGTGATTACTACTTACAAGTCAAAGGGATTGCAATGGGGGCAACCTTTTCCCCTTAATTATGAAAATCTCTTTCTGGGCCTTTGGGAGATATCAGTGTTCTACAATGAACAGGTCAATCCCTTTTAACATGAGATTGACTTGTGGTGTCGCTTTATTGATGAAATACTGGTTAACTGGAAGGACAGTCGGAAGAGACTAGATCAGTTTGTCAGCTATCTAGAAAACAGTAATTTGAACCTAAAATTTAGTGTTCAATGTGACCCTGATGTTGTCACCTTTGTGGATCTTGAAATTAGGAGGGATAAAGACAATGGTTGCAAACATCCCTTTGTAGAAAAGAAACTGACAGGAACTTTCTCCTTTGTGCCCCCAGTTGCTGTCCTAGGCATTTAGTTAATAACATTCCCAAGGCTCAGTTATTGAGGGTCAGACACAACTGCAGTACTGTGGAAACTTTTAGATTACATGGAAATAAAATGCGTGCCAGATTCAGGGCCAGAGGTTATTCAGGGACCTTAGTGACAGAAGCAATGGAAATGGTAGACAACATTTGTAGGGAAGACATCCTACTCCATAGGGTGGTGGTGCCTGAACAAGAGTGAATGAAGTTTGTGACCACCTTCAATCGACAATCACATGCCATTGAGGGAATTATAAGAAAACACTGGGATATTCTGGGTCTTGATGGACAACTTTGTGATATCTGCCACATGCCTCCTAGGGTCACCTATAAGATAGGCACCAACATCAGAGGTAGACTGGTGTATAGTCATCAAGAAACACCTAAAAGTGCAACCCAGGTAGGGAACTGGTTACCACCCAAAACCCAAGAGAACTTTCCCTTGTGGAAATAGTAAATTCTGTGGTATGATTATCAAGAGAAACACCTTTACTATTGCCAATGCACAAAATAACTTTTAATCTAACCCATTTGCTACATGTATCACTGAGAATGTGGTTTATCTTGCCACATGTTGTTGTGTGGTATTTTACATTGGTAAAACTACACAACCCCTGAAAACAAGAATATGTAAATACATGAGCAGAGATCCCCCAAAAAATGCACTTGCAATACATTGTAATCAGACACACAGAGATGGTAGGGAACATACATTTAAATTCTGTGCAGTTGGGGTCAGGTTACATCCTAGAGAAGATGACATCAATGTAAAATTTCTTGAACAAGAAGCATTCTGGATTTACACACTGGGGGGACTAAAACCACCAGACCTTAATGACAAGATTGATATTATGCCTTTGCTAAGGAGAAATAAGTAGATCGGTCCTTCACATAGTAGGTATGAATATTAATGTTAGAATTATTGCTTTCTGCACTTGTCTAGATACTATGATTTGTCCTAGTTGCTTTGATTAGATCTGCTTAGACCCCTGATTCATGGAGTGTGGACTTCTGGATTGAGTGGATGTTGTTGTCCATCTGTCCTGTAGCCTCAATGGAGTACAGTCAGTTTGCATGTATCAATATGTCTTGTGTCCACAATACTATATTCTGGTGCTATATCTTACTTTAGCCATTTTGCTAGGTTAGATTCTGCCATTATATTGTTAGGCTTTGTACCTACTATTATGTCTTTTGTGGTTGCAGTGCTTAGATTAATTAACATTTTGAGCATATAGATAGTAGGGACCAGAGGACATGTATTGAGTGGAGATTAATTGTATTATTTAATTATGGAGACTATTATTTTATATACTAAGCTGCCTTACAATACTGCTATGGTTACCATCTTTTATTTTCTCTAGGTATGCTGTTAGTTATCATTAGCCTTATTTACTAGTCTCATTTAACTGCTAATGGTGCTATTCTGTACAAGCTTCCTTACAGAAAAGCTATTTATTTATTAGTCTGTAAATAGCATAGTTATTCATTCTGATTGTTTTATTTATAAGAGTGGTGCACCAATAGTATTATTATTAACATAATAATGACATGATATAACACATATTATGTTCTATTAATTAATAATAGGCATCACCTTACACTAAGAATGTTTTATAGGTCTTGATATATCAGTACTTTTTTACACCTTTTATATTGAACCATTTGAAGGTGATATAGTCACATTGTTTAACTTGCTCATGACACTTATTTATTTTTACAATCCTGTGTTCTTGTCTACATGGTTCTGCACTTGTGAGGTGACACTAGAAGGTTATATGCACTTTAATTATCATGATTGCCTAATAAAATATATTGATGTGTTCAACCTGTTACTATTTAAGCAGTCACTTTAATTTATGTGCCTATATAAGGGTGTTATTTTTGGTGTGCAGTACCTCCTGAGGATGTACTGTATGCTAAACTGGTCAAGGCTGTCTGTCCAGGGCATGGGGTAGTCTGGGCCTTTTTGATTTTGTGTAAGAAAAGTTTGTACTGAGTCTTCCGGGGTGCCTTGTTTGCTGTACTGGCTTTAGTGGAAATACTGTTTGACACACAGAGAGGAGGGGTGCAGGAATTGTGGTTCACACATTGTACCATATGTGCTAGATAATTAACTGCTCAGATAGCCAGGGTAATGGAAGCAAAAACCTCGCTTACTCAAGTGGTCTAGCTGCCTAGACTCCTTATCAGGAGGAAGGGTCCTAAGATGCTTGGGGCTCTTGGAATGACTGTGGACAGCATTGATGACTGCTGAATCCACCTTAGGATGACCACCCAAAAAAGGTTTGCCCATGGATTCATGGTATAGGCAATCCACTTTCTTGGGCAAAGGAAGGATGGTGGAGGCTTGATTCCAGGTCATTCTGGTGATATCATCATAAGAGTCAATGAAGGGTGGCATCACCACCAGGAGGGCATCCTACTGATGCAGGTAAGTGGCCAGCTGGCTCTGCTCTGGATCCTGCTTCTCTGTCTTCCAACCCATCAAAGGCTGAATGTGATGCATGACGTCCATGAAAGAAGGATTGTTAGAAGAAGACTTCAGAATCACCCTGAAGGAGTCCTACCCTTCTGAGGACTCTGCAGGCAGGGAGGAAGACCCAAAATAATCAAAATCCTCCCCACTGAAGTTATCTGGATGACTAGTTGGTGGTGAGTGGTCATCCTGGCTACAATCAGAGCTGGTGCTGGGATAGGAGCCCAATGTCCCCAGTGAGCAAGGGTCACCAGTGCCAGACCTGTCTGGGTTCTGAGATGGCAGATCTTGATAAGAACACTGGGGAGATGCCAGGGGGTTGGCCCTAAGACATGGGGAGCTGCTTCTGAATGAGAGAACACCACATGGAGAAAAGGGCCCCATAATCCATATTAAAAAATGGGGCAAATTAAAAGGGTACCCTGGCATTGGGCCCACATGCATTAGCTAGGGGTCTGGCACTGGCCCAGGAGAAGGCAATGGTGCAGGCTGGGATATAGGCGATGCTGGTGCAGACCTATAGGCAGGGGTGGCAGCAGTACCATCGGCTGCCCAGTGGGTGTCAACAGGGGTGCCCAAGACAGGGATCTGTTGGCACTGGAAAGGCCAGAGAGGCCAGTGCCTGAGGAGAGGGAGACCTCCCAGGTGAGGCTGGAAGCAATGCCAGACTAGAGAAAATGTCAGTAGCCTGCTGCGGGTGCTGCCCAGAAGGACTGGCATTGAGACCCAAATATTGGACCAACGTGGGCAGTGCCATGGCCAGGGTGGTGATGGCGGAGTAACCAACACTCAAACCACCAACCCTGGCAGAGAGACTTCTAATTGTTTTGCCAACATAAAATACTCCACATTTGTATGTTGCTAAATAAATAATTCCTACTGAGTCACAAGTTATAAGCTGCCTAATTTCAAAAATACATTCTATATTTGGAACCTGAAAAACTTTTCCCATTTTAATATATGTGCAACAACTACAATTCCTAGTGAGAAGAGATAGGCCTGAGCATCAGGGACTGGGGATGCAGAGATTGAGATTGCAATAAGGGTGGGTGGCCGCATCATTGGCAGCCCAGTGGAGAGAGGACAAGAGGAGCAGGGGGATCTGACCTTCCATGGGAGGAAGACTCTGGCATAGATGTGAATTTATGAGGTGATTTTTGAGCAGGAAACTGACTGGTCCTGGTCCCAATCCCAGTGTTTGTGCTACCCACTGGATTTGTGAGAAGCCCTGGAGGACTGCGCCAGTGATGCCAAAGATCTCCTGGGCTGCAGCTCTTTTTCATCATGGCCAACTTCTGCTTAAGTAGGTGGCTCTCCAGAATCTTCAAATGACATCCCCAAGTGGCCTGATTGCACTTCTGGCAAACTTAGCAGGCTTTAGTGTCGTGGCTGAAACCTTGACAAAGGATACAAGCAGAGTGGCTGTCATTTTCAGAAATCTGTTTACCACAGGTACACTTTATGGAGTGATTGGAAGATGAAGTTGGTGTAGAAGACATAAACTCGCTGGCAGAACACCAAAAAATTCAATGTTAAACTACTAAAAAGGATAAAAATAAAAAAGTGAATTAAGCTCAAGTAATGAAAGTCAAAAGAAGCTGTGGCATTGGCCAAGGTCTGACGTGCATGGGGCTATAGTGGGAAAAGAAATGGGGTGGGTGTGGGGGAACGCTTGCCTTTATATGATAGGCTGATGTGAGACACTGATATCAGTGGTGGGCAGTCCCTCATGATAGACTGCTAGCTAGAAAGTTTTCTGTGTGGTTCTGGCACTTGGTGGCTTCAGTCCTACTGGTGTTGATCTGCTGCAAGAGCCTTCTCAAAGAAAAATCCCCTTCCAATTGCCATGCTTTACTTTTATACAGATACAAATTTACACATATAATGAGTCAGCATTCCTGCAAAGCACATCTGGTGCACTACAACAATTCACTCCAAGTGTAACATTCCCAGCTGATAATGTGAGAGAGAATGGAAAATGCAGTTCCCCATCTCCCTTAAATGTTGTTGTTGCACTGCAATATCCAGTCCTCAGAAAGAAAGGGTCAGTGCAATACAGCTCACTTTTCCTTATCTTCAAACAAGGCCTTCGTTCTGGTGCCGTCTTCATTAAACCTCAGAAATACTAATGGTCAACTGCAGAGAGAGAGAGAGAAGACAGGCACAATGTTATCACACATTCGCATCACACACACAAAACAACCTAAATGCAAATCTAAGAGATGAAAAAAAATGAGCACATAAGATCCATTCATATCCAACCTGTCAAGCCCACTTAGATTTTTCTCTTTCCTCCACTGTCAGACTCAGAAAGTCCTCCTTGGCTTCACTCATTTTTCCCACTGCCATTTTCTTTTCCTCATCATTATGAGCAACAGAAGCACCAGCATCAGTAACAAGTGACACTCTGCACAATTTCAATGTAAAGAATGAGAACCCAAACTTTATTTAAACCGTTTCTAGAAACTGAAATTGAAACAGTTTTACATCATTTATGTGATGTTGCACAGTAGCTGCACTGGATAAAAATGAGTATGGCCTTAATGGTTAATGTGGTGTATTTATGACTATACAAACTTCCCTACCAGCACAAAGTTGTTGTAATTGTGCCATACAGTGAACCTCATGCTGCCACTGTGAGCCCCTCTTCATTCTGATATAACCAATTGGAGCTATCCCCGTGCCTCATGTGACTTTGTTGACTTACATCAGTCTTCCAATTTGCAACTTCCAAACCAAGCTTGTGCAAGTTTGGCCAGCCCACTGCAATGGGAACAATTGGATCACTGGGACAATGTGGTTGCATTGGAATATGAAGTCGCTTTGCCAGTGGCTATGGAGATATTCATTATTTAGCTGGCTCATAAGGTAGAAAGTTAGGTTTGTGTGATTATTGTATATAATCATTGAGCGGGGTAGCATTTTACTCCATTTGATGGGGGAATTAGTAATGGAGGGATGGGATTAGACGTTGAGTGATTTCTTCAGTACAGAATACCAACCAAGAGTTTATGTTCAAACACACCTCTGTGTAATAGTTACTTTGTGGGATCTCTGCCCTTGAAATAGATTTGATGGTAGTGATGTGACTGAGTAGTATGCCATTGCCCGTTACAGTACATTGCATAGAAACAGACAGTTGATGGTATAAAAATGCCCAATGGCCCAGAATGTAACCTTTTGATTACCACATGTCATCTTTTGCTTTTTGCAAAATATGTGAAATGTCAAGGATTAAAGCTTCATCTTTTAGCAAGGGGCAGTCACCAATATTGTTGGAGTATTTGACACATTAGGGGTGATTTATGTACAGTATGTTAGTCAAACCCTTGATACCTTAGCCAGTGTACAGTCTGTCATCCTTGCCAAAGAAATTATCCACCATCCAACAACTACAGTTATATACATTTCATTTTGCTTGAAGTGCTCCTGACTCTTATATCCCCAAACTGAGAAGTGGACTACCACAGGGTCCAATCCTTTCCCCAGTGCTGTCTGTTGTCAACATGTTACTATTGGCTGAGATTATTAGGCAGTACGATCTGGGATTTCATTGCTATGCTGATGATATCCAACTGCTCATGTCTTGTGCACTGAATGGGATAGATGTGGCCTTGGTGCTCTGCAGCTGTATAAGAGAAACTAATAACAGGATGGGCACCAGCAAGCTTAGCCTCAGCCCTGGCAAGATGGAGGTGCAGCTGAATTGAGCCAGGTCTACATGTGTCAGTAAGGAAGGTTGTAAATGCCCCTTTATGATCTCTAAATGGCACTGCTCTCAAAGCTGGGGATTGGGTGAAAAATTTTGGGGTGTTGTGGACTGCAAGCTGACCTTTGAACATCATGTTTTACCAGTAGTCCACAAAGGCTTTTTTCATGTTTATAATATTACAAGGATTAAGCTATATCTAGTGCCAGGAGACCTAATTACAATCATACATGCCTTGCTGTGTTACATCCAGATTGGATTGTTGTAATGCTTTCCATCTGGGGACTGATGTGCCACCTGCAGCTGGTCCAGAATGCAGTGCCCAGTTAATTGCTAGTGTAACATCACCCCACCCCCACCCTGTACCTTGGTGTTTTGTGACTGTCCTCAGGGGCAGGTGGGTGTTACAGACCAGTCTCTCACACCTTAATCTACAATTGCTAGTCTAAAAGGGGTGATTCACAGAGTGGTGTGCTGCAGCCAGGTCTTCCCTCTGTTGGCCCTTCTCCACATGATTCTGTCTTTCTCTTCTCATTGCAGTCAGCCTTCATTCTCACAGTTCTGCTAAGCACAGGCTATGGACCTTGCTGTGGACAAATAGATTGCCCTGGACTGTTACCTCAGCCTCAGTTCAACAAGCTCACATAGCTGGGTGCATCAGCGGTTCCTTACTATCTCAGAGTTGGCAAATTATACACTGTGGTGTGCACAGCATCTTTCTTAAAGTTCACATGATTCTTCAAGTCGATAAGGCCTCAATGGTTAGTGTTAACATTTTTCTTCTGGAGCTTTACCTCATCTAATTTCCTTTTTTCAAGTTCTTATCACTACCAGACCCCGGAATTGCTTCACTTTCATTCTGTTTCTGTGCCCCAGAGACTTAGCCTGGTGAGACAAGTGACACACTCAGATTCGGGACACTGCCACCATCCTGACCTTGGCAAGACCTCTTTAGCCTGTCACACCCAGCACGGCAGGGAAGACCCTGTCCTATCTATATGGAACACTTTGACACATACTGCCTGTAGTCCATGTCTCTCTAGGGCATCCTGCTGCTTTACAGTTCTTGCATTGTTTAGGCCTTCCTGTAAGGGTTGAGGCCTGACCTGCCCTCTGCTGGGTTTCCGGTGAACCCTCTCTCATCAAGTCCCCAGGGAACAGCTTTTATGCTCTCTTTTGTTCTCACATATACAAAATGGCTAATCCTGAAAACCTTAGCCCCCTTCTACCAACCTGTTCCAGATATTAACCCCTTACTATCTGGTCTATTAATTACATGCATTTCCCCAGTGGATTAGCAAGATCTGACTCTTCCTAGTGGGAGTAGAAGGGTGTTGCACTCTCCAGTTTCAAAAGGATTGCTGTCCCCAGCAATCAAGGCAAGGCATTTTTATGGCTGCACAGCAAGAGCTATGCTGATGTATTGTGAACAGAAGAAGAAAAGTAAGGGGTCTGACCGGAATTCTTATTGCAGCACAGCTGTATTCTTATGGTGATTGGAGTTGAAGCGTGTCATCCTGCAAATCTGTCTGCATCCTCCCCATTGACTAAAATGTATTTCTTTCTTCTCCCTCTCCCCCTCCTCTTTGTAGCACTATTTTCTTGCTGACGCATGTATAACATAATAACATAGTACAACTACTCAACTCGCTTACTTTCATTCAGTATTTCAAGCAGTATAGGGGAAATAGAAGGATATACTGTGCTGTGTGGTCAGTATTCAGCCTTACAACACTCCATTTAAGCTGCAACCCCTCTGTCTCTTTCTCTTTCTGACACTGCACTCACATATAGAGTTGTGCTCTGAGGTGGAGACCCCAAGCCAATCCACAACCCTGGAAGTTGTACTTCCCATATGCAAACAGTAGCTGCTGTGTTTGTGGACTTAAAGATTAATGGCAAATATCTATCAGTGGCAACATGAAAGAATGCAGAAGCCATCCTGGATTTTCCAGTTCTGCTGAACCTTCAACATAGCAAAAAGTAATATCACAATCAACTACTTAACATGTTTACTTTCACTCAGTAATTCAAACAGTATAGGGGAGATAGAATTATATGCTGCACTGTATGGTCAGTATTAAACCTTACCACACTCCGTTTAAGCTGTGTCATCATTCCCTCTAACACCACACTCACATATTGAGTTGTTCTCTGAAATGGAGACCACGAGCTGATCCACAATCCCAGATCTTGTACTTTCCCAATGCAAACAGGAGCATCAGTGTTTGCATAATCAAACATTTCATTTACAGTCAGCAGCAACATGGAAGAATGCAGATGCCATCCTGGATTTTTCATTACACTAATGAGCAGAGAATGTCCTCTCAGAGCTCAACACTGTTATTACAGTTAACAATGCCATCAAATACTGGGGGAGTAGTTTCTCTGTTCTGTTGAGTATGGAAAGAGGAAATTATGGTAAACTGTTTTTCTATTGACCCTCCTCTGTCTCCCTGATCCCAGTCCACACACTCATTTTACATTCCTTATCAACTTAATACATTAGCAGACATAGTGGCTCTGACCAGATTTTGTTTTATATGGTGTTACTATTAAAATGGAAATCTTCCCTATTTTCTGTCCTGTCTGCTCTCTACTATTCATTGTCTAGATGTTTTTGTGCCTTAGCCCCTGCCTAGAGATAAAGGCTTGAATCATTGAGGGGGTCCTTTTCCCATTTTTCTAATCAGGGTGTGCCTGCTTAGTCTTCTTTTTATTGTCAACATGATACTAAAATGCTGAGAAATGCTTTCCCAGTCACCACATTACAAAAAAAGTATGTTCTGCAACATTGCTCATACCTGATAAGATACTAGAGTGAGTGGATGCAGTCAACAGACCCAATACAAAATAAACATAAGCCTTCCCTTAGGAATCTAACCCCATACTTAGTTGCCTTTTTTTTTTTCTCAGGGATTTCTCCAGTCACATTCCTCTACTGTGCTGACATCATTCAATCACCTAGAAAATTTGTTCTGAGCAACAGCATTGCATCTCCCTCTTCCTGTCCACCAATCAACAGGCTGTCTTACCCTCAGACCTGCTCCTCATTCCTCTGCTTGGTCGAACTGCCACCCCAAGCTGGTCACTTAATCTTCATTGGTCTGTATTTCCCATTACTCAAGAGCAGCCAGCATTGAATACCCCATTGCACAAAGAGAGGAAGACTGTGGTCCAGAATGAAACATTTATTTATTTATTTATGAATGACTTTGTTAGCTGGGTAGGTGCACTGATCCCAGGGACTGTTTTCAGGCATGATCAAGGCCACGTAAGGTGGCACAGAATAGAACATCAAAATAACAAGAACATAACAAGAGCAGGTAATATTTCTAATGGGGCAAGAATTTTATTAGGTACATAAGGAAGAAGAGAAAGACAAGAGGAGGGATTGTGAGGTTAAAAAGGGGGGGAGTGTGCAGAGGAGGAGAGAAAAATGCAGACATCCTGACAGATATTTCTATTCAGCGTTCACTGTGAAAGGGGAAGGGAATGGACCTCATGAAAGCATCAGGAACACTGGAGGAGGGAGGTCCATTTACAAAGGAGAGAGTACGTAAAGGACTTGCAAATCTGAGTATGGACAAAGCTATGGTGCCAGACAGGATATATGCAAGAGTGCTGAGGTGACTTTTTGAGGTATTGGCTTCACCTCTGACAGCCCTGTTCAACAAATCACTAGAAACCTGAGTGGTTCCAGAGGATCAGAGGAGGGCAGATGATCTCTCACTTAATAAAAATGGAAGCAGGGAGGAGGCTGGCATCAACAGGCCTGTTAGTCTGACATCGGTGTGGGGGGGGAGCTAATGGAGTCACTTTTGAAGGAAAGTATTGTGGTATATCTTGAATGAAGTTGGTTACAAGACCCGAGGCAGCATGGATTCATGGCAGAGGGTCATGTCCAGTGAACCTGATACATTTCTTTACTGGATGACCAGGAAATAGATCAGTGTCAGTAGTGGATGTGACCTACTTAGACTTCAGCAAGGCCTTCAACACTGTGCCACACTGAGGGCTCATTTGGAAACTGGACAGTGTGGGGTGGGCCTCAAGGTGTTAAATCAGGTATGTAATTGGTTGATGGATAGGTGACAGAGGGTGGAGCTAAACAGAATTCTCTCAGGGGAAGGGAGAGTGACCAGTGGGGTACCTCAGGGGATCAGTACTGGGGCCTGTCCTATTCAATGATTTTATACAATAAGTGACACTGCAGAGGAGCTGAAAGGGAAGGTATGCCTCTTTGCAGATGACACTAAAATCTGCAATAGGGTAGACTCCCCAGATGGGATGGAGAGAATGTACAGAGATCTGAGAAAACTCAAGGACTGAGCAAGGGTATGTCAGTGGGGTTTCAGTATGGAAAAGTGCAAAATCATGGACCAAGAACACAGAACTCCTGAGGAAGAGTATAATATGGGGGGGGGCTAGAGGTATTGAGGATCACCAAACAGGAATGAGACCTGGGAGCAATCATATCTGATGACCTCAAGGTGGTGGAGTAGTGTGATAATGCAATAGGTAAGGCCAGTGGAATGATAGTTATAGATTGTTGGTGAGATTCTACCTGGAGTACTGTGTCCAGCTCTGGAGACCACATCTCAAGAAGGACATAGAGATTGTGGAGGCTGTTCAGAGAGGGCAACAAAAATGAAGCAGGTGCTGCATCAGAAGCACTGTGAGAAGAGACTAAGGGATCACAGTATGTAAACACTGAAAGACAGGAGGGGGTGTATGATAGAGATCTAAAAATATCTCACAGGGTTGAACAAGGTATTGGAAGGGACTATTCTTCAGAGTAGTAGGTGCATGAGAACAAGAGGACATGCAATGAAGCTGGAAGGGAGGAAATTTGGGAAAGATGTGAGGAAGTACTTCTTTACTAAAAGAGCAGTGGATGCCTAGAATGGTCTTCCAGTGGAGGTAGTAGGAGAAAAGGCTTCAAGCATGTATGGGATAGGCACAAGGAAATCTTAGTTGGGAACTGAGGGGTAGTTGGAGATTAGGTAGGATCTGTGGTAAATGTATAGGCAGAGAAAAATGAGTAGACTGGGTAGGCTAAGCAGTCCTTATCTGCTGACAGTTTGTATGTTTCTGTGTTAAGAACCAGGCTGAACTAAAGGGAGTTATGGTTGCTGAACCTAGTGGCTCCCATACCCACACACCTCCTACCTAGGGCTGGGTGAAATGTGTAAATTCTGATTTTGCAGAATTTTCATGAAGTTCTACAACATTTTTTGAACTTGTTTAATTAGGCATAACTTAGTCAGTCCAATAGCTAGAGATCTGCAATTGCGTATGTATACTGTCTTGAAGTGTCCATAAAAGGATTAATAATTTCATGATGTTTGGATGAGGGGCAAGGAAGTTATAGGGGCTCAATGTCTGGCAATTTATTATTCATGTGGCAATTTCTGAAAATATTTCTATGCTTGCAACTTAACCATCTTTGGAGCTAGATAACAGAAAATGTATATGCATACTTTCATGGAAGAGTCTTATAAACTGCTAAATAGAGGGTTAGTTGGTTACTTAACTTGTAAGTTTCAGGAGTTCAAAATGTCACAATTTAATTATTTGTTGTATTGTGTTAAAATGTTCAACGTATCTGGAAGTATATAGCTCCACTGCTATTGCATGTAGACACTCAAGATCTGGCATGCATACCAAAGTAAATATGTCCTGGAATCAGATTAAGCTTGTTAAATGTGGTTAAGTAGGTTAACATTTATTGTGGTTATGTTATAAATTACAAATTGGCAAACTGCAAAAAAAAAAAGAAATCATGGATGCATAATAGACAATAACAATTAAATACCACTTGTGGAATTTAACTTTCACAAAGCACCTATAGCCACTGAATCACCTTACCAGCTCTAGCATAATTGCCCTGCAATGTCCTTCCAACACTCCTGCAACAGTGATACCCAGCATCGTGCTCCATCATGACTAAAGATATTCAGATTCTTCTGTCACAATGGCCACCTACGTCACAGCTAGTTGCAAGGCTTGGCATCACTTGGTGCCACTGTTTTCAAATAGTAAAAATATACATTGTTATAGAAAGGGTTGTTAAAGAGTTAGCAGGTAGCATTGTACAGAAAGGAGAAATTCCATCATACTTACTGTAATTTTCTTTTCTGTTAGCTCCAATGTTGTTAGTAGGGAAAGTAGTTAATACATGCTGGTAATGATCTCCCCACTGGGGTAGTGGTACAACTCCAAAGCTGTGACCTCAGCGCAGACCCCCAGCGACATGGTATATTCCAGCTGCATTCCAACTTAGTTCACTTCTGTTAATGCATAGCACAAATACAAACTGCTATTTATATCATGTCCTTGGTTGAACCCTCACATAAACATACCCCACCCCCAAAAAAAAACAGTGATGAATGGAAAATGCAGGCCTACCTGTCTTGAAGAACAGGACCCCCAGTCGAGATACCATTCATGGACACCAACATTGGACACCAGGTTCACTATCAGATCTCATGATCTTCTACTCCTGAAATCTTGTCTTAAACACAGAGAAGGATTTGGTTAATAAGGGCTATAACTGAGTGTACTTAACTGGCAGATACCCATGCAGGGTCCCCAGATAAACATAATCTCTTATGTCTCACTTTTAAATCTATGGTTCCTTACACAAACCATAAGGTATTGTACAAAAGCATCCAGACATAGCTGATGAATCCTAAACTATGAAAGAGCACTGTAAGTGACCTCCAATATAAACAAAATCTGGTCAGAGCCAATATGGCTTCAAAGTGACAGTTAGATGACTGATGGTTGAATTAGTTAAGGACTGGTGTGATTTATTGTAGTTATATCAAGATATTATCATTCAGCATGGTATTAGTAATATTAGTAGCACTAGCCAGTAAGAATCTTGTACAGGCCCCTCATTATAATTTTACTTGCAGTCCTAACTACAGTAGACCATATTTTAAGTTTGCCATAGGAAGGTGCTAGAAGGGGTACAAAAAAGGAGACTAAAAAACCTCTTTATGATATTTTTTTAGATGAAGCACATACAAATTACATTTTTATGTTTAGAGATTTAAATGTCATGGGCTACATTTCTGCATGTGATCTCTTGGATTGGGCTATAATAGGCCAACATAGTCCTGACATAGCCAGAGCAATGCAGGGGCATACAAAAAGAGATTACACAAGTTTCCTCGGTGTGCAGGCTGTGTCTGAGATCTCGGTCAATCTTTTTTTTTAATATTGTATAAATGCATTGTAAAAGGCATGTAAAAGTCTTTTTAAGTTAAGGGAGTAATCTGGATGCAAACACTGCCAATAGAGAGACCTGAAACAAAAATTGTATAGAGCACATTTCGCAAGAGTAAGGAAATGTGTCAGAATTCAGATAGGAGATGCTGGAGGGGCACTTCACCACTAAGATGGAAAATCTGGCTGCAAACTGTTTTAACCAATTCATGTGGCTAAATAAGTTGGAGTAAATAAGATTATTCAGCTTAGAAAAAAAATACCTGCAAAGCCTTTTAAAAACTGGTTTCTATATACATGAATGCAGAGGCAAGCTTTATCTACTTCATCTTATTTAGCCATACAAATCTGTTAAAACAGTCTGCAGCCAGATTTTCCAGCTTGGCATTAAAGTGCCCAACTGGTGTCTCCTGTTTGAATGCTGACACATCGCTTACTTGTGCAAAATACGCCAACATTTTCATTTCAGTTCTCTCTATTCACAGTGTTGCATCCAAACTATTTTTCTTAACTTACAAAAGCTTTGTACACGCCTTTTACACAGTGTTTTTACAACATAAACAAAGTTTGACTGAGTTTTGAGGCACAGCCTGCACGCCGAGGAAACTTGTGTGATCCCTCCTTGCATGTCTCCATATCATTCTGGCTACATCAAGATTGTTGTTCACTGACAACCTGCATATTTCAGAGCTCAATGTTCATGAACTTTTTGGGCTTAATTTTTTTCTGTTAATAATGTATTAGCATATGTGAATTTCAGAGCAAGTTAACAATTTATATGCAACCTCACATTGTAGAGCAGTGAACCATGCTTTATCTATTTCTGCTTTGATTTTTAACCAACTGTTCTTTGCTCTCTTTCTTTCTCTCTCTCTCTCTCTCTCTCTCTAGCTCATTTCTTTGATCACATGGTCGTGTACGCCCCAGATCCCTGACACTACAGCACTCTCTCCAAATGATTTGGGTACTCCATGTGCTCTGACATTTACAAAAGTGGCCTGTTTAGTTGACCTTTAGTTTCAGATAGGAATGCAGGCCACCACAGAGATATGAGCCAGAGGGACTGGAGCAAGAAAATAGTGTGGTGGTGGTGGGGGGCAAGCAACCACACTGTATTGAATGGAGAGGAAATGGGGAGATTTTCCACTTCAGTGGAAGGACATAGCTGTCCACAACTGTGGTGTATTCACAGTAACATTCTACCAAATCCCCTGTTTCAATGTAATTGCAGTATATCATGCATAGCTGTTGCTATACAGCCATAAAAACAATGTACAGCTACACAGATATTGCTGGACAATATTCTCCAGAAGAGCAGATAGCTCCAGGGAGAGGCCCCATTGACAATGTTGGAGCTAATAGAAAAGGAAATGATGGTAAGTATGATGGAATTTCTCCTTTCTGAATCATTCCACATTGTTCCATGGAGATGGTAATTAATGCATATTGCAGGGCCACTGGAAAATTGCACCCACAATTTTTTTGCGGAATCCGTAATTTTCACCATTCTCCGCAAAAACTGACATGTTCTGCAATTTCTTGCAATTTTTGAATTTTTGTATTAAACTGTGTAAAAAGTGTTAACATTTATAATAAAATAATCTCAAATATATTGACAATTGTGCATGTAGACTTGGGTTTGACTGAAACAATGCAGTGCAAGATAGGGGAAGGGTTTTATGTGAATCTGATTTCTTTTGAATCCTTGTCTTGTTAGGTTTCAAAATCCACTGGCCAAGCATAAGTACACTCAAACACTTAACATTTGTTTTGTGTTGAAGCAGTCTATCAGAAGACATTCTGTTGCCACACAGACTGAAACAAAAGATGGGAGAAAAGGTACAAATTATCCCGTTCACTTAAATGGGATGCTAACTATGAAGCCTTTTTGTAAGTGGTTGGGCAAGTTTTTCCTTGTGAGCATACATTAATTCAGACTAGTTTTGATTCAAACAGCTGAGGATGTTTAGATAGCCCTGCCAGTTTTAAACTTGAATAAGCTAGTTGCTGATAGTGATCTCACTCTTAGCAATCTACCCCTAGATGCTCACATGCAAAGACTACAATAAAAACCTGACTAAAGTCTAAAAACAAGCTTAAAAAACACAAACTGTATCTGAACATTTATCTTTAACTAAAAAAATAATTGCAGCCAGAGTAAAACAGAGGTAAATTACAGGGTACCCTGACTACTGTACAATGCAGTAAAAATATATTGGTATTTTTTTTTACATTTTTTGGTAACCACATAAAGCCCACTAGGCACAAGTGCCTGTTTTCTGGGGCAACACAGGAGCACTAAGGAGGTTAAGTGACTTGCTCAGAGCCACACACTATGCAAGTGGAGGTTGTGAGAATCAAACTCAGGTCTGCTAGATGTCCTCAGCTCATTCACAGTTTGTTGCTCTAACCTCTAGAGTATATTGCCAGCCCCAATAACCCCCAGACTTAATGTTTAAATATGTGATTTCAAAAATAGTGTACAGTACCTACAGTACAAATTATGACCATTAAAAACGTTAACAACATTTTACTAAAACTCAATTATTCACCACTCTGTCTGCTTATTTTTTCTTGTACCAAAGTGGGTGAATAGCTGGTAGAGCACGGTAAACAGCTGTTGATTAGGCTTCATTATTCTACAGCCAGAAACAAAAAAAAAATATTCTGGCTTTATTTAATATTGATTTGCTGTGGTTCACTTTATAGAATCTATTTAGCATTGTATGTTAGCACTGTATGAGGCAGATGTTTTTAAATTTTGGAAGACAGGCAACACTTACAATAGCTTATCAGTTTAGTATTAATTTTATGAACATAAACTTTTCTTTATATTTTAAACATATTAAAGTGTCAGTGTATTCATTTAGCAGTTTATGCTGACTAATATATGATGTAGAAAACATTAAAAGATGTATTGCACAGCCCCGCAAAGTCTATAGTAGAAATCCTGCAAATTTCCCACAATTTTTGCAAAACACTCCGCAATTTGGGGTAACTTTTTCCACAGTTTTCCAGTGACCCTGCATATGGATTCTAAAAAGCAATACCCATCTAAGTAGGGCGGGAGAGAATATTGTCCCAAATAATTCCCTAACAGGTAACTGCCAGATTCATCTCATAACCAGTGCTTGTCAAACTGAGTACTGGAAGACCATGTCCACAGAGCTCACAATATAACACCTTTAGGGTCTTTGAAAAATGTAAGGATAAAATGCTACAGTTTTGATTGTTGAAATGGGTGCAAACTTAGCCCTCTCAGCCTAGGATGCCATAAACACCATGAAGGAAAGAAAATCTGTCCTATGCAGACCTGCCCTTGTGAAGAGGCTTGATTGTTCTGCTAATACGACTGCCAAGACTTCACCTCTCTTGCTGCTCAGACCAGGAAACAATAGTAGAGCACTAAAAGGACAACAAAAAAAAAAAAAAAAAGGAAATTTTCATCCCACAAACTACTTTCCATTTCCCTGATCTTTGAAGGATGCATTATCCTGTCTCAACGCCTTATCGGGTGACTACCCACCTCTGAAGAAAACGAGCATATACAGTCTTCCACTTTCCTGGCCAAGACACTGTTGACTTGTGGAACCATGGCAGAGCTATTGGTGACAACCACCTGCAAAAATAAACATTGAAGATGTGTAGAATCATGGCCTTTAGGGTCCTAACACCCTGGTCTTCTGGCCACCACAAGAAACACAAATTTTACAGTCTGAGTGGAGGTCGCTGAAAAGAACCTCTCCTAGACACCATTGGGGAACACTTCCTAGGTCATGTACCCCTGAGTCTATGGTCTCCTCCTGTCTTCAGGAACTGGGATGCTATCTTTGTACCCATATTGTAAACTGGGGCTGAGAACCAAGTTCTTCTTGGCCACTCTGAAGCTATTAGGTCGAACTTCCTTCTGACCATTGAATTCTTGCCACACACAGAACAACAGTGAAAAATAAAAAAAAAGTTAAACAGGTATAGTTGATGAAGTTCTTCTACCAGGGTAGGTATCTACTGCCTCCTCAGCCATGGGCACCAGAATCAACTGAAGGACCTTGTAGTGGGATTGGGATAACGATACACAAAACTAGGCAGACATCAAATCAGGTGCATAACAAATACCCAAAGGTATCTATCATTTTATTTCAAAATCAGATAAAATAAATAATTTGTACAGAAAATAAGAAAAATTGATTAGACAAAATAAATCGGATGACAACAGCTTTACTTCAGCAGTGTCCAAGGCTCTTTCCTCAGCCTAACAGTGAGAATTTTTAAACCAAGAGGCACAACCAGTGTGAAAATACATACACTACCAGGAGGTCTTTCACCATCTCAGTCAGTATCCTACTGACTACCCTTTCTAAACACTTGCCCTAGTGGTGGCTTTTTATATCATTCTGGTGGGGGTCACCTGATCTGGCCCTTTAACTATTCCAGAAGAAAAACTATATTTAAGTACAAAAACACAGGACGATCCACCATACACTAAAGATTCACAGCCCACATAGATTGCCCTAAAATAACCATAACTATATTTTATTATAGGCTAAAATAACCCTAAATATGCTTAATTCCTATGCAATTAAGTTTATAATCCCTCATTAGTTACTGTGAGTGACAGGTAGGTTGGTGTAAAAGGAGACTGCAGTGGGTGCTGCTCCCCTATATAGTAAATAATATATGCAATCCTGGAGCCAGGTAAGCCACACAGCTTTTTCTCTCCTGGCTTACTTTCATAGTAATAGGTAAACAAAATCAACTATTGTAATATTTTTATTACCAGGTAACAAGGGTCTTAACTACTTTGTAGTATGAGGGGGTTTTTACATATTAGGGCTCATATATTTTCTTGTTCATGCCCTTAAGACTGTCTGTATGCCCCATTCTTTCCTCGGTGTACTAGGGCAAGACAAGAAATATTTGTATTTTCGTTCGATGGCTGAAATTTCAACCGTTCGGCTAACTTTTCATTGTGGTCCATCTATTTTATTTTAATTTTTGTTCCACTTTCTTCCCTTTAAGTTTTCTCTTTAGGCCCCACAATTGTTTTATTTCATTTTCAGCTACTTGTTGAAAATATCGTGTTTTTTTTCTGAAGCACGTAACTACGGGCTTTCTCAGAGCTGCTTGCATGAAAGAAATATTAACTAATTTCAGCAGCTCTGTGTACTAAATGGACCTTCTTTCTGTACCAAGGGTCACTAAGGTCATTCCACCAAGGAAAATGTTTCGTACCATTTTTATTTATCACAGTGAATGTGTTCCTCAGTTTACACATAAATACCTTCTTTATGAACACCTGGCACTTTATGTACTTTAAAGCACTCCTGCACTTTATTAAAGTTTATAAAGCACTTTATATTTTTAGCCAGCCAACCAACATGTCGTACTTTTTATTCCTGTGTCTTTTATTCCTTTGCACTCAAGCACTTTATATATTTTGGTGTTAATTTTAATTGTACTAAGACCTAAAGGTGCATCTATTACAGCACACCAGCACATTTCAAGGCTTTCGGTCTCAATTGATGGGGGAAGGGGTAAGGGGGAGACCTAAGTCTATTTACCAGAGGAAAATCCTAAGACAGGGGTCACCCTATCACAGACCTCAACACCAGAGATGTCTCCTATGGTCACATTGCTTGATCTGCGACAGACTGAATTTTTTGTCTTGTTGGGCAAAATACCCCTGGGATCAAGGATCAAGCACCTGGGTGTACAAGGTCACAGCCTAGAACAAATGTTTGACATTCCATTCTCCTGCTGAGAAAACTACTGCTAGCCAATGATTATACGCCACCCACCAAAGCTCCTGGCCACTTCTGGGGCAGGACTGTGATTCCTGTGCCTCTGAGACTGTGAAGAATTCCACAATGAGAGGTCTGTCAGATTTCGTTCTCATCTTGGATCAGCCTATTTAGCAAAAAACATTGATCTGGATACAAAGATACTGATTTTTTCTGGCCTCCTGTACCAGAATCTGGCCTGGGAATGCCCCCCTGTAGCCAACTGGCAGCTACTGGGGATCAAGAGAGTTGGCTGCCAGTGGGGATCAAGACAGTTTTGAGGGGACTTTGATGTGAGCCCCCCCAAACTTATCTGGGGACTATCTTAGCATACCATCTAGAGCAAGACTGGCCTAGATGACTGAACCAAAAAAATGATAACCTCCAAGCCATGGGCCACATTGACAGCATCCCATTTTGATGAGGTTTTATGAGAACACTGGCCCAAGACTCCAGTTCCCCTGCTGCCACTATGTCTAAAAGTGTGCCCACTGACAGGGATTTCAACTTCCTGGACTAGGTTCTCTTCCTAGTTGTGAATAGGATGAACTTCCTGCCTCGTTCATTGAAAAAAAAAACAGCATTCCAACCTCTGTGGTCAAGATAGGCTGCTTATCCAACTGTGAGTCTCTCTGGCTCCTATTGTCCTTGCCACAGTCACTCTTCCATCAGCACCCTGACACCTTGAGGAGGATCCTTCTGATAGGGACATATGAAATACCCCTTATGTCTCAGGAATGCCTTAAACACTAACAAGGCTCTCAAAAGAAAGGTCAAAACTGTCAGCACAACAGCTAAGGCTGTGGAGAGCACATAGCTGAGCAAGACACCCCAGGATTATGAAGCTTTTGATGATCAGCATGATTGCCTGGACCATCTCTTGTCTATATTGTGTCAGACAACCCATCCTAGAGGCACAAAACACTAGAAAGGATTACAAACTGATGTCTGCCTAACAACTAACAAAGAATGGGGTGGAAACACTATCCCTCTTTTGAGAAGGAACTGTAGGATTGTCTGATTCAAGCAAACACAACTCTGGCCTGTACCAGCTGTGCCTACCCTTGCCCAAGGACTGGTGACTGGAAGAAAAAAAATCTTTGTCAACACATAACAACTGACATATTCCATGACTAGAATGTCTAGTGCTCACGCATCTGAGACTGCATGGTTTCTTTGCTGGCAGACACTATACTTGTGCCACCTAGTGCAAGAAAAAATACCTGAACCTTGCACATTGGGATAGCAGTCTCTTCCACCTGCACTTGCACTGTGCCAAGGAGTGAAGTCACCCCTTTACTGTGGGTTGTCTGAAGCAGTGAACCTCATACTCTCAATGCTTAGATGACTTTTCACTACTGATTGGGGGTTGGGAACAGTCACTTCCTGTTCCACTTTCAAAATTGACAAGACCAAGCCAACTAACATAGGTGAGGGAAAAATGCAGAGGGTGTGTATTTCATATTGTTGCGACTATGGTGCAGGTCTGTCTGCATGCCCTGAATGCCTTAGCTCTGAGTCTCTGCCTAGGCAGCATAACTATATCAAGAAAAAGGCAGACTTCCCCATGGATTTGCATATGCCTTATCCGATAGCACAGGACACCTTCTATGTCAGGGAGGATATGGAATAATGATACAAGTCCCCTTATTTAGTTCCCCTCCCAAGGGCTTTGCCAATTGTTAAGAGATGACAGGTTAGCAGGCCAGCCAACTCTGAACCTCCCCTTCAAGTTGTTCTTTGTAAAACAAGATTGAAGAGGAATAAGACTGCAGTGATGGAAGCTTTCATCACCGATTCCTCATCTGATCTTGTTTGCATTATGAAGACCTGGCTGGGTGATGATTCTGGACCTGTGCTTGAATCATCTATTCCAGCAGATTATTCCATGGTACATTGCTTGAGGCAGGGGCATGGGGGGGCGGGGTAGCCATTTACTTTAAATATGCTTTGAGCTTCACGGCATTCCTCATGGGTAGTACCAGGTCTTTTGAATGTGTGGCTGTCTGGGGTGAGGCAGGTGTGGGCTTTAGGCTCATCCTCATATAACATTTACCATGTTATAAGATTAAGTTCCTTCAGGAGCTGATGGATTTCTTGGTTGACCAGGTGTTGGAGGCCTCCAGATTATTAGTGCTGGGGGATTTCAATGCCTGGGTCGATGATGAGATCTTGTCCTTTGGTCAACAGTTTCTCCAGTCAATATCATCCCTGGGCCTTACACAGGTAATTACCTCTGCCACTCAACAGCATGGCTACACTCTGGACATTGTGTTCATGTTGGGACTTGATATTAGTGCAGTCAAAGTTGATCTGGTTTTCTAGTTGGATCATTATGTCATGTTGTTTCATTGCGGGGCTCCCCAGTTAAATACCCCCCCTTGTGGAGACAGTCCAGTACTGCCCTTCATGAAATTTGGAGCCTTGCACATTCCAGACAGTGCTGGACATCTTGGGTTTGGTGATGGCTTGTGCTGAGGGAGCCGAGAAGGCTGTTGAGAGCTATAACATGGCTCTCGCTGCTACCTTGGACTCCCTGGCACCCATCCGTGTCCATCCATTGATCTCCCATCACAGTTCCCCATGGTATTGTGAGGAGCTGAGATAGCCGAAGACTAAGGGATGAGGTTGGAGCATTTGGGGAGCTCTTGCTCCGTTGAGGACAATGTGGTGTTGAAGAATCACTATGGTGACTATCAAAGAGCAATCACCCTGAAAAAGACAGAGTTCCTGTCAAGGACGATTGCAGCAAGCAAGAATAGGCCAGCTCAGCTTTTTTGCACCATAGACAGAATGATTAATCCAGTCTTCCTGTGGTACATTAAAGCTTTTTCAGCAGAGAAGTGTGAGGAGCTTGGCCATTTCTTCCTTAACAAGGTGTTCTCAATACTGTTCTCAATACAGGGGGAGATCACTGCAAGTGGTCTGTCATGAGCCAGTGGTATCCATGGAAGGAGGGACAATGACAATCTGCCAACCTGGGGTTTGTTCCAGCTGTAGAAGAAGAGGTAGTCCAGATAATTTCAGGCTTGCATCCTACATGCTGACCACTTGATCCTGGACCAACTTGTCTCCTTATTAGTAGCCTTGATTTTCTAGGACCAGTGTATGCTAGGATTATCAGGTGTTCTCTGAGGGAAGGGGTCTTCAAGGCTACACTAAAAAGGATGATGGTGAAGCCCCTCCTGATAAAAATCATCTCTGGACCCCAAACTCCTGACAAATTATAGGCCTGTCTCAGAGCTTCCCTTTTTAGGAAAGATTATTGAGAAAGTTGTTGCAGCTGGAGGCTCGTCTGGAGTCATTTAACATCTATGAGTCTTTCCAGTTGGGATTTAGTTCTCATCATAATACTGAGACTGCGTTGGTTAGGGTGGTGCATGATCTCCTCATGGTGAGGGATCAGGGACTGTGTTCCATTTTGGTCCTATTAGATCTCTCGTCGATGTTTGATACGGTGGCTCATGATGTTTTGCTGGATCACCTGAGGAACTATGTGGGACTCACTGGTACAGTATTGAACTGGTTTGAGTCCTACATCCCAGGGAGATTTCAGCAGGTGGCCTTGGGTAATTTCATCTCTGAACCCAGGGTAGTTACCTGTGGGGTTCAGCAAGGCTCGATTCTAGCACCCATGTTATACGCTCTGTACATGCTGCCCTTGGATAAGATCATAAGGTGGCATGGGGTTGAGTTTCACTGCTATGCAGATGATACTCAACTCTACCTGTCTTGCACCCCTGATCAGGTAAATGTTGTGTCAGTGCTCAGATGTTGTCTGCAAGACATTAACAACTGAATGGCCTCCAAATGGTTACATCTCAACCCAGGGAAAACAAAGGTGATAGTTGTCAAACCAGGATGGGTTCGGTCAGCAAACAAGTGGTGACCTTTCTTTTCCATCAATAAATGGTCACAATCATCAAGCCATGTATCCAGTGGATGATTTGGGCATCATTCTTGACTGCAGGTTAACATTTGAAAAACTGATGTCGGCTGTAGTCAGAAATGACTTTTACTATCTTCACAGTGTCACCTGAATCAAACCATATTTAGCATCAGCTGACCTTGTATGGTTGTCCATGCCTTCGTCACCTCCCGTTTGGATTACTGCAATGCTCTGTACCTATGGCTGTCTGGAAGTTTGGTGTGCCGACTGCAGTTGGTCCAGAACACCGCGTCCAGGCTGGTGGCAGGAACTCATTGTAATGATCACATTATGCTGGTGCTGTGGGCTCTGCATTGGTGTCTGGTGCAGTGATGTACCATCTTCAAGATTTGCTTGATAAGATTCAAAGCCCTATGTGGACTGGGCCCAAGCTAACTGAAAGATCTTCTGAAGTCTTACAATCCCTCTCATCCTTTCCAGTCTACAGATGCGGGTTTACTTCTGGTTCCCCATTGCCATTTAAAGCAGTCTGGGGATAGAGCCTTTGGGGTTGTGTCTCCTTTACTGTGGAATTCTCTCCCAGAATCAGTACATTCCGCCCCTACTGTGGACACCTTTAAATGGTTTCACTAAACCACATTGACACGAATTGTCTCGATCGGCATTACAGCAATAACACAATGCCGACAGTCTGCATTGTGCCATCCGGGGAAGTGATTTTTTTTTTTTTGCAACAGGCTTTGCCACCCTCACCCCCATGGCACCCCCCACATTATAGGTTTTCAACTCCAAGTCAGAGTTGATTCAGGGACAGGGCAATATCCCCAGAGACAGCAGTGTTGAGAATACCACAGACCATTACAGCAAACTGCCGATTTTGTCACTGTAATGGTCTTTGCACTATTCTCAGTGCTGTCACAACATGATACACCTTTAAACACAGATTAAAAACATATTTATTTACACAGGCCTATCCAGGTTATTAACTACTCCTAGATTTTTTTTGTTTGTTACTGTTTTATTATTGATATTTTAATGAATTTATTTGGTTGTACCTTCGAAGTGAGACCTGTCTTTTATTGTTTGTGAGATGCCCTGAGCCATTTGAAATGTGCCATATAAATAAAATTTGTCTTGCCTTACCTTGTCACAAACAGAAGAACTTTTCTTGGCAACACAACACCACAGTTTAGTTCAGAGAAGCTATGAAAAAGGCCGCTCTGGCCCATTCCACATCAGTTATAGTCACAGTAATACAAGACTGTAAGGAGCTCATTCTGGAACCTAGGTCAACATGTTTTTTATTGCTTTGTGTGTACTGGACACTTATGGAAAAGGGATTTTGCCTCTTAAGGTTTTCCAATATAATAAATAAAATGAAATGAAATGAAATGAAAATGTGACAACAAAGCACAGGAGCCTTGACCAGAAAAAACAAAGCTGGGGGGGGGGGTAAGAAAACATTGCCTTGTGATCAGACCATCACCCCATCTTCAGACCAAGCAAGAAGGGGAACAATTGCCACCTTTTGTCTCTGGCCACTCTTCTACTCATTGGAGGGACCTTCTTCTCATGACAGAACTAGTCCCATTTGGTCAGGACTACTGTCATATTCCCCTATATCTTCCTTTTAATCTGACATCAAAGTCAGGAATTGCCTGAAAATTAGGTGAGCTGATTCACTCTGCTCTGGCGTACCTGGATGTGCCAGTAGGGCCTCTCCCAATCTGAGGGATCCATATGAACTTAGGTGTCTTTGCTGTGGATCACTGGTTGGTAATCCTGTATATTCAACACAGGAATAAGCAGTGTGGACAATGTAGGACTCAGCCTTACCACTCCCAATGGTACTACAGGTGCACCCCCCACCCCAGGACAATGGTCCAACTGAAAGGGACTGAAGTAGACATTTAATTACATTACACAGTGCGTACAACAAGTCCCTGGAAGGAAGAGCCTCATAGTCCAACTGCTGGCCTTACATTCATTGTTATTGGTCTGTGATAAGCCACGGTGCCACCAGAAATACATGAAAAGGAAAACATAGTTATTGCTCAAGCAAGAAGATTCACAGCATGCCCGTCAGTCCTACTGTTGGGAAAAATGGGGTGAAACCTCTCACAAATCAAAAAAAAAAAAATCGAAGGAAAAAATATTATTGACTGTAAAATGCTGGCTCAACACATTGAGAGGAGCCCTGTGCCCCTGGCTGGTTGTCCGTGTAATCCAGACATACATTCTAATGTGTCTACACATTTAGTTATTCAGGCCCATGAAGGTTATGGTAAGGAGGTCACTGAACCCGTAATGGCATGCACATTAAACATTAAATTCCTACAAATGATGCAGTAATACAGTCATATTCAAGCACAGACATGGCAACCTGCCTTCTCATGATCTCGGTTAGGCCCAGTGTGACAGACTGGTTACCTTTCACAAAGCCTTGTAGCTAATGTGCTACAAAACAGACTGCCCTTACTCTGCAGAGGTGGTAAACACAGAGATGCACAGTAGTTAAGAAAACATTCTGCAGACTAACTTTGCCTGAGGATGTACCCAAAGCAGCGGCCTTCTGCCAGGCTGCTGTCTTGCAGTAATCAATGATGCTTGTCTGCCAGCTGTTCTCTCCTTAACAAACCTGCTACTAAAAACAATGTGACTCACTGCAAGTTGCTGTACATCGAGAAAAGACTGGTTCCAACTGCTGCAACTCCTCTGCCAAGCTGCTCACTGCAAACATGAGAAATGGCTGTCCCTATCTGCCACAACTCCTCCACAAGGCTGCTCTGGCCAAAAATGCTGGGTCTGTCTGCTGAGTAGAGCAGCTGTGCCTCCCCCCATGCTAGAGTGAGAGAATGAAGCACTGCACCTCAAGCTAGAGTGAGCATCTGACATGCAGGGCATATGACGTCATCACGTAATGGAACACCTCGCCCCTGCATGACTCCATTCAAGACTGACTAGAATGAAAGTTAGTAGCCTACCGTTAACTTCCTCCACAGCGTGCAAAGTAAACGCCAGCTAAAAATTCATAAAATGCTGTGAGGAAGCACTGACTGGTAATATGCCAAAAAATGTCTAGAGATAACATGGTCTAGGGAAACTGCTAGAAACTGCCTTCCAGCTTCGCCAATCTCCCCAGACCAGACATGCAGAAAAAATAAGCAGTCGCTAAGGCTGCACACCAGAAGCCTCAGGCTGGGGAGGGGGGATGAGGGGAAAGACTGCAGTTCTTGAGTCATACAATATGATGGGTGGATTTTTTCCACAGGATTTAGCAGGGGGCTTCGCCCCCCCCCCACACTCCCCATGACTATAGATAACAACACCAGGCTGCAATATTTGTGAACCAAGAACTGCAGTCTACCCAAAACATGCTTCTAGAAACTACTGTAGCTGTACTTTGAGAGCTCACCCACTTTCAAAAAGAGAAAAACTACTTAGCTGTACTTGTACTCAGCTGTGCACTTTGGGAGGAGAGAGGAACATAATACCAAGAGCCAGCTTGTGTGAAACACAATCTAAGTTAAATACTCAGTTGAACAACAGCACCAAAATTGACCACATTAAAAATGTTGAGATAGGAGAAGGAAATGAGCAACCCCACTAACCAAAATGCTGGGGGGGGGGTCACAATAGCAACAACCTATCAAACTGACTGGCTCAGTACCCCACCCACCAAAGAAGAAAACAAATAAAAGATTACTTACCAGAGACACCAAGCTTTATGTTTGACAGCTTGCAGACCTACCGCAGAGAAAAATACCCTACAATGCAAGTGGTTTCCATCCAGGTACTGTAGACACTGGAATGGTTGTTAGCTATCAGGTTATTCAGTTTGAAAGCCTCAGCTTAACAGGCAGGATTTCTATATTTAAGAGTGCTCCATGTCACCAGGAAGCTCCAGCCTGCTTAGGAGTCAAACAATCCTGCAGAAAATAACAAATAGTTAAATTGAAGAAATCCTCCAGTGGGTTCTTTCTATGCTGTTACCCCTAAAGTGGCATGGCTGAAACTGAGGTGGAATGCAGCTAGAATATACCACATCCCTTGGGGTCTGTGGTGGTGGTGTCACAGCTTTGGAGCTGTTACACTACCACAGTGGGGGAGCACATTACCTATATGTATTAATTACCTTCCCTATTGACAACGTGTAGTGATACAGGAACAATGCTGCATGAGCATGTGCTTCCACACGTCATTAAGTCAGTGAGCTCTCATGGCTAGCTGGCATATTTCAAGAAGACAGGCTAGTGCACAGTGATGTCCACTACTGTTCTTTATGGTTTGTCGCTCAAGATAGTGACATGACACTTTGCATCACTATACTTTCACTATGGAGCATCCTATGAGTGCTATCTTTTTTATTTATTTATTTTTGTTTGAAGGCAAAACAGCAATATATTAGATTTAAAAACTAAACTGAAGAAAATAAACTAACACCCTTGTATAATAGTGTCATACAGGAAAATAACACATTAATATGAAAAAATAACTAACAGTTCCAATATACTGTACGTAACCATCCTTTTTATATAAAATCCTTATGTACATTGTGCAAAAGAACCAACATTTTCCTGTACAATTCAATGTGTTTAATAGAGTAATACTATTTTTTCTCCATTATCATACACATGATAACCAAATTTGTCCATATATCACAAGTTGGGGGTTCTGCATTCTTCCGCATTTGGGCTATGCATCTCTTGGCATTAATTAATGCCATAGATAAAACTTTACTTTTAAAACTAACTGGTAGTGTCTGTGTTTATGAGTGACCAAATAGACAAAATTCCTTTTATGGTACAAGATGAACGTCCAAAATAGAGTTAATAGAACCAAATGTCAACTTATCGCATAAGTTTATAATATGACTTAGCATTCCGATTTCATTCAAACATCTATAGCATTTATTAGACATTTCTGAGTTAAGGGTATTTAATAAATATATTGTATAGTAAATGATATTTATAGGAATAATTGGATCTGATTAAGTTTATTATTAATCAGTATTTTCCAGTTACTACATTATTGTGTCCAGTTTCATTGGATATAGTAATATTGAGTTCCTGATCCCAACTCTCATGAAGGTTTTCCAAATCTGGTAAATCTAGTTGGGATACTGTGTTGTATAATTTTGAAAGTAACGTCTATCTGTGTGGGACCTGTGCAATAACATCAAATATAAAATGATAATTACCCATCTTTTTATCCTTGTTTAAATTCATTAATTTACAGATTACATCTCTAAATTGCAAGTATCTATAAAAAGATGCTTAGGGATTTGGTATTGTAATTGTAGCTGCTCAAATAATTTCATAATATCTCCTCTATAAAAACATAGAAACATAGAATGTGATGGCAGAAAAAGATTGATGGTGCATCTAGTCTGCCCAAAGTTGCCCAAGACCTAACGTCAGTCCGAGGACCTACCCCCCTTCCCTTTGGCTCTTCTTTCTTTACCCCCCGTTCTTGGAGCAGAGCTCAATTTTTGTGCCCTTACTCTGTCCAATCCATGCTTGAAACCCTCTACGTTCTTGGCTCCCACTACCTCAGCAGGTAGACTGTTACATGGTATCATCACCGTCTCAGTAAAGAAATACTTCCTCACATCCCTCCTGAAGCTGCCTCCCCTTAGTTTCAATTCATGCCCATGTGTCACTAAGCTGGTGCTCCTATTGAACGGCTCCATGTGGGGCACTTTATTTATGTCTTTCAGGAATTTGAAAGTTTCAATTATATCTCACTCTCCCTTCTGGCCTCCAGTGAGTACATATTCAGTGCTCTCAGCTGCTTTTTGCAGGAGTCCCCCTGTAGGCCCTGTATCATCTTCATCACCCTTCATTGCACTGCCTCCAGCTGGTCCTTATCCTTTCTGAGGTGAGGGCTGTAGAACTGCACACAGTATTTCAGGTGTGACCTCACTAACGACTGATAAAGGGGGAGGATAACATACCTTCTTCTATTATCTATACCCCTCCCTATACACCCCACATCTTACTTTCTTTTCTGTAGGCTTTGTTGCACTTGTTTGACTGTTTTAGGGAGTCAGAGATAATAACTCCCAGGTCCTGCTCTTCTGCAGTGGTATTATGCTTAACCCTGTTTAGCCAGTACTCTGTCTGGGGGTTCCATTTCCCCAGGTGCATTACCTTACCTTACACTTATTTGCTCTAAGCTTCAGCTATCACAGATTTGACCATCTCTCTAGCCTTTGGAGGTCATGTTGCAGTTCCCTAACTCCCTGATGCTATCCACTCTTCTGCAAAGTTTAGTGTCATCAGCAAAGAGGGCAAGTTTACCATGGATTTCTTCACCAATGTCACTATTGAAGATATTAAAAAGGACCAGGCCCAGGACTGATCCCTCTGGTACCCAACTTGCCACTTCCCCTTCCATTGACTTAACCCTATTGACAATGACCCTCTGTTGCCTACCCTTGAGCCAATTTCTCACCCATCTGACTATATCCTTTGCCGTTCCAAGGTTCTTCAACTTCTTCAGCAGGTGCCTATGTGGCACTGAGTTGAATGGCTTACTGAAATCAAAGTAAAGAAAGTCCATGGTGTGGCCCCTGTCCGTCTCTCTTCTTACCTAGTCAAAGAAGACAATAAGATTGGTCTTTCATGACCTCCCTGCCAAGAACCTGTGCAGCTTATTATGCTAGAAACCATTTTTTTCAGGTATTCCACTAGTTTTACTTGATTAGGCTCTTCTTCAGCTTCCCCACAGTAGATGTGAGACTAACAGGCCTGTAGTTTCCTGACTCCTCCCTTCCTCCCCCCTGAGTGGTACCATGTGGGCCACTCTCCCATCTCTGAGTACTACCCCTGACTTCACTGAGTTGTTGAACAGATATGCTAGAGGATAAGCCACTTCTTTTGCCAACTCCCTTTGCACTCTCAGATGCATCCCTTCTTGACCTTGGTTTATCTATCTTGTGGGATGCCAGCCCTTTCTGGACCCTGTCCTTGGTAAATACTGGGGTTTCCATCCCTGGGATTCCCCTAGCAGCTGCCTTGATGCCAGTTTCTGGTAGAGGACCAGTACCCTCCTTGGTGAAAACAGAGCAGAAGTAGTTGTTAAGGATGGCAGACTTCTGTCCATCATCCTTGATTACATTACCGCTGTCTACCAACCTAATGATCCTCTGTCCCTTCTTTCTTTTTTCAGTGATGTAGTGAAATAAATGTTTTTCCATGGATTTAATTGCTTAGGCAATCCGCAGCTCTGTGGCTGCCTTTGCCTCCCTTATTGCCCTCTTTACTTCTCCATTTCTTTGAATATGTTCCTCCCAATCTTTCTCCCCCGACTCCTTTTAAATGTATAGAATGCTTCCTTTTTGGCACTGATTGCTTCCCTAACCTTTGCTGAGAACAATATGGCTTTACTGTACTTATGTCTTTTAAAAATAGATTTTACACAGTTTTGTAGCCTCGAGGATGTCCTCTTTTACTTTTTTTTTTTTATTATTATTGCATTTATGTGCCTTGCTTGCCAGCCATCATCCAACTGACCCCCCCTCCAGTCCTGTCCCCCTTGGAATTACCGGTGCTTATCTTGCCTGGCCCGGGAGCGGCACCTGCGAGGAATCGGTCTTCATCCTGCTGACCGGCATATTTTCCCCTCTAATTTTCTCCCAGGGGCCCTGGGAGTATGCATGCATGTGCGTGGAGGCTTGTATGCACTGTACAGCTCCAGTTCTGACCCTTTTCCCCACCCCATGGTGTAATGCTTAGGCACCCTCAGGCCCATACCACCCTCAGCCCCCACTGGGGGTCACCATCAGCCAAGGGATGCCATGCTTCCTCCCCAGAGAGGAGAGCTTGCCTACCAGCAGCTCTATCCAGCTCTGCCCTCCCCCCCAGTGCTGACCTCCAATGACTTGGGCTTGTTCCTGAACCCGGGTCACCGGCATGGGTCGAAGTAAGGCACCAGCACCTCAACCCTTTATGTCACCTGGCCAGCTATAGGATGGCCTCCTTTATAAACCCCACATGTCTTCCACACCTGCTATATCCCTCACTTTGGCCAGTTTATTACTCACCAGCATTCTCATTTTGACAAAGTCTGCATCTTTAAAGTTCAGGACCTCCATCTTCGAGTGCGTCCTTTCATCCCCTAGGGTTGGCTCAAACCAAATGGAAAGAAGGTCACTGCTTGCTAGTGGTTCCCATACTCTTACTGCCATTACTACTTCTGAATTTGTGAGAACCATGTCCACAGTGGATCCCTGCTTGGTACATTCTTTTACAAGCTGGGTCAGCAGGCAGTCCTGGAGAGTTGGAACATAACTTCTAGAACTTTTTGCTTCTGGAACACCTCAGCCTACACCTGGTAGATTTAAATATCTCACTACCACTACCACCCACTTTCCTGCCACTCTTTTTATTTCCTCTCCTAGCTCCTTGTCCATCTCAACACTTTGTTATGTAGGTCGGTACAGCACCCCTAGGTGAAGTTTTTTGCCTCATGCTGATGTGACCTGCATCAACAGCAGCTCAACTACCTCTGTTCAACTCTTGATTCTTCCATCTTCACTATGTCAATACCTTCATGGACATAAAGGGCTAGCCCCCTTATCTCCCCTCCCATCTCTTCTGATAAGTTAGTATCCTGGCACTGTGAGGTCCCAGTTGTTGTTGTCCATATCCCAGGTTTCTGTGATGGCAACAAGGTCCATCTTAACATCTGCCACCAAAGCCTGTAACTCACAAACGTTGTTGCCCAGGCTCCTGGCATTAAAGCAGACCTCTTCCAGTTACCACCTAAAAATTTGTTGTTGTGAGTTTGGAGTTCTCCCTTACCCTGCCCTGCCCTGGTATTCTCTATTCTGTGCTATCTGCAGCACCCTCTTTATATTTCCTGCTTGCCATCACCGGCCCCACTTCAACCTTGATCTTGACAGTATGTTCCCATCCAATGTTTTTGTTCCAGTCCCCATTCGTGGGGGAGAGCCAGCTAGATTCCATCCCCCCAATACCCATGTTAGTCCTTCTAGCCTCAGACTCTCCCTCAGTCAGTTTAAATGTCCAAATTAGATGGCAAAGTTCTGCCCTAGTGCTCTTAATCCATCCCTTGTTAGGTGGAGTCCTTAATTCCGGAATAGTCTCCGTTCCCAGAAGTCTCCTTAGGCACCCACAAAGTGAAACTCTTTTTCTTGACACCACCCTTCTAGCCACCTGTTAAACTGATCTCTCTTTCTGTCCAATTTTGTCTCCCCTACTCCACGCAGGGAGGACCTCGGAGAGGACCAAGGGTGCTGAGTGTGCTTCCAACTATTCCACCAGTCTCTTAAAGCTCCATTTTGCTACTTCCACTGACTGGTTCACTAGATCATTGGTTCGCAGGTGAATCAGCACTCCCAGCCCTCCACTCGTCCTGTCCATCATCCTCCCTATGTGCTCTGTGTTTCATTGGGCTGAGGCATCAGGAAGGCACATAATTATCCTTCCTTTTTGCATTTCTTCCATATGTTCATATCAGTGGGATGACAAAGGGGAGGGGGGGCAGCTGCAAACTAAGGGTGCTAGCTGCACACTTGAGCAGACTTAGATAGACCGGGTGGTCTCTTTCTGCTGGCACATTCGTATTTCCTCACCCAGTTCTGACTCTGCCCCTCTAATTATAGAGTGCTATACTGCTATGCTTTGTTTGAATTTCTTACTTTTGTTGCCATTCCCAACATTAGGTGCCATTTTCAATGTTCTGCCTAGGCCCACTGACTGAATTGAAGTCTCCCCTTGCAGAGTCAGGTCCTGCATCTCCGCAAGGGGTGCAAAACGTTTTGCAGTCAGAGTGGGGTCAGCCTGAACTGTATGCTTGTGGCCACCCTTCCCCCTTTTCCCTCTTCCTCCCCACCACTATCAGCCCCCCCCAGGGTCAGTGGGCCTTTGTGGGAGCAGGAAGGGGGGGCATCAGTCAAGCTGAAGATGTAGTCTAGATATTTCCATCCATGCTGCCTCTAGCTGAACCCTGAGCTCAAAAGAGTTTTGCAGATGGGGCAATGTCCCACTCTCCAGAGCAGCCCCCATATTAACCTTTTTCAACAAGTATATTATGCTTAGCACCTAGTGAATAAAACAACGTCTACATGCCACAGTGATTTAGGTACCAAGAAGTCCTTAAGTATGACTGAAGTCACACTTTTATCTATGTAAGTCTTTAATGCATTAATTTGAAAGGTAAGGTCATACCAGTTGTTGCATAATGGAGAAAAGCATATTAACTAAGTTTAGAGATGTGTTTATAACTTTCTAAACTCATAGCTATGAGTGCTATCTTATTGCCAGTTAACTAACCATTTACCTTCCTCTACAATGGTAACTGAAGTATATGACTGGGTAAGTATGGATGTGGCTTTGACAAAAGTATTACAACATTCCACAATTTCACAAAAGCTCATGAAATTCAACTTTAATTAATGATATTATTTTGGAATCTCTGTCTGCTTATAAAGTGGCCAGCCTTTGAGCAAGAGATTAGAGAGTTGACACACATAGCCTCTTTTTTCTTTCCAATACTGTTTTTTGTCCCGGCCAACAGCTTGTCTTTCAGGAATGTGCCCTGTTCACAGGGCTATACTCTGATCAGGTTGAATCCCACCATTTCTCAGCTGACTACCAGGGCTTTCTCCCACATTTTTGCCTCCCATCTACCCTGGTAGGGGCAGTGCCTCTGTCAGCATCACATAGCCACAGCTTCCCCTGTGGCAAGAGCAAGCTCCCTGGGCAAGCTGCAGGGGTCTGTGTGTTGGTGGAACCCACTGCCAACCCTCCCAGACTAAGATGCACTGCTGAGCAGCAGTTGTCTTGGTCATGGCTTGCCTCCTAACCCGGGCAACTAAGGTGACCTCCCGGGCTTGCTTCTTCTGAACTGGGGTTGTCAGCATGGCAATGCAACACTCTGCTGTTGGGCCATGGGGTTAGCCTCAAAGCCTAATATATAAGGCCAATTAACCTAATAAAATTGGTGATATTCAGTTCTCTAATTTTAAAGTTTTAAGGGCTTAAAATTCTGCAGTTTACATAATTGTGGAATGTAATTTTAACATTTCTAAAAGTGTGGAGATGTACAACTCAGTCACCTTTAAAGACAGAGATTGATAACTTGGTATACTCCTATATGCCCCTTGGTAAATTCATCACACCAAATGTGGGGCAACTTGGATTCATACTTCTAAAATTATACAGACAAAACTGAAATTAGAATTTTGGCAAAATTTCACATTTTCACTTAAATTTCATGACATTTCGCCAGCAGAAGACAAATTTCAAGCAGGCCTACTCTTACCACCTCCAAATTGTTGAGCACCAC